>OX638370.1:38239947-39729020 GCA_951812925.1 Calliopum simillimum
ATCTTTTTGCGTTTAATAGTTTTGGAGATATGGCGAATTTGTTTTTGGGGCGTGGCACCGCCCATTTTCACTTTGAGTTTGATTGAATGCATATAAATTTAGGAAATGTCTATACCGGGCGAATCGCGTACGCGAAAACTCCTCTCTCTCTCTCAATTTACTCAATTAGCGTACGCGAAATCCAGTGAAGTTTTTTCCCCCGGGGAACTTGATTAATTTATGTACTGATCCGCGGCCGAAGGCCGCCGCGAAGCCGGTGTTGGATGTCTGACGGGTTTAAATCCTGAGCTGCGGCCGCAGGCCGCCCACTTACCCCTTCTTTTTATGTAAAATTACTGTTGTAACGAAGATGCGTCCCGGGGGAAAAAACTTCACTGGATTTCGCGTACGCTAATTGAGTAAATTGAGAGAGAGAGAGGAGTTTTCGCGTACGCGATTCGCCCCGTATAGACAGACTCATAAGTTTATTCATATATCACTCCTGCGTTTAATGCGACTAACATTTTTAAACAGAAAAATCGATTTTTTAAAAATTCTAGAGATTTTGACTCTTGTCACTATTTTGTGGATCAGATGCTGGAAAAAGCGGGCATTTTTTCAGATAAGTGAATGTATAACCTTGAAATTCGCGTTTAATTTTTTTAAAGAAAATGTGTCCTTGTAGCGAATTAATTTTGTTGACACTTTTTTGTCAAAAAAAAAAAAAAAAATCATAGTGCGGCGTTAGGAAATTATGCGTAATAAAAAACAACAAAGAAAAAAAAAAACGAAATAATGCCCAAATTATTTTTAAACAAATTTGGGCCATAATCATAATTGAAATAATGCCCAAAATTTATTTATATGAAAATATTTTGGGCCATAATCATTTTGGTAATAAAGCCCAAAATTTGGGTTTATTTGGTTTTTTTTTTTTTATGTTATTTCCTTTTATTTTGGACGTTATTGTATTAAAAAACAAAATGAAATAACGCAGAAATTGTTTGCATATAATTATATAAGAATTTGGGTGACCTTCTGATTTAAATATTTGATTTTTATTTTGGGCTTAAGGTCCATTTGCATATAATATAATTTGGGCGTTATTTCGTTATAAGTTTGCAAAACCCCTGGTTTTTTTTTTTTTTATACAAGTATCTTATGGTGTTAGCAACAATATTCAAAAGTTTTTAGAATCGAAAATAGGAGCGCCGACCTCAAAATATGGCAAAAAATTAAATTTTCGGAATCGCTCTATCACGTATGGTTGGAGATATTCTAACTCGATATTTGAGGTTATAAAGATCAGGCAAGAAATTGTTTTGCTTTCTTCTACTAAATGCTTCGTTTAGTACTATTCTTCGTCTTGAAAATAATAATTACGACAACGATTTCGCGGCGTAGATTTTTGGAGTCAATTTCAAGTAATCATGGCCTACTGAATACGAAAACAATATCAGATTCATCGAATTGACTCTTGTTCTCCAGATATTCTTGCTTAAAGTTACAAAAATAGATATTTGAAACATATGTGAAGTTATATCACACAGTAAACAGCGTTAATTAATTAATTAATTTTTGCCAACCGCATCGAATTGTCATTTCGTCCCTCATCTAACCTTACCTTCAAACTTTTCCAATTAGATAGTTACTTTCCGAGCTATCATCCATTGAAGCAAAGTCATTTTAACTTCATACAAATACCAAAAAAATATTTTGAATTTTTTGTATCAAGTTGAAATATGCTTCAATTGCTAATAAGTCGGTTAGTAAGGATCTAATTGGAAAAATTTGATAGTACCTAAGGTTTAATGAGGAAAGGTACATCTATCCTATGACATTAGAAAAGTTTTACGCTGTTTACCCTAAGTGTGATTTAACTTCAAATATGCCTCAAAACAGCTATTCTTGTAACTTTAAGCAAGAATATCTGGAAAACTACAGCCAATTTAGATAAACAAATTATATTCTAAGAATAAAATAACCTTAGTGAATCTGAATTAACTCAAAAAACTAAGGCCTCACAAAAATAAAACAAAAAAAAAAAATTCTTTTGTCGCCCTGTGTTATCAATTGAGGAGTGGCCGTACCAAAGGGCCTAAGTACCATTTCGAGGCAAAAGTAATGTCATACTTTGTATGTGCCTAGTAGTCTATTATTTGACTGTTTTAATTTTTTCAACATAATGACATCAATTTCACACTATCAAAAAAATTTTTAGTGAAAACAATTTTATTAATTTCTAACAAAATGCCACCCGTTTCATATTATGACACTTCTTTTGCCTCGAAATGGTACTTAGGCCCTTTGGTACGGCCACTCCTCAATTAGTCTTGCATGATTTTTCTTTAAAAAGCAATGACCATTTGAAAATGACACCATTTAGTGAAAAATCATATAAGAATCCACTTTTTCGTGCGATTCATGGCCAAGGACATATTTTTCAAAAGCTTCTTTTGTTTTTGAAGCTGTTCAGAAGGGTTCTATGAAAGTATTGAGTGGTATAGGTAAAAAAAACCTCTCTTGTTTTAATTCTAATGTAATTTGAGCATCAATTTGTGTAAATTTTTTTTAAAAATAATTTTCAAGTTTAATTGAAATGGCCAATGCCAACAAAGCATAATATTTTTTTTTTACAATTTACCAATATCGTCGTCAACTGTTTGTTTGTAAATATATCATCGTTTTTTTTCTTTGTCGTTATCGTCGCCTAAATAACTTTATTTTAAAATAACAAGTTTTGACGCTAATTTTCTTAAGAGAAAACTAAAAATAACTGCTTTCGACTAAGCTGCAAAAATAAAGCATCGTCAATGTACGCACGTACATATCTTTTTATCTAAAACTACGTTTATTTAATGGAGCACTGTTGTTCATTGACGTTCGATAGCATTTTGCATTTGCCACGAAGATATGTTAATTATAATTTACACTAGGAAGACTTAGCATCAAATTGGTAAATCTATTGTTTATTAGTCTGCACGTTGCACTACATTGTACTTTATCATGGTGATGGATTTAATTTTAGTTTGTTAGCTTGGTAGTTAATGCATCTTATTGAATACCATTCCTAGTGGATGCAGCAAAGAAGCTTGCGCCTGAGTCACGAGTGAATAGAACTCTACTCATTTGTATTACCTTAACCAGGGTGAACACACTTTCAATATGCCAATGCGGGACATTTTTGAATAATAGCCTACAAAATGACAAAAATTGAAAGTGACAGGCTTTTTGAAATGTAAATGAGCGACAATATAAATAACAGCCATACATAAATGGGAGCTTCAATGTTATTTAACCGTCTCTGTTTCGATATGCTCCATATAAATTGTATGGACATGAAACAGACAGAGATGGTTAAATAACGCTAACGCTCGAATAACGCTCCAATTTAGGTATGACAGTAAAGTGCCAAAAATCAAAACAAAACTATATAGTAGTTCTAATCTAATATGAGCAAATGAGGGACAATCAGGATATGGTTACGTGATTTCGGGACTTTTCGCCGCGAAAGAAACCTGCGGGACAAAATCAGCAAATGCAGAACTGTCCCGCGGAATCCGGTCTGCTTGACCGATAAACATACTAGCAAACAATATACAGCCATTTCATGCCTGGCATAACAAGAATTGAACTCACCCCCTCCAAATTCTCTGAAATTTGATACATGGTTTCCCTCTATGCCAAAAATAATTGCATTATTTAATACTATTTCTCAGCCTTTAATATGCGCTATAAAGAGAGCTCGTCTGATTTTTCATTACAAAGCTATGATCATTTTGAAAAGGCAACAAACTTAAATTTTCAGGTAAATTTGTATGAGAGCACCCCTATCAGGTTTGAGATAAGGGATGGACATTTTAGAAACAAATGTTGAGGAGATGAAAATGTAAGTTCCTTATCATAGGGAACTTTTAGGGCGGTAATAATAATAATGTATTATTTACTGCACAGTATAAAACATGAAATTGGCTGTAACTTACGAAGCCGAGCAGCTCCGATTTTACTTGAAGCAGTTTTATAATCCTGAAATGAGCACGAATACTTCCACATACCCCGATTTTGTCGTCAAACTCGAAACACTTAGGAGCCCCCACTGTCTGATATTGAAAAATAAAATTCTGGCGTTAGGAAATAACGCCATAAAACAAAATAAATAAACATAAAACGAAATAATGCCCAAAACAAAAATGAAATAACGCCCAAAACAAAAACGAAATAACGCCCAAAAACGAAACGAATTATTTTCAAATAAATTTAGGCAATAATCATTTTGGAAATAATGGCCAAAAATTTGGGCTTTATTTTGTTTTTTTTTTTTTGTGGGCGTTATTTTTATTTATTTTCTAACGCCTAAAATTCTATTTATTGGCAAAATTATTAATTTTTTTATCATTTAGCCCATTAATGCCCAGCGGTGCCATACGGCACCCATTTTCCACAGAAAATTTTTTTTCAAAAATATAGTATGAGCTCAGGTCTATAACTCCTAAAAATTTCAGCCTTCTATCTATCGTGGTTCCCGTTGGGCATTGATGGGTTAGGTAATATTGATATTTTATGAAAAAAAAAAAAAATTATTGTATAAAAAAGGGTTGCCATCCTTATTAATCTTCTGGCGGAGCATAAAGAACATATTCTTCAAACACAAAAAATACACTTTTATTAACAACTGGCCTATCTTCGTATCTGATGAACGGTTTGAAAGAACTGGATAAAATATTAATTTTGCCCTATTTAAATTTTACTTTCAAATTTGAGGGCCAAAAGCCACACCTCTTGGCCTGTGTCGTCTGAGCCAACTATTGCTGTAGGCTCTTAAATGAAGAAATAGTAAAGGGTGTTTTTTTTAAAGGTATAGAACTTCGAATTGAAATAAAACACAAGAAAATCGTTTTAATGTCCATCAAATTTGGCTTTATTGGAAGGATAATTTTATGCCATTAATGTTTAAATATGATTTCGGGCATGTGGCCGCCGCGGCTGGCTCGGATAAAGCCAATTCTACAGGTCCAATTTTCAACCACTTTTTCAAGCATATGGGGCCGTATGTCGGCAATAACGCCACGAATGTTGGCTTCCAAGTCCCCTAACGTTTCTGGTTTGTTGGCGTAGACGAGCGACTTCACATATCCCCAAAGAAAATAATCCAATGGTGTCAAATCACACGATCTTGGTGGCCAATTGACAGGTCCATTCCGCGAAATTATGCGCTCATCGAATGTTTCCTTCAATAAATCGATTGTGACATGCGCTGTGTGGCATGTAGCGCCGTCTTGTTGGAACCACAACTCATCCACATTCATGCCATCCAATTTGAGAACAAAATAGTCGGTTATCATGGCTCTATACCGGTCTCCATTAACGGTAACTGACTCTCCAGCATTATTTCAGAAGAAGTATGGCCCAATGACTCCACCAGCCCATAGAGCACACCAAACAGTCAGTTTTTGTGGATGTAATGGCGTCTCAAGGGTCTCATGTGGATTCTCTTCACTCGAAATGCGGCAATTTTGCTTGTTGACGTAGCCATTCAACCAAAAATGAGCCTCATCACTGAACAAAATTTTGCGATGAAAATCAGCATTGAGATCAATCTCATTTTCGGCCCATACACCAAAATCACGACGCATTGCATGGTCTCGCGGCTTTAATTCTTGCACAAGCTGGATCTTGTAAGGTCGCAAGCCAAGATCTTTGCGCAAAATCTTCCATAAAGTTGATGGACAAAGCTCCAATTGCTGTGCACGGTGGCGAATCGATTCATTCGGGTGAATTGTTTCTTCGGTGCGCACTTTTCGACGTCTCTGCGGATGCGTATTATCACATAGAGTAAACGTAGTGCGAAAACGACCCATGGTTAACCGAATTAATTGCTCTGATGGACGATTATGTCGACCATAAAATGGACGGAGCTTGCGGTAAACTTCGCGAACTGAACCATTATTTTCGAAATAAATTTGCACGATTTACAAGCGTTGTTCTTTTGTCAACCTATTCATGATGAAATGGCAAACCAAACTGAACATAAATGACATTAGAGTTGCCATATTTGACCACAAAATGCCAGTTTTATCTCTATTCGAAAAACAAACCTCTAAAAAAAACACCCTTTAGTAGTAGAAATGAAGTATTCGCGTTTAGCTTCTTATAAAGCACCTAATTATAATATGGGAATTGTATTCGATTTAATTTCCAAACTCGTGTCATCGAAGTCATCCTGCACCGAACTTTTTTCCTATAAATATACCTATCCAATAGCAAAACCCTCGTTTTTAAAAATTATTTTGTATGGCCGACGATATTTTTCCAACTACAGACAATTTTAGGGTCTTATCAGTATCATATCAGAATCAGTTTGTCGTATCCGAGCAGATGACTTGTGATTGTTTTTTAACAATAAAACAGAAAATGTAGGAGCTGAAAGGGCCTTCTCGGCCGCGGGCTATATTTGTAGCTCTCCACGAAGTCGATTAGCAGATGACACAATCAACACAATTTGCTTAATACGTTCGTTCTTTCAAAACCAAATATGATTTATTTATAATTAAGTAATTACCTAATTCTTTTGAATTAAGATTGATTTAGTAATATTTAATATATGCTAATATTACATAGTATTATTAATAATATTTGGTATGAAATCTGTTGTAGTAAGGCTGAATTTGATCGAGTATCATTTTCGTAGTATTATATAAAAATTACACAGTGCAAAAATTGATGGGAAAAAATTTTGAATGAGATATCGATATGTAACTTTTTTCGAATATGGCAACCGTTTTTTCCTATCAGGTCTGAAATCGCCGCAAATGGGTTGTCTTATCATTTTTTTTGGAGTGAATTTGATATGCAAAAAGGTCTGTTAAAATCAATTCATATATTTTTGGTTACTTCGAGAAAGTTGATTGCATTGAACCAAGAAATTTTTTCCTCCTTTTTGGCGTAGTTTATAAGTCCTTTTTGAGAATTTGGTTAACGGTCCAGAAAACTACCATGGTCTTTTCGAGAAAAATGTGCTCCATAAAAAAATAGGGGTATTGAAGATGTTAACTTCATAGGGTGTATCGATTTAAGGCAGGTTCTCACCTTGTGGGCCCGAAAAGTGCACATTTTAGGAATTTTTTTTTTGAGAAAACGGTTAAAGATACAACGCTGAAAATTTTTTCTGAATATGAACATATATTTATTCAGAGAATACAATTTTTGAAATTGAAAAAATCAAAAAAAGGGGGGGAGAGGGCGCCCATCAGTGGCGGCATGTGTTTCGCTGCCGGAAGTGATTCGCTCAAAACCCGTAATCTGAAACACAAAAACCGAACACATTCTTAATTTGTATCGTATTATCTACTAAATGAACTACGATCATGAAAAAAATCAAAATTCCAAAAGTTATGAGGTTTTGAAAAAAAAAAAATGACGATTTTCGCATTTTTTCTTCACTAATTATTTTTTTAAATAAACAATTTTCAATATTTTTGGCTGATCGTAGTTCATTTATTAGAGAAAACCCTAAGGAACATTTAAAAAAAAATTTGGTGACGATTGGTTCATTGTAGCGTCTTCAATCACTTCCGTTAGGTCCGAAAACATGGTTCTGAGAAAAACGCGTTAAAGTGCCAACAGTGCTATACGTAACGGGCTATAACTTTCGTAATTTTTCAGATTTTGATCTGAAACTTCTAGAGCACATTTTTGGAACATGTATCTACACGATAAGGCAAAAAAAAAAATCGATTTTTTTGACCCCACAAGGTGAGAACCTGCCTTAAAGCGGGAGAAAAAAAAAATTTGGCATCACCACAATATTCCAATGAAAAACAATTCAAATTTCTGGTTTAATGATATCTCGATAACTTTTTGAACAATTTAGGGTTGGTGTTTTCGAATCTGGCACACGTTTTTTTTTTTCTATTAGGCCTGAGGTTGCCGCAATGGAGTATCTTACTCCTTTTTTTTTTGAGTGAAATTGATGAACCCACAAGTCTGTTAAAATCATTCCTGTTTTCGAATCTGGTACCCTTTTTTTTCTAATAGGTCTGAGAGCCACAATGGAGTATCTTACTTCTTTTTTTTTTGAGTGGAATTAATGAACCCACAAGTCTGTTAAAATCAATTCCTACAATCTTGACGATTAAAAGAAAGTTGTGCGCAATGAACCAAATATGACCACCCCTTATTACTTTTTTGGAGCTTTTAATAAACTCCTTTTGTAAACAGTCCAGAAAAATGCCAATGTCTATTTGAGAAAAATGTCCCCCATAGGAAAATTCTAAGCCTCACTGAAGGCGTCAGCACTATATATACCAACTTTAACATATAGGGCTCCAAATTCAAAACTGTTATTTTACCTTGCCATAGTTTTGCACTTTGACCCTTTATCTTAAAAATGTTATACTTTATATGGTTAACGCCTTCAGTGATCTTACTTTTTTTTTTTTTTGGGGCAGTTTAATAAACATTGATTCTCAAAATGGCAGCTTATAAAATTTATTTAGTAAAAATTATTATTATTTGAGTAAAAAAAAAAAAATATTTGTTCATTGCAACTTTCTCTCAACACTCAAGAATGTTGGAATTGATTTTAACAGAGTTTTGGGTACATTAAATTCATTGCAAAAATAGGGTAAAGCACCTCATTTGCGTCGAACTCAGAACTGATAGGAAAAAAAAAAAACGATTGTCGAATTCGGAATCAGCGACCATCAAATACATACTTATGTGTTATGAATCACTAACTTCACTAACACAGAAATGTTGGGCATATACATACATAACTACTAGGCATGATTTAGTGCACGATTTCTTGATTTGGTGGGAATATATATGATCCAAAAAATGGTGTTATTGGGTTATACTAAGTGGCGTCGCATCGAGGTCAAAGCTAAAAAAAATGGGAGAAAAATCGACAAATAGCTTTACAGCTGCCCAGTTCTCGCCCTTAGAGAAGTAAATTGTAAGACCAATACCAATTATTTTTTTCTCCTCAACATTTTTAACGAACAAACTTACCCCATATCGTTACCCTGCAAAAATGGCATTTTTATGAAATTGACATCTAAACATAATTATCCCCTTTCTTTGCCCCTTAAGGGGTCTCTCCTGCAAAATCACCTTTTTTATGAGATTGCTAAGGGATGGATTTGGGGGGTAAGTACGTTCGGGGAAAAGTGTTTAATGGGAAAAATTAATGGAGGTTGGTCTTACATTCTACCCCACCAGGGAAAGTAATTGGAATCAATTTCGTAAAAAAGGTAATTTTGCAAGGCAGTCAACCTAATAAGGGGTGGCGATAGGGATATAGTATGTTGGAAAAAATGTTGAGGGGGGAAAAAAGCCAAATTAAGAGTCCATCGTATCCAAATCCCATTATTAAGAATCTCCATACATCACTAAATCATGTCCAATAAGAACATATGTATTAGAATCAAACAAACAAGACAAAAATTTTATCTTTCTTGGTAGTATTTACAATCATTTGGGAGAATAAAATGATGTACTATGGGATTTTTGTACTTTATTAAAAGAGTTGCTGCACAAAATATTTGAAAATAAATTTTTCATACGTTAAAAGTAAAACCTTTCGGCCAGGCCGAAAAAACACACAAAAGGAAATTCAACAAGATATTCTGCAGTTTTATATCATTAAATAATAAAACAAGGACCACTTTGAAGCTGTGTGAGAAAATTAATGTTGTGATATATCGTCGCCCCAATTCTCTTTTGCCCCATACGCATGTTACTGTATTTCGAGAAAATCAAAAGAGAAAGTTTGAACTTAAAATAAACAAAATTGGTCCGAAAAAGTACCATCGAAATTTAAACAAAAGAGCTTGTTGATTAATTGGCTAACTCAGCGCAAAATTTCAAAAATGGGACTAAAGTACTTTTCGCGATTTTTGATATTTTATCAGATAAGTCAAGTGCACACTTTGCTCCATACAATACAAATAAATTAAAAACTGTTTTTTTCATGCTTATAGAGCAAACTGGCCTCTAGAAACTATGACAATGGAGCAAATAAGAACGTTAGTTTTTTAACTAAACATACATAACAGTGTAAATAGGGCAAACAAATTATAAACATTATTAATAAATACATGTAGTAGATATTACTAGTTTCTTTAAATAAAAATTAATAACAAATAGTAAGTGTGCTACCATTGGCCTGGCCAAATATTAAATACCCTACACTGCAGAATTTGAAATTTTCGATTGTATGGGAGGTGGCATGCTTTTTCCGTGTTCGACTAGCTTTTGCTCAGAGCTTTCACTAACTATTCCCAGCATCTGTGCGAAATTTTATTACATTTCTTCAAATAACGCTTGCTCTACAGCGTTTTGAAAATTTTGTATGTATGTTAGGTGCCACGCCCTCTTGTTTAAATCAACCAATTTTTTAATCAGATCTTGAATTTTTTATCATTGGTGGATGAGCTAAATTTGGATTGTTTATATCAAAAAATGCATTCAGTTAAGTATTTTAAAACTTTTGCTTTTATGGGAGGTACCACATCCCGTTGCCCGAATTCACCTAATTTTTGCTCAAAGCTTGTAACTATTATCCCCTGTATCTGTGTGTATTTTGGTTGCGTTATCGCTAAAAAGGCGCTTAATATTGAGTTGTGAAATTTTTTTTTTTGTATGGCCGGGAGGCGTTTCCGTTGACCGATTTTGCTCATTTTCAATCCTACGAACTAACGTTGTCGAAGGAGGTGATGCACCAAATTTCATCGAGTTATCTTTCTTAGTTCATAGGTAATTTTAAAAAGAAAAACGATAATGAAAGTTTTCTATGTCTATAGAGCAAATAAGAATTAAGAATTTAAAACTTTTTTTTTTCATAGAAAACTTGCTCCATAAACCAAAAACTGGCTTTTGGAGCAAATAAGAAATAAAAAAATTAAAAAGCATGGCATATGGAGCAAAGTGAACACTGTATATCTCAGAAACTAAAAGAGATAGATGTATTCTGAGAACAGCGTTAGAAAGATCATGTTTCAAAACCTATAGAACAAGTCTTAACTCAAAATGTCAAAAATTGTCGATGGGGCAAAAGAGAACTCAGGCGACGATATGCAAAAATCTAAACTGCTCCTAAGATTTGGTGTTGGTAACTGAAAACTTGCATGATTATCCCTCTTAAAAATATTCATTTTAAAAATCATTTTCAACATTATTCTGTTTTTCATTGTACATTATATATTTAAAAGCCAACAATCATACCTTCTTGGATATAGCTGATTTCCATTTTAATATGAAGTATTTTTATTTAATTTTTTTTTATTTATTTCTTTTAAATTCATTTTGAGATTTACTTTTCTTAAATATATTTTTTTACAAAAGTTACACTTAAATTAATTTAATTTTTATTCTTCAACATTTTATAGCGTACATCCACATCCATATAATGCTGCAGCAGCAAGACGCAATTACCGCTCGAAGCATTCAAAACAACATCAGCAACCACATCAACAAATGCAGACACATGCAACATCAACAAATTCAACGCAGCAGCAACAGCAAGAAGATGCAACAGGCAAAGATAATGTTACCATTAATTAATTAATAGTATATAATATTTGTTGTTGTTAAAATTCAAACAGCGCTTTTATCGTAAAAGAATATAAATGCAGAATTGCAATATGAAAACAGCGAACGACGACAACAACAAAAAGAAAATTTAACCCAAATTCAAAATTATAAAAAATTATTTAGACATGATATAATAAATTAGGATTTAAATAATAATAATATAACGAAATTTAAACCAATTCTTTTAAGAAAATTATGTGGTTTAAAGAATATGGAAATGGATAAAACTCAGCCAACGCTGGATATTATAATATTTCATTAATAAATGATTTAATGCAGTGGTAACGATATAATTTACGAAGTGAGTAGCGCAATATATGTATGTTTGTATGTATACTGATTGACATTCTCAGCGTTGGCACATGTAATACATTATTGAGAAGGAAAAATTTCAAATGAAACAAGTTAAATACTTACACATTACATGATAATATTATAATGAAATATAATAATAGTTTGAAAAATTTAAATTTTTTCCTATTATAAATTAATTTAAGTGTGTTTTATTGAAAAATCAAAAGCTAAAAAATAGAAATAGCCAAAAACTGCTGCATTGTAAACATATATTGGAACTTTTCTAACATAAAAACTCTGAATTATTTTTTTTCTTCCATTTTTTGTGCTTTGATTTAAACAAAAATGTATATTTAATTGCATACATTGTAAAGGACATATTTTTTAATACTCATGAAATTGTTCACTATCCGGCTTTATTCATTTATCAAATTTATTTGATTATTGAAAAATTATCCTTAATTAAATATAATAGTTTTTTAAACAATTTTTTGATTTTGACTATCTCATTTATTTTTTTTTTTTTTTAATTTTGCTCATGGCTGTTATATTAAAAGCAGCAATTATTTAAAATAAATATCTTTATATTTAAAGTTTATGGTGCGCACTCAATTAAACTGCATTATTATTCCTTCAAGCTCATATTCAAAATATTATATCAAATATTTTTACGATTTGTTTTTGTTAAATTTAATTTTCCGAAATTCATTTGTATATGTTAAAAAAGTACATATATCCCTATTGCATATTACAACTTAACTGCACTACCTGTATTGATTATGTATTACATACCAACGTAAGTAAAATTATTTTTTAAAGTCGTTATGTCATATTTTTTTAATGTTTCACAAGTTTCAAATAGATGTTTGTTAACAAAAATACTGATTTTTGAATAACATGCCAAAACATAGTTGTAATACGCAATAGAGGCATAAAGTTTTATATTGAATTAATTCAAAATGTTGCTGCAAAATGCAACTTTATTTTTCCTACATATATATTATTTTATTCTTTGCAAATACATCAATAAATATTTAAATCTTTAAAGCACATAATTGTGTGGTTTTTATTCAAAACCAGCTTTAAGTGAGTATAGTGTTTGAAATACACACATGAAAAGATTCTCAGCAAAAAGTTTGATCATCCAAACATAGTTGTTTGGCGGGTTGGTGTCGTTTGACAGAATTTCAAAATCTAGAAAACCAAAATCTTGAAAAAAACATCAAAATTGCCGCAGTAATTTTACATAATAGTAGGGTTAAGTGGGCGGCCTATGGCCGCTGCTCAGGATTTAAACCCATCAGACATTCAAAACCGGCTTCGCGGCTCAGTATATAATCTTGAAAATCATAATTTTGAAAAAGCAAAATCTCGAAAAAAAGCAAAATCTTGAAAAAAATAATCTTGAAAAAAAAAAAAAAATCTTGAAAAAATATATTGGATATATTATATGGGATCCCTTCTAAATCTTGAAACTCAAAATCTTGAAAAAGCAAAATCTTGAAAAAAAGCTAAATCTTGAAAATCAAAATCTAGAAAAAAAAAATCTTGAAACAGAAAATCTTGAAAAAACAAAATCTTGAAAAAAATAATCTTGAAAAGCAAAATCTCGAAAAAAAAAATATATTGGATATATTCGGGATCCCTTCTAAATCTTGAAACTCAAAATCTTGAAAAAGCAAAATCTTGAAAATCAAAATCTAGAAAAAAAAAAATCTTGAAACAGAAAATCTTGAAAAAACAAAATCTTGAAAAAAATAATCTTGAAAAGCAAAATCTTGAAAAAAATATATTGGATATATTCGGGTTGGGGTCTTTTGACAGAATTTTAAAATCTAGAAAACCAAAATCTTGAAGTCAAAATCTTGAAAATCAAAATCTTGAAAAACAAAATCTTGAAAAATCAAAATCTTGAAAAGTAAAATCTTGAAAAGAAAAAATCTTGAAAAAAACATCAAAATTGCCGCAGTAATTTAACGGGTTGGGGTCTTTTGACAGAATTTTAAAATCTAGAAAACCAAAATCTTGAAGTCAAAATCTTGAAAATCAAAATCTTGAAAAACAAAATCTTGAAAAATCTAAATCTTGAAAAGTAAAATCTTGAAAAAAAAAAATCTTGAAAAAAACATCAAAATTGCCGCAGTAATTTAACATAATAGTAGGGGTAAGTGGGCGGCCTACGGCCGCTGCTCAGGATTTAAACCCGTCAGACATCCGACACCGGCTTCGCGGCGGCCTTCGGCCGCGGATCAGTATAGAATATATCCAATATATTTTTTTCAAGATTTTGTTATTCAAGATTATTTTTTTCAAGATTTTGTTTTTTCAAGATTTTCTGTTTCAGGATTTTTTTTTTTCTAGATTTTGATTTTCAAGATTTAGCTTTTTTTCAAGATTTTGCTTTTTCAAGATTTTGCTTTTTCAAGATTTTGAGTTTCAAGATTTAGAAGGGATCCCGATATATTCTATACTGATCCGCGGCCGAAGCCGGTGTCGGATGTCTGAAGGGTTCAAATCCTAAACAGCGGCCGTAGGCCGCCCACTTACCCCTACTATTATGTTAAATTACTGCGGCAATTTTGATGTTTTTTTCAAGATTTTTTTTTTCAAGATTTTACTTTTCTAGATTTTGATTTTTCAAGATTTTGTTTTTCAAGATTTTGATTTTCAAGATTTTGACTTCAAGATTTTGGTTTTCTAGATTTTAAAATTCTGTCAAAAGACCCCAACCCCGGCCGAAGGCCGCCGCGAAGCCGGTGTCGGATGTCTGATGGGTTTAAATCCTGAGCAGCGGGCGTAGGCCGCCCACTTACCCCTACTATTATGTTAAATTACTGCGGCAATTTTGATGTTTTTTTCAAGATTTTTTCTTTTCAAGATTTTACTTTTCAAGATTTTGATTTTTCAAGATTTTGTTTTTCAAGATTTTGATTTTCAAGATTTTGACTTCAAGATTTTGGTTTTCTAGATTTTAAAATTCTGTCAAAAGACCCCAACCCGCAATTTTGATGTATTTCTCAAGATTTTTTTTTTTCAAGATTTTACTTTTCAAGATTTTGATTTTTCAAGATTTTGTTTTTCAAGATTTTGATTTTCAAGATTATGACTTCAAGATTTTGGTTTTCTAGATTTTAAAATTCTGTCAAAAGACCCCAACCCGTATATAGTATGAAAAAAAAAAATCTTGAAAAAACCATCAAAATTGCCGCAGTAATTTAACATAATAGTAGGGGTAAGTGGGCGGCCTATGGCCGCTGCTCAGGATTTAAACCCGTCAGACATCCGACACCGGCTTCGCGGCGGCCTTCGGCCGCGGATCAGTATAGAATATATCCAATATATTTTTTTCAAGATTTTGCTTTTCAAGATTATTTTTTTCAAGATTTTGTTTTTTCAAGATTTTCTGTTTCAAGATTTTTTTTTTTCTAGATTTTGATTTTCAAGATTTAGCTTTTTTTCAAGATTTTGCTTTTTCAAGATTTAGAAGGGATCCCATTATATACTGATCCGCGAAGCCGGTGTTGGATGTCTGACGGGTTTAAATCCTGAGAAGCGGCCGCAGGCCGCCCACTTACCCCTACAATTGATGTTTTTTCAAGTTTTTTTTTTCAAGATTTTACTTTTCAAGATTTTGATTTTTCAAGATTTTGGTTTTCAAGATTTTGATTTTCAATATTTGACTTCAAGATTTTGGTTTTCTAGATTTCGAAATTCTGTCAAAAGAACCAAACCCAATATATCCAATACATTTTTTTCAAGATTTTTTTTTTCAAGATTATTTTTTTCAAGATTATTTGTTTCAAGATTTTTTTTTTCAAGATTTTGACTTTCAAGATTTAGAAGGGATCTCCTGTTTGGCACATTCCTTTCGTTCGTATCATTCCATTGCCACATCAGAAAACACTTTCCTTTTGTTCAGCGCTGGTTGCTCATCTTATTATTTATTTGTTGCCTTCTACAAGAAGGTGCAATCGGAACAGTCGGGATTCGGGTTTCTTCTTTTTGGCTATGGAAAACGAATGTGTGTTTTTGAATTTCTTTGCTATAAACATCATTTTATGTCTTCGATTGGAAGCCGCAATCTGATCAAAACATAATTTTATGCCTTCAATTGGAAGGCGCAATCTGAATAGAACATTATGGTGGTTATCGCGAATAAATAATTCCGGGGAATTTTTCTCAGACTGCCATGCTTTCTCCATTGCAGTCTGAGAAAAACTCCCCGGGAATGTTTATTCACGATAACCCCCTATTTTATGCCTTCGTTTGGAAGACGCAATCTGAACAGAAAATATTTGTATGCCTTCGATTGGAAGGCGCAATCTGAACAGAACATCATTTCATACCTTCGATTGGAAAAATTATGAAATTAAAATAAAAATACGAGCCCAGTCGATCCAAAAAGGAGTAATTTGTTTTTTCACTACTTCTCGGAACATCCAACTATTACTCCACTTCTGCAGGCGGTCTTTTATTTTCTGCTGGTTTTCCAAGCAACAGAGAGTATAAATAAAGGTATAGAGCTGTAGTTCGATCGAGAATGTCTATCATACACGAAGATTGCGAATATTTATCAAGACATGAGGATTCGCTATTTCATCAAGGTTAAATGAATTTTTATGCAGATGCATGAAATTTGAGAGGATCGCAAATGTGCTTCTCTCTCATTAACAGAACTACGTTTTCTGCATAAAATTTTTTGTAGGTACAGAGCAAAACTTTCTATTGGTGGCACTTTTTAGCGAAATTAATTTTTTTTAGAAAATTTAGCACGTCGTTGTCAATTTGAAAAACCAAAATATTAAAAAGAAACTAACTCATTCACACATGTGTAGTTCAATTCGCAGACTATTTAGGTTTTTTGAGATATCCTAAACAAAAAATGTTTGCATGATTCTTTGTCATTTTAATGATCATGACTGTGTTAGGGAAACGAAGACATATATCTTCGAAACTTCTGCACCATTTGATTGCAAATGACAGGGAATACCATGATATTGGTGCAGTAGCTTCCCAATGGAAAATAAAGCGCATCAATAGCGCTTCTGAAGCGCTCTAAAGCAGCAGTGAAGCGCATCTCTCTCGTTGCCAAAAGCGCTGAAATTAACATTGGCATGTCATTGGAACGAAGCGCTTCGCTCACGCTACCAGAAATGCTCTTTGGATGCGCATCGCTCTCGTTACCAGAAATGCTCTTTGGATGCTCATCGCTCTCGCATTCAGAAATGCTCTTTGGATGCTTTTTGGATGACAATAAAAATATTTAAAAAATTAATTTTTAATTGAAATTTTACATCTTTCGTCAACAAAGACACATACACATCAGACTATTATTTTTTGTTTTGATGTTATTATATTATAATTATTTTTATTTTACTAAACTAATTCTAATTGAAAAATTGCAAGTTGAAAACTTTTGTGTTAGGTCTGGGCCGGAGTTGAACCGAGGACCTCACGGTTGCTACAACTCTCAATCGCAGTGCCAGTCGCTAGACCACTGCTCTATCATCGCGCTCTTACGCAGACGACTTATTGATCTATTTTGTTTTGTACGTTAATACGTGACCGAAAGCGCATCGTTCTCGCTACCAGAAATGCTCTTTGGATGCGCATCGCTCTCGCATCCAGAAATGCTCTTTAGATGCGCATCGCTCTCGCTACCAGAAATGCTCTTTGGATGCGCATCGCTCTCGCTACCAGAAATGCTCTTTGGATGCGCTTCGCTCTCGCTACCTATAGCGCAGAAAATATGCGCATACAAATCAGCTCTTTGGATGCGAGAAGGACGCGCATCTTGGGGATGCACATCGAATTTTTCTGTTGGGTTAGAAGATATGGTTAAGAGAAACGATTGATGGCATCGATTTTATCGCAAATAGATAAATGCAATAGGGGTTTTAAAATAGGACAAAATATGTAATGTAATTAGTTGATAAGAACAAAACAATTTCGTGCGCCATGTATATAACCCCAAACATAGTCAGAAACCGAATTTAACCTATTTTTCAACTTTTAAGGTTAAGATATTTCGAAAAAAAAAACAATTTAATTATAGAAGTTACTAGCATTTCCGGTGTACGTTGCTACACCCTATCTTGTACAGGGAACGGAGCATCAGCAATTTTTTCAAACGATGTAAAATGTCAAGATGAAATTCTCATCTATTTGCGTTAAATAGTTTCAGCGATATGACTACATTTTTTTAAGGGCGTGGTACCGCCTATTTTTCCAATGGACATTTTTTATCCCGGCACTCTTAATATATATATTAAATCTCATTTTTGTCCGTTTAATATTTTCAGAGATATGATGCATTAATTTCTTTAGGGGCCTAGCACCGCCCATTTTTGCAATGGAAAATATTTGTCCTCATATACTTTATGTATTTACCAAATTTCAATTACCTACTTGAAGTAGATGCAGAGATATAACGAATTTATTTTTGGGGAGGCGTGGTACCGCGAGTTTTTTTAGCCTATGACTTAGCTTTTTTAGTGCTAAGATGTTGTGAAAATTTCATTCAAATCGGTCTGTTAGTTTCCAAGTCCATAAATAACAAACAAACAAAATCTCATTTTTATATAGTAGATAGATAATTCAAATTGAGTTTTAAAGAAAATGTATGGTAAGGGTGATGTGTGCACCTTGGTCCGAGTGTACCTCGGTCCGAGTGTCAATGCCACTCAACAGCCGCACGAAGACTATAATGTTCTTCTATGGAATTTTCCACTCATGCCGCTGACTGATGTGAGTAGGCTTTAGACCGTCAAACTGCACGCGTGTGTACAAAGTGACGAAAAAAGTGTTTTTGGTGTGTAAAAAAAAAAGTATTTTTACGGAACGTTTTGTGAGAAACTTACATAAAATATTCAAGTTTTACAACATCATCGAAGTAAGTTGCGTTATTGTTTCTAGCTTTAAATATGTTTTGGATGTATATTCATTAAAATATATTATTGTTGTTGACAGTCCTTAGAACAACCTACGCTAAAGTTCTTAATGAAGTTCTTAGGAAGCCATTTTTGACGGGCAACCGGGTAGCCATAATCGCCTTTCAGTATAATATTTGTAATTTATTAAATTAATTGTATTTTTTTATGTAAACATATTTATTTTTGATTTATTTTTTATTTGTATTAAAAAACTGTTATTTTGGATTCTATAACAAATGATTCTTTCATAATTTCTTAGCTATATAAAATGTATTTTATTTTTATCGGTCCAAGATACACTTGCATGGTGTACCTTGGACCGTTTGAGATTGACACGGAAAAGGTATTATTTCTACTGAATGGTAAGACAGAAAAATCATTCTCTCGTCATTTGATGATGCAAGCAGTGTAGGGATATAATTTAATCACAAAACTGAAGAAACTTTTTTGGAAAATCCAGCGCATGAAAAAAACTGAAATCCGGTCCGGTCCCTCAGATGACCGATTCTCAAAATTAAATTTTCGTTTTCATAGAGCTCGGACCAGTGAGAAGAAAGACTGTTTTTTTTTTTTTATGTGCGGATACATATAAAACTCTTCTATAAGAACAATTATATTGGGTGATTTTTCTGATGTATTGTCAGAAAGAAATATTATGCAAAGATTCAATTCACACGTCAACAGTTCGGGATAAGTCGCGCCCTCCGAAGGATTAAGTTCTTATAGAGATTCTATAAGATCATTTGAATCAGAAAAAAGACTCAGCTTCGCCCAATAACTTAATATTGGCTTCCAATAAATCTTTGCTTTTAAAATTATTTCGATTTTATTTATTTATATTGAAAATTAGCACTAAAATACCACCGGAAACAACTCAATTATGTTCTAGTTGTGCCTCAGATTCACGCCAATTTCGTTTGACCATCTCAATAATCTGTTTGCACATGTGAGACTTGGCAAAATAGTTGCCAAGGCATAATATTATAAAACTCCATGCTAAAACTAAATAATAATCCGGTTTTTGTACTGGTGTTAATGGTAATGGACCCTTAGAAATATCATCTCCGGCCGCCAACTCCGCCGGTTGTACTCCTGTGTGACGCGTCACAAAGCTACCATATGAACCTTCGTCACTATAGAATTTCACAATTGGGCGGCCTTGATGAAAGAGTAATAGCGTTGGCAGACCAACTATGCCAAATTCTGTATTAAAACTGGGAAATTGATAAGCATCAATAGCAGCGACACGTAACATTGGAAACAGTTTTGGCAGCTTATTTGCTGAAGGCGCCACTAAAGAGCAACCTAAGCTGGTTTCGGTGAAGAAAAATATTAACACACAACTGCCTTCTTCATGACGTTTGGTTGCATTGCCGATGGGCTTTAAAAGTGCGACTACGTCTTTGACGCTGTCTATAATTTGCAGAGTACCATTCCAGCTGGAATTCGCCATTGCGACCGAATCTTGTTGTAGACATTTTACCATTATTGGAGGTTTTGATGCAGTACCTGCACCGCTTTTCTTTGGCAAAAGATGTGCTATACTTTTATCATCCAGAGCGCATTCTCGCTCATAACGAAATGTTATAAAATCCAAAAACTCATAGTCACATTGGCCACGGGATGGGCCTAGTTCTGCCTGTGTCATATGAGAAATTTCTTTGGATTTGTTAGTGAGGGCTTGCAAAATATCACCGCCCATGTAGCTAACCAGTGTCTGTAGTGTGCGTAGTTCCACGGCCAGTGTAGTGGATATGGTAAACGCTAAAAAAAAACCTCATGGTTAACTTGTTATTCGAAAAATGTGGCTCATTTACTTACATAATACTAACACCAGGCTTAATTTAATATTTGTCATGCTCGGTTGTTATTATTTTTTATTTAAATCTGTGCAAAATACTGCGAAAATTTTGTTTTTTTTTTACACCACAAAATTGATTTTTGTTTTTCTTCGACTGTGGCTGTCAAAGTAAACAGCTGTTTAAGTACTGCCACTATTATAGACAATATTGCCATACTCAAAAATTATAAAAAAAAACTTTGTTTAATTGACATTTGATCAATAAGGGTCTTATAGCCTATTTCCACCGGATATTAATTTTGAGATTTAGCCGTAAGGGCTAGTTTACATAGACATTCATAATCAAAATAATCATTTATTTGGTGATTATTTCAATCATGAAATGAATGAGCAAGCGATGACACTTCACGAAATCAAACAGAGTTGTGTTGTAAAATGTTTCACAATTTGTTCCTTTTGGGAGTAAAATAATACAGTTTTCGTGAAGAAATGTACGAGATGGGTGAAATATGTGATTAATAGCAATCTTTGAATTAGTACCAACAAAATTTGAGAGATCAAACAAAATTAACTAACAGTTTGACACAAATTTCTCGCATGAAAAAATAATGCAAAAAAGTATTAAAATAAATAGCGTTAAAAAAGTTGTTAAATAGTACTTGTAATCTAAAATCACATGAATGTGAAAAAATATAGTTTTAATCATGATGTAAAAAAATGCATGATTATTTTGATTATGAATGTCTATGTAAACTAACCTTAACTCACCACATTCTTAATTTGTTAAACGTCAATTAATAGAGCTATTCCGGCCAAGGCAGCAGAAAGTCTATCGTAATACATTTCAGAAATATTTTCTAAGGCTTCTTAAGACTTTCGGTATTCTGGCGAAAAAGCCTTGTAAAAAAAGCTCATAAATAAACATAAAAGCTTGAGTGGTAAACTTCTCAAATTGTGCAAAACAAAAATTAAAATAAACTTAAATAAACTTTTTAAAAATACAACATACATTTTTAGGGCGGCCACCTGGTTATTTTCGAAAAGCTCATATAATTCTTACTTTTTTTGACTAAATTGAAATTTTTGGATTCAAAACGCTCAGATAAACTTTTTTGAAATTTTACAAGACTTTTGGTGCTGCCGCCCTGTTGCTCGATTTTTAAAAAGTTTAGTAAAGTGTTTTAAGACTTAATTTTTATTTCTTTCTTAAAATATATGATTTAGCAAAACTTAAAAAAACAAGCAAATGGCAATCCTGAATATTTTTGTTCAATTTTAAAAAAGTTTATCTATGCGTTTCTGAAACCAATAATTTAAATTTAGTCAAAAAAAAAAAAAAATTTAAATTAATTTTCAAAAACCCTAAAAATTTATGTTCGATTTTTCAAAATTTTATTTAAGCGTTCTTAGAACATTTTACACATATGTATTTATTTCAATTTAAATCGTTTTTGAACATGGTTTTATGTGTAGTAGAGTTCGCCTTGTGGCCGAAATTCGACCATTTCGATTTAACCATAAAATAAAGGAAAAACTTTTTATACCCTTCCTTGGTCGATAAAACACAAAAAGCTTTTAATATAATAGTTTTTGATATCTTTCTATACCAAAATTCATAAAAATCAATCATGCTATCGTGTTATATAGTGCGTACTCTATATCTTTACCAAATTTCATAAAAATCGTATGCAGTATTTTCACCGTGAAAGCGTTTTTTCCATTTAAGGGCGTGGCACTGCCCACTGAAAACATAATGGTCATGTTATCGTTCCTCAGTGCCAATCCTATCTCCATACCAAATTTTGTTGAAATCGATGCAGCGGCTTAGCCGTGAGAGCGTTTTGTTCATTTAGGGGCGTGGCACTGCCCACTGAAAAACATAATAGTCATATTATCGTTCCTTAGTGCCAACCCTATCTCCATACAAAATTTCGTTAAAATCGATGCAGCGGTTTAGCAGTGAGAGCGTTTTTTCCATTTATGGGCGTGGCACCGCCCACTTTAAAAAAAATATAGTCCTATTAAGCAAATCGGTTGAGATTTAGCTATAGAAACAGGGACTGAACCGATTTCGTTTGCCTATTTATATTATAATTATAAGTACCTTGAAATGGACAAAAAGAAGAAAGCATTAAATGATTGCCACGCTCACTTTTTAACAATTGGAAATTTTAGCTCTACAAATTATTGCTGATCTTTACGAATAGGTAATCTTAGCTTCTTATCAAAATCGTTGAAACCGTTTTTGAGATATGAGCCGTTCAAAATGACAATGGTGCAACTCCAAAACGAAGCAAAAGTAATGTCATAATATTAATTGGCTAACATTTTGTTAGGGATGAATTAAATTGATTTCTGTTTTCACGAAAAATTTACTTGATGATATGGAGTTGTTGAAATTAAGTTGAAAAAATGCTATCGACCAAATAACCGATCATTATGGCACATAATTTATATGACGTTACTTTTGCTTCGTTTTGGAGTTGCACCATTGTAATTTGAAAGGCTCATATATTGAATTCAATTCACAAAATGTTGAAAAGTGGGATTGTCGCTTACTTAATCCCGCCCACTTTTCGCTCGTTGCAATGTAGTTTCACTAGACCTCTAGTTGCAAAATTTCACCAAATTTTCTTGTGTCGTTTGTGAGATATAACCCTACAAATGAATCTACTTGATGATTTTTTCCAACTACCCATCTTTCTCGTCGCCATATTGTACCGCCATATTGTTTTTTTTCAAAAACAGCATTCAAAAGCCGACACTTCGACAAAAAAAATGAGTTATCATATGACCTATTTAGACGCACCAGATTTTGGGCAGCGAGGTGGCATAGTTGACGTGAAGCGTCCCATATACGAGTATGTATGAGTGACAACAACAACAACTCATACCAAAGTTGGCTCATAAATCCTTCAAGTGAACTCTAAAGTGAATTTAATTATTTGCTTTGGCAATAAGTGTCTATTCGTCTGGTCTGTCTTATTGCACACTACATACATAATTGACATTATATACATATGTATTAGGGTGGGCCGATTTGAAAACTGATCTCGGCTACCCATCTATGTAAAAGTTCATTCAATTCTATTAATATTTTCCCAAGGAACTATACCTCTGTGTTCAATTTTAGTTCGGCGCATTTTTGATCGAAAATTTCACCTTTCATCAATATTTTTTTTTATTTTCATACTAAATTTTAAAAATTTTTATAAAGACAAAAGTAATGTCATTATATGATTTGGCTGGTATTCTGTCAGTAATCAATTAAATTGGGTTCTGTTTACATAAAAAGTTTACTTGATGGTGTGGAATTGATGTTATATATTTAAAAAAGTGATATGGGTCAAATAGCCGATTATTATGACCGACTTTCAAAATAAACGATTCATATTTTTGGATGAATTTTTTCAAACAAAACAAATTTACCTTGCGTTTAATATTTATTTTTATGCTTAGTTTTCAAAATTCCTATAGAGACAAAAGTAATATCATAATATGTTTCGGCTGGTATTCTGTCAGTAATCAATAAATTGAGTTCTGTTTTTACGAAAAGTTTATTTGATAGCATGAAATTGATTATATTTATTCCAAAAAATTATATCGGTCAAATTATATGTATTTATTATAAACGATTCATATTTTTACATATGTAGATTTTTGGTATATAGTACTGTTCCGTAAAATTAAAAAAAGCGGCTAATTTATTTCCTAAAACTGCCACTAGATGTTGCCCTAAAAAAAAATGAGTGTCAGATTCAGTATCCTAGCATCCAAAAACACTTGGGTTGGTGTTTCGATTGAAAAAATCCATGTAAAAATATGAATCGTTTATAATAAATCGGTTATTTGACCGATATTAGTTTTTGGAATAAATATAATCAATTTCACGCTATCAAGTAAACTTTTCGTAAAAACAGAACCCAATTTTATTGATTACTGACAGAATACCAGACAAATCATATAGTGACATTACTTTTGTCTTTATAAAAATTTTTAAAATTTAGTACTAAAATAAAAAAAAAAAAAATATTGATGAAAGGTGAAATTTTCGATCAAAAATGCGCCGAACTAAAGTTGAACGCAGAGATATAGTTTCTTGGGCAAATATTCATAAAATTTAATGAACTTTGACATAGGGTGGTAGCCGAGGTCGATAAAACTTCCTCCATACAATTTGGCCCACCCTAATATGTATATACATTTTTACCCAATGGGAAACGGAAATCCATTGAAAAGAATGAAGCAAGAAGCTGCTTCCAACGTAATTCTGACTGATTATCTTTTTCAACACAGCATGTCATTGCGGAAAAGCACTTCTTTGGAAGCAAACAAAACATCTACAGAAATTAAGAAACATAAAAATATTCGAATATTTTTTGACAAACTATTTGTAACTTAAACTGCATTTTCGTTTTTATTTATACAAATAAACCTTTTCGATATTTTAAATTTCATATCACAATTGACTTGATGGCTTTTTCTACCACTTTTGACATGTTTCACAGCGTACAGAGGATTTTTTTTCTAAGCGAAATTTATAAAAATTAAAAGATATTCTTATAAATGCAAGTCTTTCACTACAAGTTAAGTCTTGTCCACATCATATTACACTTTTTCCAAATGAAATTGAACTTTGCAAAAAATACACTTAAAATGATATATCTCTGCAACTACGGCAGTTACTGTTATGAAACTTGGTTTATGGATGAACATTGTGCCTACCAGACATCTTCCACAATGTAAAGGTGGTTGGCTAAGCTATTTGGAAAAAGTTTATTTGATTTGGAAAAACATCAATATCTGTGGCAAGAGAAAGGGAAAATTACTTAAGTCGGCTTAGGCAAAAATAGGTTTGAGCCTAATTTCCTAACAGTTCTGGGTAAAATCACTATTTCGTTTCAGGACATTATTAAGATTTAAATAAGCACTAATTAAACACTCAAAAACAAAAGTACAGTCGACTTAAGCAATTTTTCCTTTCTGTCACAGTTATGTTGTGAAAAAGGTTTAACTTGGAGTTGAAGACTTGTATGTTTCTGAAGATGCTCTTCTTTTCCACTCTCCTCGGAAGCAGTTCCCAATACTTTTCTTTGGGTACTTACATAAATTATCATTCATACATATGTATGTATATAGGTGTTAGTATGGTAGTATGGTGCAATTCACAATACTTAACCCTTTAACGACCAAAGGCAAGTATGCTTGCCAGAACCCCATTTGCTTGAATGAAAGTTTTATTAACCCCCATTACTTCGATTTTGCCGAATTTTTATTTTGAAATTCTTTCTCGTACTTAGACCTGGTCGTTAAAGGGTTAAATTAACGTTACAAGGATTTTGCGTAAAGCAGCGCACTTAAATTGCATTTTAATGTCTCAGGTTTCAATTTCTTAAAGTTTACATTACATATATGTATATGGTCAAATTGTAGAAAGTTATTGTCAGACCTAAAAAATATCAATTTAAGGCATCCTGTAGGTCATTATAAATGCATGTATTCACATACAAGGTATTTGGGAAAGGAAGATTCGTTTTGAATATCTTTGTCATCTTCGTCAACAGTTTGTAGCAAAGAATTGAAAACTATGAAACTATTCTTTTATACAGTCACAGCTGAAACACACCTTTAACTGAAGATGCACTTAGAAGCTCCTTTTGAAGGTTCTGTGGAATAACGCTCACAAAAAATTTAAGATAAGAAACCGAAATATCACTAATTTATTAAAATGAAATACCGCACATCGCAACATATAATTATGCCCATATAAAAAAGGAAATAATGCTCCAATACGAGTACGTAAAAGGGCGTTATTTTCAAATTTATTTTTGCCCACATTTATATGAAGATAATGTTAGCGTTATTTCGATTTTTTATGGACATTATTTAACTGGCGTTTTTTTATATTTCCAAAATGAAATAAATTAAATTTTTCCAGAATTCTGCTGGATTCGAAAATTATTTTCTATTTTATCAAACTCAACTGCAAAGTTATCGGATTTCCATAGAGCCAACTCCATATACAGATTTCATATACAAATAGCTCTCCAGAATAACAATCTTTTCTGTTACCATGGTTGATAATGCAAATATGCTTTCGAATAAAAAGTTTTCTTTTTTTGGTGAAAAAGAAGCAGTATATAATCTTGTAAGAACTTAATTAATTGTTGAAAATCTTAAATAAGGTACAAAGTTTTACCACAAATTTTCACTCTGAACAACCCACAAAAAAATACAAGAGTTTGATGCGTGCGGCACTCAAAAAACAATGGAAAAAAAAGAAACCAGTGAAAACATAAAACCATAATTAAACTGTAAGGTTGCATATAGTGAAAGCACTCAACGTGCAAACATTATAATACCCAGTAAACAATTTGAAAGTTCCATATTTTTTTAGTGATGAAGTTACAAACATGAGTCATAGTAGTTTTTTTGAAATGCTCATAACTCCGTCAATAGTCAACCAAATTATGATGTTTTATTGTTTTAAGGAAATTTTTATAAAAAAAAAAAATTTTTAAATAATTTTTTTATTAAATTTTCAACTTTTAAAACTAAATTACTATTTTTATCAATGATTATACTCTTCGATTTTTTTTTAAAACTTTCTAAAAAACTTTAATGAATTTGACAAATATTAACCCCTTCTACCAGAAAAAAACTGTGGGGTAAACAATATTTGTGATTGGTTAATCTTTGAAACTTAATTTAAATAAAATGTTTGACCGTCTCTTCCCAGTGTGCCAAACGGACTCGTTTCGGATCCGTAACGGGTTCATATTTTCGTACTTTTCATCCGTTACGTATCCGTTACTGATCCGTTTGCGGAAGAGATTCCTAAAAAAAAGCGAATCGTTTTTTCTACATTTATGGATCCGTTTCGAACCTGTAACGTCAAAAACGAATTCAAAACGGATTCAAAACGGATTCGCTTTTAATAATGTTAACGCTGCTTATAAAAAAAAAAAAAAAAAAATGGTGAAGCGCTTATTTTTAATTAAAAAAAACAAAATAACAAAAAAAAAAAAAAAAATTACTAGCCCGGCCGGGAGGCGAACCCAGGCTCCCGGGGTACTACTTTTCCGTACATGAGACGTTAGACAACTAGGCTATTGACCGATATGACGTTGACTTATCTGATGTAGACTTATCTGATGTTGAGATTTAAAGTTTGTATTGGTTAAACAAATTTCTGTTGTTTTTTTTTATAAGAATTCTGTGTTCTTTCTCTTCCCTTCTTTTGATAAATATTATATATTACATACTCAAATTTGGAATCAAAAACATTTCTTCAAACAGAGTTTGAAAAGTTCACAAAAAATCATTTTTCGTATTCGTATTTGAAGTATTTACGGACTCGAAACGGATTCAGCCAGGTTCGAATCCTACCACAGGTGGATTTTTACCCTTTATTTTTCTTCCTTTTTTTCTTTTTATTTTTTTTTTTTAATTGCTAATAAGCGCATCAAAACGGTTTTTTCTGTAAATATACAACATTAACATTTTTAAAAGCAAATCCGTTTTGAATTTGTTTTTACATACGTTTCGGATTCGAAACGGGCCCGCACTGCGGAATTACCCGGGTTTGAATTCTACTATAGGCGGATCAATAATTTTTTTCTTTCATATATTTTTTTTTAATCGCTAATAAGCGCTTCAAAATATTTTTTTTTTTTATTTAAACACAGCGTTGAAATCGTTTTTGATGTACGTTACGGGTTCGAAATGGATCCGTTACCGCTGATTAAGTTTTTTATACCTTTATGAACTCGTAACGGGTTCGAAACGGATCCTCATCCATTTTTGTGCACATTGGGTTGGTTCAAATTCTCACCGCCAGAGGCGCTTCCGGTCTATACTCCCTACAGATGTTTTTGATTTGAATTTTTGGGATATATAATGTCCTTGGAGTGGTTATAAGAAAAAACAGTGGTTATTAAAAATTGAATTAATTTTATTAATTCAATTCAATTTAAGTGACATTAATAACCGAGTTATTTATTTATTCAAAAATTTTTGGGATATATTGTCCTAACCAGTTTGAAAGGCTTAAGACTATTTTTAGGATGGGCAAGCGATGGGATCTATTATTTTAAAATTTTTTGATTAAAAAAAAGTGAGTGTACTAGCACTAAATTATTCCTCGTTGCCGGGAGAGGGTAGAAATATTCACCGACCTCCATTTATTTTTCCTCTTTCACATTTTTCTTAAATATTCTAACCAATTTTTTCCACCTCCTAAGGGGGCAGCCTTACAAAAAATTTATAAAAAAAAATTCCTCATTGCCGGGAGTGGAAAAAAATTTTCACAGACCCCCACTAATATTTCCCCCTCAACATTTTCCTCCAACATACAACTCCCTTTTATCCACCTCTTAGCCTCCCATACAAAATTGATATTTCTATCTAAATTTTGTATTGAAGCCCCCTTAAGGGGTGCGAAAAAGGGAATAGTTTGTTCGAGAAACATGTTGAGGGGGAAAAATTAATGGGGGTCGGTGAATATTTTTTTCACCTCCTATATCGACTCAGAAGTTGACGCTGATCAAGAATATATATACTTTTCTATACTTGCAACGCCTACTTCTCTGCGTTACAAGCGGAAAGACAAAGTCAATATACCCTGTGTAGGGTATAAAAAAAACCAATAGAAACAAAAATAGTAGTTTTCGATGTAAATGCCGATGGTGATTCCGAATTTTGTTTTAGAATTGCTTTGTTGCGTATAGACCATTGCGTGTTTTACCATCTCATCTCAAAAATTTAATAAACAATAAAAAAACCTTCTGAGAAAAAAATGTTGACTGGGCTTACATATGTAAGTATGTATTCAAACGTTTCCTCTTATGTGCATGTATGCATGCAAGATGCTGCGTATACAGATTATTTAAATATTGATAAAAAAACTTTCCAAATTGTTTTTTAAGTGCGAAGTAAAAGTAAAATTAATTGTCATTAACGTTATAAGTTCAAGCACAGAAAGAAAATATTCTGGGTTACATTATTTAAATTTAAGATTATCTCCTTTGAAAGAAACTTTTAAAAATATGCAATAAAATTATTCCTATATGATAGATTCCACGTGAAAACGAAACATCTTTTGAGTAGACCATGATATTTTTTTATATAACAGCAGAATTGGATCAGGTTTCAATTGCCCGAAGGTCTATCTCATTATCTTGTGTATGTATGGTACATAGGTATATACATAGGTATATCAAGATAGCAATTATGAAAATTCTGAAAACTCAAAAAATTTCAAACTGAAAAACCTCAAACGCAATTCGATGTTTTATTGGATTTTTTTTTTAAAAAACTCTATTTCATTCTCAACTCAACATTTCTCCATATTACAAGTGTAATCACTAAAATTCACTTAAAACATTTAACAGCCACTAAGTCCAAACTCTTAGCGGATATTTTAAAATCCAATGCTGCAATTTCATACCTTTCTCACATGACAAACACATTTTTATACATGAGAAAATGAAGAGATAACAAAGTGCGAATAGACAAAAGGAGCTTTTTCATATATTTAAAATATTAAAGTCATAAATCTAAATTAAGCTTCCATGGCTGTTGTTCATGTGGCAACGTTGGTTGGAAAAAAAATTGAAAAATAGCAATGCGCTGTAAGGAAAATTCATTTTTTAAGATTTCATATGTTGATAGCATGATACCATGTAAATGTGGTAAAAATGAAAAAAATCAGCGAAGAATTATTAACAACACCTAACGTTTCATGTTCGTGGCATAAATGTATGTAAGTCCTAAATAAAAAAATAAATTTTTTCATTTTTAATAAAGTGCTAAACCAAGTCATACAATGTCGACAATTTCTAAAGAATTTTTTAATGCACTGCAAAGTCGAATATGCTAAAATCTCAGCAGGAAAAAAATTACCAAATATCTTATTTGCCAGTAGCCAATATTTCAAACAAGATATTATTGTAGTTTAACTTAAAGTTCTCAATATAGAAGTTCTGAACTGTATCGGTTCGGAGCTACATACTTAAGGGAACGGTCCATTCAGTACGTCGAGTACGTCATGTCGTTTTTTTCGACTGACAGCTAAGTTAAAGATATGAGTTTATATCAAGTGCAACCCAATCAGTACGTCTATGTTAACGCAACGTACAAAAGTTGCCCAACTCCCAACTTTCGACGTACGTCGTTTGATTTGACAATCGTAAAATAAATTTATTTTCAATTTCAATTGTTGTTTTTTTTTTTCTTCGTCGTTTCTCATTTATTTTTTGAAATAAAGTGTCAATAAAAAATTATTGGAGCTGTGCAAGTGCAAAATTAAAATTTCTAGTTAATGAAATAAAAAGAATTTTGATGTTTTAATCCGTTTTCAAAGTATTCATTGGGCCAGGCTTCTCCGTCAAATGCGTCGCAGTCAGTCGAAAAAAACGACGTGACGTACTCGACGTACTGAATGGACCGTTCCCTTTATGTACATAAGTAGTAAAGAATTTATAAAAATGTTAGTGATACGTCATGGTACCCAACATTTTGAATATTTGTCTTTTTATACCAGGAATCAAAATGAAAAATTTTAAGCAGATAAAAAATGCTGAAAATTACCTTAAGAACAAAGGTCGGCAAGGGGTACCCCTAGAGAACAAAGTTCACATGTATACAAAATATGAGCATACAATTTTATTTCTATGTCAAAAAATATAAATATTTTCATTCAGTATGAATCGAGCAGTCGACTGAGAAAGTCGATTTGCGTCACCCATTCGTAAAATATGTACACTAAAAAAAAAAATGTATAAACTGCGATTAGACTATAATTTTTAAGAATCTTGGCGTGATAGAGAATAAGAATTCTATGAAGAAAATTACTTCAGATATGACCCTCTGCTGTTTTATTATTGATGCCGAAGGACTTGCTAGGAAAGGGTCTCCAACTGATACTATTTCTAAAACATATGTTATAAAACCACTTGCATTGACTCAAAATTTATTTTGTGGGCTAATCTTAGATGGTCTGATTTGACAACATGATCTACGTCGAAGGCGATATGGCCACGTTATGACGCTAGTAGGATAAGAAAAATTATCTCATAAGATAGTAGATGCCTCTGAATTTTATTTTGGGTCATTATAGGGCACTATTTTATACGCAGGCACACCTTAAGATTCGAGCTCACTGACGTAACACATCTTTTTAGAATTTGTAAAGATACTGACGTCGAAGAGTCCATTCTTCATTTCTCTTGGAGATTTCGCTCAAAAGAGCCCCAAACTATTTTAGAGTTTATAAAAAATTCGAAATGGTTCTTGGACAATATAAACCGGATATAAGATGGTCCAACTGCGGCCTACGTTATGATGACACCGGTCAACTCCAGTGCTATTCTTAAGCTTAATTAATATGATCCTGAAACTATGAGCCAATGATACAATTTGTTGTCAGAAATAATGGTTTTAAAAAATCTACCAATTTCGAGAACTGGACCGGTAAAAGACTAAAAGATTTTTAAAATATCTTTCTTTTGACCCTAATAACTTAGAAAATATTTAAAGAACTTCTTCACTTTTAGCTTAATTCGGAACATTTGACGGCTATCCCTCCGAAACTGGATCCGAGCGAAAAATTTTGTTGTTCTTGTTGTAATTAAATCTTGATCCTTTTCTACTTGCTTGGGTACCAAACTTGTTTCTTTGTCAATTCAATAGATAAAACACAATTCACCTACATACAATTTTAGAAAATAAAAATTTTTGAAACACATGTTTTCCCGTGTGCAGGCAACTGATTTTTTTTATAAATTATGATTTGACAATAATATAAAATGATTAGTTTATTGTTTTATTTTTTCTCTCTTTGCACAACTACAAGCTATTGTTTATGTAGTGGATTATATTTGAATCGACAAATGTTAAAAGGGCGGAAGTCAACACAGTAAACTTTCGAAAAACTGAAAAAAAAAAGGCCCTAGAGCAATGGAGAATTTTTTGTCTTAAAATTTAAAAAATTTTCAAATGGTTCAAATGACCTAATATCTTATTTATTTTTTATTTTCTTGTGGGTGTTATTAGCCAACGACGTAGCCAGGTCTTCGTTTCGGGGGTATTTGAGACATCTCCTTACTCTTTATTCTTGCAGCTGACTTCCACCCTTTTAACATAGGCTAAGCACGGAGGATATGCAATTAAATAAGATTTTTAAGTGGACTAACTTTGAATTTATTTTTTAATTAATTTAAAACAAATTGCAGTACTTCAACTTAAACGAAAATTATTTAAAACGTGTTTATTTTTCAATTTAAAAAAAAAAAAATGCTATAAATTGTCAAACCACCCGAGACTATGGGTGATATAGCACCCGCTTTTTTAAAAACCGATAAATCAAATGGTAAAAATTACAAAACTCCATAATTCAATAGCCTTTAACCCGGTTCTTTTGATTTAGATAGAAACATTGCTCAGTGGAGTATTGTGAAATTAATTTTTTCAAAACTCTCTCGGCTTTGTCCGAAAAATATTAATAACTCGGGAACCATTGGTCCGATTAAGATAAATTATTAATTATTTCAAACGTCTCTTGGGATAATAAAAACTTAAAAAAAAGTTGTTATGATTTTTTTTTTTTCAGTATCGAATTTCCTTTTTTTTGTATAAAATTCCATAAATTTTGTCTACAAAAAGGGGTTTCTAATATCCCGGACGTGACTGAAGGAATTTCGAAAAAAGGTAAACAATAGGATATTACTAAGCAATTTATCTACACACACAAAAAATTACCCAAATCAGGTTATTGTTCCCGAGTGATTAAGATTTTTTAATATCTCGAACGAAGCCAAAAAAATATTGAAAAAATAAATGCTGCAAAACCTCACCAAGTAACATATTTACCCACTTAAAAAAATCACTCAAATCAGACTATTAGTTCCCGAGTTGTTAAGATTTCTCGTACAAAACTGAATTTTGAGAAAATTAATTACAAAAATCTTACCGAAAAACATCTCCACCCATAAAAAAATCCTTCAAATCGGGTTAATGGTTTCCTAGTTGTTAAAATTTTTTAATTTCCCAGACAAAGCCGAGGGAATTTAGGTGGCGCTGCACACTGGGGCCTCCATGTTCAAAACCACCCACAAATCGCAATTTTCATCGAAATATAAAAATTTTTAAAGTGGGATATTCGTTTTGTCATACTGAAGAATGATACGAAGCTTTATTTCCTAAATATGTCTCAAGATGGGATTCGGACGCTAAATGGGAGTTTTTGGCTTTTGAACGCCCGCGGAAGCAAAAATTTTTTTTACTCAAGAGGAAAGCATCTTACGAAAAAAGTGTACTAGGCAAAAAATGCCTAGCAATACGTGTGATTTTTTTGGAATTTTTTTAAACTTTTTTTTTGAATAATATTTGAAAAAATTTCAAAAACAAAAATTTCAAAAAATTATTCAAAAAAATAAATGTTTCCAAAAAAAATCCAAAAAAATCTCACGTATTGCTTGAACGATTCTGAGCCTTCTTGGCCACTTTTTTCGTAAGATGCTTTCCTCTTGAGTAAAAAAGATTTTTGCTTTACGCGGGCGTTCAAAAGCCAAAAACTCCCATTTATCGTCCGAATCCCATCTTGAATCATACATCATTTTAAAGCTTATAAATTATGCTTTAATTTAAAGTACTTAAAATTTTTCAAGGTCACTCGGCAAATTGAAAGGTCACATTTAGGAAATTAAGCTTCGTACCATTCTTCATCCCACTTTAAAAATTTTTATATTTCGATGAAAATTGCGATGTCTGGGTGGTTTTGAACCAAATCACTCCTATAGCCCCAGTGTGCGCTGCCTTGACCGTACGATAATGGAGGTCTTTCAGCCTGTGGAAATCGATAAAAAAGCATGTTTTCGAGGTCGCTGAAGACGATGGCATGGCCAGTTTTTGGAAAAGATTCCAAGATTTCAAGGCATTCAAGATATCTCTCGAAAAAACGGAAAAATATGAGATTTTTGTTAGATTAAATTGCCTTAAATCATAGGAAAAATTTTTGTTTTTTTTTCTCGGACTCTAGTGGTTGCATAATATTTTTTGACAAAATCTTCTCAAGATATCGGCCACAGACTGAACCGCCGTCTAGACGCATTATTATTCATAGCCGGTCACCTGGAATATCTGCTGATTTTACGCGATTAGGTATCATTGGTTTTTGAGGTCCTCTCTTGTACTTTCGATGTCGCTGGAAATGCAGGAACATTTATTTTTACGATACTTTCTATTTAAATCATAAAAATCGGCTAAATGGCTCTTGAGTAATGGAGTTCTGTAAATTTCCCCCTATGATATTTCGGGTTAGAGTTCCCAGAACGGAAGTAAGAACGGAGATATTTTAAAAAAGCGTTGGCTGATTTCTCTCCTTGTAATGTAAGCCACCATCATTGAAAACTAAAATTCCATTTTTCTTAATGTCATCGAATAGCCTTAATCTTTCTTTTTAAACTATACACCTACTTTTTTCCAATTGAATTCTCACTTTTTGAGATATCTACTTTTGAAGTTCCAAAAAACAATTATAATTTAAGGGATTCAATTTAATTTTTTTTTGGTCATAAATCGGTTCTCTGCCACAAATTTAATGTAGTCCTTTTTATTGAGGTTGAGATGCATATAACTTAAAGGGTAATATCTCAAAGAGTAAGAATACAATTGGAAAAATTTGATGGTACAGTTTGATGAGGGAGATAATAGCTATTAGATACCATTATAAAAATATAATTATACCTTTTCATTGAATTGCTTGAATTTAACAAAGGGACAATTTTATACTAATTTTCATATCTTTATTATTTTAAATAAATTTAAGAGTTCCTGAAAGATCAAGTAGAGTAGAACGGGGTAATGTCGTGCAGGGGGTAATGTCGTGCACTGGCTCTTTCACCCCAAAGAATTGAATGATTTACCAACTGTTCGTAACGTAGGGACCTGCTGACCTACTGAGCTTATGCATATAATACTAGCAATTTTCACCAGTTCGTCTCTACAGAGTAACCTTTTTTTCAAAACGCACGCTTTCGGGACGATAAAAGTGTTTTTTTATCGGGTCAGAAAAATAATTTTCCTTCCTGGAAAATATACCAGGTAAGTGTTTTCTGAAACAAAATATCCTGCCAAAGAAAAGAAGTATTTGGTTTTCGAAAAAAATTTTGGGCTTCACCGAGTTATCGAAGTTGATCTTTAAAACGACCATTGGGGTAATGTCGTGCACATTCACTTACACAAACACAATTTCTCGCTGCACAAATGTTGTTACACATGGATGTAACCAATGAAATTATCTTTCGATCGGATGCTTACTCGTTGCATTCGCTTGAGATGCACGGCTTTACGAGCATGTCAAAGTTGAGTGCACGACATTGCCCCGTTCTACTCTACACAACATATTATGTACTTCACACTTGTATAATAATGAATAAATACATAATAATGCTAATAGAACCACTACCTATCATTTCTCACATATTTTGGTACCTTTAATATACTCGGAAAACAATACACGACATTACCCCACAAATTTTAAGGGGGGTAATGTCGTGCACATTTTTTTTTTTCTTCACTTACACAAACACAATAACTCGCTACACAAATGTTGTTACACACGGATGTAACCAACGAAATTATCTTTCGATCGGATGCTTACTCGTCGCATTCGCTTGAGATGTACGGCTTTACGAGCATGTCAAAGTTGAGTGCACGACATTGCCCCGTTCTATTCTAAGTATGTTGTGATTAACACATTTTTTAAGTACCAAACGCTCATTGTCCCAGTTTTACTCATGAAAATAAAAACTTTTAATAGATATTTCCATGTATGAAAATTGAAAAGAGGCAATTTCATGAACAAATTCAGTTCAATTTGAGTTTGTTTGTTTTAGTCTAACAAGTCGTATGATTAACATTAAGTTAAAAATTACGTTACAACAACTACTTATATAACAGTTTGTCGTTACCTACTTAATTATAAGCCGCTTCATTGTTTTTAAAATAAGTTCCCTTATGAAATTGTCCCTTAAAATGGTTCAATAGATAATCGTTTTCTCATCAACTTCAACGTTATTTCTATCATCATCATTATCATTATGATCATCATCTACAGCAGAACGAAGACACACTGTATACAGCATCCTGCCAACAACAACGTTCAACTTGAACTTCATTACTGTTCCGCTCATAAAATGTAATGCGTAATGCAGCTTTTAGTTACTTACGTAGAGAATGATGATTATGTAGATAACTTGGTGAGCATTAGATTGCTTTATCGAAAAAGTTATTTAAAGGTACAAGGAGTAAGTTTGTTACAAAAAAAGGCTGATTGGTTGTTTTTTAACATGGGTGCCGTAGTAGAAAAATAAATATTTACATATTTTAACTCAGTATCTAAAGGTTATCTTAATAGTCCTTCATATCCTTTCAAAGTCATTAAAATTGGCATAAATATGAATACCCTAGTTTCTGCATAGCATATCGTTTAAATATCAATTTATCATTTTTATGACTTCAAATCTGCAAACATACCGTTTTTGTTTTATCCCAACAAATGTTTAGGGTAACAAGTAGTTGGAGTAAGTCACACAAATTTGATGATGCTGGTTAATTAACTTTAGATTATAAAAAATGTTTGGCTCTGTAAATTTTGCAATATTTGTGTGTATTGTTTAGTAGTTATTTCCCAGAATGCCAAACGGACCTGTTTCGAATCAGTAACTGATTCCCTTCAGCATATATTTTATCTGTTATGTAATCCGGCACAGACCTGTGAAATTCCTCTGAAAATTTAGAATCGTTTTTTCAAATTTTACGGATCCGTTTCGAACCCATAACGTGTCTCATATATTAAAGCAAATTCATTTAGAATGATGCGTATTTTTGTATGGCAGTCGTTAACGAAATTTCCATACAAGTGTCCCATATCAAGAGTGACAGTTTTTTATATCTTTTCATTGATGACATTAAGAGCGACATATTTTACATATTTTCATCAATGAAAACATCAGCAAATATGTCCAAATATTTTCATTAATAACATTTTTGTGTAAAATTTTGGAAGTATCAGGCCTGTTTCATGTCATCAAATCAAATACATTTGAAGATAATGACCAAAATCCTAATTTTCTCATGGTGAATGAACCCATGCGTGTTTGGCCTCTGGAAGTTTGTATGTACATATGGATGCATATTGAAACGACGAAGAGTGTTTGTTATGTAAAATACATTTAACGAAGATAAGTGTGATTTGTTTTCCTAACTCCTCAATAAACCCTCTTTTTCATGTTAATATACCTGCAGAGTCCAAATGTATGTATATTTTACTTCTATTCACCATGACGAAATTAGGATTTTGTTCAGTACGGTAAGGTAGGGAAATATGGACCACCAATCTTTCTATTTAAATAAAATCCAAAATATATAAAACAAGACAATTCATTTGATTTCATTCATTAAATTAACAATTCACCTTTATTCTGATTTACTTTTAGATATACAGGGTGTCTGATTCGAAGTGTTCCCAATTCAAAAGACTATATTTTTAGTTTCCATGCACATATTTTATTGATCAAACGCTATAATTGTTGGGAAATGTTCAAATTTTAAGAATCTACTTGAGATTTTTGATATGGCCACCTTTGGCCTTAACTATGGCCCGTAGACGGTCAAAGAACGAGTCGCATGCTGCACGAATTTGATTTTGTGGAAGTTTGCGCCATTCTCGTTGAAGGGCCACTTTTAGCGCATCAACGCTCTGGTATTTTTTAGTCAAGACCTTCCTGTCCAACATACCCCAGATTGAGAAATCCAGCGGATTCGCATCAGGCGAATTTGAGAGCCATTGTTGAGCAGAAATGAAGCTAGGAACGTTTTTTTCTAACCATTCTTGATTCACACGAGCTTTGTGTGACGGTGCCGAGTCTTGTTGGAATGTCCATGGCTTGCGACCGAAATGTTTGCGTGCCCACGATAGTAAAGCACCCTCCAACACTGATTCACGATACACCTGGGCGTTTACTTTGACGCCAGCGGCCAAAAAAACGAGTGGCGAGCGCCCATCAGCAGTCACTGCAGCCCAAACCATCATATGCGGTGGTGCCTGCGTCCTGGTGGCCAAACGAACATTCAAATTTTTGTAGGACCTCTCTGTCAAGTAAACCCGATCATTTTGTTTGTTTACATATTGCTGGATACAGTAATTTTTCTCATCAGAGAAGACAATTTGTGACAGATTTCCGGCGGCGAGCAAGCGCTCTATCGAGCCTAACTTTTTTTTGAGCAGGAGTGAGATCATGCGCTTTTTGGAACTTGAGGGCCTTTAGTCCGAGCTTGTTTGACAATGTGTGTTGCATTCGTTCACGCGATATTTTCAGCTCGGCAGCCATTTGTCTGCCACTGCGTCTCGGATTTCGCTCAATTCTGGCCTTCACCTTTCGAACCATTTCTGGTGATGTTGCAGTTATTTTCCGACCACCACCATGTCGTTTGGCAACGCTGCCGGTACCATTGTAACGTGTTATGGTCCGATACACAAACATTTTATTCACTTTTAAATGTTTCAGCTCACGAACAATTGCTGGTTGCGATTTTCCAGCCAAATAAAGAGCAATCACACTATTACGTTTGAATTCCATTTCGAAAATTTTTTATTTTCAATAAATTGACGCGCAAATGCTTTTGATTACTTGTTGACAATAGAAAGAACTAACATCATGCCAATTTTTAGACAGCTGTCATGTTCCATCTGTCAGATAAGTCTATCTGGTAACAGTTCGAATCAGCCACCCTGTATATCTCATCAGGATAAAGAAGAAAAAAAAAAAAAAAATTAATAAACTAAAAATACTCAAAATGAAGAGGAAAAAACATGCAGTATAATATGGACCATAAACTTATTTGGTACAGAAGTTGCATATCAAAATGTCACTTCCACACTTGGCGAATTCTTCATAGTTCCAATAACGCTAGATTGCACATGCAACCCAAACCTCACCACGGCGATATCTAAGTAAAAGGTATTACAGTTTATGCAAATTTTCATCTTCTTTTCCGTTTGTAGTTTACGAATTACAAATAATTACTATAAGAATTGTCATGAATTGTCTCCGTCTGAAGAAGATGATAAATGCATTTGTTTTTGGGGCTTTTCTCTTTGGTGGTCCGTGGTCCATATTAGCCGCAGCAAATGTTGGTGAAATAAATGGTTTTTTATTAAAAACTGTTGTAACGTAATACTTTAGAAACCCTACACGGCCCTTTAAACTTTGGTATTAACTTTTTAGACGTAGCACAATGCGAGTCATAATTATCCTTTCGTACTTGGTCGGTTTTTGCCTTTTTTTAACAACATGTTTTTATTGTATTGTTGTAATCGTTCTCGACTTAAAGCAGCTTGGCTTCTCAACTTTTCAAGATCTCGTTTTTTGAGTCTTTACTATTGTACAGGATATAAAAATTACTTTTAAATATCAAATAATTGTGAATAAAAAGAATCGTGAAAAAAAGATTAAACTGAGTTTTAATTATATAATACTGTAATTTGCGAGAATAAATGGGGTTATAGGGGAAGTTTTCCGAATGAGTTATTTTATAGATTTTGAATTGCATAAATCAGCTTTTTGCAAATACCTAGGTAACGGTTACCTTTAAAGAAAAATATTGTGCAACAATACTGTAACTTATAAAATTTTCTACAATATAAAAATGATCTCAGAGTCTTCTATTGAACATTCTTTTAACAAATCGACTGTCTTACCCGTTTATTGAATTTCAAAAAGCATTTTACTTGAGTGTTCTTCAATTGAACGATGCAACGTGTTGTCAAGAGTATGTTCGATAGTTTCTATAACAGAATCCCATTTTATTTCTTTTTCCGTATTTACTTATTTTGCTATCATTTGCCTCGGTTATCGGTTACCTCGTTTCACGTGACCGTTCGCCTGAGGGAAACCTGTGGCTATCCTAACCTACTGCATGTTATTTTTTTCTCAAAAATTCGTTGAACTCATTTGGCGTGAAACAACTTCCTCTATCCGACACGATGCACCGCGGTCTACTATATGACCTAAAATAAAACTAGTTTACAAATCATTAAAAAATTTTTAATTTATACTTAGGTGCCACTATTCATCTCCTATGTAAAATCGGCTGCTGATTCCGAAAATCACATTATTATACCCTACTTCACCTTGTCCTTCCGTTTGTAACGTAGAGAAGGAGGCGTGGCAGATATAGAAAAGTATATATATTCTTGATCAGCGTCACCTCCTGAGTCGATATAGCCATGTCCGTCTGTCTGGCTGGCTGGCTGGCTGTGTGTTGAAATACACTTTTTTGGAAAACTGAGCAAGATAATTCAATGAAATTTGGTACACTGCCTCCGTCGTCAAAGATAGCTCGGGGGATTGAAAATTAGTGAAATCGGTCAATGGACACGCCTACCGCCCATACAAAAAATATATTCAAAATGCAATTTTAGGAGTATTTTTTCACGACAACTACGCATAAATACTAAAAATTATAAGCGCAAGCTCTGAGAAAAAACTGAACGAATTCGGACAAGAGGGCGTGGGACCTCCCATATAATCAAAAGCTTTAAAACGCCATACTGAAAGCGTTTTTTGGAGATATTCGAACCAAATTCGACTCAGACACTAAGAATCATAAATAAAAGATCTCAACAAAAATTGGGTGAAATCGGACAAGGGGGCGTGGTACCTCTCATATAAGCAAAAGTTTTAAAAGGCCTTACTGAAAGAGTTTTTTGAGATAATCCAACCAAACTTCACTCAAATACTAAAAACTATAAATGCACGCTCTAAGCTAAAACTAGACGAACTCGTACAAGAGGGCGTGGCACCTCCTATATAAGCAAAAGCTGAAAACGTTTTTCACTCAGACACTAAAAACTATAAATGCAAGCTCTTGACAAAAACTGGGTGAACTCGGACAAGAGAGCGTAGCACCTCCCATAAGAGCAAAATTTTAAAAATACTGCAGTGTAGGGTATTTAATGTTTGGTCAGGCCAAATTTTACACCCTTACTAGTTTTTTTTTCACGTCGTTTTCGTGATATCGGTCATTTTCGGTTTTGGACCAAAAAAAAAGATGGTTCCACTTAATTACAAATATCTCAAGATCCAATATTTATTTTTAAACGTACTACATATATGCCAAATTAAATATTATTGAATTACCTACAAATAATATTCACTTTTTGGTCGGTTTTTAAATTCGGGAGAAATAAATTAAGCTTACTTGAGATTGTGGAATTGATATCATTAAGCTGTTTTGCTTAAATTATTACCAGGGCACGGCCACGTAAGACGAAGCTATACAACTTTTTTTTTTCTTTAAATCTCCCACTCATTTGCCCATATTTCATAAGTTTACATCTAATGCTGTCCAAAAATACCATTTTCAAGTATATAAGTTGATTTAAGGGGTGCTTTTTTCATAAAAACTTACTCTTGGTTCTGAAAAGAAAAAAAAAAAATGCCAAAAAAACAAGTCCCGAAAAAAAGGTAAAAATTTGCTTTATTTTTATTGTATCAATGCAATTTTGATTTCCGCAAAAAGAAAATGTTTGAGATTAAGGATTAACATTGATATTTTGAAGGAAAACCGGTTGCTTATGCATATTTGTTGGCGATGAATTCTACCGCAATAAAAAACATAACGTTCCCAACGAAATATTTAGAGAAGTTTCTTGTAGCGGAAGTTAGTGGGTAAAATATTTAAATGCAATCACCCTTTTCGAGTATTTTCAGTCTAATTTCTGAATCCATTTTAAAATTACTTAAATAAAGTGTCTACCATGGTGAACATAGCCACTAAATATGTGTAACGTTCCCAACATTTTTTAATCAAAAATCATAAGTTATATTTTTCTACTAAAATTTCTTCTGAATCCACGCGATGAGCTGTATTGAAAGGGATAGAAATTCCTTACAATAATTTAAATCAATTAATAAGAACTGTTGGATTGAAGAGGAAATTATGGACATAAATCACGTTAATTGCTATTTTGAGATCTATCCAAGTGCATAGAATATCACAAATATTTCGTTCTTTACAGGCTTTTTAAAGCTTCCAAAACAACCTAGTAATATTCTTGTTACATGTACCAAATTTTATGCATCTAGCTTAATCCGATCGGCCACCTGTCAGGGCTCAACATAAAAAACTGAAAAAAACAGAAAAAAATTTATTTTCGATTTCATTTTTTTTGTTGAACCCAGACTGGCGGCCATACAAATTTAGCTAGATGCATGAAATTTGGTACAGATAACGCCAATATTACTAAGCTGCCTGAGACTAAAATTGGACGTGATCGGTTAATCTCCACGCCTACTTCCCATACAACGTTTTAACTAGCATATATGGGAGGTAGGCGTGAACATTAACCGATCACGCTCAATTTTAATCCTGATCAGAAAATGGCTCTTAGTATTATCTGTACCAAGTTTCATGTAGATAGCTTTATCCTTTTGGGAGAAATCGGAATTTCAAAAAAAAAATATGTATCGAGGTCTTGGAGCAAAAAATTTGTAATGTAGTGTAAATGGGAACCTTCCAAGGAATGAAATATTCACATATTTTCATCTTTATGGATGTTTGGACTGTTTGGCTGTATTTGCCTACGCTTTATTTATGGAAATTCGTACGCATAACGTTCCCAAGGCTTTTGCGTGACGAAACCAACGTTGCTTTAACGTCTATAAATCCACCAAAAATAATTTTTACTGCACAATTTTAAGTTCAATCATAACTTTGATCCTTTACCTTCAAATTATAGAAGATGTTCGGGAAAATACATTGCTAGATTCGCAGACTTTTTAGAAAATGTGCACTGACCTCAAAAATTGTTGAAAAAAAAAAAATAACGTTCCCAACGGCACTTAAACTCTTATAACTTCTAAGCCATAAGCGATAGACAAAAACTTTGTTCCTACAAAATATTGGCCTTAGGGAGCCTTATTACATGCTGTTTATTATTATTATGATGTTTGATTATTTTTCAAAGAGATATGGGCAAAAATGTGCGTGCGAACGTAACGTTCCCAACGGTGGCCGTGCCCACCAACAAACACGTTGCCTGCAAAAACAATATAAGTCCAGAACAGTTTTTCAGGTTTTTTCCGTTTTTATTGATTCCTGAAAAATTCTATTCGTGTGACTTTTGAGGTTTCTGCCATGACCTATTCAATTGTTTTTGCAACATTTCAACGTTCTCCGTTATTTTTTGCAACATTCTCCGTTTAGTAACTTACCATCTGGTTTTTTTTTTTTGTTAGTTTTGCTTAAACTATTTATTAAAAAAAAACACTTCAATAAACTTCTTAAAAATTCAACAAACAATTTCAGGGTTGCCACCTGGTTATTTTCGAAAATCTTATATAATTCTTATCTTTTTTGACTAAATTGAAATTTTTCCGTTTCAGAAACGTTAAAAAAAACTTTTTTAAAATTTTACAAAACTTTCGGTGTTGCCACCCATTTTTTTTGTTAGTTTCGCTTAAGCCATTTATTAAAAAAAAAATTAAAATGTAGTCTTAAAACACTTAAATAAACTTTTTGAAAATCTAACATAAATTTAAGGGTTGCCACATGGTTATTTTCGAAAATCTTATGTGACTCTTATTTTTTTTTTTGAAAAAATTAAAAGCTTGCAGAATCGCTCACATAAACTTTTTTAAAATTTTACGAACTTACGGTGTTGATTTTTTTTGTTAGTTTTGCTTAAACCATTTATTTAATATAAAAAAAAAAGTTAAAAAAAAACAAACAAGAAAAATAGGTGGCAACACCAAAAGTTTTGCTCAACTTTTAACAAGTTTAGTTAAGTGTCTTCAGACTAAAATTTTATTAAATTAACGATTTAAGCAAAACTTAAAAAAAATCAGCATGTGGCAACCCTGAAAATACAGTGTACAGTTTTAAATAGTTTATCTGTGCGTTTCTGAAATCAAAAATTTAAATTTTGTCAAAAGAAGTAAGAATTATATAAGATTTTCGAAAATAACCATGTGCCAACCCTAAAAGATTATGTTGGATTTTTGAAAAATTTATTTAAGTGTTTGAAAACTAAATTATAATTTTTTTTTTAAAACAAATGGTTTAAACGAAACTTAAAAGAACAAATGGCATTTGGAACCGTTTCCCAATCCCGTTTCTCATACCCGTTTCCATGACAAAGGAATCGTTTCTCAACTGAGAAACGGTTATCAGTTGAGAAACGGGTCGCATTACCCGTTTCATTCAGAAACGTTTCTGAGAAAAGTTTCCTTAGAAAAACGGGTACCCAGGGGAAACGGGTACACAGGATGAATCCACCAGCTCTAATGAAAATACATCAACTTAAACACATCGCTGAAAAAGGGTAACCCAACAAACAGTTTTATATCCTTTTCAATTTTAACGCTTTGAAGAAATAAATTTTTTACAATTGTTTTGCAAGGTTAAAATCAACAATTAGAAAAATGTTTGTTTCCAAAAGTTTTTATATTCGTTGCCCAAATTATGTGAGCAACAAAGAGTGCCTATGGTTACATTTTGACCACTTAGGTCAAAAGCGTCCATGCAAGATTTTGTGCTTAAATATCATATCAATCATATCTAGTAAAAAAATTTTAAAAAGGTGTTTTGCCATATTATAGGTCGAGGCCGAATAAGAAATACCCTACACCTAATCCTAGAAGAGCAAAGAATATGGATTTTTTTGATTATTTTGAGCTTTGAGCGCTCCATGGTTTCTATATTCGTTCCATATTAATTGGACTTTAAAGGGTTTTTGGAAATTATGGGTGTGCAACCTCATTCCGATCCAATAAATTATCTTTTGCATCTAAATTTTCCCCAAATGAATCATTATTATTTCAAAGGCTATGAATTTCATCACGATCTGAAAAATATTTTGTGCATCCTCTTCCCAATCAGAATTTATTTAGACTGTTTATAGATTTCGTCACTGCAGTGGAATTAGAAACCCAGAACCTCGGTAATTAATTCTGCGTCTCACCACTGCAGGGTAAGTACACAGCATATGCTCTGTTTCTTCCAAGTCCTCTTGACATCGTTGTTTACCCATCTTTTGGGGTAATAAATAAGTACCTAAGTATATAGTGTTCTGACATTTAGGGTATTCCTTAAAACTTGTAATAGCACCGAAAGCCTCGTAAACTCGTAAAACTGTCAAAGTTTGTATTGATTTTGACAACTATTACGAGTTTGCGAGGTTCACGAAGCTTTTACTCGTTTTAAGGGATACCCTCATCACTTCAGTGTAGATTTTTATATTTTTTCAGCTGATGTTTAAAATTGCTTCCACCATACTAAAGTCTTTTCGTCTGCTGCAGGCAAGAACTTTTCTTGGGCTGCTCACTAGTTGATAAGGCTATTTTCCTCCCATTTCCGAATTAAGTTATTTTTAAAGGTGTTGTTTACTTTGCAGAAGGGTTCTGGAAGTATATTATGGCCCTCTCTTGGCCAAACTAAGGTTAAGGGTTATGGTGGCATCAATAATGGCACATATGTATATACCGCAGGGGTCCATAGTGATACCACAAACTCTCTAATTAAAGTCTATTCATAAACTCTAGTCTATTCAATTGGGTGTTTGTCTAAAATGAAGAATCCTGTCAGCACAGCAAATCTTTTCATGTCACTTAGGTGAATTTTTGTTTTTCTAAGCAACTGAAAAATGGCTGACCAATCGATTTCAGTCTAGATCTTGCCAATGCGGGGCAGGACCTGCGTTTTCATTGCCTTCATAAGCCCCGTGTCTTGGCTTTCAGACTAGAGTCACATAATTTCTCCTGGATAAGGCTTGCGGGATTCAAATCACTTTCAGATAAGCCTTGAATAAATTTAAAACATTATTTAAGATTTCCGAGTCGGTTGACTGTCCGAGAAAATTCATATGTGTATCGGAACCGGAAGTGCACGTACAAAGACAATTTTTATCGCATAACACTATAACGAGGACCTTTGCTTGAAAAACGGAAGTTATTTCCAACATCTGCATTAGTTAACTCTTCAAAAATTGTAATTATTTATTCTTCGAATGGTAATTATTTAAATTAAACCCCAAATTTATGAATAAAAACACCTTCCAACCAGTGCAGTTCTTCCCAAACAAATCAAATATTTTAGTACCTTTGGATAAAATCCATGCCACATGGCATAACACGAAATAAAAAAAATCGTACAGCATTATTGAATTATGTTAGAGGTCTAAATTTGTTTACACATGCTAAACCAATTTTCAGCTTCTTAATGACATACATAAAACTATCAATTAAAACTATTTGTTTAATAAAAATAATAAAAGTATGAAGTGATCTTTTTTTGCAAAATACGTCATTGAATATTGTTGCTCATTCGTTATAGTCATACAGCTTACTGCGTTCACCAATCAATATAATTCTTTTTTTATCTTCTACTCTAAACATTTGAGAAAAATTATAAAAATTAAAAAAAATTAACTTTTAAGTTTTTATGACTTCAAACAGACCTTGAAAAGCGACTATGCCATATGGCATAGAATAACCGACAGAGTTAATGACGACCCACGCAAAGTCGTCCAAAAACAGCTGTTAGTCAGAAGACGTCGATGCTGTACGAAAACTAATTGAAGAAGGCTTATGGAGAAATCGAGGCATACAGACCGTAATCTGGGTGATTTCAATTACTTTTTATTGAGGAGGCGTTTTGATGAAAATGGTAAGTCATACAATAATATTTCGGAGAATTACCGGCTTTACAAATAATATTGATTTGCATTAACGAAAAAGTAACCGTTTAGGAAATATTCTAAAAAAACTTATTTGTAGAACATGTAATCCTCCACAAAAAAGATTGTAATACTTTTTATCGTCTGGCTCACCAATTTCATCAAAAAGCCTTATAAAGGAAAAGTTACTGAAACCACACGGATTACGAAACAGGGCTGATACTAATTATGTAGGAGGCATGATTCAATTATAGGAGGTTATTGCAGTTTGTCAAAATTTTAGAGACAACAACAACAAAATAACAATAACCACATAAATTTACAATTTCAGAAGGAAACAAAATAACAACAACCACATATGATAAGAAAGCGTCTCTGAGCAAAGAGGGACGTTTTATAACTGCGTTTACCTTTTATGTGTATGTATGTATGTATGTATTCTCCTTTAACTCCTAGGAGGAGCATAGGGCCAATATGAAATCTCTCCATTTGTCACGATCCCTTGCGATGACTTTGATCTCTTGCCACGATTTTCCCGATTCTTGGATTTCCTTTTCCAACGACCTTTTCCAGTTGGTTTTGGGTCTACCACGTCCTCTACTGCCTTGTGGATTCCACTCAAGGGCCTGGCGACAAACTTCGCTGTGTGGTTTCCGGAGAGTGTGACCAATCCATCCCCATTTGCGCAGCTTGATCTCGTTTGCTATAGCCTTCTGTTTGCATTTTTGATGTAGCTCGGCATTTGATATAGTGCGAGGCCACCAAACCTTTAGCATACGCCTTAAGCATTTGTTGACGAATACTTGCAGCTTGTTCGTTAGTTGTTCAGTAACAAGCCATTTTTCGCACCCATATAACAAAACCGATTTCACATTCGAATCAAAAATGCGCACTCTCGTTTTGGTGGATATAACGGATGAAGACCATATTTTGTTCAGTTGAGCAAACGCGCCTTTTGCTTTTGCTATTCTTGAGTTAATATCCTCTTTTGCTCCACCATCCATGGAGATAATGCTGCCTAAATACGTGAAGCTTTCGACGTTTTCGATGTCATCACTGCCAGCTCTAAACGTGATGTCATTCCTGTTTGCGTTTAGCTTCATGCTTTTAGTCTTGGATATGTTGATTTTTAGGCCGGCCTCTTGTGATTCCAAGACAAGGTCTTCAATTTTGTTTTGCATATCTGAATGTTTGGACGATAAGAGGCAGATGTCGTCAGCATAGTCGAGGTCTTCTAGATGTTCAGTAAAGTTCCATTGGATACCCCTTTTGGCCTTATTAAGAGCTTTATCTAGAATATCGTCAAGAACGATAAGGAAGAGAGATGGTGATAGTAAACACCCCTGCCGTACGCCTGAATTAGTGGTGAATGTCGGTGACAACAACCCGTTGTGTAACACACTGCATTTGAAGCCTTCATATTGGGCACGTACTAAGTTTATGGCCTTTGCTGCAATACCTCTTCGTTGCAGTGACGCCCAGATGTTTTCTCGGGAGACACTGTCGAAGGCAGTGCTATAGTCAACGAAGACAAGTTGAAGTGCAGCACGCCACTCGCATGATTGTTCGACAATTATTCTGAGCGTGTTGATTTGATCTACGCATGATCTGTTTCGCCGGAATCCTGCTTGCTGCTTTCGAATGGCCGAATCAAGTTTTTCGCTTACCCTGCTCAGAAGCACTTTCGTCAGTACTTTTGATGGTACTGAGAGCAAGGTGATGCCTCTATATTTTCGGCACTCGCTTAGGTCACCTTTTTTCGGCAATTTGACTAACATGCCATGCACCTTTTATGTGTAGGAGGAATAAATTATTTTTTGCTTCTTTCTGATAACTACATCAATGCTACTTTTTACTTCAAAATATGTAAGCTATCGCATAATGATGTACAATTTTTTGAGAAAAGTTATTGACTGATATTTTCAGTAGACATCATGAAATTCAATTCTGCGCAGTTATAACCCAATACTAACCATTTTCCGTTTATCGATACCAATATTTGCAATAAAAAACAATCTAATGAAAATCGTCATCCTACAATAAAGTTGTATTTACAACTTTAGATTGTTGAAGATATACTGGTTCACCTCGGTCAAATTGATAATTTGGTCTACTTGCAATTTGTTATCAGTACTGAGTCATATAGATTTGGAAATAAGACATATACTAAGGAAATGTCAAAAAAATATTTAATGTGAGATACCTATTTTACAGGGTGTTTTTGTTCAGGCGAACAACTACAATTCAATAATATTTGATACAGTTGAACATTGAAAACCTCCATAAAAATAGTGTTATATAGTTTATACAGAGCGAAGATTTAAGGTATAGCAAGCATTAGGGTCCACCTTTGCGTATTCTATCAAGATTTGAGTGGACATCTCGGATTTTTGTGAAAATTGGTGAAAAGTAGGTATTTGACATACTTACATAAAACCGTGGTAAAATGATTCTCCGAAAATCCGAAAATTCCCAAGATGGCGGCCATAGGAAGTTCGATGTAACTTTAAGATACATATGTACCCACATATTTGAAAATTCATAGCTCCTCGGCTTTTCATACGATTTTGATGAAATTTTCAGGGTCAGTGTAAAATATGAGATTTTGAAAAAATGTAAATAAAATTTATAATTTGGACAAACAAAATTGACAGTCCTATGTTTTGAAGTATTTCAAATCAGATTTAAGCAATAAAAATAGTATAATGGCATTTACGAAATTTAAATTTCGCACAGAAAAACTGATCATTCGATCTATTGTGCACTGCACCGATTTTAATGAAATTCGGTAGATTGAACAGAAAGGAAGGATACTGCATAATATTTATTTTAATTGGTGGAGGCACCCTACTTATGAGAAAATGCGCTGTCACACATTGCGTCAAAATCCAACTATCCCGGCCAAAAGTACAAAAAAAAACTTTTATTCTGGGAAGTTTTGGTAAGATATTTTGAAAAACAATTCTCCAGGATATCAGTAACTGAGACAATAATATGGTTTTGACGTATGCTTTATAGAGTACAAACGTCAGAACATAGAAAGAATACTGTTTGATATTGAAAATTGTGATTAAAGTTGTGCCGAATGAAAATCTCTGGACTAGTTTTGCTTACAATTTTAAATAATCACGTTCGCCTAGTTTCAAAATTCAATCGTTATTAATTTGACTTATGGCCAGGAAATTAGAATTTGGCCGCACTGTGTGTCAGTGCAAAGCCGCTTCACCAATTTGTATGAAAGTCGATACTGAAATAGGCTTAGCATTAAGCAAGGAAACTAAATTGTGTTTTATTGCACTTCTCTGCACACTTGCTCTTTAAAATCAAATTGAAGTGGTCGAATTTCGGCCACAAGGCGCACTCTTGTATAGTATAATTTCATAATATACCTCAGCAGAAAATTCATGTTTCACCATAGAAATATTGAGTAAAATCGAGAAATAAACATCGACTAGAGGAATAAACAAAACGACAACACACTGCTCCTGAATAAACGATAGGTTGCATGAAATCTTAGCTGCTCCTTTTTTTTGGAAATATCTCGATTTTTCCAATTGGGGCATTTTCCCATACAAAAAGAAAAAACATTTTTTTTAACTATATTAAACATAAATTAAAATAATCACAATCGATGTATTTTGCAATGATAAACGCGAATCCAACCTCAGAATTGCTCTATCGTGTATAGTTTATGAGATTTTGTAACCTAAGGACCAAAAAAAGTTGTTTTTTGCCATTTTTTGAAGCTATATAACTATGTAACATATCATTTATTCGTCAAATGTGGCTTTGATACTTAAAAGCCCCAATCTTTTTCTTTAAAACCTAATTTAAATTATGTTGATATCTTTTTTTTCCTCAAAGATATCCTAACCTAAAAAGACACAAAAGTGCAAAAAACCCGTTTTGACAATATTTTGGTCTACAATATCTCTTGGAAGCATGAAGATATAAATATAATTTAAATTAGGTTTTAAAGGAAAAGATTGGAACTTTTAAGTATTTAAGCCATATTTGACGAATAAATGATATATAACATAGTTATATAGCTACAAAAAATGGCAAAAACGACTTTTTTTGGTCTTTAGGTTACAATATCTCATAAACTATATACGATAGAGCAATTCTGAGGTTGGATTCGCGTTTAAAATTGCAAAACACATCGATTGTAATTATTTAAATTTTTGTTTAATGTAGTTAAACAATTTTTTTTTCTTTTTGTATGGGAAAATGCCCCAATTGGAAAAATCGAGATATTTTCAAAAAAGGAGCAGCTAAGATTTCAAATAAAGTTGATTTTTACTCAGTGAACGATTACGAATAAAGGGGCATTGTTCGTTTTTTGTGGCATTTTCATGCAACCTATCGTTTGTTCAGGAGCAGTGTGACAAGTTGTTGCATAGGCATGAATAAAGTTACCAACTTATTTTGAGTGAAAATCAGACGATTCTAGCACAAAATCAGTAGTTTGATATTAAAATGAACACAATCAAAATGACACCAAATTTCCAACTTTTCAATCAGCTCCAATTTTCAGATGTTTGTGAAATTCATTGCATTAAGCGTTTCAACATGGAGTTAAGATATCTACTCTTTCCAAACTTTTTCAATTTTGTGAAGATACAGGTACGCTAAACTAGCATTGGCGAGCCAGGAAAACAGAGAGTAAAGGAACATTTTCGTGGCAGTTAAATTCCATTCTTTAAGCCATTTCTGAAAAAAATCTGTAGGGTTGGCAATTTTAGACATACCGCGTAAAGAATGACGAAAACTATTGAGAAAGTTGCATCTATAGCCGACAGATGGAAAATTTACAAAAATTTAGTAAGAAGACTGAAAGCAATCTTAGTTTTCTTTCTTTTACCGTGTTGTTCACATTTGAAGTATTTATATTATAGTATTTTTTTGTACATTTACGTATACTAATAAATACTCGTAAATGTTGTGAAAACTTTGGACTTTTGAAGTTTTTTTTTTTAAATTAAATCTAACCAAACTTCGTTATATATTTTATGATGAGTTTCAAAATTAAAAACTTTATGGAAAATTTACACCCTGCATGCCATTGAAATGTGATAAGCTTGGGCTTTTTTGGTTATCTATAGATTTCGATGATTAATCAATTTTTATTGATTAATTTGTTTATCTCTTCTTTTTATTTAAATAACAGAAATATAGAGCAATGTACCCTTTGTTTTGGAGTACATACGCAGAATAATTTACAATCACAAGAATTCAAAAATTTTGGTATAAAAACGCTGCGAATCCAATGAAAGAGTATAGTTTTTCTGAAAAACAAAAAGCAACAGCAGCAACGGAATGCTACGTTTTCTCGTGTTGTCAACTTTAGTGGCTTGTGCCTTCGGCAATGTCGTATTCCCGGGAACTTTACCTGACGGACGTGTAGCAGATACGGCTGTCACCATTGAAGGACTTCAACACATGATTCTTGTCTATCTTTATGGCGTTCCTATATGCGGAGCAAGTAAAATATCTGAATCGTACGGGGTGAGTACTGCGAGTTGCTTCCAGTTTCCTCTTCTGGTCGTCTTAGGAGCATATACGGCTGAATATGGAGCAATGAACGCAGGAAGCGGGCGCACAGTTCGTATTAATCATATTAAAATACACGAAAATTTCAATAGCGTTACTCACAACAACGATATTAGTGTAATTAGATTTGCTAAAGAAATTCCCGATGACAGTACATCTGCATCAATTCCACTTGATACAACAGGAGCTACTGCAAATGATATAGGAACTTTTATTGGCTGGGGTTCCCTAAATGTAAATGGACCATTACAATTGCAAGCAACACATGCGACAGTTATCTCTCTGGATCTATGCAGCGATGGAGCTATTCCTATTACTAATGGGATGCTGTGCGCTCTGGTTGAAGGTGGCCAAGGCACGTGTCAAGTTGGCTCTGGTGGTTCCTTAGTTATTGTTGGACATCTTTCTGCTATTATGTTACTTGACATCGGATGTAATCAAATAGGCACACCAAATATTTACATTAAAATTAGCGCATTTCGCGACTGGATCTCTATGCAAATTGGCGGTTATCGTGAATAAATACTCTCGGTTAATTTTTCTCAGACTGCAGTGGATGATACACGGCAGGCTGAAAAAAATTTATTCACGAAACCCGCTATGTATAACAGCTTATTACAAACATAAACTTGCAATTATTAATTATTAATGGACGTTCATACTTATTGTTAAAATATTTACAAACACATTATAACATTCGCCCACTGTCCGTTCTTAACACAAACTAACAGTTTTGATACGATATATACCTACGTCTTGTATTTATGTACATACATACTTTTTATTTTGATTTTATTAATAAAGTAATTTTTAACCAGCATTCTGTAGTCGTAAATCCATATACTCAAACACGTTATGGCCCAGACACGTACAGTTTTAAAGAACAAGAATTCAATTCTGTATTTTATAATAGAAAACTATTCTTTCGTAACAAGTGAAAATTCTAATCTGTGTTCCAATTGCTCCAGCTTAGTGATGAGCAAACCAAGACCAAGACAATAGCAGTCTTGGTCTTGGTCTTGTTCTTGCACATTGAGTCTTGGTCTTGGTCTAGGTTTTGATATTGAGCCTTGTTCTTGATCTTGCTCATTAAGTCTTGGTCTCGGTCTTGGTCTTTGTCTTGAAAAAATTTCTACAGATATTGAGTATTCATAGTTTCAAAACCATATTTTTCCAAAGCATTTGGGTTTTCAAGATGACAAAATTTAAATTGAGAGATGATTATATCTTCGAAACACCTTTTAACTATAAATTACCAAGACTGAAAAGCAGTCTTGGTCTTGACGATTATCTTTTGCAAGACCAAGACCATAGCAGTCTTGGTCTTGGTCTTGCAAAAATATCAGCGTCTTGGTCTTGGTCTCGCAAAATTACCAAGACCAACAACAAGACGCAAGACCAAGACTAATTTTGCTCATCACTACTCCAGCTGTGCTTTTTTTGCATTAGCTTTCGAAGTATCCGCCAAAAAAATAGTAATTAAATCTAAACACTAAACTTTTAGAACAAGTAAAATTCCAACCCCTAAGGGGGTATTAAGTAGGCGCTAGCGGGAAAACCAAAATTTGTTTTCTAAAAATACGGTTCTCGGGCTCAGCGCCCCCCAATACATGGGGCCTGGTGGTGTACCCTCTGGGTCTTAACTTTTTTTTTGTGTGCCTGTGTTATTTTCAAAAAAAATTTCGCAAAAATGGTAATAATTTTGTCGGAAAATTGAAATAAACACTGATTTTGAGGAAACCATTTTTTGGTTAAGAGCTGGACTTTTAGATTAAGAAGAACTCAAAGTGTGTACAAGATCCATCTATTTTAGTCCCTGCTATGCACTTTTACTGTAGATCTGGACTCGTACACTCAGAAAAAAACATTGTATCCCAAGAATTCTTGCATTTTTGAAAAATTGTTGACATAACAAAATATTCTTTCCGCAAAAACTTTTTTTGTTATTTTAAGAATCGAATTCTCAGTTTAAATATAAAGTTCATATAAAAACTTCAAGCAAAGCTGCAGTAGACTATTATAATTATAAAAGATGGCATTCGATGGTACTTTTTGCTCCGGTACATATAAAAAACCGGCCATAATGGAAAATATTTATTGCTTTTATTTAGATACCGATTCCCGATCAAAAAAACTTGTCAAGTTCTTGTCAATGTATCAGAAATGTATATCAAAATGATATCAAAAATGTATCAGCCGTTGATATCCATTTTTTGTATATCATTTTGATATATTTTTGAATGACATGTCAATTTTGTATCAGAAATGTATATCAAAATGATATCAAAAATTTATCAGCCGCTGATATCCTTTTTTTGTATATCATTTTGATATATTTTTGATATCATTGAAAAACATGTCAATTTTGTATCAGAAATGTATATCAAAAATTTATCAGCTGCTGATATGTCAAATTTTACGTTTTCGTTTGTGGATTCTATGGAAAGATAACTTTAGAAGACAAACGCGCAGTCAATTTTAGTGTAAAAGAAGTGAATTTTCTACTGAAATTAGTGAAAAGCATACAAATATAATTGAGTGCAGGGAAAACAAAAGCTATGGAAAGCGGACGCGCAGCCGATTTTAGTAAGTGAATTTTCTCATGAAATAAGTGAAAAAGCACAAACATATAATTGAGTTAAAAAAACCGGCACTTCATTCATTTGCTGCATGCGGGCAATTTCTAAAAACTTGTTGCCGACGATCAAATACAATATTGCAAAATTTCAAAGACTCAAAGTTGGTTATGTCAATTTTGTATCAGAAATGGATATCAAAATGATATACAAATTTTGTATATCATTGATATACAATTTTTGTATATATCATTTTGATATCTTTTTTTGATATCATTTTGATATCTTTTTTTGATATCATGGTGATATACGAAAAGCGTTACATTCCGTATATCACTGTGATATCCTTTTTTTGTCAAAATTATGTATGTCACTGACAAATTTTGGATATCATTTTGATATATTTTTGACATACTTTTTTTGATCGGGTTCTTGTACATTAATGTTGGAGCCCCTGTGTGCTGCAACGATTCTCAAATATTTGAGAAATCATCTCTAAAAAAAGCTTTGCCAAGTCCACTCCTGAGGAACAGCAAAAAATTTATAAGTGACACAATCGAACCTATGTTGGTTTTAGGAGATTCAGCATTTCGTTTTTCTAAAGCCATATCCGTTTTCTACATCTGCCATCAGAAAAGAAAAAAGTGTTTAACTATTGACTATCCAAAGCCAGAAGGATAGTTGAGAATGCTTTTGGACCTCTAAAAGCTCGTTTTAGAAGAATTGGGAAAGGTACAAAATGAAATACAGAATTATTTTACAAGAATGATGAACACAACGACCGCTTGAACCAAAACTGGACTCACATTTAAGAAAAATATGAAGAAGCAAAGAAACTAGTGCAACCTGAGAATGCAGATATCCTCTCAGATATGCAAGTGAGTATTTGTATTTTTTTTTTGCTATAGGCTCACAAGAAAACCTAATCACCATTGTAAAAGATGAAATGGATTATGAATAATATGCATATGTGTACCGGTAATGGGTGAAATTGGGCTTACACAAAAATCTAAATTCGTTTTAAAATAGAATTTATTACAATGTGTAAGAATTGGGTTTTCCCAAACGTCCAAATAAAATACAAAATGTACTTTACAGTACAAATGGGTTTTGCAGTATTTAGGTGTTTTGTGTAAACTCGTCCAACGATGTATCGTCTTTCAGGGCCGTGCGCAGGATTTGCTCCTGGGGGGGGGGAGTTTTCATAAAAAAAAACGTAGGAACACTGTATAGAGAAAACTATTAACAAAATTTATGTACATAAATTGTAATATAGGTATCGTCAGCGCAATGAGAAACTGTGCTAAGTACATTTCCGTGTCAAAATGAATTTTGTATGTCATTCGAAAGAAAATAAGACGACCCATAAGGAGCGCAAAAAAAGTAAACATCAAAATTACATGTTTAAATGGTGAAAATTAAAAGTAATAAAAAGTGCTGAGTCCAAAATTTTTCCATTTTTAGTAATACAAATTTTTTTTTTACTTTGTTTATGAAATCAGGTCGATTGTACTAACTTTGGTCACGAAAGCGCATTGAGTCCTGGTGTTTTTAATAAAAACATTTTGAGCTACATATCTATCACTCAGGCTAGTTTGCATTACGGTTGTTGAGAATAAGAATAAATTTTAAAGTTGGAAAGTAGTTTTGCAAGCAAACCAAAACAAAGTTAGTAATTTTCACCCTAATAAATAGATTAATTCAATGAAAATATGTATTACTTTAAATCATTTTTCATGTTTTATTGCTTTTAGGCTTTGTTGTCTTTTTTGTACGATTTTAGATAACATCGATTAATGAAGATTATATTGGTTTTAATGAATATTACCATAGCTTGGTTCCTTATGTAACAACAATGATTACAAACTAAGTCTAAGATACGACAAAAACGAGGCCGAGACAGTGTTCGCAAATCTCGTTTGAGCTCGATTTTACCTCGATGTCGTTCCACTCAAGGTTTTTTTTTTTTAAATTGGTTAATGAGCTAATCGATTTTCAGGGTCGAATTTCGGTAACTAAATGGCCCTTACCTACATTGTTTCTGTATATAAAAAAAGGTTTGACAAAAATTAACTGAAAACTGAGTATGCAGTTTTCCGTTCATTTGTAGATTCAAAAATTGTATTTTTGAAAATTCTAGCTGATCGAGTTAACGAAATATTATATTTTTAGGAATTTTTTGGTGATGAAAATAAAAATGAATTTTTGCGTTTTTTTTTTAGGAAAGTAACAAACGAAAACAAAAAAAAAATGTTGAATCCGGCCTTAGAATTGCTATATCTTGTATGGTTTTCAAGAAATCTTAAGATAAAAGTTATGTTTTTCCATATTTTTGAGGTTATATAACAAAACATGAAAATATTTAGCCAGAAAACCTGATAACGCAGCCTGAAGCCCCAGTCTTTAATTTCAAAAATCCGAATCTAGCAACTAATTTTTTCTACCATGTCTGAAATCCGAGTTATCCTTGATTTAAAGTGCAGAAAAAGCTATTTACATACATATGGTGTGCATCCAGGTATGATTGATTCCGCTATGGAAATTTTGATGTAAATCTTGTCGACCACGCACCAAAAAAGTGGACTAAATTCTTAAAAAAGTGAAGGAAGACCGACACATAAGGTGTCGCAACATCGCTTCATAATCTGAGTGAAAAAATCAAGCTAAACGCATTTCAGTATGTGAACCTCTTCTGAATCGAAATGATCTCGAACCTTGATAGTAATGTGCGAAAAAGCTCATGGTCAAAACGTGGTAAGCCTGCCCAAATCATCGCAAGCCCGGAACTGAGGCCAAGGAAGGTTTTGTTGAGTATTTGGTTAGACTGCAAGGGTCCTATGTTCTACAAGCTCCTTCTGATTAGCCAAATGATTTATTCGGAAGTGTTCTGTCAGTAAATAACAAAATTGAATTAAGCGCTCAAGGAAAAACGCTCGGAATTTGTCAACAGAAAGGGTATCGCCTTTAATCACGACAACGCTAGACCACAAAGTTCTTTGGTGATTCGCCAAAAACTGAGGGAGCTTGGTTGAGAAGTTTTAATGCATCTACCATACAGCACAAACCTTGAACCTTCGGATTACCATTTTTTTCACTCGTTGTATAATTATCTTGATGTCGTAAAATTGAATTCCCTAGTGGATTGCAAAATGGTCTTGACCGAGTTTTTCGAGCGGAAGCCCCAGGAATCTTTTAAGGACCGTATTATGGTTTCGCCGGAAGATGGCGAGTGATGCTCAATAACAATGGGAAATATTTGACTCAGTAAAGTTATTTTGATATATGAAAAAAGATTGGACAAACTAAGCATTTTTTTTTTTTGCTATTTCGAAATTCGATTAAAAAACATTTAATTCTTGCGACCTTTAAGCCTGAATAACTTTAAATGTGGCAATGATCTCGATATCGATTTTTGACATTTGTTTTAAGATACCAAAGTAAAACGATTCCAATTGAAAAATTGCTGGTTCTAATTTTTTTGATCAGAAAACTAATCACTGGACTAAAAGTTTATATTTTTTGTGACCTACTTTCTTTCTAAAAACCTTCATAACTATTTCTAAATGGTATCTGAATAAAATTTTTTGATGGCCTATATTTAAAATTTAAGTAAAACAGATAGCGTTTCTACTATTTTTCAAATTTGCAGCAAAAAACGCTTATGCAAGTATGTTTTTTTAAAAAAATTTTACCTTTATAAGTAAATTGTTGAAATATGCTAACCCACAGCAACAGTCAAAATAACTGTGATATTATAGATGAAATTATAGATACGAGTACTTATGAGATACATTTTATTTTATTTCAATACATATTTTCAAATCATAAATATTTATTTAATTTTTTTGGGTAAAATATCTTCCTGGGGGGGGGGGGGGGGTTGAACCCCCAAAACCCCCCCGTGCGCACGGGCCTGTCGTCTTTTGTCCACCGTTGTGATGTCTTGTTGAGTGTGGGTTTTGTTCCCTTGCTGTCGTCTCTGTAATTTCTGTTGATTGTTGTAGAATGTCTCCGGATTGTCTTCTGTTGTTGATGTTCTATATGTTTTACGATTTTATGTTGTGTTTTATGTTGGGTTTTGTTTCGATGTTCCGGAGAACCGTGTTTGATTCTGATGCACAGGAACACGATCAGTGTCAAATGTTCAGTTAAATAAAATTTCAAATTTGATCTCCTTTACTCATGTAAAAAAATTCCCTCTTACAAAATGGAAAAGTCACAAATCAGAAATGATAAGCAATACAATGGAAATTGTGTAAGCTCTAGCTCCATAATTTATCATTTCCGATATAGCTATTTGCGACGCAGCAAGTTATTGAATGTACTTTTATTTATAATGGTGCATTAAGAAAATCTGGCGGGTTTGGATCGACTAATTATAAAAGACCATATCTTCAAAATTTAAAATGCAATCACCTTTTCTATGGTGAGTTGGAAGAGAACATTCGCATTCGATTTACATATTTTGATGTGGGTTTACATTATTAATTTAATAAAATTAATTTTTAAAACTAATTTATTGTTTTTCTTGAAGATGCGAGTTTCAAACAGCTAGAGTTGAATTTTAAAATTTTCTTAGTACTGACCGAAAATACTCTTTAAGTTAGGTTGGATGGTAAATTCTTTCATACTTATATATGAAGCAAAACACGCCAAGCGTACCAGCTAAACATTTTTTTGTCTCCGATTGCTCCCAAATTTGGCAATATAGTAGATCCAGTATGCAAAAACAATAATCCGGGACGATTTGATTCTAGTACCATTTGTTGTTAAAATACAGGGTGTTGAATTTGGCGTTTTTAGTAATTTTCATGAAAAGGGTGTTTTTTCAAAAATTTATAGCTTACGCCAAAGTTTGTGAATTGATATATCTTAGTAACTGGTCCCATTAATTTTTAAGTGTTCTTTTTATAAAAAAATAAAACTTATTTTTTTTCACCAAAATTTTTTACACTAAAAAATACTATTGAATTTTTTTTTAAAAAAAGCCCCTTAAATTTTTTTTTAAAAGTCCTTTAAATTATAGCATAATTTAAAGTTATGTAAGACTTAAGATGGGATTCGGTCGCTAGATGTGAGTTTTTGGCTTTTGACCGCCCGCGCTAGGCAAAACTCTTTGTTTACTCAAGAGGAAGGCATCTAACGAAAAAAGTGTACAAGGCATAAAATGCTTAGAATCGTTCGAGAAATACATGTAAATTTTTGAAACTTTTTTTTTTTGAATAATTTTTGAAAATTTTTTTTTTTCAAAAATTTTTCAAAAAATTATTCAAGGAACAAAGAAATTTTTTTTTAACTTTACAAAAAACTCCCAAAAACTTCACACGTATTTCTTGAACGATACTAAGCATTTTATGTCTAGTACACATTTATCGTAAGATGCCTTCCTTTTGAGTAGACAAAGAGTTTTGCCTAGCGCGGGCGTTCAAAAGCCAAAAACTCTCATCTAGCGACTGAATCCTATCTTGAATCATACATCATTTTGAAGTTTATAAATTATGCTATAATTTAAAGTACTTTTAAAAAAAATGTAAGGGGGTTTTTTTTAAAAAAAAATTCAAAAGTATTTTTAAGTTTAAAAAATTTTGGTGAAAAATTATTTACACCAAGTAATATTTTTATAAAAGAACACTTAAAAATAAATTGGAACAGTTACTAACATATATCAATTTACAATCTTTGGTGTAAGCTAGCTATACCTAAACTTTTAAAAAAACACCCTTTTCATGAAAATGACTAAAAACGCCAACTTCAACACCCTGTATTTTAACAAAAAATGGTACTAGAACGAAATCCTCCCGGATTATTGTTTTTGAGCGAAATCGGAGACAAACAAATTTTCAGCTGGTACGCTTGGCGTGTTTTGCTTCATATATAAAGTAAATGATATTTATTGTTTGGCCCTATAAATTTTTCGCTGAGTGTATATCGTGAAAATCAGCGTTGAATTTTCGGTTTCTGGGAATTCTCCGCTCTCTCGTCAGGCCTGCCAATACATCATGGTATCATAGCATGTATACTAGGGTGTTCCTTATTTGGGAAAAGTCAAAATTTTATGTCGCGCTCCCCCAGAATCGAAAGACTTTGAGAAAAAAATGAGATCCCCCAAAGGACAGGTTTTTTTAAACGAATTAACCTGTGTCACGAAGACATTCAAATTTATATGAAAATTAACATAGATTTTATATACTTCTTGTTTTAACTTGCTGGGAATCGTCAAAATTAAATTTTGACAGCTGTCAACGGCTACAGAGCTGTCAAAACTCACAAAAATTAAAAATTAAAGAGTTGTGACTGCTCTGTAGCCGTTGACAGCTGTCCAAATTTAATTTTAGATATTCTTGTCGTAAATTGCGAAAAACTGTGTTTTTACTGAATTTGAAGTTGTCTAACAGCGATCGGAGACTCTTTTGCTCATTTTTGCTTTTACCAGCAGGAAAGAAGCAACTTTTCTCTCAAAACTGCACGCCATGAACCTTTCAATAGCTCGCTTCTTTTTCGAGACATTAGCTTTTATAACTTAAAAATGGTGAAATTAAAAGAAAAAGTTAAAACTACTTTCTGATGGTATAGCGGAAAATGTGCCAGAGTTTCTTCTGTTGAAGTACATATGTTCGAAAACTCCGATTTTCGCATTTGCCAGCACTAAACTAAACTACAGTTTTGTTAAGGATAGCAAATTCATTAGGAAAAGTATACCTAACCTACTGAACCTTATGTTCACCAGTCTTATTAGCCCGAAACTAGTCCAAAGATAATTTAGCTCGACTATTGACAAAAACTAATTTTCAAGAATTGGTTTGAAACTAATCCAAACAAACGCATCGCTTGGCAATTGACACAATCTTACTTCCAGCAACTGGTTTGAAAATAGTCGAAGCAAATGTCTCACAAGACATTTGACACAAACTAATTTGCTTGGATTAATTTGTAACTAGTTGCATGAAATGTGTCGCAGGACAATTGACACAAAAGATTAGTTTGTAACTAGTTACCCCGAATACAGAGCGGGACAATTGACTTGATCCAATGACAAGCCCATGTAAAAATCGATAGTTCATCGTATGGAAAACGAGTTACCTGCGAACTAGTCTTGCTCCGGTTGAAACTAGTTTGTGAATAGTTTTGTAGTAGACCGATTTCCAACAGGGTACTTTACAAAAAAAGATTTCATCAATATATAATTGTATTCTGTTTTCATTTTAAGTGAACAATAGAAATTAAACTCTGCCTTTGTTTAATCAATAAATTTTCATTATTTAGATTAAATTCCAGTTGTACGAGTACAATTCCTGTTGGCCATTATAATCATGCGCTAATTTCCGTTTATATGTTTAAATCACTCTACATTTGTTGTATTTATTTACTGATAACAATGCGCTACTGTATGCAGACTCCCACTTGTGGGACTATGGTAAAAAATATCCCTTAATTATGCAAATTATCGTATCGTATCGCTTATACGAAATTTGTACTCCATATCGTATCGATTTGTGTTGAGTCGGCTCTAATGCCATAAATTTTAGTATGGAATTTTGAATTTTTAATTGTGGTTGGTTGGCAAGTGAAATTTGGTTTTTCATTTTAGGTAAATAGATATGTGTTAATGACGCTTAATTTGGAATAAAAGACTCATCAGGTCTTTTAGCATCATCATCAATACATGCTGTGAACATCAATAGAGAACATAATATTATTAGTAAGGAAATTCGTGCAGCTGACTGCTGAAGAGTTGTTTATGGCCAGAAAGCAAGAAATCACTTCACACATTATCTAGAATAAATGCTGAAAATTTAATTTCTAAAATCGCAAAATTTTGCTACTCTTACAGTCAGAGGATGCTGACTGACCATCAGTATGTTCATCAAATTCATCAAAAGCCCTTTCTAAAAACGGTCTAGCCAAATATTTATGCGGTGCCTTTATAGCAGATTATTTGATATGTTGATGAACATTAAAATTGCACGTAAATATCCATAGTTTATTTACACACAATCCGTGCGAAGAAGCTACCCTACGCCGTTAACGTAACTCAATACCAATTCAAAAGTAGACGATGTGCAGCAGGATAAGCTCACAAACTTTAGCGGCAGGCACCCTGGGGCAGTGCATGTTAAGTGAATCGTGTACATACATAGTTGCCGGAATGCTTTACAAGCATTCTTGGCTTCCACTTTCAATTGCACCGCATCATCATCATCATCAACAAATATGATGTGGCATAGCATGTCATGCAGTTAGTGAAGTTGCTGGTGCACAGTGGGATTTTTTTTTTTTGGTTTCATATATTACTCGAAAATATTATATGAAGTAACACTCAACAATTAAAAAGCGTACAATATCACCCATTTCTTAATATGAAATATCGCCCAAGCAACATATTTTACAAATGTTTGACTTTGTAGAAAATTGCTTATTGAAAATGAAACAACGCCTAAAATGTGTTCATATAAAATTGGGATTTGATTCATATTTTGATTAAGAAATAAGCGCCAAAGTAAAAAAATCAACATAGTCCAAAAATAAGCATGATATTGGGCCCAAAATTTGGAATGACAGCTTATGGCTCTTACAACGCTCTTCCATCGTACATGCAGACAAGTTAGTGCACCCACAATTCTCTACATGATACATGCAGCGATAATGCATTCCCGTTCTGATTTTTGAATGACCGATTTTGTTGAACTCTTACGTGTTATTTCTCACGGTGCGCGCCGTGTTTAGGTTAAAGTTAGGCTCAGCAAACGATGCCTAAGTATCACTATAAGTTGTGTTTTTTTTAATGTAATTGGGCTGCCTGGTGGGAAGAGTTGTTAGGAACTCTATTAGTTATCTTTAATATAAACTGAGGATATCTCAGTAAGTGTAACATTCGGTGTGAACAGGTCTCGGTTCGCCGATTGAGCACCCGTTGCATTTCCCTTTTATTCTTACAAGCCCCGGACAATGTTTGGATGATGCTAAATACGAAAATATGCATGTGTTCCCGCCTGGAAACTGCATTTTTATACTCTACACCCAGGGTATATTCACTTTGTCCTTCCGTTTGTAACGCAGAGAAGGGGGCGTGGCAGATATAGAAAAGTATATATATTCTTGATCAGTATCACCTCCTGAGTCGATATAGCCATGTCCGTCTGTCTGGCTGGCTGGGTGGCTGGCTGGCTGGCTGGCTGTGTGGCTGGCTGGCTAGCTGGCTGGCTAGCTGGCTGGCTAGCTGGCTGGCTGTGTGTTGAAATACACTTTTTGGGAAAACTAAGTAAGATAATTCAATGAAATTTGGTACACTGCCTTCGTCGTCAAAGATAGCTCGGAATGAGCGAAATCGGTCAACGGACACGCCTACCACCCATACAAAAAATATATTCAAAATGCAATTTAAGGAGTATTTTTCACGACAATGCCACCAAAATACTAAAAACTGTAAGCGCAAGCTCTGAAAAAAAAACTGAACGAATTCGAACAAGAGGGCGTGGCACCTCCCATATAAGCAAAAGCTTCAAAACGCTATACTGAAAGCGTTTTTTGAGATATACGAACCAAATTTGACTCAGACACTAAGAATCATAAATGAAAGCTCTCAAAAAAAATTGGGTGAAATCGGACAAGGGGCGTGGCACCTCCCATATAAGCAAAAGTTTCAAAATGATATTCTGAAAGAGTTTTTTGAGATAATCCAACCAAACTTCACTTAAATACTAAAGACACGCTTTGAGCTAAAACTAAACGAACTCGGACAAAAGGGCGTGGCACCTCCTATAAAAGCAAAAGCTTCAAATCGCTATACTGAAAACGTTTTTCACTCAGACACTAAAAACTATAAATCCAAACTCTGGACAAAAACTGGGTGAACTCGGACAAGAGAGCGTAGCACCTCCCATATGAGCAAAATTTTAACAAGTCCACATCATGGGTAAATTTTACCCATAACTTAAAAACATTCTGTTTTGGTCAATATCCCAAATTTTTAACGAAACTTAGTTATTTCTACCCTAACAATCTAATATCAAAGTGAATTGAAAGGAAAATAAGTCATATCTGGTGTTTTTTACATATATTTTAAGAAAATTTTGAAAATAAATAATTTTTACATTAATTCATTGGCAATTTTTTGAAACACAAAAAAAAAAAAAAAAAAATATAATAAGGGGATACCTTTAATCTCGTAAACTCGTAAACCATGAAAAACTCGAAAGTTTACGAGCTTGTTTTCAGGAACACACATTTCTAAAAACGTGTAAACAACGTATCAGCTGTCATAAAATTTGAATAATATTCAATTCAAATTCAATTTTCAAAAGAAAAATTTATTTTCTATACATTTATTTGACAACAATCGCTCTCGTACTTTTTCGAGGCTATTTACGCATCGAATTTGCCTCGTAAGTTTTCGAGGCCTGGTAAACTTTTTTTTCATACAAATTTTTAAATTTTGTTTACGAGACTCGAAAGTTTTCGAGGTTTACGTGCTTTTCGAGGCTTTTACGAGTTTAAAGGAATCCCCTTAATGTTTTTTGTAACAAATTAAATTTTTTATATAAAAAAAATTAAGTATTTTTATATTATCATCAATTCAATTAAATAACATTTCAAAATTTTTTATACAAGCTCAGTACCAAAAAAATAAAACAAATAAAGATGTGCATGTACTGCAAATCATAGAACTATGCTCATAGCAAAAAGGTTTTTTACACCAAATTCAAAGGTTTTTAGTTTTTCGGTCTTTTTTTTGCCGGACACTAGAAACATCTGACAGGTTTTTCTAGTAAAACATTGGTTGTTTTCAGAGTGGACTAAAAGTACGAAAAATTTTCATTATAAGCTCCTTCAAACTTTTTCGAAGTTGTGTGATTTGGTATCTGCTTTTTAACTTTGGTTAAAACAATGAGAATTCAATTTTTCCAAAATTTTAATTATTTCGTCGTCATGTTTTAATCTTTTTCGTGCCATTTTTCACTATTTCAATCAAAACGAAAAAAAAAAAACTTACATAAGTCCACAACATGGGTAAAATTTACCCGAAAAAAAAATTAAAACGCTATACCTCCGACAACCGACGACGACCGCTTGAGACAAAGCCCACAACAAAAGGAGAATACAGTGAGGTAATTTACATGCGCTTACTTCGTTTTTTTGTTCGTTTTTTAGCGAATTATTACGAAAACAATCTTTGCATGGGTAAAGTTTACCCATGATGTGGATTTGAGAGTTAAAAATACTGCAGTGTATGGTATTTAATGTTTAGCCAGGCCAAATTTTACATCCTTACTAGTTTCATTTTTTTTTTTGCCGAAGTTCAAGCAAAATCCACAAATTTTGAGTGTGAATTGAAAAAACTGCTTCCGTTATTGAGCTGTAACTTATGAGGTGATTCGGCGGATTGTTTGGGGATTTCAGAATTTCTAACATGGGTGTTAAGACGTAAGAAAATCGCATCTAGTTGATGTATCTCTGGTAGAACGCTAGATATGGGTCTCTCAAGTTGTGTGAATGGTTTTTACCCGAAATCTGGTAGTATTCGGTTTTTAACATGCTGAAATATTATGTCCTAATGTTATGACTAAAAGATCTGGCCGGGTAGAAGGGTGTGCCACCTCTGGTTCGGTGGTAACACATTTGAGAAGATGCTCAAATGGCGATTTTCCATGCGTAATTGCGTCTAAAAAATGGTATTTTGAAGGGCACAACAATCCGGGGCACCAAATAGTCTCAAACATTACGTGATCATTTGATCTAATGCCAATTAATATGAAAAAAAAAAAATCGCTTCCAAGTACAAACGTGAACAATGCCGTTGAGCTATAGCGTTTGAGGCGGTTTAACGAAATGTTTGGAGCTTTCAGTTTCTATAACATTCGCGTTTGGACGTAAGGAAAAGGGCATCCCGTTGATGTGTCTGATTCGCGAAATTCAGTGCATCACCTTTAAAAAAAGATTTTTGTCACTGAAAAATACTTCTAATACATCTAAACTTGATAACTCGCGGTCCAAAATAGGGTGCCATATGTTTGAAAAATAGTTTGTTTTTACCAAAAAAGTAACATTTGTTGAAATTTCCCCATGTCCAGTTTTTTTATATTGAGGTAGTTGAGCAGGAAGCCAATATCAATATCATTGGAAAAGAGTTTTCTTAGAGACCTTAGCCTGGCTCAAGATAGAGCAGGACATTTACAGAGAAAGTGTTCGAGAGATCCCTTCTCATTACACAGGCCCTCAAAAAAGAAAAAGTACCATGCGCGAAAGATCAGACCACCTGAACTTTATGTTTTCGGGGTCGCTGAGTCCGAATATGGTGTCAGAATAGCGGAGTTGGTTCGAGTTTTTTCACAAATCAGAAATAATGCTGAAAAAAATCTCAAATTTCTCAGCATAATTGTTCATTTCTCAAAAAACGCGAACCATCTTCGCCATTCTGACACCATATTCGGATTCAGCGACCACGAAAACATAAAGTTCAGGTGGTCTGATCTTTCGCGCAAGGTACTTTTTTTTTGTGGGCCTGTGTTATCATCCACGGAATTCCGCTTGAAGGAATTAAAGAGAAATCCCATTCTTTCGGCATGCTTGCCGACGGTTCTGTATCCAGTAAAAACTGCAAGTCTGATTTTTTCTAGTTTGTAAATGAAGGCCCAATTGCTTTGGAAATCCTACAAGGCTTTGCATAAGGTATTCGCGTCGGTAAGAAAATGCGAGAACATCATTTTCTTCACTTTATCTATTGAAGTGTGTACGCACTCTGGATAGGTCTCGCTTAGAAAGGAGGCATGTCTTGCTAATTCATAAGCTTTTTTATTGCCTTTAATTTTCCTGTGAACTGAAAACCAAACGATATTGGATTGATGGGTTAGTTTGATCAAAATTTTTCTATATTCCTGAACTTGTTTTGATCTTACCGTTATAGTTAATGATGAAGCTTTGGTTTCCAGCAACCGCCTTCTTTGAGCATGATCCCACTGTATCAGGCTGTGGCTTTAATGAATGAGGTTCGAGGGAGCATCTGCGAAGGGACGCTGAGGGCTGCAGTTGGGCATGATCAATGCTACCGTTACATGCAGACCTTTCTACTATCTACAGTTTGTTTGAAGTCTCCATTTTTTGCTGAAGGGTTTTTTGCGTACAATTTTTTTGTACCTTTTTCCTATGCTAAGTATATTTCCGATCTAGAAAGACTCCAACATATTTGGCCGATTTGGAAAGTGGTATAGATTGTCCTTTCAATCGAGAAAGGTTAGAGTTGGGTGCTAGTTAGTTTTCGAAAGATATGCCTATTTTATTACCAAAATCCCAGTAATTTTGTCACAGTTTTCTAAAAGAATCTGAGCACAGTTTTTGGTTCTTACTCATAATTTGTTAATGCAGCTTTTGCTCTATTTGGCAATATTTGGGTAAACATGAAAACTTGTTTGCCCGAATATTCGAGACCTTGCAAATCGTCCGGATTTAAAGGAGTGGTTTTAAGCTGCTGCATAAATGCATTGTGATCGAAATCTATGTTGCATCTTCATTTGAAAAATCGCTCACAAAAATCTCAGTTTTCTTAAGGACCCGGTAAGAGGTTGCTGATAATTGCGCAGAACTTCTAAAAAACTTTATTTCAAACACTTTAATGAACGAGACATTAAAACTCCGTGTATATTTTAAGTTGTAGTCTACATAAAGCGAAATTCTTAGATAAGGAAAATAAAATGGGAATTTTTTTTGTTGATCCGAAGTAAATAAAAACTTATATCTTAAGAAAATTTTCAGAAAATAGACCAATAAAATCTCACTATGAGAAGAGATTTCTATAAAAAATTTATTTTTTTTGTTTTTTTTTTTTAAACAAAACACTGGAAGGTTATGCTTCAAACATGTTAATTAGACATTTTATACCCATTTTATTCCTCATCTTTATTTTGGAAATATTAATTTATGACCTATGATCAGCTAGAACATGCTGTCAGACCACTGTATACCACTTGTTTAGATGTTACAATTTTGAGTGCAGCTCTGGTGTGCGATTATAACTTCCACTGTTACAGTAACAGCGCTACCACACCTTGTTACTCATTGCATACTATCCATGTGGCTGCTACACATATTGTGGCTTCATCTGTCACAGAGCCATAAAATGCAGAAGACCCCTTAAGGGTAACTGCATGCAGTCACTGCCTCGTTTTACCAAACATTCTGACTACCATAGACATCGTTGGCCATATGCGTTGTTGTCATTATCTTCGTTGTCATCATCATCATCATCATCATAAGCATTGGATGGTCTACTCATACTCATCTAAGAGGTGGAAATTTATATCTTGATGGCATATTATTTATGACAAATTATGTGTCTGCATACACATTGCTTGTTGCATATTAAGTGCGAAGTTTTAAGTGTCATGCTGATGATTGCCTCTGACCGTCTGGAATGAGTGAGTTGGTGTAGACATTTCCGAAAACGAAACTGACAATATGCTTTTCTTGTGTTAATTGGGTAAAATTTGCGAGTATCTAAATAAAAATAAAGAATACTTAGCTTTTAAGAGAAGAAATAAAGTCTATTCCATTTGTAGTCAAAAAAGATGCTGCTGCTGCGAAAAGTTGACTTTAACTTATTCACCTTAATTCCTGTTGGTTTTTTTTTCTTTTCCCTTCCAACTCCATATTTACTTTATATATTTTCTTGCTTCATTGAATGTCCTTTGGAGATTTTTGTACCCACAATACTTGTTTAATCAACCAAACTCAATATTGACTCATTGGAGGCAAAATGTTGTGCCACAACAGAGCAGCCAACTTCCATGTTGCTTCCGGTTGTTGCGCCGCATCTCGTATTACAGTTCACGATATCTACTACATATATAAGTATGTACCCACGAGATAATGATTTTTTTCTTTTTTTTTCTCTGGTGTTGAAAATTTATTTATCTACTTGTTGCCTTAGGTCCATTATTTCTATTAAAATAATAAGCTCTTGAGAGGAAATCATTGGCAAGTGACTGGCTTTGGATGTCAACGTATCGTACTTAGATTAGAGAAGAGAGTGCCAAGTATGGAACGTCTGCCTCTTCATGCCCCCCCCCCTCTTTTCTATTTATTTGTATGTTTAGCGATCAAAAATGATTGCCTAAGGTCTTCATTATTTGAGGTGGTTGACTTTTATTTTGTGTATGAATATCGCAACGAGTGGGCTTTCTATCAAGTGTCCTTTTTATCTGTTTATTATTTTGACAACCTACTTTTGGGTCCTATCTAGTGGTTTTTTGTTGTTGTGTGATATTTTTTTGGCATTTCTCCTTTAGCCTTTGTTGTTGTTTTCATTGTTTTATCTCTAGGCTTGCAACCATTACATTTTAACGTTCGCATAAATATTTGTCTTGCAATTTGGTTTTCATTACTCAAATAATTTTTATCAGAATTTATGTTGATATATTTGTGCCATTCTGTTTATTGAGCACTTCTATGGAATGCAATTTCATATTGTCGGTTATTCAATGAAAGGTAAATATTTTTGTTGGTATCTTTGCATGGACTCAAATTTTAAAGTTAATGCAAAAACATTGATTTGCCAAAAAGTGTCTAAGCTGAATCAAGTTAATTACTTATGAGCATATTTTGATACATCATCTTCGTCGCGGCACGTAATTTCATATGCTTCACCACCTTGAATGTCACGTACAAGGTGAAGTAATGTCATAATGTGAATAAGCTTTAATTTTTGTAAATTATGTTATAACAGCCCTATTTTATTACAGTCACAAAATTCAACATAGCCTCTATTGATAAATATGTCTCAATTGAAAGATTGAATAAAATTGTATTCTATAAAAAGCTTTGATATATCAATTGCTATGAAATTTATGATTTTCTCAAAATCAGGTCAGCAAATGTTATGAGAAAATTGAATTGAATTTTTTAAAAATCGTAAAAAAATTGTTAGAAACTAAGGGGTTGATAGCTTTCAGAATACTCGGATTATTAAAAATAAAAATTTTTTCAATCAATGCTCTATGGGAAATTTGAACATGTTTTGTGGCCAAAAGTACAAAAAATAACGGTATTGAGCTGTAATCTCGTAGAAACTTTTCTGGAGTGTAGAGAACATAATGTTTTAAAATGGGTCAAATTGGACAACTATCATGCCTCTTTTTCAACCTCTAATCAAAGGAAATATTATAAAACATTTTTTTTTTCAAGTTTTGTATAGTATGTTCATATTTTTTAAGTATAAACATTAGGGTGGGCCAAATTGTATGGAGGAAATTTTATCGACCTCGGCTACCCCCCTATGTAAAAGTTCATTCAATTCTATGAAAATTTGCCAAAGAACTATATCTCTGCGTTCAACTTTAGTTCGGCGCATTTTTGTTTGAAAATTGTACCTTTCATCAATATTTTTTTTTATTTTCATGCTAAATTTTAAAAATTTTTATAAAGACAAAAGTAATGTCATTATATGATTTGGCTGGTATTCTAACTAATTTTTTCAAACATTACATAAGCTGAGCTTACACGCTTTTGTTCTTTTATCCGTTTACTTAAAGAAATGCTGGAAATGACAGAATCTGAGGTATCCAAAGCTCTATGAAAAACGCCGGAAAAATTTTTTGTACTGTCAAATTTGCGAGCGTGATGCAGCCTATTTGATTTGTAAATTTTATTCTGACACTCTGCTGCGTCTTCTTCAAAGTATCCTAGCGGAAGTACCATTCATAATTTCCTTAGAATGAATAAGGATCTTGTGGACTGTTGGTGTCAACAGACATTTTTTTTTTTTATGGTATGAATGTTTCCTTGCGTAATCGATTAAGATTTGGGTTGACATCTCCACTACGTCCCGTTTTTAAGGGCCTTTTAGGCCCCTTTTTCAAAAACTTAGTAATAATGGGTTAAGATATTCTCCAAAAATATTCTAAAAAAATTTTAATAGGGCCCACCGAAAAAAAAAATATCGTCCGTTGTATGGTAGAGCACGTGCACCAACGACTCATGGTAAACACAATATTAAACAACTTTAAAATGGTAAATAATTATAATTAAATTTACTTTTAAATAAAAAAAAATTTAAAAAAAAAATAAAAAGGGTGCACCAAGCCCCAAATTGGCTTTAAAAAAGAAATTTCATAAAAACCATTTACCACAGTTATACGTATGTCAAATACTAACTTTTGACAAATTTTCATAAAAACCGGAGATGTCAACCCAAATCTTTATCGATTACGCAAAAAAACCACTCATATCAGCAGTCTCAAAACAAAATTTTTCAAACTTTTGAAAATTTAGTGGATATTGACATGATATGCATATTAAAATAATATTCAAATCATGAATAAGATTTTCATCAAGATTAGTTATTTTGGGAAATTTTTTATAGTCCGTCGGCAAGTATTGCCTTCGTTTGAGTTTCCGAATCCGACAGTTTTGGGTCTATCTATAAGAAGACCAAGCTCTTTCAGAAATAAGTACACCTATCCCCCGATTTACACGGTAGATACGTTCCTGAGAAAAACGTGTAAATCGAAAATTAAAAATTTTCAAGTCAAAACCGTGTAAATAGAAAAGCTTGCAGAAAATGCATAATTTTGCTATTTAACAGTTGTGATTTTTTTCAATATTTTTAGGTGTACACAGAAATAAAAATAAAATGCATTGACAGGTTAAAATATGTAATATATTACGGAAACACTGTTTTTTTATTTAATTACAATACATTAAACAGAAGAATAAAAAATAAAACCAAAGGTGTTTTATTATCCTTCATCACTATCAGAAATTACTCTCATTCTTTTTTTCGGAATCGAAGGTTGGAATTCATGTTCATCACTCGAAGTTATTTGTGCCGATTCGATGTTTGAAGCAGAAATATTTACATTCTGAGAGGTGGTAATAAAATCGGTTATTAACAATTGCTTCGAATTTTTTGTAAGATTTTTGTAAACTTATTCATATTGAGCCAAGCAGCGATTTATGTCACGTTGTAATCGTAAAGCCCTTTCTACGTTTGTGTCATTTTGTATAAAATGATTACCCAGCTTTCTTCCCAATGCGAGTCCTTCGCGGATGACTTTAGCAGTGAATGTTACTGGTACTAATTCCTCTTCATCAGATTTGGCAGACTCACTTTCGCAAACTAAGTTAACTAAATCATCCTCACTTAGTTCTTTATCAGCCATTAACTCTGCGATATCATCATCAGTAAAATCATCAAAACCTTCTCCGCCCAATGAATGCGCCATCTGTACTATCTGCGAATATTCATCATTTAACGTTGAAATGGAATGTTCATTTTCGACCACATTTGGCCACAATTTTTTCCAACAGCTATTGAGCGTTGTTTGCTTAATCGCAGCGTATGATAAGGCGATATGCTTCACACAGTCTGTATGTATGTATTCTCCTTTAACTCCTAGGAGGAGCATAGGGCCAATATGAAATCTCTCCATTTGTCACGATCCCTTGCGATGACTTTGATCTCTTGCCACGATTTTCCCGATTCTTGGATTTCCTTTTCCAACGACCTTTTCCAGTTGGTTTTGGGTCTACCACATCCTCTACTGCCTTGTGGATTCCACTCAAGGGCCTGGCGACAAACTTCGCTGTGTGGTTTCCGGAGAGTGTGACCAATCCATCCCCATTTGCGCAGCTTGATCTCGTTTGCTATAGCCTTCTGTTTGCATTTTTGATGTAGCTCGGCATTTGATATAGTGCGAGGCCACCAAACCTTTAGTATACGCCTTAAACATTTGTTGACGAATACTTGCAGCTTGTTTGTTAGTTGTTCAGTAACAAGCCATGTTTCGCACCCATATAACAAAACCGATTTCACATTCGAATCAAAAATGCGCACTCTCATTTTGGTGGATATAACGGATGAAGACCATATTTTGTTCAGTTGAGCAAACGCGCCTTTTGCTTTTGCTATTCTTGAGTTGATATCCTCTTTTGCTCCACCATCCATGGAGATAATGCTGCCTAGATACGTGAAGCTATCGACGTTTCCGATGTCATCACTGCCAGCTTTAAACGTGATGTCATTGCTTGCGTTTAGCTTCATGCTTTTGGTCTTGGATACGTTGATTTTTAGGCCGGCCTTTTGTGATTCCAAGACAAGGTCTTCAATTTTGCTTTGCATATCTGAATGTTTGGACGATAAGAGGCAGATGTCGTCAGCGTAGTCGAGATCTTCCAGATGTTCGGTAAAGTTCCATTGAATACCCCTTTTGGCCTTATTAAGAGCTTTATCTAGGATATCATCAAGAACGATAAGGAAGAGTGATGGTGATAGTAAACACCCCTGCCGTACGCCTGAATTAGTGGTGAATGTCGGTGACAACAACCCGTTGTGTAACACACTGCATTTAAAGCCTTCATATTGTGCGCGTACTAAGTTTATGGCCTTTGCGGCAATACCTCTTCGTTGCAGTGACGCCTAGATGTTTTCTCGGGAGACACTGTCAAAGGCAGTGCTATAGTCAACAAAGACAAGTTGAAGTGCAGCACGCCACTCGCATGATTGTTCGACAATTATTCTGAGCGTGTTGATTTGATCCACGCATGATCTGTTTCGCCGGAATCCTGCTTGCTGTTTTCGAATGGCCGAATCAAGTTTTTCGCTTACCCTGCTCAGAAGCACTTTCGTCAGTACTTTTGATGGAACTGAGAGCAAGGTGATGCCTCTATAGTTTCGGCACTCGCTTAGGTCACCTTTTTTCGGCAATTTGACTAACATGCCATGTAGCCAATCTTCTGGCAAACGCTCTTCACTCCAGATTTTGTTGAGCAGAGGATGGAGAATTTTAGCTGATGTTATGGGGCATGCCTTTAGCAGTTCAGCTGTTATTTGATCTATACCGGCGGCCTTGTTGTTTTTCATGCTTTGGATAGCTTTCACAATTTCATCAATTGTAGGCGGCGGTGTTTGTATTCGACTACTACTGCGAGTCATTGCGGCAGTTGTAGTTGGTGATTCTGATTGCAGGGATGTGGTAGACATGGGATTTAGTATATCGCAAAAATACTCTTTCCATCTGTTTAGTTGGTCGTCTGCAGATGTTAAGAGATTTCCGTTTTTGTCTTTGATAGGGCGGCTCTGTTGGAGTTTTCTGCCTGATAATCTGCGGGTGATATCGTAAAGCTGCCTGAGATTTTGAGCATTTGCAGCGCTTTCGGCTTCGCTCGCGAGGTCGTTATACATTCTTCTTTTGTCTTGTCTGCACGATCGCCTGACTTCTTTATTGAGAGAGTTAAAGACCTTTTCGGCGACGTTCTTTTGCGCTCTAGTTTTAGCGTCGTCAGTCTAATATTGTAAAATTTTTCCAAGCACTAATAACTGTTAAAGATTCATTTTTCTCCATTTGTTCCAAAATATATGTAAAGGCTCGTTTTATGTACAAAGCTTTAAAAGTAGAAATTATGCCTTGGTCCAATGGTTGTAATAATGAAGTTGTGCGATAAAAACAAAAAAAAAAACTTATTTGGAAAACCGTGCAAAAGCGAAAACGTGTAAAACAAGTACCGTGTAAATCGGGGGATAGGTGTATATAATTTTACCACTTTTGTTGCGTATTTGCTATTTTTTCATATTAAACTTTTAGCCTTGTAGCGCAAATTCAAAGAATAGTATCCAGCAATGTAATGGACTTATGCCAACATTTTACCAGAAATAATAAAATGACCTCTGTCCCGACAATTTTGTCGTGAATAGAAATCAGTGGTTGAGATTTACATTGTTTACATTACATTGTTTTCATTTTTATATGTTGCATATGATAGTACAATTGATTGAATTCGATTTTGTGGGTGGCGGAAAAAAAGTGCTGTCGGGACATTCGATTTGGGAAAAGGGTGTCGGGAACAGGTATTCTGGAAAAACGATTGTCGGGAATACATATGTCGTGAAAATTGTTGTCGGTAAAACCATTGGACTTACAGCCACACATAGGGCAACTCTGGGTTGATTTTGAACCAGTTGATACATTAAGGACTTTTCCATCAATTATCGTTAGGGAAAGGTTATATTTTACTTCAACAGTTTGTTTATCATTTATCTTAATTTGATAATCTTCTAACTTTTCAATTTACTTTTATATCTTTATCCTCTTTTAAAATATTTTCTTTGGTTTCTTTTATATATTGCAACCGCAAAAAACGGCAAAACCTTATATACGTAGATTGTGGCATACGATTATTCCATAAGATCTTATCACTTCCTACAATGAGCATTAAAGTGATCATTGTGGTAGCAAAAAGAGAAGAATCAGGGTTGATGTGCTATTTTTTGAAAATTTTTGCTTGTAATAGGACTGACCAGAACTGCTGTCAAAACTAAAGCTTACAATGGGTTCAGTCCTTAAGAAATTTCCGTGATTTATTTTCAGTACCATTGATATAAAATCTTCTAATATTACAATTCTTCTAGCTGTGTGGTCTAACAGCATTTTAAACGGATATTTTGCCAAACTTTCCGTAATCGTTATACCTTCAGAGCATATATGGCACAATTTTTAGCCTTACTTTCGCTTCTTATGTTACTATGTTGCTCTTTAGTAAGATTATTATCTAAAATCAACGCCAAAGCCTAGTCAGAGCGCGGCACTTCAAATACAAAAAAAGTTTCAAAATGCTGTACAGAAAGGGTTTTTTGAGATAACCCTACCAAATTTCACTCAAACGCTAAAACCAAGCAAAGTCTGACAAGAGGGCGTGGCAAGTTCCATATAAGTAAAAGTTTCAAAATAGTACACAGAACGTGTTTTTGATATAATCCAACCAAATTTCACGCAGATATTTAGAACTTTAAATGCAAGCTCTGAGCAAAAACTAGGTGACCTTGGACAAGAAGGCGTGTCACCTCTCATATCACCAAAAGCTTCAAAGCGCTAAATATACTGAAATTTTTTTGAGATAATCCAACAAAATTTCACTCAGACACTGAGAACACTAAGTGTAAGATCTTAGCAAATATTTTGTGAATTCGAACAAGAGGTGATGGCACCTCCCATACAAGCAAAATTTTCAAAATACTGCAGTGTAGGATATTTAATATTTGGCCAGGCCAAAGGTAATTCCCTTACTAGTTTTTTTTTTATTTCTGCCATTATGATGCAATTTTATGAAGAATTGTCTTATGGCTTATATCCAACGTAACTTAGTGGGTGGCTAGAATGCAATCAATTGGAAATTATGAGCCAAAATATTTGCAACTTTCAAATAAAGGTTATAAGTGCAAATAATTTTAAATTTTCAGACGCACTTTTGAGGAGAAAAACTTAGCTTTTCTTATTGGTTTTCTCGAAACTTTGCAGACACTTTTGTCTTAGAAAAAGGTTGGTAATTTTTGATTACAGTTAAATTTTACGGCACAAAGGTAAGAAGAAATGGCAGAAGCAAAGATGTAGTGAGTTCAGTTGTGTGTGAATGCAGCATGGATGTATGTGCTTTAAGAAAAAATAACTTTTTTCCTTACCAAACACAAAAATTGTTTCTTTAAGACGTTCATATTCAATGGTTTTATGTTTTCCAAAACTTTCTTTGAGTGGATTCATTAATAAATCTTAAGAAGGTCTAGCTTATAATGGATGGCCTCATACTGATGGCAACCTGTTTGTTGTTTTGAAGCAAGGTCTGATTCTATCTGATAACATAAGCCCAATGCTTCTACAGATTTAAAATTTTGACCACTTCCTCTCCATCTTTGTTTTATAATGAAGCCCGGTTATAATAGCATTTAACTTAAAAAAGTATATTACAATAACTTAACAAAGTTTCATCTCAATTAACTTAATTGCATTGATATTTTTCTTGTCATATGCCGAAATGACACAAAACTCTGTAAAATCTTGAACTCACAGCATCTTTAACGAAACATAACATAAAACTATGTTTTCAATTTGCTTTTTTTTCATTTCTTTACATTTTCTTTTGATTTATACATTCCGACTAGCAAAAAAAAAGATAAAAGCCTCAGCATGTCCTCATTTACTCTCACTATAACATTGAATGCCTCCCCTGCATGCACATTTCATTTAAAACCAATTTTATCCGGAAGGAAATTCATTCACTTGAGTTCCACTCATCTTTGATTTTGTATTTAAAGTTGGATCCGTGCCCAGGCTTTGTCAAACTTCAAAGGACTTCTCTCTGTGTCCTCTGTGTGTTTTTTCATGTCTTCCGCTACGTCTTTTTTCTTCTTGCATTAACTGTGAGAGTTGGAGTTTTGACTGTAAATTGCAATTTAGATAAGAAGTGTCCGCACAAGTGTTACAAACATTCACCGTCCCCGTTGCTGCTAAGCAATGCTCCTTAAAGTATGCTTTATTTTTTTTTAATGTACGTTCTGCTTCTTCTATTGGTCATGTGGTTTTTGCGCATTTCCAACTGTATGTGCTCTGTGGGCTGTCTCACCTCAGCAGTTAAATGCCCGTCGTTCCTCCTTTATTGGCAGTGTGACCTTTAAATGTTGTCAAGTTTCTAAAATTCGTGCAAATCAAATGAATTCAATTTCGTTATCGAATTTTTTGCGGTTACATTCAATGGAAAAGTTTCACAGCGGAGGGTGGGGGTGAAAAAAAATGTTTCTTGAATTTTTTATTTTTGCAATCATCAGATATGCATGTCCTGTCCTTTACGTATGGCCACAATCAGTAGCTGTCGTGAAGTATGCGCTTGAGTATTGAATGCTGTAAAGTTTGGATTTTACTTTTGATATTTGGTAGCGGAAATGAAAATCGTATGGTTGAGGGAAAGTAGAACTTAAAAACTTTTTAATTGGATTCCGAGCCTAACATTTTGGGGGCAATGTCATTGACATTAATTGTTTGGTGTGATTTAGTAATTTGTTTGCTATTTATAATTATTATTGAGATACAAGATACTCGTATCAAGCTCAAAGGAGGTTCAAGCTTAATTTTTTTTAAATCAAAGTTTATACAAAAACTTATGTTTAACGTATGCAATCTAACGTAAAGCGATATGACGTAACGGAACATAACGTAACAATACATAACGCAATACATATAGCTATGTAATGTTATACGTAATATAAAGTTTCGTAATGAATTCCGTAACGTAATAAATTTAACGCAATAAAATGTAGCGTAGCATAGTCTTATGCTAAGTTTTGCAATGCAATACGACGCCGCAAACTTGACGTAACAAAACGTAAAGTGGCATAACTTGTGTACCGTAACGTAATAAGGAACATTATTTAAGCACGTTACTTAACGCAATGAGATGTTATCATATCGTAACGTAATATTACGTAAACTTAAAAGTATCCTTACCAAATATAACGTAACGTTAAGCACAGAACGTAAATAAAGTACGTATCGTAATTTGACGTCACTAAACATAACGTAACAAAACATATAGCAGCATAACGGCGCTATATAATGTGACACCATCTAAATAACATAACAAAATGCAGCGTAACGCCACCTTTCCTCATTACCATGGAAAAATCTTAAATCTATGAACGTTGCAGCGTTCAAAAAGCTCAAAATAAAAAGAAAAACAAAAAAAAAAAACAGTTCTATACTGCAATTTTCTTCCCGAATCCAGCAACTTGCAGCATCTCAAAGGAACGTAAATTTTTTACTTCTTTGATTTCTTAAGGAGCTTCGTTTTGAAATTGGACATTGTTTGAATTTCACTTTGTTCCACCAAGGCTGCTATTGAATTGTTCAAAACTGACTTTACATTTTTTTTTCGACGCCAATCTCTGTGAGAAATTATGAATCCCTATCCCAGTTCGAAGAATCCCTCAAGTCTCCGAATATTCTTGTATTTTGGAAGATTCTTTAAGTGCTTAATGTTCGTGTTTTTTAAAAGAGCTAGATCTAGAAAAGCTCGAATTATTTTTGCAAGCAGACGAAATCTAGTAAGTTTAATATTTATTTTAAGTTCCAACTATTAAGGCACTTAAGTCGTCAAAGTTCTAGATTTCTTGTAAATCACTAAGATTTACCATTTTTAGTACTCTCATTGGCTTTTCTGAATTTCATTGTTTGTACTTTCAAATTCTGGAATTCTACAAACGATTCGCTTTTTTTTTGGAATTTCTCCCGCAAACGGATCAGTAACGGATTAAAAAGGGGAGGTTTGAACCGTCTGGCACACTGGGTTTAAAGACTCTGGGGGCTTGTAGAATTCCAGAATTTGAAAGTACAAACTGATCCGTTGGCGGGAGAGATTCCCAACAAAAAAAGCGAATCGTTTTTTTTTTTGGAATTTCTCCCGCAAACGGATCAGAAACGGATCCGGAACGGGAAAAAAAAGTGAAGATATGAACCTTCTGGCATACTGGGAATGCATTGTCTTCTTGTGGGCTCTGTAACTTTAAGTTCTAAATTAAGAAAAACTCGTGATTCAAATACGCGTAGATATGACTGTTGTTATGAGGAAAATTACTATAGCACTTCTATAACAGTCGTACCTTAGTAAATTTTAAAATCCATTTAAATATCATTTGAGACTTTGTGATTACGAATGTAATTTTTGAGATATAAATGTATGAACTATGACTTATTTAAATTGTCGCCAATTTTGAAATCCGTTTCGCAAAGTATATATATGGCTTTTGGAGTAAACGGAGGTTTATAAGTTTGAGGATTATCCAAAAAAAGATATCACATAAGTTTTGTATGGTTTAAATTTTTGCTTATATGTGACGCGGTCTGACAAAATCATTCTTAGCTTGAAAAAGTAAGATTTTCAGTACTGGACAAAATATGAATTTTGGATTTTTTTGAACCAAACGCTATCTAAATACATAACTTAAGTTCAATTTTAATATGGAATAAAAATAAGTTTTTGTGACTAACTTTAGCCCGAGTATTTCCGAACTTGAAAACGAATTATTTTTTTGAACTTTGGACTCAAAGTGCCATAACTTTGTCAATTCAATAGATTTTGATATCATTTCCTTAAGCTTTTGGTTATTCATTAGGTACGATCAAAAAATAAGTTTTAACCTATGGCAAGTTAAGTATGGTTTTGACTTCCAAAAAAAATATGCATAACACTGACCTATGTATGTAGATACCTCGTAAATCAGACCGTACTATCAATAAAATTATTTTCTGCGAATTTAAGGACAAAAAGGACGAAATAAATAACAAACCCGATTTGTCGAAATGTCACAAATAGAATCTGTCAAAAGTTATATTTCATTTTGCACAGCAATAATAGAAATTTTAGTCACCAGAATGAACAGGCCCAAAATATACATAAGTGAAAAATATGCAAATATAGTTGTAATTAGGTTAAAATAAAGAAACGTTCAGAGAAAAACTAACCTACATAGTTTGAACAGGAATTTAAGCTTATTGGTTTGATTGCATTTTGGTTAACCATGATAATGAGAACAAGGCATTGAAAAAATGAAAATGTCGAAAAAAAAAAAAACGGCTGGATGTTCGATTTCGCAGTTCGCGGATTTTGACACTGGAAAGGTCCCCCAATATTAACCCTGAAAAAAATCGCGGGTGGTATTTCAAAAAATAAAAATTTTTAAAGACCACCGTGAAGGAATTAGATATGCATACCTATGTAGCAAAACACGCCAAGTGTACCGGTTGAAAATTTTTTTGTCTTCGATTTCGCTCAAATTTGGCAATATGGTAGATCCGGTGTGCAAGGACAATAATCCGGGAGGATTTGGTTCTAGTACGATTTGTTGTTAAAATATAGGGTGTTGAAGTTGGCGTTTTTAGTCATTTTCATAAAAAGGGTGTTTTTTCAAAAGTTTATAGCTTGCACCAAAGTTTGTAAATTGATATATGTAAGTAACTGGCCCTATTCATTTTTAAGTGTTCTTTTTTTCACCAAAAGCTTTTTAGCTTTAAAATACTTTTGCATTTTTTTAAAAAAACCCACCATAAATTTTTTTAAAAGTACTTTAAATTAAAGTATAGGGGAGACTGGGGCACATTTGACACTAAATTTTCAAAGACCTGTATCTTTGAAAATTACTACACGATCTTAATATTCTTTACTGTTTCTGAAACATTGATTATTTAAGATGAAAACCGAGAAAAAAAAAATTTCAAAAAACTGCATTAAGAGTCCTTTTTTAAATTTTTTCAAAAAAAGTCATTTTGTCAAATGTGCCCCAGGTACGGGGCACATTTGACATTGCAAGGGGCACATTTGACACTCACAAAAATAACACAGAAACATTAAACAAAACATTCATACATATATTTTTTTCATATAAATACAAATTATAAGTACCTATGTATGTACTAACGAAGACTTATTTTATATATTAGTGTGAGAAGTCGATGTCAAATACGTATTTAGTGCGTGAACGTGAAGTTGAGGCTGGATTTGTTGGAGTTGGTAATTTAAACTCAATTACACTCTTTAAAGTCAGGCAAACATCTTCCACTTCCGGTTTTATGAAAACCCAATTTAATGGTGAAACTCTTCTCAAATAACTGATCTTGTATCAAGTATAGCTAATTACTTCTACAATATCTCCCACATAAAAAATGGGTTTTTGGATTTTTCGCCAAATTTCCCAAGGACAATATATAAGTATAAAGTACAATTTCCAACAACACCCCTAATGAGAACATCAACATAAAATGTTAGGTACTTTCGCGCGTACTTTCTCTATGCAGCCGGTATCTGGCGCGTACTCTCTCTTATATTTCTTGTTCCTGCTGAACATGCAGCCGGAACTACTGGTGCAAATTTGTATGGAGTACTTTTCATTCAAACATCCTGCTAGGCGGGCGCCATGTTTGTGAGAAGACTGAACGTGCAACATCTGCGTTCTTCTGCGCGCTTACCGAACTCCTAGGATTTACAAGGCCCTATTAACTCTGGAGGCACATTGAACACTAAATTATATATAAGATTAATTATGTATTGGGTGTACAACTTAAAAACCGGAATTTTTTAGCGAAATTTGATGCTTTATTGTGGAAAAATGTTACAATATATTTTATTCAAAGTATTGTCCATTGGAAGCTACAACATTTCCCCATCTTTCAGGCAATTTATGAATTCCATCCCAAAAAAATTGCGCCGGCTTGGCGGCCAAAAATGAATCGAGCCAATTTTCGATATCTTGAACTTAAGTGAAGCGTATTCCTGATAGGGCATTCTGCATCGATCGGAACAAATGGTAGTCTGATGGTGCAAGGTCTGGGCTATAAAGCGGGTGAGGCAAAATTTCCCATCCGTTGTTTTCCGTTGTTTTCCAGGTAATTTTTGACTGGGGCAGCAATATGTGGCCGAGCGTTATCGTCGTGGAAAATGATTGACTCATGTCTGGTCGCATACGTTGGCCGCTCTGCCTGGATATTCTGCTTCAATTGGATCAATTGTTGAATATAGAATTGAGCATTAATGGTTTGGCCACCTGGCAACAGCTCATAAGGAATCACACCTAGCTGGTCCTGACTAGGACGTTCTTTGTCTTCGACATCAAAATAACCACTTTTAAACCACTCACGACAGCTTGATTCAGCTGGAGCATAGTCCCCATAAACTTCTACAAGAATGCGATGACTTTCCGCAGCAGTTTTCTTTGCAAAAAAATGACCCAACAGAACCTCCCGCAAATGCTGTCTTTTTCTCGAATTTTCGAAGTTATTCATCGTGAAATATAATAATGATGCACACAAGAAAAAAGTGTTTTGTTGACTGATTTTGACAGCTGTCAAATGTACCTTCAAAATGACATATATATAAAGTTCGAGCTTTCACGATATTTGTTAGTACGGACATCCACCGTCAAATTCCGGTTTTTAAGTTGTACATATATAATAATGTTATTTAGGATTAAGATTTTCAAACTTATTGTGAGTCTCCTAAGATGAGAAGATTCAATAAATGAATTCAAGCATTAAAAAAAAAAAAATTGTATGACTGATATGACTATTAATAGGAGCCAATGGCGTGCAGACAGTTCAATTTTAGTGTCACAAGGCTTAAAATTCACTATTCTTAAAATCTTCATAATTTCCAGCGTATTCAGGAAACAAAGCATAGGAAAAATTCTTTTTATAATGTAAGCATTTGGAATCTAAGCTACAATAAAAATAATTTAATAAAAAAAAAAACACATCAAGTTTTTGGGTACAGATAAAAAACAACCTCCTTCTTAAACTTATTTTGGCAATTACTGTTAGTGATGCCCTTTTTCTTTACTTTCATAATGTGACTTTGTGAAATTGAGATGATATTATATAATTTCTAAACAAAAACAGCAACACAACAGAATATGTGCCATTTAGGAAAATAAATGTAAAAAAAAAAACAACAAACAAAAAAAAGGGGAAAATATTTTCTCGATTGACTAGGGAGTAACTCACATTATTAGAGCGCATAAGCAATGGAAAAAAGGGAAAACTTCTTTTGAATTGGTCTTTGTTGCAAGAAAGCCTTAAAATTTTTTCCCTTTTCTTGTCAAATACGCTCCATTGGGAATGGTAAGAAAAGAAAAAGGAAAACGTAGTGAAAAGTGAAATTTTAAAGCAACAGGGCAAGAACCCCCATGTACAAAAGAAATGCTTATGGTTTATCAATGCGAATGAAATTTGTTGATTTATATAAACAACAATAGCAACAATACAAAAAATATAATCTCTTTTCAAATATTTCAAGCATTGATCTGAGTTAAGACATTAAAAAAAGGGACTACACTTTTGCACATTTTTATGTGTGCGGCGCACAGCAAAAAATTCATCCCAAAAAAAGGATAAACACATTTATGGTTTCAACACATCAAAAACAGCAATCGGCACATGTTTTTTTTGGAAGGAAATAAATACAAAAGCATTGCAGCGAAATGATGCGTGGAATATCAATTTCAAGTGTTGCCATTTTACATAAATGGAAAGGGGCAAAAATATGTGTTTTTTTTTTCATTTTTTGCAATGTTATCCATGCTGATAACTTCACCCAAAGGAGCAATATATTTATGCGTGAACATTGTTAGATGTGTGTTTTTTTTCCGACCAGCCCTTAACTAAGAGTGCAAATCTGTTACGAGTTTTGTGCAAAAATGTATAATTGTTTGAACTGTATTTTTTGTGCAGATGATAATTTGCCATTTGTACGTTTTTTTTTTTTTACTCCCACGAGTCACGTTCCAACAGCGGAAGTAAAAAGTTATTGAGTTCAATTTTATTATCGAAATAATTATGAATAATGGTTATTATGTTATTTTTATATGAGTATCCATTATTATAAATTGCCGGTACATATTTAAATTTTTACATTATTAATTTGCAAACAAATTCCGTAGTTTTGATTTGATTGAGGTATGAGTAAGCATACACAATTTGATACTCATAAGGGAAATGCATGTAACTTGGACCAAAAAATTGTGGTCTCTAAACAAGTGCCAGAGTACCTATTTGCCTGTTGACCCAACTACTTTGACAGATTACACAGTGCGGCAAAATGGAAAAAAATTTTTGAACCTGGGGTCTCATAAAGTTTTTCGGATAGGTTATGAAAAATAAAAATACACATATTTCACCGAATATGTGTATCAGTGATTTTTTCCATTTTATGGCTCCTCAAAACTTAAAATTCGCGTTTTATATAAAATTTTTAGATTTTATGAAAAAACCATATTATTATGAAATGGTGCTCATGTTCTTACCTTTAATTTAAGTTATAGCGCTTGAGAATCCGCATGATAGTTTTTGTTTTATAAGTTTTTTTTGCTCAGAGCTTGCACTTATAGTTTTAAATGTCTGAGTAAAATTTAATTCGATTATCTTAAAAAACGCTTTCGGTATAGCGTTTAGAAGCTTTTGCATATATGGGAGTTGCCAGCGCTCTTTTGTGAATACGATCAGTTTTTGCTCAGAGCTTGCGCTTACAATTCCTAGTATTTATAAGTATTTTGGCTGCATCGTTGAGAAAAATATTCCTGAAGTTTCATTTTGAATATATTTTTTGTATGGGCGGTAGGCGTGGTCGTTGACCGATTTCGCTCAATTTCAATCCCAAGAGCTAACTTCGACGACGGAGGCAGTGTACCAAAATTTTATTGAATTATCTTGCTCTGTTTTCCCAAAAAATGTATTTCTATGCATAGCCAGCTGATCAAGAATATATCAACGCCTGAGAAGAAAAGTAGGATGATTCATTTCTCCTACGAAAATTAGGTTTTCATAAATTTTTGGACGAAAAGTAGGACGATTCAAACTTATTTGGACGAAAACTAGCTTGTTTCATTATATATGATGAAAACTAGGTTTCTTCGAAGTTTTATGTATAAAAGTAGAACGTTAAATATTTTATGACGAAAATAGGATGTCTGAACATTTTGGACGAAAACTAGGACGTTTCAATGCCTTCCACGAAAAATAGGTTTTCGTTGATTCTTGCGGCATAATTTTGGCAAAAACTAGGGTGTTTCGTTTCGTTATTAAGTGAAGGAACGATGAGAATACTTAATATACCTATATAAAACGAAATCGGTTCAGTCCTTTTCTATGCCTAAATATCAACATATTCGCTAGATTATTTTTTTTTTTGTTGGAAAGCCTGTGAAAAGGAGCAGTACATTGGATAATATTTTTTTTTTAGATGGGCGGTGCCACGCCCCTAAATGGAAAGAACGCTCTTTCAGCTAATCCACTGCATTGACTTTTATGAAATTCAATTTGAAGGTAGGTTTAACACTAAGGAACGATAATATGACTATTATGTTTTTAAATGGGTGGTGCCACGTCCTTAGATGGAAAAAACGCTTCCACCGCTTAAGCACTGCACCGATCTGTTCATCTGTTTTATGAATGTAAATTTGCTGTAATTTTGTTTAGACTAATCCACGTTTTATTTTGGCTATTTCCGCTAATCTATGTTAAGTTCGAACATCAGAACAATAAAAATTTAAGCAGATTTGTTAATGACACGATCATTTTATTTCCTGCATAAGCTAAAAGAAGCTCACAGCGAAGGTTAAGGTTCATTTAAATACATAAAATAACTTAACTAATTTTTTTATGCGCTTATGACATGATTCACCCTTTTTAAATATGAAATATCCTACTTTTCGTCTAAAAGTTTAAAACAACCTACTTTTCGTGACAAATTATGAAACGTCCTGCTTTTCGTCCAAGAATATAAAACTTCCTACTTTTCATGGAAGAAACCAAAATACCTAACTTTAACCTTCCTCGATTGAAAGGACAACCTCTACCACTTTCCATTTCGGCGAAATATCTTGGAGTCTTTCTTGATCCGAAGCTAAATTGGAAATATAACATAGAACAAAGATGCAAGAAAGCCTGTATAGCCTTTTATGCATGTAAAAAAACCTTCAGCAAAAAATGGGGACTTCAACCAAGAATGGTACTATGGATGTATAAAGCCGTAATACGTCCAATCCTCACTTACGGCTCTTTAGTTTGGTGGCCAGCCACCAATAAGGGGTATAATCAAACGAAACTGGAGAGAGTACAGAGGACCGCATGTGTTGGTGTTACGGGAGCACTGAGATCTTGCCCAACCGCAGCTCTCAATGTTCTGCTTCATCTGCTCCCTCCAACCACATTTATTAAAGCCACTGCCTCATGTAGTGCGATTAGGCTCAGAGAAGCCGGTTGCTGGATGCATAAGACGTATGGTCACAGCTCCATCCTTGATACACTACCAGTTGAACTCTCTAACTCCCACACAGATTACATCTGCCCCATACTAAATTTCGAGAAAAATTTTGGTGTGTGGTTTCCAGAAAGAAACCTATGGGAAGACAGTACGCCTAGCCTTAATTTCGCAACCACCATATACACTGATGGTTCGAAAATGGACTGTGGCGTGGGTGCGGGTGTATTTTCAAAAGACCTCAATATATCTCAATCTTTTAGCTTACCTAATTCAGCTAGCGTCTTTCAGGCGGAAGTTTACGCGATTCTCAATGCCTGCAGGCTAGTAGAGACCACAAACCACAGCCTTAGACAAGTAGCGATCTTTTCTGACAGTCAGGCCGCTATCAAGGCGCTGAACTCCGTAACAATAAAATCAAAACTGGTTGAGGAATGCAGAAAAAATTTAATCGAACTAGGGCGTCAATCTGAACTTACTCTCGTCTGGGTTCCAGGTCATAGGAACATTGAAGGTAACGAAAAAGCTGATGAACTAGCTAGACTTGGCTCCTCTCTAAGCGGGACACATTCTGAGTGTGTATGCACTCCGATAGGTGTGGTGAAGAAAGGAATTTTCTCGCATTTCCTCACCGAAGCGAATGTTAGATGGGAAGCTCTAGAAACATGCAGGATCTCCAGAGCAATGTGGCCTTCATTTAACAAATCAAAAACATCAGACCTGCTATCCAGAAATCGTACTGATATTGCAAGAATTGCTGCAGTCTGCACTGGGCACTGGGCCATCGGCAAGCATGCCGAAAGACTAGGTATCCCCTATAATTCTTTCTGTCGAAGTTGCTTGGATGGCAACGAGAAGGAATCTCTCGAGCACTTTCTATGCAACTGTCCTGCTCTAGCTAGAGCCAGGCTTAAATCTCTAGGAAAACCCTTTTTCAACGATTTGAGTGAACTCGCCGATATTGAGATTGGCTCCCTGCTCAAATACATTAATAGAACCAAATGGATTTAAATACTTTTTACAGTTTGCTTTAAAGGATATCTAATCCAGGCCATGACAACCCCTCCTACCATCCAGCCGATCACTTATGTGGTATTAAAACGGCACTAACAGTGCTACTTAGGCTTAGCATCGTTTTACTAAGCCACCACTCTAATCTAATCTAATCTCTTTCATGGAAGAAATGAAACATCCTACTTTTCGTTTGTGGCGTCGATATATACTTTCTGTATCTGCCACGCCTACTTCTCTGCATTACGAACGGAAGGACAAAGTGAATATACCCTGGGTGTAGGGTATAAAAACAAGGCAAAAATACATATTAATAAAAAACAAAAAAAAATGTATCGGTGGGCTGGTTTGCGTTACTAGTTTTGTGACCCAACATTGGTCAAAATTGACTACAATAAGTCAATTCCTCATCAGACGCATTTCCGACATCGAATAGAACTCTGCAAGAATACCTTATATAACTTTTAACATAGAGTAGACGAGAATCACAGCTACAAGAAAAACACGGCACTTGTAAACATTCTAATTTCTTTGTTTTTATACCCTACATAGGCTCGGGTGAATAATAAAATCAAAAATATGGATTTGAAATTTTGAATACTCAATATCTCTTGAAATTTTTTCAAGACCAACACCAAGACTTAATGAGCAAGACCAAGACTAAGACTAAATGTGCAAGAACAAGACCAAGACCAAGACTGCTATGGTCTTGGTCTTTGTTTGCTCATCACTAATTATTTTCCATTTAATTTTTATCGATTAAGATGCTTTGACTATTATTTTTCACACGAAAATAGTGGATATTTATAATTTATATGTTTTCGATCAAGATATTTTTATCAAACAAAAATAATATAGGGGAGATGTGTGTACCTTGGTCCGCTTTTCAGTTTTTTCAGTGTGCTGGATTTTCCAAAAAAGTTTCTTTAGTTTTTTGATTAAGTTATATTTCTACAATGCTTGCAGCATCAAATGACGTGACAATGCTATTTCTATGTCTTACCATTGGGTAGAAATATTACTTTTTCCGTTGCAATCTCAAACGGTCCAAGGTACACCATGCAAGTGTACCTTGGACTCTTAAAAATAAAAGAGAATACATTGTATTTTGGTAATAAATTATGAAAGAACCATTTATTATGTAATCACAAGTAACATTTTTTTCAATAAAAAAAAAAAATTAATCATAAACAAAAATTATAACACAAAAAAGTGCATTTAGTAAAAAACATTTGATTAAACAAAAATGGTTGCAAATAAATACATTAATCGCGTAAATAATAATAATAATATTATATTGAGAGGCGATTATGGTTTCCTGGTTGCCCGTCGAAAAAGGCTCGCTGGTCAATAAGCTAGGTCCAAGGTACACACAGACAGCATGTTTTAAAAACTGTCAACACCCATAACACATGTTAATGAAAATACATCTAAAATACACTAAAAGCTTAAAACAATAACTAAACTTCCTTCCTGATGTTGTAAAACTGAAATATTTCAAGTAAGTTCTTCACAAAACGTTTCGTAGCTTACTCCAAAAACAAATTTTTACACACAAAAAACACTTTTTCCGTCGCTTTTTCTACACGCGTACAGCTTGACGGTCTGAAGTCTATTCATATGAGTCACCGGTATGAGTGGAAAATTTCATAGAAGAACTTTATCGTACACGTGCAACTGTTGAGTGGCAACCGGCACTCGGACCGAGGTACACTCGGACCAAGGTACACACATCTCCCCTAAGCCTATGATTTTTATTTTTCAGACAAAAATTAGAAGTTAGTATTTGTTATTTGTATTGTATTCGATCATTATCATTATATATGGGCAAATCCGAAAAAAGGTCAACCGAGAGAAAAATTTCAAAGTTGCCGTAACAGCGCATTTTGCCGTTAGGTCAACGGGATCGCCCTAAAATAACGAGGAGTTTTTAATATGCTTTCTAAGGGTTCATTCCTTATTCCGAGTTTCTTAAAAATTAATGCAACGGCTTAGCCGCGGCAGTGCATTTCGCTTTTAGAGGCGTGGCACTGGTAGCTACATAACAAAACGCCTTTAATAAGGTTGCATTCCAAATTTCATAAAAATCGATGCAGTGGTTGAGCTGCAACAGCGTATTTTCACCGTGAGATGCGGTGCCAAGAAAAATTGTACTTTTGTGTGCACTGCACTTCCTTCGAACCTTTTCCAGAGATTAATAAAGCGAATATAATGTGTTTAAGTTAGTTGAAAAGAGGCTGCATCAATTTTCGTTAGCCTATGTATATATATAAAATAAAAATTGTAACGTTCGCAACGTAAAGTGAGCAACACACAAAAGTTAAATTTTTGTACGAACGAAGGACTCTTTGATTCCTTCAAAAGCAGTTTCGATAAGCTCAAATATTCTTCTTTCTTTGGAGGATTTTGCTTTTTTTGTTTATACTGGAAAATTCGTTAAAAATTTTGAAAATGTACATTGATTTCCACAAGGACTTCTGTTTTTTGTAACGTGCAAACAGCACTTTATGCACGATTATATTGTAACTGATAAAAGCCAGCAAATGTTTTTAAATGCGTTTTGAAAGTACTCTGAAATGGTAACATGCCACTGCAGGTAAATTAAGAATTTAACATTCAGAGCGCCTTCAGGATTAAAAAACATGCGTACGAATGTAACGTTCGCAACGCAGGATTAGCCCATATATATGAAAAGTTTTGTGTATTTTTGTTCAATAAAATATAAATTTGAACAAAAATAATACAAAATTTTGATTTTTATTTTTCTCACAAAAATAATGATTATAAATCATTTTTATATATTGTATTTAGATGTTTTAATGGAACAAAAATAATGACTTACATCGCTTTTTATTATTATAGTCATAACTATCTGTGGCTTTTAAGATTTTCGACCAAATTTAAAAATCATCGTGTGATTATAAACAATTAATTAAACAAAATTAATTTATCCATCAGCCAAGATCAAGGCAGTAATCATGTGTCGTTTAATCTTACAAACATTGTATTGCAATTATTTTTGCCTACTTTAAGGCTCGTAGCATCATCTATGCATTTATTACCGTTTTACTTTGACTGTATGCTAGCAAGTGAGCAGACATGCAAAAAAAGCGATTCACAATAATAACAACAACATAGACAACAATTGTTTTAACATGTTGTTTTTGTAAATTTAACAATGCAATTGCATGAATGCACAAAAACAACAGGATAAAGTGAAAACAATAACATTTTTTAACTCAGTTGGGAATTTTCACTTTTTAATGCATTTTTTTTTAATTGTTGCATTTTTTTGTTATTGCCATAAAAGCAATAACAACAACAACAACAACAACAGACAACTATAAATTTTACAACCACAATGATGCACCGTTTGTGCAAACCATCGACTGCTACTGCTGTACAGTGGCATCTTTGAGCCAAGGTCTACTGAATCCAGGCACGTTCAAATGGAGCGCTGACTTTACTAACACAAATTTGATTTACTTTAATAGTGGAAAACAATGAATTTCGATAAAAGTTCTGATCAATAAGATCATTAGAATTAAGTTTCGACAGTGAGGCAATTTCAGCGATCAGCATCAACCGAAAAGTAAGGATATTTCTTTTGAAAAACTATCTGATATATCCAACAAGTGTTTGGCTCCCGACCAAACAATTTTATGTGACCATTTTTATCTAGTAAAAGTGTTTATTTGTATCTTTTAAAAGGGGCCCCCATTTATTATTGAAACACCCCGCCCCACTTGCCTTAGAGACAGCACTTAGTAGCAACGACCAGCGTTGGTTGCAATTTGAAATGGTATCACTTAAGTATTGATACTTTTGTAAATCTTTATCGATCCGTAGTATAGAAATGGTTTAATTATTATTTGAGTAGCTTCATATCACCTGACGATGGTGTCAATAAAGTCGTTAATATAAGAACCAATTTTAAATTAAAATTTAAAAGTAATACAAAAATCTGAACTTGATCTCGATATCTTTTTTTGATTAATTCTGGGTCGCGCATTCCGAATCTGGCATTCGTTTTTCCCATCACTACCTTGATCTTCTTCTTAAAACAATTACTTAAACCTTTCCAATTGACTCATTGCTTTCCGAGATGTCATTCATTGAAGTAAAAGTATATAAATTTAATATAGCACTTACCGTAATTTGCGATACCTATGCTTCAATGGATGATCTCTCGGAAAGTTCTGATTTAATTGGAAATGTTTTGATTGTTTTTAAATCAAGAATAAAATCTTATCCTTAACTTATTTCTCCGGTTCAATATATTCTTCTGCTACCCAATACTTCTTCATCGCCTGAAAATTTGTTTCTCACCAAGTCTATTTTTTCAATTTTAGGAGTGGGTAATAAATGCTGGGAGCCGGGCCAGGTATGGATGGTGGGTGGGCTAAAATTTCCAATCCTACCTTCTGCAGAGTGGCCATCGCAACACTGCTCTTGTGGACAGGTTGCGCTGTCGTGCAGAAGGAGTCACTTTTGGTAAGTTTTTCGTGCTTTTTTCGCTGACGGCTTCCTTGAACCACTTTATGATTGAAGCGTTGTATTCTACGGTTATGGAAACACCTTTATCTCTGCAATCTATCGACAGGATTGCTTCTTTTTAGACTCAGACTCATAATGATGAATCCAAATTTCGTCTCCAGTTACAATACGAGTCAATACTCCATCTCTGTCTTCACTACTAGACTAAGAGCTGAGCATGAAAAAATGGAAAAACTCGGTGTAGTGGAAATTTATATAGGAATCGATAGCTTAGAACATGTTTATTACGAGTCCGTAAAAGTCTGCCGTGCTGAATCAGTTGCTTAAGTATGTGACCGGCCTGAAAAGTTTCCAAAAATCAGTTTTTCGAAAATATCTCGTTAACGGTTAATTTTATTGAAAAATGTAATGCTAGAAATTTGTACCCGATTTCCTATACAAAATTGTAACATTTGTAATCGTAAGACTTACAGTTCTTGAATTATGAGATTTGCATATCTGGGTACTAATTCTACATTGTTCTCTTCATACCATTCAACTGCAGATTTGTTCAAATGGCATGAAGCCAAATCTGACCGTAAAAAAGTTGAGACCTCATGCTGTCTAATAAATGGTAAAAGACGTTTTTGCAAGCACTCCTGGATGTATATTTCGGTGTTAATCGTCCCAGTTGAAACAATTGAGCTGATTCGCCTACCGCAGCTGCAGATTGATTGCCTTCTTTGGAAACTTGGTATTTTTTTTGGGTGTTTAACTCTTCTTGAACATTTCTTCAATGATCTGGAACATAAAAATCAACACCTAGAAGCTGCGAAAAGTACGTTAGTCTCATCGTCCATAATGCAACAGTCAAATTTTTTAAAGAATTCTCGGTAAATTATTTTGGCTCGCTTTTTTTGCCCCAACGTTCTTTTTGGATTTTCTGTCCGGAACTTTCTGGTCTTTAAATGACCTAAGCCCATCCTCCTTTTTAACTTTTTTGACGTTGCTTATAGATTTTTTCACGCACTTCTATTTCGAATGAGTAAAAAAAGAGGTCCATAAAGTGAGCCATACAGGAGAGTCGTTCCGGGAAAATTGCGGTAAAAGATTTCATAGCTTACTATTCCCGTGTGGATGAAAAAATAAACTAAGCTATGCAAAACAATTTTTCCGCTTTTCCGGAAAATGGAAAATTTCCCAAACAGCTCGAAATAACAGTTGAAAAGCTCGAAAACAGCTCGGAATTCCCAACCCAAACACATCAAAATTCGCTATCGTGTACAAGCCTTATAACCTCAAAAATCTAAGTTTTCGATTATGTCGAGAACGGCTCAAAAACGGAAAAAAAAAAAAAATAAATGCAATTTTCGGTGTCAGTGACCTCAAATTAGTTTAGAAAATATGGTTTGCAAAATGTTACATTTTGGCTGTTGTCTAGTGCTATCTTATACATACAACGTTTTCACCAGATATTTAGCAGTGTATTTTTAAACCTAGTGGTTAAGTGCTACCCCATTCCACAAGCCGAAAGAGATTTATTTTTGACAGTGAATGTCATATATGGGCAAATGAAAGTTTTTCTTCCTTTTTTTCTGAATATGTAATGTAAACTGTCAAAGTTGATCTTGATCCAAAATACCCAAAATTGGTAGCCCTGTTGAGATTTTTACGAAGATTTGAAATAAATCTCGTCAGAAGAAGATTTATTTCTGTATTGTAAATCACGTGACTTACAATTGGATCTAGAGCTAAATCTCAAAACAACCGTAAATCAGATCAAATCTCCACAAGGCGAACTCTAGTTTTATGAAATGATTCATATAGTCAATGAATGCTCAAATTCAATGAATTTTTTAATTAATTTTATGTTCTATTTTGTGTGTGCTTGTGAACTTTTTAAACCAAATACATCCTTAAAAAACTCATACAAATAGCTAAAGATTCTTATGAAAAAAGTATTCTCTAAAACGCTAGAGTGACCCAATAATTTTTTTTTCTTTTTTTTCTAAAGCAAGACAGAAAATCAGTTTTAACCCTATAACCCTCAGGTGCAATTTTTTGTTGGTTTAAGTCTCCTCTAACACCTCCCAGATGCTTCGCCACCTTATGCGATATACACCCAATATAGTAATATTGCTCATAGAAATCGAATAATGCTTCATATCGGAATTTTCTCTGCTTTGTGCATAACTAATAAAATCACTTTAACCAAACAAGTGGGAAGGGGCTCTAAGTTTACTTACACAAAGAAGTCAGTAAGTACATGATCGATACTTTAGGTACCATCAATTTCTACATCTCCAACAAGCACTATAATACTTGGTAGCCCAACAACGCATTAATCATACGACCCGTTAAACAAGGCGTTTGTTCGTTGCGCTTGCAGCTGCTAGTGTTACCGATTCTTTCGGTTTTTTTTTTTTTTTTTGTGTGAGAAATGCTTTCTCTTTGCTGCAGTTCGCACATGCACAAGAAGGAAGCACGCACACAAGCTAGCTAGACACATAGCATACCATACGTGTAGGCGCTGGTCATTTTGCAAAGCATTTCCTTAACGTTTATTCGTTTTCCTTGGATATTGCTGCCATGGTCAGGGTTACCATATTTTGCAATTTGCGTTTTTTTCCAATTTATGTTTTCAATGTACTTGCACCCACCTCGCAATTGCGGACGTATGGATGTGTTTCACTAACATGGCGTGAAATTTTCATTTCATTTTCTTTCCGTTGCACTTGCAGACCAAACAGTTAGTGGTCAAACATTGGATACCGGATGTTCAATATGATTTTATGCACCCACGATTTATGTGCATCATTCACGCGCTGTAACTTCCATACATTTTTTTACACAAATTAATTGATTTGCATAACGTGTGCGCGATTCCCACATGGGTTGACTGGGCAATTCCTGAGGGGAAGTGAACTTCTGATAGTTGTTTATTGAGTTGTTAATAATCATAATTTCTGATGGTACATTTCAATGATACTGAAAGTTGAATTGTTTGTTTAACTTTAACTTATTTTGATCATAAATTGGAAAATTACTCATTGGAAAATTCATAGTGCAATATTTGTAGAAGTAAAGGCGAATTAAGAAGAATAAGTGAATTTTTCATTATAAGGCGCAGCACTTTAATCAAAGTTTAAGTCATTATGCTTTAAACAAGTAAATTTTAGCTTAAATAATTTGCATAACATAAGTACGTTCATGAAGAATACGTGGAAATGCAAACGGAAGTTCCGGCGGAAACAAGACAACACTTGCACTTACGGAAATTGCACTAACGGCATTAGAAATGCATACTGCGTGTGGAAAAAAATATGTTGCAAGTACAATTATTATAGTTTCCAAAGCAAAGTGGCATATAATTACTGAAACACAATACGTGGTTGAGCAGGTGGATGCATTGAGAGCTCAACGGAATGCACATTAATGTATTAAAATAAATAAATGCACATTCAAATCTTAAATTTTTGTAATAATTAGCTACCATCCAAGCATGTGTCAAATTTTTTGTGACTCGAAACCTAATAATATTGGTATCAGTCGACAGGTTATTACATCAATAAAATAAAAACAAAATATTTAGGAGAACGACCCAGTTTTGGCTCGCTGTGACACTTCAAAGCTGAGATATTTTTCAAAAAAAATCATGTTTTGTTCAATTCGTTTTGGGTTCTTTTAAACAAATAATTATCAAAAATTTGTCTTTTGATTAAATTAAGCGAAGTAAAGTTTTTTATTATAAATAATATTTGAGTAAATAAATAAAACTAAAAAGTTTTGGAAAATATATAATTTAATATATATTGTAGTGATTTTAATACATGATATTATCAAATGAAAAACTTCAGAAATTGACAAATTTCGATGACAAAAAAAAAACAAATCTTATAAAAACAAGTGCCGTTTTTTTTTAATCTACTAGTACGGATTCTATATAATCAAGAACTGCAAATAACTTTTCCTATTTCGTCCTACAAATATTTTTTTTCTTTTTTTTAAAAAATGCTTAAGAGGAAAAATTTGCATGAAATATAAAATTTATGTTGAAAATTTTTTTTTGTTTTTATTAACACAAATGGTCTGAAAAGTACAAAAAACATTATTTCTACTACGTATATTTCATTTGTTAACATTAAATATTACTTTTTCATCATCGTTATATATGGAGCTTAAGAAAATCGTCCTAAATACCTGGTTTTTAGCAAAACTATAAAGTTCACAACAAATCTGAGATCATTTTTGAGCTCAACGACCCCAAATTTCATCGATATCTAACCACTCCTTCTATTTTTGACCATTTCTTGTATGGGCTCAACGCACTGTGCGACATCCAAAAGAACCCGAAAAGCGTGCTACATTAAGGCCTTTGTATAGACTCGTCAAGAATCAATTAAATGCAGGACATGAAAAAGTTCTAATTTTTATTGATTTTTTCTTGTTAAGAATCACCCTGCTTTTGTTTGTAAGTCGTTGATATTATACTTTTCTTGCAAAGCGCCTTCGTTTTCAAGCTATTTTTTTACTATCAACTTCTCTCATAATATGGTTTCGAAAGAGATAATCTAGATCATCTAAAGCTCTAGGAAGTTTTGCGCTCATGAACTGGTATTGTTGAGTGATTTCCGTTGAGGATTTAAATAACTAAGTATTTAGTATAGAGGCGAACGCACACTCTTAATCAATCTTTGTCTACAGTTATTAGAGTTTGCGAAGTCGTTAAATTAGATCATGCAAAGATTTTGACTGAGCATATTTGCGGCGAAAGAGTTTACATATTCCACACAAACGTCTTTAATGGCTCTGTTTTCGGGAATAGTCATATCTACTTACGAAATTAGCTAAGAACAATTAAATCATCCATCATTGGATTACTGCTCAAAAGGGGCTTAAGATGAGAACAAAATTGCTGACACATAATATTTCCAGAAAAAGTATTACCAAAACATATTTTGGTCAAGAACTTGCGTGGAGTAAAGAATCTCGCTGAAACAACTTTATTCGTACCAAAAAGACAAGAATTTACAGAATTTCAATTTCCTGCAATGAAAACAAGAAGACTTCTTGTTAAATTTTATAAGACGGAACGAACAGTACTCGTATCACCATTATCACACATTATTTCATAAGATCAAGTAATGAGTTTAGGGCCTTCATAAAACTCTTACATCGGGCACAGCGTCAATTTAGAGTCTGTTTTGATGCTCATTTCCCCAAAACTTTCCAACGGCCGCGTTTCTCAAAATCTTATGAGTTCTTATCTAATGCTTGGCGGTAGATTTCCGCTGGTGGTTTTCATTTTAGCTATCTAAGTAAATTGTATAGAAATAGGATTTTTTTGACATTGGAATTTGTCGAATATAATTTTTACTGTACATTTTTAAGCGGTGTTATTTAACTACTTACGTTTCACAGCCACACAGAACAAATGGAAAAAAGTTGGATTCAAAGACTTTGACTTGTGTTGACAAGAGGATTGTTTTCAGATGCGACAGAGGTGAAAAGAGTTGTGAAGTATGGTTGAACCAGTAGGTAAAATCTATCATCAGGGAGCTCATTGTGACAGCTTGGTATAAGTTATATTTTCGCGTGGTCAGAACATGTTGAAGAAGTGCCTAGACGTCTTTTAATTTACAAAGGTGCACTTCTGGCAGCGACATAAGCATTTATTTGGACCGTCAAGCGACTTAAAAATCAAAATTGCTTTTTCAATACAGTCAAAGCTAGTCTGGGAGTGTTTTGAACTTCTTCAAGTCTTATCCAGGAAGAATAGTGTGGCTCAAACCCAACACTTTCATAGAGCCAGAATCTTTCTGTAGAGTAAGCAATAGCTTTAAAAATAATAAATTCGGAAATGGGAAGAAAACAGCTTTACCGACCACTGGAGACCCCAAGAAGACATGCGGCAAGAGAAAACGTTAATCAGTTAAGGTTGAAGCTATTTGAAACCTCAGTAGAAAAGACATAAAAACATAAACCGAAAAAATGTCTGGTCATTGCTGCAACTAGAAAAGGGGTTTTCCCCAAGGAGATAATTGATCGGATTTTTTGACCAATGGGAAAATGATCACAAAAGCCACTGAATCACTCCTCATTTTTATATTGTCGAGATTTTTTTGTAATAATCCTGTCCTGTAAGAACACTGGGTAAAAGAGATGGGTCTGGTACATGACGATTATTGTAAAATTTGTCAAGAGGACAAGAATTAAGAACCTAGGTGCCGAGATTTTATGTCTTAATAACCTAGGTAACCTGGAAAAGATTTTCTTAGGTCGTAGTGCTATCCAGACCCTTCAAATAATAGGTAACTCCTTAATTATAATTTTTGGAATAAGTGGCCCATGACATTCATCTTGATTTGGGCACAACCTGCTCCAACAAAAGTATTCATAAATATGCGATAAAGACAAATCGTACTATAAATACTTCAGATACTAAATACAGTGGAAGCAAATATTGCAAGCAAATACTAAAACTTCAAAGACCACCATAACATCCCATGATATATATAATGCAAGTTGTAATACTGGAAATACTACAAACAAATGCTATAGATACAAAACATCTATATGTAAATAGGCAAACGAAATCGGTTCAGTCCCTGTTTGCTTGATTTTGGTTTTGTTGGAAAGGTTGTTAGGAGGAGCAGTGCATAGGGCTATATTTTTTTGAAAGTGGGCGGTGCCACGCCCCCAAATGGAAGACACGTTCTCACGGCTGAACCACCGCATCGATTTTTATGAAATTTGGCATACAGATAAAGTTAGCACTAAGGAACGATCAAATTACCATTATGTTTTTCAGTGGGCGGTGCCACGCCCCTAAATGAAAAAAACGATTTAACGGCCAAACCACTTCATCGATGTTTATGAAATTTGGTATGGATATAGAGTTAACTCTAAGGAACTATAAAATGACCATTATGTTTTAATTGGGCGAGCGCCCCTAAATTGAAAAAACGCTCTCACGGCTAAGCCAGTGCATCGATTTTTATGAAATTTGGTATAGAGATAGGGTTAGCACAAAAAAAAGATAGCATGACGTTAATAATTTTAAGTGGGCGGGGCCACGTCTCTAAATGAAAAAAATCTTTCACGGCTAAACCACTACATCGATTTTTTTTTAAATTGCGTATAGAGACATGGCTAACACTAAGGAACGAGAGTATGAACTTTATGTTTTAAAGTGGGCGGTGCCAAGCGCTCACGGCATTGTTTTTTATGAATTTTGGTGTAGAGATAGAATAAACAGGACGAAAGATATCAAAAACTTTTTTCTCTTTAGTAGGAGTAACATACCTCTAAATGGAAGCACGCTATTGCGACTAATCTGTGTACCGATTTTTATGAATGCATAAAACCAGAACCCTAAGGAAGAAGCTCTTTGTGTTTTATCGACCAAGAAAGGTTATAAAAACTTTTTGCCTTATAGTCAAATCGAAATGGTCGAATTTCGGCCACAAGGCGAACTCTAGTACTACAAATACTACAAATAACATTATGCAACAGAAAGATTAGGGACAAGACTTGGCTATACTGGGACGACAACCTTACCATAGCTGAGTAAAACCCCGGATGGGTTTTGCAAAGTTAGCTGCTTTACAGATTTTATCGAACATTTTTTTACTCAAAAGTGAGGCATCACACGAAAAAAATGTATAAAGCATAAATAGTACAAAATCATTTAGGAGAATAAAATGATGTTACCTGGAAAGTTATGCGGGATTTTTGCAAATGAGTTATTTTATAGATTTCGATGTGCTCTTTCAGAATTTCAACTTTGCTACCTCAAGTCGTGTTCGCTCGCGCCGCCATATTGGAAAAATGGCATCCAAAATCAGTTTTTTACAAATATCTCTTTAACGGCTACATTTAGAGAAAAGTATTGTGGCGCAATATTGTAGCTCTATAAAAATGACATCTTAATTGTTTCCGTACGACTTATAACTAAGGAGATATCCTAATTCAAAATTTGAAAAAAATTAGTAAGTTGTGCATGCCGCTTATGAGTAGGCACAGTGATGTGTTGAGCTTAAAATTACGATAACTCACGAACGGTGAGTAACACATTCAAAGCAAAAATACCTTTTTATAGGGAATTACATGTTGTTTTTTTCGTATGGCTTATAGTTTAGGAGATATTTTTTCAACAAATCAAAAATTTAGAAAAAACCGTTTTTTCAAAATAGCTCCAAAACGGTTCGTTCTAAAAAAAAAAGATTTATTGCATTTTGTAGAGCGTTCAATTCCCTATAAAAGTCTCTCCGAACTATTTTTTCGTCAGACTTATCCTTCATGAGATATTGCGACTTGAAAATTATTCAAAATTTAACATAGTATGGAGCATAGTACAATGTTCAATTTTGAATGATTTTCAAGTCGCGATATCTCACGAACGGTAAGTCAGACGAAAAAACAGTTCGGAAAGACACTTAAAAAAAATTGAACGTTCTACAAAATGCAAAAAATTTTTTTTTTCTAGAACGAACCGCTTTGGAGCTATTTTGAAAAAAAGGTTTTTTTCAAAATTTTAGGTTTGTTGATAAAATATCTCGTAAACTATAAGCCATGTGAAAAAAAAAATAAAATGAACTTATAGTGGAAGTAATTCCCTATAAATAGGTGTTTTGCTTTGAACGTGTGACTCACCGTTCATTAGTTATTGTAATTTTAAGCTCAACACATCACTGTGCCTACTCATAAGCGGCATGCACAATTTACAAATTTTTTTTCAAATTTTGAATTAGGATATCTCTTGAGTTATAAGTCGTACGGAAACAATAAAGAGGTCATTTTTATAGAAAATTTTATAAGCTACAATATTGCTCCGCAATATTTTTCTCTGAAAGTAACCGTTAAAGAGATATTTGTAATAACTGATTTTGAACGCCGGCGCGAGCGAACACGACTCGATCAAAATCTATAGAATAACTCATTTGCAAAAATCTCGCAAAACTTTCCAGGCAAAAGTACCAAATGACTGTACTAAAAACGTTTAGAATTGTTCGAGGAGTTTCAAAATTTTTTTGGTCCTTAACAGCCGAAAATTTGCATTTAATGACCGGGTCCCATATTGGGTGTTTAGAAACTTTATGCATTTTACAGCCCAGTTCAATTTTGCATAAGGACATTTTTTTTTTTAAAAATTTATATTTTGTGAGTTATGGTCGAAAAACCAAAATGGATAACATTTTACATCAAAACACCAACTTTGTAAAATTTTTTGACATAGTTTGTTAGGAAAAGTTACTTATTGGACATTTAGCTACAATTCTACAGTAGTAAAATAAAAAACAGAAATAGTACACGAGATATTTATCGGAAACTGAGGAGTCTCTGATAAAAACTTTAGAGGTCGATAAAAACTGTTATGCAGCTAACTTTGCAAAACCCACTAGGGGCTTTATTCAGCTACGTTAGGGCTGTCATCCCAGTATAGCCAAGTTTTGTCCCCATCACATTTTTTTTAAATTGTTGCACAGTGTAATATAGAAGAAACAAATACTATGAGCACTTCAAATACCACAAGCTCTTCAAATGCTATAAATAAATTGTAGAACAAATACTAAAAATGAAATATTTATTTATTTATTTGAGTCTTTGGATAATAATAACCCTTAGGGGAGATGTGTGTACCTTGGTCCAAGTGTACCTCGGTCCGAGTGCCGTTTGCCACTCCACAGCTGCACGTGTACGATAATGTTCTTCTATGGGATTTTCCACTCATGTCGGTGACTCATATTAGTTGACATCAGACCGTCAAGCTGTATCCGTGTATAAAAAGCGACGGAAAAAGTGTTTTTTGTGTGTAAAAATTTGTTTTTGGAGTAAACTACGAAAGGTTTTTTGAGAAACTTATTTGAAATATTTCAGTTTTACAACATCAGGAAGGAAGTTTAGTTATTGTTTTAAGCTTTTAGTGTGTTTTAGATGTATTTTCATTAATATATGTTATGGATGTTGACAGTTTTTAAAACATGCTGTCTGTGTGTACCTTGGACCTATGCTTATTGACTAGGAAGCCTTTTTCGACGGACAACCAGGAAGCTATAATCACCTCTCAATATAATAGTATTATTATTATTTATGTGATTAATGTATTTATTTGCAATCATTTTTGTTTAATTAATGGTTTTTTACTAAATGCACTTTTTTGTGTTATAATTTTTGTTTATGAAAAATTTTTTTATTTTTTATTGAAAAAAATGTTTATTTTGATTACATAATAAATGGTTCTTTCATAATTTATTACATAATACAATGTATTCTCTTTTATTTTCAATAGTCTAAGGTACACTTGCATGGTGCACCTTGGGCCGTTTGAGATTGCAACGGAAAAAGTAATATTTCTACTCAATGGTAAGACATAGAAATATCATTTTCACGTCATTTGATGCTAAAGAAACTTTTTTGGAAAATCCAGCACATTGAAAAAACTGAAAAGCGGACCAAGGTACACACATCTCCCCTACAGACTAGAACATTTCATCTTAAATATATAACTAAATAAAATAACTTAAATACAAAAATAAACTAATGTAAGAGCCTAAGCAGTATAGATTTAAATTGAGCTTTTTTTAAGCAAAGACTACAAAACATTAAAAATGCAGCAAGGACTTAAAACAATAAAAAATACTACAATTTGGTGTTCCCACACAACAAAAATATTGCTGGCTAAATTTGCTCTCTCGTATTCACTATACTAAACACATAACATTCCATTTCCTACTGCCTTTGGCGAGTACGCATGTCCGGCTTACGAGACACTAGTCTCCACTAATATGACAGCGCTGACAGTTTTGAGGATATGCTGATACAGACAACAACATTTTTCCTGTGGGCGTGACTGTTAATTTTTACCAAAGCGGAAGTGTCGGAAAAAAACCACAGCAAAAGAATTTTAATGAAAAATTATGTGCTACACCTATGTGACACTAAAATGTCTCCTTCTGTTGAAATAAAATGCTGTTGCTGCTACTTGAGTGCTCTCTCAGTTACTACGCAAATGATGCTGTAGTGCGCGAAATGTTGCTACTTTTTTTTTTTGCTTTACTACTAATTTTACTGTCAGCGTTGGTTGCGTCGCTTCACGTAAGTTTATTGTAATGTAACACGTGATCTCTGGCTGTAGACAAATTTCTCATTTGTTGCTATGGAGTTGTTGCTGCTGCTGCTGCTGTTGTTGTACTCGTAAAGTATACAATTATTTCTATTTAACAGTCTGGCCATGGTATCTAGAAATAAATTAATAGTTTCACTTACTGTGGTTGCTGTAGGTGGCAGCTCAGCGGTTGCAACTTCGTCCGTTGGCATGAAAAGTTGTTGGCGGCAGACAGACAGTGTTCCGTTTCCGGACAATATACGTTGTCTGCATATTAAGTGTGTTGGAAGCTTTGCTGAAATTATGAATTTTTTTTTTGAAAACAAACAAATGATTTGCTTATTGCAACAAAAGACTGAGAAAAATATATACAACATGGAAATGTTTAAGTTTTTACAAAAAAAAACTGTCATAGACTTCGCACCTGTGATATTAGACTTAAAGTTTTTTTTTATATAGTAATGATAGTATTTGGAGCAATGTAACGTTTTCTAGATACTACTTACATATTTAACGGTCGTTATTAATTTATTATGCAACCGTACAAAAGCTCTGAAGTGGTAAAAATCCCCGTTCCGTGTCTGTACTTAATGTAATGTACTACAGGTTTAACGACTGTGAAGTTAAAAATCTATGGAGTTTCATAAAACTTCCTTCCTTCGACAGCTTCACGTATTTAGGCAGCATTATCTCCTAGATGGCTATCAACTCAAGAAAAGCTAAAGCGAATGGCGCGTTTGCTCAACTAATCAAATTATGTTCAAAATATGTATATCCACCAAAGCGAAAGTGCGTACTTTTGATTCCAATATGAAATCGGTTTTGTTATATGGGTGCGAAACATGGCTTGTTACTGAAACAAGCTGCAAGAATTCGTCAACAAATGGTTAAGGCATATAATAAAGGTTTGGTGGCCTCGCACTATATCAAATGCCGAGCTACATCAAAAATCAAGCTGCGCAAATGGGGATGGATTGGTTACACTCTCCGGAAACCACACAGCAAAGTTTGTCGAAAGGCTCTTGCGTGGAATCTACAAAGTAGTAGAGGACATGGTAGGCAGAAAACCAATTTTAAAAGGTCGCCGGATAAGAAAATCCAAGAATCGGGGATGTCGTGGCAAGAAGCAAATGTCATCGCAAGGAATCACGATTAATGGAGACGTTTCATATTGGCCTTATGCTCCTCCTGGGAGTTAAAGGAGAATACTTAAAGTTGTTCCGAAAAATTGCTCCTTCCGTTCCATTTCGTAAATTTTGATTGTACAGTACAAATAATTATGCCTTTACCGTGGCTTAAAATCCTTCTTCTTTTTATGAGCTGAAAAATTTAATTATAAAGCGTGATCCAATAAGAGATCCCTTTTCCAACTGGGTTGTTTTGACAGCTGTCCATATGACGTTTGTATTCAGTATTCAATACGACTCAATCATAAACAGACTTATCCCTGAATAACGTTTATTAATTGTGGAAACTTACTATCAAAATCAGTCATCAGTTAGAGAATGTTATAGACTCTATATATATAATATAGAGTTCTCCAACATCATTTTGGTCCTTATGAGCGTCCAACTGAGCGCACTATCCGTAACACCATTACCAGATTTCGAAGCAATTTTACACTATTTGACATTCATCATTCAACCAGAGTGCATAGAGTCCGTTATTTAGAGAATATTGCTGCAGTAGCAGAGAGTGTTTGTGAAAACCGTGAACAATCCATTCGTCGCCGATCTCAGGCTTTGGGCATCTCTTATGGATCATTGTGGCGTATCTTGAGGCGTGATCTTGGTCTGAAGGCCTATGGAATATAGCTCGTACAAGAATTGAAGCCGGTTTATTTTGGTGATTGTTTTAATTTCGGTTTATGGGCCTTACAACAACTTTAAATTGATCCATCATTTTATCGAAAAATTGTGTTTAGCAACGAAGCTCATTCTGGTTCAACGCCTACGTTAACAAGCAAAATTGCTGCATTTGACCCGATGAACAACCAGAAAAAATCCAAGAGCTTCCAATGTATCCCGATAAATTAACTGTTTGGTGTGGTTTATGGGCAGGAGGCATCATCGGATTGTGTTTCTTCAAAAATGCGGATGGAGCCCGTATTACGGTCAATGGTGCTCATTACATAGCAATGATCAATGAATTTGTGTTGCCAAAAATTCAGGATATTAGTATAGCCGACCTCTGGTTTTAACATGATGGCGCAACATGCCATACAGTTGGAGAAACAATCGCTTTATTGAGGGAAACGTTCGATGAAGACATCATCTCAAGAAATGCTCCTGTTATTCATGTGATTTGACGCCATTGGATTACTTTCTTTGGGGATATGTTTAATCACTTTGGAAACCAACATAACTCGTGTTATTCAAGGAATACCGGCCGATATGCTCGAAAGAGTTGTCGAAAATTGGACCCACAGAATGAACCATTTAAGAACTAGTCGTGGGCAACATTTGATCGAAATAATTTTTAAATATTGAGTTGTGGGAACCGAATTATCATTTCAAATAAAGATTTGCATCAATACATTGATTTTTATGCATATTTTATTTAGAATATAAAGTAGAAAGCTCTTATTGGATCACCCGTTACTTCAAAAAGATACATTTCACACCTTGAGTGGAAAAAAATTCAAATTTTTTTTTTAAGCTTTTTCGCCCATTTTAGTGCAGAAATCCTTTGCGGTGTCACGGCTTGAACGTGGAAATTTTAAGATGTTTGGCAATTTACTTACTATGGTAAATTTCATGGAAAATGAAAATGTAATTTCCAGACGATTCGTCATTTTTATAACGTTTATTATGACAACTTTAATCAATTTCAACTATTTCCTACCTCGGAAAGAGACTTTTTTTTTTATATATTTTTTTCTGGTCAAAATAACGTTTTTTAGCACCACCCATTGCATTAGTTATCTAGTCCCATCATGTCACAACTGTGAAAAGTATTCGGTAACTCTTTTATACCCTACACTCAGGGTATATTCACTTTGTCCTTCCGTTTGTAAGCAGAGAAGGAGGGGTGGCAGGTATGGAAAAGTTTATATATTCTTGATCAATGTCACCTCCTGAGTCGATATAGCCATGTCCGTCTATCTGGCTTGCTGGCTGGGTGTGTGTGGAAATAAATTTTTTGGGAAAAATGAGCAACATAATTCAATAAAATTCGGTATTCTGCCTCCGTCGTAAAAGTTAGCTCGGGGTTTAAAAATGAGCGAAATCGGTCAACGGACACGCCTACTGCCCATACAAAAAATATATTCAAAATGCAATAATAAGAGCATTATTTGCAATAACAGAAGCAAAATACACATAAATACTAGGGAAAGTAAGTGTAAGCTCTGAGCAAAAACTAGGCAAATTCGGACTAGAAGGCGTGGTACCTCCCATATAAACAAAAGCTTCAAAATTATATAATGAAAGTGTTTTTTGAGATAAGCCAACCAAATTTCACTCAAACACGAAGAACATTAATTGTAAACTCTGAGCTTAAAGTAAGCCAAGTAGGATTAGAGGGCGTGGCACCTCCCATATAAGCGAAAGTTTCAAAATGCTATACTGAAAGATTTTTTTAATAAAACCTAACCGAATTTTACTCAAACACTCAGAACAGTTAATGCAAGCTCTACGCAAAATCAAGGCAAGCTCGGAGGCGAGGGCGTGGCACTTCCCATACAAGCAATTTGTTCTTATACTCTCCTAATAATATACTTGAAATGCAGTGTAGGGTATTTAGTTTTTGGCCAGGACAAACATACCACCCTTACTAATTACAGTATATTTATGTAGCAATGTAGTATTTCAAGTATTTTACTTAGGTATTCATTGTATCTTCATGTACATAATAAATGAAATATATTAATATATTCGTAATAACTTTGACACTTTATGTATTGTAGTAATTGCACTATGTACTATTTATTATTTTGTTTTATTATTTATAAATTTTTAGTATTTATTTTAACATTAATATTTTTTTGGTTTCTGCAATTTTTGGAATAGGTATAAACTTATAATTGTATTGCAGAAAAATTTATAATTTGTTCCTTTTCATATCTTTTTGCTTAAATTTATGGAAGGGATCGAGAATCGTGGATTATATAACGATTTGGGTTCGAAATATATTGATTATTATTTTCTGCTTCTGGAAGGTCTGAAGTTTTCTCATTTTAGTGACTCTGATAATTATGTCAAAGAATTCATAAAATTATTTAACAAATAAACAAAGAAATGTAAATGAAAACAAGAGAACGAAATTTAACAACTGACAATTGAAGTAACCGAAATCACAGAGCAAACGTTGAATTATGACGTGTGAGAAAATTGGAATTCTTGGCAGGTAAAATGAGGAAACTTACATATACGATATTAATAAGCCATTTTGTACTTTATTAAGCGGTCTGATTGGACGCGGTTGGTCCATGTTATATGCTTCTGTGGGTTACAAAGTAATGCTCTATGACACAGTACCGGCACAGTTAAAAACAGCCCTAAAGGAAATCGAGAAAGAATTGCTACGTTTAAAGGAAAAAGGCATTTTACGTGGCACTTTAGATGCAAAAGAGCAATTTGAATTGATTAGACCAACAAATGATATAAAAACGCTTGCGGATGATGCAATCTATATACAAGAATGCGTACCAGAAAATCTTGATATGAAAAAGAAAGTTTTCAAAGAGCTAGACGCAGTTGTGGATGAATGTACGATAATGGCTAGCTCAACCAGTACGCTACTGCCATCGTTATTTAGTGAAAAATTAAAGAATCGCCAAAATGTAAGAAAAATGGAAGAGTGATGGTAGTGCTCAGTAGTAAGACACCATCCTTATTTGTTTAATGTCAATGTATCAACTTTCTTACCTCAATCATTATAGGTGATCGTCGCACATCCCATCAATCCACCATATTTTATACCCTTGGTGGAAATAGTGCCAGCACCCTGGACGTCACCGGAAGTGGTTGACAAGACACGTGAATTGATGTTAGAAATCGGTCAAGAGCCTGTTACGTTGTCACGTGAGGTACTGGGTTTTGCCGTAAATCGTATACAATATGCAATATTAAATGAAGTTTGGCGTCTAGTGGAAGATGGTATATTAAGTGTAGCCGATGTGGATAGTGTTATGACAAATGGTTTGGGTCTACGCTATGCTTTCTTGGGACCTTTGCAAACTGCACATTTAAATGCAAATGGTGTAACTGATTATTTTGAACGTTTCGGTAAAGGAATTTGGGATGTCAGTGAGACATATGGGCCAACACCATGCATGAGTGAAGGTGCCACTTTAGATGATATAGCAAAGCAATTTGAGGAAATCGTACCACTTGAAAAGTTGCAAGAACGACGTAAGCAACGTGATGAATTTCTTACGGAATTGAGTCAATTGAAGAAGAAACTACATTAATCAATGCTTAAAATGTACATGTTTTAATAAAAATGTATGTTTCCAAAAAAGTATGTGTACTATTTTTAGTTTAGTTAAAGTTTGAATTATCGAGCTTTTTTAGAGATAAAAGTGATCACAAATAAAATATACGTCCAATTTATGAGAATTTCATACACAGTAGGAGAAAGAGCTGTCAAATAGGCATGATATTAGGACTTGTTTGAGTGCTAGTAGGCCTGCTGTCTTCCCTTCTCTCTCCCTTTCTTTTTAACACATGTCATTGGGCGCCAAGGCCTGGCACTCTTGCTTCTAAAAGAAGGCAGCAAAGCAAGCCTTCTATGATCGCTTTTACTATGAAAGGACAGAAACAGGCATGCTGCCTTCCCTTCTTTCTTCCTTTCTTTTTTACACATGTTGTCATTGGGCGCCAAGCCCTGCCATTTACGCATCTACAAAGAAGGCAGCAAAGCAGGCCTACGATTGCTTCTAAAATGAAAGGGCAGAAAAAGACATAATGCATTCGCTTCTTTATCTCTTTCTTTTTTATTCATTGGGCGCCAAGGCCTGCCACTCACGCTTCTACAAAGAAGGCAAGAAAACTGGCCTTCTATGATCGATTCTGATAAAAAAGGGCAGAAACAGGCATGCTACCTTCCCTTCTATCCTAATTTTTTTTTGCACATGATGTCTTTGGGCACCAAGACATGACACTCCTGCTTCCACAAAGAAGGGAGCAATGAAGGCCTTCTACGATCGCTTCTAAAATGAAAGGTCAATAGTATGTGTTTACGTCCAACGTAAACAGTGTGCATCCTGCATAACTGTCAGCTTTTGTGACCCGCCGCACAGCGCTGCTGTCGTTTACTCGTTGTGTGATCAACGAGTAAAAATGACATTCGCCATTCACATAGAATTAGCAAGTCAGCGAACCCATCATAATTTAACTCAACCTAAAACTCAACAAGGACAACATAGAATCGTAAACCACATAGAACATCAACAATAGAACACAACCAGGAGACATTCTACAATAATCAACAGAAATTACGGAGACGACATCACGGGAACAAAACTCACACTCAACAAGACATCGCAACGGTGGACAAAAGACGATCATCTTTGGACACTTTTGGCGCCCATCTAATCCACCCATATACACATTTACAACCAAAATTGTATTGTAAAGTAGAGTAGAACGGGGCAATGTCGTGCACTCAACTTTGATATGCTCGTAAAGCCGTACATCTCAAGCGAATGCGACGAGTAAGCATCTGATCGAAAGATAATTTCGTTGGTTACATCTATGTGTAACAACATTTGTGTAGCGAGAAATTGTGTTTGTGTAAGTGAAGAAAAAAAAAAAATGTGCACGACATTACCCCCCTCAAAATTTGTGGGGTTATGTCGTGCATTGTTTTCCGAGTATAGTAAAGGTACCAAAATGTGTGAGAAATGATAGGTAGTGGTTCTATTAGAGGAGATTTAACATCGTCATGTATTTATTCATTATTATACAAGTGTGAAGTACATAATATGTTATGTAGAGTAGAACGGGGCAATGTCGTGCACTCAACTTTGATATGCTCGTGAAGCCGTACATCTCAAGCGAATGCAACGAGTAAGCATCCGATCGAAAGATAATTTCATTGGTTACATCTATGTGTAACAACATTTGTGTAGCGAGAAATTGTGTTTGTATAAGTGAATGTGCACGACATTACCCCAATGGTCGTTTTAAAGGTCAACTTCGATAACTCGGTGAAGCCAAAAATTTTTTTGGAAATCAAATACTTCTTTTCTTTGGCAGGATATTTCGTTTCAGAAAACACTTACCTGGTATATTTTCCCGCAAGGAAAATTATTTTTCTGACCCGATGAAAAAACACTTTTATCGTCCCGAAAGCGTACTTTTTGAAAAAAAGGTTACTCTGTAGAGACGAACTGGTGAAAATTGCTAGTATTATATGCATAAGCTCAGTAGGTCAGCAGGTCCCTACCTTACGAACAGTTGGTAAATCGTTCAATTCCTTGGGCTAAAACAGCCAGTGCACGACATTACCCCCTGCACGACATTACCCCCTGCACGACATTACCCCGTTCTACTCTATACATAAAAATTTGTACTTTAAATTTGCAATTTTCAATCCTACATTTTACCCACAGTGTTTGGTCGGGGACCAAAATTATACCCTTTAAGGTATGCGTAAAATACACAAGAAAAGAAATGGCAAAAGGTTACCTTTAGAGTCCCTACGGGGTACGCTGCTGCTCGATGGTCTGCTACACGTTGCTGCCTGTGGGCTGCTTTTTAGGGGTTCTTAGCCTACTGCTGAGACTGCTTCACCTGTCACACTCGATCTGCTGGTGCTCTGGTGCTAGATGGCCCCGTATCCGTGGGACTTGCAGGAATTTCTACCCTTTTAGCGTGCTTACTGCACGCGAAAAATCTTTCCTTTTAGGTTTTATTAAAAACACTTTTAGATTTAAGTTAATTTTAGAATTTATTTTAAGCTATATTTAAGTATTAATTTAAGCTAGATTTAAGTAACTTTTTTCCTTTCTTTTTATAAAAATTGAAGTTATCAAAAAAAGCACACTGCTGTGCTGAAGTTAGAAATCCAAGTAACTAAGAAAATTCCATGTCATGCACGAATGACATTTCAGCCAGAACACAGCAGAGTGAGTGAGACGGCAACACCGCACATATAAAAGTCAATACATATTTTAGACTAAAATATGAATTCGCCGTGCGAGTGGGTAGGGTTGCCGTCGTATAAAAAATCAACTTGGGTAAAATTTTAAAAACTTTAGAAAGGTAGTTGGGGCCTATTTCATAGTTTACGTTTCCACGTAAACATACTGCCCGCCTTGCAGCATCTGCAGCAAAATTGAGATTTAGGTTGACTTTTTATTTGTTTTTATTTTACAAATTCAAGTGTATTTTACAAACTTAGATAGTTTAGTTTTTCATAATACTTATGGATACGTACAAGTTTTTTTTTTTTTTTTTTTTTATATGAAAAGAATATACAAAAGTGCCCCTTGGGGCTTGTTCAAAAAATATATAAAAAATGTATGGTAATAGGCATAAGAGGTCACGTGGGACCTTCTCAAATACATAAGTAAGAGAGACTTTAAAGTAGTAATGAAGCTTTTTCAAATATATAAATATAAAGAATATTCAAAGTGGTTACAATAGAGCCGCTTGGGGCTTTTTTTGTTGTTTTCAAAAATATATGAAATATTTCAAAGGTTATGTTGCATATTGAGAAATTGCCTCTTGGGACTTTCTCAAAAAAATGTATGATATAAATATACATGTTACAAAAGTTGCCACTTGGGACTTTTTTTTGAAAACTATATGAATTATATATAGTACAAAATTGCAACTTGGGACTTTTTGAAAAATATATGAGAGATTTCAAATACATGGTTTTTCGTGGAACAAACATACAAGGTTTAATTTGAACGCTCGCAGGCACCTACATATCTCTTTTTTTGAGACAACATCCTAAAAACGAAGAGCAATAGATGGTTTAGAGTAAATTTTGATAAAGAGTTATATCCTGTTTTGGTTTGGTTTCAAATGAAACTTAAAGGGTTAAACAAACATTCATATTGGGTCAATGAATTCATTATATTCAATATGTTTATTCATTTTATTTATTTGCACATATAGATATATATATCTACGTAGTTTTATAAGGGTTAAAATTTATTTTTGGGTCATATACATTTAATTCATATATAAGACATTTCATAGTCCACATGGACCAGACACAATCCAGCCAAACACTGTATTTTGCGCCAACATTCTTCCATTTTCGGAGAGCATACTTCCAGATTTCATTATCTGCGGGTAAATATCGGCTCCAAGGATCACTTCAATCTTGGAAGACGATGTATAATTTTGGTCCGCCAACATGATGTTGTTATACGCTCTTTTGGCACTCTCCGGTAGATCTTGTCGGTAGATCCTTTTTTGAAGCTCGTCACTGATGAGAGCACTTATCTCCAATTTGAACTTTGGATTTATTTTTGAACCAACGACAATATTGCAAAACTTCTTTGACTCAAGGTAGATCACCTTTATCTTTAGCTTTTTCACAGTTTCGGAGGCAATTGTCGTTACCGCTACTGCTGGGTTGATTAGCCCTCTGAGAGTCTGGTATTCACCATCAAAATGCAATTTTATTGTTGCTGTAGGTAACAGAGTCTGCTTAGAGCACAAAATTCTGATTTCGTTGGTAGACCGAGTATCCCTTAAATCTTGATGCGCAGCTGCAATCACGCGAGGATGGCCATGCAAGCTAGTATGATGCTTCGCATGACAAATCGCACACTTATCGTGACTAGTACAGTTTTTGATGTTGTGAGACCGAGCCAAGCAGTTGATGCAATAATGCATGCTAATGACCGTATCGTACTTCTTGGTCAAATTCATCTCACGGTATTTATAACATGTTGAGAGACGGTGGTCCTTTTTGCATACGCCACATGCAACATGGCGAACGGCGTGGTTGCTGGTTTTATGCTCCAGATGTGAGACACGGGTCCTGTGGTCGCTTGTATCTTGTTTGCGACAGCAATGACAAGAGGCTGAAGAACATTTTTTGATGACTGGAGCCATGACGATGGTGAGTTGACTGTGTGCTAAAGCTGGTTGAAAGATGGTAAATTTGACTGCTATAGTCCGATGAAACGTCCAACGGTGTTGATTCTCGCGTTCACCTGTTATATATTTTAATCTGTAGAGTGTGTTTTTGGGTAATTTCACAAATAAAGCATTTTGTATAATTCAATAGAGTGGTTATAGGTTAGAAAAGGTATTTATTTCAACAGATACAAACAGTCATATAGAACAAAATATAAAACATATTAAATCATTGGGGAATCACAACGAGTTTCTGGATTGGTCGTGTGATCTCACCGGAGTTAGTGTTTAAAGTTGCCACACGAACCTTTCCGTCAGAACCGTGAAAGATTTTGATGATACGGCCGAGTCTCCACTCTGTAGGACAGAGTGATTCATGGCGTATGACGACAAGATCTCCTATTTTTAGGTTAGCTGTTGGTGTCTTCCATTTGGTGCGCTTAAGTAGCTCTTTCAAGTACTCATCCTTCCAGCGACGACAAAACTCTTGAGCTGTGGCTTTGACTCTCTGCCAGTGGTTTAAAATGCTGATGGTTGAATTGGTGTCTTCTGGTTCTGCTGGAGACAACAATGGAGCTCCAACTAAGAAGTGCCCTGGAGTCAGCACAGCCAAGTCAGTTGCGTTCTCAGACGCAGCGCTGAGTGGTCTCGAATTGAGACAAGCCTCTATTCTCGCGAGTATCGTGGCAAACTCTTCAAAAGTATACTTTAAGTGTCCGGTGATCTTTCTAAAGTGTTTCTTGAAGGATTTTACGCCGGCTTCCCATAGGCCACCCATGTGGGGTGCTGAGGCCGGTATAAAGTGCCATGAAAGTTGCTGATAGCCATATTTTTCAACTGTATCGTCCTTAACAACTTGTATAAAGCGTTTAAAATCCTTTTGAAGCATTCCAGCGGCACCCACGAAGTTGGTCCCATTGTCTGAATATATGTTATCAGGACAACCTCTTCGGGAAACAAATCTTGATAGAGCTGCTAAGAAAGCCTGGGACGTCAGATCACTCACGGGTTCAAGATGGATAGCCTTTGTAGAAAAACAGACAAAGAGGCAAGCATATCCTTTGGTAATTTTACAGTATCTACCAGTAAAACTTTTTATCTCAAAGGGTCCAGCAAAATCAACGCCTGTGTTGGTAAAAGGACGTGATATGGTTCCACGCTCAGGAGGTAAGGCAGCCATAATTTGACCATGGTAGCGCCTTTTATTAATGACACAAATTTTGCAGTTGTGGATACAAGTTTTTATTAAATTTTTCACTTTGAGTATCCAAAACTCACGACGTATTAGACGAAGAACTAACTGGTTTTCACCATGAAGAGACATATGATGCATAGATTTCACTAGTAATCTGGAAAAACGACTTTCATACGCGAGTATTATAGGATGCCTTTCATTGTAATCCAAAGCTGGAGAAGATGCTAGGCGACCATTTGCTCTTATTATGTTTTCTCGATCCATAAACGGAGTCAAAGTTAACAAAGAACTTTTGGAATCAATTGGTTTACTATCTAGTAAATGAAAGTAGTCATTATGGAAGTAAATTTGCTGAGATAGTCGAATTAGTCTCCTTTTCACAAATTTCAGTTCTTCACTTGAAATCTTACCGGACGTGTAAGGTGGTGTTGAGTCGACAAGTCGACGAGCTCGATTAAAAAATCGAAAAATATGGGCAATCACTCGCAACGCTTTGTCTAAAGAGGAAAAACGCTCCAAGATATCTTCCCTCACTGTCGAGCTAGTAATGAAAGATTTCACAGGCTTGCTCTCCAGTGTAGTATCTGGTTGTAGTAAACATGAACTTTTTGGCCATTCAGATTTTGGAAGCTTAAGCCAAGAAGGACCATTCCACCAGAGCTTACTATTTTTAAGATCCGCAGGATGTAGCCCCCGGGTTGCTAGGTCGGCAGGGTTATCCCTGGTATCGACATGAGCCCAATTTTCAATGCCTAGTTTGTCAATTATAGTGGTGACTCTGTTTGCAACGAATGTTTTCCATGTGCATGGAGGTTTTTGCAACCATGAAAGAACAATTGTGGAATCCGTCCACTTGAATATTGAAAAATTATCAATTTTTAATTGTGGAATGACAGAGTTCACAAGTTTTGCTAGCAAAACTGCGCCACAAAGTTCAAGTCTAGGCAACGATATGGTTTTAACTGGTGAAACTTTAGATTTCGAAGTTAATAAGTGGGTAAAAATGCAGTTTTGTGTTTCAACACGAATATATACTGCACAAGCGTAAGCTTTTTCAGAAGCATCTGAAAACGCATGAAATTCAACTTTATTTGTGGGTGAAAAGTGTACCCACCGAGGTAAGGAAATATCATTAATTTTCTCATAACTTTCAACAAAAGAATGCCATTTTTGAAGTGACTGGACTTTGATGTTATCATCCCAATCAGTTTTTTCGAGCCAAAGTTGCTGCATAATAATTTTTGCTGTGATAATGATTGGGGCAAGCCAACCAACCGGGTCAAACAATTTTGCAATTGTGGACAAAACTTCGCGTTTGGTATAATTTGGTTTATGGATTAGTGGCTGAACATTGAAATAAAAATAATCAGACTTCGCATTCCATCGAATTCCCAGAGTTTTTGCTAAACTTTTATCTTCTAATGAAAGAAACTCAGCATTTAATAAATGATCGTGTGGAAGATCAGAAAGCAATTCTTTTGAGTTTGCCGTCCATTTTCTCAACTCAAAACCTGCTGACAGCAAGATATTATTGAGCTGATCACGACAGTTTTTTGCTGTTGTAAGATCGTGAGATCCCGCTAAAACGTCGTCAACGTACATGTGCTCACGCAAAATTGCTGAGCCCAGAGGAAAACGGTGCTGTTCATCATCAGCTAATTGTAAAAGCGTACGAATCGCTAAATAGGGTGCACAGTTAAAACCAAATGTGACGGTTTTTAGCTCAAATTCTTTAAGTTCATCTGCTGAATTTTGGCGAAATATAATTCGTTGAAATGCAGTTTGATCTGGGTTCACTAAGATTTGTCTGTACATTTTCTGAATGTCAGCATTGAAAACAAATTCGAATAGTCGCCACTTAAGAATAAGTGTGACTAAATCGTTTTGAAGTACCGGTCCCGTGTATAAGACGTCATTCAAACTATTAGAATTCGAAGAGGGACACGATGCGTTGAAAACAACACGAAGTTTCGTGCTTGCACTGTCTGGCCTTAGAACAGCATGATGGGGTAAATAATAAGAAATATTTTCTTCAAAATTTTTAGGCTCGATTTCGACCATGTGATCGAGTTCCAAATACTCTAATATGACGTTGTCATACTCAGACTTAAGTTCTGGTTTTTTGAGTAGTTGTTTTTCGTTTCGTAGAAACTGGCTTCTAGCAATGAATTTCGTTTGGCCTAAAGATTTAGAGCTAGGAAATTCTAGTTTGAATGGTAAATTAACAATATATCGACCATTCACATTTCTCTTTGTGGTATTTGAATAAATCTGTTCACAGATTTCATCGGATTTGGAGACTAAAGATTTATGTGGGATTTCTTCGATTTCCCAAAATCTTTTAAGTTGTTCGTTCAGAGTTATTTCTGTAAAATGCGAGACAACTTTTAAGGAGAGCATTGGTTGCTCAGCTGGCACTGGTCCTGTGAGGATCCATCCAAAAATGGTTTCTTGGCCAATTAGAGATCCAAAAACATTTTTTTGAACTCCACCAAGAAGTATTGTAGGGTAAAGATCTCCACCGATAAGCAAATCTACAACGGAACTACGATTAAAATTCGGATCTGCAAATGCAAAAGAGGGCATTTCTATGAAATGAGAAATGTCGAAATCAAGCGATGGCAAATTTTCGGTCACTTTTGGGACCACCAGTGCACTCATCTCGATTGGATTTTTTCGGTACAAAGGAGAACCGATGTGAAACGAAGCCCTCATAGTTGGTAAGGTGTTGATTGTCCCATTCAGACCCGTTACTTGGGCTGAAATGGGTTTGGTCGAAAGTTTAAGCATACGTTGAATGCGTTCTGACACGAAGCTGCATTCAGAAGCAGGGTCAATCAAGGCGCGAGCCTTAAAAGTTGATCCCAGATGGTAAATGTCAATTAATGCCGTTCCAAGGATAACCTTTTTCGTGGCTGACGTAAAATGGGTGTTTACTGTACCCGTAGGGTTAATTGTCGTAGACAAATTTTCCAACGTAGTCGGTTTTTCAACAGTGGACTGTATTGTAGAGGTATAAGTGACTGCAGAACTATGTGCATTGTCACTTCTGTTAAAAGTTTGCTCATTTGCATAACTTTTATGATTAGTAAATTTTCGAGAACTTGGAATATCTTCCCTATGCAACAGTGTATGGTGTTTTTTCTTACATTTGGAGCATGTGTATAAACTTTTGCAATTTTTCACTTCATGGTTAAATGCTAAACAATTTACACAAAAACAGTGCTTTTTCACTAAAGAATATCTCTCATGAACGTTTAGCTTTAGAAATTTTGCGCATGATCGAAGCGGATGAGCATCTTTACATATTATGCATTTAGGAACCTGAACGTTGTTATGAAATGATCGCAAAGGATGTACGCGCTTCGGAGTTGTCTCAGTATGTGACTTTTTTTCCGACTTGGAATCTCCGAAACATTGCAAGACTTCAAGGGATTGGGTACGGTTTTCCATGAAACGAATCAATTCCTTAAAAGTTGGAACCTCAGAATCTGAATTAAGCGAAAGCTCCCAAGCTTTTCGTGTAGATGAATCCAGCTTTTGGACAGTAATGAAAACTAGCCAATCGTCCCAGTGTGCAACTGGACGCTTAAGTTGTTCCAAAGCACGCACTGCAGATGTAACCCCATCAAGAAGTTTTCGCAAACTTGATGCGCATTCTTTTGGAATTGCAGCTAAATTCGTAATCTCAGTGAGATAAGCATTGATTATAATACGTTTATTATCGTACTTGCGCTCTAACAGTTCCCAAGCTGTGGTAAAATTAGCTTCTGTGGTTGAAATATTATCTAAAGCATGACGAGCGTCCCCAGTAAGGCTGTCTTTTAAGTATTGAAGCCGCTGAGTATTAGTTAAAGAATTATTTGACGTGACGATTGAAACAAAAAGATCTTTGAAAGGGTACTACTGAGAATATGTGCCATTAAATGGCGGAATCTTTATTCGCGGCAAACTTGTTGTTGCAGCAATAACTTGAGTTTGGTCAAGTGTGGTGTTTGCCGTGGGTATATGTGGTGGAACTTGTGGTGGTTCAAGCGCTTCTAACATGTCGCACAATTCCGACACTGCTTCCACGTAAGAACATTCTACTAAATCAAAATCCTCATTCTCTAGCATAGCTTTCACTGAATCTTCCTCTGAATATTCATCAAGTACTTCATCATAAAGCTTTTTGAAATTTCTCCAATATTGTTCAAGAAGAGTCTTGCGTGTTGTTACGAAACCTTTGGTCTGTTTTGCCTTACTAGTTTTCTTGGTATTGGCTGCAAAATTCAAAACGCTCAATTTTTGGCGAGAGTACTTCTCCAATTTTCGTTCCATTTTGATGTTAAAACGTTAAGCCAAAGAACCAAAAAGCAAACAAAAATAATCACGCAAAAAACTTTTTGAAGCGGAGATGCACGCAGGGTTAAAGCTTATGTCGTCACACAAAAGCTCATAAAATGGGGCTCTATTGTTTGAAAAACACGAGACACGTTCTGCTATTTACGTCACGAGTCAACAAAATTTCAAAAAAAATTTATAAAAAATTTCTTAAAAAAGGTTTCGAAAGCTGTGTACACTGGTGTAAAATAAACGCGTGATACTCTGCGGTGGTTTAGGTTACTTTATAATGGGTAATTTGATTTCACCTTGAAATATTTCAAAGGTTAGAAATTTCAAAAAAAAACAAAAGTGATTGCTTTAACCTTAAGCAACTTCAAAGGTTCAAATACACGATATTAAAAAATATCACAATTTGGTTAGAAAAAACTCGCGAGTTTGCGTTAACTTTGACCAATTTCAAAGGTTAAGCACACATACAAACTGTCCGTTAGCAAAAGAAAAAACACATGGGTATGTGTTAACCTTGTACACTTACAAAGGTTAATCACGATTACAAAATTTCCGCGGGAAAAATTTCTTATGTAAAATACATGAACACACGTAAAATTTACTCGATAACAAAATGGCCGATGCCGTGCAAAAATTAAAAAATTTTATTTCCAAATGTGTATAAATACTGGCCACAAAGAAGGCCGAAGGACCAAATGTTTGGTCGGGGACCAAAATTATACCCTTTAAGGTATGCGTAAAATACACAAGAAAAGAAATGGCAAAAGGTTACCTTTAGAGTCCCTACGGGGTACGCTGCTGCTCGATGGTCTGCTACACGTTGCTGCCTGTGGGCTGCTTTTTAGGGGTTCTTAGCCTACTGCTGAGACTGCTTCACCTGTCACACTCGATCTGCTGGTGCTCTGGTGCTAGATGGCCCCGTATCCGTGGGACTTGCAGGAATTTCTACCCTTTTAGCGTGCTTACTGCACGCGAAAAATCTTTCCTTTTAGGTTTTATTAAAAACACTTTTAGATTTAAGTTAATTTTAGAATTTATTTTAAGCTATATTTAAGTATTAATTTAAGCTAGATTTAAGTAACTTTTTTCCTTTCTTTTTATAAAAATTGAAGTTATCAAAAAAAGCACACTGCTGTGCTGAAGTTAGAAATCCAAGTAACTAAGAAAATTCCATGTCATGCACGAATGACATTTCAGCCAGAACACAGCAGAGTGAGTGAGACGGCAACACCGCACATATAAAAGTCAATACATATTTTAGACTAAAATATGAATTCGCCGTGCGAGTGGGTAGGGTTGCCGTCGTATAAAAAATCAACTTGGGTAAAATTTTAAAAACTTTAGAAAGGTAGTTGGGGCCTATTTCATAGTTTACGTTTCCACGTAAACACACAGTAATAAATTCTATTTTAAACCAAATTTAGATTCTTGTGTCCGGCTTATTTAACCCTTCACCCGTACAGTATGTTTAGAGAATCTGTAGTAAAGAAAGAGTTAGGCGTTCTAATAAGTCTGCCCTTAAAAGGCATCCGAGAATGTTTAAAATATCTTAAAGAGGCAGGAAAGAAGGCATGAATATAAGCAGGTTTGGGTATGTTCTGAGTTCCTATGTACATAACAAAACTGAGCATACTGTTCAATGATTTTGTAAGCACCAGCCAAATCCAGGTGGCTATAGAAATTTTTAAAAATTTACCTTTCGACACCTAAAACAAGAAAATATTGAGTCAGCACATATTTTTAGTAAATTAAAATCTTGAGAAATTTTTGGCCTATTGTAAGGGTTTCAGCGTTTCAAAATTACTGAGCCAAGGCAGCTAAGCGCAGAGTCTTGATTTGTCTGCAACAACCACAATATATCAATATTTTGCAAATCTCTCAGAACTACAACAAACAGAAATAATCATACATGTTCTGAAATCCGATTCACTTCGGAATCGGAATGTAAGCAATCTTCAAGAGCTCCGCATTTTGACAATTAACACCAAATCGGATTTATGTTTCAGTAAATCGAATAGGAATCATTAGCAAATTTTATTTGTTGAAATACAAATTCGATTCCATCTGATTTGTCAGGGCTCTCCAAGATTGCTTTCAATCCGTTTCCGAAGTGAATCGGATTTCAGAACATGGCTGAATATTTTTTGTTCTTTTTTTTGGCTCGTCTACAAAAAACATAATAAGAATATTTCAATTCAAAACAACAAAAACAATTCTTTCTGATTGTTGTAGTTTCATGAAATTTGCAAAATACTGAAATATTGTGGTTGTTCTAGGCGAGCCGAAATAGGCTCACATTCGTTCTACGCTGGCACCGTTGCACAGTGGGAGAAATGGGCTATCTAGCGGAATTTAATTTATAACTTCCAAACAGAAAGAGTTGTCAAGATTAAATTTAGTACTTGAAAACACGCATGCTTCTACACAAATTGGGGAAGTTATGTCTTTCTAGCACTTTTTTTTTTGATGTTGTTGTGCGAATTTTAGCTTACTTGCCTATAGAAAGAAGAAAAAAAGTAATGTCATCATAACACTTGTACATTTATTCTACAAAAAATTTGCTCAAGGGTGCAGAATTGATAGCATTTAGTTGAAAAAATTATGTCGGTCAAATGACCACCTCTTGAGCTAATGCACATGTATGCTTGATTTATGGCATTTTTAACTATTCTTCGCAAAATATCTGGGTAATTGGATTATATCAGCTAATTCCTTAACTGTTTTCAATATAAATGTCAAAGCACAACAATGACATTTGATTCTATTTGCAAAAGTTGTACCAGATTTTCATAAAGACATTACTTTTATCGCACCTTCCACTATGAAATACATATGTATTCCATTCCCACCGATACAAGATTTGGGTTCACCATCTCAGATTCCACCGAAAATTTAGTACATGGTTTCGTTTTAGGCTAAAACTACATAATAAAAATCGCAAATCAAACAAGATTTTTCTCAATTTTTTTGGGAATTTTGAGAGGGTGGAAAATATGACAAAATCGGCAATAACGATAAATATGGTTTCACAAAAATTGTTCATAACTTCCATGTTTCTTAAACGATTTTCATGCTCAGACCTATTTTGGGACAAAATTGAATCAGGCTATAAACGTAAAGTAAGTTTTCTGCTACATGGCAAAACGAACTATTTATACCCTACACCCTGGTTATATTCACTTTGTCCTTCCGTTTGTAACGCAGAGAAGGAGGCGTGGCAGGTATAGAAAAGTATGTATATTCTTGATCAGCGTCACCTCGTGAGTCGATGTTACCATGTCCGTCGGTCTGGCTGGCTGGCTGGGTGACTGGCTGGCTGGGTGTGTGTGGAAATACATTTTTTGGGAAAACTGAGCAACATAATTCAATATAATTTGGTATTCTGTCTCCGTCTTAAAAGTTAGTTTGGAGGATTGAAAATGAGCGAAATCGGTCAACGGACACGCCTACCGCCCATACAAAAAATATATTAAAAATGCAAAAATATAGCATTATTAGCAATAACAGAAGCAAATTACACATAAATAATAAGAAAAGTAAGTATAAGCTCTGAACAAAACCAGGCGAATTCGAACTAGAGGGCGTGGCACCTCCCATATAAACAAAAGTTTCAAAATGTTATACGGAAAGCGTTTTTTGAGATAACCCAACCAAATTACACTCAAACACTCGGATCTATAAATGCAAGCTATATACAAGGTCTAGGCAAACTCGGACAAAAGGGCGTCGCACCTCCCATATAAGCAAAAGTTTCAAAATGCTATACTGAAAGATTTTTTTAAGAAAACCTAACCGAGTTTTACTCAAACACTCAGAACAGTAAATGCAAGCTCAACGCAAAATCAAGGTAAGCTTGGAGGCGAGGGTGCGGCACTTCCCATATAAGCAATTTGTTCTCTCCTAATAATATACTTGAAATGCAGTGTAGGGTATTTAGTTTTTGGCCAGGCCAAAGATACTAGTTTTAGTACAAGATTACAAAAAATGTGTAGTGGCATAGTTTTTTGATCTTCCAAAATATTTTTCTTTAAAATTTAACCAAATTACCTTTCATACGAATCCAAAATCAAGACGGTGTCTCTAAGGGCTTTGGAATTATGATTTTTTCAGCATTACAGAACATTAAATCGACCAATGTGGCTTCACAAAAATGTCAATAACTTTGATATGTCTTAATTGATTTTCATGTTCGGACCTACTGTAGAAAGTGAATCACGCTATAAGCATAAGGTAAGTTTTCTGGTATTTGGTAAAAAGTACTATTTTTATTACATTTTTAGTACTAAGATTAATAAAAACGATCTACGTTTCGATAACTAGACTACCCTATAAAGGGTGGCGGAAACTGGCTCATCATTTTAGGTATTCCATAGTTGCATAGTATCATATGAATAAGGACAGTCAAAATCAGTCAAATGGGATAATTTGCACTCCACAGAAGACTATTATTATAATAGGCTACTAGAAATTTATTAACACAGTGCATATTTTTTGCCATAATTTCTGAATAATAAACATACAAACATATATCATCGATTTGTATTTTATTTAAACAAACCTTTAGTTACAAATAAAGCTAGTAAAGATATAATAAAACTAGTAAGGGTGTTAATTTTGGCCTGGCCAAAAAATAAATACCCTACACTGCAGTATTTTGAAAATTTTGCTTATATGGGAGGTGCCACTCCCTCTTGTCCGAGTACACCCAGTTTTTGTTCAGAGCTTGCATTTATAGTTTTTAGAGTCAGAGTGAAATTTTGTTGGATTATCTCAAAAAACTCTTTCAGTATAGCATTTTGAATCTTTTGCTTATATGGGAGGTGCCACGCCCACTTGTCTGATTTCACCCAATTTTTGCTGAGAGCTTTCATTTATAATTTTTAGTGTCTGAATCAAATTTGGTTCGAATATCTCAAAAAACGCTTTCAGTAAAGCGTTTTGAAGCTTTTGCTTATATGGGAGGTGCCACGCCCTCTTGTGCGAGTACACCCAGTTTTTGTTCAGAGCTTGCATTTATAGTTTTTAGTGTCAGAGTGAAATTTAGTTGGATTATCTCAAAAAGCTTTTTCAGTATATCATTTTGAAACTTTTGCTAATATGGGAGGTGCCACGCCCCCTTGTACGATTTCAATCAATTTTTGCTGAGAGCTTTAATTTATAATTTTTAGTGTCTGAGTCAAAGTTGGTTCGAATATCTCAAAAAACGCTTTCAGTATAGCGTTTTGAAGCTTTTGCTTATATGGGAGGTGCCACACCCTCTTGTCCGAATTCGCTCAGTTTTTTATCAGAGCTTGCGCTTACAATTCGTAGTACTTATATGTATTGTGGTTGCATTGTCGTGAAAAATACTCCTAAAATTGCATTTTGAATATAATTTTTGTATGGGCGGTAGGCGTGTCCGTTGACCGATTTTGCTCATTTTCAATCCCCCGAGCTAACTTTGACGACGGAGGCAGTGTACCAAATTTCATTGAATTATCCTGCTCAGTTTTCCCAAAAAGTGTATTTCAACACACAGCCAGCCACCCAGCCAGCCAGCCAGCCAGCCAGCCAGCCAGCCACCCAGCCAGCCAGCCAGACAGACGGACATGGCTATATCGACTCAGGAGGTGACGCTGATCAAGAATATATATACTTTTCTATACCTGCCACGCCTCCTTCTCTGCGTTACAAACGGAAGGACAAAGTGAATATACCCTGGGTGTAGGGTATAAAAAAAATAAATAACGATTTTGTAGCCAAAGCAAAGTACTGATCAAAAAAGAGAAAAAAATTTATTTAAACTAGAATCGCCTAATGGTCAAAATTTGACCACAAATGTATATATTAAATAGTTTTGGTACTTTTTGGACAGTTTCAGTACTTTTTTTGCTATTTGGTACAAAATAGAAAAGCTCATTTATCATCCCTGGTACCATGACGAATGTAAAACAACGAAAGATAACAAAAACATGATGTCAGTGTCAGTCAGCTTTTAGTCTTTCTCTTTCTCTTTGTGCTGTATCCTCTTTTTAGCTCTGTGTGACCGCGTATTTTGTTGTTGTTAATATTGAAAAATTTCCATTTAATTTTACTTGGCTTAATGGTAAAATATTAAAATAATTTAAACTTTTCTAATTTAAACATTTCTAATGGTGTATAAATCAAAGACGTACTCCATTTCTAACTAAGTAAAAAAGGTAGGACAAATTTTATTATTTTTTTTATATTTTTTAACAAGTATTAATATATAGATTTGGAATATTGTATAAGTGAAGTTTGAAGGCTTATAACTTTTTGTAGAAAAATCGTAGACCAAAATAAAAAGCACTTGTAAGCTCACTTGGGTATTGGGAAACGGTACGTAAATAAAATTTTCGGCAATTTTAAATTACAAAAAAAATTGAATTAAGCACCGCTAGATTGGCTGTTTCTGCCACAGTGCGTTGGTTTGATAATAAAACTATTTTTGATTTTCATTGAACCGCAGTCCAGGGGTCAAACTCTTAAAAGACAAATGTATGTATTCTCCTTTAACTCCTAGGCCAATGAAATTTTGAGAAACCATATTGGTTCCAGTTATAGGAGAACCATTCCTAACTTTGCATGTTTCTTCCACCTCCAAATCCGGTGTGCATGCTGCCGAGGCAGGTGGATTAACCACACTCTGGTGGGTACCACTTGGAGAGTTATTTTCCATCGTTTTTCGATCTATGCTTCATTAGTATAATCTTCTCGGCAACGCCCCACGCAGTAAGTTATAAGCTTAAAGCTGCATCCGGCAAGCGCTGCAAATATAGTGGCCAAATTCACTTTTAATTTCAGCCGCCTAATCTGACCTGGGAGCCGCCCACTCTGGGTCAGACGCTTCAAAAAACAATACCACAATTTAAAGAATTAATCCTGTAACAATGTAAGTATTTTTTTTTTGAATTTTTAGTTTTATTAATTTTGACTTTAATATGAGTATTAATGCAAAACTACCTGCGATAACCCACTAAAGTAAGGTCAATCTTTCTAACTCTCAAGGTTTCGTTAAGTTTCATTCCGCATGGCTTAAGAAGTTTTTCACAACTGCAATACAAACCAACCGCAAAATCCAAGTTCGAATACAATGCGCAGCAATTGAATTTGTGATTTTTTCAATTTTTATTTTTTTTTTGTTATTTTCCTTTTTTATTATTTATTTGTATGGCTTGCAATTTCGCCAAACCCTTTATTTGTTTGTGGTTTTTCGGTTTCTATTTTACCAATTTTTCAAATGTCCATTGTGTGACGTGAAGTCCTGCGATTTTTTCTTTTTTCGCTTTCAAAATAATGCATTTTAGTTTATTTCTCTTTTTTTTGTTCTTCTTTTATTGTTATTTAAGGATTCTTAATACATATATAAACATATACTGCAATACAATTTGTTGCTGTATACAACATTTTGTATAGAAACTTAGTTGTTTTTTTTTTTTTTTGGTTATTGTTGGTTGTTTATTTTGTTTGATTCAATTTAATTTATTTCAACTTAAAAAGTCAAGAGAGCTTTTTGTATACATTTTTGACGAGAGCTTTTTAATGCATATGTACAACTATTATTGGTTCAAAACAAAATTGATGCATTTTAAATTTCTGGTTCTGTAATCAAACTATTACTAAACTTGCAATTTAATATGCACGCGCTAATGTAAGAAGTATCTATTGGCGATAGTTGGAATTTTCTCAATGGTTCTAGTAACAGGTTGCAAAGCTATTATTTTTCATAACTGCCTCACACCTACGAGGCATTGACTCCACTAATTTTTGGCACACAGCATCTTTACTTAAGTAAATAACTCCAAGAAGATTGCACCTTTATGCAACTGAACTTTTTTTTTTTAATTGCTCCCAGAGGCTCTCGATGGGATTGGATCCAGGTTACATGAAGGCCGGTCCAATAACGGGATGTAATTTTCCTCCATACACCGTTTTGTTAACCGCTCGGTATGCTTCGGATCGTTATCTTGCTGCAGGATCAAAGATACTGGCATGTTTTCATCACAGAATGGAACCATTACATCATTAAGGATAGAAATATACTGATGCTGTTCCCTCAATCTTTGCAATTGGACCAACACCAGGAAGAAACCTCTTCTATAAGAAGCGAAAAGAAACAAAAGGTTACACTTCGCCCAGAAATATGGGCACTGGTCAGTAAAAGAATGGAAAAAAGTAATTTTTTCGGATGAAACCAAAATTAATAGAGTTTCGTCTGATGGAAAAATCTACATCAGTCGTCCCAGATCAAAGGAATTTGACCCTAAATACACACGTCCTACACTTAAACATGGTGGTGGAAATATTATGTGCCATTGCAAAGATTGAGGGCCATATGGATCAACACCAGTTTATTTCTATCCTTAATGATAAAATGGTTCCATTCTATGATGAAAACATGCCAGTGTCTTGGAATTAAATCCAATTATTGGACCGGCCTTCATGCAGCCTGGACTTCAATCCCATAGAGAAGCTCTGGGAGCAATTAAAAAAAAAAGTTCAGTTGCATAAAGTTGGAAGCTTCTTGGAGTTATTTGCTTAAGTAAAGATGGAATGGGAAGCTATTCCAAATGCTGTGTGCCAAAAATTAGTGGAGTCAATGACTCGTAGGTGTGAGGCAGTTATGAGAAATAATGGTTTTGCAACAAAATATTAAATGTTTTTTAAATAAAAAGTTGCTTTAATTAAAAATAAACAAAGCGTTGTTAATTATGTGACCGATAGGATTATCAATCTTTACTCAATATACTTAAAAATAAAAAAAGTAGGGGTTTCTTTTTGCACAAAATGAGGTGTACTTAACAAATAATTATTTTAAGACCAACAACCGATGTAAAGTTTTTAAAGTTTCTTCAGAAAATAAAGATATATTGACAAATAAATGTAATACACCACAGTGTTGCTAATTAAGTAATTGACCACAACTGTGTATAATCAGAATCATTCTCGCAGAATTTATTATACAAGAGTATTCTCGTCGTTTCCAGAAAACGTATTCAGGCCTATCAGTGAATTCATCGTAGATACGAACTTCGTGAGATCTACGAAAATGCTATTATTGATTTCAAAAAATTACGAACGTAACTTCGTAACTTCGTAATTCGTGGAGTTTGAAGTATTTCTTGAATAAAATTATGATATTTCTTCGGTAGTCATATCTAGTTGTCGAAAACTAAAAAAAAATTAGAGTTTCGGATGGAGTAAGTGATCCTAATCTACGAATTTTGAATTCACGTCGTAGCAATTCGGATTCAATGATACCACTTTCGTAGATTTCACGAAATTCGTATCTACGATGGATTCAGTGATAGGCCTGATTGGAAAATAAATTTCTGTATGAAAATTTTCCTTATCTTTTTCAAATGTTCTTTAATACTTAGGACTAACTCTTTATGGTTATAAAACCCATCGAAGGAGAGAAGAAGATAGGTGAGAAGAATAGTTATGGATTTGGTTTTGGGGGGGAAAAGTGACGGTGCGTATTAATTTTAAACTTCAGTAAATTATAGGTTGAAGGGAATACTGATGAATGAAAATTATTTCAAATTCGTGTTGCTTAATTAAGTAAGTTCTTCTGAATTTTACTGACGATACCGCACAAGTACTTGCGGTGGAATCATCTCGAAAAATTGCTTTAATTTTTGTATGGAGTACATATATTGATATTATGTATGTTCATTTGCAAATTTCAAAATACGACAAACACGGGGAATGTTAATGTTAAGTTAGAATTATGCATTCCAAAATATTTCGTCAAGCCCCTTGCAGATCGACTTGTTAATGGTATGGTTGGAAAAAATAGATTTTTCTTTTAAAACAACTAAGATGTTTTTAATGCAAATTGATTATTTATTTTACTTTGATTCTTATAACAAGAGAAGTTTAAGGTCAAAACCCTATTAGCTTGTTTTAAATATATAATATTTTACATTTTATGTAGCTTAACATTTTTATAGTGAATCGATCCAATCACGTAATTCAGCAACATTGGCGTATACACCTGGTAAGTCTGTCTCACACATCCATCCAGCAACACCAACAAGTTTGCCATCGGAAACTAATGGAGCACCTTTCCGGCAAACATTTTGATCTGTGCATATCATATTGTTATCAATCTTCTGGTTTTTCTTGGCCCAAGAAACACCACATGCTTCTCTATCAACAATATATGCATCAACTTCTTCCAGAACTTCTTGCGGAAAAGCTATGCCTATAAGGACAGCTTTTGCTTGAGCTGTTGGTTCTTCTTTTGCAAGTTCAATAGGTTTTGACGAATTGCTTAAAGGAATATCGTCACTCAGTAGAAGGACGCAAACGTCTAAGAAGTATTCACTACCGGTCGAATTGTAGCCGGGGTGTTTTATCTCTTTTGCAACAGAAATCACATTTTCGCCTTCTTCTAATTTGGCATTTCCATATTGAATTTCATAATTAGATCCACCATCACCTCCTTCACTACAGCAATTAGCAGCTGTAAGTACTTTTCTACTGCCTAAAATACTACCTCCGCAACGATACGAGCCCCACACACCTACTACCGAAACAACATACGGATGTTCTTCTATAGTGGTCTCCTTAGCAAAGGTACAAGCCAATAATAAGGCTAAGATTACAAGTAAACGGTACATTTTGCAGCTAATTTTTGTGATAAAAGTAAACTGTACAACTATGTTCCTTCAAAGAAGTCACGGTGTTTTTATAGTACATGCGTCTTGGAATTACAAAGTTTGTTATTTATTTTTCGAGTCTCGAATGAACGACGCACAGTATTTGGAGCTCATACAAAAGTTGGTCAAAAATAGAAGGAGCCGTCCGATTGTTAAGAAATTTCACATAGTACTTAATATAAAGTAGCTGATTTCTGATTTTTCTGTAAAGTTTTTATTTTTCTCAGAAATCAGGTTTGAAATTTAAATTTTGACCATCTTTAAGGAGCTTTAAAAATATATAGAATCACAAATTTGGGAAACTTTTATTTTCATTTAAATGCTTTGTTTATTTCAAAACTTGATTTTTTTGAATTTTTTATTAAATCCTATTATTTATAATTAATGTTTTTTTAATGTTCTCCTTCAATTTTTTCACTAACAATGTAATATTGCATATAAGAGTCTTCTTCATTTGACTTATTTTTATGTTTAATATTTCTTTTCGAAAATAAGTTGGGATCTGATGATATCAACAAATTTGGGATCAAATCTCTGTTCAAATTTTTCCTTGAGTTTTTCCGATCATGTTTCAGACGAGCTTATCGAATATGTTTGTGGGTTGCTTCTAAAGCTTCTTCAGATAAATAACCTGCAAAAGAGAATAATTGTTTTTAAAACATTGCCTCAACTCAAACAGCTATTATTTGATAAAAATTCAAGTAAAGTCACAAATTGTTAAGTCGAAATATTCGATAACTTTGGATCCATGTATTAAAATTTTGTGGACAGAACTAGGCATATAGTACCAGTTGTAACAATCCAAATAAAAGTTTCTAGCGTCTATAAGCAGTTCACTTAATTCTTGTTTTAATTACTCTTCCACAAGACAAAATCCGCAGTATTAATAAAAAGTTATATATTAAATCTTTATTGAGGTCAGTTATTTCCGCAGATACTTCAAAGTTTGAAAATAACTTTCTTGCCGTATTTCCATCATTAGTGGTACCTTAACCTGTTTTGACGTAATCAATAAGCAGTCCCAATCTCTCTCTAAATTCTTTTTGGATTCGCAGTTTGTTTTCAGAAAATGTTGCTTTATTTTCGGTTCGCACTTAATAATATGAATGCGGACACTTCTGAACAAAAAAAAATGTTGACTGTTGAAGTGGATAGTTATTTAAGCTTTGGCCGAAATTTTTGACATTTTCGATGTCATGTAAAAATTAAATTTTTTTTTTTTATATAATGACATTTATTTTTTCTGTGACATTTTTTATGAACAATATAAAAAAAGTCTTTGAATACCGTCTAAAATGTATTAACTTTGATCTTTTGCCTGGACACTCGAAAACGAAAATTCTACTACAATAAAATTGTGAAAAGTGTTGACTTTGAAGAGGTGTAGCATACACAAGTTATTTGTTTTTTTAGCTGATATTTTGAAACCTTCCCAGCTAAAGTATTCCCTTTCCAGTGATACCCATTTTGTTGGGTTTCGTGACTACGAAATTTTTGATTTTTGGACACTAGACAAAATACTGTGCGACGTGCAGATTTCTGATTGGTAAATAAGTAGCACTGTTGCTTATTTTCAACTAACTCCAAACAAATAAATCAGTTTACATAGTTGTAGGCTATACAAAATAATTGGGATTTTTGTGTTTAGCGGCAATAAATTAGTTGAAAAAAATCGTTTGCAAAATGTTACATTGTTGTCTAGTGATATCTTTGGAAAATTGGCAGCTATGTTTTTGGGAAATAAACATAATTTTCTTCCTATTACCGTTTTTAATCAAGTATTAATATAATTAATATAACTTACTTTTTAAGAATAAAACCCGAATCATTAGCGAAATTAGACTAGAATTAATTTTTACCATCTCTGTCTGTTTCATGCCCATAAAATTTATATGGAGCATACCGAAACAGAGACGGTAAAATTACGCTGACGCTCGTCTAGCACTCCAATTTAGGTATGGCTGTAGGATTTTTTAGTAAGTAGATAGTTTTAAGACAAACGGCTTGACAAACTATCATGCAACTGTTTGATAAACAGTTGGGTGAGAATTCTAGGATTACTCGTATCGCGTGCAGCAGCAACCCTGGTCCCAAAACAGTGAGTGCCAACTGTCAAATGGTATCGATAAAAATGAAACAGCTGATCGTGGATGTAAATGGAATGGTGGAATGTAAATTACGGTGATGGTATCGTTCTCTAGTTACTTAGCCGGCAATAAGGTAAGACCTGTTCCTAGAATACTTTAACCATCCTTGGACAAAACGTAGTCTTTCAAGGAAAATCCGAAACAGACGTATCAGTGGACAGTGACTAGGACCGTAGGCTTTGTTTTCGGGATAACCAGTGAAAATTGTGAGAAGTGTTTCTCTCCGCGGCGGGGAATAAATATTTGTATATAAGACCCTGGGCACCGACGGCTACACAGCGGCTAGCGGCTAAAAGGTTCGTTACAAAGGTTGTAAACATATTCAAAAACTTGCAACATTTCCGACTGACAATAAGTTATTTCTGCACGGTGTATATGAAGCATCTTAAATCATATATTTATGATGAAATCTTGACTTCTTGATTATTGATTTAGTCAAGGAAATGACCTTGACAGTTCTAGTAATTATTTATTAACTTAATACACATTTATTCGGGAGGTTTCAAACATCAAAAAGAAAATTTGTTGGTAATTCATTCTAGATTTTGTTCACTCAAAGCAATCCCACTGGGTAATCAAATTAGACTCAAAGTTCAAGAACTTAATAACGTAGTATATACGCGTAAATTTTCAGTGATAATAAATACTGAATGTTTTTTACAAAGTCATACATAACATACATATTTACATATCATTTCAAGTAGGCATGTAATTCTATATATTTCCGAATGCTATAGCAAATTGCAATTATCATTAATTTATGTAGTCAATATTGACAACAATTATAAGATGTTATGCTAAAAATAAAATATTGAAATCAAAATTAAGGTTATTGCTTTCATAAAAAACGCGACTGTTCTTATAAACTTTGAAGTACGCAATTGCGTATTCATTGCATTGCATTGAATTCAATAAATTTACTACAATCATGTGATTAAATTGCAGTCATCATAAAGTATTACAATATAATACATCTAAGGACTAAATACTCAAAAATTGATATAAATTAAAAAATCAAACTTTTATTTTGTGTTTCAAAATCTTCAAGGAAGTATTTCTTTAGTAAAAAAATGCATTTGAAAATTGTCATCATAGTCCTGTTCTTTGTTTGTGGACTCTGTAGCTGTCGCTATACCAGTATGCCAATAACTGAATCACCATTTTCAAACTCTAATGAAGCAATGGAAGTAAAGGATTCAACTGAAAGTACGAGAAAGGAGATGAACAAGGAGTTGCGCCTATTTTTGAACATACTTGAGCGCCCAATTGAATATTCTAAACTTATTTTTGGCGTATCAAATGTTTTACTTAAATCATTGGACAAAGCCTTAAGTAGTAATTTACGTGTAACGAAAGAGGCATATGGGAGCAATGTTTAACCAAGCAATTTGTTTATTTAAAGTATGGAGTGAGAGAAATAAAAATATTTAAAAATTTGTGTTTTTATTATATTTTGGAAATAAAATGATTTTAAAGTTAAAAATATTATTCTTTTTTAAAAATTATAAATGGTAAAAAATTCGAAATGCTCGAAATATATGGAAATAAGTCAAAAAATAATAATGATATTGAAAAATGTCGAGAAAAACCAAAAAAATTAACTGAAATAAAAAATGTTGTCAAGTCAAAAATTTTCGACGAAATATTGGAAAATTCGAAAAAAAATGCAGAGTCAAAAAAACATTGAAGAATTTGAATAATGTTGAGAGAATCATAAGAGTCAAAAAATTTATAAAGTGTGATATCGATGCCCCAGACGAAAAATAGAAAAAAAGATTACAAAAACTAGTACAGTGTAGTTAGTGCCTTACTCTTATTAATTTGATTTTTTTTGCTATTCGAAAATATTATTTAGGTACTACTTCTCCACCCCCCATCCCGTACTTTAAGAGGAGGGGTGGTTGAAAAATACCCTTTTGAGCAACCCTTCTTTTATATCATATTAAAAATATAAAATAATAACAAAAATAAATTAGAAGATGAAGCTATCACTTGGAATTCTAAATTCAACGTCTGTCATACTTGATTGGCACAGGTATGAGTCAAATTAAACGCTTTCCCATTGTATCGAAAAATCAAGTGTTCAATTAATCGAAGGTTGGCGACTATCCCATACACGTGGATGGTTGGTGAACATCTCGTTGATGCTAGTTGAAAGAGGGCTGCCCATAAGACTACTGGCGCTAAATTTTTCCTTCTTCCCCTCCCCTTATGTGACAATGACGTGGAGTGAAAAAAAACCGTTCTATGGTATGGAATAAGCACCAACTATCGATTAATCGAACACATAAATTTTTGACATAATGGCAAAAACGATTGATGTAAAAATTTTTTGATGACTCCTTTGGAATTAGAGGGAGTGAATTACTATATACATTATATCACAAAATTAAAAAATCTAGAAAAGTTGAGTCGTATAACATTGATATGTTAAAAATATATGGGAAAAATCGGCAAAATTTATTGTACTAAAAAAAAACAACAATGAATTACAAATGGGCATATCCGAAAATAATCTCCTCTTATATGGCCTAGGTTTTAAGAAAAATTTTTTTTCATGTTCATTACCCAAATGTGGTGGAATATATTTCTTGACCTATAAAATGAAATTCCCAATAGGTGAACAAAAAACTTTCTACCCGAGAGGGTGCCAGGAGGTCGTTCTATCTAAAAATTTTGGGAAAATCGGGATTTCCGATATGGGAGAGCACATATTTCAGAAGTTGCAAACATGTTACGCGGCACCTTTCCAAATATTTTGGAGTAAAATACAGAAAAATCGTATGTGGGACGTGGCGACAGAATGGGTTAAAAAGTCTAAATCGCTCATTACGGTCACAGAATAGGTCCTTAAATTCTTTAAAAATTCAAGCAAGTTCCTTGACGAAAAATAAATCGACTTTGTTTATGAAAATTTTTTAATCTAAGCTCCCCATGTCGAGCAAAAAACGAAAAACTCTAAGTTTTGGGTAAAAAACGTGATTTTTGGAGGAATACGAAATTTAGCCTTAGTCAGAAACACATCATAAACAAAGTTGAGTTATTTTTCGTCAAGGAATTTGCTTGAATTTTTTCAGAAATTTGGGACATGTTATGTGGCCGTAATGAGCGATTTAGACTTTTTAACCCATTCTGTCGCCACGACCAACATACCATTTTTCTGAATTTTACTCCAAAATATTTGGAAAAGTGCCTCGTAACATATCTACTACTTCTGAGATATGTGCTCTCCCGTATATTATCGGAAATCTCAATTTTCCCAAAATTTTTAGATAAAACGACCTTCTGACACCATCTCGGGTCGAAAGTTTTTTGTTCATCCATTGGGAACTTTATTTTATAGGTCTAGGAATGCATTCCACCACATTTGGTTATTGAACATGAAAAAAAATTTAAACCTGGGTCATATAAGGGGAGATTATTTTCGGATATGCCCAAATACATAAATACTTTTATCGAAAAACCAAAAGATGATAAAAAATTAAAAAAATCTTAGTTTTTTTAATTTGCAAATTAAATTTGCATTCATTTGTCCATACAATTAATTTAATTTATTTTTCAATTCACTCAACTGCGTAAGGAATTCATCACGTTCACTGCGACGTTGTGGCAATTTTTCACGTGCAACCATTTCCTCACATTGTTTTGATATCTCATTCAAAGTGTCGCCTGCTGACATAGAAGGTGTCGGCCCATATGTCTCACTAACAGCCCAAATTTCTTTACCAAAACGTGCAAAATAATCGGCCACTCCATCAGCATTCAAATGTGCGGTCTGCAGTGGTCCCAAGAAAGCATAACGCAGACCCAAACCATTCGTCATAACACTATCCACATCCGCTACGCTAACAATTCCATCTTTGACAAGACGCCAAACTTCATTCAAAATTGCGTATTGTATACGATTTGTGGCGAAACCTTGTATCTCACGTGTCAACGTTACCGGTTTCTGACCAATCTCCAACATCAGTGCACGTGTCTTGTCAACCACTTCCGGTGCGGTCCAAGGTGCTGGGACTATTTCCACCAATGGTATGAAGTAGGGGGGATTAAGTGGATGTGAGACAAGCACCTACATTTGTAATTCAAAATATGAGATTTATATATATATGTGTGAGTGAGAATTGTGTAAGCATAGTTTGTATGTACATATAAAAAAGAGTGGTGCAAAAAATAATTGTTTAGTTGATAAAAATAAATAATTCACGATGTAAGAAAAATAACTCTAGTACAGACTCTCAACATTTTTAAAGGAAATGTAGCGATGGTCTATAGGCCATGATCATCTCAAATTTTTCGAAATTTGCAGTTGGGTTTCCAGATTTTTATAAAAATTCTCAGAGCTGATCTAAGTGCTCAGTATGGAGACATCTCGTTATTAGTTTTGCAAAAATTTTTTTTTGGAAGTTATGGGCATGGAACTTCATAGTGTCCAAGTTGTGTTTTTGCGAAAAATCGATGCAAATTTTTTTTTTATCCACCTTTCTGTAAAAAAAAAATTTCAAAAAAAAATATGTATTATTTTGAGATAATCAACTTTTAAGATTTTTAAAAAAATGGCCGCCATTTTGTAAATTTTCCAAATTTAAAAATGAAAATTATAATTACGTTAAAAACGCTACAAAAATCCGAAAAGAAAAACTAAAAAAATTCATTTTTGACAAATGGCGGGAATTGCATCGATTTTTCGCAAAAACACCACTTGGACACCCTGAAGTTCCATGCCCATAGCTTGCAAAAAAAAAAAAAATATGTCGCTAAACTAATAATGAGAGGTCTCCATACTGAATACTTAGATCAGCTCTGTGAATTTTTATAAAAATCGGAGAACCCAACTGCAAATTTTCGAAAACTTTGAGATGATCATGGCCCACACATAGTCCGTGGGATCGCGTACAAAAAAAAAAAATTTATAAACACACTGCTGTGTATTTAATGTTCAGGTTCAGTCGGACAAAATTTTGAGAATGGGGAAGCATGATGGTGGGACGTTTACCGTTCAAGCTATCACAAAGTCATGGACTTCAGGTCAGAAAAAAATGTATGAACACAACCTTGGTTTTCATTCTAATCAAAAGTCTTTAATATGTTTAAAGTATAAAAAATGCTGTCGGACAAAAATTTTGCGGCGTTTGACGAATCGGACACGCCGAATAAGCCAAAGTTACAAAATAAAAAATTTTTCCAGAATTGATCAATAAAAATATTCAAAATCAAGTGGTGACATTGTCGGACAAAAATATTGGGGCATAACAACAGTCGGACAAAAAGTGTCATTTTAATTCACCGACCCCCACTAAGTTTAGCTCTCCAATATTTCTCTCAGACATATTACCCCCTCTTTTCTACCCCTTAAGGGGGCTCCCATACAAAATGTTGATAAGAACATAAAAAAAATTCCTTATCGCCAGGAGAGGAAAAAAATGTTCACCGACCCCCACTAATTTTTCCTTTTCAATATTTTAGTACGAAACAACACATTTGCCATCCTATTCAACTAAATCATCACATGTGTTGGTAGGTACATATGGATATTAGACCGATGCGTTTTGGACGAAAGTTTAAAATTCGTCGCGCAACCGGCAGAATTGTAAAGTTTAACTATCGACATGAAGATTGCCGCCACCCTAGCTCTGAGAGATGACGGAAAGAGGTGTAGATATATTTTTGAAGGTTAAAAAACGTGGTTTAAAAAAGCATGCTCATAGGTCCGAAGTGAATCAATTCTCAGCTTCGTAGTAGGTCGAAAACTGAAATCCAAGACATGGATTCTTATGTATTTTTTCCCGTAGAATCGAATGGCATCATTAGTTTTTTGGCGTTAAGTGAACTTTTCAGCTCAAAAAAGTTAAAATTTTCCAAATCCCCTGTTTGAGCAATCAACATTTGAACAGAAAAAATCTCAGAAAAACTTGAAATGTATATTTTGTTAGGATTTTTTCTGACAAATCTAGTGGTACCATTTTTTTTTGCACTACGACACTATTTTCATTCATGAAAAACGAATTTTTGATTTTTATTATCAAAAAATATAACGAAATCGGGCGCAAATATTTAGTCAACGACGGTTCCCAACGTCCGGACGGTTTTTTTTTCGGTGCCCCTAGTAGAATTTTTTTAGAATATTTTTGGAAATTTTTTTTAACCCATTATAAAAACGTTTTTTAAAAAGGGGTCCAAAAGACCCTTAAAAACGAGATATAATGGGTTCAGATGTTCACATAACGCGTTTTTAAGGGTCTTTTTGACCCCTTTTTCAAAAACTTGTTTATAATGGGTTAAAAAAATTTCCAAAAATATTCTACTGAAAAAAAATAAAACCGTCCGGACGTTGGGAACCGTCGTTGACTAAATATTTACGCCCGATTTCGTGATATTTTTTGATAATAAAAATCAAAAATTCGTTTTTGATGAACGAAAATAATGTCGTAGCGCAAAAAAATGGTACCACTGGATTTGTCAGAAAAAATCCTAGCAAAATGTACATTTCAAATTTTTCTGAGATTTTTTCTGTTCAATTGTTGAGTGCTCAAACAAGGGATTTGGAAAAATTTCGACTTTTTTGAGCTGAAAAGTTCACTTAACGCCAAAAATAGACGTTTAATCAAAAAACTAATGATGAAACTCGATTTTACGGGAAAAAATACATAAGAATCCATGTCTTGGATTTCAGTTTTCGACCTACTACAAAGCTGAGAATTGATTCACTTCGGACCTATGAGCAAGCATTTTTAAACCACGTTTTTCAACCTTCAAAAATATATCGACACCCCTTCCCGTCATCTCTCAGAGCTAGGGTGGCGGCAATCTCCATGTCGATAGTTAAACATTACAATTCTGCCGGTTGCGCGACAAATTTTAAACTTTCGTCCAAAACGCACCGGTCAAATGGATATGTTCCAAAAAATAGTTTCATTGCAAAGTATTTTAAAGCTTTTTTACACTTTTAGCACCACTCTATTTAACGCTCATTATAATCGCTCTCCTCGCATGTCACTTACATTTTGTCTATGTTTCAATCCTTCACTAAATAGCGATGGCATGAAAGTGCTTGTTGAGCTAGAAATTATTGTCCATTCTTCCACTATAAGGTCCAATTCACTATAAAGTTGCTCTTTCCAATCGATGCGCTCCGGTATGCATTCCTGTATGAACATGGCATTGTCTGCAAGCGTTTTGACATCATTTGTAGCGGAAATGCATTTGAATTGCTCCGCTGCATTTAGTGCGCCACGTAGTGCACCCTTTGCCTCTAAACGTTGTAGTTCCTTTTCGATTTCCTGCAGCGCTGTCGTTATCTGCGCTGGCAATATGTCATAGAGCATTACTTGATAACCCACAGAAGCAAATAACATGGACCAAGCACGTCCAATAAGACCGCTACATGTGAAGGAATTAGAGGGTGTTGTCATGTATTATTAAGATGTATTGTTAAAACTAAAATATACTATGTATGTGGTAAACTACCTGCCAATAATTCCTATTTTCTCGCTTTTCATAATTAAATGTGTGAAATGGTTGGAGTTTTCAGCAGCAATTGCAAATGTTGTATTTTAACTAAAATCTCTTTAATAACTAATAATAATACTAAACAAATTATGAGAATTTTCTGAGAGATTTATCAGCATCGATTACACTGTAAAGAATTTAGACGATTGAAAGGTACGAACTTAAAGTTTAAAAACGCTTATTTCAGACATATGACGCATATCCAGGGTAGTGTAGTTCACTTTTGTTAAAAGCATCGTAAAGCTGGGATCCTCCCCAATAAACCTTTCCTTTTAACTTTTCAAATTGTGGATCATTACTTTCCGAGATATCATCCATAGAGTTGTGATACATTTTTGTTAATGGAGAATATCTCGGAAAGTTATAATACAATTGCAAAAGTTAAAAAATACACTACACTACTGCCTGAATAAGCGCCACAGGCCCTTAAAAAAACGTATTCCACACTTTAGAATAAAAATAACTCGGATTGGAGACAAAAAAAAATGCCAAGTTCGTATACGACAATCGCAAATTATCCCAAAAAAAGTTATCGAGATCTCATTCAAAATGTCGTGTTATTTGATTTCCGAACAACTAAAATTTCAGAACATGACTGGTAAACAGGATTTTATAAAAACTCAATGATCTCATTTTTGTAATATTAACTCCGAATCATTTTTGAATAGGAAGTAAATTTTTTGTGAAAAATGAAAAAAAGACCATTTCAGTATTGTAATATTTGATTATGTTTTACCCATATACGGCCTCGATCCAGACACAAAATATTTTTGCATTATAGACCTTCTAAGAAAAGCGGCACGAAAACGTAACGCCGGCGAAGTCCATAAGTCATACAAGACTTCGTAAACGTACCGCTTTGGCGATACGAATGCGAACCGTAAACGTAAATGTTAGAATAAGAACAGTAAAATTAAAAACGTAGTAATTTCTATGATTTGGTATTACGTTTGGAGCTCGCAAAATAGTAACGTTTACGTATCATTAAAATGGTTCGCTTTTGCTTCGCTAAAATCGGATCGCTTACGAACTATTTTAAATAAAAGATTGCATTTTTAATTTGATAATACGTATTTTATATTAAATTTTTATCATATTTAGTTTAGTGTAACTCAAGTAATTCCTTTGATAACCAAGTGAATTTCAAGGCCATCAGCTTGAAGATCTTCTTCTCCAAGCGTTGGATAATATTACCGACAAATCCACTTTGAACGCCATTGGACTTTAATCATGGTTTGCTGCCATGGTATACGAGAACTTTGTGATGAACCAAATGTCTACATTCCAAAAATTAATAATAAAAAAATTAAACCAGAAAAATTTTGAGGAATAAAAGAACATATTGTTTGTTTACACATTCAATGTATGCATGTGTTAGTTAAATCGCAGTTCGTAAGGGATTCGCTTACGGTACGCAATTTGCGAACCGTAAATTTTTTTTAGAGGGAAGTCTGGTTAATGAGCTAGAGGGCATTAAAAAATTGATTTGCAGTAACGCATACATGCCGATTGTTTAAAATTTTTTTTTTCTTTTTGAAGGAGGGCGCAAGCTTGTGAAGAACTTGAAAAAGGGACGCAAGCAAAAACGATTGAAAACCGCTGTGCTTAAGGAAGCCTAGACTTTCTAATTCGAACTATCTGATTTTCGTTCCATATATTTCACAATAAAAATCACATGTTTGGGCTGGCTATCCCAAAATATTCTTTGAATAGTTGGACCGAATTCAGAGAAATGTGATTAAAGTGTTTGGAAATATAATATAATCATCTTCTATATATAGCTTCACTTCGATTTTTGGTGAGCAGTGCTCGAGAGAGATACGTATTCTGGTGTCAACAGTCTAAATGCTCTATCGTTCTACTACGAACTCTCAATAAGTCCAAACTTTTGGAGTTGTCTCTATGCTGAATAGCATATCAAGTTGTGGAACATTCTACCACGAATAATTCTTCTAAAATATCAGCAAAATATTGATTGGAATATAACAATTCAGTAAACGTTACTTCTAGTTTAAATAACTCCTATATTGAACAAATTTGTTTTCATAGAATTTATTAGATTTTTTTCTTCCAGTGCACAATTAAATAAAAACAATTATCAGCACATGAAGTACATATTTCGTTTTTTATATGCTAATAACAATTTAATTTTATTGTAATGATTTCAATGACTTTATCATCACAATTTTATTATCGTCTTATTGTGGTCGTTCAGACGCGTAGGTCAAATGTAAACAACTCATAAAAATACAACTTTTGGTATGAGGAACTTCTCGTTATCACGGCAGACCAATAAAATGACAGTAATAAATTTATTTATTTGACATTTAATTGAATTTTAATGATGAGTTTAATTTGTTCTAAGATTATCTGTAAAAAAAACAACTTATTAAAATATTTTAACAATCAGTTTAAGGGAACATAAATTTTATATAAAGTAAACTTGGGCAAATGACAAAAAATTTAATATTTTAAACTGCACTAAACATAAAGATGATAATTCGCTACTGACTTTTTATGTGCTTATTATGAAAAATAGTCCGTTTCTCATTAAAAATATTGAACTTGTTTTCATTTATTGAGTATAATTGGTAGCAAATTTTATACCGCCCACAAATTATTGAGAATATTCTGGGCCTTATCTACTCCTCTTTGATAGCTTTGTTGCTGCAGTAACTGTCTCAAGTATATTTCATCTTATATTATGTTTTTTTTTTCTTATGCATTCACTTATTTTTATATTTGTTGTGCAGAAAAGTTTTTCTTACTTGATCTGAATCATATTTTTTATTTTTTTTTCTGCAATACTGTTTAGTTATTGCAAAGTTTTTCTTTCTGTATGTTATCAATTTTTATATTTTTCTGTTTTTTTTTTTTTTTTATAAAATTTTATTTCTTTCAAAGAATTTTTTTGTTGCTTCAAGCTAAATCGATATTTCAATCTTTGCATATTTCGAAAAGCTGTAGTTGATGTCGAGCAAGTTCACGAAACAAATAACAAGATAGGGTTATGCTTCTATTTATAAATTCTTTATAAGATGCAAAAATTTCTGTTCTGACAACTTTAAAAAATTAGTTTAAAAAAAAGTATTGATACCAAAGTAGGGAGAATAAAGCACAAAATATTGCAAGTCACAAACAATAATTTAACAAATTATGTAAAATATGGTGGAATATCCAAAGTAAACTAAAAGTTCAAGGTTGTAATGTGGAACTGTCCACGATTTATGTGTCGTATGATAATTGACACTTTTTTTGTGCTTTCCAGAATAATTACTTTTTAGAAATATGCATAAGCCTATGCGAATAGAGTAACTTAGGGTAATGTGATTACCTTTTAACTTTTTTGCCAATTTCTAGCAAAGTAATTGTAGTAGGTAAGCTTGGCAAAATTATTTGTATTAGTTATTCCATTGTTTTCACTATTTGATAATTCATAAACTAAAATATTAAAATTATCAAGCGTGAGGCCTGTTAAATTGAAAGTAGGGGAGATGTGTTTACCTTGGTCCGCTTTTCAGTTTTTTCAATGTGCTGGATTTTCCAAAAAAGTTTCTGTAGTTTTTTGATTAAGTTATATTTCTACAATGCTTGCAGCATCGAATGACGTGACAATGATATTTCTATGTCTTACAATTGAGTAGAAATATTACTTTTTCCGTTGCAATCTCAAACGGTCCAAGGTACACTTGCAAAAACAAAAGAGAATACATTGTATTTAGTTAATAAATTATGAAAGAACCATTTATTATGTAATCAAAAGTAAAATTTTTTTGAATAAAAAAAAAAAAAATTGATCTTAACAAAAAATTTAACACAAAAATGTGCATTTAGTTAAAAACAATTAATTAAACAAAAATGGTTGCAAATAAATACATTAATCACGTAAATAATAATAATAATATTATATTGAGAGGCGATTATGGCTTTCTGGTTGTCCGTCGAAAAAGGCTCGCTGGTCAATTATCATAGGTCCAAGGTACACACAGACAGCACGTTTTAAAAACTGTCAACACCCATAACATATATTATTAAAAATACATCTAAAACACACTAAAAGCTTAAAACAATAACTGAACTTAATTTCTGATGTTGTAAAACTGAAATATTTCAAGAAAGTTTCTCACAAAACGTTTCGTCATTTACTCCAAAAACAAATTTTTACACACAAAAAACACTTTTTCCGTCACTTTTTATACACGCATACAGCTTGACTGTCTGAAGTCTACTAATATGAGTCACCGGTATGAGTGGAAAATTCCATAGAAGAACATTATCGTTCATATGCAACCGTTGAGTGGCAATCGACACTCGGACCTAGATACACTCGGACCAAGGTACACACATCTCCCCTACCTTATAATTACTGAAAAATAAAAGTATTGGGTAATATTGATCACCCTGTCCATTTCCAAAGTAGTACCGTTATTCGCCACTTTTGTTTGACTAAAAGTCGAGTAGTATTATTTTAGATTACATTTGCTATAAAAAAACTGTAACATAAACCAAAGTCCTACTACCAAGTGAATAAGTAATAAGGACTACCAAATCATACATAAAATAGTACTCCACATTACTCAAACACATGTAATTAATTAATAAGTTTTTTAAGGTGCAATAGTAATCAAAGTTGATATACGGTATATAATATCGGGTAGTCCACATTGCCCGAATACATCACTTTTTTGAAATAATCATTGATTATATGAAAGAGATTTAAAATCAGACTTGCTTATGCATTTCTTCGTTGAATAAAAGTTTCACAATAACTGTAGAGTTATTTGAATTTTAGAAAACAGAGTTCTGAGAAAGTTATTTAGTTATTCTCAGAGTACTACAAATAAGTCAACTTGACCTCACAGCATATGCTAAGAAATTTTTTCACACGTGTAAGGAGCATAATAGGAAAGCCAAAGATCGTAAAAAATATATTTTTTGCGTTTTAATGTGCACAAATAACCAGAATTGTTGCATAGTCTTTAATATAAGAAATAAAAGAAGCACCACATTACCCGCATAGTCCCTAAATTACTCTATATATGTAGAAAGGTGATACAAAAATACCGAATGTATCGAAATGTTCGGGGCGCTCAACTTAAATGATTCTTGTTATATTAAAAACCACATGATATAATTTTAAATTTTTAACAGCAACTCAACACACAGCTGATTTCGAAAATACAGGGTCCGCCATCTAACGTTTTTTTTTTTTCAACTAGTGCTTATTTCATGAATGGTAACACTTAGCTCATGTCTGATTTGACAAATAATTAGTTTTATTTTTCCGCTGAACGAATATGGTTGCGTTTTTGCTTCGCTAAGTGGGCCTACGAAGAGGCATAATTGGGCCATTTTTCTTCGAAAATGAGCAAGGAGTGGTCGTTACAGTCAATGGCGATCGTTATCGGGCCATGTTGAACGAATTTTTGTTCAAAAAAATTGAAGAGGAGGATATTGGCAACATTTGGTTTCAACAGGACGGCGCTACGTGCCACACAGCCGAAGCTACACTCAAAAAAAAAAAGTTATTTCAAAAAAAAAAAAAAAAAAATTTTTGGCGGACCCTTTATTAAACAGAGAACAGAGATATAATGTTAGAATGACGTTGGAGAGCTTTAGAATAAGGCAAAATGCAAAAACAGCTGTGAACGATAGGGAGGACTATAATAATATTAGTCAGTGTTATAGTGTGATCTTGTAACAGTCATTAATGTTTCAATGTTTAATGTTTTTATTGTGTTTTTATTAAAATTTTTTCATTAAATTAACTCATTTCTATGTAAATTTTAATGTTAGTGCATTTTTCTAAGTGTCATTTGCTAAAAATGTTAAAAAATGTATTTTCATTGTAGTTTTTGTTCCAATAAATATACCCCTGAGGTAGCCTAAAACCAATAGGCGAAACGTTGGGAAATAGCGGAATGAAATTGTTTTAATTTTATTTAGCGTTTTTAAAATCTTGTGACCATCAAGCTCAATGCAACAAATTGATGCAAAAAACACTCATACATATGATATAAGTTTAAGACCTTAAATATTAATTAACGGGGTCGTTGACCATTTTTCCCCATCAGGATACTTTGGAGATGGCTAATTATATATAAATTATTAACTTTTTCTTATCGAGTGGTATATGGGTGATTCTCCAAAAAAATTTACCATTCAATGTCCCGAGGCTGAAAACCAAGTTTCAATTTAAAATTATTTAACACAGGTACTTTGACAGAGCTTCTATATGAATAGCTTAAAAACTCATTCTCCGTCCTGTCTCTAACCGCATCTTAGTGCACTTAATTTCCCCGTTTGGCATATTACGTTATTTTCTAAAAAAAATTTTGAACGACATTATTTGTATATATGCTGTTTTTCTGTGTTAACTCTTCGAACATTTTTTTTAAATAGAATTGACATACATAGAAATTGGTCTAGTTAGGACTATCTCCGCTCAGATTTTCTTGTTCTAACTGTAAATTTTTTAAATATTGAGTAAATGGAGAACTGAAAGTGAAAAGAGAGAGGAGATTCAGTGTATTTTCAGCTCAGTCAGTTTTGGTTTTTCTTCAATGAGTGTTCGCGTATTTTTCCTTAAATGTTAAAAAATTTTGTAAATAAAGCAAGTGTGCATCATTCTCCGCGTAATTTTTTTTTTTTTATATTAGGGGAAAGGTTCCGGGTGTGGGCAACGTTTTGTTTTCGACTCATAACTTTTGACCAAATGTATATTATGCAGACTTATAAGTGACAATGGAAAGCTAAAGACCTTAGCTAATTACTGGCGAAAAAGTAAATTGATTCCTTCAGTTGGAAAAATTATATTAAAAATATAGTGAAGTGATCATTTTTGACAAAAAAAAAGACGTTGGGTCCGGTTGTGGGCACCCTTAGGAAATCGGCTAAAAATGGGAAAATATGAAATTTAATGCAATCAAATGGGGAAGAAAGCAAAATTAATTTATTTCGGAAACATTAACTCAAAAAAATTTAACAAATTCTGCTCAACGGCTTTAACAAAATCAGCGTTACTGAAAACGTCTGGATCAAATGGCATCATGCCTTTTGCCTTGAAACCAGACTTGATTATCTTCGGCTGATGACAGATCAATTGTTTTACAGATTAATCTAGCTGGTTGACGTAATTTCTAGCCCTTTTGTCAAGCATGAATTTTTTGTACCAATCCATGCCCGCAATCTGTTTCTCGGTCTGTCTGGAAAATCAATACCGAGATTTTTTGCAAAGTGTTATGCCACCTTAACACCCACACTTAATTAAAATAACTTTTTTTCTACGATATTTTTAAAGAGCCTATTGGTTCTTTCCTTTCCACTAAAAAAGCGTAAAATCGCATGAGAATACCATTAAGATTAGTAACGTTGGCATCCACGACGATATTTCAGTAAAACACACGCTTTAAATAAAAAAAGAGGGGTGCCCACACCCGGACCAATTCGGGGCACATACTCGACTTTAATAGCCACTTTAAAAAGCAATGAGCACATTGTGTTGTGTGAACATTTTAGTTGCATTCGGTTTTGAATCACAAAATATAATAAACTTACTGCATAAATATAGATTGCAGCTTTCGATTGATTCATTTCGATTTATCGCACTTGGAAAATGATTGAAAAAAACTTTTGTGTTGACTTTCACTTATTCAAAAATTATTTTGATCTCAGCATCAAGCAAATGCGCCTGTTTGCTGCAATAAATGCACAAAAACTTCATGCTGTCATAACACGCGCTTAACATTTGTCAGAACAGCCGCATTTGTTTTCGGTCAAAAGTTACGGGGGGGTGCCCACGCCCGAACCCTGCCCAATGGCGGTACTTTTCCCCTACTAAATTTATTATTTTATTTTTATATAATTCAATCAATAAACAATTAGAGGGGCTATCGACCAGTTTTAACTTTTTTTAAAAAAATTGTTATTTTCATTGTGACATTACTGTTTTCGCAACTTTTCGTCATTCTCCGTTTAATCATTCTCTGTAATTTTTTGCAACATTTCATTGTCCTCCATTTAGTAACCCTCCACCGGTTTTTTTTATTTCTTTTGCTTAAATTATTTATTTAAAAAATAAAAATTTAAATTTAGTCTTAAAACACTTAAATAAACTTTTCAAAAATCCAACATAAATTTTTAGGGCTGCCACCTGGTTATTTTTGATAATCTTATAAAGTTCTTACTTTTTTTTGACTAAATTGAAATTTTTGGTTTCAGAAACGCTCAGATAAGCTTTTATACAATTTTGCAAAACTTTTGGTGTTGCCACTTGGTTCTTTTTGATAATTTTGCTTAAACCATTTATTTAAAAAAACATTAAAATTTAGTCTTAAAACACTTAAGTGAACTTTATATGATAAAAATCCAAGATACATTTTTGGGGTTGCCTCCTGGTTATTTTCGAAAATCTTATATTATTCTTAGTTTTTTTGACAAAATTTTTGGATTCAGAACAGCTTAGATAAACTTATTTTAGGGTTGCCAACCGCTATATTTTTCTTAGTTTGGTTCGGTGAGTTTTTAACGATTTAAATTATACAAAAATTTAAATTAAATCGACAAATTTTTCACCCAATGCCGACCAAAGTGCACTGTGCGTCAAAGATATTAAAGGCATTCAAAACAACACCATGCCAATTGGGCTAAATTGTATAGATAAAATTCAGTACATTTATTATTAAAGTAGATAGATTAAATTAACTTCATAGCGATCTCACTAACAAGATTTACTCAATTCTAATGTATGCGCCTTTACTCACTCAAAGTCACAGCATATTGACTTACACTTACACATTACGAAAAAATGCAATTATAGCTGAAACGCATACTACTAACTCCCTTTTTTTCTTGGTAAAGACGGCTGCTACAAATTTAAATAATTTGTTAGCATACGCCCCCAATAAAGTGCAATCAAATTACTTTACAAAGTCACCCACAATACCAAGAGCATTAGACTGAAACCGAAAATTGTGACAACACACAATGACAACAAAAAAAGCACCATACAATATACCATGACCAGTGTTGCCAAGTTTGTCGAAAAATTATTCACATCACGTGCAGTTTTTTTTTTTATGCAGCTACACAAGCAAATTTCGGTACAAATTTAATTTTTGTTTAGTGTCACTTGACAAAAAAAAAAAAACGAAGAAGAGGGAATGGTGCAAAAAGTGCTTAGTGCTTAGAAAGGACGAAAGAATGGCATCTCTTTACTACCAAACAAATGGCAGAATTTGGCCACTTTGATATGCTGATTAAATTTGGTTGCGCGTACGTGTTGGGCGTTTTCTATGAAGCGGCGATTTAAGTTGTATTTGTTGTTGTTGCTGTTAATGCTGATGTATCGAATTTGTGCTTGGTTTCTTAATGTTGTCCGTCGCATGGCGAAATTTCCATATAAAGGTGCGAAATTTTCTATATTGATGTCTAGAAACTGCGAAACCGTTTAAGTGCAAAGTCAGCAGTTGAAGCGAAGGTGATGGAATGAGTGGAGCTTCTGGAAATTTTACGCAGCCCTTCTGGGTCTTTGTGTTAGCATGAATGTAATGCAAATTTAAGATCACAAAAGGAGTATTCTTTCAACAATAATTTAAGTAAATTTAATAAAAATCATAAAGTACACAAACAAACACATACATATACTTACTTTAAGGTACATAAAAGTTCTCTAGACAACAAAAGACATAACCAACACAATTGTCGTCAAATTGAAACAAAGCATCCTTACCAAGAAGGATATTTCGAATTAGTGAAAGCGTTTGTGGTTTTGGTAACATCCCAATAAGCTTTAGCTGTGCAGATTGTAACGCTCCGAGCCATAAAAGAAATGAAGAAATAATAATAATAAAACAAATAGTAATAAAATCTTATTATAAAACGTGCTGTCCGAACATTGGCCAACGTAAAAATGAAATCATCAAAGGATATTAATTTATTTGTTTTGTCCTTTATTCTTTAGTTTTTTTCATTACCACATAGCGGGAAAAGTTAAGGAAAGAAGTGCACTTGGAAAAAATTAAGTGCACTTTATGAATTTATAGGGGAAAGTGCTACATAAATTCTACTACATATAAAGTTGTAGCTAGCAGACGACATATGTATGGTTCAACGTCTGCGAAACATTTTATCAAAAACACTTCGCCACTTCCCCTTTCATAAAATGACTTCACTTTTTTTAATCCAAATTTTGCCTTAAAATTTGACCATTCTTCATCTCATGTTATCGTTAAAGTTGGAAATTCTTGAATTTAAATTGTTTAGTAATCCAAATTGAACCCTTTATAGTAAGTTTGCGAAAACCTTTGGGAAAAATGTTTTTATACAATATTTTCCAAATGTTTTTATACAATATTTTCAAATTGATAATCAAACATGTTTCCTTAGTGTTTATTAAGTTTATTAAACAACAATTTCCAAACATTTTTATAATTAATTAAAAATGAAAATAAAAATAAGTTTACTGAGAATCGAACCTATGACTTCCAAGTTATGAGTCGACAATCTTATAAATTGACCTAACGTGCCAGTTATGATTCAAATGGCTTGTATTTTACTTAGCTTGATAATTCATTGAAAGAATAAAATAAAATATTTTTCGAAAGCTTTGAAAACGATTACGAAAACATTTGGAAATAAACATTTTCTAAATGTTTATTTTAAAATAACAAAACAATTGTGAAAATTTCAAAAAAATAAACATATTCCAAACTCTTGAAAATTCGTGATGAAAACATTTGAAAATTAACTTTTTCCAAGCGTTAAATTGTAAAGGTTATAAAATTGTTTATTGGGGATTGAGTAAATAAATTTGTGCTCTAACTTTTTGTGTTTACTTCGCTAACACTTGACTTTTTTAACTTTTTTCACTTCGCTCAAATTTTTCAAAACGACAGCACTGCTTGACAAGTAATATTGCCTTAGACCCAGAATTTCTTCTAAGGAATCGCAGCGAGAATTTCACTCAAATTGCAAACGGATAAGACACACGATGCGCTCAACACCAACTAAAATGTACGGACAAGTATTAGAGTGGAAATTTTGCAATAGTCTTCAGATGAAATCGCTAGTAGTCATTTAGTTCGAAAAATGAGGGTACTTGAAAAGTTTTTCGGAAATTTTTAAAATGCGTAATTTGTATAGATTTCGATGTGCCCTTTCCGAATTTCGACTTTGCCACCTTGAATCTTTGCTACCATACTGGACTGGAGAGAAATCCAGCCTAGTATTCATATAAACGTTAGACCGGGTCGAAACTAAGATTCAACCCGAAACCGACTCAAAAGTTAGAGGGATTCTTAAAAACGTTAGCTGCTAAATTTTTTTTTCATTCTGAGAAAAACCAATGGAGCAGTTTTGATTCTACTAAATGCATATTTTGGCCTAAATAAAAAACATGTTTTTTGGTCATAACTGTTATTTTTCATCATAAAATGAATACCCAATAGTGCTTTCAGGGGCGTGGAGAGAAAATCCGGGCCCGGGGGTAATTATATACCGGGCCCCACTACTAGCTTTTTTTTATTCGATACTAACCCACAGGATGCCCAAGAGATATGTGAAATGTGCAAATTTGTGATTTTGTTTGCTTCCCGCCCATATTCATAAAATAAAAGTCAAAAATAAGATTTCGACCGGTCTTCGATCAATGCTTGAAAAATATACTAAAAAAAGCCAAATCATTTTAACTGCCCGAACTTCGAGACTATTGGTTTCTTTCGGAGATTTCATTATATCAACTTTTGTAGAGTATAACTATGCTAAAATTATATCCTTAGGAGATTTCGGTCCAAATATTAAACTTGATGCTGTTTTGGAACAAAAATACAAATTTTTTAAGAAAATTTTCATGACAAGAAATTGATTTTTTGTAAATTTCAAGTGGCGAAATATTTGTTCTGGAAATCCTATGTTGTAATTTAAAAGAAAAACGTAATTAAAATTACATACTAGCTTTTGGGGTATGGATCTGTTCTCAAAGTACTGATTTTGTCTTCAAAATGAGCTATAAAATGATCTTGTATAATTTTCCTTTCAACAAATAATATTTTGCTGAAGGCAGGATTCTGTACCTTAAAATTTTTAAGTTATGTAGCGTGTAAAAGGTTATTGATTTTATAAGTTTTATTTTTTTTTAATTGAGAGCAAAGATAGGCGTTGGTTCTAGTTTTAATCAGGGCTCTACTTACCAGCGCACTATGGTTTTTATTGGACTAAAAAGTGCACACAAAAATAATTCACTACAAGGACCCTTTAAAAAAAAAAAAAAATCAAATGCAAAATTAACGGTTATACATTGAGCTATCTGACAAGATGCCCACTTTTTCTAGCATTTGATCCACAAATTAGGGACAGAGGTCGAAATCTCATAAATTTAAAAAAAAACGGTTTTTCTGTTTAAAAATGTTAGTCGCATTAAACGCAGGAGTTATACATGAATAAATTTATATGCATTCAATGAAATCAAGCAAGAAAAAATTAATTCATTATGAAAATGGGTGGTGCCACGCCCATAAAACAAATTCCTGATATCTCCGAAACTATTAGACGCATATAGATAAGACTCGGTATGTTTGTAAAAGGCACAAAGAGAAATCATATTTATTAGAAAAGTGGGCGGTGCCACGCTCCAAAGATATAAAACACACCATATCTTCGAAACTATTTGACCCATGTGGATGAAATTCGGTTTATATACAAAAGTCATCAAGACAAATAATGTCTGCTGAAAAAATATGTGGCATCACGCCCACAGGCAATGCTACATGAATGAACTTGTTTCCTGTAGAACAGAGTTTCAATTAATAAGGATATGTTCATTGTTGGGTGTGGTACCGCCCTTTTTTTCAGCAAATATTATTTGACTCACTACTCTTTATATACATATATACCGAAATTCATTGCTGTAGCTCAAATAGTTTCGGAGATATGATAAGTTTAAGTTGTAGGGCGTGGCACCGCCCACTTTTTTAGTGGATATTATTTCTCTCTGTGCCTGTTACAAATATACCGAATCTTATCTATCTGCGTCCAATAATTTCGGAGATATAACGAATTTGTTTTTGGGGCGTGGCACCGCTCATTTTCACTTTGAGTTAATTTCATCTTAATTGAGTTGATTGAATGCACATAAATTTATTCATATTTCACTCCTGCGTTTAATGCGACTAACATTTTTAAACAGAAAAACCGTTTTTTTCAAAATTTATGAGATTTCGACCTCTGTCTCTAATTTGTGGATCGAATGCTAGAAAAAGCGGGCATCTTTTCAGATAGCTCAATGTATAACCTTTAATTTTGCATTTGATTTTTTTTTAAAAAAAGGGTCCTTGTAGTGAATTATTTTTGTGTGCACTTTTTAGTCCAAAAAAAAAAAAACCATAGAGCAGCGATGGGCTCGAGCTCTGAAATCGATTTTCATGCGAGCCCGTACCTAACCACATAAGCCTTTAATTTAGAGGCCCGTGAGGACCCGTAAATCACACGAAGGTTTAGAAGCACGAACTTGGAAAGAATTCTGTTATTAAATAAAAATATGGAAACTTATGTCTATGTGAAATGTTTAGAATGAAAATGGAGTAAGTTAAGTCAAACAAAAAAACTTATTAGATTTGTCCAAAAAGTTAGCAGGCAATGGTATCACCTTTGTTTTTTCTCTTTCGAAAAAAAAAAAAAAAAAATTTTGCGGGCCCGGGCTTTTTCTCAAGTGCTTGTTTCGTGTTCATTGGTTGGGCCCGTTTCCTCTAGTTGAGCGTAAATATCATTTCACAAGCATGCAAAATACTACTATAAATTTTATTTATGAAGATTTTGTTTCTGCTTAAGTCCGGGCCCTCCACAAAACTCCGGGCCTGGGGGGAATCCCCTCCTTACCCCCCCTCTCGTCAGGCCTGCTTATTGGTTCTGTCGCTTCCACTGAAAATGCGTAAAAAGTCATAAGAACACCATTTAAATTAGTAATGTTGGCATCGACGATGATATTTCAGTAAAATATACGCTTTAAATTAAAAAAGAAGGGTGCCCACAACCGACCCAATTAGGTGCCCACAACCGACTTTGACAGGCACTTTGAAAAGCCATAAGCAAATTCTGTTATGTGAATCACAAAATATAATAAATTTACTGCAAAAATATAGATTGCATTGAGCTTTTCGATTGATTCACTTCGATTTATCGCACTTGGAAAATGATTGAAAAAAACTTTTGCGCTGACTTTCCCTTATTCAAAAATTGTTTTCTAATCAGCACAAAGCATATGCGTCTGTGTGCTCCAGTATATGTACAAAAATTTAGTGCTGTCATAACACGCGCTTAATATTTGTCAGAACAGCCGTATTTGTTTTCTGTCAAAAGTGACGGGGGGTGCCCACACCCGACCCATGCCCTCAAGCGACGCTATTCCCCTACTATATAAAAATCTACAAATGTCGAAAGGGCGAAAGTCATGAATTTTCATATATTGCTTTTTTTTCTGCCAATTCTTAATGCCAGAGGGCTTTTGTTATAAGAGAGCATAAAAAAAGATTTTCACCATTGTGATAAATTTTTTTCGATATATGATAATTCGAAAAGTAATCTTCCAATTGGAAATATACAAAGGTAAAGTTTTATGAGGAAGATTGTGGCTATCCATTGCCTTTGGTACTGAAAGTAAGAAATAACTTCAAATATTCCTCAAAACAGCGATTTTTGCACATCTAAGGAAAGATATCATAAGAACTATTTACTATTCGGCGTATCTTTTTTATTTTGAAAAAAGTAAGTATTCAAGTAAGTTACTCACTGATGATGATATAACAGTAATAAAGTCATTAGTGATGAAGCCAAACAATGGGCAATAAAGGTCTTATGATCGTTATTCCATATTTTCTCTCAATGTACGTACATTCTAAAAATTTATACAAATCGTTGAAAAAAAAAAAGTTTTGCATTGGAGACTTTAAGAACTCAAATTCAATGTTTTTGCGTTAAAAAATTTTGCAATTCTATACAAATGCGAAAATAACGAAATCCTACCAAGGAAACTCTTATTTCGCATTTATCACTACAGCTAAAAATAAAAAGAAATTAATGAAAAAAAAAAAAAAAAAACTATTGCAAAGTGAAAAACTACACCAGACGACATTAATGAAATTAATTTTTAGCAGTAACCGGAAACGGTTAAATGAACTCCATTTTACTTGGCGTTTTTGTGCGTTTTCTGACAAATGATTTCGGGTTGTGTTGCCAGTCTCTCACTTTTGGGCGAGGTTTTTTGTTTTTTTTTTGGTTTTGTTTCATTTGTTATTCTTCACTTTCTTTCATCATCTGTACGTTTCATCTTTTCATCTCTTGTGGCGTAAAATGAAAAATGAAACTTCGCGTGGAAATCAAATGAAAAAGGACGCTTTGACAGCACAAAAAAGGGTACCGAACTGGAGGGTTTTCTTTCTTTCTTTCATTTCTATAAAGACATCTATGGAAAGGAGCAAGGCAAAGGTATTAGATAAAGTATGAAATGAAGTTGAAATTGGAGTGTGAGAAAGAAAAACATGCGGTGAAATGAAAGCAAATTAAAAATGAGCTTGTGGTTTTTTTCCCAACTTAATTGCGAAAAAAAGTTGATTGGAATTAATTAATTTACCGGCAGAAATTAGCCAACTGTAAATATTTTAATTTATATTTCTTAAATTTTGACGTAGGATTAAGGATCATGATATAACGAAATTCTATAGTGCCATATTTAAGGTGGATAAAAGTGTTGTAAGGATTGAAGGCACTAAAAACAAAAGAAGGTGAGGTAGATGATAATATTTTGTCAAATCAGTATTATGGAGAATCGAAATCCGAAAAATTTTGAAAAATTTAAGAACCGTGTGAAATATTGAAAAATGTTCGAAAATCGGCACTATATTCAAATATGCTATAATAGTCAAAACATACATGGGCATTCCTCAGAAACTTTTAACCTATAGTTGTCGTCAAGTTTTGATGTCAAACACGCATCATGTCAAGATGCATTTAATTCAAATAGTAATGATTTTTTGTGAATTTTTTGTGAATGCACATACTTCCTAATGTTTGAGCAATATGTCCGCAGGCCAATATTCACAAAAAAATCATTACTATTTAAATTAAATGCATCTAAGGTGTTTGACATGACACGTGTTTGACATCAAAGCTTGACGAAAACTATAGGTTAAAAGTTTCTGAGAAATGCCCATATAGCAAAATAAAACTAGGAAGGGTTTTACCTTTGGCGTGGCCAAACATTAAATACCCTACACAGCAGTATTTTGAAAATTTTGCTTATATGGGAGGTGCCACGCCCTCTGAATTCAATAATATTTTGATGTATTTTCAGTTTTTTTTCGTCATCAAACAAATAAAATATTTGAAGTTATGTTATATGGAGATTGATTCGTAAAAGTTGTTCCCTCGGAATGCTTCTTATATATCTGTGAAAAGATGGCAAATATATGATATGTCAGATTTTTTTCGTTAACGTTTTTTTCTTCATCTTGGCATCTCTGAGTGAAATCTAGGATCTAACAAAATCTTGTATCCTTACGCCTTCTGGTTCCCGATATAAAAGACATTATAAAATATGATATGACAGTTTTTGCATAATTTTTAAGATCTAATTAAAGTTTAAATTCCGTCACCTGAAAAATTTATAAAATTGGCTTATCATAGTACTTTGCCATCTAGCGTCACATTTTTATTTTTGAAAAAAGCCTATAAAAACTACCGAAGGGATACTATATGCAAAATAAAATTTAGAGCATTTTGTGTGACATAAACATATATATTTTTTTTTTCAATATTTCAATATCATTCCCTCTTCTTCAAATACAAATTGTTTGCTAAAACGAATTCAAGAATTGATTTTTCCAATTATCAATTATTTCAATGAGCTCCTGTTGGTCCTTATGAATGTGATAATAGAGATACAAAATTAAGTCGAGAATATCATTTGAAAAAACTCGATACTTTCTGGCAGTGAACTTAAGTCTAAAGACATACTCTTTAAGAATAAATGTTAAAAATAGCACGATTCCATATTATCAATTGCCATAAGTGCAACCATCAATTATATATTTGGGTCGTTAAAAAAATAATGTACCTTTGTACTTTCATTATAAAAAAAGAGAAAGACTATCGCAAAAAAAAATATGATTATTATTAAATTATGACTAAAAAACCTGGCCATTGCCTCTGTGACACTTATGACACACTCAAATGATTTGAATCGATGTAAATATCTCAACCGAATATGGTACACATTTTTATAGTCTACACCCAGGGTATATTCATTTTGTCGTTCCGTTTGTAACGCAGAGAAGGAGGCGTGGCAGGTATGGAAAAGTATATATATTCTTGATCAGCATCACCTCCTGAGTCGATACAGCCATATCCGTCTGTCTGGCTGGCTGGCTGTCTGGCTGGGTGTGTGTGGAAATACATTTTTTGGGAAAACTGAGCAACATAATTCAATGAAATTTGGTATTCTGCCTTCGTCGTAAAAGTTAGCTCGGGGGATTGAAAATGAGAGAAATCGGTCGACGGACACGCCTACCGCCCCTACAAAAAATATATTCAAAATGCAATAATAAGAGCATTATTTGCAATAACATAAGCAAAATACACATATATACTAGGGAAAGTAATTATAAGCTCTGAGCAAAAACTAGGCGAATTCGGACTAGAGGGCGTGGCACCTCCCATATAAACAAAAATTTCAAAATGTTATACGGAAAGCGTTTTTTGAGATAACCCAACAAAATTACACTCAAACACTCGGCTCTCTAAATGCAAGCTATACGCAAGATCTAGGTAAGCTCGGACAAGAGTGCGTGGCACCTCCGATATAGGCAAATGTTTCAAAACTATATAATGAAAGTGTTTTTTGAGATAATTCAGCCAAACTTCACTCCACCACGAAGAACATTAATTGTAAGCTCTGAGTTTAAAGTAGGCGAAGTAGGATTAGAGGGCGTGGCACCTCCCATATAAGCGAAAGTTTCAAAATGCTATACTGAAAATTTTTTTTAAGAAAACCTAACCGAATTTTACTCACTCAGAACAGTAAATGCAAGCTCTACGCAAAATCAAGGTATGCTCTGAGGCGAGGGCGTGGCACTTCCCACATAAGCAATTTGTTCTTATACTCTCCTAATAATATACTTGAAATGCAGTGTAGGGTATTTAGTTTTTGGCCAGGCCAAAGATACCACCCCTACTAGTTTTTTACTCAATTGAAACAATCTTTTAAAAAAGTGTAACTTTTTGATCCTCCCGATTCATTTACGATATGTCAGAAGAAGAAATTAGTATCAATATATTTTAAAACGAGTTTAACAGAAAAAGACTGCATAGCACTTTCAACGACCGTAGCATGTGTTAGTGGTAAAAATTACTTTCAGTTGTTGTTTAACCTCAAAAATTTGCAAAAATCCGTCTTTTTTGAACTTTTAGAGGGGGATTGTTTTGGGAGAAATTCTGATTAGATAGAGCAATTTCGTGGCCGGTTCAGAATCAAAAAATACTTTAAAAACTATTATTATTTGTTATATCATTAGTGTCACATTATGTCATAAGTGTCATACGAATTTCGCTGCTTTTAGCAAAAATTAATTCATAATTTTTTCTTCTTTGATTTCAGATTATAAAGAATATATCTATGGAATGTGAACTTGTAAAATTATTTTTAAAAAACGCCTTCAGTTTTGTGACAACTGGCGAGTTCGAACATTTCATATAACATGTTAAATTATCGAAAAGTTTGATTTCAGATCCAAACTCAAACATAGCCCACCGAATTTTTAGCTTAACAGACCCATCTGCTATATTGGTGAGCAAAGAACTTCGAATTCCATACAAGCAAGTACGTAATAATATCGAACAAATTTATCAATTCTCTGCATAACGCCAGACTGACAACACAATACACCATATGGCTGGCGCTACAGGACATTTCATTGCATTGTATTCTCTACAAAATGCATCATTTCATATGGTTTTCTATTGTGGTGAATGTTTTCAATGTGGCATTGTATCGCGAATAAAACAACAGCAATTGACGACCAGCACGGACAGATTGAAAAATGTTAGATAATTCATATGAGAAAGATGTTAATTGACAGCAAAAACCACAAAATTTAATAATTGACCTTTGCGCAATTGGAATTTGCTTTTACAATAACCATTAAAAGTTCAAAAAGCACACCATTGGGAATATGTTTACCGTGGCATAATAAATGCAAAAAATTGTTTAGGAATAACCTCTGAACAGAGTGGCTTAAGGCAGTTTTTCTACAAAAAAAATATCTTCGTCATGCTTCACTGTATTAAAGGATAGCAGAATAGCACTTAGTTAAAGACTAACACATAGAACCATTATAATGAAATTTGAGATGATAATTCCGGTCAAACTTAAAAAAAGGACTTTATAAAAACTTCAACCAATTAAAAGTTCACATTGTGTATTTTCATTTCGACATTGTATTTACATATGTCTATGCTGTCTCGTATTTTATTCAAATTTTTTGTCTCTGTCTGGTCGGATTTTATTTTTACCCAAAGTTTTTTTTTTTAATGGTCCTTTACCATTGTTTTGTTGCTGACCATTCACTTATTGTCTCGAATTTATTGTTATTTTGTTGCTTTAGTTGCATCACCAAAAACTGTGATTGAGCGTTGCAACAACATCAATTGCAAAATTGCAAATGTGGTACATACAAACATATATACGAGTATAGTGCTGCTACAAATCATCACGGTGCGGCTGTTGAGTAAATAATTTCATTAAGTGCAACTGTCTTCGACCGTGAAAAATGTGGTATTTACTACAGTTCCCACGGCTAGGTGGAACCGATTTTAATTTTAAGGAATATTACACGTGGGTTTTCTTCTGAATTGGTATCTGGGGACCTTCAGAAACAAAAATCATGGTTTTTGGTCATAATTTTTTTTTTTTACAAAATGGATATGCAAGGGTGCTTTCCCGATTAAAAAAAAAACAATTTTTAAATTACGGCCGTACAAAGGCCGTACAATGGACAAGTTTCATTAATTTTTTTTTGGACTGTACAAGGGCTGAACATTAGATCGTAGCACAAAAAAAAGTTCGAATGACCGCCCCCAGTTTGGAAGCTAATATTGGAAAAATTTTAAGGAAAAAACTTTTTTTTTTCGGCCTCTAAATTCAATGCGGTTTTGTTTTTTTCTTATATCTCCACCATTTGATGTTCGATCAACAAGTATAGTATATCGTTGTCAATGTCTCAACATAGACTATATTTCATTCATAGAAGTCATTTATCTCAGATTTTTTTTTCGTCTAGTCGTACTCATTATCTCAGTTTCTACCATACTAACTTAGCTTATCTTATATTTTTTTCATATCACCAATGGAACTCTATCGTCAAGCATTGGAGTGGAGCACTGAATGCTGAAGGTGGAAATTTATGAGTGTAGAATTTAATATTCAAACAAAAAGAAGTGATAGTAATCTCAAATTACTGTTTGTTTATTCAGTTCTACTGAATTCTCATAAGAAAATATCTAATGAGAATAATCATGTAAAATTTACGGTCTAAACGTCAAAAAGTCAGGGTAGTATCTTTGGCGGTTACCGGACATAGTCCCAACGGACATAATCCCCATTTCCGAAGTGGGGATTATGTCCGTTGGGACATTTTGGTCATCGGGGTTATGTCCGCAAATTTTTCGGACATAATCCCAATAGGGGATATGTCCGAAAAATGTAATTAAGATTGAACAAAATTTTTGCAATAATCCATTTAAAAAATTTTTATAGTGTTGGATATTATAGACCCATAACGATATTTTGTTTTTGACAACAGCCGCAGCTCAGGATTTACAACTCCCAAAAATTCCAGTACCATTTCCGCGGTGGCCGTCAGCCGCTGATCAGTCTATAATACATCCAACACCTAGTTTGCTAGCCACAGTAATTTTACATAAGAGTAGGCGTAAGTGGGAGGCCTGCGGCCGCAGCTCAGGATTTAAAGCTCTCAAAAATTCAACACAGGATTTCCTGGGGATTATGGCCTGGCCAAAAATAAAATACCCTACACTGTATTTCAAGTATAGCAATTTGGAATTCTTACTTATATGAGAGATGCCACGCCCTCTTGACTGAACTCACTTAGTTCTTGCTCAGATATTGCACTAACTATTCCAAGTATATGTACGAAATAAGGTTTCATTATCTTGGAACAAGTTTTCAGTATAGCATTTTGAAACTTTTGCTCATGTGGGAGGTGCCACACCCTCTTCTCCGAGCTTACCTAGTTTTTTTAGAGCTTCCATTTTCTGTCCTTAGTGTCTGAGTGAAAATTAGTTGGGTTATCTCAAAAAACGCATAGGCGGTAGGCGTTTTGGGTTTTTTGCCCACATTGAAGGTGCCACGCTCCCTTGTCCGACTTACCATAGTTTTTTCTCCGAGCTTGCAAATAATAGGTCCGTTCGTTGAAAATTTGTGGTAAAACTTGAAGACTGTCTTATTAAAAAATTTTTGAGACTAAGAACAGAAATATCTCTGAGTAGCTGAAAACACCACAAAAAATCAACGAACACAAAAATGGGAAAAAATTGAAGACTGCCAAGAAAATAAATAAAAAAGTCAGAACACCTGTTAGTGCACATTTAATTACCTATTTTGGTGTATTAAAACGTGCTGAAAAAATTACCAACATCCTTCCTTAACTTCATCAAACTTTTTTTTTGTTAACACAAAGCACAGAAATACGTTTTTCTTTTAATTTATTTTTCAAATTTAATTTTTTTTTTTAAAATGTAAACAACTTCTGACAAATAATTTTTATTTGACAGTCTTCAAGTTTTGCCCAGAAAAAATTTTTCTGTGTAAAAATTTAAATTTTTATTTGGAGGGGCTGTTTTTTACTTTCATTTTTTGTGACGCAAATATCAAGTTTTTGTTTCAACGAACGCTTTTTGTGGTAAAACTTTATAAATATTTACAAATATTTATAAAGTTTTTTTTGAACGAACGGACCTAATGATGTTCTTAGTGTTTGAGTGAAATAAGGTTGTGTTATCTTAAAAAAACCCTTTCTATACAATATTTTTGAAATTATTCCTTATAAGAGAGGTGCCATGCCCTCTTGTCCGAGTTTGCCTAGTTTTTTCTCAGAGCTTGATCTAAGTGTTTGAGTGTAATTTGGTTGAGTTATCTCAAAAAACGCTTTCAGTGTAACAATTTGAAACTTTTGTTTACATGGGAGGTGCCATGCCCTCTAGTCCGAATTCGGGCGTGTAACATACAAGAAACGGGAAAGATAGTCTGAACGCTTCACTGAAACTCTATTAAGTTAATTTAAGAGTATAAAGGCTATTTTGTGATCAATTTTCAAAACTAAAACAATGTTGTTTTTAATTTTTTGTTTTTTTATTAATTTTTTTAAAAAATTTTATTTATATTTAAAATTTAAAAATTAATAAAAAATTAGCAATTTTTAAATAAAATTTTTTAAAAAAATTAATAAAAAAATAAAAAATTAAAAACAACCTTTTTTTTAGTTTTGAAAATTGATCACAAAATAGCCTTTATACTCTTAAATAACTTTAAAAAACGTGATCCGATATCAATCTTCTATTAAGTTAAGTTGGGAATATTTCTGATCGAAAATTTCTATAACCATTATATTTCTCAAAACTAAGTCGACAATTTTCACAGAATAGGAATTTCCACTATCAAGTGACTTCCAAGGTAAACTTATATTTTATGTAAAAACTAGTGTCTGTTGTGTGTAAATAAATTAAGTCATTCCTCTATTTTTGAGTGAAGGATCTTAATTTTTACCAATCAAAAACTGATAGCCATTTTTTTTTTAAAAAAAATGTAAATGCACAATTTATTGTTTAAGCTATAATATCAGCTTATTTTATATAATATTTCAAATAAAAATTAAATATTTTTATTGTGAATCGATCCAATCACGTAGTCCTGCAACATTGGCATACACACCTGGATATTGAGCTCGAGCACATTGCTTGGCCCACGAAACCACACCAACAAGTTTTTCATCGAAAACTAGTGGACCGCCGGAGTCACCACTACAAACCCCACTGACACCAGTGAGATCATACTGTTATCAACGTTATTGATATAAGCATAAGCAAGTTTACAAGCTTCCCGATCAATAATTTTTAACTCAACTTCTTGCAGGATATCTGTTCCGGTACCAAAAAGTATCTCCCAGACACTCTCACGTACTTTTAAGTCACCCCAGCCAGTTGCGACAACTTTCGCTCCAGCACTTGGTTCTTCTTCTGCAAGTTTAATAAGTTTAGCCGACTTACCGAAAGGAATTTCGTCATCCAGTAGAAGGACACAAACGTCATGGCCTTTGAAGGCACTGCTATTGTATTTGGGGTGACTTATCACTTGTGCAACAGAAACCAGATTTTCGTTTGTTTTCATATTTGTAACTCCATATTGAATTGTATAGGCAGATGGCCGATCTTCGCAGCAATGAGCAGCAGTAAGTACCTTTTTACTGCCTAAAATAATACCTCCGCAGAAATGACCACCATTTTTTCTAACAGAAACTTGGTAAGGATGATTTTCTATGGTGGTGTTGTGACCACCAACAATACGGTTGAGATTACGAGAAAACGGAACATTTCGAAATTACTGTCTTCGATAAGAGTGAAGTAATCATAGAAAATACGTAATTTTTATTTCGATACTCGAATAAACGACGCGTAGACTTCTGATTGGCAGACAGCCCTATTGCTTAATTTCAATTAACTTTAAGCATGTAAATCTTTTTAGTGCAAAAAAGTAAATAATTAATATCTTGAATATAATTCGCGTTATAAAAACTAAAGTGGTTCAATGAAAGTGTAACGGAGCGATTTTTGGTGCTGTCGGATCTTTTTCGCTACAAAATATTAGCAGTACCAAAAAAAAAAATCCTTGGTTATAAACTCAAAAAGTAGGCGATACCACGCCCTCTAAAAATGAATTAACTCTGAAAACACTCGGAACAGATAGATAAACTACTAAAGGTCACTAGACCAAATAAACTCGGAAAAACGATTTGACTAGCTTAAGTTATGAATTTATGCACGACAACACTGAAAATGGTGGTAGCGAAATGTTTTTTTGAGATAATCCAACCAAATTTCACTCAAACCTCGAAGAGCATTAATTGTAAGCTCTTAGCTTAGAGTAGGCGAAGAAGGATTAGAGGGCGTGGTAGCTCCCATATAAGCGAAAGTTTCAAAATGCTATACTGAAAGATTTTTTTAAGAAAACCTAACCGAATTTTACTCAAACACTCAGAACAGTAAATGCAAGCTCTACGCAAAATCAAGGTAAGCTCGGAGGCGAGGGCGTGGCACTTCCCATATAAGCAATTTGTTCTTATACTCTCCTAATAATATACAAAGATACCACCCTTATTAGTTTTAGTTTAAACTTAATTTCTTCCAAATTTTCTTAAAATTTTTTTTTTGCCCAGTCATTTGTGGATTTATTCACTAAATCTAGAATAGAACTGTCATTTGTCATATGATCTTGTTCTGCAAAGGCTTGAAATTTTTACAATAAAATATTGTTATTAGTAAGAATAATAAAATTTTAAGTTTTTAGTTTTTCGATCCGGAAATAGCCTTGGTATGTTATTGCGAGATATCCTTTTTTTAAAGGCTTATAACTTGGGATGCTGACGTGGTATAAGAAAACCAAGATCATGTTCGAAATAAGAAGGTCCCGATTTATCACAAATTGCTATAAAAACTGAAAACGGAAAACCATATTAAGGCTGGACCGGGGTACGGTCTTAAAAACATGGACCACCGCAGATCCTGACAGCATCGACTTTCTTGTTACTTGTAATCAGACTCAGCTCAGCTCAGTTTTCGGTAGTCATATTTTGCATACTCAAGTCCGTCTAGCGCTCCCTCTATAAGAAAATTCGGTAAAAATTTAAGATAAAGTTAAGAAGTATCCGATAAATTGATAAAAAAACGCCATTGACAAGTAATACACCCTCAACAGGAAAATATACTTTCGATGAAAATTCATTGATTCATCAAAATTTAATAAGAAATTCTTTATGACAAACACCACATTCTAGACGCAATTTTGATTTAAACTTTTTGTATCGGGCGATGAACCAATCCAGAAAAACGGTTATCACCACTGAATTCCCCATTCCCGAATTAGGTAAGAATGATCTATTTCCTGTCAGACCAAATTTTCACCTAGAACAGTGTTGTCCCATGGAAAATATGAGTTTGATTGGATTATGGAGCACAGCTCGTTCTAACTTGGTTTTAGCTCGATGTCGGCAAACTCCAGGTTTTTGGATGCAAAGTTATTCACTGGGGTCCTAATAAACAGAAAAAATTTTGTTTTTTTAAATCGGTCATCGAACTAATAAATTTTCACGGTCGAATTTCAGTTGCCAAATGGTCTTCACATTGCTTCCGTAACAAAAAATAGGTTTGAAAAAAATTAACTGACAAATTGAGTACTTATGCAGTTATTTTGTAGATTCAAAAATGGTATTTTTGAAAACTCTACCCGATCGCGTTAGCGAGATATTGTATTTAAAAAAAAAAATTTCAAACATTTTAATAAAAAAGTGAATTTGTGCGTTTTTTTCGAAAATTGGCAACAAAAAAAAACAAAAACAAAACAAATCATTTCATTGTCAATTTTAATGCTTAATCCGAATCCGGCCTTAGAATAGCTATGGGTTATATGGTTTTTGAGTAATCTTAACCTAAAAGTTTTGTTTTTTGAGATTTTTGAGGAGTAATTTTTCAGAAGGGGTCATTTCCAAAACGAGGCAAAAGTAAAGTCATACACATTTGGTGTCTTACAACACATTGATATTTTGAAAGAAAAATACCTTTTTTTAAAATTTGTTTAAAAATATAAAGAAGTGATAGTGAAAAAAAATTAATGATGGGGTCTTAAAGCCAAAGAACGAATCTATTATCTGCAATCCCAAAATCTACACCTGTTAATACCTGATAGACACAGGTACGAGTCAAAGTTAGTCTTTGATTGATCGAACGATTTTTTTGACAAAGGGCTGCCTATGGGCCTCGTGACATTAAAATTCGCTAAGATTTTGCTCTTTACCACCCTTTTCACCTTTGCGACAGTTGGGTGGAGTAAATAAAATAAATATCGTCACATAGCACTATGGGAAATTTGAACATGTTTTCTGGCCAAAAGTACAAAAATAAAGATATTGAGCTGAAATTTCGTGGAAACTTTTCGAGGAGCACAGAGAACGTCATATTTTAAAATTGGTCAAATTGGACAACTGTCATGCCCCTATTTCAACATCTTTTCAAAGAAATTATTATAAAACATATTTCATTTAAATTAAGCATGGTATATGAGATATGTTCATGCACACAAATGTACATATATTAACAATAACAGTAAAATTACAGAAATCTAAAAGCATACTGTATTAAAAACTTATTTTTTCAAACAATAAATAAACTGAGCAAATTTAAAAACATAAGAAAACATTATAAATTCATGAGTAAAATACATATTAAGATTTATTTAAAATTTATACTCAGATGCAAGCTCGAAATTTTCCAATATATTCTTGAACTCTATCCATGAACATACAATGATCATTACTTTCTGTTTTATCTTCATTTTTATCTTCCTTATTATTTTCAACGCAACTGAATAAATTTATGACTTCTAGTGGAAGTGGCGCTCGCTTTCATTCTTTCATCTGTTTACTTAAAGCAATGCTGGAAATGACAAGATCTGAGGTGTTCAAAGTTCTATGAAAAACGTCAGAAAGATTTATTGTTTCGTCACATTTGCGAACGTGGTGCAGTCTAACTGATTTGTTAATTTTAATCTGACACTCAGCTACGTCTTCTCCAAATATCCTACCGGAAGTACCATATTTTGAATAATTTCCTTAGAATGAATAAGGACTTTGTGGACTGTTGGTGTCATCAGATTCCAGGGATATTTTTTTTTTATATCAGCAGTTTGAAAACAAAATTTTTCAATCTTTTGCAAATTTAGTAGATATTGGCATGATATACGAGTGGTTTTTCCCCACTTTTCTTTCAAATGTTTGCAAAAGACTTTAGACTTTTCACCTAAATATTCCGCAAACGAGCCCGATCTATCGCCATTATTCAAGAGATTTATCAAATGATTTAAAACTGCTGACTCTTGTCTTCTTCGTCTTTCTAGATATCGAAAAAGTCTGCATTTCGTATTGAGAAGTTGTCTGAGAAAAATGTCGATCATAAAAAAATCGCAAAAAGCGCAAAAAAATTTTGTGCAGAAGAGCTCAAAATCGATTGTTGTACATATTTATGTAAGTTAAAAAGAGGCCTAGGCTGGGCTACGTTTTTCCGGGTTCACCAAAACTTAGATTTAAAAAAAAATTTATGATTTTAAGCTCACTGAAGAAAACGTTAATTTCTTCAAAACCACTATTTGAAAAGACAAATTTTTTTATATACACAGTAACTACTTTCTATTAGTTTCATTTTCCATTTTAAATATTTTTTATTATCTTTGAGTTAAGAGAAATATTAACTTTTGAATACACGCGAAGTTTTTGAGCGAGAACAACAAAATTTTTATTTTTTCGGTAGTAGAAACTTTGGCACTTGTGTAGCTGAAGGATAAAAACTTTAAGAAAAATCTAAGTATGGGGATTTTTTCTTGCAAGCATTCACATTTGAATGGCATACCCAAAACTTTATTTTTTAAGTGTTAAAAATTGGACTTTTGGCCAACAAACAGGGCAAAATTTCCCACAGTGCATAGGGGGGAAGAGGGATGTCAAAAGGAAAAATATAAAAAAAAAAAAATGTTTATAAAAATTTTTTAATGACGGATTTACAATCAGGAGGCTGCAATTAATCTGCAATTTGCTGAGAGATATATTGCATTTAATGACAAATTTACACTTCAAGATTAATTTTCCAACGGTGTCATGTCTCCGGTGGTCCATTTTTTTATCCCCTACTGCCTTAAAGGTCAACTATGGTTTTCTGTCCTCTGTTTTTATAGCCGTTTATAGTGGATTAGGATCTCTTAATTACGAATCTGATCTTGATTTTTTTTTATTACATCAGAATTCTGAGTTACCTTGCTCAAAAGTGAAAAAATCACTGTTTTTGACATCTACTTAAAGCGTTATAACGAAAATAAACAGCAAGTAAAACTAATTTTTGTAAATGAATTCAGACATCCAAATTTATTATCAACAAGTCATAATTTACCGTTTTTCAATTAGATTCCCAGCTTCCGAGTTAAAAGCCTTTAAAGAAAGGATACCTCTCAATAACAAACAAAGGATTTTTCTGGACCGAAAAATTAACAAAAATGGTAAGTTTTACTATTTTTATCAAAAACATATTTTATAATGAAAATTTTAAACGCTTGCAGACTAAAATAGGACGAAAAAATAGGACTCTATTTTGTAAAAAAAGCCTACTGTACCTATAGGTGAAATCGCCAGAGGACACAAAAAGTACAGTTATATGGGAATCACCCATATGGAGATAATGCTGCAACATAAAAGATATCGAGAAAAAAACCACCTAGTATTTTTTTTTAATTTAAATTTTTTTTAGCTTTTTAAGGCCAATATATTAATTTCAATGTTGCAGATTCAAGTTACTTAAAAATTTAATTTAAATCGGCTCAAGAGCACCGTGAAGGGTATGTATTTTTTGGAAAGGCCAAAGATAACTTCCTTACTAATTTATATTTTATATAACTGCTACTATTGTGCATCATAATTTTGTTAACATAAGTGTTGTAATAAACTCGAAACATTTCAATAAAATGCTTTATAAAAAATTAATTCTTTCCGAAATCAAGATGAATCCTATTTATTATTATTATTATTTATTTAGTATAATATTAGCATATAAGAATTACAATTTTCTTTTAAATGCAATGAAATTATTTAAAAATTTAACTGAAAATTAAATCACATTAAAGTATTTAACATTTTGACATTTAATTTTTACGAGATTAACAGTTTTTTCAAAATTAAAGGGAGAAATAGAGAAAAAAAATAAATAAATTAAATAACTTAAAGAAAGAAATAAAAATAATGAATAAACTAGAGAAGAATATAGATTAGGAAAAATGATTGAAAAGTAATTGCTTAAATTTATTGCTATTAGTTACAAATTTTATTTCACGAGGTAGAGAATTCCACAGACGCACAGTGCTAACGAAAAAAAGTCTTGATGAGCTTAAATACTTAAAAAAAGGGAGAATAAGATTCAAGTTTCTCGATGAATGACAGAAATGTATTTTATTATATAAATAGGATGGAGTTTTGGTGTAAATGATTTTGTGCAAAAATGTTAAATTTCTAATATTAAGATAATCGGCTATACTACAATTTAGAATGAGCTTACTGTATTGTGAGGTGCGATCAAATCTTTTGAGGCCATACACGAAACGTGTAATGTTATTATAGGCTACCTGCAATTTTTGAAAGGAGCAGGAGTCGAGCCTACTATAAACAACTTCAGAATATGTTATAAGAGGGACGACCATCTGCACTGCAAGAAGCCTTCTAGTTTCAACAGGCACAAATGAAGAAGTCATTCTTAAATTACGCAAAGCATAGTAAACTTTACTTAACATGGAATTAACATGGTCATTGCATGTTAAGGAATTATTTAAAACAAACCCAAGATTGGTAGCTTTGCTTACAATAGATAGTTTTTTGCCATTCAAAAGGATATCAGGTAACTCTTCAATGGCGTAAGAAGTTTTTGAAATTGGTAACACATAGGACTTCGCAGGATTAATATTCAATTTATTCAAAACAGCCCACTCGCAAATATTCTTAAGGTCTTCATTCAATCTACAACACAAGTCCTCAATAAGACCAATTGGTCTAGACAAATAGAGTTGAAGGTCATCTGCATACGCATGCATAGCAACATTTTTAGTTACAGAAAAAATGTCGTTAATGAAAAGGGAAAATAGAAGTGGACCAAGGACTGAACCCTGCGGTACTCCACTTCTGATAGTCATATAGCTGGAGTAAGCACTACCAACTTTAACCCTCTGCGTTCTACTACTCAAATAGCTTTCGATAAGTTTAACCGCTGGAAGTGAAAACCCAAAAAGACGTCTTATTTTTTGGCAAAGTAAAGTATGGTCAACACTGTCGAAGGCCTTTGAAAAGTCCAATAGACATAGTAGAGTCAGATAATCTTTATCAAATGATATACGAATATCATCCGTTATTTTTAATACAGCAGTAGAACAGCTGTGCCCTACCCGAAAACCAGACTGAAAATCAGAGATAAGCTTATATCTGTTTACAAAAGAAAAAATCTGCTCCGCCATTAATGCCTCACAAACCTTCGAAAGAGATGAAAGCAGACTTATTGGTCTGAAATCGCAGGCCTCACTAGCAGAAGATTTTTTAGCGATTGGAATAATCGAAGCAACTTTCCACAGATCAGGGTAGCAAGAGCTCGTAATACAGTGGTTTATAATGTGGGTCAAAGGGCTAAGGATAAAAGGCAACACTATTTTTATAAATTTCAAAGAAATACCATCTTCACCAGTTGCGTTTGATTTCATTCTTAATATTTTTCTAGCCACATCGGATTCACAAACAGCAGTAAATTCAAAAGAACTTGGTACACTTAGTGGTGGCGGTAGTTCCTGACAATTTACATTAACGACAGGATTTCCCACGAAATAGTTGTTAAGTACATCGGGGTCAATCTTGCAGACTATGTTACTTTTATTACCAATACCAATTCCTCTTAAATTCCGCCAAAGTATTCTAGTAGGTAAGGCTGTATTCAATTTGGACATATAAAATCTTTTTTTTGATATTCTGACAGCAGCAGTGGCTTTATTACGAGCAATTCTATGTTTTTCCCAATTGCGAGTACACGGATTCCTTTTCCACTGGGTGTAAGTTTTATTGCGCTCATTAAGAGCTGAAATAACAGGCCTGGTGAACCATGGGCAGGAGGTATTAGCCACTCGTACTCTACGTTGAGGAACATGAGTGTCAAACAAATAGTTTATTATTATTTGTTAAATTTCTCGTCAGTCGAACCGTGCCGTGTTTTTAAATGCTGCCCTTGATAACCTTGGTTGGCTTATTGTTCTCACTTTGGTGACTGCATTTGCAATTTTTTTTTTATTTTTATTTTTTGTCAATAAATTTCACTTGTTCTGCTTTTTTGTCATGACTTTTTTTGTCTCTTAATATTGCGCAATGTCATTGTTTCAATAAATTAACAACTGCCAATAATAAAAAAAAACAAAATCAAGCGCTTTCGACAATTTTATAAAGGGTAATATGTAGAACATTAAGGTGAAATACAGTCATGATAGACTTAATATTACATTTTAAGCTGTAAATGTCCTCAAATAATCTTTCAAATAAAAATATTGCCCCAGACAGACGACAGCTCTAATCTAGATTATAGGCGCAATAATGGGAAACTTTTTATTGCATGATTTTAGGCATTTTTTAAATACATATTTCATAGACATTGACTAAAAGAAAATTTCGCAATTCAGGGTCCAAAAAATTCTAAAACATCAAATACAAGATTAATAGTGAGCTAAGCATCTTTTTAACATTGCATGTCATAGGATATAAGCGCGCTTTAGCTTACCGCAGCCTTATTTCAAAAGGCCTTTTGAAACGCTTATTTGTAATGCGTTTTTTCAATAAAATCAAAAAAAAAAAAAAAAAAAAAACTGGCAGCACTAGGATTTAAATCCACAACCTTCCCGTGTGATAGATAGAAACATATTATTATATTTACTTATATTTACCAACTCGTTAGACCGCTACATCCTCGCCCAATACGATGAAGAGGTATTAAATTTCTATATGAAGCTGACTATAAATATTGTTTCAGGCAGAACCATAGCACCATCACCAAGCCTGATGAGAAGGGGGAGGATTCCCCCCAGGCCCAGAGTTTTTTGGGGGACCCGGATTTAAGCATAAACAATATCTTCACTAATAAAATTTTAAGTATGATATTTACGCTCAACCGACGAACACGAAACAAGCACTTTAGGAAAAACCCGGGCCCACACAATTATTTTTATTTTTTTTTTCAAACGAGAAAAGACAAAGACTACCTATACATTGTCTGCTCACCTGAGCTATTTGGACAAACCTAATAAGTTTTTTTTGTTTCACTTAACTTACACCATTTTCATTCTAAGCTCTTCACTTATACAAAATTTTCCATATTTTTATTTAAGAACAGAATTTTTTCCAAGTATGTGCTTCTTAACCTTCGTGTGATTTACGGGTCCTCACGTGACTCTAAATAAAGGGTTTTTGTGGTTAGGTTTGGGCTAGCATGAAAATCGATTTCAAATCCCGATCCCATCGCTGGGAAGTAGAGCCTCGCGGGCATTGAATAAAACTCGAGCCAACGCCCATCTTTACTCTCAACTATAAAAAAATAAAACTTATAAAATTAATATTCTTTTACACGCTACATAACTTAAAAACTTTAAGGTACCGAATCCTGCCTTTAGAAAAATATTATTTGTTGAAAGGAAAATTATACAAGACCAAAAATCAGTACTTTGAGACCAGATCCATACCTTAAATTTTTTTTTGTATTTAACCGTTTCTATTTAATTAATTAACATGTAACTTCCTACAACATATGATTTCCAGAGCAAATATTTCCCCATTTGAAATTTACAAAAAAATCAGTTTCTAGTAATGAAAATTTTCTTAAAAAATTGCTATTTTTATTCCAAAACAGCGACAAGTTTAATATTTGAACCGAAATCTCCTCAGTTATTCCTAGTTATTCGCTACAAAAGTTGATTTAATGACATCTCCGAAAAAACCAATGGTATCGAAGTTACGGACAGTTAAAATGATTTGGCATTTTTTAGTATATTTTTCAAGCATTGATCGAAGACCGGCCGAAACCTTATTTTTTAACTTAAATTTCATGAATATGGGCGGGAAGTAAACTAAATCACAACTTTGCACATTTCATATATCTTTTGGGCATCCTGTGGGTAAGTATCGAATAAAAAAAAAAACTTGTTGTGGAAGGGGCCCGGTATATAATTCCTCCGGGCCCGGATATTTGCTCCACGCCCCTGACCATCACTGCCCTGGCCGAGATTACATCTGTTATTACAGAGCGTCTTAACTGCAAAAGGTCGCATCTGCGTATGACTGCAGTGGCTCTAGATCTCTCAAAGGCCTTCGATACTGTCGACCTTAACCCTCCTTGTAGACCTTCAAAACATGACCCTCCCCGTGAGTACCGAAAGGTTTCTAGCAGCCCATTTACATGGTAGATGGGATTTCGTTGAATTTAGAAGTGATAGGTATAAATTCCAAAAACTAAAGATGGGCGTGCCGCAAGGGGGCGTGCTTTCGCCTCTGCTTTTCAACTTCTATCTTTCCCGCACTTGTTACTCTCAAGCAGTTCTTTGATGATCGAAATTAAGTAAGAGAAACCATGTGCTAAGTGCCATTGCTGGAACCTCATGAGGTAAGAACAAGAAGACCCTGATCGCAACATATAAGGCGATCCATTTTGAACTATGCCGCCCCTATCTGGTCTCCAGCACTCATCGACACGCAAAGGAGCAACCTCCAGTCCAGAAAAAATCGTGCCTTGCGTATAGCTACCGGGTGTCACCTCATGTCTGATCTAGACCATCTGCATGATGAGACTGGGCTCCTGAGAGTCAGGCCTGATAACAAAGCAATTCCCGCTGATCTGCTGTAATCCTGATCACTCCTGTAATAGGGTGGTCAGTATGCCGACACCACTTCAGGTGTTATAGGGAAGCCATTTTGGACTTCTTATGCATATGCACCTTGCCAATACGGCCATTCAATCACTGGCACACAATAAACTCCTCAAAAGCCGCCCTCCACAAATTCACCTCAGTAAAAAATCACTATCGAGGGAGGCAGGGTGCATACTCGATCAACTTTGCTCGGGCTACTCACTCATCTTGATAAGCTACAGAGCACGGATCATTGAGGACACCGCGGCTCGGTGCCCATCATGCAGTGGTAGTCCTCATGACAGTTCCCACCAACCTCTCTACAATTGACCTATGGTCCCGCCCAGTAGAGGTTGCCCAATTTTTGGGCCTCCCGGACTAAGCTCGACCTGTTTTCAACTTCTCTATCCCTTAATTACTAGTAGGCGAAAGAAGTAATTTTGTTTTTCAATTTACAGACTTGGAGTTGGACAACAACTCATGAAACTGTTTTTAACTAATGTCAAGTACTAATAATTTTATGCATTCCAAAATATTTAGTCCAACCACTTCCAGATCGATTTCTTACGTTATTGCTGGAATAAATAGATATTTTTTTTTTTAAAAACAACTAAGATGTTTTAATGCAAATTCAAGCTTTATTTTACTTTGATTTTTATAAAGAGAGTTATACGTAATATTTTACATAATACGTAACTAAATATTATTAAAGTGATTCGATCCAATCACGTAGTACAGCAATATTGGCGTACAAACCTGGTTTACCTGATAAGCAGGTCGATGATCCAGCAACACCAACAAGTTTTTTATTCAAAACTACTGGGGCACCATCCTGACATAAATGTTGATCTGTGCACAACATATTGTCATAAACCTCTATCTCGTTACTTGCCCAGGAATCGCCACATGCTTTCCTATCAATAATATGTCCATCAACTGCTTGCAGAGATTTTCCTTCTAGCCAGCCTGTGACGACAACTTTTGTGTCTGCTTTTGGTTCTTCGTCTGCAAGTTCAATAGGTTTTGCCACAGCGCTGTAAGGAATATCGCTCTCCAATAGAAGAACACAAATGGCTAAGTCAACTTCGTTACCGGTCGAATTGTAGTCAGGGTGTCTTTTATCTTCTGCAACTTTAATCACATTTTCCTCTGCATTTCCATATTGAATTGAAAGATCAGGTTGATCACAGCAATCAAAGCCGGTGATTACTTTTCTACTGCCGATAATGCTACCTGAGCAACCTTCCGGGTTAACCATAACATGATAAGGATGTTCTTCTAAAGTGGTCTTCCCACCAAAGGCACAAGCCAATACGGCCAAGAGTACGAGATAACGAAACATTTCGCTGTTTGTGATAAAAGTGAACTAATAATCAACTACACGGTATTCTTATAGTAAATTGTGGAATTACGAATTTTTGTAATTTATTTTTCGAGACTCGTATGAACGAGGTGTAGACTTCTGATTGGTAGAAATTACCTACTTATAATTGGTTTTTTTCAAATTAACTTCCAACAAATAAATCAGTTTACTGTAAAAAGTAAATAATTAAAATGTAGGTATGGAAAATAGAAAAACCCAAAATAATTAGTTTTCATACACAAAGTTGCATAGGAGTACCCACAGAGGCCATTAATGATTTGAATGTTTTCTTTATGAAATAAAGGGCATGTCTAACATTCGTTCGTATTATGTGGATCATTGAAAGCCTTTTCTGTTACAAAATGATTGGTACAATTCGAAGAAATCGGGGTTGCTGAAGAACACTGATGCCGTTCAATGGTGGCACTCCTTACGTGAAGGGGGCATTATACAGATAGTTTATCAGAAAATTAGTTTTGATCAATTCAATACCAACTTAATAGACATTAAATCTGAACTTGCTTCGGCTATTTCAAGTATCTGAACGAAATTTGATTGCATTATTTCAAATACTATAACGCATCCTCTATGGCATTTTGAAAAATTTTGCTTGTGTGGGAGGTGCCACGCTTTCTTGTCAGAGTTATTTGAGTTTTCGCTCTAAAACTTGCTTCGACTATTTCAAGTGTTTGAACGATATTTGGCTGCACTATCTCAAATAACGTGTTTGAAAAACTTGGTTATGTTGGAAGTGCGACGCCTTTTTGTCCGAGTTTGCCAAGTTTTCGTGTATTTGTATGTACTTAAGTTCCATCCCGTAAATGCTGTTCAAAATATGTTTAGTGTTTTAAATGATTTTTGTGTATGGGCGGTAGACGTGTCAGCTTTCGGCGATTCATTTGCACTAGTTTAGTGGTCAAAAAAATGCAAGCCGAGAACGTCTTCGCGTAATATTGCAAAATACAAATTCCACAAAAAAACTAGTAAGGGTGTTACCTTTGGCCTGGCCAAACATTAAATACCCTACACTGCAGTATTTTGAAAATTTTGCTTGTATAGAAGGTGCCGCGCCCTCTTGTTTAAGTTCACCCAGTTTGCTCAGAGCTTGCATTTATTGTTCTTAGTATCTGTGTGCAATTTAGTTGGGTTGCCTCAAAAAACGTTTTCAGTATAGCGTATTGAAACTTTTGCTTATATGAGAAGTGCCACGCCTTCTTGTCAGAGTTCACTCAGTATTTGCTCAGAGCTTGAATTTATAGTTTTTAGTATTTGAGTGAAATTTACTTGGATTATCTCAAAAACCCTTTCAGTATGGATGGCATTTTGAAATTTTGCTTACATGTGTGCCACGCCCTCTTGTACGAATTCGCCTAGTTTTTTCCCAGAGCCTGTGCTAACCATTTCTAGTATTTATGTTTATTGAACGTTGAACGATTTTGCTCATTTTCACTCCCTCGAGCTAGCTAGCTTTTGCGGCAAATCCACTGTACAAAATTTTATCGAATATCTTGCGTAGTTTTTCCGTCAAAAATATTTCTACAGACGGACACCCAACCAGCCAGCCAGACAACCATATATATATCGACTCAGGAGGTGACGCTGATCAAGAATATATATACTCTTCTATACCTGCCACGCCTCCTTCTTTGCGTTACAAACGGAAGGACAAAGTGAATATACCCTGGGTATAGGGTATAAAAATTAAAAAATAACACAACAAATGAAAATAGTAATTTTCAATGTGCTTTGTGATGCTTAATCCTAATCCAGAATTATAGTTGCTCTATGTTGTATGGTTTTTGAGAAATCCTAACCTCAAAAAGCAAAAAATATCGTTTTTTTGAAGCTTTATAGCTAGAAAACATAACATTCACATCCGTACAATCTGATAAAGTATTTGAAAGTCCTAATCTCTTTCTTTAAAACCTATTTAAAATTATGTCCATAGCTTTATTTCTCTCCAAAATATCGTAGACTGAAGTAATAAAAAAAAAACATGTTTTTAGCAATTTTATGTTAGGATATCTCCGAGAAAAATAAAGATATCGACATAAATTCAACTAGGTTTTAAGGAAAAATATTCAAGGTTTCAATTAATTTATTGGATTCTTCTGATGAATATTTCATATTCTAGTTATGTAGCTTACAAAATAGCAAAAACGGTGTTTTTTCTTATGTAAGGATATCTCAAAAAACATATGAGTTATAGCAATTCTAAGGCTGGATTCTGATAAACCATTTTAAGGAAATATTTCAATGTTGTCTCTTAAAAGTAGTTTTGATTTTACCCAAAAATGATTTATACTTTTTTTGTTACTTTAATTTTAATCACGGTCCACTATACAAATTTTAAAATGAAAATCTTAAAAACAACCAGGATCACAAATTTTTCCAAAGGATTTAATTTGCGCCAATCCATTTTACATATTTACAAAATCTCATTAATGATGAATTTTTTTTAGGGGCGTGGCATCGCCCATTTTTTCAATGAACATTATGTGTCCCGGCGATCTCCACACAAATATCAAATCTCCTTCATGTGCATTAAATATTTTCACAGATATGATGAAGTGATTTTTGTGGGGGCGTGGTAACACTATTTTTCTCAGTACAGATTACACTAGTTTGCAAATGATTAAAAATTTTTTTCCCAATAAATACCATTATTCAGTTTTTATGTAAAATTGGCTGCTGATTCCGAAAATCGCAATATTTTTTTTTCTTTTGCGTCGTTTTCGAGAAATCGGTCATTTTCGGCTTTTGAACCAAAAAAAAAAAAGATAGTTCCACTTAAATACAAATGTCTCCAGAACCAATATTTGTGTTGAAACGTTTTGCATGTCATATTAAAGGTTATTAAACTGCCCATAAATGATATTCACATAATTTTTTGGTTAGTTTGTTAGTTTCGGCGAAATAAATTGATTTCTGAAAAAAAAAAAAAAAATAAAAAATTTTTTCCGAAAAAATTTAAAAAAAAAAAAAGTCAAAATCAACTGCAGATTTATACAAGAAAAAAAATTTAATAAACCATTTTGCTTTTTTATATCACATATATTTGCTAAGCAAAGAAGATATCACTTAAGAAAATCGATGGAAATATGCAAAAGTTGTATACAATTCATTGATAAGCTACCGTTTTTTTTGTTCGACAATTTGAAACTTTTTGTAAAACACATGAGAAAATCTAAAAAAATCTTAAAGTACGCGTTAAAAAAAAAAATACCCGTGCCTCGTTGTTTTTCTCCAGCTCGTCAGATTTTTTTTTAATCCATTTATGTAGTTTTTTAATCGATTGTACATGATAAAAACAAAAATATCGCATTCTTGTGTGAAATCAATGAATTTAAATCCTTACATCTGCGGTGTATCATGTGTTCAGTAAACTTATGCAGGATATTGCGAGGAATGATCGGACTTCAAATGGCGGAGCAATAGGAAAAAATCAAATAGCGTATTATTTAGAGGTCGAAAAAAATTTTTTTTTCCTTGAAAATCAAATCCGATAAACTTTCAAAATTGGGGGCTTACAGCGAACTTTTTTTTTTTTGTATGGGGATCGATACTATCTATTGCACACCTCTGACTTATATGATGAAGAGTTATAAAATTTGTATTGAGCAAATGTCTGTCCGAACATAAATATTTTTACTAGAATTATAAAGTCAAAGTGGTTATATACTTAGTTTATAGTAAGGTAATTTATGTTTGAAATTTAGTGTTAATTGCTTTGATTCTATTAAAAATGGTTACACATTTTTTGGCTGAAAGTATAATTTACATAGGTATAGTAAAATGTAGCTTATTTGGAAAAATATTATTATTTCACTACATATATATATATATATTAGGGTGGGCCAAATTGTATGGACGAAATTTTATCCACCTCGGCTACCCCCCTATGTAAAAGTTCATTCAATTCTATGAATATTTGCCAAAGGAACTATACCTCTGCGTTCAACTTTAGTTCGGCGCATTTTTGATCGAAAATTTTACCTTTTATCAATTTTTTTTTTATTTTCATACTAAATTTTAAAAATTTTTATAAAGACAATAGTAATGTTATTATATGATTTAGCTGGTATTCTGTCAGTTATCAATTAAATTAGATTCTGTTTACACAAAAAGTTTACTTGATAGTGTGGAATTGATGCTATATATTAAAAAAAGTGGTATGGGTCAAATAGCCGATTATCATGACCGACTTTCAAAATAAACGATTTATATTTTTGGATCAATTTTTTCAAACAAAACACCAACTTAGGCTGAAAGTTCATTCAATTCTATGAATATTTGCCCAAAAAAACCATACCTCTACGTTCAACTTTAGTTCGGCGCATTTTCGATTGAAAATTTTACCTTGCGTTTAATATTTATTTTTATGCTTAATTTTCAAAATTCTTATAGAGTCAAAAGTAATATCATAATATGTTTTGGCTGGTATTCTGTCAGTAATCAATAAAATTGAGTTATGTTTTAACGAAAAGTTTACTTGGTAGCGTGGAATTGATTATATTTATTCCAAAAAATTATATCGGTCAAATAACCGATTTCAAAATAAACGATTCATATTTTTACATGGATTATTGGTATATTGTTCTATAAAATTAAAAAAAGCGGCTAATTTATTTCCTAAAACTGCCACTAGATGTTGCCCTGAAAAAAAATGAGTGTCAGATTCGGCATCCTAGCATCCAAAAATACTTGGGTTGGTGTTTCGATTGAAAAAATCCATGTAAAAATATGACTCGTTTATTTTGAAATCGGTTATTTGACCGATATAATTTTTTTGGAATAAATATGATCAATTCCACGCTATCAAGTAAACTTTTCGTATATTAGGATATTACTTTTGACTCTATAAGAATTTTGAAAAGTAAGCATAAATATAAATATTAAAAGCAAGGTAAAATTTTCAATCGAAAATGCGCCGAACTAAAGTTGAACGTAGAGGTATGGTTTCTTGGGCAAATATTCATAGAATTGAATGAACTTTCAGCCTAGGTTGGTGTTTTGTTTGAAAAAATTGATCCAAAAATATGAATCGTTTATTTTGAAAGTCGGTCATAATAATCGGCTATTTGACCCATATCACTTTTTTAAATATATAGTATCAATTCCACACCATCAAGTGAACTTTTTATGTAAACAGAACCCAATTTAATTGATTACTGACAGAATACCAGCTCGGCCCACCCTAATATATACATATTATTTGTGAGTATTACTTTACTCACCCATCAAATGCTTACTTCATACGTGAGGCAATTTATGTTTGAAATTTAGTGTTAATTACTTTAATTTTTTTACTGCCCGTGTGGAGTAAAAATTTTAACAAAGATTTTTCTCCATTTGCGTGTGAAAATTTTGACTTTCTCTTGCATCATTTATTTTCAGTGTTTTATGCAATTTGGTACATTTCATTCCCTTCTTGTCCATACAAAAATATTATATCCCTTGATTTTTTTTCCCAGAAGAACATCCTAGAGGGCATCATTTCTTTCGCCATTAAAAATAACGCATAATTTAAAAAACATTAACATACACATAAACAAATTCATTAAGAAAATGTTAATTTTGGCATCACACACCCACCACCACCACTTCACGGCTGTCTACGTTGCTTTATGGCGTATCATGTACCAGCTGTGTCCTGGCATAAAAAGTAGGAACGCGCAAGGAAACATTATTCTCTTCGCTGTTTTACAATTAATCTCTTCCATTGCACTATACATCCTCTTTTACTACTTAACTTGCTTTGTTTAATTTTTTTTTTTATTTTTATTTCATTCCGACAGCTTCAGATTTCGTTGGAGTTCTTGAGATTTTTTGGATGTTGCCCAACCTATTGGATGCGTTAGCAGCGTACCGGCGCACCAGTAACCCAACACCCTATAAATAAATCAGGATATATTAAAATCCATTAAGGAGAAACACTTGCGTTTGGCAGACTCTTCTATGTGTATGTGTGTGTGTGCGCTACAACTCATCAGTTACGCCACAGCATGCGTTTCCGTTTCCTTTTTCATTTTGTGGTAGTGTACGTACGCTTTTGGGTGTAAAGTAGTCACAAGTTATCAGCGGCTCGGACGTTATATTGAAAATGGAATGAACGTGTTCACTACGTGATTTTTTTTTAATATGAGAAACATTTTTGTAGGGTGCTGTTAGCAAATGGTGCTTACTCGGGAGTAGGAGTACGTTGGCATTTCGAGGGCTTTAAATATCAAAGACTGCTTAGTCTGCAAAACTATATTCTTTAGCAATGAAATAAGGCTTTTTAGTTGATGGTCAATCGACTACAAGTGAAGAAAAAAATTTTTCTGATTTTTTCCAAATTTTTATGGTGAGTTCCCTGATTGGACCTTTGGTAAATTTAGTCGTCTTTCTGTTAAAACTACGCTTACGACCAAAAGCATAAAGCAATACACGTATATGCATAAAATTTGGTACAGAAAACACTTAGGATTGCAGTTTGATTGGGACTAAAAGTGGGAGTGATCGGTCAACGTTCATGTTGGAAATTTTGTGGGCCAGAGCCACATTCAATTTTGAACTGTTAATCTGTTGTTGGAAATGAAAAGGCAAAAATGAAAACTAAATTACCAAGGGAAAACATCGTGCAAACGCTCACTTGAGCAAAAAAGTCGTGAGTTTGGAAAAAGTTGGAGATTACTGAAGGCACAATGTTGGAGACCAAAAGAAAAATCTTTGTGTAAGATCCGCGTACCCTTTCTTTGCATATTTCACCCTATATCTGTATAATTTTTTTTGTTCCTATTGTGCTTTGATTTTTACTTTGTCTGGTCGTTGAATTCTATTTTTTTTCGCACTCATGTTTTTAATTGCCATGAAATGTGGGTGGTTTTGTTTTCCCCAATGGTTTTGGCCAGTGAACGCTTTGCTGTAAAGCAGAGTTTGGGGTGATTTGTTTCGCTTTGGTTTTCTCCTCTCTTTGACATTTAGATCCTTTGTTTCATAATTTCCTTTTTTTTTTTTCTACGTAACTGCTATTAATTCATCTAATTATGTTCAAATTAATATATGTATCGTGCACGTGATTCCAGTGGACTTAATTAAGCAGTTAATGGGCATTAAATGTGGATGTAGGATGTGGAAGGAATTTGTTTTGCAAATGTGTGCATAACGAGTGAAATGAAATCAATGTGGCATATGCTTATGAATGTATGTGTTAGAAATGACATTTTCTTAATTTTTATTGTTTTACTGTACAGGATTGCAATATTAAGTTTTGAAGAGAGGTATTAATACTGGAAACCTCCAAAAAACTAGCTACTGTGATAAAAATTTCGCCAAAAAAGAAAAAAAACTCTCATTAATCTCCTCCGGTTCACTGAACCATGTTTTCATTAGTTTTACAAAAATTTCTTCATGGAATTAATAACAGACACATCCCGATTTAGTTGAAGATACAATAAACAAAATCCTAGATTTTAATATTATATATGAGTAGAAATTGGCCAAGTGGGCTCATGATTTGCGACGCACAGTGGTCTATAAAAGAGCGCTAGCCGGTCATAACTCCGAAAATTTGTGTTTTAAAAGTAATATTTTTTTACACAAATTTAAAGTTAAATATCTAGATAACATATTTCAAGTACCAGAATACCAAGAAATAATACCATTTCTGAGTTTTCGCGACTTTCAGAAAATGGTAATTTTTTCCAAAAATCTCTTAAAATATGTGAAAGTTTAAATGAGTGTATCTTTTAAACTAAGCGATCTTACCTCATGAAACTTATTGTGAAAATAATTTGATCTATTTGCTGAAGATTTGCATACTTAGAAGTTAGCTTTTTTAATACAAAAAGGATATCCGGATCATCACAAAAAATCCTAATTTCATTTCGCAAATTTACGAATTTTGCACTCTGTGGACTATAACTAATATGTTTCATGGAGTTGCAACGGCTAGATCATTTAAGTGTGTAATATCAGGTTTTCTCAAGGTTCTACGCATTTAACTGACTCCCCCATCACTCCCCTTCATGGACTACGATAAGTTTTTCTTCAGCGACTTTTCTGAATTCTTGCAACGCTCCAGTTTCGTAAAACTAATAGCAACCAAAGTGTTTGAGGTAAAACAATAAAATTCAATTTCTGATATAGTATTAGCAGCATCTATTTATTTGTTGAAAATGGGCGTGTTCGGGTCAAGGACACGCCCGCCTCCTATATAAGCAAAAATTTAAAATCACTATAACTTCGTAAATATTTCAAGTACAAAAATAATATTAATTATCTGAGTTAGAATAGATATCATTAAGTCATTTGGTGTAAATGGGCGTTTTCAAGGACATGCCTACCTCCATAAGGGACCAACATTTTAAATTGCCATAGCTTCGCGAATATTTCAAATACAAAAATTATGTCTTATATCTCAGATATTATTAGTAACAAATATCTATTTACTATTTTTGTTGCTAATTTAAAAACTTAGGCAAAATTGCATTGCGTTAAATCATGTTAAGTAGGCAATTACTTTGTCCGTCAATCAAAAAACGAGCGAGTTTTTTCAATTCGGCAGTGATTTTGTTATTACCGAATTCGTAATCAGCGACCTCAAAAACCCCTTTAGCCACAACTTTGTCGTGATATAATCAATTTTTTAGAAAATTGTCCGCCATTTTGGACCCGCCATTTTGTTTACAAAAAAGATGATACCTAATTCGTAATCAGCAACCTCAAAAACCCCTTTAGCCACAATTTCTTCGTGATATAATCAACTTTTTAGAAAATTGTCCGCCATTTTCGATCCGCCATTTTGTTTAAAAATTAGATTATATCGAATTCGAAATCAGCTACCACAAAAACCTCTTTAGCCACAATTTTGTCGTGATGTAATAATTTTTTTAGAAAATTGTCCGACATTTTGGATCCGCCATTTTGTTTACAAAAAATATGATACCGAATTCGAAATCAGCAACCTCAAAAACCCCCTTTACTACAATTTTGTTGTGATACAAATAATTTTTAAGAAAATTGTCCGCCATAATGGATCCGCCATTTTGATTTTTAAAAAGTCGTTTTCAGATTTAGAGTCAACGACCCCCAAAACATAGAAACTGATATTTTTTTTTGTAAAAAATAACCTGGAAAGAGTTATGACCAGCTAAAATAGCATTCTAGACCACTGTGCGACGTGGTGACACACATGAATATTGAGTTTGTATCATTTTACAAAAAAATTAATTTCTCGTAAACTTTTCAGTGCAAGTTTTTGAAAATTGATTGACATGGTAGACAACAAATACGATCAACGATAAATAATAATTAGAACGCGTTTGTATTAGTTGTTGCTATTTTTTTAATGGTTTTTTTTTTAAACAAATGCTAATTTGACCCAGTTCTCAGTACGATAGTTTAAAATTTCTTCCAGAAACAAAATCCTTGAACTCCGAAGATAAAGAATCCATTAAAACATTTTTGTGCACTCCTTTATGGTAAATGATATTAAATATTGTTTGACGCCGCGCACAATGCATTCACCGGATCTAGGTGCCCGCGCAGTCTCATGCTTGCACGTTTAACGTTGCGTTAAAAGTAATTTGTGAACAATATTAATGCCAAAAAAGATCTCGGACATGTGGCAACGCTCTTTCCTACTTAACATTTTGAAAATGGGGAATCACAGTTTTTGCTTTGTTAAAAGAAGACGCAATAAACGAAAGTATTGTAATTTGTGTGTATTTTTAAATTTCGGAGCAAATAATTTTCCAAAATAAAAGTGAAATTGTTAGACAATGCGGAAAAAGCTCAATCAAAGTTCGAGAGCTTATCATTGGACACTACAAAGAAGGAAAAACGGTTCGGCAGAACAGCGAAATAGTTGGCAGGCCCCGTTCTAAAAATAACGACGTTATAAAGCGTTTTAAAATTAATAAATCAGTGGCAAATAAGACAAAATCTGGAAGGCCTAAATTGTTTTCGAGACTTGATGAACGCTGGATAGTGAGTCAAATAAAAAAAAAAACCTATCCTCAGTGCACCAAAGCTAACAACGGAGGTGGAAAAACATCTCAACATCAACTGCTGCCCAGAAACTGTAAGATTAGTATTGCGAAAAAACAATTTTTATAGAAGGGTTGCATGGAAAAAACCCTTCGTAAGTGAAATCAATAGAAGAAAAAAAAAAAAAAAACATTTCGCAAAAAACTATGTAAATAAGAATTTTGAGTACTGGAGTCATGTTTTATTCTCCGATGAGAGTAAATTCAACTTTTTTAGATCAGATGGGCAATCATATGTATGGAGAAAGCCTAAGGGAGAGTTGAAGGAGAAAACTTTATGCCCAACTGTTAAACATGGAAGCGGATCCGTAATGGTCTGTGGCTGTATGTCTGCAGCTGGGCCCGGAAATTTGTGTTTTATTGACGGCATTATGAACCAAAAGCAATATCTAGCCATTTTAAAGGAAAATTTGGTCAATAGTGCTGAGAAATTGGGGATAAAAAATAGTTTTCATTTTTGTCAATATGACGACCCCAAACACAAGGCGCTAAGTGTGCGTTTATGGTTATTGTGTAATTGTCCAGAAGTACTGGAAACTCCTCCACAATCACCAGACATTAATGTCATCGAACATTTATGGACCCACTTGGAAATTCAATTAAAAAATCACTCCATTAAAAGCGAAAAAGACTTGGAAAATGTTTTAATGAAAGAATGGGCTAAAATAGACCCCTCCGTCTGCAGAAAATTGTTAGAATCACTGCCAAAGCGGCTAAAAGCTGTTAAAGAAGGCAACGGTTTGCCAACAAAGTACTAAATGAAAGTTTTTTTTTTATAATTTTATTTATACTTTTTTGACATGAATTTCGTTCACGAATTAATTTTTTTTTTTTTTTGTAAAATGAAGTTAATTTAGTTTATGTACTTATCGTTTTGAATAGTAAATTTAAATACATAATTAATAAAAAAAATAAATAGTCTAAGATCCGGCAGTAAAAAAACTTATTGATCGAGTTTTTAGTTAAAACCTAATTTTTACATATAACTAGGAATGGGGGAATATATTTTTGCTGGGTTGCCTCTCAAAATGTGGCCGCAAGTATTATCAAATTGCGATAACTTATGAACCGTGAGTATCACGGGGAAAAGTGTCAAAATCTTTTTTATGAAGAGTCATATGCTCTATATCGATACCTTAGAGCGCTATAGTCCTATCTCCACTTGCTTGAAATTGTGAGACATTTTAAATTATGGGCTCATGGTGGGCTTCTTAAGCGAGTACCCTACCACAATTGTTCCCCAATTTTTAGAAAATTAGTGGGGGACTTTGGAAATTAACTTTATATGTAAAAATAGCAGTCAGTTTTAAAATAATCACCGTTTGAAAATTGAATTTTGCGTTTGAAAAAAGATGGAGATAGGACTGTAGCGCTCTAAGGTATCGATATGTAATTTTCATTATATGTTTAAAAAATTTTACCGTTTAAGAATTATTTATTAAAAACAGATTTTTTTACGCAATAAGCAATAAACGTAAAAAAATCGGTTTTTAATATATAACTCTTAAACGGTAAATTTTTTTTTACATATAATAAAAATTATTTGTAGAACATATGACTCTCCATAAAAAAGATCTGGGCACTTTTTCTCGTGTGACTCACGGTTCATAAGTTATCGCTATTTGATAATACTTGCGGCCACGTTTTGATAGGCAACCCAGCAAAAATATATTCCCCCTTTCATAAATGTATGTCAAAATATATGTATCTGGATTAAGGACATATATATGTATAACATAATCAACATTAACTTTTTTTACTTGTCCACTACTCTGACAAAAAAAAAAATTTTATGAAAATGACAAAATTTGCTATTCGAAAACTTTAAAATACCTGGCACTCCAAATAAACCCCGACTACAAATCAAAATATTTTCTTTAGCTCAAAGATTCTTTAAAAATATTCATTTCAACGAGCAATATTATACATTTAAATACGTACCTTTATTTCGGAAATGCATTAAATCTTTAATGTATCCGTATGTGTGCATTTAAATAGAACTTCCGAAATCAGTCATGTAAATAAATGCCACAACAATAATAAAATTTGAATAGAATGCACTTGCATATGATAACTAGAACATGCCATGATGCATGTCAAGCGTCGTCAAACGTTCGGGGCTACACAGTCACTCTATGGGTAATAAATACCGACGACTGGTTTAACCAAAAACAATTGTCAAATATTTTATATGGCCAACGTATTATTCATGACCTGAAAATTTGCAAATGCTACAAATGTTAGACCACGCTATTGCCGCTCGTATGCGTATGTGCAACTGATACGAATCTAATTATAATGCCACCTCCACAACTATTCGGAAGAAGGTTTCTTTTCATATTCTGGAGAGGCATATGTCATACACCCATTTCACCTAATACACAAAATCATATGGAATTTCCGTACAACAGCAGAACATAACCACAAACAGATCTAATGGCAAAGCTTGATTTGGGGTTACAATTGAATTTGTATGCAATTTTATTCATGAAACATGAAGTATGTCTGATGTACATATATGTAAGTATGTACATATCAGTGATGGAAAATATTGAAATTACCAAAAGAATTGTATTTAAATGGGCAAAAATGTACCTAAAAAATAAACATCAAATATGTGCCTTTGATTGGAATGCGTTTATTTGAACTACACGTGAGTACATGAATTCACGGACAGAGTAATGAAATCGCATAGCCCAAAACCCATGTGAATTTGAGGTTCGTGATTAGATTGGTTAATTTTGTGAGTATATTCGGACTCAGCAATGTAATCCAATGCCTGGGGTATAATGTGTTTGGCAGGGTTGACTTTAGTTCTCCAGATATCCTTTTTTAAAAGTGCAAAAATATCTGTTTCAAGGCATATTTGAAGAAGTTTAACAGTCACAGAAAATTAAACCTTACCTTTCAACTTTTCCAATTACTTAGATCCTTACTTTTCGAGTTGTCAGACATTTTAACTCCAAACAAGCAAAGCAACTATTTTTCCTTTTTTGAGCAAGGATCTTTGGAGAACTAGAGTCAATTTAAACAAACCGGTAATCTCGGTGGATCTGGATTAAATAAAAAACTAAGTTCGCAAAAGGAAAAAATTTGTCCATGGTTGATTACTCGGATAGTAAGCATCTAATGGGAAAAGTTACTAGATAAGGTTTAACGAGAAAGGTTATACTTTTTCATTACCAAAAATTTATTACACTGTCTGTCTTTTGTAAGTGTTATGCTTCTTCAAAAACGCCTCAAAACAGCAATATTTGCATTTTAAAATAAAGATATATGGGGAACTAGTGTCGATTCGGCAAATCTGATATTATTGGGTGTACAACTTAAAAACCGGAATTGGACGGTGGATGTCCGTACTAGCAAATATCGTGAAAGCTCGAACTTTATATATATGTCATTTTGAAGGTACATTTGACAGCTGTCAAAATCAGTCAACAAAACAATTTTATCTTGTGTGCAACATTATTATTTTTCACGATGAATAACTTCGAAAATTGGAGAAAAATACAGCATTTGCGGGGGGGTTCTAGTGGGTCATTTTTTTGCAAAGAAAACAGCTGCCGAAAGTCATCGCATTCTTGTAGAAGTTTATGGGGACTATGCTCCAGCTGAATCAAGCTGTCGAGAGTGGTTTAAAAGTGGTTATTTTGATGTCGAAGACAAAGAACGTCCTGGTCAGGACCAGCTAGGTGTGATCCATTATGAGCTGTTGCCAGGTGGCCAAACTATTAATGCTCAATTCTATCGTCAACAATTGATCCAATTGAAGCAGAAAATCCAGGCAGAGCGGCCAACGTATGCGACCAGACATGAGTCAATCATTTTCCACCACAATAACGCTCGGCCACATATTGCTGCCCCAGTCAAAAATTACCTGGAAAACAACGGATGGGAAATTTTGCCTCACCCGCTTTATAGCCCAGACCTTGCACCATCAGACTACCATTTGTTCCGATCGATGCAGAATGCCCTATCAAGAATACGCTTCACTTAAGTTCAAGATATCGAAAATTGGCTCGATTCATTTTTGGCCGCCAAGCCGGCGCAATTTTTTTGGGATGGAATTCATAAATTGCCTGGAAGATGGGGAAATGTTGTAGTTTCCAATGGACAATACTTTGAACAAAATATATTGTAACATTTTTCCACAATAAAGCATCAAATTTCGCTAAAAAATTCCGGTTTTTAAGTTGTACACCCAATATTTTAACTTAACTTAACTTAACTTAACTTAACTTAACTTAACTTAACTTAACTTAACTTAACTTAACTTAACTTAACTTAACTTAACTTAACTTAACTTAACTTAACTTAACTTAACTTAACTTAACTTAACTTAACTTAACTTAACTTAACTTAACTTAACTTAACTTAACTTAACTTAACTTAACTTAACTTAACTTAACTTAACTTAACTTAACTTAACTTAACTTAACTTAACTTAACTTAACTTAACTTAACTTAACTTAACTTAACTTAACTTAACTTAACTTAACTTAACTTAACTTAACTTAACTTAACTTAACTTAACTTAACTTAACTTAACTTAACTTAACTTAACTTAACTTAACTTAACTTAACTTAACTTAACTAAACTTAACTTAACTTAACTTAACTTAACTTAACTTAACTTAACTTAACTTAACTTAACTTAACTTAACTTAACTTAACTTAACTTAACTTAACTAAACAAACTAAACAAACTAAACAAACTAAACAAACTAAACTTAACTAAACTAAACTTAACTAAACAAACTAAACTAAACTAAACTAAACTAAACTTAACTAAACAAACTAAACTTAACTAAACTAAACTAAACTAAACTAAACTAAACTTAACTACAGAAACCAAAACAAAACTTAACTACACAAACTAAATTAAACTAAACTAAACTAAACTAAACTAAACTAAACTAAACTAAACTAAACTAAACTAAACTTAACTAAACAAACTAAACTAAACTAAGCTAATTGCATTTTTTTAAGCACCTTTAAACCTAAAAAAAAGTTGGAACAATGTAGAATTGTACCTAATTGTCCATCACACTCCACATCTGTGGCATTTTGACAAAACAACATAACTCGAAATTGGCAACTTTAAAGGAGAGCTAAAAAACTGCTTAACTGCTTCTCAATACTGTGGCTGGGTTTCCTTGATGCAGCATGGAATCTCATCTTTCAATGCAGTTTTATTAACCTTAAACTTTGAGCTGTCAAACTGTTTCCTTTTTTTTTGGTTGGCAACACTTTACCGTACAAAAAGCGGCAAACTCGAATCTTGCTTAAATTATCGAACACCCTTATGTCTCTGGAACTAACTGGATTACACTAAAAGGAGCGTTCTTAAATTTGATATTTATGACTAATGTCCTGGAAAATTATCTTATCTCAAGTTAGGTTGTTTTGCCAAAATGCCGCAGATATGTATGTTTATCTGAGTATGTGTACATATGTTTGCATGCTTATTTCAACCAAACTGCAGTCACGTGACTGTCGAGCAGTTTAATATGTGTTATGCAAATGTATGCGAATTTGCGGTATCTTGTTTAAGTCTGTACGTGTTTAGCTGCTGTCCGTCTGTCTTTATCTACATTTGTGTGTTTATCGGCCTAATAGAGCATGTAAATGACAAAAAGTTCAATGGGCGTATTTTCAATATTGCCACCATTCTGCCATATTTTCTGGTTTTGAAGACTGTTCTTCTTCCTTTATTTTTATAATGTGTGTGTGTGTTAGTTTATATGCATATGAATTAGTTATATTAGTATTTAATAAATGATATCAAGTCAATACAACCGCAAAAGTCTGTAGATATTTTATTGTTAAAGAAACTATGAATAATTCATAGATTTAATATGTGGTCTTGCTTAGTTTTGAAATGGAGAAATCTACTTCATCATCATCTCCACCAGCAAATTTCCGCAAAATTGCATTTAGTGTTTTTGATTTTTTCGATATCTGCAAACTTTTTCATATGGTTTCATCAAAATACGTTGTTTTAAGCCACAAAAATTTTAATGCGTTGTTGATAATAAAAATAGCAAATTTTCAAGCACATCATGCCACCGACCAATGTTTTTCCAAAAAAAATATTCAATGATTTTTGTAATCAAATGCCATGCAGTCAATTGGTTGTCAATTAAAATAGCAATGCCCATCAAAATCATTTTAAGAGTGGAACTTTAAAATAGCAACAACATCACCAAAAAGTATTAACAAATATATCCGCACAAATATCGAAAAAAGACAGCGAACAGCTTTCTCAAAAACTGAATATATCAAAACAAAGTTTTTGGTTAAGAGGGTTTTTGAGGTTGCTGATTTCGAACTCTGGATCAACTTTTTTGAAAACAAAATGGTGGATCCGAAATGACAATGCTGTTTCCAAATTTTGAATAAAGTTTTTCTTAACCCTTTCGACCCGGCTGGGACAATATATCCCAATTTACATATATATATTGTCCCAGCCGAGTCGAAAGGGTTAAACAAAATGGATTATATGGAAGGTGGGCGTATCCTTGATCCGATCATGCCCATTTTCAACTAAAAGCTACATAGATTATAACGAATATAGCTCAGATATCAAATATTGTTTTATGTACTTCATATATTTCCGAAGTTCTGACGATTTTAAATGCTAGGCTAATCGTAAAAAATGATAAAGGGCTGAACATGGGCTGAACGTGGGCTTTTTGGCTTTTTTAAGGACGTACGTGGTCTGTACAAAACTAAAAAAGCCCAAAAGGCTGTACATGCGGCCGTACAAGGGCTGTATGAAGAAAAATTTGTATAGAAAACAAATGGGCTGAACATGGTCTGTACATGTTCTATACAGGGGCTGTACAATTGATTTTTTCATTTGAATTGAGCTGAACATGGGCTGTATAATTTATTTTTTCTATTGACGGCTAAATAAATCGCCACCTTAGAACAACAGGGTTCTAACTGACATTTGTGAAATTGAGTTATATATTGCTTCGTACTAAATAGACCATGCTCTTTCGATTACCGCTACTCAAATATTTCTATCTCATATGGTTTCTGAGATAATTAATGAAATTGAGAAGCACAAGGTTCTATCTACACATATTCAAATTAAAATTAATTTCACAAAGTTCTAACTGTCAGATAGAACTCTGTGCTTCTGTAAGAGGACCGGCAAATTAGATAAATTTGTGTAATATTGTTAAACAAGCCCTGATTTCGAGCCGACATGTCTCATTTTGTTAGTAATTGAACTTAGAAAAAACCAAGAATTAAGATTTATGCAATTTTTGAAAAAAGGTCCATAAAAAGTTTTGGAAAATTGAAGAATTCGAATCAAAAATAGTTGTTTTCGATAAACTTTCCAACGCTGAATCCGAATCTGGCTTCAGAGTTGCTATATCTTATATGGTTTCCGAGATATCCTACCCCAAATGTTCAAAAATGATCAAAAACACGATTTTTGAGGTTGTGCAGGAGACGTATAAAATTAATAAATCTTAAGCGTTGGTTTTTTGTAAGTCCATTTACTAACAAGATAAGACACGTCGGCTCAAAATCGAGGCTTGTTTAACAAAATTACACGATTTTAACTAATTTGCCTGCTCTCTTACAGAAACAGAAAGTTCTATCTGGCAGTTGGAAACTTGTTTCCCAATTTCAAGTACCTTATCGTTTAGCAACAAAGTTCTATCGATTTTTTCAAACTTAAATTCCTTATTAACTAGACAACGCATTTTAATTATTTTAGAATCAATGAAATCCTCGCGACAATCAAATGCTTGTAAAATAAATAATATTGTGATTAAAATCAATTCATAAAAGCTATACGACACGAAATATTCAAACATAGATTTCTCGAAAGTGATGTGAGTGTAGATAGAACCCTGTTGTTCTAAGGTCGCGAAATATTTTTATATGAAATTTTTTTTTATCATATAAAATTGAATGACAGAATAAATATGATTTAATAAATTTTCAGCCAGCTACTCAATAATGATGGCTTTGGCTGAGCTCGTTAACGTGCGTATCACAGAACACTTGTGATTCCCAGGTTCAAATCCTGAACAGTAAACAGCCGAAAGAGAAAATTCTTTGAAATGCAAAGTTAAAATTAAGAAAAAAAATTGTTATTTCAATTTAAAAAAGAACAACCAACAGGCCAATTTTGTAGGTCAAAAAAAAAAAAATAAAAAAAAAAATATTTTTCCATCTTCCTTGGGTTTTGAACCCTGACTATCAATGTTCTGAGTCGCACAACTTAACGATGTCTGCCACTTTTGGATTGTTATCTGTTCGTCCAAAATCATATCAAATAAATTTCAATAGAACAATAAATTATACGGCCGATGCACAGTGTTTCACGTAGAACAAGCTAGATGGACAAAATTATTTTTTGATATTTTTGGGTAGTGTAAGCCTTATTACGACATATTATTTATATTTTGATATACAGGGTGTTCTAAAATTTCCGGAACGGTCAAGTGCTTTTAATGCTGCACGTTAAATAAAATAAAAAAAAATACGTGTCCAATATTTTTAAGAGGGCAGTGCAACGATACCAATTTTGATCCTCTACACCTCTCCTCCCGCGGTTGACGGAAGAAACTTCAAAATATTATATGGAAATTCCCAATTTTTATTGAGGATTCTGATTTTACGTGCAAAAATACGACACTTTTGTCTGAAACATTTTTTCTTATTCGGCATAGATCACCATCATATAACCAGGAATTGCTCATTGGGGGGTTTTCATACAGATTAATTTTATTTTATTTCAATATTTTCAATTCATATATATAAGAAAGAGATATATAGGAAAAAGATCTTAATAGGGAGGGTTTGAATCCGCGAAAATTGGTATCGTTGAATTGCTCTCAAAAAAAAAATTAAACAAAAAACCAAAAAAGAAATAAAACAACAGAATTTTTTTTATGTTGGAAAAGTATAAAAACCAACATTTATTGTTTCTTTTTTTGGCAAATGTTCAATTACTGCTCAGTTTCATCGTAGGAAGGATAATTAGTTTTAAGACCTCTGCACACAATTTATCTCGCTTTTTTTTTTGTATTTCTCTTAAGGAGTTTATAAAAGGATCAGAAGTTAAGAGTAGCATAGATAATAAATCCTTATTCGTGGTAGTGGTTGTGAAGAAAATATACCAAATTTAAAATCCTCACCATCCAACCAGCTTTTAAACTTTATCATAAAGCGGTCTTTGGACTTCCCTGCAGAAACCCCCTTTGGATCGATTTTTGAAGAACAGTTGGCAATTTTCTCCTTAATTACCCTCACACAGTCTTCAGTTACATCAAACACTTTGAATTTTGATACTATGAAATCGTAAAGACTGTCATTTTTTGACCTTGTCAAAATGAACTCTAATGTGCAAGTTAAAACTACTATATTCATCAAGGGAATAGATGAAGCTAACTTATATCCAAAATCTAGACTGGGTACAAGCGGGTACATGCAATTCCAGCTCCTTTAAAGTTGAAAAATAATAAAACTACGAGTTATTTTTTTAAGTGTTTTCGAAACCTTTTTCTGAGGAAAGGAATGACAAAAATCTTATTCAAACACAAAACGTTAATCTTCATTTATAAAATCCATCACTAGAAATGTCATAAAATTACGACCTTTTTAAGACAAAGCAAAAAATTCGAATATAAATTTAAAAAAAAAAAATATATATATATTTAAAGTATTCTGAAAAAAATTAAAATAAAATAGATGAACAGCAGTGCGCAGGTTGAAACTAATATATTCATCAAGGGAATAGATGCAACTAACATATATCCAAAATTTAGAATGGGTACAAGCGGGTGCATGCATTTTCGTCTCCATTAAAGTTGGAAAACGAAAAAAAAAAAAAAGAATAACTTTTTTATCTGTTTTCGAAGCTTTCTTACACATTACCCAAAGGAGGAAATGAAAAAACTTTAACTAAAACATAAAATACGTTCTTTTTGCTATAAAATCCATCACTAAAATTGTCACAAAATATTGATTTTACCACAATAAAATCAAGTTGCTTTATTGCTTAATGAAAATAATAAATATTTGAAATTGAACTTACATTCATAAGTTGACTTCTGCACTCAGTTGTTTGTCACCATCAAATATTTACACATAAAAAAGTAGGTATATAATGTACGGGGGCTATTGTTGACATTACATCATTACTCATATTTAGATATCTGTTAATGAATTTTGTCCACCTAGCTTGTTCTACGTAAAACACTGTGCGATGTACAGCCTATTTTCAGCCCAATTCAAATGAAAAATTAATTTGTACAGCCCATGTTCAGCCCATATGAAGCATTGTGTACGGCCAAAATGTCCTGCAAAAGCACCATGTTCAGCCCTTGTATAGTCCTAAAAATGTAATGAAATTTTGCACTTGTACGGCCCAAAAAACATATATTCTAAAGAATGGCATTCCGGCGAAGTAACAATGTTTCGCAACTTTATCTTGTGCATAAGACCAGTTGGCCTAAAATTTCGCCGCGTTGAATTGGTATTTTGCGAGCGCAAGAGAATGCGACGCGATTCTGCTATTCTGGTAGGCAGCTGAGAAATACTCTGCTTTCATATTGGACTTTATTTTGAGTTTCACATTTGAACAGATCCTCTGCTCTCATCATCATACATTTTTTGTAGTTTTTTGCATTGTAGTAGAAATTGTAGTTTTTCATTTCTACCGAAGTTTCTGAACGAATTCATACCGAAGTTTCTGAACGAAATTTCTGAACGAATTCGTTACGAAATTTCTGAACGAATTCGTACCGAAATTTCTGAACGAATTCGTAACGAATTTTATGAACGAATTCGTACCGAAATTTCTGAACGAATTCGTAACGAATTTTATGAACGAATTCGTACCGAATTTTCTGAACGAATTCGTAACGAAATTTCTCAGAATTCGTTCAGAAAATTCGGTACGAATTCGTTCAGAAATTTCGTTACGAATTCTTTCAGAAATTTCGTTTCGAATTCGTTCAGAAATTTTGGTACGAATTCGTTCAGAAATTTCGTTACGAATTCTTTCAGAAATTTCGTTTCGAATTCGTTCAGAAAATTCGGTACGAATTCGTTCAGAAATTTCGTTACGAATTCGTTCAGATATTTCGTTACGAATTTGTTCAGAAATTTCGGCACGAATTCGTTCAGAAATTTCGTTTAGAAACTTCGGTACGAATTCGTTCAGAAACTTCGGTAGAAATGAAAAACTACAATTTCTACTACAATGCAAAAAACTACAAAAAATGTATGATGAAAGGAAGAAAAGGATCTGTTCAATTGTGAAACTCAAAATAAAGTCCAATATGAAAGCAGAGTATTTCTCAGCTGCCTACCAGAATAGCAGAATCGCGTCGCATTCTCTTGCGCTCGCAAAATACCAATTCAACGCGGCGAAATTTTAGGCCAACTGGACTTGTGCACAAGATAAAGTTGCGAAACATTGTTACTTCGCCGGAATGCCATTCTTTAGAATATATGTTTTTTGTACGGCCTTTGTACAGCCGTAATTTAAAAATTGTTTGTTTTTTTTTACTCGGGATGTAAATTTTCACTAGATAAAAAAACATTGTTTCATTGCGAAAAGAAGATGACCTGAAGAAACCGCCTCAAAAATATCAAACTATCCAAATTTAAAAAAAAATATTGCATCGAAAAACACTAGGGGTACTATATTCTCGAAACTTATGGGGCAACCTACGTATAAAGAGAATACTAATTGTATAAAGCAGGACATTCTTCGTAGTTGTTGTTAAATTAAGGAGGTTCTTTTATGAGACTGTTTTCATAGTTGTTGCGAGAAGCATTGAGAAAGTGGGGAGCTTTCAGTTAGAAAGTGAATTACTTAGTTCTTGTTCTCTAAACAATTTATTGGAAAAAATGTCTTGATGAGCCATTTAAACATATGACACTTGATAATGGTCACATCTGAGTCATTATGTTGGTACGTATTGTAAGAAATTATCTTAGAAATATAGAACGAAGAAACTTAATCAGTGCTTTGATTTTTAAATTTAGAAAATTTCAGAAAAGTATAAATAATTACACAGGACCACAAAAAAAAGTCCTGTAGTAGAAAGTTGAGGTACCATACGGTATGGTTTTCAATGTGCTAAAAACGAATCCGAGGTCAGAATTTAGCCATCACCCACAGATTTTGAGAAATCATTGCTTAAAGTTGCAGGAAGCACTGTTTTCAGGCTTATGGTGCAGTTCCAGGAAACGATGTAGTTCCATATTTTCAATGGAATCGAATAGCCATAATCTTCCTTATAAAACTATACAAATTTTTCGATTGGACTCTTACTTCCCGAGATATCACCGTTTGAAGTAAACGTATCTCAACCCCCATACAAAGCACTACATTATATTTGTAGCGTAAAATCCATTTAACATATAAAAGTGATAACCCTTTACTTCAAAGTAAGATAACTCTGAAAGTAAGAGTCGAATCGGAAAAGTTTGAAGGCAGAGTTTTATAAGCAAGATTGTGGCTATTTGATGTCATTGAAAAACTGGAGCTACCACATTTCCTGGAACTGCACCATATGCCTGAAAACAACGCTTTCTGCAACTTTAAGCAGGGATATCTCAAAATCTGAGGGTGATGGCTAAATTCTGACCTCGGATTCGTTTTTAGCACATTGAAAACCATACCGTTTGTGTAGCCGAGTATAATTAATAACAAAACGCTTTCGATGCGTGTTTTCAGTTCGGTTATACGTTAACGACTGACCCTTTTATTCATTTTCTTATATTTTCGAGTTTTTACAATTGTGTGTATGTATGCATAATGATAATTGACAATTAATTGGATAACCTAATGAATGAGTGAGACAGATATATACACTTAATACACGATATGACAATGTTGCCAGAAGTTATTTAATGTTACGAATATTGGGTATTTATGATAACACTACTATAATATTAATGATACTTATAAGGGGTGCTAATATAAATAAAGGGTAATAATATACATATATACATAATATACTACTACAATCGGCCATCCTGATTCGGAGAGCTCCTGATCTCCTTATCTTACAAAATATGCTTATTATTACGATTATTATCATCTTTTGATTTTCTCATTTGTATTAATCCATGGTCGAATATTTGCAGCAGCCCACACTCCGTTGTAAGGAATTCTTGACTGTTGAAAACCCTCCACATCACCCACTACATATCTATCATTGCGCAATACTTTTACTATTCTGTATGGGCCTTTAAATTTTGGTATTAATTTCTTGGACACTCCTGTATGTGAATCAAAATTTTTTATCATAATATAATCGTCTTTTCTATAATTTTGCGGTTTCTGTCGTTTGGAATCTACATATTTTTTGTTGTATAATTGACTTTTTTCTTGACATTGAACTGCTTTTTTTCTTATTTGCTCCAAATTGCTACAATTTGTTTCGCCTTTCAACTCTTCTAAGCTTTCCTTTAGCATATCTGCTACCTTTCCTCTCTGATCAACACCAAAAACCATTTTGCTAGGGTGTTGATTAATTGCTCTCTGATTTGTATTGTTTAAAGCATGCTCTACAGTTTCTACTACTACATCCCAATATAAACCTTTTTCTGGTTCAACCAATTTGGCTATCATCGGCCCTATACTTCTATTAATTCGTTCTACTTGCCCGTTAGCTTGAGGCGATCCAGTTGCTATTTTTATATGATTCACGTCGTTTTCTACTAAAAAATCTTCAAACTCTTTTGAAGTGAAGCAACTTCCTCTGTCAGACACTATACATTTGGGTCTACTGTACGCTCTAAAATAATCTTTAAGCGCCACAATCGCTTCTTTTGAATTTGTGGTTTTGGTTGTATAAAGTCGAACGAATTTAGTAAATGCATCTACAACGACAAGTATGTGTTTTTTTGCCCTACTTTTATCAACAGGTCCATAATGATCAATATGTATGACATCAAATGGTTTCTATCCTTTTGGTATATTGTGTAAAAATCCCTCATCTTTACCATGTTTCGTCGAGTAGACTATGCATTTAAGGCAATTTTTTATGTGCTGTCCTGCTTTCATTCTAACCTTTGGGAACCAGTAGCTTTTCGTTATCAGTTCTGTCATTTTGTCCATTCCTATGTGGCCTAACTCGTCATGGTATTTATACAACACATGGTCTTCCATTTCTTCAGGTACGTAGAATAAAAGAGAATTATCATCTCTTTTTCTGTATAGCACACCATTTCGCATTTCGTAGCATTTTTGTTCTGGCTTTTGTAATCGTTCTCGCAAACTTTGTAATTTTTTATCTTTGCATTGGCAAATTGTTAAATTTTCTTCGAATGTGTTTGAGTCTATCGTTAAGATGTTTGTATTTCTACTTAATGCATCTACATGTTGCATTCTATTTCCTGCTCGGTGTTCCAATACGTAGTCATAGTTTTGTAACTCTAACGCCCAACGGGCGATTCTAGGATTTAATTCTTTTTTATTAAGCGTCATTGTCAAAGAATTACAATCTGTTATGATCTTAAACTTGATACCCTGCAAATATACCCGAAACCTTTGTAATGCATATATTATTGCTAAAGTCTCTAATTCAAAACTGTGATACTTTGACTCGGTTTCACTCGTTCGCTTTGAGAAATAAAATATGGGATGCTGCTTTCCGTCTTCTTTCTTTTGCATAAGAATAGCACCGAAACCTAAAGAACTTGCATCACAATGCAATTCAGTAGGATCATTAGGATTGTACAAAGCCAAAATTGGCGACTCTAACAGTTTTTGCTTAAGTGTTTCAAAAGATTCCAATTCCTCTGTTCCGAAACTAAACACTTTTTCTTTTTTAATCAAATCATATAAAGGCTTTGCTATAGCCGAAAAATCTTTAACAAATCGTCTAAAGTAGGAGCACAGGCCTAAAAAACTCTGTACTTCGTGTGTTTTAATTGGAACTGGAAAATTTTGTACTGCCTGTAGCCCTTTATCATCTGGTCTAATTCCTTTTCCTGATATAATATATCCCAAATATTTTACTTCTGAGTGTAGAAACTCACATTTGTCTAACCTTAGTTCTAATTTGTTTGCTACTAAGCGTTTGAAAACTTCTGTTAGTATCTCTATATGACTGACGATACTTTTCGTTGCTACCATTATATCATCAAGGTAAATTATTACTTTGTCTTCTTTGATCATATCAGAGAATATTTTATTAACATATCTTTGGAAAACCGAAGGTGCGTTTCGAAGCCCGAATGGCATTCGCAACCATTCGTACTGACCTACAGGAGTTGTGAAAGAGGTGTATTTGACTGAATCTTCATGCATATACACATGGAAAAAACCATTTTTTAAATCTAATTTGGTAAAAATACTTTTACCCGACAACTTATCTATCAGATCATCGATCAAGGGTATTGGGTAATTGTCCTTTAATGTTCCTTTGTTAAGCGTTCGGTAGTCAACGCACATTCTCAAGTCACCGGTTTTCTTTTTCACTAGTACTATCGGAGAAACATATTCTGAATCGCTCGGTCTAATAAACCCTTTTTCTAAATATTCATCTATTAAATTTTGTAATTTCTGCTTTTCTGAGTATGATAAGCGCCGCGGGGGACAATGAAAAGGCTTTGAACTTTCAAGACTTAATTTCATCTCACACTTCACAGTCGGAACTGTGGGCTTTTCTGCTTCATAATAAAATCTTTTGAAAACATTATTTAATTGCTCTACAATAGCATAACTACAATTCGTTCCAATATTAAGGTGATAACTTTCATTTGATTCTGTACATTCTAGCGACAAAATGTTAAAACAATCATTTTCAATTTCATTTTTCCTTCCATCATTAAATTGTGCTTGGTTTTCTTTCAAATAATCATTTTCATAGCAACAATTTGTTAAACAATCATTTTTAAAATTATAATTTTGCATGCAATTTTTTTCCACATAAGTGCAATCTTTTTTAAAGTGACTATCATTTGAAAAGTTTTTAGACAAAATTTCACTTGTTAATTTGAATTCAAAAATATTCATAAAATCCCTACCAAGAACCACATCATAGATCATCGACTCATTCGCCACAATCAGTAAATCAAAATAAAATTTTTGGTTGTTAGCAATGACGTAACTTTTTATTTTTCCAAAAACACTTAACCTACTTTTATTTAAACCAAAGTAATTGACATTTTCAAAGTCATTGTAATTAAAATTAAATTTTTCAAAACTTTCAAATTTGTTTTCAAGGCACGAAATTTTTACGAAACTGACTGGGCTACCCGAGTCTATGATGCATTCTGAAACCAAAAATGTATCAGCATTTTCACTAAAAAATATTTTAAAAATTCTTACATATTCTTCATTAGTTGATTGTGACAGCATTTTTCTATAGGGGCAAGTTGACACCCGATGCTCAGCACTTCCGCATCCATAGCAGGCTCCTACTGCTCTTTTCGGCTTACGGCATTCTGAAGCATAATGGCCTACTGAATTACAGTTGTAGCACCTTATATTAATTTCCTTAGCAGCACCAGCATCAGCGACAGAAGAAATATTGTTTCTACGTGGCTGTTTTGTTTTTTCCTTCGGCGGTTGCACTTTAGAGAACGCTTGCAGCAACTGGTCCGTTGACTTGTAACATTGCATATATGCCTGATTCCGTAGTTGCTCGTCTGGAATTCCTTCTATTATATTGTCGATCAATTCGTCTTCTTCAACATGAATTTGGGACCCCAACATTATTTTTTCGTGGAAATATGATGCGAAACTTTCATTTGAAGACCACTTATATGCCTCAAACTTACGACGCAGTATCAATTTGTTACCATTTGAATCAAAAGTAACAATAATTTTGGCGAGAAGCTCTTTGGCTGGAATGATTAAGTAATCTACACTTGAATGCAGCCATATCTGCGCTCTGTCTTTTAATTTTGACATGATAAGCATGCGCATCATGTCGTCATTTAATTTGTAAACACGTACAATAGTTTCAAGTTGTGCAGCCCAAATATTTACTGAAGTTTTTCCATCAAACGATGGCAGCATATCCATAAACATACTTAAAGATATATTGTTGGGAACACTGTAACTGTTTATATTTGGCGAAACATTTGTATTTGTTGACCTGTACAGCGACACCTCAGCCTTTAACAAATCATTTTCACGTTGAATCAAATCTAGTTGTCGTCTGATAGTTTTCAACTCGAAATTCAACACGCTGTCATTTTCAGCTATGTCACTTTTAATTTCGCCACTTTCGTTTTGGTTTCTATCATTTTCATGTTGCTCTCCTTTCACGGTGTGCCTTAACCCGTTCTAAATCGGACGTCGTAGCACATCAAATTTTTTTCCAGATTCTGTTTACTTATCGTTCAAATGATGTATAAAAAAATTTTCACTCGTGACTTTTCGACTAAATTTTGAGATAATCATTTTTCCAATTGGGGCATTTTCCCATACAAAAAGAAAAAAAAAATTTTTTTAACTACATTAAACCAAAATTAAAATAATCACAATCGATGTGTTTTGCGATGTTAAACGCGAATCCAACCTCAGAATTGCTCTATCGTGTATAGTTTATGAGATATTGTAACCTAAAGACCAAAAAAAGTCGTTTTTTGTCATTTTTTGAAGCTATGCAACTATGTAACGTATCATTTATTCGTCAAATGTGGGCTAAATACTTAAAAGTTCTAATCTTTTACTTTAAAACCTAATTTAAATTATATTAATATCTTCATGTTTCTAAGAGATATCGTAGACCGAAATATTGTCAAAACGGGTTTTTTGCACTTTTGTGTCTTTTTAGGTGAGGATATCATTGAGGAAAAAAAAAGATATCAACATAATATAAATTAGGTTTTAAAGGCAAAGATTAGGACTTTAAAGTTGCTTACCAGATTTAACGAAATTAAAATTTCTTTCACATTTTAAACTTGTTCAACGAACCGACCAGTTCAAAATTCAGCCGTGTGCCATACACGTAACAACAACACTCGGGTGTCAAACGGCTGAATTTAGAAGTAGTCGGTTCGTTGAACATGTTTAAAATGTGAAAGAAATTTTAATTTCGTTAAATCTGGTAAGCATCTTTAAAGTCCTAATCTTTGCCTTTAAAACCTAATTTAAATTATGTTGATGTCTTTTTTTTCCTCAAAGATATCCTAACCTAAAAAAACACAAAAATGCAAAAAACCCGTTTTGACAATATTTTGGTCTACGATATCTCTTGGAAGCATGAAGATATAAATATAATTTAAATAAGATTTTAAAGAAAAAAATTAGGGCTTTCAAATATTTAAGCCATATTTAACGAATAAATGATATCTTACATAGTTATACAGCTTCAAAAAATGGCAAAAAACGACTTTTTTTGGTCTTTAGGTTACAATATCTCATAAACTATACACGATAGAGCAATTCTGAGGTTGGATTCGCGTTTAACATCGCAAAACACATCGATTGTGATTATTTTAATTTTGGTTTAATGTAGTTAAAAAAATTTTTTTTTTCTTTTTGTATGGGAAAATGCCCCAATTGGAAAAGAGATTATCTCAAAATTTAGTCGAGGAGTCACGAGTGAAAATTTTTTTATACATTATTTGAACGATAAGTAAACAGAATCTGGAAAAAAATTTGATGTGCTACGACGTCCGATTTAGAACGAGTTAAGGCACACCGTGCTTTGCTTGTCTCGATTCCATTGTCACTCGTTTGTTCATCATTTTGTTGCTCGTTCGTTTTCGAATCGTTCATTTTAGTTTTTGCTTCGTCATTATCTTCGCTTTTAGTAGTCTCATCGTTGTTGGCGTCTATTTCAAAAATGTTTGATGCAATATGGCGTCGCTCAACTGGAACCCCTTCTATGCGTTGTACCAAATCAGCTTTGCTTCCACTTGAAGACAAATTCAAGCTGCGAAGCCAATGTTTCAGCTGCACGACCGTATATTTATCAGCATCAATCAAATTATCCATTTTTAAGATTTTGTTTTGCGTTGGTAAAGAATAAAAAAAAAAATTTCACTCTGATCCCACTTCTGAGTTTGTAGCCGAGTATAATTAATAACAAAACGCTTTCGATGCGTGTTTTCAGTTCGGTTATACGTTAACGACTGACCCTTTTATTCATTTTCTTATATTTTCGAGTTTTTACAATTGTGTGTATGTATGCATAATGATAATTGACAATTAATTGGATAACCTAATGAATGAGTGAGACAGATATATACACTTAAACTTATGTTGCCACACTGCGATATTTATAATATCGATATGACAATGTTGCCAGAAGTTATTTAATGTTACGAATATTGGGTATTTATGATAACACTACTATAATATTAATGATACTTATAAGGGGTGCTAATATAAATAAAGGGTAATAATATACATATATACATAATATACTACTACATTTGGTACCTCAACTTTCTACTACTGGAATTTTTTTTTTTTTTTTTTTGTGGTCCTGTGTTATAATCGATTTGAGCTGTGAACAAAAGGTTGTTCCATACTTTGGCCTATGGTGGTGCACTCAATTTGTCGGTCCTCGATATGAAAACGGACAAAATCTTTGCGTAAGCCAACATGCAAAATTCATTTAATGTTCCAACTGATTTTCTTGTCGTTCAGACAAAACATAAATACTAAAGCTTTTATTTTCAATAATACAAAGGTTAAGGAGCATTTTTTTTTTTTTTGGTTTTTACATACCCACATTGCAATAAGACAAAATACAGGACAAAGACAAAATAACAACAAATTATAATTCCCCAACGTTGCAAAAACTAATAAACGAATGTCCTTTTATATTCACTTGCCGTTGGCAAATACGTATAAAAATAACAACAATAAATATACAAGATATAACAAGACATCAGTCTATATATGTGCATATGTACATATATGTATGTATATGTGTATGCGAATATATACAACAAATAAATCCACATAGATAAATCAGAATCCAAAGCAACAAAAGGACGCAAAATCGACAGACATTGATTTGTTGTATTTTCTTGAAAATAAATGTTTTTGGTTTGTGTAGCTGTCCAAAAGGACTATTAATGTGATGTCATGATTTAGTAAAGAATGTTGTTAAAGGGTTTTTAAGGACAAAAAATAGAAATGTTGTTTTTTCTTTTTTGTTCGGCACTGATGTTTGGCGTTTCAATTATGTGTTTTTTGTCGTTTATTTATTTTTATTTTTAAAAGGGTTTTGTTCAGCTTGTTCTTTTATTTTTGTTGTTAAACCTCATTTTTTTGGTTATTCTATAATTGACTTCAGTTTTGAAATTTGTTGGGGCTCAACAAAATTTTAAGGAACATTGGGAAGGAGACTTCGTCGGCAGGATACCCTTTTGCTCCATATATATAAAAGTATATTCCAAGAAAATCAAAAAAGAAAGTTTACGATTGATAGCAGAAATTTTCGCAATAGATTGATCGCTGATTTACAAGATATCCTACTTCAAAGCGCGGAAATCGTCGTTTCGAGCCGTTTTTGAAGCTTTACCACACTTAGAGTAAATGATGTAATTAATACTTATCTACCAACGGCATCCGACAGTCATAACCTTATTTATTAAACCATACCTCATAACTTTCACTTTTTCAGTTATCGTTCATTGATGGTTTTTCCACTCCATACAACGTACTATATTGAAGTTGGGATACCTGTACTTCAGTAGTTGATAACTCGAAAAGTAAAGATCCAGTTGGAAAAGTAAAAACACAAAAATGTATGAAGAAGTTCATGGATATCCGGCAAATTTGGCTAAATGAATTACCCTTTATTCTAGAAGCGCTCGGTATTACAGTGTTAGCTATACGGAGCAACTAAGAGTTTGTACTGGGTTACATATAGGAAAATTAAAGAATTCTACAGATTTATTTTTTTAATAATATTTGTGGTCATTGCCATTGAATAATATTTGATTATGCTTCATATCAATGTTTTTTTTATGAGACAACTATTTAAAAATGAATTGTCACGATATCTCCTCGATATCTTCACGATATTATCACTAATTCAATATTTCTGATGTCATTCTCAATTTTGAAGCTCATCAATTCAAAACTTCAGATTTCCTGTATTATAATTGCAAGCTTTTGTTGAAAAGTCCTAATTTTTAGACATAAATTTCGATTTTATTCCTTAGTGGCAAGCGATATTTTGAGCTTGAATTAAATATCATAAATTTGTTGTTCAAAACACCTCCCTGAGGATGTTATAAAAGTCGATTATATGTGTTATCGAAATATTTAAGGGTACACATGGCTAAATCGAACTGATCAGGGGAATATCCGTTTTGAGATTCGTTCTCTTTGCTGCCAACGATTGAAGCCGATACATCTAAATTTTATCAAAATCATAAAAAGTTAAAAAGTTTAAAAGAAAAAAACTTGTATATTCGAATCGTCAAAAAAGGCAAAGTCCTATAAACACGTTGCTCATTGCACCAGACAATTTTCACCATCATCATTCCAAAGCAAAAAGCTTGATATAAATTTGAAGAGATGTCCCATTCGACCACGAGGGTCACGCTGATGAAAGACTAAGAGACTGCAGAAACTATTTGGAAATTGTAAAGTATTAGGCGAAATTTCAATTCTTTTACTTTAAAAAAAAATTCAATTTCATCAAAAATTAGAAAATATTGTTTCTGATAATCAAAATAATTTTAACGGAAAGTTAAACATGAAAGTTTAGTAAAGTTTAGCGCAAATTGTTCTTAGTTGCAAGAAAAAAAACATTTTTTTTTACACATGAAATAATTCTTTTTAAATTTATCTTTGCGAGATTAAAGAAAATTAAATTCAAAGTTTATTGAAATACTTAAATTTACCTCTTAATACTTAAGTGCAAATAAGCAGTAGATATTTTTTTTATTAAAATCTTTTTTTTCTAAATTGGAAAAAAAAAAGAAGAGAAAAAAAAAACATCTTCAATTGATTATCTTCATAATCATATTTTAATGATGTTAGCATAGCATTTAAACATATGTACAAAAATATTTACGTACATACTTTTTTGAGCTCCCGTTTTCTTTTATTTTGATTTTGTAAGTCTTGTACGACATAAATAAAAAAAAAACAAATACAAAGTCTCCAAAAAAAAAATTGTAAGTGGAAAAAAATGCAACATTCCTTTGTAAGACCTGTTTTTCAAAGTCAGTTTTATTACATCGGTAAAACCGCGTGGGTCGCGTTGCTTTTCGCGTTTTGTTTTTGTTAAAAAGTACGTAAATATATAGATTTAATTTAATTTGCATGAATTTAAATTTTTTTTTAATGTTAAAAAAAATGATAATTTCAATTAAAAAAATAAAAATTTAAAGATATTCGAATGCGTCGAAAGTGAAATAAACTAAGAAAAAAAAAGAAGTATAAAGAAATAGAAAAAGAGATTGAATTTGTAAACCTAATAGTGAGAATAATTTACATACAAATTTTAATTTCCTTAGCGAGATAAAAGCAATTCGAAATATATATGGATTACCGATCAACAACAACAATTCAACGAGGAATGGCCACTTCTCGCTGCCTTGCTGCCCTACTGTAAGTTTTTGCTGTTTTTTTTTACCTATGTTATTCTCACTAGTTTTGTGTTTTGCTAAATTTTTATTTTCAATTTGAACTCTCTCGGAGAGAAGTGTAGAGTTAGGTGAATTCGCGCTTTCCTCTTCTTTTAGCTTATGTACCAAACGATTTTATATGCTTGAGGGTCATTGAACTTTTACGTTTGCTGTACATAAATCCATAGACGATCATTTTTTTTTCAATATACAGTGCAGGCTTTGAAAATTAGGTCAAGCATTTTTCTAATTATGTTAAATATAATTTTGATTAAAATTGTATCTACTTTTTTTTAATATTTGTTAGAATTAAGGAAAATAAAATGAATTGTTAAATCTAAAATTATTTGGTCCGAAATCTTTGGTGTTTAGGAAGGAAAGAGGTATGTTTGGCTTTCTTGGGCTTCCAGAACATCTCATGGAAGCATGGTTGGGTGGGCTTGGTGCAGCCAAGATAATATAGAGCTGCATATTTTATTAAGTAAGGTTGCTTTGGTTGATCTTGGATGCACGTCCCTGTCTTCATTTAGCGTGTGCATATTTTTTTTTTGTTTGTCCTTCATTAATTAATACTATCCGACCGTGTTCAAAATGAACCCCCCCAGGCTGAAGCTCCGGCGAATATCTAAGTGCACACGAGGCATGTGTCGAATAGGAAAAAAACCAAAAATCAATATTTTTTCTTCAGTGGAAATATCCTGCGATGTGAAGGACCATAACAAGTTTTCAACTAAAAAATCGTATATTCATTACAAAATTTGCTTCATTGACAGAAAAATATTGTTTGGAGCAGACAGGAATAATAAAAGTTGAGAAGATGTCGTATAGAGCAAAATTTCTGATCTGTATCTAGAAAACGAAAGCAGAAACGGGGAAACATATATGTGGCCTTGAAATCTACAAAACCATTCTTTAATCAAAAAGTGTAAAAATGGCTTTTGAAGCAAAAGAGCACGATTTGTGTTCGTTATAATTTTAATCAAAACATATTATTAGTTTTATGGACGATTTGGCAATTTTTATGTATCAATCCATCGATCAAGATGTGAGTTGATATCTCGGATACATATAATTGTGGTAAAATGATTTTTTTGAAATTCCCAAAATTTCCAATAGGAAATTCGATCTAACTTTTGGATACTCACATATTTCCATATGCATGTAGTAACTGCTCGGTTTTTTTTCGATTTTATTGAAATATCCAAGGTTAGTGTAGAAAGGTATGAGCTTTTGAAAAAACATTTTTGTTTTAGGTGAAAAAAAGCTTTTTTAACGACATTTGTTTTGTTAAAAAAATATTTTTATTGATAAGTAAATTTTATTACATTATTCGCAATCCTCAAAATCATGGTATTTATTACGGTTTTCAAGTTATGAGTTTTGTGGTTATCACAAGCCGTTGGTGCCCGTTTGGAACCATGCGATCGTCTCGACGGTGTTTTTTTGGTGGTGACCCCTTGCGAAAGTTTTTGTAGAATATTTTACCTCATTATAAACAAGTTTTTGGTAAAAATGGTCAAAAAGACCCATAAAACGCGATATAATGGGTTAAAATGTTCCAGAAAATTGTTCCTTGCTTGATATTATGTTAACCTTCCATAACATCTCAATATAATAATTTTAAAAAAATTAACTTTCAAACAAAATTTTTAAAAAAAAAAATAAAAAGTAGACTCCAAGCACCAAAATGGCTTTAGGAAAGAAAATAGCTTTTTTTAACCTAGAATAATTTTTTTTTTAATATAATTTTTTTTTTGTCAAAACCCCATACTTTTCTACTCTGACCCTGAAAGTCTTATTGGAGTCGGGTAAAAACCCGACGAGCTATGAATTTTCAAATATGTGAGTATCCAAAAGTTGGATCGAACTTCCTATTGACGCCATCTTGGAAATTTTTGGAAAATCATTTAAAATACTAACCTTTCACAAATTTTAAAAAAATCGGAGATGTCAGTAATATATTTATAATGCTGCAGTGTAGGGTATTTTATTTTTGGCCATGTCAAAAGTAACACCTTTACTAGCTTTTTTAAGAATGCCTCATTTCACTTAACATTGAGCAATTTACAAAGAATTTTGTTAAGTGAGTTTTAATTTTAGAAAAAATAAAACTTACTGAGCGTTGAGTGTAGATAAATACTTACTATCAATTTCCATTTTTAACTTAAACTATTGGCCTTATCGTAAGTCTGCCAGAAAGTTCTTTTCTCGACAATATACTCCCTATCGAGAGGGAGCACTTGCAATAGTGAATATGTTATGAAAGGAACCCCCTTTCCAAAAGGGATACTTTTTTTTATCGCTGACTTTTTCACAAAAAAGCAATATGCAACCGTGACTTTTTCCAATACCGTTGGCATTTTGCACAAAAAAACATTTGGCATCACTAAATTTTTCCAATATCGTCGACTTTTGACAGCTAACTTAAAAAAAAAAATTAAGATAAACAAGCAATAGGAATTGTATCTGGATTAAATTTATGAAAATTACTTAAAAAAGGATTTTTTAATCATTTTAGTGGATTTTCAAAATCAAAAGTTGGCACCACTTTGACACCAGCTAAATTCAAAATAAAAAAAAAAATACTAAAAAACTAAACAAAGCTAGATTTCATTAAAAACAATCAAAAAATTACAAAATTCGTGATGGTCTATGAGGCCGGCCAAATTAATCTCCAAGCCTTCACAAAAAAAAAAAAAAAAAAAAATTGGGTCGAACTGAAAAGTAGTTTTAGTAGAACCGTTATAAGTTGGAAACGCTTAAATGAATATTAAAAATGTTGATGTAGTATGAAAGCTCTTTCAATAAGCTATAAAATTGTAGTACTAAAGTTTTGGAGTTATTGGCCCTATGCTCCTCCTTGGAGTTAAAGGAGAATACATACAAAGTTTTTGATCTGATTCATCTATATATTATTATTCCCTAATAAAATGTTGGGAATACGTTTATTTAAATAATAAACTTAAAATACTCCCTTCCGAATTATTGTCGATTTCCTTACTATTCCAGTGAATTTTGCCTTTCCATTTATTTATTTTTTTTTTGCGACTGCAAACTATGGAGTAAGAGAATAAATTATCGAGTATATTTTTTGTGATAAGGCCCTATATCTATTTGTTTATTCCTTGACTTAACTTAAAAACATGGACCTGGGCATAAGTAGAATAACCCAGCATCTTTTTAATACATTTTATCCTTTTTAAACACAATAGAATTTATTAATTCCAAGCTTATTTTACCCATATATTTCAACCTTTTCATTTTATATTCCACAATTTTTTGTCATTACTCAGAATTTACCTATGTATTTGTGATTATCCTGGAAAAATGTTGCTTTACATTGAAATTAAATTTATTTTCTAATTTAAATACGCCGGAAGCAAATAAAGTTGAAGAAATGCATGGGTACATAGATACAATATCTACCAGAAATTTGCGGTTACGGCAGCATTGCCGTACTTATTATTAACAGAATATAACAGCAACAACAACAAAATATGAATAGCAAAAGGACAACACAAGGATGCTAGCTAGCTAGGACAACAATATTATTATTATTATTTCGTTATTTACTGTGAAAATACATTTTTTTGTGCTCCTCATGCTCCTGCTGCTTTAAAATGCGGTGGTATCTTTTCAGAAAGCGCCGTAGCTGTTTTTTTTCCAAAGGATTTTTTTCGTTTTCCTTTTTCTCAACAACATTTACGCAATATTGATGAGTTCTACTGGAACAAGAACAACAACAACAACAGTTGTTATGAAAAATTGCTTCAATTTTCTATTATGCGATATAATAAAGTTACTTGCATGAGAAATACGTGAAGTATTTTCAAGGCAAGCGTACAAGGAGCAACAAGGAGTTGGGCTGCAAATAAATTTTACAATTTTATTAACTAAAAATTTCATAAATTTTGCAATTTCGATGGCTTAATTTATATGCAAAATTTATGTGCTACGAAATAAATAACAATTCATGTCTTGATTTAATTTTTTTTTTTTTTTTTGAATAATTCGTTTTTTCTTTACAATAAACCATTTAAGGAGTAGCAGCTGCTAACATATAAAATATTTCTGTTGACGCGAAAGGATGCGCAATTTAGATTAATTTTTGGAGAAAAATATAAAATCAGTAATAATCTCTATCTACTTATTATTATCATTTGTTTATTTACATATTTACTTAGTTAAACAATCCATTTCGACAATTTTTTTTAATGTTTCTTCTAGAAATAAAAATTCGTTTTATGCCCATCCATATTATTTTGAATATAAAGACACTTCGATCATCGGGTAATTTCAATAGTTTATTGCATTTTACGTGTTTGGAAATTTGGGTATGAAAAGTTTAATTTATAAGTATCGAAGTTCAAAGGCAATTTTAACATGAAGTATTAAAAAAGAGTTAAGAAACAAAAAACACATTTTCAACTTTATCAGTTCAAACAAAAATGAACCACAGAGGTAAGTAATCATTCTCTTCGACTAAAGAAATTTGATATCAATTAAAAGCAGCATGAACAATAGGAAAGAATAGCTCTTGAAAAGTTTTGCGAAACTCGTACATATGAAATACCCCAACTTCTTCATATATGGGCATTTCCATGATGTCGCACGTAACTGTCGAACACATTTGAAGTAAAAAAAGTGAAAATAAAACTGACTTTTATTTTGAAAATAGGCTTTATTTACTTGTAGCTCCTAATTAGCCTTATAATTAATTTTTGGCAATTTTTCGTTTTCAGGATATGTAGTTGCAAAAAACCAAAGCGGTCGCACAGGAAAAAACCAGGAGAGGCTTTCGTGGCCAATAATTTAAACGACAATTTCAGGGAAACCTGAGGCAAGATTTCAATGTGGCTAATTTTAGAATGTTATTAATTGACAAAATTGTTTAGATTTTACTGAAAAATGATTTATAGTTTTTTTTTTTTTAATTTAATTTTAATCAGGGTCGCACGGGACATTTTTTTCCAGCATACAAATTTGAAATTGAAAATCTTTCAAAAAACCAGGACTTCCCAGTGAATGTTAACAGCTCAAAATATTTTTTATAAAAAGAGCACTTCAAAATGAATGGGACCTGCAACTTAGATTTATCAATTTAAAATTTAGTGCAAGCTATAAATTTTTGAAAAAACACCCTTTTCATGAAAATGACTAAAAACGTCAGCTTCAACACCCTGTATTTTAACAACAAATGGTATTACGACCGAATACTTCCGGATTGTTGTTCTTGCACACCGGATCTACCATATTGCCAAATTTGAGCGAAATCGGAGAAAAAAAAAATGTTGAGCTGGTAAACTTGGCATGGATTGCTTCATATATAAACATGTAGAATCATCAAATCAGTTTTAGTCAATTCTTGTCAGAAGTCACACTCGAACTCTTAACTGCGTGTTTCTAATGAAAGAAAACACGGTGCTTAGATGTGAGAGCCAACGTCAAATTCAACCGTACAAAAATGCTCTATTTGTAGATTATAGATCTCATCTGGCGCCATCTGTTGTGAAAAATTGCTAATTGTTTTTAGTTGGTAACACACTCTGGTTTTGAGACGCGCTAGCTACAATTTAATCTTGTTGGTTTGAGCTTACTGTTCGTTGTGTTTATGTAAATAACCAAGTTGATCAACTTGACAAAGACCAAGATCAAGACCAAAGCAGTTTTGCAATTATATCAGCGTTATGGACTTGGTCCCGAAAGATTACCGAGACCAAGACCAAGACTAATTTTACTCATCACTAGGTATATGCCACTTTTAACATTTTGATTTAAGGCTTGATCTAAAAGATTTGAAACATGATCTTTCTAATGCTGTCGTCAGAATGCATCTATATGTGACTTGGTATATGAAAAGGGGGCTTAAGTGTCAAAAAAAAAATTTTCCAAAAAAAAGAATATTGCATTGTCTTAGGAGGCGATTTTCGTTTTTGAAACATCCTGTTATTCATATTTTGTAGTGAGATTTTAGATTCGCTATAACTCCTTCAATTTCAACAATTTGAGGAAACTTTGCAGGGAAGAATTTTCTGATTTTTAATGGGCTTCAATTCTATGAAGTGCCCTTGGCGCCTTAATGTGGTAGAAACTGGCAGAGCAATAGGAAAAAATCATTTAGCTACTTAAGTAAGTATATAGATTTTTTTTTTTTTATCCTTAAAAATCAAAACTGTTCGTTCTCAAAAATACTCGAAATAAGTCGTGCGAAATGTCAAATTTTTCGTTTTGATTCAAGGTATATAGAAAACTAGGTTCGTAAGCGCAGTATTAGTACTGCGAATGGCCTATTTTTTCAATTTATCATTTAAATAATTAAAAAAATTTTAAGTGAAAAGGTATTATCTACTATACATAAATTTATATCAAAATGTGAGTAAATAAGTGAGATGCATTTATTTAAGGACTAACCCAGAAAACATTTCTTTGTAGTACATCAATTAAAAAATTCTCAATGAATTTTTATTTTTAATTTTTGATTTCGCTGTATCGTAGAAGAGCACAGCAGATGGAGGTCGAACGGCATACGTGAAACTTCGAAATGGGAGCCACGTTACTGTTGATGATACTTGAGTGGTCCCTTATTCCCCTAACTTATCACAAATATTTAACGCTCACAAAATGTTGAGGCTTACAGTACTCGATATCAAATTCATAAATATATCTGCAAACATACCCATTAATAAACGTGAATCTGAACTTAGTAACGAAGAGTCTTGTGTTTTGCACAGTTATATTAAAATTTCTCAAAATTCTGACGTAATAGAGCGATTTTGTAAGCGGATATCAGCATTAAAAAGTACATTGGGTTACCTCTGTTGGTCTGTGCAGCATTTGAAATAATAATTTATTTAATCATTTGTGCTTATATATTCTATAATATCACGACTAAGATCATACTTAAACCATTCTTGCACCACAAAATTTTTTTGGTACTCACTGTACGACTAAGATAGTTGTAGGTATGCGTTTCTTTTTTTTATGTTTTCTTGGCATACCGATCGCATTGTATTTTTATCCACTATTCCCATTATCAAGGCAAATCTATCGGAATATCAAGCGGATATAGGGTGTCAATATAGTTTCAATACATCTACTGGTATAGGCGTAGGAGCGACTCAAAGGTGGTGCATATATGATTTGGATACGTTCAGTAGTATAGGCGTGGTAGTCATGTTTATACGAAAACATGACGTAAGTATAATTTTAATTACTGAAAATTGTGACGCGATGAAGTTTTTTACTATTTTTCTCGTAATCAGCACACTGAAATCTGTAGAAAATGCGTTTTAAAATTAAGAGAGGAAAACCATTGTAGGACTGTGTTATCTGAGTACTTCACCTAACTGTTACATCTTTAAACTCTATTTCAGATCCCGATGACAGAGGTTTTGTTTTTAATTTGTTTGTTTTAATTTCACTCACGAAAACACATTCACATTTAACACAGAAATATAGACGTTTTTGTTTTCACTTAATTTTCAAATTATTATTTGTGTAAAACACTTTTGGCAGCTCAGCTATTCATTGTAACGCAGCTTCTCAAATTTGAGAGAGGGAGTCTGCGACAAATGTGAAAATACAGAAGAAAACACCAACAAAACAAAATCTATGCCATCCATGTATGTCAATGAGAATATACGTAATTGAGAAATTATTGACTACTCATACAATCTTCCATCCCCCTGATCTTCCCTTTAACTATGATTTTAGGGGTAGAAACTATTCTATATCCTTTCTAGGGTCTCTTACTATCTCCATACCAAATTTTATCCAAATTGGTTCAGCGGTTATTGATTCCCCATACAACCTTCCGTCCTCCTGCTCAACCACTTTAAGGATGATTTTAGGGGTAGAAACTATCCTAAGTCCTTCCTAGGGTCTCTTACTATCTCTATACTAAATTTTTCTGGAATATCTCAACTCATCATGATCTGTTTTTATGGGAGTTTTTGACTGCTATTTTCAAAGTATGAAGGTAAAGTTTAAAAAAAAAAAAATAAAAAATTCTACGAATATTTTACTAGAGACCCTTTCCATCTCAAATTTCTCGAATTTTGCAGTTGGGTTTTCAGATTTTTATAAAAATTTACAAAACTGTTCTAAGCGCTAAGCACAGAGACCTCTCATCATACTTAGTTTTGCGAAATTTTATTTTTTAAGCCAAATCTTTTGGAAAACGCTCGTTGTGAAATAAAAATTAAAAAAAAAAAAAATTATTATCTGGAGAAAATCTACTTTTAAGATTTTTTGTTAATTTAATAAAAAAAAAATTATTTTTGACAAAATGGCGGAACTTAGAAAAAAAAAAATTGCATTGATTTTTCGCAAAGACACTACTTTGACAGTCTGAAGTTCCATGCCCATAACTTGCAAAAACATATTTTTTCGCAAAACTAATAGTGAGGGGTCTCTATACTGAGCACTTAGAACAGCTCTGTAAATTTCAATAAAAATCTGAGAACACAACTGGAAATTTCGAAAAATTTGCTTTGTTGGTAGCTCGTAATGTAAATCATTATCTGTTCAAAACAAGAAGAAATATATTACTTTTGCTTGTCATCTGCTGGGTTTTTGTTTTTAAATTCCTTAAAAATCAACACATTTTAATATTTTCCAAAATTTCTTTGCATGTTGAAAAGATTATACTTCATAATTAGCTATGAAACATAATTGCAAATGACTACCTCGGCTAGCTTGACTTTAAGTAGAACAAAATTGCACTTAATTGTCTGAACAGTTGCTGATTGTTGGCACAATATCGATTTTTGATGTTCTTCCAAAGGAAAATGTTCCATGGTGTTTATTTTGAACCCTAGAAATAAAAAGAACAATCAGATGGCCAAAGGCGTAGTGTTGCAAGTATTTGTTGGCTTAATGATGATGGTATTGTTTGCTGGTCATAAATTAAGCATTCAGTTGACTTTTGTTCTTTAAGATTTATAATACATTTCAGAAATAGTTACCATTACATACTTACATATCTAGATGTATATAAAGGCATTTCTTTAAAGTTTTACACAATGATGATGTACAAAAATGTTGCATACATTATTATACACAACTCGCTCATCATTGACTCTTGTTAAAATTTATGCTTTTGTAAGCATACTTATGGGAGTAAGTTTAAGGACTCGTAATGCTGCCATTCCACATTCTTATTTTGTAGTAAAAAGTCAAATTCTGTAGGAAGTACACACATACAAATAGCATGTTTTTGCTTTTACATAAGAGTGTAAGCATATAAAACAAGCACAAAGGCTGCATGCGAGTACATTGGTATATGGAATGTAGGGAAGTACACAGACTTACTGACTCACTGTATCGTGAGGCAAGCTGACTCAAACGTAACCCACTGAAGTAATTAATAATAAATGCTATAAAATGATAAGATGAAGGAAACTTTTCAAGAGACAAATAACAATAAACAACTTTTTTTGCTTGTTATCTTTGGTCTGAGACAGAAGTTAAGTCTTTAAAATAGTGATTTATTTATGCATTATGGGCATATTTATGTCTTTCGGATTTTGGCCAAAGTTTGCAAACAACAAAAATGTGATGTGATTTATGCGTCTGTATGGAGTTAAACCCTAATTATAATGATAAATTACATTACAAGCTTATTGATATTTTTTTTGTTGTTCTAATCGGTTTTGTATAAAATTTGCATTTTTGCATATTCGTCGCATAATCTGTAAAATATTTTGATATGTTTGATTTTATCCATGGGAATTAACACATATGACAAATACAAACTCGATAGAGTTGAGTTATTTATGAAATACATAAATGTCTTTTGTTTTTTATTAATACAATCTTTATTTAAGATAAAAGCTTATTTTGCATATGTTTGCATATTTGTATGCTTCTATGAATTTCTTAATATTTCTTAAACTTGTCTACTTTAAGTTATTAAATAGTCTTGTCATAGCCATATGCTCTTCAGTCATCTTTTATAAAGGACTACAGACATCCTTGACCTTTTTTGTAAATAATTGGCGTATTAAAATCAAACACAAGCACAAGCTTTCTCTGAGACTTCGTACATACAAATGTTAAGAAATTTGATTATCAAAAATTCGTTTTTTTTTAACTTTCGCATCATTGAGCACACAAGTTGAGTTTTTTCTGCTTTCTTTTTATGTGCCTTAAATTTTGGCAAAATTTCAACAAAATCTTAATTTATTGTTTCATTGCTCATGCGTTTGCCATAAAGTAATGTAATGTCGTCAAAAGATGGAATATATTTTTTTAAAGGATTTATTTTGACCTCACTATGTTTGCTGACTTTCACCTGGACCATTTCTTTGCGTGGTTTTAATGCTTCATATACAATTCGACTTAATTCAGTATATTCTTAAACAAAAGATAGGGTTGAAATTTAGCTTCATCCCGACGCACACTGGTTCAAAATCCCTTAAAGCTGGCCAAAAGTCGAAATCATTAAAGTTTCGAGACGAAATTTTTTACCTGGGGGTTTTTGAGGTCGCTGATTACGAATTTGATGTTAGATTTTTAATAAAGAAAATGGCGGACTTAAAATGGCGGACGATTTGCATAAATATGCAACCGAATCTAACAAAAAAATTTACTCGGGGGTTTTTGGGGTCACTGATTTCGAATCTGATATTAGATTTTAGAAAACAAAATGGCGGATTCGATATGGCAAAAAACAACACTTGAACAATTTTTATATATAATTTAAAAATTTATTTCAAAACTTTAACTTTGATAGAGTTGTGTGCAACGTTAAATTGATCTACATAAGAATGGATTTTAGATTCCTTTATCATGGAGTATAAGCTGTATAATAATATAAAAATTTTATCATTTCGGGCGAGCATCACATATTGACAGCAATATGAGTTAAATTTTCCTCTGGTTGCTTCAGAAAAAACCGCGTCAAGCAAAAGGGGCAAAAAAAGGCACCTCAATTTTTTTATATGTGTTAGAAAAGGTTTTAATCTTCTTAAATCCGAAAAATCTTGGTCGTATGACGTGGTATAAATTAGTTCTTGGCTTTTTTCATAACCATTGCAAGCTGATTTTGTGAAATAATTTGATTTTAAGTTAATCACAATCAACGCAAAAGTATAAATTATTGCAAGTTTTCAATATAGAGGTTCGATTGTATTTTCTTTCACAAAGAGATTCCACATTCTAACATTAAAATCGGTTCAGTTTTACAGTAACCACACAATTTTTACAGTCAACATTAAATTTTTACTTTTAACTCACAAAATTTTTCGTCTGAGAAGCGTACTTTTGGAGAGATCCCAAGAGCATTTTAGGAACACCTGGATCTTTCTTATAAATTTTTTGACGTCTATGAATATCTGTTAGACAATACGGTCCATAAAAATTAAGTTTAAAAAAACTTTTTTTTTCGACTTTTGGCCAGCTTTTTAGGATTTTGAACCAGTGTGCGACGCCATCTCAAAAAGTTAGAAGGAGTCTTAAAAACTATACCTACATTATTTTGCTTTCGTTCCGAGAAAACCTAATGAAGCGATTTTAATTCTCATAAATGCCCATTTTGGCAAAAAAAAAAAAAAAACATAAATTTTTCTTCCTCACATAGCACTGTGGAACATTAGAAAATCCAAAAAATTCTTAAAGTAGACGTTAAAATAAAATAGCCGTTTCTCGTGATTTTTCTCTTGCACGTCACATTTTTTTTAATCGATTTTTGAAGTTTTTTTATCCAGTGTATGACCCCCACTAAGGTGCAATGTCTAGTCTAGGCCTCTTATATCATACCCTAGAAGCCTCGTAACGTTATGCAATACACCCTAGCCAATTTGAGTATCCATTACACCATTCGACACAAAAAAAAAAACACATGAGAAAATCAAAAAAATTCTTAAAGTTGACGTTAAAAAAAAAAAATACCCGTGTCTCGTGGTTTTTCTCCAGTACGCCACATTTTTTCAATCGATTTTTGAATTTTTTTTTCCACTGTATATGAAAAAACCAAAAATACCGCATTCTTGTGTTAAATCGATGAATTTAACTAGATGAACCTTACATCTGAGGTGCATCATGTGTTGAACAAACTTATGCAGGATATTACGAGAAATATTTTTGTAGAAAATTTTAACCCTGTTTGACCCCACATGTGGGTCATTTTTGCCCTTTTCTTAAAAAGGTACAAAAATGACACCCAAAACAGGGAAATATTGAGTCAGTATGTACTACAGAAATATTTACTATACAATTTCACTACTAGTTTTTAAACACGCAAAGGTCGAAATTTGAGCCCAAAACCAAAAAAATCGTTAAAATCAATTAGGACTTTTCACATTGCATATTAGTTACATCCCTGATAGTGTTCAGCAATTAGTAGTGAAATTGTATAGCAAATATTTCTGTAGTACATACTGACTCAATATTCCCCTGTTTTAGGTGTCATTTTTGTACCTTTTTAAGAAAAGTGCAAAAATTACCCACATGTGGAGGTTGTGCAGGGTTAAAACTTTCTACAAAAATATTCCCCGCAATATCTTGAATAAGTTTGCTGCACACATGATACACCTCAAATGTAAGGATCATATAGTTAAATTAATCGATTTAACACAGCAATGCGGTATTTTTGTTTTTTTCATATACAGTGGAAAAAAAAATTCAAACATCGATTAAAAAAAATGTAACGTACTGGAGAAAAACCACGAGACACGGGTATTTTTTTTTTAACGTCTACTTTAAGAATTTTTGGGATTTTCTCATGTGTTTTTTTTTTGTGTCGAATGGTGTAATGGATACTCAAATTGGCTAGGGTGTATTGCATAACGTTACGAGGCTTCTAGGGTATGATATAAGAGGCCTAGACTAACAAAACATTGCACCTTAGTGGGGGTCATAAATGTACCCCTGAGGAGTTATAAGGCTAAAAACACTAATTTTCCGACCAGATTTAAAAAAAAAAAAATAATAATTTTTGGATCACCCCAGCGGCTTAAAGATTTTTTTTTTGTTTATAGTTAAGGCAACATTCGGTTCCAAAAATCAATTTTTTTATGTATTACATGTAAGCGGTCGGAAAAACAATGTCTTACTCAAAAATAAGACATCTTACCAAAAAAGTGTACATATGGTATAAGGCAAAAAATGGTAAAAATCATTAGTGTGAGCTTTTTCTGAATTTCTGAAACTTCTTAAATTTTTTTTCTGTCCAATTTTTAAAAATTATTTATTTTCTCAAAGTATTCTGAAAAAATTTACACCTTTTCTTTGGAAAATTCTAAGCATCTTATGCCTTATACGTTTTTGTTTTGTAAAATGCTTTGCTTTCAAGTAAAAAATCGTTTTCCGACCTCTTGATTGTTAAACAAAAAAAAAAAAAAAAAAAAAAAATAGATTTTTGGTACAGAATATTGTCTTTACTACAAAAGAAAAATATAATTTTTTAACACCAAAATATTTGCAAGAATAAAACCTTTATTTTTTGAGCATACATGGTTATCTATACTGTAAAGCATAGCCGCCCACGCGTGCCATCGCAAAGTGCCATTATTTGAAAATCACTTGATCTCACGTGCCACAGCAAAATTTAATTATTGAAAATGAAAATCGCACACATAAGTAACGGTATATGCGAAATTTTGAAGAATTGCGATCGACCACCAGCAACAACATATGCGTAAATTTTGTTGTTGTTTTTTGCGACCGCACAAGACTGTGTTTTGTTGTTGTTTTTTCGTCCACACAGGACTGTGTGTTTGGTTGTTGCAACAAAACGCAAGGGTTCCTATCGAAAAGGAAAAAACAACAACACACAATGGCAACAACAAATTTGATCATTTTATGAACTTTCAGGATTTTTTAGATTTGCGAAAAAAAAACACTCGCACAAGTAACTGTTAGTTTAAAAATCTTTGCTGGTTGTTGTTTTCAATAATTTTAAAAAATTTATGTTTTCTTTTTTATTAATTTTACATGGGGGCCACGACTTTTTATGCGAGTGCCAAATTTTTTTAATTTTACTCTAGACGGGCAGCTATGCTGTAAAGAAAAAATAAAGCAAATGTCTCTTTTAGGAGTTCTTCTAACATTTGAGGCAGTGTGGTGACGAACCTAAATTTCGATCTTTTTTAATATACGTAGGTCTGATTTGAACTAATAGGCTAGACAGACGACAGCTTATATCAGGATTACAGACGTAACAATGCGAATCTTTTTATTGCATGATCTTAGGCATTTTTTAAATACATATTTCATAGACATTGACTAAAACAATGGGCGACTTCCTAAACGTCCGTTGCTTTGTGTTGAAACAGCATTTTCGTAAAAAAAATGTCGCATAATTTTAGGAGCTTATTTTTTTACTGCATCATTCATGCATTTCATAACGCCTAACTACAAATCGTTGACAATGCATAGCAATCAGCGCATCAGTAACAAAGTTGATGCTTTTTGTAAACTTTGCTCTTAAGTCAAAAAATTCCTAAAATTATGCGACATTTTTTTTACGAAAATGCTGTTTCAACACAAAGCAACGGACGTTTAGGAAGTCGCCCAAAATATCCCAATTCAGGGGCCCAAAAATTCTAATTAGCTCTTCTGAAGATTAACTCACTATTAATCTTGTTTTTGATGTTTTAGAGAAGAAACAACACCCTCTTGACGGATACCCGATTTTCCTTAAAAACCTAACGAACAACCAAGAAAACATATTGTATAACTATGGTTTCAATACGTCTAGTGGCTTAATCAAGTTGCGATGACAAACATACGCACCAACGATTTTATTTAGAGAAAAAAATTACAAAATTTGAAGGGGATCCCCCCTAAGGAGGAGTTAAAGGGGATAAGCTTCCAAGAAACAAATATTCTTCTTGAAAATGTATTGGGGGTCGGTCATATATATTAACTATCTCCGGTCCTATTCATTTAGTTGACAACATGGGGTCCTGGAGCCGCCTCCCCCTGTGGGAGTGTTATTGCCGTATATATCCAATGAAGTAGCACATACTTATGGCCCTATTCTAAACCAATTATTTTCTGACATGAGTAGAAAGACGCATAAGCCTTTTTAAGTCTTAAGTGTCCAGTTAATTTTTTATCTAGTATTATTCTTAAGAATTCTGAGTTATCATGGAGTTCAAGCATCTGTCCATTTCGACTAGCAGCACAGATCGGCGATGTTCAAAACACCGTTTACACTAAATTCCCTTTAACCACTTATATTGCAGAAAACCTTTCTATGTTACGTATGAACTTTAAGGACTCCTCTATTGGTAAAATATCTCTATTAGATCATTATCTTCAAAGCTTTTAGCATTTGAATAAAATGTTTTGGTCAGCTTATGTTGTTGTGTGTTATATCTTTACTTCCTTCAATAGATGATATCGCGGAAAGTAATGATCTAATTGGAAAAGTTAAAGTTGTGATTAAAAGAGGAAGATCTAGGCCATTTAAAGCCGCTAACAAAAGAAAACTGCACTACTTTCTGGATGTAAGCCTTTAATCAAGGATTACTCAGATCTCAGACGTGATGGAAAAAAACGGTTACCAGACTCGGAATCAGCAATTCTGAACTAGTTGTCGAGAACAAATTCAGATTGGTTTCCCCTAAATTTGTTGGACTGTGTAATTTTTGCCATAAGCGTATAACACTTTCCGTTGTCATTGGATATTTTCTTTACTACATATTTCATACTTTTCGACTTTTTTATATTTTCCGTTACAAACACTCTCTACGTTTTCAAATATTCTACGCATTTTTGGATGACTAGACTCTTGACGTTAGATCAAAATATATTATGTAAATATGTATGTATACCTAACAAAAAAAAAAATTTTCAAAAATATTTCTTGTTTATTGATTAGGTTCCCAACCAACAATTTTATAACCTTTTCAATTTTTAAGCTTGGGAAAAGTTAATTTTCAAATGTTTTCATAACGTTTGGAAAATATTATTTTTTTATTATTTTTAAAATTGATTTGCAAAGTTAAAATCAACAATTGGAAAATTATTTATTTTCAAACGTTTCAATAACCGTTTTCCAAACATTCGAAAAATTTGTTATTTTATTTTTTCAATGACTTATCGAGCTAAGTAAAACACAAGGTATTTGAATCATAACTGGCACGTTAGGTCAGTTGATAAGATTGTCGACTCATAACTTGGAGGTCATAGGTTCGATTCTCAGCAAACATAAACTTTTTTTTATTTTTAATTAAATATAAAAATGTTTGGAAAACATTGTTTTATGAACATAATAAAAACTAACAAAATGTAAATTGAAAAGTTAAAAAAACAATTTAAAAATATTGAATAAAAAAATCTGGAAAATATTGTATAAAAACATTTATAAAAAGCTAGCTCCAAATGATTTTCACAAGCTTGCTATGAAGGGTCCAGTTTCGATTATTAAATAATTAGAATTCAAGAATTTCCAAACACTTTGCAAGTTAATTTCCAAACGAAATGTTTGCTTTATTAAGCGTATAATAAGTTATTTTCCAAACGTTTTTGTTTGTTGGGTTGTGGTAAAAATTGATAAAAAAATGTTCCGAAAAATAAATGACTTTTATTTTTGTTCACAATTAAAACTTGAAACAAAAGGATTTCATATTATCAATTAACTACTTTTTGCCCAAGAACCACACTGAAAATACGTGTATTCTTCACCAAGTTTACTACAAGAAATATAAAAGATTTGAAAAAAAAAAAAAAATATAAAATGGAAATTGTGCACCACAATGCTATACAATTGAAATGCACTCATTCGAGAATCACACAAATTAAAGGCAAACAAACAAACCAAACGAATCACCACTGCCGCTGCTGCAGCTGCTTATCTTGTGGTGCATAACTCATAAACCGTTTGTGCAATGAAATCTAATTCGGAAATCTAAAAAAAAAACAAAACAATTCCACCTCCACTTATACCCCAATGTAAGTGGCTTCATTTTGGTTTCTTTCAAGTGCAGCAGCAGCACACTACGGACTCTGAAGATGATCTTGCGGAAAAAGCACTCAAGGTTTTTACGGTCTACTGATTTGCCAAAGAATTCTCCCTTGAGGGGAGCAGCAAGTGTTATGGGGAAATATTCCACATGCAAGAGAAGCACATTAATTGAATGAACAGCTTTTTATTTGGTAACTAGATTGTAGCAACTTTTTCAACTACGAGTATGTACATTCATCTTTACTAATAAAGTTATTTATAGAGTTAAGTATGGAATTGATATATAATATGAAATTTGCAGTTTTTTGTTTTTTCTGATATTGAAATTTTATCTCACCAAATTAGTATTAGTATACCATAACGGGTATCTATCTATTCCTCATTTAAATAAATATTTTTTAAGAGATTTCTTTCCGTATACAGAATATTTTCCATGTTTGTCAAAACAAATTCGGAAATTTTCGGAAAGTATTAAGTTGGATCTCTAAAATACTATAAAAAAGGACATTGTGACGTCATATTTACAAAAGCTATAGCAATTTTGAATATAAATTCATATTTATTATTGTGCAACTTGTTGTATGAGTAACATTCGATTAACATAAAAAAATGTTTCTAATTAACCCTTTTCTGCATTTTTTGCGGTCGTAAACAGTCAATGAATTATAAAAATGATAAATAGTTCACCTGAACTTGGAGTTTTTCTTCTCGTGATGCGCCGTCACTATCGTCAGAGCAGTCCAAAGTTGGAACCTTTTTCAGATGACTCAAATTACGTCTGAATACTTTGTCGTTCCCACGAGCTATAACATCATTCATTTTCCGATCTATCACTTCGTATTCGTCTGAACAAAAAAGTCATTTATCAATTTATTCGGGAATATTACATTCTGAAGCAGCCTTTTTTCACCAACACGGATGTCGCGTTGCTTGGCCCACCGATATTTACAGTGCTGTGCATAACATTTGCAACCAAAAACACTTGAAACTGAATCACCAGTTTTCGGCCACTTAAACAGATGCAAATAAAATACTTGGTATGAGGTTTTATGTCATTTATATTGCTGTTAATAAAACAAAAATAAAAAGTCCATACTTCACTAACACAAAACTAAAACTTAAGTGCAATATAAAAATGTATCGGTATTGGCTGTGCAAAACATTTGCAACTATTAATCTAAATTAAAAATTAATAACTAAAACAATTAATATTTAATGGAATAACCCCTGTTTTTTATAACAGCAGTGCATCTTTTTGGCATGGATGCGATAAAGCTATTTTCAAATAAGTGCGGAATGACCTGCTACCGTTTTTTAACTTCATTAAACTACTCATCCTGTTTTCTAAATTTTTGATTGCATAATAAGCAATGCATTTTCGTCACTTGACGATTTGATTGGGTTTGGATCTGGCGACTCCGCGGGGCATTGATAAACATCAATATTTTGTCATATTATCCAATCTTTTACCACTTTCGACGTGTGCTTAGGATTGTTATCATGCAGGAATATCCATTTTAGTGTCATTTTCCAAGTTGCATATGGCATCATAGTATTTTGTAGTATGCCTTTATAATCATTAGATTTCATAATGCCTTCAACACTTTGAATTGGACCGATTCCTTCCGCAGAGGACCATCCTCAGACCATGATACTACAACCTCTATGCTAGACAGTTCCTCTTGTATATTTTGGGCTTAGCCTTTTTCTTCTTGGTCTTCTTATAAAATTGTTACCACTCGATCCGCATAAATTAAACTTGGACTTTTCAGAAAAGATGGTAAAAGTCTTGTGAGAAGACCAAGGAGAGAAAGTGATTTTGGTTGCAAATGTTATGCACAGCTTCTATATCTAACGCGTCTTCGTTTATGTCATCATAAGATGGAATCTTGTCTGTTGAATAGCAGTTCGGATGGAGATTTTCCAGAAGTGTCATGTGCCAAATGAACTTTTGAGTTTCAGTCTTGTAGTTCACTCCCTGAGCATTTGCAATTAGTAGACGTTTAAGAATCGAGCGATTTATATTTTCTACTTCTCCATTTTACTTGGGGCCAATAGGGTGGAGATGTTATCAGCTCAGAATCGCCATGTAAACTTAACGTCTGTTTTGGTAAGATGGCACAACTGTTCAGTAACATCACCAAGATTTCCAGATTTGTCACCAACTCCAGGAAACTTCGTGTCTTTTCTTTGTGGGATAGAGGCTGAAATTTTTACATGGACTCAATTTTTTCAGGGTCAGAATCTAAACCCTGCGTAGACAATACGTGGTCCAAAAACTTCATTTTCCTTCGTTTACTTGCACATTCAATTTTTTAAATATTGTACTTTTAATACCTCGTTCAGATTTGGATCATGTTCATTTCATTTTAACAGGGCGCAAATATATTTTCCATTATTTTTTGAAAAATCTCTGAAGCAAAGTTCCCGCCAAACACGAGAAACGCTTCATAGCGACAAAATTCTTAAGAGCCAGGCTAAGAAAATATAAACTTTCTTTTGGCACACCTTGTACTGCAGTACAAAGTACGCTACTATATGTATCAAGATGTCTTGTTCAGGCACCTAGTATCTATTGAATAAATGGTTCAATTAGTCAAAAAAGTACGCGATTTTTGGGTCCTTTTATATAAAATTTCAATCCTAAATATCTTGAAAAACAGAGCTAAGCCATAGAAATAACTGATATCTATAAGCATAGCGTACTCAAATTGTTTTAAGTACCCAGGATTCATCAAATTCAGAAAAAAAAATAGTTTTCTCGACATAGAGATTGCTTAAATAAAAGGTTTATGTGCTTTTTCGGAAATTTTTCCCCCACACCAAATAAAATACAACTAAAACTTTAAACTTTGAAACAAAAATTTTAAATCTGTAACCAATTAAAAAGTTGTGCAGCATTTGTACGAAAAATCTGGCAGGTCTTTAAAATTTGATTAACACGAAAATTGTTAGAAAGTTAATTTTGTGGCACACACAACACACCTTCACAGACAAAGAGACAAACTTAACGGGTTGATAACGTATACACACACACACGGACACCTACATACCTGCACGCATACACACACACACATGCATATTCAAATTTGAATATGAAACAGACGTGTGTTAAACTGATAATAATTTTATTTAAAATTATTAAAGGAAAAGTTTATAAATTTTATCACGTAACTTTATTAAACTCAAACTAGCAGAGATACACACAAACATACATATGTACATATCTACATATGTAGATGTTAAGAAAAAAATCTGACAAATGTCAGTGTGTTGTACGTTGCACTAACATATTCACACTATCACGTACATATTTACACCCACAGATAAGCGTCGAAAGGATTTTCAACTCAACATAGTTGGTATTCATACTTACAAACATACATAGTTTGGCACAGCCCGTCGAGTGACTTTACTTCCATAGCACAGATTAGATTAGTTGATATTCGTGAGGTTGAAAAGTTACTTTGAGATACTCATAGTTGTTGGTTTTACAAAATTCTCTCGTATATTACTCGTACTATGCTCGTAATGTAATGAAATAATGAAATTTATGCGATTTTTATATGCGGGTCCAAGTAGTGTAGTGCTAGTAGTGACTTAGATGATCCAATGTGAAATTTTTGAAAGACATGATGTGTCACTAGTAGTGCAAATTTAGCACAATGCACCAAGAATATCTGATTTTGAAAATACCTACTTATTATCGATACACGATTCTTGTATTTTCTCTTTCCAGTGACCTGTTCCAGTTGGTTTTTTGCCTACCACTTCATCTAATGCCCTGTGGATTCTACTCAAGAGCCTGGCATCAAACTTCGCTGTGTGGTTTCCGAAGAGTGTGAAAAATCCATCTCCATTTGCGCAGCTTGACCTCGTTTGCTATAGCCCTCTGATTGCATTGTAGCTCGGCACCAAACCTTAAGTATACACCTTAAGCATTTGTTGACGAATACTTGCAGTTTGTTCATTAGTTCTTCAGTAACAAGCCATGTTTCGCACCCATAAAACAAAACCGATTTCACATTCGAATCAAAAATGCGCACTTTTGTTTTGGTGGATATAACGGATGAAGACCATATTTTGTTCAGTTGAGCAAACGCGCCTTTTGCTTTTGCTATTCTTGAGTTGATATTCTCTTTTGCTCCACCATCCATGGAGATAATGCTGCCTTAATACGTGAAGCTGTCAACGTTTTTGATGTCATCACTGCCAGCTTTAAACGTAATGTCATTTCTGTTTACTTTCAGCTTCATGCTTTTAGTCTTAGATGCGTTGATTCTTAGGCCGGCCTTCTGCGTTTCCAAGATCTTCAATCTTGCTTTGCATATCTGAGTGTTTGGACGATAAGAGGCAAATGTCGTCAGCGTAGTCTAGATCTTCCAGATGTTCGGTAAAGTTCCATTGGATACCCCTTTTGGCCTTATTAAGAGCTTTATCTAAGATATCATCAAGAACGATAAGGAGGAGTGATGGTGATAGTAGACACCCCTGCCGTACGCCTGAATTAGTGGTGAATATTGGTGACAACAACTCGTTGTGTAACACACTTCTTTTAAAGCCTTCATATTGTGCACGTACTAAGTTTATGGCCTTTGCGGCAATACCTCTTCGTTGCAGTGAAACCCAGATGTTTTCTCGGGAGACACTGTCGAAGGCAGTGCTATAGTCTACGAAGACAAGTTGAAGTCCAGCACGCCACTCGCTTGATTGTTCGACAATTATTTTTAGGGTGTTGATTTGATAGACGCATGAACGGTTTGGCCGGAATCCTGCTTGACACCTTCAGAAGGCTGAATCAACTTTTTCGCTTACCCTGTTTAGAATCACTTTTGTCAGTACTTTTGATGGTACTGAGAGCAAAGTTATTCCTCTATAATTTCGGCACTCGGTAAGGTTACTTTTTTTTTGGCAATTTGACTAGCATGCCATGGAGCCAATCTTCTGGCAAACGCTCTTTGCTCCAGATCCTGAAGAGCAGAGGAAGATTTTTTAGATGAGATGGGGCATGTTTTTAGCAGTTCAGCTGTTATTTGATCTATTCCAGCGGCCTTGTTGTTTTTCATGCCTTGGAAAGTTTTCAGTATTAAATCGATTGTAGGAGGTTGTGTTTGTATTTGACTACTGCTGCAGGTAACTGCGGCAGTTTTAGTTGGTATTTCTGGTTGCAGAAATGTGGTAGACGTGGGATTCAATATATCACAAAAGTACTTTTCCATGTCTTTGATAGGGCGGCTATGTTGGTATTTTCTGCCAGATATTCTGCGGGTGATATCGTAAAGCTGCCTGAGGTTTTAAGCATTGGCAGCGCTTTCCACTTCACTTGCAAGGTCTTTATACATTCTTCTTTTGACTTGTCTGCAGGATCGCCAGACTCTTTACTGAGAGAATTAAAGACTTTTTCGGCGTCTTTTGCGCTCTAGTTTTAGCGTCATCTCTTAGTTTTTTCGCGCTCCTCTTTTCTCAGCAAGACACCACGTTTTCTCGCTCATCTAGTGCTTCATGTTTGAGGGTTAAACCCAAGTATTTTTTTACTGGATTTTAAAAAAGCAGCTTTAGTATCACTCCATGATTTTTCAATGTTTTCATCACAATCGATCGGAGCTGTTTTAAGTTCTTCAACGAAAAACTTGCGGATCTCGTCGTTCCTGAGCTTAAGCACGTCGAACTTTTTTGCCACAGATTGTTGGGAGGCACTCAAAAGCGGCCAAAAAAATAGCGGCCAAAAAATAGCGGCCAACAAAAAGGTGACAAAAAGTAGCGGCCAAATAAAAAAAGGGCCAAATATAAAAAGGGGCCAAAAAAAGGGGCCAAAGGAAAAAAGAGGCCAAATGTGGGTAAAAAGGAATTCAAACGGTTCTCATCTCTTTAAAACGATTCCTGTCTCTAAAATACAGACCGGATGTGCTTTTCTTCATTAATAGTACTATTCTTTCAAGAAACAGTGCTTCTTTCATCCACTGCATAGTATACAACTCTGCGAGAACTCCTGCTCCCTTCAGTTTTGGTACTATTCTTTCAAGAATCAGTGCTTCCTTTACAATTAGTACTAGGATTAAGACAAAACAACGATGCGAGATCTCCTCACTGTCACTTTACACTCTTCACTAGGTATAAATAGAGTCATTTTTGAAAATCAAATCATTTCAATTTTTTGGCCCCTTTTTTTGGCCGCTATTTTTTGGCCCCTTTTTCTATTTGACCCCTTTTTTTGGCCGCTTTTGAGTGGAATCAGATTGTTCACTGGGAAGCTTAATAGCGGCTAGTAATCCGAATGACCGCGACGAGAAGATGATCAGCGGCCTTCTTTACTCGTACGTCCAGAAGATTCCCTCTCCATTTTCTGCTAATACAGAAGTGGTCAATTTGGTTTTCGGTAATGTTGTCTGGAGACACCCAAGTAGCTTTATGGCATATTTTGTGAACTTCCAACGACAAGATTAGCTGTATTGCAGGCGTCAATGAGAAGCTCTCCATTGTCGTGTCTCGTACCCAAACCTATCTTCTAATCACGTGCTCAAGGTTAAGGTTTTCTGAGCCAACTTTGGCATTCAATTCACCCATAACCATTATGATGTCGTTCTTGTGAGCACTTTTCATCGCTGCAGGAGCGGACTGGAGAATTCATCTTTGGTTTCTTTATCTACCTACTATTTGGGCACGTATGCTTGAAAGATGGTAATATTTCTTGCGGGGCTTTGAAATCTACACCAAATGAACCTTTTATTTACAGGTATCCATTTTACTTAACAAAAATCCAACTCCATTCCTGTGGAAGTCATTTTGTGCTCTAACAGAGTATAGAAATTATTCGCCGTCAGGTAGTACATATTTGCCAGCACCGTTCTATCTACATTCGCTTAATCCTAATATTTCAAGATTAAATTTGTGGAATTCTCTTACGGCTTGATGAATTTTACCTCTACCATTAAAAGTTTGGACATTCCAAGAGCCGATACGTGTTCGAGATTTCATTGAAATTCACTTTCAGTCTGGAACAGACGCTGACCTGGGAGCCGTTCACTCTGGGTCAGACGCTTCAGGATTTCGACAAGTATATAACATACATTCATTTAATATCTCGGAGTTTGAAAATGGCTTCAGGTGCATATTAGCGTCCAACGTGTATGCTACTGCAGATTTTTCTTGTTTGCTTGATAAGCCTTGAACTTTTCGGAGTGAGCGTCACTACCTTGATTTCGAACGAACTCCACCAAGCTTTGACCCCAAAGCTCAATATATCATCATTCTGGCAGGCACATATATTTGACTACTTCTTATACTTAGTTCGCAGGTACCTAAGTTTATCTTTAAAATTTTTTTGCACTACAATGATACTTTTACACATCGTCAAGCTAAAATTGGCAACAACACAGTAGATGCTGTCGAAAATGCTGGTGTTGAGAAGTTTCATTTATTTGAAAATACAATTTTGGTCGCATTCTATAGAATTGAATTAAGCAACAATTGCAATAGAGTTTTTCCCCCCTTTCTATGTATAAACTTGTAGAAATATCTTGATGTGTTGTTGCAAAAGCTTCGGTGGTGCAGAGATGCCATCAAATTCTATCACATCATCATCTTCTCGGTCAGTCGGTGTCTCAGTCACCATCATCATCTGCTTTATCTATCACTTTGTCATCATCAATTTAATATTGTCCTGTCTGTCTTGTTAACAATTTGTTTCAATGTTTGTTAGAGTTTTGATTTCTTTTGTATGGTCTACTAAAGCTGGTTGTTGTACATATTGCTATTGTTGTTGTTGTTGTTGCTGTTGTTGTTGTTGTTGATATCTTATCAATTCCACATTCATCAGTTGTATGCTGCCACTTTTTTTTAGTACTTCTCTATGTCACTTTTTATTATTTAATACTGTGTTGGCTGCACTTGAAAAAAAAAATCATGATAAAATTATGAAATAAACAGTATAAAAGTTTTGGGATGCACTGAAGTTTTTTCTTTGAAGATTTGTGACTTCTTTCACCAGACAATATCGAATTTAGTGATGAGCAAACCAAGACCAAGACCAAAACAATAGCAGTCTTGTTCTTGGTCTTGTTCTTGCACATTAAGCCTTAGTCTTGGTCTTGCTTTTGATATTGAGTCTTGGTCTTGGTCTTGTTCTTGGTCATAAAGTCTTGGTCAAAAAGTCTTGGTCTCGGTCTTGATCTTGGTCTTGAAAAAATTTCGAAAGATTCTTGAGCATTAAAAATTTCCAAACGTTATTTTTACAAAGCAGTTGGGTTTTTAAGATACCAAATTTCAAATTGAGATATGATTTTATGATTGAAAGGGGCGTGGCACACCTATTAACTTTAAATTTGCAAGACTAAAAAGCAGTCTTGGTCTTGATGATCTTCGTGAGCAAGACCATAGCAGTCTTGGTCTTGGTCTTGTTCTTGCAAAATTACCAAGACCAAGAAGCAAGACCAAGACTAATTTTACTCATCACTAATGGAATTCATTGAATTATGTTCCAAGAGCAACATTTCTAAATGCGTTTTATTCAGTAATTTTCTCTATGTACATATACGCATCTACTTGTCATCGCTTTATATCGCAATATGAAAAGAAAAGTCTCAGCAGCAGCCAGCGTCTTTGTCAGTTTCAGACAATAAATCATTTTGTCTACTTATTCTTATACCCAAAGGATATTTTTTTTTGTTCGTGCCATATCTCTTAACAATTAGATTCCTTGAAAACTTTCTTTTTGGATTTTCTATAGCACAGGGCAATGAAAGAATTTGTAATGAAAATATAAAGTGATAAATAAGATTTGTGCTGACAAAACCATACATGAGATGGTACGGGCACTAAGATGATGTTGACGACCTTTCGTTCGTTGGTTGGCTGTTGGTGGAAAGGTGCGCACGTTGTCCTGATTAATGATCGGGGTTTTTCTTGTACATTTAAGGTTATCAAAGCTTTGTTGATGTTTCATTTGTTGCTATTGTTAATGATTAAGGCGTAATTTTTTTATATTTCGAAAGTTTAATTCAATTAGTTTCTTTAAAATTGCATCAGTGATAAGATGGTGCCAAATAATCAGATTATCACATCAACTTCATGAGGGTGCATGTGATGGTTAATAGACACTTTTTGAGAATACATGCATGAGAACAAAAAAATCAAGAACAACAAGTATTATAACAGCAACAACAATGACAATGATGACAATGATAACAATAGTGACAATATTCCTTATTTATTATTATTAATCTTAAACTAATAATGACAACAATTTTTGTTTTGCGGATGAGGAGTGAAAAGCATTTACGCGCGTAAGCCTGATCGTCACTGGTGCTAGTCATACCGGACACTCCTAAACGTTCCACCGACTTAAACACCTCCTCTCATCGGAAAAACATCCTCGCTGGGAAATCGTTTGTTAGCATTGTATCAGATAGGTTCCCTATACTTAGGCATTTAATGCCATCCCTTCATTTGCCTACGTTTGCTCTCAACTATATTTGCTCATTTTAGAGAGGAAAGCTAAGTGGTGCTTTAGCAGCTCTATTTCCTATTTTAGAAAACAGGGGAAATCGGGAGTGGAAAACCATTTTAGGACTTAGGCCTTAGCTGAAGACGGACGAAGTCCTAATGACTGCAATCTTTGCTAGAATGAAAGTTCTTCTATTCTGCAACCCCCTTTGGTCTCGGCCAAGGCGAACAGAGTCTTATGTAGAGACTCCTGCAAAAAAAAAATAAAGTGCGCCAGCGGCTAAGCAAGAAGATGCATAGAGGCAGCTGTTTTTTAATGCCATTTCTCGTGTTACCTTTGTAAAGTATGAGCACTAACGTCTTGTGATGTCTAATGGCTTACCAGTTAGTTTTTCTGCTTTCACAGGAATTGGCGCACCAAAACCAGTAAGTGTAACGTGTCGTTTCGCTACTTAATAGCACCGCAACTTGTGAAACAGTACGGTACGACTACGCTACACATAGTGGCGCTGGTTTTTGCACTGAACTCAGAACTTTTACAACCTTCGTCTTCAATTAATCTTGTTAGTAATGCCGACGCTTGATCAGTTTTTGAAGCCGTATGCAGTCCAACCTGACACACAGAATTACTTTTTTTGTTATGTACGTTTCCAATTTCCAACTGTCCTCTCAGTGCCAAGTGCGAAACCGTGACATTTCATCCACGTCTGTTTGGGTTTCATCGTTTGGTTAAGCTTCCGATGGTCATCGTCAGTATTTCTGTCTGATATCACAGCTGCAATGTCATCAGCGTAACTAACCAAATAAGTGCCGTCTGGGATCTTAATGTGTACTATTTTTCGAAGCAAAGATTTCAGAGATCTACGCAGAGAATGGAGACCTTTGCCACATCAGCGGTCATTTGTTTGTGACGCATACCGCTGTTAGTGTTGTAAACTAGAGTTCTTTTGCTGATAAATTGGGATAAGTATTCGGGAACCTGAAAACGGATTTTCAGAAAATCGAACATGTTGTGTTAATTTCCGCTCTGGGCAATCTGTGAGCGTTTGACAACATCCGCTATAGCGTCGACTTTGAATCTGCCAGGCCGAAAATCTTACTTAATGAACAATATGAAAATGCCACTTCTGGATTGCTTGTGCCCATGCTAATTAGTACGAGTAGTCGAGTTTTGCATACTTCCGAAAAAAATCCTTCTATTGAACAGGTGTTGTATACTTTAAAGAGTAGCTGGGGTCGATCTTTTCTGATTTTTCGATGGTACTGCATAAGGACCAGGTATCCTTTGATTTTAATGGCATTAGCTGCCGTGACTAGCTCTTGCTCAGTGAATGGTTTTGGCGCGTCGTCGATTGTCAGCCCAGTTATTTTGGTGGGCATAGTTTTAACGCATTACTTAACTAACTGTGACTGGCTTATGTCTAAGCTCCTGCGTAACTCACTTGTAGCCAAGACCCCAGGGGTTATTGTTTATGTCACAACGTAGTTCTTTCCATATTTTTTTTTTTACTTTTGAGTATCACAATCGAAAGAGATTTCTTGGCTTCCGTGTATTCTTTTGCCAGCTCGGTGGCATTGATGCGTCTTCTTGCTCTTGTGAATAATCGGCTGCAAATGCATGACGATCTTAGATGGTCTATTTGATCTGTGTATCAGAAGAAACATATCCTTTTTAGTCGTCTTGGCATCTATGACTCGTAAGCTTGGCTATGTACCACTTTGTACTTTCTGCAATCTTCTCAGCGTCACTCGTTTCACGATGCCAAGAGAGCATTTTGCCTAAGCTTTCTTTGGTTTCATTTTCATGACCCTCTGTATCTTTGGATAGCATCAATTACAATAATGATAATTATCTGATAAAATTTCGAATACCTCGAAATGTATTTTGGCCCCATTTTGGAAAGTTAGCGCAGAGTTAGCTAATTTATCAAAATACTGGGCTGGTAGAGATAGAATGAATGCTCGGAAGATCTATACTGACCCTATTGCACCTAAACTGGCGAACATTGGATTTTTATTTAATACTGTTAATTCTTTGATCACTGATAATTCGTATGCCATCTATGAATCTCATTTTGATAAAATGATCGGTAATATATTTAGGTACATTACTACCTTATCGTAGTCATGGCGTCTAGTTTTAAGTATTCTGTTAAGCATGCGGTGACATATTACAAAATTCCATATTTATCCTGGTATTTATATTGCAACAATTACGTACATAAATGTATTATTTGTACTTCATACTGCAAGGGCAAGAACACAAAAACACTTAAAATGTCAATTACACTACGATAGTGATGGCCTGTCATAATGTCAGCTTCAGGGTCTTACACTCCATAGAATCTTTTGCACGTATGCACCTGCAAGTAGAAATAAACATTGCATTTATGATTTGTTTATTTCCCAACCATGAGACAATAAACAATCCTCTAGACCTAGGCAACAAATATGCATAACTAAAAGGACATAAGCAGGTTGGAACGAGCAGCAGCAGTTGGGACAAATCTGACATTTGTTGTTGTTACCACCGGACGCAATTTGCAAAAAACTCAACATCAAAAGTTACAATGGAGTAACGCCAACTTGAAGTCATTGTTTTTGTTTTATATCAAATGATAAACGCCAAAAAATTTCAAAATTGTTGAAAATTGAAAATGCATTTCAAAAAGATTTAAGCAACGAACTTGACTTTATTGATGTTTTGAAGTTGCATAGATTAAATACTTTAACGCTGATATATTTATAAGGATGTATGCAAAAATACAATCTGGTTGAAAAAATCTTGCGAGAGTAGGGCATTTCTCTTACTTTGCTGACTTTGGGCCTTGAAACTACTTACCAGAATCTTGTAGAAACTCTGATTTAAACATAGGCTTCCTCACTTTATGGCGACTTACCTGATGAAGTTTGAGTCATAGCGCTCCCTATTTCAACATTTTGATAAGACAAAGTGTCATTTCTGATTGCAAACGTGGTAACGCACACAACATGCATGCAATACACACACACACACAAGCACACTTTCATTTGTTGACACCAACAGCTGCCATTTTGAGATGTTCGAAGCCATGTGTGTGTGCTTGTGAACAATAAATGTTGCCCGGTGATCCCTAAAGGCTGACTGCCGTTTTGTGTCGTTCGTTGCGAATGGAACGAGTGAACAAAAGTGTCGTATGCAGTGTCGTACCCTTCAATTTAGCCGTCCTGTCCAGCAAAAGTGTCATAAATTTTAAAACAATTCATTTTCATGAACGAGCCGAGCCGGAGCTCGAAACAAAGTAACACAGTGATATGCGTGCATATCCAGGAGAGTTTTGCAATTCCATACATCCAGATGGAGTTTTAAAGTTGCCATGATTCAGGTGAAGGTGCACTAAGTATGGCAGCAAAAAGCTTAACTTATTGGATACTTTTTTCTGAAATTTTGTTGCGGCATTTACTTTTGTGGGGCATATTCTGGAGTAGTTTGTCGTGTAACAAGTTATGCAGACTTTATTTTTTTTTTTTTATTTTTGGCATCAAATATTTAAATTGCAATATTTTTTGTTACAATTGCTGTATGGAGCACAAAATACAAAGGATTTGGAAGTAGATGTCAGTTCACAATCGCTGTTCCAAAACCATCGAAAAGCCATGCTATTTCTGAATAAAGTTTTTAAGATATTCCCGTCATATGCACATTTTGTGTGTTCTGTGCTTTTTTTTACTTATAAAATGCATGCATTCACCACTGGTTAAAGAATATTCACCTTGAATCTTCCAAGAAATTGTTTTGTGGTTTAAAATTTCCTTATACTTCGTAAAAAAACGGTTCTTTAGTTATTTTTCGAGACCGTTTGCACAGTTTTAGGGCTTAAAATAATTTAGTTATGACCGAAGCAAATAAAAAAAAAAAATAATCAGAATTAAGCTCACGTTCGTCTGCAAAATGCTAGGTTTACCCAAAACCAAGGCATCTACGAAAAAAATTCTCTTTTACGTTTTAAGCTCTAAAATTTTTGTAAGAACATAGTCTTTAAATCTAAAGTGCCCTTGGGTATTCATTTTCTAATCAAAAAAAGTTATGACCAAAAAACATATTTTTTTAGCCAAAATGGGCCTTCAGAAGAATCAAAATTGCTCCATTGGTTTTTCTTAAAAAAAAGAAAAAAAAAAAAAAAATGATGCAGATATCAGTCTTAAGACTCCTTCTATCTTTTGAGTTGGTTTTGCGATGAATCTAAATTTCGACCCTTTTTATTAGGAGAGATGTGTGTACCTTGGTCCGCTTTTCAGTTTTTTCAAATGGCGTGACACTGATATTTCTATGCCTTACCATTGAGTAGAAATATTACTTTTTCCGTTCCAATCTCAAACGGTCCAAGGTACACCATGCAAGTGTACCTTGGACTATCAAAAATAAAAGAGAGTACATTTTATGTGGGTAATAAATTACACAGTGCAACACAAAAAATGCCCCTGGGGTCTCATAAAGTTTTTCTGATAGGTTATGAAAAATAAAAATACACGTATTTCACCGAATATGTGTATCAGTGATTTTTTCCATTTTATGGCTCCTCAAAGCTTAAAATTCACGTTTAATATGAAATTTTGAGATTTTGTGAAAAAACTATATGATTATGAAATGGTACTCATGTTCTTACCTTTGATTTAAGATATAACACTTGAGAATCCGCATGGTAGTTTTTGTTTTATAAGCAAAACTGTAAAAATTTTGCTACTTCCATATTAGAAGACTTTGTGATGATTTTTTTTTTTTTTTATTTTCCGAAACATGAAAAAAAAAAATACATTGAAAATGGTTTTTCTTATAAAACAAAAACTACCAAGGGGATTCTCAAATGTTATAGCTTAAATTAAAGGTAAGGATACGAACAACATTTCATGATATGATGGTTTTTTCATAAAATCTCAAAATTTCATATAAAACGACCAAAAAACGGAAATAGAACAAAAAAAAAGTTACTACACATATTAAGTAAATACTTAAGGCTACAATATTCTGAGCAAATCTGCAGTTTTAAATAATTTTTAGGGTGCACAATTTCGAATTGAAAACTGTCCCCTAGTTTTGGAAAAAAAAAAATTCTTGAAAGCATTATTCTACTACTGCATGGTACTACTGTTTTAGTCAATAGATTGCAATACATATGCATTAATTCTGATCACTATCCATCACTCAAAAGTCATCATGTCCGAACGCGTCCAAAAAGAAATCTGTTTGCGTTTTATAGGGCATTTTATAAACAAAAACCGTTTTTTCTAAAAATTATGGTCACAAACGTGGCACTCGGCACTCGCAGGAAGTGCATTTTATTTTATGCATGAAACAATTTTATTGTAGGATTTGCATACATGGCCCCAAATTCTTTCGGAAAAATCTGGAACTCAAAAGCGTGCTATACAATCAGCGATAAACTGCAAAAATGTCACAAACGTGGCGCATCAAAAATGTCACAAACGTGGCACTTTTTATCACTTTGCAAAAAACATATTTCGATATAAAGTTTGAGTATACAGATGTTGAGTTGAAGGCTATTAATTATGTTTTTAATACAAAAATTTTTCTACACCATCAGAATCCTGAGTTATCCTTGCTCAAAAGTGAAAAAATCACTGTTTTGACATCTACTTAAAGCTATAGAACAAAAACAACAACAAGTAAAATTAATTTTTGTCAATGGATTCAGACAGCCAAATTTATTGTCAACAAGACATAATTTACCGTTTTTCAATTGGATTCCCAGCTTCCGAGTTATAAGCGTTTAAAGTAAGGATATCTTTCGATAACACACAAAAGATTTTTCGAGACCGAAAAGCTAAAAAAAATCAAGTTTTATTATTTTTATCAATAACATATTTAATTACAAAAATTTGAGACCTTGCAGACCATAATCGCATGAAAAATGACAGTTTTATGCTAGATTTAGTGAATGGCCCTACTAAACTACATATTGCTTTGTAAATTATCAGAATCAAAATTTCATCTGTGCATTAACTAAATCTACAAAGAGCCTTATTTTTTCATCCGATTTTAGTCTGCAAGAGCTTAAAATTTTCGTGATAAAATATATTTTTGATAAAAATAATAAAACTTGCCATTTTTGTTAATTTTTCGGTCCAGAAAATCCTTTGTGTGTTATTGAGAGGTATCCTTTTTTTAAAGGCTTATAACTCGGAAACTAGGAATCCAATTGAAAAACGGTATATTATGTCTTGTTGATAATAAATTCGGCTGTCTGAATCCATTGACAAAAATTAATTTTACTTGTTGCTGTTTTTGTTAAGTAAATGTTAAAACTGTGATTTCTTCACTTTTGAGCAAGGATAACTAAGGATACTGATGTAATAGAAAAAAATCAAGATCAGATTCGTAATAAGGAGATCCTAATCCATCATAAACGGCTATAAAAACAGAGGACAGGGAACCATAGTTAATCTTTAGGGCAGTAGGGTATAAAAAAAATGGACCACCGGAGTCATGACACTGTTGCAAAATTAGTCCTGAAGTGTAAATTTATCATTATATGCAATATATCTCTCATAAAAACGATTCAAAACCATAATTTTTCCTTACTGTGGCTAAAATGTCACAAACGTGGCAATTTAGTCACAAACGTGGCAGCAAAATTTCTTAATTTCGACCTCAAAGCCGTAAATTCACACTTGTTGTTGATCTACTTAAAAGGTGTGTTTTAAGAGTGTGTTTACACAAGATAGCATGAAGAAACTTGCAAAAATCCAAAAAAATTATCTGCCAATTTTACAACTCGAAAAAGCACAGTTATCTAAGAATCACCCATATCGGACGACTCATTCCGAGCATTTCTTAAATCGTTATAAAATAAAAACTGTACTAAGCCGAGATTTTGCATAAAACGGCGATGAGCGACCTCTTTATGACCTTCAAAAATTTAAAAAAAACTCAGCGTACTTTATTGACACCCTCTTGCAGATTTTTGGGGGTAATTGTCTGTCTACATATATGTCTGTATTTAACTTTATATTTATGTTTTGCCCCACTTTCATACATATTGGACATGTCAGTTTGCCTTAAAAAAATTAAAATTTCTCACAGCCGCGCAAAAACGCGCAACCTTTTTTTTCATAGAAAGTAACTTAAATGTCTACACTTTATTAAAATATAAAAATTTTTGTTTGGGCTCACTTTTGGAACAACTATATGTCTATGTATATAGCCAAAATGCACTTAATTTTAGACTTACGAACAAAAAAAAAAATAAAAAAATTTAAATATAACAAAACACTTTTTCACAAAACAAAAACTACTTTTGTATTACAAAAATACCTGAACTAAAAGGGTCCATCAAAATTTAAGAAGACAAACAAAACAAAAGGAAAACAAATCATTGCATTGTTGGTGGATGCACTTGCTTCTTATGATTATAGCGACTGAAGTTCTCTTACAAAAAGTTTAATAATTCCATAAGAGCACAATATGGCACAACCAAATTTTAAACACTTATTATGGACAGTCTGTAGTTAAAGAAAATCATAATTATATGAAAATCCTGCACACCTTAAAATACTTTAACTCCACTTGAATAATAAAAAACCTTAATTTTTTAACACATATTTAATATAGGTACATAAAAAAAATTTTTAAACATTGACTCAAGAAAAATTTTACGCAGAAAGAACCACAATTACATGAAATTGAAGGTTTCATTAAAACTTTTTCCACAAAAAAAATTTTTTTTAATAAAAATGTACTTTAAAAAAGTCAAAAAATTTCAATTTTTCACTTCGCGCGAACGAAAGCAAAAAAAGTTAATCTTTAACAGCGTATAACTTTTCAACTAGTAATGTTAGGTCAACAATTTTTATTGTTTGTGACGCAGAATTTAATTATCTTTAAAACGGTATCAAAAAAAGCCGGCACTTCAAACATATTTTTTTTTTCAATTAAATGCGTAAAAGCAGCACATACAATACCCCTTTGTGCGACGGGCAGCGGTGACGATCGCAAATGCTTTTTCACTCCTCATCCGCAAAAAAAAAAAAAAAAAAAAAAATTAGGCCTTGGTCTCGGTTTGCTTATCGTTAATCAGAAATAGTTTTTCTGAAACTCCACCCTACTTTTAAACTCTAAATATTCATATTGCAAAGTGCTTGTTGTTCCAAGGTCATCAAGCAATCACGCAAGGAATAATTTTCTATGTAGAACATCTTACCAATTATATCCTGTTCTCATTGGTCTTTTTGATACCTTTATAAAAATTAAACTGTGTTAGAATGGGTTAAAGTGTTCAATTAGGGGTCACCAATGACGAGGATTGCCTAAAACTTAAGAATAACCATCGCAAAAATTTAAAAAAATCTCAGCTCACTTTTGAAAATTTTCGACGTAATCGTGGAATTTCCATAAAAATTTATTTTTTTTTTAATCAGTCTAATAGATATTCATCTAAACACCAAAAATATATTGATGAAAGTAACCTTAACTAATATATAATATGTTAAACCTCAAGGCACTGCAGCATTTAATAACACTTTTAAAGTATTTTTGTATCAAAAATTCATATTAAATTTTAATAAAGTTTCACAATGTGTGAATTAAAATTAGTAAAAAAATATTTATTACCTATTATATAACTGGTGGTACAACATTTAGTTTTATATTTAAAACTCAATTATATAAATTGCTTCTGTATATCCTTAAACAAAAAATGTAAATAAAAAATTAAATATTCCAAAAGAATTTCACAAAAACAACCTCATAAATACAATTCAATTAAAATAATTCCATAAGCGTAACGGTTTTCCATCATTTACTAATGTAAGTCACGTGCTAGAAATATGAATTTTTGATATTTTGCGAAAAAATTCAAGTCATTCCATTTTTTTTATCCTATGAAATTTTTGACGTCAAACTCAAAGCGACAGCATATTTTGTGGCTATCAATTAAATAAATTAAATTTAACTGCAAATAAAAATGAAGCCAATAAATATTTTTTTTTTCCTTTTCATTGTAAATGCAATAAAAATAATCCATCTGCATAAAAAAATAAAAAAAAATTAAATCGCATAAAAATATATTTTGTGTATCAAAAATATTAAAAAATAAAAAATAAATATTAAAAACTTAAATTTATTTAAAAATGCTTTCATACTTCAAATATTTTGCAACCACAACAACACGTGTTGTAAGCCATAAATTACATTTTAAATTGTCGCCAACAGCAGAAAAAGTAAAAATGAAATATGTCAATTTAGGTCGAAAAAGTTTACAGAAAAAACTTTGCAGGAATTTAATAAAAAAATCATAGCTGACATTGAGTGTCATCGATAAAATTTAATTGAAATACCACGGTGTAGATTTAAAAAAACAATTCATAAAAATATGCAGTTTAGTAAGACTTTATGGTGGATTTAGTTTGAAAATATTTTGACAGTAATTTATTCTTTTTGATGTATTTAAAACTTTAATCAAGAACCCAGTTGGGCCAGTCTACAAGAAATCATCAATGACGGGTGCACGACCATATGAAATCATTGATGACGAATGCGTATTTTTGTACGTCAGTCGTTAACGAAATTTCCATACAAGTGTCCCATATTTCATCAACGACTAAAAGAGCGACAGTTTCCCTTACGATGTCGTTGATGACATAAACAGCGATAGTTTCCTTTACGATGTCATTGATGACATTCAGGGCGACAATTTTTACATATTTTCGTTGATGACATTAAGAGCGACAGTTTCCCTTGCGTTGTCGTTGATGACATTAAAGGCGACAAATTTTACATACTTTCATCAACGAAAACATCAGTGACTTTGTCCAATTATTTTGATTAATGACAATTTTGTGTAAAATTGTGGAAGTATTCATGTCATCGAATCAAATCCATTTGAAGATGCTGACTAAAATCCTAATTTCTTCATGGTGAATAAATAGTATATTGAAACGATGAAGGAGGGTTTACGATGTGAATTACAACTAACGAAGATTGATTGCTTTGTTTCCCTAAGGCCTCCATAAATCCTCTTCGTCATTTTAATATACTACCTCCAGAGTCAAAATGTATGTATGCGTTTATTCACGAAATTAGGATTTACCTTCAAACTGATTTGATTCGATGACAGCTTGCTTGATGCTTCCAAAATCCAAATATTGAAAAAAGGCGACAATAAATCGACAATTAAAACGCCAACGGGAATAAAGGTTTTAGAACATATAATTTTTTAATAAAAATTAAAAAAATGTATGCTTCTAATGATGTATTTTAAAATTTTTGTTTAAGAAATTAAAATCTCCGCACTCTGAAGTATTTTTGAATTCATTGCCGACATCTTACAAGACTTGGTCATCTATCATGTCCCCAAAGTTCTGAATGAAGACATTGTAGATGACATAGTCGTTAACGAAAATGTCTTCGACGACTATTGGCCCAACTGGGAATTTATTCATTCCATTGTGTTACGAAATTTTTCCATTACATTTGTTATTTAAAAGTTTACTTAAAACTTAACAAATTTAATATAGAAAATATTTATATTCACTTAGAGTAGGCGAACTTCGGCTATTGTGGTATAGTCGGATAATGTGGTATAGTCGCATACCTCCGATTTGTGTAAGAACTTGACGTCATATGCTTTATCCGCTCAGAAAATAAGAATACCAGGGATGATTTGCTATCTTACACCAAACCAATGTTGCCAATTCGGCGACTTTTTGACCTCTTTCTCGAATTTTTTTCGAATTTAACGACATAAAAGTCTTGAGAATTTTTCTGGCGACTTTACCAGCTTTCGAAAATACGTATCGTCGGCACCCTTTTAGTAAGACTTAATTCAATTCAGGTATATTGATCAAAACTACAACTTTGCACTTTTTAGGTTTTTAATAATTATTTGAAAACGGTAATTTGCTATTTTTTTCGAAAAGCAGTCCCATTAAAAATAAAAAGTAACTTTTGTTTTTATACCCTACACCCAGGGTATATTCACTTTGTCCTTCCGTTTGTAACGCAGAGAAGGAGGCGTGGCAGGTATGGAAAAAAATATATTTTCTTAATCAGCGTCACCTCCTGAGTCGATATAGCCATATCCGTCTGTCTGGCTGGCTGGCAGGCTGGGTGGCTGGCTGGCTGGGTGTGAGTGGAAATACATTTTTTGGGAAAACTGAGCAGCATAATTCAATGAAATTTGGTATTCTATCTCTGTCGTTAAAGTTAACTCGGGGGATTGAAAATGAGCGAAATCGGTCAACGGATACGCCTACCGCCCATACAAAAAATATATTCAAAATGTAATAATAAGAGCATTACTTGCAATAACAGAAGAAAAATACACATAAATACTAGGGAAAGTAAGTATAAGCTCTGAGCAAAAACTAGGCGAATTCGGATTAGAGGGCGTGGCACCTTCCATATAAGCAAAGGTTTCAAAATGTTATACGGAAAGCGTTTTTTGAGATAACCCAACTAAATTACACTCAAACACTCGGATCTATAAACGCAAGATCTAGGTAAACTCGGAGAAGAAGGCGTGGCACCTCCCATATAAGCAAATGTTTCAAAATTATATAATGACGGTGTTTTCTGAGATAATCCAACCAAATTTCACTCAAACACGAAGAACATTAATTGTAAACTCTGAGCTTAAAGTAGGTCAAGTAGGATAAGAGGGCGTGGCACCTCAGATATAAGCAAAAGTTTCAAAATGCTATACTGAAGAAAACCTAACCGAATTTTGCTCAAACACTCAGAACAGTAAATGCAAGCTCTACGCAAAATCAAGGTAAGCACGCAGGCGAGGGCGTGGCACTTCCGATATAAGCAATTTATTCTTATACTCTCCTAATAATATACTTGAAATGCAGTGTAGGGTATTTAGTTTTTGGCCAGGCCAAAGATACCACCCTTACTAGGTTTTTATCTAATTTACAAAGTATATGTTCAAATCAAACAATTTATACCTTTTGTATGATATAAATTGGTTCTATATAATTTTTATTAGTATACAATTTAACACAGGAATTAAAGCCATACATACACCTATATAAATACAATCGCTATGTTCAATTGCCACGAATGCCCCATCGTGCTAAGTTAAATGATCTAATTAAATCCTGGTTACGTTTAATAAACCAACAGCAAAATGAAAATATAAATATCCTGACAGCTGTCATGTACGCCATAATTTATTTTATATGTTCACAATAAAATGTTGCCGCCATAGCAGCAGCAACAAACAGGAGCATCGACAACAATTCATCACTCACACCAAAGTTATTGATGATGGGCGATTTTGATGATGTTGACGACGATGATGATGGTGTCAACAGTGTGGTATAACGGTGCGTATGAAATGAACACACACACAAGCATCATTTTAGTGATTCGATATCGTTTAATTTTTGTAATTCGATATATTTTTCAAACGTTGGCTTATTTGAATTTTAATGTCATCAAACATCGCTTAGGCTATAGATATTATGTATATGATAACAAATGATTTCCCACATATCTATGTATATTCAACAACCATTTCAACAATATTCCGCAATAGCTGAAACAAGCAGAAATAGAGTAAGTGCAAAATATATTCGAATATCGAAATATGTAGTATATACTTATAACTAATATCGAGATATCGAAATATTCAACTATCAAAATTGTATAGTATTATAAATAATATAATATGAGTTTTTGAGACTTGATCAATTGTCGAGCTTGTGTAATATTTATAAGTATAGACAAGAAGCTGCCTGTCTTAATATCCATATATCCAAATATCGATACATACATATGTATAATCTGACATCGATTTTTTGAACACCAAGTTTTAAAAACACAATTCGAAAACATTCAAAATTTTACGATACTTTTACAGCAAAAGTTTCAAGAATTCCTGCAACACTACCTACAACATTAAATCAAAAGCGTGTGTATAAACCGCAAGGTACCATATCCCGGATATGTGCGAATCAAATAGACAGATATAGAAAATGCCAACCAGAGGACTGACTGTGCTGCTGCTGCCTGACAATTTACGAGTATGAATGGTCGGTCAACAGAGCAAAAGACATGCGATGAAAATTGAACAAAGTGATTTATAATCAGCAACATTTGTTGTTGCTGTAGCTGTGGCAACAATCTGGGAAGATGCATGGCATTTGAAATGAATTGAAATACTTGAGCTTTTGTAACAACTCAGGTTGATCTTAAGAAAACTTTTTTTTTTATGGATTGAAAAAAGTAAAAATAAAAAATGAAAATAAGATAAATGTGCTATTCGAAAAATGTAGAAGATAGGGCTTTTGAGGTGTGGTATGATAAGACGAATGTCAGTTACAAATCAAGGCAAACAATTGTCAAACGAGCGACAAAATTAAATTGATGAAGATGTTGATAGTGCGCTGACTTGACATTTGACTGGTACGTTTACAATTCTGATGAGGGGAGTGGAAAAAGAGGGGACAGCTGGTCACACAAGTGTACAAAATTAAATGAAATGAAAAATAATGATATCGTAAAAGGAAAAATAATGATAAAAAAAGAAAAAAAAAAAAAAGTTTTGGAAATAAGGAAAAATAAAGAAAAATAATAACTTTTGTTTGCAATCATATGGAGTGAGTGATTTAAAAAAATTGCTTTGAAGTTTCAATTTCATTAATTTATTTTTATGTAAAAATAGCTTTAGAAGGTACAGAAGTATCTTCATCTTTATTAGGAAAGTAAATTATAGGAAAAAAAATTTAGTTTTCAAAAATCTATAAAGTTTACAACACGATGATACGATGGTACAGTGCAATAAATGGATTTTCGAAGTAACTCTATGCGTAGAATCTTAATTCAAGGTCAGAATTGACCCATCACCTCAGAACTTGGAGATATTTGAGGTTAAGTACACGAAAAATGGCTATTTTGGCAATTTTTCAGGTTAGATGCAGACTGCGTAGTTCTATACTGTTTCTTAAAAATGTGCTCTTAAAATATTCCATATGATTAGTAATAAGCAAACCAAGACCAAGACCATAGTAGTCTTGGTCTTGGTCTTGGTCTTGTTCTTACACATTGAGTTTTGGCCTTGGTTTTGATATTGAGTCTTGGTCTCGGTCTTGATCTTGCTCATTAAGTCTTGGTCTTGGTCTTGAACAAATTTTCAGAGATATTGAGTATTCAAAATTTCAAAACCATATTTTTCCAAAGCAGTTGGGTTTTTAAGATGCCAAAACTCAAATTGAGAGATGATTTTATCTTTGAAACGGGCGTGAAACAACTTTTAACTATAAATTACCAAGACTGAAAAGCAGTCTTCGTCTTCGTCTTGGTCTCGCTAAATTACCAAGACCAAGAACAAGACTCAAGATTAAGACTGATTTTGCTCATCACTACATACGATGTATGTAGGTATTCTCTTTTAACTCCTAGGAGGAGCATAGGGCTAATATGAAACGTCTCCATTTGTTGCGATCCCTTGCGATGACTTTGATCTTTTGCCACAACTTTCCCGACTCTTGGATTTCCTTTTCCAACGAACTTTTCCAGTTGGTTTTGGGTCTACCATGTCCTCTACTGCCTTGTGGATTCCACTTCAGAGCCTGGCGACATACTTCGCTGTGTGGTTTCCGGAGAGTATGACCAATCCATGTCCACTTGCGCAGCTTGACTCCGTTTGCTATAGCCCTCTGATTGCATTTTTGACCACCAAACCTTATGTATAAGTCTTAAGCATTTGCTGAGTACTACTTGCAGCTTGTTCACTAATTGTTCTGTAACAAACCACGTTTTGCACCTATATAATAAAACCGATCAAAAATGCTCACTTTGGTTTTGGTGGATATAAGGAAGAAGACCATATTTTGTTCAGTTGAGCAAACGCGCCTTTTGCTTTTGCTATTCTTGAGTTGATATCCTCTTTTGCTCCACCATCCATGGAGACAATGCTGCCTAAATACGTGAAGCTATCAACGTTTTCGATGTCATAACTGCCAGCTCTAAACGTGATGTCATTCGTGTTTGCGTTTAGTTTCACGCTTTTAGTCTTGGATACATTGATTTTTGGGCCAGCCTTTTGTGAGTCCAAGATAAGGTCTTCTATTTTGCTTTGCATATTTGTACGCACATTTTTAAATCCTGAAGGCGCTCGGAATGTTAAATTCTTAATTGTCTACTTACAAATTGATATACAAAAACAGTAATAAAGGATGGACAAATCGTAGCAATGCTAACATTTTTGGGCTAAAAGTCATTTGATTTTTTTTTCTACTTTAAAGACGGTTATAAAAAAAATGTCCAAAAATGTACTACACTTTATGATTGTTTCTTCTAGAACGGACCTTTGACTGTGCACAGACAAAATATCATAACGATTGAGCTACTTTTGACGAAATGATAACATATATCATGAATGAAGCCCAAAATTACTGAATAATTGGGACTGTTTTTTCAAAAAATCATGATTCCCAAACAACGAATTTGGGCTAATAGAGGCTGTTACATAATATTGTTTATATGTATGGCTATTTAAAAAAAAATATGAAGAAAAAAAAAAACTGATGCAATTGAAAATTTTTCAAGTCAAAAATTTTTTGTAATTTTTTTTTCAAATGACGATATAAAAATTATTTTTTGAAATATACCCTGTATCATATTTTTTTCTTTTAGAAGAACCTCTTAGCTACAAACATACCAAAAATTACGAAGATCGAACGTTTTTTCGCAAAGTTATCACATTTTCCGTGAAAATTGACATGCGACAATAGCGCAAAATCGAGTTTGTAGACGAATTTTAAAAAATTCCCCACGACGAAAGAACTCAAAATCAAGCAAAAGGAAAACATACGTGTCTCATCGATTTCAATGTAGAAACAATTAAAAAAATAATATGCAAAAAAAAAAAATACTGCCTGGACGATTTGAGATGAAATGACCCTTTAACGAGATATTGTATTTTTAACAATTTTTTTTTTGAAATTTTATTGTTAAAAAAAATAAACTTTTGTTTAGTTTTGGAAAATCACCAACAGACGAAAACAAGTAATTGAATCAAACTGCATATTGGCACGTCCAAAAAACACGGACAACCAAATTTGCATATCGAACACAGTGTTAAACTCAATTTTTATACAACCTCAGTTTTTTATTGTATTGTATGTACTTATGTTTTTTTTTTGAGCAAAAACTACTAAATAAAACTATTTTTAAAATTTTTTGTTTACCATTTTTTAAAAAGATGTCGAAAAACGGTATATATATAAAAAAAAAAAAAACATCAAACTAAAACAGACATAGCCATTTTCCATGTAGTTATTGGTGCTGAATCCGAATCCAGTCTCGGAATTGCTCCGTCACGTATGGTTTTTGAGATATTCTATTCTAAAAGTTCAAAAACACGATTTTTGGGGTCATATAGATTAATGGTGTCAGGGTAGAACAAAAATGAGCCTATTTTGGCTCAACCAACAACATCAATATTTCTGTACAACAATCACACAAAAAATTTTTGTTGTTTTTTTCACGCTCGTCAAAATTTCGCGATTTTGTTGCTTTTTTTTTGGATTTACACAAAATCGAACTCGAAAACGAAAATGCAAGTCTTTTACGCACTAACGCCTGAACGTTCAATGTGAATATTTCCATCTTGAAAAATTGCAGAAGTAGTGCGAAATTTTTGGCAATGTGTTTGTTGTTTTACAAATTTCAAACTTTCGCAAACTGCACTTCCGCAACGACGCAAGAGCATTGCGCATCATCGCGTGAATACCCCTAATTTTTGTGTGTGTCCTAGTTGTTAGAAATTTTTAAAATTCTTGAAATATTATTGTTGTTGTAAACGATGCATGAAAAAACAACAAAAAATTGTTTTTGTGATTGTTGTAATTCGAATTTGAAGTTGTTGTAAAAGCGAAAATTTTGGGCCGACTGCGCTGCAGGCACAAGTTTACTTTAGAGACACGATGTTCGCACCTTAAACCGCTTTCTTAAAATCTATATTCTGATTTTCTACTAACTAAACCTCCAACACAAGAACCGAGCGACAATTTTTGTTAACATATTCTTTCTTAAAAAAAATAGTGGATGTCTTTTAAGTAAGCTTAAACCTATTAGATAATCTATACATCAGGTTTTGTCCGGACACGGATAAATTTGCCAACACCTTTGCTTTAACCTATGCAAGAAAAAAAAAATTCGTTTTAAATAACTGAAAATCATTTTTAGCAAAAAAAAAAAAAAAAAGGGAAAAAATAAAAACTTCACCAAAAAGGACAATAACCTTTGTTTTCATTTAACACATGTGGCTTTAATCTTCGAAAGCTTTTTAAGAAAATTATAAAAGAAAAAACCAAATTGAACGCAAAAAGTTTTTATCACTCAAGGCAGTAATTTGTCAGGTTTTATTTTTTGTTTTTTGTTTTCCCGGAGTAAATTAAAAATAAAAAATTTAAAAAAAAAAAAACAACAAAAATCTCTGACAAAAATTCAATTTTGCAAATCAACAAGAAATCTGCTTGACATTTTTTCAACATTTTATATTTTGATTTTGTTGTTTTGCCCTTGCATTGGAATTCTATCGACTCCCACCACTAAGGATTTTGTGCTTTGATAAAGTTGTTCCTACAAAAAGGGAAGCGAAGGGGGCCTTTTTGTGATGAAGTAATGGAATTCTGCCCAGTTTTTTTTTTCTTCTACTCAACGTCACTTGTCATTTGTCTTGATGTCTATCATAATCCCTTAATAAAAGTCTAATACCTTTGAGTTGAAAGTGAGTTGTATGAATGGATGGATGGATATTCTATCTGATTGAAGCTCGAGGAAAGGTTTTCTAATTATCGCTGTTGGGATTAGCAAAAGAAATTTGTGCAAATATGATGAGTTCATCACTTTGTTTTGGAATTTTTTGTTAATATCAAAAGTTGGAATGTACTTTACTATAAACATATGATGTATTGAAAACCCTAAATAATTTGACAAAATTTTGCAGATTATCGATGTTATCGTTGGAGACGGTCAAACGCTCACGTAAATCAAATATTTACTTCTAAACTTATGCTTACTAAATGTTATGTTTGAAGCAACGCAACCAAATTACACAGAACTAATAGAAATGGCTTCAATAAGGATTGGTTTTATGCGGTTAGAGTGGCATACCGAACAATAGGAAACCTTATCACAAATGACGGTTGCAGGAAAAGGAGCTCCATTGAACTAATATCAAAGCTGATCAGTTAATGCAAGACAGAAAGGTTTCAGAATTGGCGTCTCAATAGAGATGACGATACTGAAACATATCGCAATGAGGGTAGAAATCGCTGTAATGCCACGATTCAGTGCGAAAAGCATCTTCACGAGCTAGATACGCGTAAGAAATCCTTTTACTACCGGAAAGTAGTAGTATTTCTAACATCTTATGAGATTGTCATACAGTTTGGGTTTCATCCTATTCCTATATTTCATCAAATCCACTCCATTGCGGGTGACAGCAGCATTTGTCATTCATATTGCTCTAAAAAGCATCCAAGCTCTGCGAAGATCGAGTGAACAAGGCGATATGTGTATGACACACTCTTAAATGATCTCAAAACAATTTTTGAGTAAGGCTCCGCTTCGAATTCAACGCCAACTAGACTTAATGCTGTATGTTGTCTCACAGACGAATGGATTGTCCCCCCGCCTCCTAATATTGGGCGGCGTGAAGATAATGGGATCAACAACACTTGATGTTCTTGTCATATCGACTTAAGCGGACAGATCATGTAAGCGGCCTAGTGCATAGCTTATCTGAAACTGTGGAAGAAGTACTTCACTCCTATTATTCTTCACTTATAAAAGACCTTTGCTAGAGTACAATTCGCACATGTGGGCTGGGGACTAAAAACTATTTTGGAGCTGCTAGATAGAGTTCAACGTCGTGCGATGAAATTGATAGTTGATGCGAATATTGTGTCTGTTGACTCTCTTCAAAAAGAAATATGTTCATTGGCACTGCTTCTCTTTTCCCCCAATAAGTAATTTTAACATAAATCTATTTCTGCAAATCTACACGGTACATTGCATTTATAGGTGCTGTCGCCTGAAGGTTGTTTTAAATAATTAAAAAAGCGGGTTAAAATGCCCTGCCAAAATCACTTTCATCTGATATCTCCTGGAAAAGAAAGTTTGAGTGAATGAGAAAGAAGACAAATTGGAGATTTAGAGATTCTCTAGACGCATTTTCAGATGTACTGCTTTATTTCTTCAACAAGACACCTTCACCTCCGGTTACTCTTGGAAAATAGTTAACAGGAAACGTGTTGATGCTGTTAGAATCTTATGTATCATGAAAGCTGAGGCAATGAAATTGCTTATTTTCTTGAGTATCCGCTGTGATATTTGTAGAAACTTAAGTAGGAAAGAAACATCACTCCTTACCCGGTTATGGCAAGTAAAAGAACAAATTTATAAGTAAGTATTTCCTCGACAATTTTAAGCTTGATCGCCGAATTCAGGGAAGAAACTTTTGAAATTCCATATCTGGAGTACTACACGTATATTCTTGGTCTATCGTGATTGATGAACTTCTATTTTGCTCAGTTCACATGGTTTTGAGGTGAGGATATACAAATGATCTCGCGATCTTAATTCGAGGTAAGTAAGAAGACACTATTTCATCCGGACTACAAGAGGCATTTGACTTAGTAGACTGATAGTGCGGGAACTCAGATATGAAGGTTAGTCCCCAAAAACCAATGCATTATTAGTAAAATAACAAAATAAAATCTTCGAGAAATCTTTCCTCTATGGAATAGTTGAACCATTTTGTAGTCTAAATAATAGATAAAAAACTCGCCTCGAACCCTCATCTAGAAAACATAATCCGGAAGGCAAGTGGTGATGAACCAGAACTAACCAAAAACTATGGACTATGTACATAGATATCGCCCGACTCATTATCACCTACGACGGTATATAAAGGTGCAGCAAAAATAACCACTAGTCAAACTCTGTAGATGGCAAAGAATGGTGGCTTTGATGTAGCGCTTGACTTACCACCTTTACATCGGGAAACGAGGACGGTAGGCTGATATTCATAGTGAAGCTTATCTTACTGAAAAAAGTTAGGGTAGGACAGTTCGAACATTTTGCTCTAGAGAAACTGATAGCACAAGTTTACAAAAAAAAAATGTCATGGCGTTTTGATCAGACAATGTGTTTCCTAGGGACTTTGACGTCCTGAATTTGAATCCGGGGTCCGTTTTTTTCCAGAACGTCTGAGAAAAAAGATTTCAAGGTCATATGGAGGTCAAAATGGGGTTCATCTGTCGGTTAGTGATCAATTCGATAAAATTCTGAAACTAATTTTTTATCATTGAATTCTTAGTCCTTAAAAAGAATATGTGATCAAAAAGGTTCTCTCGGACATAGTTTCGGAGATATAGTCATCGAAAGATCCGGATATATTTTCTATGAAAACCGCTATAAGTTGGGAACCCCTGGATGTATTTGAAAAATATTGGTGTCGTTCTGGAAACCTGTGTAATTTTTAAAAACTTTAGCATCCCTATCAGTGATTATTGCTCAACCAAATACAACTTACTGCACAACTTTCAAGTTATATTCCCCAGTAGAAATGCTTGGGAAAAAGAAACGACATTATCTCGTTGGAATTTAACATCTTCGCTATTCGTACGACTCCAAAACGAATGACGGAGTTGACGCTGGCGTATATGGTGTCAAAACGGAAAAAAGCAGTGATGCCAACTTTTAAATTTGAAAACGCACCAAATCCGGCAAAAAAACACGTTTTTTGCCAAAAAAACACTAAATTCTAATTTGCAAAAAAATTTAAAAAAAACGAAAAAGTTTCACCTTTCTTTTGATTCACTTTTAGATAAATATCTCATCAGGATAAAGAAAAAAGTTAAAAAACTGAAAATATTCAAAATGAAGATAAAAAAAATTGTAGTGCTATGTGGACTATATAGTCCATATTGGCCCACATGTTTATTTGGTACTGAAGTTGCATATAAAAATATCACTTTCAATGGTATTTTTCAAAAACTCTTGTGGTCAATGAACATATTTGTGCTGATAAATTATAAATGGTATTCACTGACTTTATATAGTTAACCATTTATTTAAAAACACCATGTCTTTAAAGTGAAATAATGAAATTTACTCACTGGAAAAAAATGATCACCAAACTCTTTTTTAGAAAAAAGAACCTAAGAGAATCATGCGACTTCACCGAACGCTAAAATCGCACTGACATAAGCTTTAGGTATTGGCGTAACGTTTTAATATGAATAACGGTAAATCCTATGTACGCAATGGAAAATATCCATGTCGTCCATATTACCCACGTAGTCCATATTTCCCTCCCTTACCCTAAATACGTGTATATGTGTAGTTATATATCAAAACTGCCTAAGTCCCTCTCTGATTTGTGGGCAAAATAAAATAAATTAAAAACAATTCCATGAAATTTATTCTATTTTGCCTAAAAATCTGAGAGGGACTAAAGCAGTTTTGATATTTAACGACACATATAATATAAGGAGTGAGATCGAAAAAATCTTAACAATTAAGATCAACATTACTTTGGCTTTAGATGACTCGAACGTGTAGCTTATAAGTTTAAAGCAAATCTGTTAAATTATTTTCACTACTTTCGGGTTCCTCCTAGCCGAAGGTTTCTATGTAATATTCTGATTTCTAGTATGCTTTCAGACTATTCACTTTTAACAGTGTTTCATCTGGTTCCACTCAAAAGCGGCCAAAAAATAGCGGCCAAAAAAAAGGGGCCAAAAAATAGCGGCCAAAAAAAAGCGGCCAAAGAAAAAAAGGGGCCAAATACAAAAAGGGGCCAAAAAATAGCGGCCAAAAAAAAGCGGCCAAAAAAAAGCGGCCAAAGGAAAAAAGAGGCCAAAAATGGTTAAAGTGTTAAATTATCATTATTTTATTAAAAATCAAAGACATTAGGTAAAATAGTAAAGTAAATTGACAAATTTTGTAAATAATACATGGAAAAAGTAAGTTAAGAAGTACAATGAAGTTAATTATAGTGAATGTGATTGCTGACATTAGTTACCTAATGTCTTTGATTTTTAACAAAATAATGATAATTTAACACTTTAACCATTTTTGGCCTCTTTTTTCCTTTGGCCGCTTTTTTTTGGCCGCTATTTTTTGGCCCTTTTTTTTTTGGCCGCTATTTTTTGGCCCCTTTTTTTTGGCCCCTTTTTATATTTGGCCCCTTTTTTATTTGGCCGCTATTTTTTGGCCCCTTTTTGTTGGCCGCTATTTTTTGGCCGCTATTTTTTTGGCCGCTTTTGAGTGCCACCGTTTCATCTGGTAATTCATAAGTGTCGCAGCAACAACCATTCCATTTTAATCCATATTTAATATGGAGTAAAGAACTTACAGAATTAAATGAAAGTTTGTTTCTTATTTTTGATTTAAACGCATCCATCGTACTAAATACTCTTTTTTTTCATTGATCTAAAAGGACGTAGCACTATTTTCTAATTCCAAATTAAAAGCCTGTTCACATCAGCATTTTATGAACTTTATTCAACGAGCAAAACAAAGTCTTAAAAAAGAAAGAAAAAGCACTAGAAAAAGCACTAAAAATGAAAAAGCACTAGGCCAAAAATTTTACGGGTAATAATCCCAAGAAAGCACTAGATCTAGTGCGAAAAGCACTAAGTTGGCAACACTAGAAAAAAGTATATGGAAGAAGGCTTCTTTGTGGAATAAACATCTATATTCTAGCGGCACTGTCTCAGAAATGCCTCGATGTTAGTTTGGAAATGCTTATCAAGCTAGCCTCCCAAAATAAGTTGCACCACATTAGGGCACTCGAACATATGTAGTTGCATTGAACTCAATGAAATTGCAGATGAGCTCGCTCTACAGGATCATCATCATTGAAGCATTATCACTCAGAAACTATTCGGCCAATCGAGCTAAAAATTTGGTATTGAGTAAATCTCAGGTATGGGAAGGTTCTTCTGCTATGCACGTAGGTTTCCGAAGATCACGCGAGGGCAGACTTCACTTCTATGGCAGACTATCACCTAGCCTTAACTTATAGTTTTCTGGTAAACCCAAAGGTTTCCGAAGGCCATCCGAAGGCTTCATAGAAAGAATTTTACTGATATATTTTACCAATTCTTAAGACGATTTTCGATACTTAAGGCCTGTTTTCGAATTCAATATTTTTCAATTCTTTTGGACTTTTGTTGATATTTTACTTTCGGATCAATATTTTATATGTTTTTCGATACTTCTGGACTTTTACCGATATTTAGAGATAACAATTTTATAGAATTAAATAAATAAATATATAGGAGCATCTGTTTTTGGAACATTATTTAATAAGATATAGTTTTTCGTATAAATTTTCTTTAGTGCTTTTTTGCTTACGAACATATTTTTATCAATAATATTTGTGATATAAATGACATAAAGCAATTTGTTAATTTTTCAACGAAAAACTCAGTCAAAAATAAAATAAAAACCGAGCAACGCCGGGTAAGACAGCTTGTATATTCTTTGTCACTTTGACAGTCTTGCGAGAGGCAGTCTTCGTTACTTCTTTATCGCATACTATTTCACTTCTGAGGTGGGCGACCTAGCACGAAGGGACATAAGTTTTAACATTTTATGATGTCATGAATCCATTGACTGACTTATCAGGGTTTGCACAATAGTCTTTATAGAATGCTGTGGATGCCAACCCTTTGCTATTCAAAGGACTAGACACGGTGGGTCCATAAAGGTTTAAAATTGATGTCACTGCGACCAGCAAACTCTACTTTGATCCGGAGAAAAGAGTTTGCATGATAATCTCTATCCCACCTTCTGAACAAGCAAAAACTATGGAACTCTTTGCTGTTAGAGATAAATGTATTTGAACTTGAGGAATGCAAGTGCGATTTTTTGATAATCATGTAAAGTATATTTAATATAAAGATAATACTCATGCTAGTTGTTCCGTTAAAGTTATAGCAAAAAGTGCACAATTAAAGCTGCACTTCAAAGACAGACAGACAGACAAAAGAGTGTTAACACATAAACGCCCCTTCTGTATGCCGCCCAAAAATTGGCAACAGTCTAGGCAGTTTAGCAATCGCATAGTACACACGTACGTTTTCAGTCATAATTTGCGGTCGTTAAATGTGGCAAAGTGCCACCAAAATGTATGTTGGCCTCTCAATCCCGAGCAATTTAAGCCAATTTATGAGAGTTTTTGGCCGTGAAAAAATGTGCGCATAAAAAAAAAACAGAAATACGAACGTGTACAAATGCCAGCCGGGACATTTGGCATTTTACGACAAAGGATTTAATTTCGGTTTTTTTTATTGTAATTGTAGCTCTCAGAGTAGGTGGGGTACATTTCATAACAAAAAAAAAAAAATATTGTAGAATTTTTAGTGATGAAAATTGCAACAATTTATTTACATTGTTTGGGATTTAAAAAAAAAAATCAAATTTTTTTTTCTCTTAATGGATTTTAAATGTGAAGTTGAATGAAAAATAATGCGATTTAAAGTTTATGGCACAAAAATGTATTTTTAATGCCAAACGAAATATGTAGCAAATAAATTATTGAAGGAAATCTTTTACTTTTTTCTGTTGTTGCCAATAAAAGTGGAAAGGCGGCACACGTTACCATTGGAAATGTTAAACTTTTGTCACGTTTTCTGTGACAATTTGCAAATAAATAAACTTTAGGGAAAAAGTTTTACTACGCTTTCTGCGTTTTCTGCTACTTTTTTCGCTCTTCTTTCGCTCTCGATACTGCGGCAATAAAAAATCACTTACTTTTTCTGTGTTGTTTTATTTTCTTTTTGGTGCGAAAAACTTTTGCTTTTAATTTAAAACTCATGTAAAAGTCTAGAAAAACAAATCTCAATTATGCAACACAGCACAAATCTCAAAATGCCGTAGATACTACAAAAATCCTTAACGTAAATAAAATATAAATGTGATTTTTTTCTTGTTTTAACGAAAAAACAATCGTTAAAATCCATATCCATGCATTTTATTTGTTGAAGGGTATCGAATATACACTGGTTATATATTTTAAGCTGTTGTGAATAAAGATAAAAAGATAAAGTTGGGGATAAATTATAAAACTGCGAATGTAAAAAGCATGAAACACAAATCTGCTACTTTTTACACTCGCCATTTTTTTGAACTGCCGCCTATTGCTTTCAATTATGTTTATGCTGAAAAAGAATAACCGGTTGTCAAACCTACACTGAAATTTGAATTTTGTTATTAATTTAAAAAAAAAAAATATTTGTGTTAAAGTATAAGCTGACAAGCTTACTTTTTAAACTTTTCAAATTAAATCTGCTCTTTCTATGAATTAAAATTTTCACACAAGCACAAAAGATTTCGATCGCAATTTATGCTTTCTGTATCGTGAGTTCTGTCCTACTATACAAGAAATGCCTCTACTTTTTACTTTCCACTTTGCTCCACTTAACTTGAAATTCATAAAAAAATTTTTTTTGATTTTAATTTTTTTCTGTACGGAATGTAAAATTTTGTAAATGCCATTATACTACTTTTATTACTAAAATTTGATTAGGAATATTTCAAAACATAGGAATGAGCATTTTGTTTCTGCAAAATATTTAAAACCGTTTGACAAAGCCCAGTCAAAATCACTTTTTTGTAACGTAATTGAAAAAAGGCTGCCACAACATCTGTTAGACTAAATCAGACCTATAATTTTTATAGATTAAGCTATGGGTAGTGCCCATTGGGCACACAACCATTTTGCCAGAAATAAGTCTGACAGATTACATTAAAGCTTAAACAGATTTTAGTAAAAGCACACTTGAACAATGGGAGAACAAGAATGTCCTTAATGATACCACTTTAGAAGTATATACGAATGGTTCCAAAATGGACATAGGAACTGGTTGCGAAATCTTCAGTCAACCAATTAATCTCTCAGAGTCGGTAAAAATATCTGACAACTGTTCTGTATTTCAAGCGGAAATATTTGCGATAGCAGAGGCGGCAAGGTTGATATATCACCTACCGATATAACCATTTACATCGATAGTCAAGCTGCCATTAAAGCTCTGCAAAATAGGAATAAAAGATCTGAGGTAGTCAGCCTTTGTCGCAGAGAGCTTCAGGTTCTAAACGAACAACACAATGAAGAACTGTGCTGAGTACCCGGTCAAAAAATATTCAAGAAAATGAAAAAGCAGATGAGTTAGCGAGGAGGGGCTCATTATTGCATACAGAGAATATTAATCATATTGTTAAACCACCAATGACACACGATTGCAAGATAATTTCAGATAAAATGGTTTTGGAGATGATGAGCAGATGGGGCAACTTGACCCATTATCAAACGACCAAAACTATTTATAACACTCCTAAAATAAGGTTTACTAAATTGCTTTTAAAGTGCAGCAAGAGTGAATTAAAGTCTTTTATATCAGTAGTTACAGGGCATAATACGCTATGCAGGCACTTGGGACAGATGAGGTTTGAGACTGACGATCTTTATAGATGGTGGGGAGACAGCGACGTGGAAGAGGATAGTCAACATTATCTTTTCCAGTGCCCTGCACTTGCAAAAACAAGATTTAAAATATTTGGATCCTTCTTTTTTCAGGATATGCGAGAACTTATGGAGGTAGACCCCGCTAAAATCCTGAAATACATCAAGGCATCAAAATGGAAACAGAGAACACGCATAGTAACCAACAACCAATGAATAAGCTTTAAGATTGATGACTGTATAAAATATACTGAATTAAATTAGTTGTATTGTATAATAGAACTATGTACCGTATATAAAGAGGAATCACAATGGACCAGCAGAATGGTCTAAGTGGAAGTTGGCTTGCATATATGCCAACGATGCCCTCGCAACCTAACCTAACCTAACGTAATTGAAAAATTGTTTGCGGGATCAATTTTGGTCGCAAAGATTCTAGTGGTGATAAATAGTTATAAAAAATTTTAAAATGGGAAACATTGAATTAGGTGGGAGAAGAGTGCCTCCTGCGGGCATGGTTCAGGTGTGAGCACCCCTCGTGACTTTTGACAGAAAACAAATACGGCTGTTCTCAAGAATGTTAAGCGCGTGTTATGACAGCACAAAGTTTTTTTTGCATATACCGGAGCAAACAGACGCATTTGCATTTTGCTGAGTGGTGTTCTTATGCCTTTTTACGCTTTTTTAGTGGAAAGGAAAGAACTAATAGGGCCTTTAAAGATATCGCAGAAAAAAAGTTGTTTTTATTAAATGTGGCTAAGGTAACACTTTGCAAAAAATCTCGATATTGAGTTTTCAGACAAGTAGACCGAGGAGCAGATAGCGGGCATGGATTTGTATAAAAAATGCATGCTTGGCAGAAGAGCAACGTCAACAAGGGCTAGAAATTACGTTGCCTAGCCAGCGAAGTCTGCAAAACAATTTATTTGGCATTGACGCCGAAGACAATCAAGTCTGGTTTCAGGGCAACAGGCATGATGCCCTTCGATCTATACGTTTTCAGTGATGCTGATTTTATTAAAGCCGTTGAACAGAATTTGTTGAATTTGTGTGAGTCAATGTTTGCAAACTGACTAAATCAATTTACTTCACTAGTAGTTAGCTAAGGTTTCTAGCTTTCCATTGGTACTTACATGTCTGCATAATATACATTTTGTCAAAAGTTATAAATTGAAAACAAAAAGGTGCCCACAACCTTCACTCTTCCGCTACATTTGATCAAAAGTTATGAGTCGAAAACAAAACGAATTAATAATTTTATTCAAAATAATTTTTTTTTTTTTATGTAAACTTTAACTTTATGTAAGCTTTTAAAAAATAGGCTAGGTTCGGCTAACCAAACTAAAAACAGAAATGAATTGAATGGGATCAAACTCCGCCACGTCCCCGCCGTTGATCCTGGCTAAAGATGAGAGCAGATTATGAAAAAAGCTTCTGGATGAACAGTGCATTGATCATTATTGAGTTAAAATATTCAATTGTTAAAAAGTGGGCGTGGCGCTCATTTAATGCTTTCTACTTTTCGTACATTTCAAGATACTTATAATTAACACCTTTCAACGAAACTGAATCAAAATATTTTATATAGTTTTTGATTTATACCATTTAAAGAATTTCACTGGTACCTCCCACGCCCACTGGTGATATTTCGCCCATTTTTTTCTCAGAAATTCTTCATTTGTAGTAAGCTCTCTGTACTTTCCGACAAATTACTTCATTGATTCTGTTATAATAACGAGATTTTGTTATTTTTTGACACTCTTCAAATTACGAATAGGTGATCCTAGCTTTTTATCAAAATCGTTGAAACCCTTTCGAGATATATTGAATTCAATTTTCAAAATGTTGAAAAATGGGCGTGTCACTTACTAAATCCCGCCCACTTTTCGCTCGTTCCAAGATAATTTTACTAGACCTCGAGTTGCAAAATTTCATCAAATTATCTTGTGTCGTTTGTGAGATATAACGTGATGAATAAATCAACGTGATAATGAATCAACTTGATGTCGCCATATTGCTCCGCCATATTTTTTTTTTCAAATCAGCACTCGGCATTCGAAAGCAGACACTTCAACAAAAAGAATGAGCTATCATATGACCTATTTAGACGCACCAGATTTTGGGCAGCGAGGTGGAATAGTTGACGTGAAACGTCCCATATATAAAGAGCATTAGGACAAATAATATTCACTGAAAAAACTTAGAAAAATCAAAGTTCCATTTTATTTTTGTCCTCGAAAGAGTTAATGCTCACGAAAGGGTTGATTTATCTATAAATTTTTTTTTCTGCTGTGCTGGCGGGGGTGCTCAACACTTGGGAAAACCATTTGTGTCCTCTTTGGATTAATATGATTATGCCTGTAGAAGAAAAAAGAGAAGCACGTCACGAGGTTATTTTTACGAAAAAGGAACTTGAGCTCGGACTTGGTGATGACGAAATTGATGCTAACGCATTGGCTGACGTTTCGGAAGTTGCTGACAAAGGTTGTGACCTTATATCATTATCTTCGGCATCAATAATGTAATTGGTTTCTGCTATTGTTGAGGGAACATCTGCAAATGTTGTACTAACTTCAGCAGCTGCTTTCTTTTTTAACCCAAAGGAGTGAACACAAGGTAGTCCTTCAATGCTGTCTTTAAAAGGGAGCTGCTGAACCACTAGATTTTCTAATGGTGTAAAGGAAATAGGGAGATTTTTTCCACAACCTGTAACCAACAACTCTCTTTTGTTGTATGCCAGTTTCTTTCTTAAAGCCGATTTATGGTCTGACCAAACCTATAACATAACGGGCTAAACTTATTTTACTCTATTTTGATTAATATTGAATTAAATATACCTTCTTCCAATCAGCAATTTCTTTTTCTGCTGATCCAATCGAATTTATAGTTAATCGCCCCGAAGTAATTCCCGGAAGTGCTGAATGTCTTCAGGACCTCTCTTTGAATCATTTCTTGCGATGTCAGGGCATTCTATAATTTTTTCAACAATTAGCACAAATTGATTTCTTGTTAACATGTTGTTGCGTGTTTCCTAGGAATTGAATAATTTCAATCATGTAAAGGATTTTTCAATAGGGACGCTTCAAAAGTAGACCTATAAGGACAGCAAACGACGCCATATTTTTTCCCGCTCTCTTGACATTTTCTTCAGTAAGGTTTGCCATTTCATCATGGAAAGATATACGAGCCAACAACGAATAGAAATTATTAAAATTTACTACCGAAATTCGGTGTCAGTGGCCTCAACTTTAAGAGAGCTACGTCCAATTTATGGTCGTCATAATCGTCCTACCAGATCAACAATTGAACGTCTAGTGGAAAAATTTGAATCCACAGACACAGTACAAAATTTTCCCGTGCCAGTGAGATAAAGAAGTGCCCGTAGTGTCGAGAATATTGCTGTCGCTGAGGCTTCAGTTCAAGAAAGCCCAAATGTGTTTTTAATGCACTATTTTTCCAAAAATGTCTTATTAACAAAAACGGCATATGAAAGGTAATTTAATAAGCTACAATACTGAACACAAAATTTTCTAAATCTTGCTCGTAGTTTTCGAGATATTATGACTTCTCTGAAATTCGGGCCGATTTTTTTCCCCACAGTAATTTGGCATAAGAATAGGGGTAGGTCGTATTCATAAAGACAGAAAAGAGCTTTCGAAATGCTACCAGAATACCAAAACAACTTCGTTACTACTTTCGTAGCAGAGAAGATTGTGGTGAGCTGTTTGACAGCTCTAATACTGTTTCCAGAATAGCCCTATTAGTCATTGTGAAATGGATCCTTAAACTGTAAAATGTTATAATTGTACTTTTTCATAACTCCCTACCATATTAAAAATTAGCTGTGTTTTTGTGGGCTCTTTGTCTGGGCTTGTCTTGGGCACATTCATTTATTTGGGAAAAGTTAAGCACATTTGTTGTTGCTTTCTTATACTTTTCTCAGAATGTGCTTACACAAGCCCAGATAAAGTGTCCACAAAAACACAGCTATTATTTAAATGGTTATGAATTGCACAGCGACCTTAAAAAGCTTTTCTACAGTTGACATCTCTGTGACGTCGTTATGGCGAATTTTGCGAAAAGATTTTGGCCTACATCCTTACAATATCGAATTGACGCAAGAACTGAAGCCGTTGACCATCAGAAGCGTTGTATGTCCGTGAATTGGCTGAGCAACAACTTGAAAACGATTCGGATTTTCATCGAAAAACCATCTTCAGCGATGAGGCTCATTTCTGGCTGAATGGCTTTCTTCAATAAGCAAAAATATGCATTATTGGTCAGGCAGCAATTTAAACGTACTCCATGAGTCCACCATTGCATCCCGAAAAAATTACGGTTTGGTGCGGCTTAGGGGCGGCGGCGTCATTGGGCTGTACTTTTTAGTTATGGTTTGTTTATAACAAAAAACTGCTTTCAGGACTTCCAGAGGACAAACTTTCCACTTTAGAGCTGTGCAAAGAAATCTTAAAATGTAGAATAAGTACCCATTTCAAGGATTTGGGTTGAAATACTCCCAATAATTTTATAGTTTTGGTCAAGGAAACTGTAAATAACACTGTTTTTCGTATTATAGACCTTCATTCAAGCCCCGGGCGGGCCAACTTTTTGGGGATTTTAATCCAAGCCAAGTATGCAGTCTTTGTTATAAGGCCTGCTCCTAAGAAAATCTTTGATGCAACTTGTGATTTTCGCATTATTTCCTAAAAGTGCTGCACCCTAGTGGCCATGTGGCGACCACCTCCCACTAGAAAATTAAATTCAATTAATCTCTCATGGTGAATGATTTTAAATGCCTTTTTGACGTAAAATAACCCTTTCAAACTTTTGATAGGGAAAGAGTTGAAGAAAAATATAGGATCAAATTGTTACCAGTTTTTCAAAGAACCCTCTTCTACTATATGCATCTCAGTTTGTGCAACACTAATATTTTAATATCTACGAAACCTATCGATTTTCTTGCAGTTTTTAGTTTAAATTAAAGAAGAAAAAAATATTGAAATGGAAAAAGTTTTTTGTCACATTGCATAAATTTTGCTATTTGCACGGCTACTGTGCTACCTGATTTTATTTTTTACATTTGTTGCTGTTGTTGCTTCTGCAGTTCCTCCCGCCACTCCCTCCCTTCTGCACAAACAACAAACATCGCAATTTTTCACTCACACCTTGACATTTTTAAAAACTTTTTATTCGTTTGGAGCGATTTTCCTTTCTTTTCGCTATTCATTTTGTTACACCAATGTTTCATTGGTATTTGTATAACTGCCAATAGCTGGATTTACTACCAAAAGCCATGGTATTTCTCAATGGTGGGTTTTTCCCCAATATTTTATTTTCATTTTGATTTTTTAGAATATTTTCCAATGTACATTCTACGGCTATGTTTGCAAGTAAGCGACGATTTCCGTTTCCGCTACGACATCATGTCACGTCACGTGAGTCAGTCAGTCGTCGTTGGTACATTACGTGGTATGAAGAGTTTTTTCACGTTTCCTTGACTTTTGCTACCTACTTTTTTTCCGTTTAAAATTTTTCCTTTTACTCTTTTGAAGTATCTTTCTTTCTGTTAAGTTTTTCTGCATAATTTTTACTTTTATGATTTTTCGATTTAAAACTTTTTCTTTTTTATTTATTATTTATTTCTTTTGATGCTTCTGGCAGCGATAAAATTTAACTACGAGTCAATGAGATAGGTTTGGGGATTTGTGTTGTATTGATTTTCGCCTTAAAGTGCAAATATTTGTTTAATTCTATGTATTATCATGTGTAAAAAATGTACAAAAATATCGAACTGAATAGAAATGTGGATATCGAGCAATTCGATATATGTGACGGTGCACAGGAAAAGAGGCCTTATCTTCACAAAATCAAAAGTCAGATTTTTTGATTTTCTAAAAATACATATTACTTTGAAAAACAACCTCGATGTCCGAAAAATTTAAAAAAAATTGGGTAATGGCGCTTAGAAATCTTGAATGAAAAACCCAAGTTTGTACATATCGAAGTTCAAAGTTTGTCAAGTTTTTCTCCAAATTTCTACTTAGTTTCATGCCTAATCCGTAATCCGTTACTTCGTATTCGTTATTTTCAAATTTACCAAAAGGCTCAAAAGGGCCACCAAGTGCTCAACAGAAGAATCTGAAAAAAAAAAAAAAAAAATTTAAATATTTAAAATAAATTGACGGCCGTCCATCATTGAAATTCGATAAAAAGCCATTTAATGGCCACCTTAATGTATTTAATCATGGTTACTAATTGTGGTCCAATATGGTAATAAGCTCAAATTTAAAGTCTCATAACTTGATAACCGTGAAAGATACCACATTTTTTGTATTATAATTGTAATGAAACTTACTTTTAACTAAAAATATTTAAAAAAAAAAAATACAAGGAGTGCACCAAGCCTCAAAATTGCTTTTAAAAATTTCACTTATCTCAGATAAAAGGCCTAGGGTCTATAAATTTTCATCTATAAATTATGTCTATATTTTCATATTGGACGTTTAAATTTTCCAGGAGTTGCCCATATTTTAAAATTAACGTTGGCTACACATTGAAATCTCATATGAAGATTAGCAACATAGTGTGCTAAGTCAACAGAACTGAAAAGAGTGCTTCTAAACAAAATTAGCAATTAAATTTGATTCGACTATCTAAAGAGTGTGCCGAAAAAAAACTTATACACGCTTAAAGTTCAATGAAACTTAAACTGTTCAATTTAAAAATTCTTAAAAATATGTGAATTTATTAATATATCTATTATAGAAATTCATTCAACATTAAAATATTCGAATATTAATCGGAATTTGTAAATCTACCCATCTTTTCCGGGAATTTTGTCATCAACGAAGTTATAGTCGTTTCCATTACCTTTTTAGAGGAGCCGCTGCATTTACGCTTGAAGTTAGACACGTCCTGGAATAACTTTTCTGTGTCCTTCCATTCCATTTTCACGAGCGCCCAATATCTCTCCACAGGCCGGAGTTCTGGACAGTTGGGTGGGTTTGCCTCCACTGGTACAAAATTTACATTATTATTCGCATGCCACTCAAGGGCTTTTTTTCCATAGTGGCATGATGCTAAATCGATCCAGAAATATATAGGCACTCTAAGCTGTTTTAGGAAACGCAAAAGCTGTTTTTGAAGACACTCCTCAGTATATATTTCTGTATTCATCTTTCCTGATGTCACAAATGCTTGGCTTCTTTCGCCACAACTGCAAATGGCTTGCCACTCAGGAAACTTCTAGGGAACTTTGTTTACTTTTTAGTGCGGTATTGTTCCTGAATATTACCTCGTCTATCAGACGCATAAAATCTTGACCCGAAAGTTGTGAAAAGTCTGGCAGAACATAGATTTCATCATCCATTACACAGCACGTAATTTTTTATAAAATTAGACCTCAATTTTTTAGCTCGTTTTTTTGCTTCTAGATTCTTTAACGACTTTATTCTTCATACGACTTCAGCTCAGCATTAGCTTTGGTTCTGTACACAAAAGAATTAGAGCGTCTAACTACACGAGCTGCTTTTCTGACAGAAGTGTTCGGAGTTTTTCGAAAGAGTTGTTCGACATATTTTGCCTTACCAATATTTGTTGGACCTTTTTTTCTTCCTGATCCAGGTTTTCTTGCAAGGTTTTAGTATTCTTTATACTGTTAATTGGCTTTTGTAACAGTGTGTCGATGAACCTTGAGATCTGTTGCTATTTTTTTGAAAGCCCACAATGAATTTCTTTGAAATGTTTTAATTATTTTTTTACGTACTTTTATTTCGCTGTCCATTTTGAAAGAAATAACAATTGAAAATGAATAATTTGAATAAATGTAATATCTTATAAAATTTTAATAGCTAAAGTGATTCAAAAAAAAAAAATTATTCGTTGGACACAGGATAAGTTATGACTGAAAAAGTGTGTATGTATACGTTTTTTTCGACACACTCTTTAACAGAACGTTCAAGTTTACCATTAAATGGGAAAATACGTTTTCAGGACTCTCTTTAATACTAATTTTCGAAAAATAACTGCTTCTCAGACGGCAGGTGCATATAACCTGTCAAATCATATACTGCTTGAGGAATTTTGTGATTTTCTTCTCTTTAAATTTGCTTTGTACAGGGTGGCTGATGAAAGCTGCTACCAAAAAAAAAAATGTTATAACTTTTTTTTAACCAATTAATCTTTCCCATTTTTTTTTTATTTTACAGATTAATCTTTTGATTTAACGAAAATGGAGGAATGGGACACTGAGACAAGGATTTGGATTGTCCGCCGTTATCTCGCACTGGAGTCCGTAGTTTCAGTATAAAGAGAATATAGGCGCACGTTTGGGGCACTTCACCGAGCAGATGGACTATAATGAGGCTCGTAAACAATTTTGCCGAGCACGGGACAATTGAAAGAAACGCTTCAGTTCGGATGCAGGAAACTATCGCTGCTGTAGCTGCTGCCATACAAGCTAATCGCAGAATTTCGACAAGGATCTTATCGGCCCAAATGAGTATCAGCAGACAGTCACTGCAGGCAATTATGCACAAAGATTTGAACTTGTTTCCATACAAAATTCAAATGTCTAATAAACTGAATGCAGCAGACTTGCCGATTAGCTTGGAATTTTGCCAGACGATCCTTCAAATGGCGGAAGAGGACGAAAACGTCTTAAACTGTATTTTTATGTCTCACGAGGCTCATTTTGTCCTAAATGGCAATGTTAATAAACAAAATTGTCGAATATGGAGTAATTATAATCTACACATACTCCATGAGATGGAATTGAATCCACTACGTGTCACAGTGTGGTGTGCAGTTTCATCAAAATGCAATGTCGGGCCATACTCCTTTGAAGAGAACGGTGCTACTGTTACGGTCACTGCAGACCGTTACTTTATAATGTTAAAAGAATTTTTTTACCCAGAATTACGCCGAAAGCAAATCTCTATCAAATCTGTGTAGTTTCAACAAGATGGTGCAACTCCTTACATTGCCCGGCCTGTTATGACAGAATTACAGCGAAAATTTTCAAATAAGCTGATTTCCAGAAACTCCCCATTCCGTTGGCCCCCCAGGTCTCCTGACCTTACTGCACCTGATTTTTTCTTATGGGGTTATTGCAAACAGGAAACTTATAAAACAAAACCAGCAAATTTGAACGACTTAAAGCAATCCATTCGAACAATAATTGCAGCGATTCCTGCTGCAACTCTTCGCACAGTTATGAACAACTTTTTACTAAGATGCCGGTCATGCATCACCGAGCGTGGAGGCCATTTAAACTCTATAATTTTTAAAACTTCTTAATTAAACTAAATAAAAATGTATTATCTTTCAAATAAAATAAAAAAACATTAACTAAATGAATTTAAGAAAAAGTTATTTAACTTTCTTTATGTAGCAGCTTTCATCAGCCCCCCTGTACCTGTCCCTTCTCCGAACAGGTATAAAATTCATGTCCTTGTTGCTGTTTGAAATCTGCTTTAACGTATGTCTCATCGCCTATTATGCAGTTGTCAAACTTATTTAAGTAAACTTCATATGACTTACGAGCTCACTTTTGAGCCTAAAACTGTTTTTCATCGAATCGGTCTGGTACTTTTTGAACTCGGCAGATCTTCAGCTTACTTTTCTTCTTTGGCCTTTGTATAGAAGATTTTGAAGTACCTGCCCTGGCAGCCATATCTCGTACTGAAATCTTGGGATTTTGCTCACAAAAGTGCTTCACTTTTTTACTAACTGTGGGTCTATACCGGCTTCTCTCCCTGAACCCTTTTTTTGCACAATAAGTTGAACCTTTTTTTTATTCAAAATAATTCTTTGAGCTGTGATTTTTTATGCACCTGTCTTTTCAGCTACTTAATTTTGGTTTTTTTCAGGTAAATGGACAAAATTATTCGCGCCTTTTTTCAAGTATTATATAAGTAGTTTTTTACACGTCATGTTGTATGGAAAAACGAGCATTCACATTTCTACTAATACCATGATAAGGCAAGCCCAAATCTTAAGAAACAAAAGTGTAATTTTTTTCTGGACAGTCCTTACGTCACAATATGTTACAACTTACGTTTAGAAGATATTGAAACTTGCCAATTCACATACTCACCACTCACCGTTAAAAACTTAAATAGATTATTAAATATTCAACCATATTCATTAAAAAAGAAATAAGCATCATAAAACTTTAATCCCCTTAGTAATGTTGCTGATAATTTTCGAGAAATTTTTTCGTACAAATTTTCACTCAACACTTGAAAAATCTTTTGAACGGAAATTAACTCATTTACAGGGTAATACAAGTAATTGCCATGTTCAAGAAAATAAACGGCAAAATAAAATGTTACAGAGCACATTAAAAATAACGACTACATACAACAACAACAAAAACAACAATTGCAACAACATGAACAACACTTTTGTAAAATTGCAGTGAAAACAGTAGTGAGAGCAAGTAAAGGCGACACATAAAAAAAAAAAATCGGCAAGACTGGCAATATTAAGCCACATAACAATTTAATGTTATTAGTATTTGTTGTTAAAGTTGCAGTTACTGTTGTTGTAATTGTTGTTGATGTTGTTGTTGTTAATATCGTTGTTTTACTCAAAGTGCTGCATACAAGTATAAAAATTACAAAAATGACTCGACAAAAAAAAAACACAAATGGCAACACTACGATGCCAACGGAAACATTTTTAAATGTTCATACCAATGGATTAAAGTGCACATGTAAAAGGGGAAATTCAAATAGAGTGGGTAATTAAACAGTGATAGAAGTAAACGCTCTGTAAGGAGGAGAAGAAGAAGAAGCTGAAATTTAAGAGGATGCTTTGAAAATCAGCAACGAATTGCATAGTCTGTTTTGGGATTGGCTCACAGGCACAGTTGAACTGAATGGAGGAAGTAAAAATAAAATGAAACTTGAAAATGCACCAAATTCTGAGAGTGTGATATACTTGATTGGCCTTTAAGAACAAGATTTCATTAAAAAAGCTTTTATAGATTCCGAGATAAATGCGGCCGTGGCTTTTAACAACTACCAAATTATGGTCATGGTCTTCGACTAATGTAGAATAGCCATAATTGATACTTATCTACCAAATTTAATTGAAATATTCCATTAATACGAACTTGTACAGTCTAATTTGCAATGAACACCAACCGACTTGGAAATTGGTGTCATATGTTTCGGCTATTACCACATACTCATATACATATTTGCATATATATATATATTAGGGTGGGCCAAATTGTATGGACGAAATTTTATCGATCTCGGCTACCCCCCTATGTGAAAGTTCATTCAATTCTATGAATATTTGCCCAAGGAACTATACCTCTGCGTTCAACTTTAGTTCGGCGCATTTTTGATCGAAAATTTGACCTTTTATTAATATTTTTTTTATTTTCATACTAAATTTTAAAAATTTTTATAAAGACAAAAGTAATGTCATTATATGATTTGGCTGATATTCTGTCAGTAATCAATTAAATTGGGTTCTGTTTACATAAAAATTTTACCTGATGGTGTGGAATTGATGCTGTATATTTAAAAAAGTGATATGGGTCAAATAGCTGATTATTATGACCGACTTTCAAAATAAAAGATTCATATTTTTGGATGAATTTTTTCAAACAAGACACCAGTCTGGGCTGAAAGTTCACTCAATTCTATGAATATTTGCCCAAGGAACTGTACCTCTACGTTCAACTTTAGTTCGGCGCATTTTCGATTGAAAGTTTTACTTTGCGTTTAATATTTATTCAATCGAAAATGAGCCGAACAGCAGACCTCTACCACTTAGGAACGATCTACCTCGTCAAAGATCCTCACATTAATAACACAATGAACACAGCTGATAGCAACAAGTGTACTTACATAAATAACAACAACAGTGTTATTTATGTGAGGATCTTTGACGAGGTAGATCGTTCCGTAGCGTGGCCTAAGTGGTAGAGGTCTGCTGCACTCTTTCATTAGAATGCAGAAGGCTGCGGTTCGATTCTAGTGAGAAGCAAAGATTAACTAAAATAGGTCTAATGAGGCTATGTACATATATATATATGCAAATATATATATGCAAATATATATATGTGTATGTGGTAATAGCCGAAACATATGTCACCAATTTCCAAGTTAATATTTGTAGCGTCGGTTGTTGTTCATTGCAAATTAGACTGTACAAGTTCGTATTAATGGAATATTCAAAAATAGCAGTCTTAAAAAGCAAAAATTAAAATCATTTTAATTTGTGAAAAATCATTTAATTGAAATAGTTTAAGTAGTCAGCGGATATAATGGGTTGTATCGAAATGTAACACCAAAAAGGTGTCACAAAAATGACTCGCAGCCTTGTCACTAGAGAGTATCGACCCCACATAAAAAGAAGAAAAATCCGTTTAATAAGCTTATCTGAAATGATTTTCAATAAAAGAAAAGTTTTTTTTGACCTCTCAATGAGTAGCTGCTTGATTTTTTTCTTATAGCTCCGCCATTTGACGTTTGGTTCGATTATGTGTGAAGCAAAACAAAATCAACCCGAAACCGACTCTAAAGTTAGAAGAACTCTTAAAAATGATATCTGAATTATTTTTTTTTTCGTTCCGGAAAAACGATTTTTTACCCAAAAGCAAGGCATCTAACGAAAAAAGTGTGTAAGACAAAAAATGCTTTGAATTGCCCAAAAAATACAAGTAAATTTTTTAGAAAATTTTTGAGATATTTTATAGTTCTTCAAAAATTTATCAAACTGAGCGTTTTCAGCTGTTAAGCTTTTGTTCGTCAGCAAAATGGTAGGTTTACTCAAAACCAAGGCAACTGCGAAAAAATTCCGCAAGACATAAAAAGCTTAGAATCCTTCAAAGGAATTTTTTCAGAATTTTTGGAAACTATTTTTATTTTTTATTTTCTTGAACAAGTTTTTTCTTATACACTTTTTTCGTTAGACGCCTTACTTGATTGAAACGCGAATTTTATCTGTGTACACCCCGAAAAAAATTTTGAAACGCCAAATTTTTGTAAGAACATAGTCTTTATTTCTAAAGCACCTTCGGGTACCCATTTTGTAATGAAAAAAAAATTATGAGCCAAAATGGGCCTTCAGTAGAATCATAAGTGTTCCATAGGTTTTTCTCAGAACGAAAAAAAAAAAAAAACTATGCAGATATCGTTTTTAAGAGTCCTTCTCACTTTTGGGTGGGTCAGTTTCGGGATGAATCTAAATTTCGACCCTATCTAATGTCCAATAATCATGTATAGAAGGTATTTATGTATGTATATCGTTGTAAATGTATCGATGTGCACTGCAATACAATCTTTGAGATCATTTATCTAAAAATTTTTTTGACTTGTTCTACACATTACCTCAGTTTCTACCATTCTAAAATACCATGGGCACGTGATAATGTTAAAGTCCGTAAAAAATCATAAAATTCATTTCTAAAACATTATATCAAATTATTGATATTGAAGAAGCTACAGCGAATTTCTCGAGTCGACCGCGCGGTATCGCCTAGCTTTCATAGACTATCCGACTCTGGTGAAAGAAACACTGCAAATGACCGATTGTGCTCAAATTTGACAACATTGTAGTGCCGAATATTGAGGGAAGATTTTATCCTAGCTCAGTGTGCCAAACGGATCCATTTCGAATCCGTAACGGGTTCTTTTTCTCGTATTATCCGTTACGGAATCCAGTATGTACCCGTTTGCGGCTGAAATTCCTCTGAAAATCTCGGATATGTTATGATCACGTAAAGTATTTCATAAACGAACTCGAAACGGTGGTAAGAGGCGAACCCAGGATCCTGGGATATTAGTACTTATAATTTATAAGCATTAGACAACTAGGCTATTGACCTATATGAGGTAGATTTATCTGATGTTGAAATATAAAGTTTGTATATTTAACAAATCTGTTGTTTTTTATTATAAGTATTCTGTATTCTTTCTCTTCCCTTCTTTTGATAAAAATATTACTCAAATTTGAAATCAAAAACGTACCTTCAAACAGAGTTTGTAAAGATAACAAAAAATCACCGTGGACTTACCCGGGTTCGAATCCTACCACATGTGGATTTTTATCCTTTTTTTACTTCCTTTTTTTCTCTTAATTTTTTTTAATTGTTAATAAGCGTTTGAAACGTTTCTTCTTTTTTATATAACAGCATTAACATTATTAAAAGCGAATCCGTTTTGAATTCGTATTTTAAGTAGCGGGTCCGTCACCGCGGATTTACCTGGGTTCGGAACCTACCATAGCTATGCATAGGTGGAATCTTATGTTTTTTTTTCTTTATTTTTCTTATTATTTTTCCAAATTTAAAAACTTTGTAATTTTTATAAAATTGGTGTATCATTCATAATGGAATTCAGTTGTTAATTGAGAGTTTTGAGTTTTGGAAGGACCGCGGATCTTTCAAAGAAAAGGTTTGAATTTTTTCAGAATTTTTCACACATTTTGTAAAAACTGACAACGATCCCTTGTCTTATTTCACACACAGTTTTGCAGGACGTTTTATGAGAAACATATACCATAACAATATAAGTGCGGAAAAATAGCATACTTGGGGTTTTTCGTTTTATATGGGAGTACAACGCCTCTGGTCCAAGCACCCCATTTTTCGCATGGCCTTTAGTAGAAAGCTAAAATACACACAATAACAAATTTTGCGAAAATGCACTCCAGTCTTAAACTCTAAATCTTGTTTTTGGATAAAACTTGTTTTTCCAAGATCATCACGTAAGGAAAAATTCTCTTGAACTTTTCGCACATTATACATATTTCGCATTTATGACTCCCTTCTAAAAACAAACACTCTAGACGTGTTGGTGCTCCATGTACTGATAGGAAAAATTTGTTTGAGATAACCTGTCCTTTGTTCCATTGTACTGCGGTCACTACAGCCCATTTAGTCAGCTAAGCCGCTACAGAGTAGAATCTCTCAGTCGCATGAAGCCATTAAAAAACAAAATACCTACAGTTACGTACAAACATTTTTGTAGCTCATCGTATTTGCGAAATTTTTTTTTTGTGTTATTGGTGGATGGTTGGTCAGCAAAGGTAAACATACCTTTGAGTTTGGAACGTATCCTAAAGAAGGCAATAAAATTAAAAGAATTCAATGAAAAACAAAAAGAGAATTCCGGATAAAAATCCAAACATTACAGCCATTACTGTTATGCAGCGCATTCAAAATGGGGTGCTCAAAGTGCAGCTTTCAGCATAAACAATTTGTGCAAATATTCCGTTGAACATTTGGCCATATGAAAGTAGCAAAATATTTAAAATAATTGGGGCATGGATTTTGCCACCTGCACTCCAAGTTGGAGCGAGTAAGGGTGTCATGATGTAGACAACATTATATACAAATAAGATTCGCGAGAGAGTTTGTACTAAGTTACTACCAGAGATTTAGCCGTTCTGAGGTTTATAAATGTCGTCGCTAAGTCCTGACATTTCCATTGACCGAAAAAGATAAATTTTTGACAGTTGAAGTCAAAAGCGGGAATATGTAAGTTGTTTTTCCTTTTCTTCTTAATATTTATCCGCTATTTTCTTTGTTTTTATTGATATTTAATGCCCATTGTCAAAGTTAAGAGATGTCACTTGGATGAACATAGCCAGAATCGTTGGCCCTGCTGAGGTTCATACGCAGAGTTGAAATAAATCTCGTCAGAAATAGATTTATTTTTGTGATTTACGCCAAGACTTAGAGCTAAATCTCAAAAGAGCCGTAAATCAACTCATAAATCTCTGGTAGAAACGTATTATTAAAATCGGAATAATTCTGTCCGCATATCTGAAAATTTGCTTGCTGCAGAAGAACCATGCAAGTGTCCTATAAAGGCTTTCCTAAACGTCCATTTTTGTGAAATTTGGTTGGTCACAAAAAAAAATGGATTCAACCTTCCGACAAACAGTTTCTCCGCCAAAATAAACATTTCATTTAACCGAGCAGGCCAAAAATTCAAACCGTCTTATGATTTTTTGATAACAGTTTCCAAAAATCGTCGCCGTACTTCTGGCAAAGTTTCATAAATGGACAACCAGGGGCACAGGTTCAGGGGACCCGGTGAGGAGCTCAATTTTAAGTACAATTTTACTATTAATTGCCGTTGTAGCTTTGAAATAATAGAACATAGATTTTGAGATATTCTGGTGTGCACCACACATTCCCTGAATATAGAAGGTGGTCACCCAGCTAGATGTGTCTCAAAAGCAGTATCATACTTCCAATGTATTCCAAATTTCTTAAACTTTTTTTCGAATTCAAACAATCGGTGGAAAATTTTGATATAATGCTTGAGTGCAAACAAAGTTCGAAACGGCCTGCACACGCTGATGCTGTCAAAGTGGTTGTGAGCATACTTTTGAAGCTTTAAAATTATCCAGAAACACCAATCTACCAGAAGAAACAAAACTCAAATCTTGACCAGTCAAATTAGATTTGAGTCTTGCACTAATTCCAAATTTCATAAAACCTAAACCAATCGATAGAGAATTTCGACCTGAACAACATATCAAAATGGGTCCTCCAAATTTTTCCAGGAAATTATGTGAATTGGGGTTTTCCTCGTAAAGTACAAGGTAAAAAACTTTAGCGATTCCGATTTTAGTAATATTTGATTATGTTGTAAATAAAGGGTGTTTTTTTTAGAGGTTTGTTGGTCAAATCTGGCAACTCTAATGTCATTTATGTTTAGTTTGGTTTGCCATTTCATCATGAACAGGTTGCAAATTTATTTCGAAAATAATGGTTTAGTTCGCGAAGTTTACCGCAAGCTCCGTCCATTTTATGGTCGACATAATCGTCCATCAGAGCAATTAATTCGGTTAACCATGGGTCGTTTTCGCACTACGTTTACTCTATGTGATAATACGCATCCGCAGAGACGTCGAACAGTGCGCACCGAAGAAACAATTGCCGCTGTAGAGCAAAATGTTGAAGAGGACCCGAATGAATCGATTCGCCACCGTGCACAGCAATTGGAGCTTTGTCCATCAACTTTATGGAAGATTTTGCGCAAAGATCTTGGCTTGCGACCTTACAAGATCCAGCTTGTGCAAGAATTAAAGCCGCGAGACCATGCAATGCGTCGTGATTTTGGTGTATGGGCCGAAAATGAGATTGATCTCGATGCTGATTTTCATCGCAAAATTTTGTTCAGTGATGAGGCTCATTTTTGGTTGAATGGCTACGTCAACAAGCAAAATTGCCGCATTTGGAGTGAAGAGAATCCACATGAGACCCTTGAGACGCCATTACATCCACAAAAACTGACTGTTTGGTGTGCTCTATGGGCTGGTGGAGTCATTGGGCCATACTTCTTCCGAAATAATGCTGGAGAGTCAGTTACCGTTAATGGAGACCGGTATAGAGCCATGATAACCGACTATTTTGTTCCCGAATTGAATGGCATGAATGTGGATGAGTTATGGTTCCAACAAGACGGCGCTACATGCCACACAGCGCACGTCACAATCGATTTATTGAAGGAAACATTCGATGAGCGCATAATTTCGCGGAATGGACCTGTCAATTGGCCACCAAGATCGTGTGATTTGACACCATTGGATTATTTTCTTTACGGGGAAACCCTGATTTACATATTTTCCCGGAAAATTTGGGAGGACCCATTCTGATATGTTATTCAAGGCAAAATTCTCTATCGATTGCTATAGGCTTTATGAAGCCATGTGACGAAGATAAATACACTCCGCCAGTTGACGAAATATCTTCGGAATTCTTCAGGTGCTAAGCTGTTAGGATGTATAGCAGCTGACGAAATTTCATATGATTCAGACATGTATATTCTACGAACTTCACCTTCAGCCAAAAGCGAACATTATGATCTTACATGTCTAAAAAGAAAATCTTCTACTGGGTCAGCAATACAAGACATAATAGACCAGAACTTCAATTTAAAGTTAACAATTTCAATTAATAAGACAGTTGCGAGAAGTTTTACAAGAAAACAGGAGAACGGTTCAGAAATCTCGAAAAGCTTGTACAATTCGCTTCAATCTACATCTTATTGAAGTTTTTTCAGACGTTTTTAGCTAAAAGTGTTTTCGAAGATTTCAAATATATTTCAGAAAAATTCAGTTATAATTGAGAAATTTTTATTTATATATCACAAGCCTTCATTTATATCCCAAAATATTTCGATTCAAATGTGAAATCGGTATTGTTATATGGGTGCGAAACTTGGCTTGTTACCGAACCGAACAATTAATGAGGAAGCTGCAAGTATTCGTCAACAAGTGCTGAAGGCGCAAACCAAAGGTTTGATGGCCTCGCACTAACTCAACCGCTGAACTACGAAAATGGTGCCAGAGATCCATAGCAAACGAGTTCAAGCAACGGAATTGGGGACAAATTGGTCATACTCTCCAAAAACAACACAGCGAAGTCTGTCGCCAGACCCTTGAGTGGAGTCCACAAGGCAGTAGAGGACACGGTAGACCTAGTACCACCTGGGAAAGGTCGTTGGATAAAGGAATCCAAGAATCAGGAAAATAGTTGCAAGAGATAAAAGCTATCGCAAAGGATCGTGACAAATGGTGACATTTCATTTTGGACCTATGCTACTCCTAGGAGTTACAGGAGAATACAAAAAACTATTTATTTCAATTTCAGAAGTTTTGTGAGCCAAAAAGAATTGATTTATTTTCATTTTTTTAAGTAAAAAAGCTCTATGTAGAGCTACCAAAAATAGATGAATAAAGAAATGGGACCTATAAACAATGTCCTAAAAAGTATAATTACTTATAAGAACAGTATAAAATAAAAATACAAACATGTACAATTTATTGCTTGAGCTTTAACATCAGCTTACTTTACATAATAATTCACATTATAAATATTTTTATTGTGAATCGATCCAATCACGTAGTCCAGCAACATTGGCATACACACCCGGATGTCCCATTTGACCACATTTAAGGCTCCATGAAACAACACCAACAAGTTTACCATCGGAAACTAATGGTCCACCAGAGTCAGTGCTACAATCTTTGCCATACCCTCCAACACCAGCACACACCATAGAGTTATCAACGTTTTTCAAATTCTTGTAAGAAAGTTTACATGTTTCTCTATCAATAATTTTTAATTCAGCTTCTTGCAGGATAGTTGCTTTTGGCCCACCTAGTTTAAGGTAACCCCAGCCAGTTACGACAGCTTTTGCTCCTGCAATTGGTTCTTCTTCTGCAAGTTCAATAGGTTTTGACGAATTGCTAAAAGGTATATCTTCGCTCAGTACAAGGACACAAATGTCGTGTGTGATTGTGTCTAAATCGTAGTTGGGGTGTCTTATCTGTTTTGCAACTGAAATCACATTTTCATTTGTTCCCCTTTTCGTAATTCCATATTGAATAGTAAGCAACATAGATGGCTCACAGCAATGGGCAGCAGTAAGTATCTTCCTACTGCCTATAATGCTACCTCCGCATCCATGCTCGCCGTTTGGCCCTCTTACCGAAATTTGATAAGGATGGTTTTCTATGGTGGTGTCATTACCGCCAATGATACGACTGGTAGGTGATAAAAATCTTGGCAGTAAACCATTGCCAAAGACACAAGTCACTAGGACAGACAGTACGAGAAAACGAAACATTTTGAAACACTAGTTTACGATAAATGTGAACTGATCGTGGCAGTCACTATATTTTTATAGTAAATTTTTGTATTCTGAAGAACGTAATTTATTCTTCGAGACTTGAATCAATGACGCGCAAGCTTCTGATTGGCAGACAACACTATTGCTGATTTTTAATTAACTTTGAACGTATAAATCATTATAGTGTTAAATTATAAATAACTTAAGTTCATAGATAATTGAAAACCCCAAGATAATCATATTTCATATACAGAGTTGCAGGGGAGTACCTTCATTTGACCATGTTGATTTTAATGTTTTCTTTACGAAACAAAAATATTTACTTAACCCAAGCACTTCAAAAGCGGTTGTCCCCATAGAAATTTAGAAGCACTTCCACAATGATTTTTTATAAGACAACATGGGTTCGAACCCAGCTCGGATGATATTTTTTTTTTTTTTTTTTTTTTTTTTTTTTTAAATATTTTTTATTCAACATTTTTTATTTCACTATGATCCCTTCTTTTATTTATTTAGTTTTCTTTAATTGAATTGAAATTTATTACACAATGATTTCATGTAAGGCTATAGGAGCATTCGTATGTCAAATTCTGTTTGGACAACATTTGCTTAATATACAAATTTAATACCTCTTCATATCATCGGGCATTGGTGTAGCGGTCTAATGAGTTGGTAAATGTAAGTAAAACTAATATGATTCTATCTATCGCACGGGACGGTCGTGAATTCAAATCCTGGTTTTTTTCTTTTTTCAAATTTTATTGAAAAATGCTAACCGCAGCATAACAAGTAAGCGCTTTAAAAACCCTTTTTTGGTAAGCTTTTTCTCGCTTACATCATATGACATGCAATGTTAAAAAGAAATAATAGTTCTTATGGAGCGGAAGCTTTTATTGGTGAAAAAGATGCTCTTCAGAAGGGTTTTTGAAGCACTACTTTTCCCCTTGGGAATTGATGCATTAAATAAAAAATTACAAAACAATTTTAAGCGTCCAATTAATTAATACTCTGAATTCTTTTTTCCAAATTTAAGACCTACTTAATCTTGCTTAGCCCTGGATTGCAGGAAATTTATGTGCGAATCAGGGCGGCTATGTAATCTAACATTTCCTGGACAAAGCCACTTCATTGGCAATGAAAATTCTTAAGAACTTGCTGTTCTGCTAATGTCATACTATAATTTCTGAAATGTATATTACCGAATGAATATAATAAATATTCATTGAAAATCCCAGTAATTTTTACAGTTTTTTTCAGTTACTGTGGGCACGTAAATTTTACCAGTAGAATTAATTAAATATAAAAAAATAAAAAAAAATTGTATTTCACGGCGCGAATATCGAACTTAAGAACTTTGTGAGCTACCTTCCTTTCTATTCTTATAAAAAATGAGCTCAATAATTTAAATTCTTAAGTTAACAATAAAAATAGTTTTTATAAAAACTTTATTTTTAAACTGAGAATTTGATTCTTAATAAAACAAAAACAAGTTTTTGCGGAAAGAACTTTTTATTAAGTCAACAATTTTTCCTCACAATTTTTCAAGAATGCAAAATTTCTAGGGATAATTTTTTTTTCTGAGTGTACAATTTATTGCTTAAGCTTTAATATCAGCTTGTTTTACATAATAGTTAAACAGTATTATTGTGCATCAATCCAATCACGTAGTTCAGCAACATTGGCATACACACCCGGACGTCCTGTTTGACCACATCTCCAGCTCCATGAAACAACACCAACAAGTTTATGATCAACAACTAGTGGGCCACCGAAGTCAAACTTACAATCTTTACCGTACCCTTTAACGCCAGCGCACACCATACTGTTATCTACTCTTCCAGGGTATTTCTTACGACATTCTTCCCTACCAATAATATCAACCTCAGCTTCTTGCAGGATAGTTGCTGTTGGCCCAAATTCTTTGAGATTACCCCAGCCAGTAACGACAGCTTTTGCTCCAGCTTTTGGTTCTTCTTTTGCAAGTTCAATAGGTTGTGCGATTTCACTAAAAGGAATGTCGTCATCCAGTAGAAGCACACAAACGTCATTGTTAAAGATTTTGGCTGAATTGTGGCCCGGGTGTTTTATCACTTTTGCAACTGAAATCACATTTTCATTTGATCCCACTTTTGTGATTCCATATTGAACTGTCATATTTTGCACACAGCAATGAGCAGCAGTTAGTAACTTCTTATTCCCTATAATGCTACCTCCGCATCCATGAGTACCCTGTGGCCCTCTTACCGAAATTTGATAGGGATGTTTTTCTATTGTGGTGTCATTACCGCCAATGATACGACTGGTAGGTGATAAAAATCTTGGTAGTAAACCATTGCCAAAGACACATGCCACTAGGACAGACAGTACGAGAAAACGAAACATTTCGAAACAATAGTTTACGATAAATGTGAACTGAAGTCACGATATTTTTATAGTTAATTTTTGAATTCTGACCAACGTAATTTATTCTTCGAGACTCGAATCAATGACGCAAGACTTCTGTTTGGTTGACCACACTATTGCTTATTTTCAATTAACTTTAAGCAAATAAATCGTTTTAGTGTAAAATTGCAATTAATTAAAATAGAACAACCCAAGATAATGGTTTTTTATCTACACTCAAAAAAATTTGTAGCTAAAGTAACAGTCAAAATTTACAGTCAATTTTGAATTTTACAGTTGTAGTCAATTTTTACTGTAAAAATAGTAATATTTCTATGAAAATACATTTTTGACTGTAATTCGACAGTTATTTTTATTTTTACTGTGATGGTTAGTAAAATACATTTTGCAGTTAAATTTTACAGGCATTTCTAGAGATATAAAATGACGGAAATTTACGGTTTTTAACAGTCAAAAAAACTATTACTTTCAGGTAAAAATCAGTCACATATCTTATACGTCGCCAAAAATTTTGAGAATTATTACACGACTTTAAAATTTTTTTTTAGCGCGACCAAAGAGTTTCCCTTTACAAAACTTTGATAAAATAAAAATTTTTCTTATCTAAGTTAGCAAGTCTTTTCTTGTTTTAACCCTATAACTCCTCAGGGGTACATTTTTAACCCCCCTCCAGGTGCTCTGCTTCCTTAGTAAAAGTTAGGTCGACGAACACGCCTACCGCCCACACAAAAAATATATTCAAAATCCATCTTGAGGAGTATTTTTCACGACTATGCAACTAAAATACACATAAACACTAGGAATTGTAAGTGCAAGCTCTGAGCAAAAACTGGGCGAATTCGGACAAGAGGGCAAAAGTTTAAAAATTCTATACTGAAAGAATTTTTTTGAGGTAATCCAACTAAATATCACTCCGATACTAAGAGCACTAAATACAAGCGTCCAGCAAAAACAGTGCGAAATCGGACGAGCGGGCGTGGCACCTCCTATACATCCAAAAATTTCAAAATGCTATACAAAAAACAGTTTTTTGAGATAGTCCAACTAAATTTCACCCAAATACTAAGAAATGGCACCTCCTAGATAAGCAAATGTTTCAAATTCTATACTGAAAGTGAGTTTTGAGATAATGCAACCAAATTTCACTCAGATAATAAGAACAGTAAATACAGGCTCGGGCGTGGTACTTTCCATATAAGCAAAATTTTCGAAATTCTGCAGTGTAGGGTATTTAATGTTTGGCCAAGCCAAAGGTTACACCTTTACTAGCTTTACTCTAAATTATAGAAAATTTTACTCGTTTTCGGTGTAAAATTCTCTTAATAATGTGTACACAGCAGGGGCGTTGATAGGATTATGTACTTGGGAGTCCTGCTGGACCACAGCTTTAAGTAAAGAGAGCATCTCATAGCAGCTGGTAATAAGGCTGTACGCGTGGAATCGGCTGTCGCCAGACTCATGCCAAATATTGGTGGGCCAAAGTATGCAGCCAGGAAACTATTGGCTTCAGTTTCAAGTTCAATTATGATGTATGGAGCGCCAATATGGTATTCATCAACTAGTTTTACATTGTGTATGAAGACAATGGTAGCAACACACAGGCTAGCCTCATTGAGAGTTTGCTGTGCTGTCCGAACAGTGTCGGCGGTATTACATGACCTGCGTCGGCAGAATTGTTCCGAGATCGCATAGCAGCAGTAGATTTAGAACTATTCACACAATGGCAACAAAGTTGGCAAGCATCAACAAAAGGGCGGTGGACTTTCAATCTGATCCCTCTGATTGAAATGTGGCTCAAGCGCAAACATGGAGAGCCAAATTACTACCTCACTCAGTTTCTTACTGGACATGGCTGTTTCAGAGAGTATTTATACAGGTACAAGCACGTGAATGACCCCTTTTGCATGTTTTGTGAAGAAGCTGTAGAAAACGCCAACCACATATTAACAAGGTGCGTAAGGTTCATTGCGGCCAGACAAGTACTAGAAAATATAACGGGTGAAGAGGTTACTTGTACCAGTATTGTTCGACATATGCTGCTGGGCAAGGACTCTTGGGATCAAATTAATTACGTCATATCAACGATTATGCAGCAACTGAGATGAGATGAGCAACTCAACAGATAAGACAGCAACAACAGAAATTAAGAATTAGAGCCTAATTGCTCTAGCCCTGCCTGGCGAAGAAATGCCCTGATTGGCGTACCGTTTTCTATACAAACTTATGTATACATCTACATTGCATGTACTCTGTACATATTTTGCGAGCCGGCATATTAAGATTAATATCCTTGCGTTGGTCCCGAATGTGGTAAACCATTAATAAGTATGAATCGTGTATGCTGCTTAGCAGTATCTTTAGAAAATTCCTCCTTCAATAGTTAAAAAAAAACCCTAACTTTACATGTAAAATTCTATCATCGATGTGTGAAATCCTCTCTGCAATGTGTAAAGCTGTACTCTGAAATATGGAAAATTTTATTTTGATTCAGTGGGAAAATGTTACACAGCATTGTGTTAAATTCTCTATGTAATGTATGCAATTTTACTCTGAAATATTGAAAATTTTACACATGATTTGAGTAAAATTATCTTAACAATGTGTGTATATTAATGTGTAAAATTCTCTTTGCAATATGTAAAACTTTGCTCTGAAATATGAATAGTTTTATTCAGTTACTGTTACACAGCAATGTGCACAATTCTCTCTGTAACGTATAAAATTTTACTCTGAAATATAGAAAATTTTACTTAATTGCTGTGTAAAATTCTTTTAACAATGTGTATCTATTAATAAGTAAAATTTTATCATCAATGTGTAAAAATGTCTCTGCAATGTGAAAAATTTACACACAGAAAAAAAAATATCGGTTAATCCAACTGATTTCAACTATAGAAATTGCACCAACCCGCAGTAAATGTTAAATTGACTGTGCAGTCCAGTAAAATTACTGTAAAAATAGTACTGTACAGTTGCTGTTAAAATGTTTAGGTACTGTGAAAACAGTTAATTTAACCTAGATTTTCGATTAAAATTGCACCAACCCGGAGTTTTCGTACCGTTGGACCGTTGAATTATGTAAATCTACAGTTTATTCGGTTTAGAAATTATCAAACGCAGTTACAGTAAAAATAACCTTCTAAAAAGGTCAGCTAACAATATAAACTGTTGCAAACACTAAAAACTGTTTTGTTAAGGTTTAATAGTTAGCAACCCAGAAGGGCTGTAACTAGCCGTTTCCAAAAAGCCGTAGAAATTGTAGGAAACAACTTCTACGGCGCACAATGGGAGGGTTTGTATGGAACGGCGGTCATATATAGTAATAATAGAGCTAGGCTATTGAAATTTGGTACAAATGTTTTTTACATTAAAATAATAAAAATCTGTGAATATGAACAAAATCCGCCGACGGACACGCCTACCTTCCATACAAAGTTGGGGCGTGGTCCGATTTTTTTTTCAAAATGGGTATCAATTTTCAATAACTTAGCCCCGCTAATTTCAAAAATGTTAAAAATTTCGCGCTATCTCTTATAGTTTTCAAGTTATGAGGAATAAACGAAAATCTACTTTATAAAAAATAGATTTGGTTTGTTTGTGTATTTGTCCCTTATTAACTCGGAAACTAAGTAACCGATTTTAAAGAGGTTTTTATATTATGCTAGTATAAAAAAAGGCTAGGCCATATACTAAAAAAATGGGCGGTGCCACGCCCCTCAAAAAATTGACTAATCATATCACCGAAACTCTTTGACGCAGATAAATGAGATTTGGGAAATGTGTAAAAGTCATCAGGACAAATAATGTTCACCGGACAAGTGGGCGGTACCACGCCTTCAAAAAAAAAAATTCATCATATTTCTGAAAATATTTGACGAAGATAGATATTATTTGGTACATATGAAAAGACCATCAGAACAAATAATCCGCACTAGAAAAATGGGCAGTGCCACGCCTACCAAAAAATTAACTTATCAATATCTCCGAAAATCTTTCATGCAGATTGATGATGTTTAGCAAATGTGTTAATGATATTATGACAAATAATGTCCACATAAAAAGTAGGCGTTTTCACGCCCTTTAAACATTTTATTTATTATTTTCATAAAAACTATCACAAAAAATAGTCTGCACTAGAAACTTTTTCATTGCAATTCTTTTGGCTCAAATTGGCGATCAAATCAAAAAAAGAGGACACAATCAAGTCGAAACTAATGTATACAATAATAGAAAATGGAAAATATTAAGTTATTTCATTGTTTTAAATGTATTTTAATCAGTTTTTTCATTTAATTGCAACAGCTCTTGAGCTTCTGGTGATAACTTTTTATATTTTTTATCACGTTTTACTCGGATTTGGCTAATAATCGGATCAGAAGAGATCAGCATGTAATGCAAAACGTCTTCGTTGTTTGCTACTCTAGAGCACAATCTACTGTTGTGTAACCTAGCGCTTTTAAAAACTTGGTTTGATGCTTCCTGAGCTTCTTCGGAAAGACTACTAATTGGTATATGAAGAGCTTGTATGATTTCGCTTCCGTGAATTAAAACTTTATGCACAGAAGGGGGCATATTATACCAATTATAATGTTTTTTGTATACCTTTCAATATGCTCTTGGCTTATTTTAAGAAAGGGTGAGTCCCAAGGGGGATTAAAAGGAGGTAACATACCCCTTACCTGTCACCCTTCTCTTAAAAATTTTTTTTTTGGAATTTAAGAAGACTGTAAGCTTAAAATTGATAAATATATTGTAAAACGTTGCAGAATGTAAAGAAATAAAAATATTTTTTTTTCTCAAAAACTGCTACAGGAAAAAATTCATAGAAAAAAAAGTTCTCAAAAAAAGCAGTAGGGACTTTGTATTTCGATTAAACATACTTGGTCACATATTATATTGAAAAATAATGAAAATCAGAAAATGTATTTTTTTTTTTTTTAATGTCAAAGTTTGTAAAATTTATCGATTTTGGCTTTTTGAGCTTAAATTTTCGAAAAATCACCATAATTCACCTATCATACATAAAAACTCAAACAAATGTTTTTTTAAAAGCTTAATGCTTGTACTTTATGACAAAATGCTATCTTGATATATTTCGATGCAAACGAATTAAAAATAGCGTTCCAAAAAAGTCAACTTATTTTGTCCAGTCAAAAACCACAATATGAAAATGTTTATAAAAAAAAAAGTTCTCAAAAAAAGCAGTAGGGACTTTGCATTTCAATTAAGCATACTTGGCCACATATTATATTGAAAAATAATGAAAATCAGAAAATGTATTTTTTTTTTTTAATGTCAAAGTTTGCAATTTTTCCATTTTTACCATTTTTTTTTAAACATTTGAAATATCACTATAATTCACATAAAATCGGCAAAAGAAAAAAAATATATTTTTAACAAAGTAGAAACAATATTCTTTCTAACAATATGCTATATTAGTGGATCGGGCTTAAAACAAATTAACTAGAGCGTTTATCCAGCAGTTCCTAATTTTAAAAGTTCTGTAGAGCATTTTTTCTGTTTAAAGTCCAACTTTGGGCTCACTGTGTTGCTAAACCAAAACAAAATTTTAAACTTTTATAGTTTTTTTTTCCGTCCCTAAGTATTATCTGACGATTGGCGTAAAAATTTTTTAAATCCATAGCACTTTCAAATTTTACCTATTTATGGCCACAATCTCCCATTGTGCGGCGGCACCATTTCAAATGGCAAGATATCAGAACAACTCTAGCAAACTTATGTTGATTTATTCTTAAACAATGTGAGAATTTTATGAACCTATTAAAAACTCAACTCAAACTTTTATTCATATGAAAAAAAAAAAATGTATGGAATACAAAATGTAAAGTTGAATTCAACTGTAGAAAAGTAAAGCTGATTCGGAAATTTTGAATTGTTGTTTTTGTTTCCTATAGAAAATTGAAAAACTATAGAATACAAAATTTATAGTTATTTTTGCCGTCAGTTTTTTTTTCTGTGCACTGAAATATCAAAAACTTTAATCAGTTTCTGCGTATACATTTTACAAAGTAAAACGTTTCGAGTTCTGTTCAAACATTTGACTAGACGATTGTGTGAAAGTTTACACAGTTTGTGTATAGTTTTACACAAATTTTTATCTTCTATAAACATTACAATACTCGTACTACATAAAAAAATGTACGACAAATAATTGAATTGCAGTATCTCTGAAATAATTCCATCATTCAGTATTTGTTGCGAAAATAACACAGGTTTACAAAAAAAAAAAAATGTCATGGCGTTTTGACCAGACTATGAGTTTCCTAGGGGCTTTGACGTCCTGAATCCGAATCCCGGGTCCGTTTTTTTTTCCAGAACGTCTGAGAACATGATTTCAAGGTCATATGGAGGTCAAAATGGGATTCATGTGTCGTTTAGTGATAAATTCGCTAAAATTCTGAAACTAATTTTTAATCATTGAATAATATGTGAGCAAAAAGTGTATCTCGTATCTAGTTTCGGAGATATAGCCATCGGAAGATCAGAACATATATCTTCTATAAAAATCACTATAAGTTGGGAACCCTTGAATGGATTTGGAAAATATTGGTGTCATATCAAAGGTATTTTGCTGTTGTTGTTATTGTTTGTGTTGTTTTTATTATTATTGTTGTTGGTGGTGTTGATTTATTTTTTGTTGTAATTTAAAAATTTCACAAAATTTCAAAAAAGCTTATATCTCGAAAACTGTGAATTCAATTGAAAATATGCTCAAGACGTTTTTATAAGTTGTCAAAATACTTTTCATATGACACCAATGTTTTACAAATCCATCCAGGGGTTCCCAATTTATAGTGGTTTTCATAGAAGATAAATCCGGATCTTCCGACGGCTTTATCTGCGAAACTACGTCAGAAACACCCTTTTTGATCACATATTCTTTTAAAGGACTAAGAATTCAATGATAAAAAATGAGTTTCAGAATTTTAGCGAATTTATCACTAAACGACACATGACCTCCATATGACCTTGAAATATTTTTTCTCCGACGTTCCGGAAAAAAACGGACCCCGGATTTGGATTCAGGACGTTAAAGTCCCTAGGAAACACATAGTCTGGTCAAAATGCGAGAAAAAATATTTCAAGGTCATATGGAGGTCATGTTTCGTTTAGTGATAAATTCGCTAAAATTCTGAAACTAATTTTTTATCATTGAATTCTTAGTCCTTTAAAAGAATATGTGATCAAAAAGGGTGTTTCGGACCTAGTTTCGCAGATAAAGCCATCGCAAGATCCGAATACATCTTCTATGAAAACTGCTATAAATTGGGAACCCCTGGATGGATTTGTAAAATATTGGTGTCATATGAAAAGTATTTAGACAACCTATAAAAATGTCCTGAGCATATTTTCAATTGGATTCTTAGTTTTCGAGATATAAGCTTTTTTGAAATTTTGTGAAATTTTTAAATTACAACAACAAATAAATCAACACCACCAACAACAATAATAACAAAAACAATAAAAATAATAACAACAACAGCAAAATACCTTTGATATGACACCAATATTTTCCAAATCCATTCAAGGGTTCCCAACTTATAGTGATTTTTATAGAAGATATATGTTCTGATCTTCTGATGGCTATATCTCCGAAACTAGATACGAGATACCCTTTTTGTTCATATATTATTTTTAAGACCCAAGAGCTCAATAATTAAAAATTAGTTTCAGAATTTTAGCGAATTTATCACTAAACGACACCAGACGTTCTGGAAAAAAAGCGGAACCGGGATTCGGATTCAGGACGTCAGAGTCCCTAGGAAACACCCAGTGGGTCAAAATGGAAAAACCGATTTTTTATAACTTTGGCGGCCTCTACCGCTCGGAATATCAACTTATGGATACCGCGTCCCAGATCAAAAATACGTAAAATTTTATTGCCCGTAATTTTTGATCAAAATTTTTTTCTGTGCGACCAATAGAAAACGAGATAAATCGAATGAAAAATATTTCAAGATGGCGGCTGAAGCGCAGGGGGGAAGAGGTCACCTTTTTGTTTTTAGCCCTACAGTGACCCTAAAAGCTTTAGGCAAAAACAAATTGCAGTGTGCAGTTTTTTCTAGGTTTTTTTACATTTTAACGTACATTTTAGGACATTGTTACTGTACTATAACTCGAGAACCAATTGAGATAATGACTTCATTTAAAAATTATTTTGCTTGTTTTTGGCCGTGCGGAAAAATCAGGTAACTCCATTTTTCAAAAACGGGAGAAAAACGCGATTAACTTTTTTGATGAATTTAGCATGTTTTTTCATTTTTATTCGTTTTCTGGCATAAAATAACGTGGGGAAACTCTATTTTGAATGAGAATGAAGATTTTTTAAGACATTTCACTCAATTTTAGGCACAAATACAGCTAAACACGGTCAGTTACCTGGTTTTTCCAAAAAGATGTTTTATTTTCAATATATGTATGAGAATGTTACAACCCAACGAAGCGCTTTGAGCCAATGACCTGCCTATGTTATTTTCTGCGCTATTGGATACGACAGAGGTGCGCTTCATTGCTGCATTAGAGCGCTTCGGAAGCACTATTGATGCGCTCTGCTCCCCAATGTTGTTAATCATCGATCGAATGATGAAAACTAAATTGTGAGGAAATCGGCAAGGTTGCGACAGAAGAAAATGTAGTTGTATTTCATCAAAGCAGCCATTTGAAATTAATCAAACATGAAATTTTTTATTTCCATGATACACTCAGAAAAAAGATTGCTTGGAAAGTATTTGCGGCAAATTATCGAATATTTACAAACAAACACTTATTATTTCAAGCAAACATTTATCTTTTGTCCCAAGTGATAAGTATTTGCAGCGAACACTTGGAAAAATATTTCACTTGATACAAATAAAAAATAAGTCGTCGGAAATATTTCTGTAACTTCGACGAACCATTTCAGGAATTGTTGCAACTAAATCTTTTTATCGCTTGCGACAAATCATAAAAATATTTGGCATCCATGGGCGCGGGTTCAAATCCCATGGGTCATTTTTTTTATTTATTTTCTTAATATTTTTTTTTTATTTAATATTTTTTTTAGTTCACTTCTGCATTTTCCTTTTTTTTAATTTATTTACTTTTGTTTAATTATATTGAAATTAAATACACAATGAAGCATTCGAATATTAAATTGTGTATGTATACAAATTGTATGACTATTTGTAGCATACGTCAGTGGTGTAGAGGATAAGCTACAGTCTATCAGTCGGAAGGTCCTGGGTTTGAATCGTGGTGCGGTCATTCGATAACTTTTTTTTTTTAATTTCAAACACTTGAAGTGTTTGATTCAAAAGTTTATTATTATTTGCCGCAAGTGTTAAAGTACATAGTTACATCTATATCACTTGTGGTAAACAATTTTTTTTAGAGTGTATGAATGTGCAATTTCAAAGAGGTCACACCTCCTAAACGAGACAAAAGGAATGTCATAATATTGATTGGCTGACATTTTGTTAGGAATGAATAAAATTTATCTCTGTTTTCACTAAAAATTTACTTGATAATATATTGGGTGAACAACTTAAAAATCGGAATTTGACGGTGGATGTCCGTACTAACAAATATCGTGAAAGCACGAACTTTATATATATATATCATTTTGAAGGTACATTTGACAGCTGTCAAAATCAGTCAACAAAACAATTTTATCTTGTGTGCATCATTATTATTTTGCACGATGAATAACTTCGAAAATTGGAGAAAAAGACAGCATTTGCGGGAGGTTCTGTTGGGTCATTTTTTTGCAAAGAAAACTGCTGCCAAAAGTCATTTTTGCATCGGATCGTGACTGGGGATGAAAAATGGATCCATTACGACAACCCGAAACGCAACATTCATATATGAAGCCTGGACAACCAGGACCTTCCCAGCCAAAGGCAAATATCCATGGTGCCAAGGTAATGCTCTGTAATGCTCACAGGTGACCTCTATCGAACACAATTAATATGTTTGAAGCGTGCCATCATCGAAAAACGCCCGGAAAATGCGACCAGACACGAAACAATAATTTTTCATCATGACAACGCTCGGCCACATATTGCTGCCCCAGTCAAAAATTACCTGGAAAACAACGGAAAACAACGGATGGGAAATTTTGCCTCACCCACTTTATAGCCCAGACCTTGCACCATCAGACTACCATTTGTTCCGATCGATGCAGAATTCCCTATCAGGAATACGCTTCACTTAAGTTCAAGATATCGAAAATTGGATGGATTCATTTTTGGCCGCCAAGCCGGCGCAATTTTTTTGGGATGGAGTTCATAAATTGCCTGAAAGATGGGGAAATGTTGTAGCTTCCAATGGACAATACTTTGAATAAAATATATTGTAACATTTTTCCACAATAAAGCATCAAATTTCGCTAAAAAATTCCGGTTTTTAAGTTGTACACCCAATAGAATTAAGCTGAAAAAATGGTATCGATCAAATAACCGATCATTGTGGCACATAATTTATATGACATTACTTTTGTCTCGTTATGGAGATGTTATCTTTTCGAAATTGCACATTCATATCATGGAATAAAAAACGAAATGCTTCAAGAGCAAGTTTGCAGAAACCTTACCGAGGCCAAATAACTGATGCTAAGGCACTTTTTGAATGGGCAAATAGTGAAAAGTCCGACATAATTTATCGTTTTTGTGCAATTGGTGAATATGAAGCAACTCCATCGCAACTCTCCAACGCTTTTCAATATGTAAAAGCCACACCAGGGACCCAGACATTTCATAGTTTTGTTCCCTTAGGCCGTAACCATATTGCAGCACGGCGTATTTTATTTTCAAAATTCTTCGAGGAATTTAAAATGATGTAAATTACAAAAAAAAAACAACTTACATAACACGAAATATTGCATGTACTGAAATCACTTCTCCTGTACCATTAAGGATACCATCTTAATTATAAATTCATGTGAAAGGTAGTTTTGTCATCTATTCCAGAAAAATGTTTTGGAAGGTCGAAAAAAACTTACTATAACGATTTTTATCGCTTAGTGCTAAAGTAGTAGTTAATTTAGAACTTTTTTCCCAATACAAAAATTACTTTGAACGCATAGCGTAATTCAATACCTTTCTAAAAATGGTCCAAGCATGAAAATGTGATAAGAAATGTTTCAGTGATGGGCCATTTTGTGGTCGGACCATTTTTTTAAATTTTCAAAAATCATAGCTTCTAAGCCTCGAGACATACCAACATTCTCTTTTTCATATGAAAGATTATTTTTTTTTTCTTTTCAAAAAATATATTTTGAAATGCAAAAAAGGTGTACCTGGGCACGTTTTTTGTAGTTTAGTACTAAAATAGTAGTAAATTAAGTGTTTTCTATCAACTAGGAAAAATTTTATTTTAAGCTTATAGCCTAATTCAATACCTTTCCAAAACAGGTCTAAATGAGTTCGGTTAAGAAATGGCCAAGTTATTGACATATATTTGAGGAAAGTTCGTCACATTTTACGGATTTTTCCATTTTTTGCACTCCACAAGCCATCAAAAAAATCGCAAATTTTTTTCACATTCCTCAAAGACTAGGCATAAAACAAAACCATGTACCAAATTTCAGCGAAATCGAAATCGGAAATTGTATTTGGATTTCTGTTGACTTTTCTAGTTAAATTAAAAAATTTGTGGAGTAGCCTGGTTTTTCCGCAAACGGTATGGAGTTACCTTGTTATTTCCCAAAATGTATCATGTACGCAATTTTTTTGTTTCTTAATAACTCAGAAATGATATGCATTATTCAAATTTCGCTCTGATAGAATGATTGTAAATCAAAAAACATTCCATTTTTCATGGTTTTTTCATTTTCCAAAAAAATGGAGTTACCTGGTTTTTCCGCAAGACCACAGAAATGCTAATTTCGTATTTAGCTTTCCCAAATTAGTTTAGAAACAGGGCTCCATTTTTTAAAAACTAATATTTTTTAAAAATTTTTCTCTTAAATTAATTAGGTAACATTTAATTCCGTACAATATAAAAATCCCAGAACAAATATTTTGCTCTTTGAAAATTACAAAAACCAATTTATTGAAAAAAAAGTCATGAAAATTTTCTTCAAAAATTTAAATTTTTGTACCGACACAGTCAGAAATTTAATTTTTGGACCAAAACTTTCTAAGAAAATAATGTTGACCTAGTCATTCTCTACAAAAGTTGGCTTAGAAACATTGCGAAAAATTAATAGTTTTGCAGGAACGGGCAGTCAAAGCGACTTGCCTTTTTTTAGTCAATTTTTCGACATTTAATCGAAAACCGGCTGGGTTTTTTCCACTACCGACTCCAAATTTTTTTTTGAGATCTTATTTTTTTGACCTCTAATTTCAGGAAATGGGCGGGGAGCAGGCAAAATCAGAATTTTGCACATATGGGCGCTCTAGTATACATGGACCCACTTGTGGCCTAAGTTATGATGGCAGCTAACCTAACCTACTTATGTAGAGTTGTTAAATGGGGATGAAAATTAAAATAAGGCCAAAAAGCAGAACAGTGTTATCATTAATCAGCACGGTTTAAAATAAAACAATTCATTGCTTAACACATTGACTGCCAGACCAAATTTTGTACTGTTTCCCAGGGTGCCAAAATTTTTTTTTTCTATTTTCATGTTTTATATGAAATAACGGTCATTGTTAGGTGTTGAGTTGCGTTTCTACAACTTTTGGAAGTTCTAGAAAAGGTTTAGTCCTGGCTATTGAATATCATAGCCACGGCACCCTATGTAAAGATAGACGTCTATCTGTTTGCCAAGTGCCGTAGCTATTTTTTTCAATAGCCAGGAAGAAGAAAGAAGTGTTATAAAGTTAGCAGTACTGTATATAAATATATATGGGACGTTTCACGTCAACCGGCCACCTCCGTCGCGAGAATTTGTGCAGACGGAAAATAAAGTTTTGGATCCCAAAATTTTCGTTTTTTTCAAAGCTTTTGAAAGCCCAGTAGCGCTTTTAAAAATTTCAATATGAAAACGTTGTAAAACGCGCCGAAAGGGGTCGTAAAATAATTTTTTTTTTTAATTTTTTGGCGTAAATTGCATCACCCGGGGGTTTTGGGGGTCGCTGATCACGAATCTGAAGCCAAAATTTGAGAATTCTTAAATGCAAGATGGCGAATGCACACATTGTGGGAAAATCCTAATTTTGAGCAAGTCGAAAAAATAAAGCTAGAGTTGTTCAAATTCGTCCAAACTTACACATATAGCTTGGAAATACTTATTAAGGTATCATGCCTGCATAGTTTGAGAAGCCTACCGTTATTTTTTTGACTTTTAGCTATTAGAATTTTCCCACACTGAAATAGTTTTTATTATTTCTCAAAATAAATGGCTATAAAATCTAAACAAACCAAAAACTCCTCAAACCAAGTTCACTTAGCACTAAGAGTGGTAATAAGCTTTTCGTTTTGTATTGAATTTTGTTTCTAGAGGCTGTGCATTTTTCATGACGAGGCAAAATAACAAAAAACTACTGGCTATGGAAATCCATAGCCACAAGCCTGAATGAAACTGTACTGGCTATTGAAATCAATAGCCATGGCAGCCAATGTGTTAACCTTTAATATCAGCTTATTTTACATAATATTTCACATAATAAATATTTTTATTGTGCATCAATCCAATCACGTAGTCCAGCAACATTGGCATACACACCCGGAAGTCCTGTTTGACCACATCTCCAGCTCCATGAAACAACACCAACAAGTTTACGATCGACAACTAATGGGCCACCGGAGTCACCCTTACAATCTTTACCATACCCTTTAACGCCAGCGCACACCATACTGTTATCTACTTCTCTCTTAGGGTATTTCTTACGACATTCTTCCCTATCAATAATATCAACCTCAGCTTCTTGCAGGATAGTTGCTGTCGGCCCAAATTCTTTGAGTTTACCCCAGCCAGTTACGACAGCTTTTGCTCCTGCACTTGGTTCTTCTTTTGCAAGTTCAATAGGTTGTGCGATTTCACTAAAAGGAATTTCGTCATCCAGTAGAAGAACACAAACGTCGTTGTTGTCGCTTCTATTTGAATTGTAGTCCGGGTGTTTTATCACTTTTGTAACAGAAATCACATTTTCATTTGATCCCACTTTTGTGATTCCATATTGAATTGTCATAGATGGCACACAGCAATGAGCAGCAGTTAGTAACTTCTTATTCCCTATGATGCTACCTCCGCATTTATGAGTACCCTGTGGCCCTCTTACCGAAATTTGATAAGGATGGTTTTCTATTGTGGTGTCATTACCGCCAATGATACGACTGGTAGGTGACAAAAATCTTGGTAGTAAACCATTGCCAAAGACACAAGCCACTATGGCTGAGAGTACGAGAAAACGAAACATTTCGAAACAATAGTTCACGATAAATGTGAACTGAAGTCACGATATTTTTATAGTAAATTTTTGAATTCTGAAGAACGTAATTTATTCTTCGAGACTCGAATGAATGACGGGTAACTTCTATTTGGTAGACAGCACTATTGCTTATTTTCAATTAACTTTTAGCAAATAAATCATTTTAGTGTAAAATATTTAAAATAGAAAAATCTAAGATAATCAATTTTTATCTACATTTGACCTTAGTTTAAGAAAATGCTTAAAAAATTCATTTAAGTGAATTATTTTTGGAGCGTCATATAGTGAAATATTATGTATTTTTTTTTTCATTGACGCATAAGCTATTCTATATATGTACATGACGTACTTTTCCAATGGGCCCATGGTCATAAAAATCGGAGCACTATTTTTATTAATTTTTAATATTGCCGGTTTCCTAATAACTTCTAAGCTGTATTAACAAAAAACCTGATCAGATGCAACAAAACGGAAAGCATATTCGTGTTTATGAGATCAAAATATACTAAAAGCACTTCTCAAACCTCTTGGGATTTTTAAAACCTTAAATTTCGTTGTACCGCATGTTAATACTTTAGTGTTTTATTACAAAACAATCATGCTTGTATACTTGCTGACCTTTGACCTACAAGGCACCCTCTAAGGCATTATATTAAATATTCTTGTGTTGTCCTATCCTATGTGACTTAAGGCTTATACAGGGTGTATTGCATAAGGTTACGAATCTTCTGGGAGGTGGTAGAGGAGGCCTAGACTAACAAAAAACTACACCTGGAGGCGGGTCTTAATTGTACCTCTGAGGAATTATAGGGTTAAAACTGATTTTCTGAATTGTTTCAGAAAAAAAATTTTCTTGGATCACCCAAACGTTTTAGAGAAAACATTTCTATAGCGAAGTTTTAGCTTATTGTGAGAGCTTTCAGATAGTGTATATGGTTTATGAGGCTGTTCATAAGCTCCGTTACGCTAAAATTCGCTGTATTGAAACCCCCCCTCCATGTGACGGTAGCATCATATAAACTAGTAAGGGTGGTATCTTTGGCCTGGCCAAAAACTAAATACCCTACACTGCATTTCAAGTACTCGTATATTACACTATGCAACAAATGAGTAAAAATTTTTTTCCCAGGGAATGCCATTATTCATTTTATATGTAAAATGAGCTGCTGATTCCGAAAATCGCATTATTTTTTTTTTTTGTTTCGTGTCGTTTTCGAGATATCGGTCATTTTCGGTTTTCGGACCAAAAAAAAAGATAGTTCCATTTAAATACAAATATCTCAAGAAGCAATGTTTGTATTCAAACGTATTATATGTCATATTAAAGGTAATTAAATTACCTACAAATGATATTCAAATTACTTTTTGGTTGGTTTGCTAGTTTCGGCGAAATAAATTGATTTCTAAAAAAAACATTTTTTTTTCGAAAAAAATAACAAAAAATCAAAATCAACTGCAGATTTATTCAAGAAGAAATAACTTTTTTATATTTTTTGTTTTTTTATTTTATTTTATAATTTTTGAAAACCTCGTTCAATTTACTGTAATTTGGTGGCACATTTGTCTTACCAATTTATTAGTTTGAGGTCAGAAAAAATACTTTTCAAGTACAATCCGTTTGAAAGCACTGCTAGATAAAGGGCAAAAAAGTAAAAGTATTTTTGCTGACTTCAAATCAAATAATTGGTATGACTAAAGTACTACCAAGTTAAAGGAAATTTATTGAGAATTTAAAAAAAATTATAAAATGATATGTTAATAGGACCTTTTTTATACTAAAATGGCCGCCAAATTCTAAAATAGGAAACAAAAAAAAAAAAAAATAAAATATCAACTTAAAAGGTTCAGAACTTTGCAACATCCTTTTAAACCCTACAAGCCATATACATTATCAGAAAGTTCTTTTAATTAGTTAAAACCTTGCTGTTGAAATGTTTTACTATATAACGTTAGGGTGATCCAAGATCTGAAACAAGTCAGAAAATCAGTTTTAACCCTATAACTCCTCAGGAGTACATTTTAGACCTCTCTCCGTACGTAATTTTTTGGTAGTCTAGGCCTCTTCTATCACCTCCTATTAGTTTCGTAGCCTTATGCAATACACGCTGTATGTAGTGATGAGCAAAATTAGTCTTGGTCCTCGTAGTTTTGCAAGACCAGGACCATGACTGCAATGGTCTTGGTCTGGGTACCGGTTTGCTCATCACTACTAGCTAGATTTTTTCTAAGGCTATTTTTTTTTGGGTATTATTCTATCCAGTAATCGTTAATCTCTTAAAGTTGCTTAGTTGAAGTTCTAGAAAATATATGTTTTCTAGAAAATATTGGTTTTCAAATTCCATGGAACCCATCGAGCTGATATCTTCGTGTAAATCAGATCATTAAAGAATATTTACCACACAGCCATGACATTCCAGTTGACAGCAATCATGCAGCAATCAGTTTTTGTATCAATCAATGAATTTTCGTCAACTTTAGCATTAACCAGGGTCATTTTTTTATCGTTGGTCGAAGTGTTCAGCCGATATTATACAGAAGAGTACATAATCTAGAATTTTAATTAGGCTTAGTAGACTACGCATTCATTCCATATGTAGTTCGGCATTCACTGAAAATTTATACCTACTGCACTGGAGTGACTCTGAAATTTGTAAAGAATTACACAACGATTTTCTTGCTTTATTTGTGGCACAATTTCTTCGACAACTATCAGTTATTTTTTGCTTTTTCACTACCATTCCAATTTTTTGATTTAATTTTTGCCTTAATCGGAGGTGACCCGGCTTTTTTCTTGAATGCGCCCAATTTTGGCTCAGGAATGTGCAAAATCCTCTCAGTAAATATAACACAACAATGTGTAAAATTCTCGTTGTGATATGTATAACTATACCCTACACCCAGGGTTTTTTCACTTTGTCCTTCCGATTGTTACGCAGAGAAGGAAGCGTGGCAGGTATGGAAGTATATACTTATATTCTTAATCAGCATCACCTTCTGAGTCGATATACATTAGAGCGCCCACAAGATATATGAAATGTGCAAAGTTGTGAATTTGTTTGCTCCCCGTCCATTTCCTGAAATTAGAGGTCAAAAAAATAAGATCTCAAAAAAACATTTGGAATCGGTAGTGGAAAAAACCCAGCCGGTTTTCGATCAAAGGTCGAAAAATTGACTAAAAAAAGGGAAGTCGCTTTGACTACCCGTTACTTCAAAACTGTACATTTTTTTATAATATTTTCAAGACAACTTTTGTAGAGCAGGAATAAGTCAACATTATTTTCTTAAAAAATTTTGTTCCAAAATTAAATTTGTTGTTGTTTCGGTACAAAAACTTATATTTTTTAAGAAAATTTTCATGACTTTTTTTCTATAAATTGTTTTTTTGTAATTTTTGAAGGGCGGAATATTTGTTCTGGAATTCTTGTATTGCATGGGATTAAATGTTGATTAATTCAACAAAAAAAAATTATTTAAAAATATTAAGGTTTTGGGTATGGAGCCGGTCTCAACGTTGGAAAAAAATTAGTATTCTAATCTTTTTTCTTATAATCGCTACTTTCTTGGATGCAACAAAATGCATTTTTGATTGATACTGAATGCATCATTTAGAACTGCCTTTTGCCTTCAAAATGAGCTATGAAATGGGTTTGTGCGACTTTTTTCAAAAAGTTATGATCATTTTAAAATGACATCATGAAAGTTAAAAATCATGTATGGATTTTCTATAGCAATTGCCATATTACTATATCTTTTATAATGTTATTTTAAAATGGTCATAACTTTTAAAGAAAAATCATACAAGACCATTCTGTAACTCATTTTGAAGAAGAAGAACAGTACTAAATGACGCATTTAATAGAAAAGACGATTTTCTGCGTGTTCTACACAACCTCAAAAATCGTGTTTTTAAAACATTAGGGGTAAGATATCTCACAAACCATAAGTGATACAGCAATTTCGCGTCCAATTTCGAATTCAACATTAAAAACTACAACATTAAATGACTATTTTGGTTTTGATTTGTAGTCGTTTTTTTTAAATACCGTTTTTCGACATCATTTTAAAAACCATGCCATAAACCGATTTTGAAAACTTTTTTTTCTTATTCAGTAAATGCTCAGGTGCAATTTCACAGCTTTGTGCAGTTCTCGACAACTTGATTGAAATTTTTTCCTAAACTGCGTGCACGAATTTGGAAATTTTCGATTATCTCTGCTGGAACAGCCCAAAAACGCACTAAAACGAAAATAAATGCTATTTTTGTGTTCAGCAATCCCAAATTAGTTTAAGAAATATGACTACTAAAATAGTTTCTTACCAAATTAAAAACTAAGATGAAAAAATAAAAAAGTAAATTTTTTTCTTAACTTTGAAACGGGCTCCATTTCTTAAAAACTAAAATTTTTTAGTAATTTTTCTTTTAAATCAATAAACATTTAAATCCTTACAATAAAAGAATTCCAGAACAAATATTCCACCCTTTGAAAATTACAAAAAACCAATTGATAGAAAAAAGTTATGAAAATTTTCTTAAAAAATTTAAGTTTTTGTACCGAAACAACAACAAATTTAATTTTTGGACCAACATTTTTTAAGAAGATAATGTTGACCTAGTCATGTTCTACAAAAGTTGTCTTGAAGATATTAAGAAAAAATGAACAGTTTTGAAGTAACGGGCAGTCAAAGCGATTTCCCTTTTTTTAGTCAATTTTTCGACCTTTGATCGAAAACCGGCTGGGTTTTTTCCACTACCGATTCCAAATTTTTTTTTGAGATCTTATTTTTTTGACCTCTAATTTCAGGAAATGGACGGGGAGCAAGCAAAATCAGAATTTTGCACATATGGGCGCTCTAATATACATAGTCTGTTCGTTGAAACTATTTTAATATTTTTTGGAAGCAAGATAATTCTATGAAATTTGGAACACTATCTTCGTCTTTAAGATTAACTCGACTTATTGAAAATGAATGAAATCGGTCAACGGACACGCTTACCACCCATACAAAAAATAAATTCAAAATCCAACTTGAAGAGTATGTTTCACGACAATGCAACTAAAATACACATAAATACTAGGAATTGTATGCGCAAGCTCTGAGCAAAAACTGGGAGATTTCGGACAAGAGGGCGTGACACCTCCCATATAAGCAATAGTTTCAAAACGCTATACCGAAAACGTTTTATGAGAAAATCCAACCAAATTTCCCTCATACACTAAAGACTATAAATGCAAGCTCTGAGCAAAAACTGAGTGAACTCGGACAAGCGGGCGTGGCACCATGTAAGTAAAATTTGAAAAATGCTGCATTGTAGGGTATTTAATGTTTGGTCAGGCCAAAAATTACACCATTACTAGTTTTTTGCTTTAATTGGAGTTGAACCTGCTTTTTGCTTGGATTAACCCAGTTTAGGCTCAGCAATGTGTAAAATACTCTTTGTAATATGTTCAATTTTTATCTTATATATAGAAAATATTACTCAATTCCGGTGTAAAATTCTCTTAATAATGTGTACACAGCAGGGGCGTAGATATGCTATTTTGCTCAAAATCACAAAATTTTGTTTGGTTATTGTGTGCAAATTTTACACATTAATATGTAAAATTCTGCAATGTGCAAAACTGAACTCTGAAAAATGGAAAATTTTATTGTGGTTCAGTGGCAAAATGTTACACAGCAATGTGTTAAATTCTCTCTGTAATGTATGCAATTTTACTCTGAAATATTGAAAATTTTACAAAGGATTTGGGTTAATTTCTCATTACAACGTGTTTATATTAATGTGTAAAATTCTCTCTGCAATGTGTAAAACTTTGCTCTGAAATATGAAACATTTTATTCAGTTACTGTTAAACAGCAATGTGCACAATTCTCTCTATAACGTAGAAAATTTTACTCTGAAATATAGAAAATTTTACTCAATTACTGTGTAAAATTCTTTTAACAATGTGTACCTATTAATATGTAAAATTTAATCATCAATGTGTAAAAATGTTTCTGCAATGTGTAAATCTTTACACTGAAATATGAAAAATTTTAATCAGTTTCTGTGTATACATTTTACACAGTTATGTGTTTCAAGTTCTGTTCAAACATTTGACTAGACGATTGTGTGAAAGTTTACACAGTTTGTGACTAGTTTCACAAGTTTTTTTATCTTTCATAAACATTAAAATATTACATATAAAATGTACGAAAAATAATTGAATTGCAGTATCTCTGAAATAATTCCATCATTCCGTATTTGTTGCGAAAATAATTCATTGCATACCTATCATTAAAATAAATTACTACGCATATTCTAGGCTTCATCCATAAATCTCTATATCTATCTATACAACGCCGTGCGAACGAACAACTTCTTCAACAACAACATCGATGACAGTAGCGGAAAGCACGTCGCCTATCTGTCAAATAAAATCTAATCAACACATTTTGAAAATTTCTGATGCGGCAGAAGTGTGAGAGAATATTGACTTATAGTGGTAGGGATTTTGTAAGGAAAGTGTCGAAGCACCTTAAATTAAATTTTGACTTCATACGAAAAATTTGCCTTACCAAAACAAAATAAATAGAACGTGCCATGAATTGCCAAAGAAATAGCGACGATATAAAATTTTGTGGTGACAACACGCTCTCGCAACGCTATCTGTCAATTTGACATTTTGAGTGGAGCAGCAGCGCGCTTCAATAAAGTGTCGGCGCAGCAACAATAATAAACATCAACAACAAAATAATTGTGAATATTTCAATTTGAAGAAAATCCGTGTCAATATTACGGAAACAATTTTTGGGTGACATGCAAATAAACTACTAATTTGATTACATTCCAGGAAAATTGCTCCTGATAATGAATATAAATTATGTACTACGTAGTGAATTAAATAACACAGAGTGACGGTTTACATAGTAAAATTTATGTAAACATATCAAAAGTTTATTACAAAGTCGTAAAACTTCAATAACAATGTTGGGAAGTGAATATCCTGCAAAAAGAAATGAAATAAAAGTTAAGTTGTTGGGAGAAACAAGCAATTAGTGCTTGGCAATAGGAACTAAGCCTTAGCAATACAAATGTCAAGAATTAAAGGCATTGTAAAGAAAGTGTAGGAAATTTTATTAGAACGCATAAAAATAACAGAAAGGACCCAGTAAAATCTTCGTTAACATGTAATCGGTCGAGTAATCTAAAATATTGTTTGCATCGATTACTTTCTGGGTTATATAAGGCATTATTTTAACACATGCATGTCATTGGGCGTAATCGATTACCCTAATAAAACACTCGCTTACATGTAATCGACCAAGTAATCTAAAAAATTATTTGTATCGATTACTTTCTGGGTTACTTTAACGGTATATAAGTACTAAATCAATGTATGTAGTAGGACGTTATAGATATATTCTGGGTTCTGTTTTGGGCCAACAGTTCATCAGAGGAAACGTTATCGGAAAAATTGTCTTTTTACTATTTATTTCTTTCGAAATATTAACAAATGTTAACTTCAAAATGACTTAAAAATCAAAAAATCTTAAGTAAAAAACTTTCGAAATTTATGTTCTCACATTACCCATTGCATTGCATGTAATTGAAAAAGTATTTCATTATTTATTGCATTACATGTAATATTTAAAATGTTCTAACGTTCAAGTAATGCGTTAGGTAATCAATTATCGTGTAAGGGGCTACAAATTTATTAAAAAGTTTTGTTGGGGAACTACATATATGTAATACCTACTCCACAAGAAAAGGTAGCTTATCGGCCAAAAATCAAAAACAAATTTTTTTTTTTGGCAATTTCTAAAATTATATATTTTCAATAAAAAGACTCCCATTGATGGAGTCAGCTTTTTGAAATTATTAAATGAAAAACTCAAGTTTCAAGATATCGAAACTCAAAGTTGGTCAATTAATGGCAGTTTATACTAGGAAGTTTGTAGACAAGCGGAGGGAGTCAAAAAGCAACGTTTCCCTTCGCTGCACACAAACTCAATTAATTTCTTCAAAAAATTACCAAGTGTAAATTGTCACTTATAACAGAGCTTTTCTTATACAGTCATTCCATCATATCGGATCCACGAAAAATATTTAAGAATACCAAAAAATTAGGCTTAGAATTAGAAAACTTACTTTGTGGTCCTGATTCTCTTTCTTTCCAAATGAGAACAGAACATGAAATTAGGTTTAAAAGTCTCCACGTTTTGGGCAATTTCGTAAAACCGTATTGGTCGATTACATGTTTTGAAACGTTCAAAAAACAATAACCCATTAGAGATACCATTTTGAGATTTTAAGTCCATATGAAAATTAGTTTTGTTTGCTTTCCATGAAAAATATTTTGGAAGACGATGGAGCGTTTTTGTTAAAAAAAGTACTTTCTGCCAAAGACAAAAGAAAAAAACCTTATTTTGTGCTTATAGTTCGATTCAACACCTTGCCAAAATTGGTCCGAACGTGAAAATCGGTTAAGAAATGTCTTAGTGTGAAGCAGCATTGGTCATTATTTGATGATTTTTTCATTTCTTACACACCCAATCCCCCCACAAAATCCACAAAAAAAATATCGCAAATATTTTTAAAACTCCAATAGTCACAATTTTGTCGTGATATGAGCCGTTTATTATGAAAGTGCGATAAGTTCAAAACGGAATAAAAGTAATGTCATAATATGAATTGGCTGACATTTTGTTAGAAATGAATAAAATTGATCTTTGTTTTCACAAAAAAGTTTACCAGATGATGTTGAATTGAAAAATTATATCGGTCAAATAACCGATCATTATGGAACATAATGTATATGACATTACTTTTGCCTCGTTTTAGACTTGCTCCACTTTCATAATAAACTGCTCATATAATCATTTTTAGGACCATTTTGCTGATTTGGATTTTTAAAAAATGGTTTTATATTTGGGACCCCAAAAACATAAAAGCTGATTGAGAAATAACCAAGAAAGACTTTTGATCGGCTAGATTCGCATTCTAGCCCACGGCTATAAATAGTCGATCTGAAAGAGAAAGTAATGAAAACCATCCAAAATGTTGTTATTTGCGTTCAATGTTATGAAGGGAGTGGCGGTCAGTCAGAAAACTTCCTAGTCACAGTCAAATACATGGGTAAGTCTCCGACAAATGTACCAAAATATGCTTATTTTTGTGCCCACCTATTTTAGTTTATAGAAAGTTTTATGAGCTACAATATTGCGTCAAAATATTTTTCTCCAAATGTAACCGTTAAAGCGATATATGTAAAAAACTGATTTTGGACGCCATTTTTCCAATATGGCGGCGCGAGCGAACACGATTCGAGTACGCAAAGTTGAAATTCTGAAAGAGCACATCGAAATCTATAAAAAAATCCATTTGCAAAAATCCCGCAAAACTTTCCAGGTAAAACTACCAAATGACTGTACTATCTAATATATTATTCGATTTTACTTTCAAATTGTTTGCAATTAAATAAATAAATAGTATAGTAAAGATAAAAAAAGTGTATTTGTATAAACTATTGTCCAAAATATCGTGTTTTATTTGGCTTTAATATGACAAGTTGTAAAAACTGCTGTAAAAATGAATGAATATGATATATTTGTAATTCTAAAGCTAGAGCTAGGGGGGGCAGCTGCCCCTCCTGGCCCCCTTGCGTACGCCCATGGAATCCCCTCATTGTTTTAAGCCACGGGACATTGAATGGTACATTTTTTGGAGTATCACCCACATGTTGATGCAGGGCTAATAACACCAAATATTACTTTTGAAACCTTTATGGTTGCCATAAGTCAAAGAAAGTGCTGCTTTTTTGTTACAGAAAATCTGACAGTCCATACCGAACAAAATATTACTCATTAGAGAGTTGCTGCATATGGTTATATTCTATATCTGCTTAGATATTTTCCTATGCCTCCTGTTATTTCTTCAAGTAAATATTTAGTTTATTGACAAAAAAGTCTAAACTTAAAGACTTTTAACCTCTTTTGGTGGCAAATTCAAATAATGCCAACAATTAAACATAATTTCTTCAGCCAAAGCGTTTCTATTTACCGATAAAGACATTAACTTGCACATCTTTTATGTTGAAAACGAAAACAAAAACAACCGTAGGTCAAATCCTTTTAAAAGCATTAATAATAAATGAACTTTTTCATCAATTTCAAATGAGCTCCTCAATTTCATTAGCTGATGTTGGCGTGTCGGCGTAAGTAGTGAGCAGCAGCCTCACCCACATTGTTTATGTTGCTAACGTTAGACGCCTATGTAGACACAAAGCCTAAGCAAATATTTGTGCAAACCCTCGAGTGTCAAAGTGTCAGCGGCAAATGACGATGACAACGACGGCAGCAGTGTGGTGGGGTGTGCAAGAAAGTGCGAGTACGCATCGTTGCTCAATGCTTATCTTTAAAGAGGCTCAGCAGTTGCTCCAACGACAACTTCAACCTTAACATCATCGTTAACAGCATTGTTGCGCTGTCTTGCACAGTGGGCCAAAATGTCCTACCTACGAATGCTAAGAGACATAATGGCTGTAGACAATTCTGTCTTACTGTACATTACTTTGGCAGGTGCGAAAGTATCTTTAATACAAAAACAATAACAAGAAAATGTACACATCTACATACAAGGTAAGAAAATGAAAGGAGGCAGCTCATAATCCTTGCCCTAAAGCGACAAAATTAATTAAACTAAGTGAACCGGGAGCAACAGCAGTTGGCGCTGCTGTCGAGGATACATGCGAATCGAACGGTTGCTGCAAAAAGCCAACGACAAACGCACTTATCGACAGATATTTGTTGTTGTTGTTATTGTTGTAACAGCCTCTACCAAACAAAAAATTGGCTTGGCAGTTTGATAATTTGGTTTCATTATTATCCTGATTAAATATTTACATTTTCATTTGGTGTAACTTACGCATCGACAGGATGAGCAAAGGCAGCAAGAGCACCACCAGGCCTTTTGAATGGACTGTGCAGCTTATTGTGAACCCCTTTTCTCATTATGTGAATGGATTGTCGCCAATTTGTCGAAAAGTAGTTATTTCATTTTATTTTTCATCCTTTAGCAGTGTGTCCTGTTGCATGACTTATCAGTTACACTACATTATTGCGTAGAGAATTTCAGGAATTATGACTATAAGATGATACTGTAGGAAATTAGTTGTAAGCCAGTATTGGCAGATACAAATTATCTTCATGCTAACTTTCTGTAAAACTTATGTATTACTATCACAGTACCCGTTAGGCCTTAAGCGTAGTATGGCTTTTTGCGTTATGCAGAGACAGTTCATTCCAATTTGCCCCAACGTAGTTCAACAAACTGTGATACAATGTCATGATACTTCTCCTAAAGCTATATTTCTGAAGGGATCGTCCAATTTGCAGCCCATTTTTAATTCTATGGCTAGTCCATTATCAGTACTCTGCTAACCAAACTACTTAGTTTCATGATTTTAAATCATATTATCTTTTACAGCTCGTGCATATGCCTTCCCAGGAATCTCCTGATGCCCCTGAGTGGACGCCGTTGTTCCTGATGACTCTTATGATTTCATTGATTATCATGGCATGGTGAATTATTTAAGTAAGTTCCGGACTTTTAATAGACGCGATAGATTTTATGTGCCCATTAATCCAGCTCTTCTCCTCATACTCATACTCATACTCATACTCATACTCATACTCATACTCATACTCATACTCATACTCATACTCATACTCATACTCATACTCATACTCATACTCATACTCATACTCATACTCATACTCATACTCATACTCATACTCATACTCATACTCATACTCATACTCATACTCATACTCATACTCATACTCATACTCATACTCATACTCATACTCATACTCATACTCATACTCATACTCATACTCATACTCATACTCATACTCATACTCATACTCATACTCATAATCATACTCATACTCATACTCATACTCATACTCATACTCATACTCATACTCATACTCATACTCATACTCATACTCATACTCATACTCATACTCATACTCATACTCATACTCATACTCATACTCATACTCATACTCATACTCATACTCATACTCATACTCATACTCATACTCATACTCATACTCATACTCATACTCATACTCATACTCATACTCATACTCATACTCATACTCATACTCATACTCATACTCATACTCATACTCATACTCATACTCATACTCATACTCATACTCATACTCATACTCATACTCATACTCATACTCATACTCATACTCATACTCATACTCATACTCATACTCATACTCATACTCATACTCATACTCATACTCATACTCATACTCATACTCATACTCATACTCATACTCATACTCATACTCATACTCATACTCATACTCATACTCATACTCATACTCATACTCATACTCATACTCATACTCATACTCATACTCATACTCATACTCATACTCATACTCATACTCATACTCATACTCATACTCATACTCCTACTCCTACTCCTACTCATACTCATACTCATACTCATACTCATACTCATACTCATACTCATACTCATACTCATACTCATACTCATACTCATACTCATACTCATACTCATACTCATACTCATACTCATACTCATACTCATACTCATACCATACTCATACTCATACTCATACTCATACTCATACTCATACTCATACTCATACTCATATTCATACTCATACTCATACTCATACTCATACTCATACTCATACTCATACTCATACTCATACTCATACTCATACTCATACTCATACTCATACTCATACTCATACTCATACTCATACTCATACTCATACTCATACTCATACTCATACTCATACTCATACTCATACTCATACTCATACTCATACTCATACTCATACTCATACTCATACTCATACTCATACTCATACTCATACTCATACTCATACTCATACTCATACTCATACTCATACTCATACTCATACTCATACTCATACTCATACTCATACTCATACTCATACACATCTCATCAGCTTTACTGCATTCTTTCAGAATTTCCAGCTGGGAGACTACTTTTTCAATCTATCTCCTTTCGTACATACGGAAGTTCCAAAAAACTGCGGCACCCACTTATTTGCAAATACGCAAAATGAAATTATATTCCTTGTTAAATACTCTGAAATGAGTTTAAATTATTTTCCAAAGTCTTATTAGTCTAAAGAGGATTATAAAACGCTTTTTGTCACTGCTGTTGTCGTCGTTTTCGATGTCGCTCATCGTTAACATTATCATCTTAGACATTGCTTTGACATTGATGTTGACGTCCCTCTGGTTGTCAACCAGGCTATCTATGAACATTTTCTGTCTGATATTTTCACTGTTTTTCGGGATATTTTGGAGTCTGTTTTTTTCCCCTTTGTCTCGGCCACAGCGTTTGTCAATGTTTTTTTGAACTTTTGTCATGTTGGAGTACTGAATGCTTTGTCTCAATGTCTGTCTGTCTGCTTGTCTGGCTGTGTGCCTTCATGTCTCGTGCATAGCGCGCGCTTTGTTTCGAATTTTGGAGATTTTGTCTGTTTTTGATAATATTATAGTGAAATTCTTGTAAATTTAATTATGTCCTTATATTTTAAGCTTCTATTTTTTCTCTCTTGGTTTGACGAATGATTTGTTAAGATTAGTGGAAGAAAAATGCCGCAAAGAAATTACTTTTGCAGAAATTAAATTCTTTGTCTGAAGAGGATTTTTTATTTCAGTCATGTTTTTAGAACTTTTCATGTTACATGTATTTTTTTAGAATGCGAAAATACTTATCATCACTACCAAAAATCGTTACGATTGCATTTAATTTTTTGCAAATTTGAAACCTGAACCCACTTTAAGAATCAACTTTAAAAAAATTACGAGAAACGTATGCCAGAAACTTTTTCATATGCTACGCATATGATGTCCTGCAAAAGGATATTAAGCACCTTAAGTAGAAATGAAATGTTTCCAGCTGTTTTCGTTGGTATTTCTCCACTTTAATGGTCACTTATGATTCCTGTGCGCTGATATGAAGAGTAAGCAGCTTCAAAAACAAACTGAGCTGTACTGACAGCACTATTGCTTGGTGCTGGTGCAAAAAGAGGCCAATATCAAAGCATCACTTTAAGACGGATTAAGCGCTTAACGGTATTGCTTGCCGTATAGCAAGTATGGCAACAGTTGACTTAAGGATTATAGTGCTGAAACTGAAAATGAGCATTTAAGTGCTAGAATTGAAATAGCTATGAGTGCAGTTGTGTTAAGGTAAATTGAAGGTTGCCACTTTGTTGCTATAGCAAGAAAACTCTTTTCGAAAATTTGAAAATATTTGGAAAACTAAAAAATGTTGACAAAATAATAAAAAGAAATATGTAAGATATGTATGAAATGAGGCTATGAGCGCAACAGTGGCCTAACCTTTACTTCGTTGATAAAGTAAAAGCACATAACCTGAGTCGATAAAAGCACAAGTTATTTGATTTTGATTTTTTAACGAAGTGAGGGTTAGGCCACTATTGCGCTCATAGCCTCAAATATGTACATATAATTGTACAAGAAAAGAGTCAAAAAATTTGGGAGAACTGTGATGCTTTGCGAAATATTAAAAAAAGTCGAACAATTTTATAAGCCTCTAAACGTTGAATAGCTTAGAGAATGGTAGAGAACTTGAAATAATTTCCATCAAAATAGCTGGTTCAGTTTGCGTTTAATAGTTGAAACGTCACGCCCCTCATTGTTAAGGTCGTTGGTAGTCATATACATTAAGGTCGCCGTATTGCTCCCCATTAAAGCAAAAAATATGTATTCATAAAAGTATATTTTTTGCTTGTCTGCATCAGGATCACACAAAACCAATTCATAGCTTATATTGTAGACGAAGTATAGTGCTAATCGATGTATTTAGTAGGAAAGCGCAAAACAATTTCGTATGTCCTCTATATAACCTTAAAATCATGTTTATGAACTTTTTGATACGTGATAGAGCAACTTCGAGACTGGATTCTGATTCAGCACCGACAATTAGACCGCAAATCACTGGTTTTTGGTTTGTTGTCAAAAACTATGAAATTAGCTAGAAAAAGATGCCGTGAACCGATTCATGAAACTTATTTTTGTTTGAGAATCTTCAAAATTTTCAATGTGGACTCAAGTTGCCGATCTGGGGCATGTAAGACTCAAACTGAGCTAAATAAACTTTGCCACGATTAACATATCGATACCTTAGAGCGCTATAGTCCTATCTCCACTTTTTGCGATTTTGAGATTTTTGCAGTTATGGCAACATTGTGGGCTTCTTTACCGTGTGGAAAACTGTGTGATGTCAAAATACCACTAAAACACCAAAATATTCGAAAATTAAAAAAAATCCTATCTCCAAACTGTAATTTTTTCAAGAGCGCTACTGTCCTATCTCCACTGAATATTCAAATAAGTCACATTTAAAAAAAAATTCTTCGTTTTTTCGCGTTATCTTCGCGTTTCATGACTTTTTGCGACATTCAAGTGAACAAATTTGGTTACACCCAAGGCACCACTCTTGTTTGTCGGAACCAAAAATTCAAAAATTCAAAGAAAAAAAAAAAAAAAAAAAATTCGTTTTTTCATGTTTTCCACGCGTTTCATGACTTTTTACGACATTTTAGTGGAAAAAATTCAAAAAATGTACTAAATACGTCGTTATTGTCAATAGTAGTGGAATTCTATGTAAGGGCAAAAGTAATGACATACTATAAATTGGCTGGAATTTCGTTAGAAGTTAATAAAATTGGTTAAAAGCAATAAATTATGTTAAAATATACTATAGGAAAAAATATTGCATATATCGTTGTATCAAAATAGCAGCCAATTCTAAATAACCACTGTTTGAAATCTTCTTTTTGCATTTCCCAACAATTGGAAAAATGGAGATAGGACTATAGCGCTCTAAGGTATCGATATACTTGATTTGAAGTACTTAGGAGGTGCTAAACCAACTACTTTGAAGCGATGAGGCCAAATCATTTTTCAGCTAAATAGAATACTACTATGTACTACCTACTAGTTTTGCTACGACTTTCGGAACCCTTTTGGTCTACTCAAGGAGAAGTAGGAGCCCACCTATTGCTTTTGATCGTAGGAAAGGTTGCATAAAAGCAGTCTTGCTTCATATAAGCGATACAATTCAAGCACGTCAGAGTTACTTTATGCCAAAATAAAGTGTTTTATTCGACTTTGATATAAAAAATTGGGAAAAATTACTATAAAACCGAAATTGCTCCTGCCATAACTCAGCTAATTTTGTTTTAATCATGATTATTGTATGCTTGTTAGAAGCACTATTAGTTTTTCTTCAAAAGCAACGGAAATAAATTCAATCAGACTTGGCGTTCTCGAAATATTTGCATGTTTATGACGCCATACTTCAGAAATCGAAATTTTCAAATAAATATCTCGGAAACGGCCACAAGGAAAAATAAATTGCAATTTTCATATTTGTGCATATGTATTCACCTTTTACTGCTAAGAGGAGCATAGGGCCAAAATAACTCGTCTCCATTTGTCAGGATCTTTTGCGATGACTTTCATCTCTTGTCACGAGTTTCCCGATTCCTGAATTTTTTTATCCAGCGACCTTCTCCAAGTGGTTCTCCTTGGTCTACCGCATCCTTTACTGCCTTGTGGATTCTAATCAAGGGCCTAGCGGCAGACTTCGCTGTGTGGGTTCCGGAGGGTATGATAAATCTATTCCCATTTGCTTAGCTTGATCTCATTAGCTATTGACCTCTTTTTACATTTTTGGTGTAATTCGGCGTACGGGATAGTGCAAGAGCATCAAACCTGTGGTATGAGCCTTAATCACTCGTTGACGAATACTTACAGTTAACTCATTAATTTTTCGGTAACAAGCCTCGGTTTGCACCGATATAACAAAACCAATTTCACATTTGAATCAAAAATGTGCACTTTTTTAGTTTTGGTGGAGATAATGGAAGATGACCATATTTTGTTCAATTGCGCAAACGCGCCTTCCGCTTTTGATATTCTTGGCCAAAACGGACTACACTTAAAAATAGAATAAATTCACTTAAATTATCAATTGCATCGAAAATGGTCCAAGTGTAATGCAAAATCGGTCATTTGTATCAAAAATAGTCCAAATCTAATGCAAAATCCGTCAATGGTACCAAAAGTGATCCGATTGTGTATCGATTGTGTCAGTAAAATTATAACGTTAATGACAAAGCACTCTTGTGCTTGTCTGGATTGAAATGGATTGAATTTTAATAATTTATTCTGATCCAGAATTGTGTACCAGAATTCTCGGATAGATTTGGATTAAAAATCAGATCAATCCATTTAAATCCAGGGAATATGCATTGTTGCGAAAGATTGGAATCTACATATATATTAATACGCAAGACATATTTTTTACTATGTTAGAAATGGAGTACGAATTTAAATTATGCACCATTAGAAAGGTATTTGTGTGTAGATGTGCACAAAGTTAAAATTATGTTAATATTTTGACTTTAAGTCAGGTAAAATTATATACAAATTTTCCAATATCAACAACAACAAAATACACAGTCACATAGAACTGAAAAAAGGATAAAGCACAAAGAGAAAGACAAAAAGCATTGCACCGACATCATGTTTTTTGTTTTGTTAATATTTCGCTTGAATTGTACCAGGGATGATAAACGAGCTTTTCTTTATCGTAGAGTAACTTCGGGTAATGTGATATAGACGGGTAATGTGATATACCAGCATATTGCCTTAAATAAACAACTCTCGATAATGATTTTTTCGTCAACACCACAGTAACTGAAAAAGAAACGTGCTGCAAGTTTTTGAGCGCCCACCTTTATTTATTCTGCCTTCAGTGTGGTAAAATCGATTTAGCAGTGAAAAAATAACTTTATTTGCGTTTGCTTTATGTTAGGATCTAGCCTAAACTAAAATCGATATCATAACCGCAATAGTAAATTCTGCTAGCGGGTGAATATACCTAACCATAAATCAATTGAATTTTTTATTTGCTAGAGTGTGTTTTTCAAAAATAACCTGATTGTTTTAAAACTGAAATTCGGGTAATGTGATATAGTGCACTTCTGGCACCGAAAATATTTGATGTGCCACTTGCAATGCAAAATGTTTGGCACGATGGTCTTTTGGCCCAAAACTTAAACGTTTTTCCTCATTAACAATTTGTTGGTCCAACATTTTTATACAAAGGTCACAGATTTTAAGAAAAATTAGCTAAAGCTTTGTAAAAGCGATTTTAGTAATGTTTATCACTCCTTACCTGAAGTAAAAGTTCCACAACTAAAGTTTCTTCATAACACGATGATCTTTTTGCCGAAAATGCAATTTGTTGGGATATGGGATATAGTAGGGGAGATGTGTGTACCTTGGTCCGCTTTTCAGTTTTTTCAATGTGCAGGATTTTCCAAAAAAGTTCCTTTAGTTTTTTGATTAAGTTATTTTTCTACAATGCTTGCAGCATCAAATGACGTGACAATGATATTTCTATGTCTTACCATTGAGTAGAAATATTACTTTTTCCGTTGCAATCTCAAAAGGTCCAAGGTACACCATGCAAGTGTACCTTGGACTATTAAAAATAAAAGAGAATACATTGTATTTTGGCAATAAATTATGAAATAACCATTTATTATGTAATAAAAAGTAACATTTTTTTCAATAAAAAAAAATAAATTAATCATAAACAAAAATTATAACACAAAAAAGTGCATTTAGTAAAAAACAATTAATTAAACAAAAATGGTTGCAAATAAAAACATTAATTGCGTAAATAATAATAATAATATTATATTGAGAGGCGATTATGGCTTCGTGGTTGCCCGTCGAAAAAGGCTCGCTGGTCAATAAGCTAGGTCCAAGGTACACACAGACAGCATGTTTTAAAAACTGTCAATACCCATAACACATGTTAATGAAAATACATCTAAAACACACTAAAAGCTTAAAACAATAACTAAACTTGCTTCCTGATGTTGTAAAACTGAAATATTTCAAGTAAGTTTCTCACAAAACGTTTCGTAGCTTACTCCAAAAACAAATTTTTACACACAAAAAACACTTTTTCCGTTGCTAGTTATACACGCATACAGCTTGACGGTCTGAAGTCTACTTATATGAGTCACCGATATGAGTGGAAAATTCCATAGAAGAACATTATCGTACACGTGCAACTGTTGAGTGGCAACCGGCACTCGGACCGAGGTACACTCGGACCAAGGTACACACATCTCCCCTATATCACATTACCCGCCAATTTTATTTTTTAACTTTTTTTGCCTTTTTTCAATTTTGTTGAAATAGCTTAAGATTGACTGACGCTAAAAAACTCCAAAATCATAATATACTGCACAATACATCAATAAAACATAATACATAAAGTGATAGCAGCTACGCTTTGAAAACTACGAGTAATTTAAAAAACAAAAATGCCTATATCACATTACCCGAACTTACTATACCAAATAGCAAAAAAAAAGTAAAGTAAGCGTCAAAAAAGTACCAAAATTATTCATACATTTGTGGTCGAATTTTGACAACTGGGCGATTCTAGTAGTTTTAAATAGACACAGTCTATCAATCTTTCTTGATCCAGATTTTGATCCAGAATTGTGTACCAGATGTATGCGATGAATGCGACGTGAAATATTGCAATATCCAATCGCAACCCACGAGGAATTAAAGTAAAACTACAATCAATTTGAGTCCTTTTCAATCCAAGTAGCGCTTGAAAAAAAAAAAACGCGATCGATGTCAATCCAGTCAAATCCATTTTTAACCCAACAAGATACTCCATGTTTGCAATAACTGAACTTTGCTGATTTGTGATTATCAAGGAGATAATATTTGGGAATGAACAATATCGTGGGTTCCTGAGACTGTTGTATTTCTCACTGGAATTAAAGTCCAACTCCAATCCATTTAAACTTTTTTTGTAACTGCACTTTATAAACATCAAGTAAATGCCATTTTTATAGTGAAAACATTGCTCGAATAATAAGTTGATTTTTTATTTTTCAAATCGATTTCAATCCATTAGATTTAAATAGATTAAAATGGATAGGTATTCAATCCAGAGGTTTTGTGATCTGGATTGTATGGATCCAAATAGATTCAAGGGTATGTACTGTTTGGAAGATTGTCAACTGTGAATAAGAGCAAACGATAGTGTATCGGTCTAATGACTTGCGCTGCGTGGAGAGGCCTAGGTTCAGATCCTCCACTCAGTGATTTGCAATTCTTATTTTTAAATTTCTACTAATTTGAATACAATTTGTCTAACAAGTCATCGGGGCGGAAAATTAAACATGTGTCCTATATAGCCGACGTACAAAATAATAAAAAAATTAATAATAAAAATTTCATCCATTCATTCGAACCCGGAACATAATGCTGAGAAATATATTACAAACTTTTTAGCACATTCGTCTATGAAATCTTTTGACATTTTAAAGTAAAATTTGTATACATTAAATTAAATTCTTTGAAATTTCTAAATAAAATCAAAAAATTTATAAGCCTTCTACTGATTCGAATGTTATGCATTAGGAGACAATTGACCTTCTTCTGGTCCGAATGTAATGCATAAGGAGACAATTAGTTACTCCAATTGACGAAATGATTGAAAACTTAAATAGAACTTTATATGTGCAAATTTGTTTTGAAATAGTCCATGATCCTGCAGGGATGTTTGACTTACATACAAAGAAGAGAGCTGCCACTTTATGGTTTGAACTTTTTACAGATAGGGAAGATGAGTTATAAGTGGAATACCCGATTTTTGTCTAAAAATGTGCAACAAAATATATAGAAGTTTTCTAATTAATAAAGGCATGTAACAATTGCAAACCATAGCCGCTTGTATTGCATACTTTTAGGCTCTAGAAATAAATTAGAGTAAAGTGTTTGCGTTTCCCTAACAACGCTAGAAAAAAGTCTATGTGGCAACTTCGTACAAAGTGTATTTCAAAGGAAATAAAAAATTTGCTGCCATTAAGTCATGAGTGAAAAAACTCAATGGTATTTTTGGGTACATTTAGCAAAGCTTTTGAGCTAAGTTATTTCACTTTTATTTAATGGCGTTGAAGGTTTAAAATTTTATGCTTTGAAGGATATTTTTTTTTTGAAATGGAAAGCAACAACATTAACTTTTTTTTTTGTTGGGTTTAATTTTTTTTTCTTTTTTGTTGTTGTTTTTCGGGTCTTGATGTAAATATTGCCATATTTGCACCACGTTGACGCTTTTTTTTTATTTTAAAAAGTTAATCAAGTGAAAGTTTACACATGCAGTTGAGGAAGTGAAAAAAAGTGAAAACAAATTTTATGTTTTATCTCTTTTTCAGACGCCATTAAATTCAAAATGGCGACAGTTAATCAAAATATGCGACATCATGCTGACTTGCGAAAAAATTGTATGTATCAAAAGTTTGTGCTGTGTACTCGCATGTTGGCAAACATGTTTATTTCAGAGCTTACATGTGATGAAAATGCGGAAGATATTCAGTAGTGTGCTAAGCTTTTTATTAACAAAAAATATTCATTTAGTGCTTAAGGCTACTTGATGAATAGCTGACGTTTTTCATTTATGGACCAAAAATCAAATTTTCTTTATAATTTTTCTTTAGCTTGAGCTTGAGCTTGTCGTAGCAAAGCATTTTCCCGACATAGCTGTTTAATATTTGAGCCCATTCTGCAATCTCTTATGCGTCTGCTACATAACCCAAATCAGCATTCGAAAACTCTACTTTTAGCCTCCACGTATCTTCCGCAACCCCAAAAACTTCCACATATCCTGCATTAGTAGGAGCAACCAAAAACAACATAAAAAATTTGAAATAAAATAAAATCCCGCACTGATTTCAGTCAGTCAGCAATGCATTCATGCATGCCGAAAAAATACAAATTTGATTGATTGACTTTGCAAACTTAGTTAGGGTTGCCATCAGGGGAGTTTCGCTTTTTCACTCTCTGAGCAACGGTAACACAACTTCACACTTCATCAAGTAAGAAGAAAAACTTTTTTTTTTATTTTCGTTTCTTTCTTTTTCTTTTGATGAGTCACGTTCCAGTGTTACTTTTGTAATTTAATGTTGAAAGGTAGCAGTAGCAGCAAAAATTAGGCAGCTTTTATCTTCATGCGCCCTCATATCAATCATCAAATTCTCTCTATTCAACTTGAACACCTCGTGAGTTCCCTTACCAAAACTATGAGTACAACTGCGTGTTGATGAACTTAATTAATACGCTTGGGAGGAAATAGTATGGTCAATCAGTTTGTTATATGGCTGCTCATCATCTTGATATCAGACATACAAATATAAGATATGTACATATATGAAAAAATATTCTAGGTCTTAGAAAGGAAATGTCAATTTGTTTTAATGTTATGTGTTGGCATAGTGCTGCATGTCTGATTTGCTTACTGTGGAGCAAATATATGAATCTTTGCGGCAATGTTGGAAAAACAGCACTTCGATAAGCAAATGAAAGTGATGACAATCTGGTAAGGTGCCGTTCACATATTACGTAACGCAATTATCGACCAATTCTAACACCCCCTCCCCGGTCGAAACGCAACGTAACAAAACGTCCAACCCTCTCCTCCCTATTTACATAACAAATCTTAATTTCGGAAATTTGAATTTTTTCTTGCATAAAATTATAAAATCGACGTTTCGTAACGTAGTGGATGACCCCTCTAAACCCCTTGTAAAACTTCGTAACAAATCGTACAAACCTCAATCCTCCATGGCGCGTTACTTAATATGTGAACGATCCCTAATACCAAAACGAACTTTTACCAGTAACAATATTTATGATAATGTAAGGGAGGGAAATATGGACTACTAGTGATGAGCAAAATTAGTCTTGGTCTTGCGTCTTGTTCTTGGTCTTGCTAATTTTGCGAGACCAAGATGCTGATCTTGGTCTTGCTCACGATATTTGTCAAGACCAAGACTGCTTTTCAGTCTTGCTAATTTATAGTTAAAAGTTGTTTCACGCCCGTTTTGAAGATAAAATCATCTCTCGATTTGAATTTTGGCATCTTAAAAACCCAACTACTTTGGAAAAATATGGTTTTGAATACTCAATATCTCTGAAAATTTTTTCAAGACCAAGACCGAGACCAAGACTTAATGAGCAAGATCAAGACCAAGACCAAGAGTCAATATCAAAACCAAGACCAAGACCAAGACTCAATATGCAAGAACAAGACCAAGACCAAGACTGCTATGGTCTTGGTTTGCTCATCACTATGGACTACGTGGGTAATATGGACCACACGGTTATTTCCCACTGCATACATAGGATTTACCGTTATTCATGTTCAAACTTAACGCTAATACCTAAAGCTTATAATAGGGCGATTTTAGCGTTCGGTGAAGTCGCATGTTTCTGTAAAGTTGATTTTTCTAAAAAAAAGATCAGTGATAATTTTTTTCTAGTGAGTAAGTATATTTCATTATTTCACTTTAAAGACATCGCGTTTTTAAATAAATGGTTAATTATATAATATGGTCCATATTACACTACACTTTTTTTTATCTTCGTTTTGAGTATTTTCAGTTTTTTAATTTTTTTCTTTATCCTGATGAGATATTTATCTAAAAGCGAATCAGAATAAAGGTAAATTGTTTCCTTTACTGAATGACATAAAATTAATTGTTTTGTTTTACGTATTTTGGGTTTTATTTAAAAAAGAAAGATGGGTGGTCCATATTTCCATCCCTTACACTACACATTTTCCGAAAAATGTACCAAAACACACTTTTTTTGTAGGGGTAAGTGGGAAAATGTGGGAAGTGGGGTAAAGTGGGAAATGCCCTTTTCCGGGCAAACTAGCAAAGTACAGCTATCATGCGCTTCTGACATGTATTTGCAATGACCGTTAGCAAATCTTTATGATATCGCGACGAGTGCAGTCGCATTTTAGTGCTCTCTGATATCATGTAAAGTTTGTATGTACTATTTTTGGAGATAAACCGATTGTAAATACACTAAAATATTCTTTGTAGTCTTAATTTTGGTAACGCAAAAGGATTTCGTGTAATTCATAGAGTGAAAGAATGACGCTCACATTTTTTTTGCAAAATGTGGTAACGGGGTAAAGTGGGAAATGTTATTTTACGATTGCTCGTCCCCATTTGTCAACGTATTATTGACCAAGCAAAACAGAAATCTAATAGAGGTCGGAAAGCATGAAAACGACGTTTTAACAACTCCGGGAAAGCTAAACGAGTTGCAAAAAGCAGTTGAGAAACGCTTATACAATTAAAGGAAGAAAGAGGATAGCGAATCACAAAAAAATAAAGTGCCAGGAGCAAAAAAAGCACCACCAGCAAAGAAAGCGTCAAAGAAACAAAGAAGTGCTAGTTCTGATAAAGATCGTGATTTTTGCACCATTTGCATGGAACCCATGCCCAAAATCATGACCAGTCACAATACCATCAAATGCAACAAAAAGGATTGTCAACGTCCATTTTACTTGAAATGCATTAACGTCACTACAAGCTTCTTTTGTTGCAAAAACTGTGACTCGGACTTAGATGTTTCATCAGAGAACGACGAATAAGCTACAATTTCACCCTTTTTAAGGGGGGCTTCTCATTTAAAATTTTCAAAAAATCGATTTTTTTTTTCATAGGTTGATAGAATAACGTCTTGGGAGTATATTCCCAAAGTTTTATGACTCAACTCTAAATATTATGGAAAATATGATTAATTGAACCAGCGCGCTTGGGCGCGCTTTGTATGTGAAACTCAAACTTTAAATCATTTTTTCTCAAAACTATGGTTTTAAGATCGCGGTACACGATTGCGAAAAAACTACTTACCCGATTTTTGATTTCTAAAAAGTGTTTTGCAGATTATAAATTGAACGAGTGCATGAATGTCTGAAAAAGTTATTTTATACACTTTTTAGCCCCATTTAGCGACAAAAAATGACGAAAAAATAGCACTTTTTTTCAAGACGTGATTTCCATATTGTAGAATCGAATTTTTTGGAGTTGCAGACATTTATGCACTCATGGGAACCCTGCTAAATAATAAAAAAATTTTGTTTTATGTTTCAGATAAAAACTTTGGGCTCCACAATGTACCGCGATAAATCCGACTTATTAAATGTCGCCACACGCGGCATTAAATAAGTCCACACGCGACATTTAATAACTCCGCCATTTTGTCATTTTAGTTTTTGAAAAAATGCTTTTTTATAGTTCAAACATGTTCTTAAATATATGCAAAAAATTATTTGTGCATGTTTTTATTTTCCGAGTGAAAAACAATCCCGAAAAACAACTACTTTTTGATGTGTTACATGAGAAGCCCCCCTTAAACACATTTTTTCAAACACATTTTTCATTTATTTTTTCCAGCAAAATTATTTATTTTTTTTTCATATTTACACTTATGGGTGTGTTCTCCGAACCTTTTCTGACTTACAATAAAGATATAAAACTTTGTTTCAACATTTGTGTTAGTTTTAATGACTCTTTGAAAGTTCCCACTTTATCCCACGATTTTTAATTTTTGCCATTTTGGGCATCCTCGGTCAAAGCGTCGTACTCAACAGAAAATCCATATTTTCGGTTCGTTTCTTCGGTAAAAATATAGCTTATTTAATTTTCTTTACTATAGAAAGTTGAAACATGAAAAAATAAGAAGTTTTGCTCATTTTCTCACTTTACCCCACATACCCCTACTCACCTATTTATTATATTTATTTCTACTAGAATCGCCCAATGGTCAAAATTTTACTACAGATGTATTAAATAGTTTTGGTACCTTCTGAACAGTTTTAGTAGTTTTTTTGCTATTTGGAAAAAAATAGAAAAGCTCATTTAACATCCCTGGTACAACGACAAATGTGAAACGAAAAGAAAACAAAAAACACGGAGTCAGTGTCAGTCAGCTTTTTATACCCTCACGGTGGTTTTTAAAAAATTTTAACTTTTTGAAATACCACCCGCGATTTTTTTCAGGGATAATGTTGGGGGACCCTTCTAGTATCTAAATCCGCAAACCGCGAAATCGAACGTCCAGCCGTTTTTTTTTTTCGACCTTTTAGTTTTTTTAACGATTTTTGAGTATATCTCGGTGTGTATATACATATTATGTACACATATATATGTATATACGTACATATATATACTTGTATATGTATATATATATATTGAACCAGATAAAATATTTGCAAAAGTTAAATTGCATTTTGTTAGGAATATTTTGAGCCATGTTTTGCATTAATAATAATTAATCTACTTTTCGCCAATTTTTTTTAGCAGCACTTTAAACTTAAAAATTTGTTAATTTTTTGAGGTGTTCGCATTTTCAACAACCGATTTTTTTCTTATTTTGCTCTAGCAAATTTTTTTAAACATTTTTATATTTTTATGCATTAATTTATCTTCAAAATAATTTCAACAACTAAGCTATTAGTAACACTTTTACTCACTAAAAACTATTAAGTATAATTAAATTAGACTCAAAAAAAAAAATTCATTTTAGTGTTTTCAAGGCATTGAAATAAGATATCTCAATGGGATGACGTAAGATACCACTTGTTTTTTATAAAATCATTAGTTCATAATCTTCTGAGTAAAACAACATTCTTTGCAATATCGAAATTTTTGCACTTCTTGTTATTTTTGTCAAAACAGATTAACAGATAGTTTTCATAGATCTTCTAAAAAAACTAAAAAAAAATTTTGTCAAAAATAAACTAAAATAGCCATTTTCGATGTATTTGTTACTGTTGATTCCGAATTCAGTCTTAAAATTGCTCTATCTTGTACGGTTAAGGAGATATTCAAACATAAAAGTATAAAAAACACCGTTTTTGCTCTTTTTAAAGTGATATTACAAGTCAAGGTTACTTTCAGCCACAAAAGATGGTATAGTGGTTAAAAGTGCCAGTCTGTTTCTTTAAAATCCAATTCAAATTATACCGATATCTTTTTTATTCTCGGAGTTATCCTAACTTAAAAAGTTGAAAAAGTGCAAAAAAAAACGTTTTTTTATTATTTCTGCTTACGATATTTCAGAGGATTAAAGAGATATCGATTTAATTTAAATTGGGTTTTCAAGAATAATGTCTTCACTTTTATTTTCAATACCAAGCTGAAAGTTACCATGTCGTTATATAACAGCTTCAAAATTATCAAAAACGGTGTTTTTTGCATTTTTAGGTTAGGATATCTCTAAAACCGTACAAGATAGAGCAATTCTGAGACCGGATTTAGAATTTTCATGAACAAATACATCTTAAATGACTATTGTTGTTTCTGTTTCACCAGGAAAATTTTAAACTCAAAGTTTTTTTTTTGGCCAAATTTGATTAAACTTTACGGTTTTTAGCAAGTAAAGTGAAGTTGGTGGCTTAGTTGTTGGAGTCAGTTGATAGATAAATCAATGCGTAAGAAAATAGAAACATAAAAAAAAATTCGCTTGAGCAAAATAAGAAAAAAATCGGTTCTTGAAAGTGCAAATACCTCAAAAAATTAACAAATTTTGAAGTCTAAAGTGCTGCTAAAAAAAATTGGAAAATACAACATTAATTATAATTAATGCAAAAAATGGCCCAAAATATTTTTAATAAAATGCAATTTAATTTTTGCTAATACCTTATCTGGTTCAAAAGATATAGCGTTTAAATTAAAAATAGTACTCAAAAACTCAAAAATTCCTAAAAAAGTAACTTCAAGCTCGTTGCGGAATATCTAAACGCAATTTTTTTTTGGTTCCAAAGCACTTTTTGTAATCAGCAGGATCCAAGGATTCAGAAAAGTCGCGCGCACCTTGACTTTTTAACACTTTTGGTTTTTCCATACAAAATTTGGACCACTCTAATGTATGTATATACACACCGAGATATACTCAAAAATCGTTAAAAAAACTAAAAGGTCGAAAAAAAAAAACGGCTGGACGTTCGATTTCGCGGTTTGCGGATTTAGATACTAGAAGGGTCCCCCAACATTATCCCTGAAAAAATCGCGGGTGGTATTTCAAAAAGTTAAAATTTTTTAAAAACCACCGTGCCCTACATTTATGGTGTATTCATTTTGTTCTTCCGTTTGTAACGCAGAGAAGGAGGTGTGGCAGGTATAGAAAAGTATATACAACGTATATTCTTGACTAGCGACACATTCTGAGTCGACATAGCCATGTCCGTCTGTCTGGCTGGCTGGCTGGCAGACGGACAGTGGAAGTATATTTTACGAGAAAATTAAGCAAGATAATCCAATGAAATTTGGTACACTGGCTTTGTTGTAAAAGTTGAGGGATTGAAAATGAGCGAAATCTGTAAACGAACACGCCTACCGCCCATACAAATAATACATTCAAAATGCAATTTTGTGAGAATTATTCACGATATTCAAAAACAAGGTGAATTCGGACAAGAGGGCGTGGCATCTCCCATATAAGTAAAAGTTTCAAAATGCGGTACTGAAAGCGCTTTTAAGATAATCCAACCAAATTTAACTCAGACATTAAGTATAGTAAATGCAAGCTCAAAACGAAAACTTGGAAAGAGGGGCGACACCTTTCATATAAGTAAAACTTTCAAAATGCTACATTGAAAGTGATTTTTGAGGTAATTCAACCAAATTTTACTCAGACACTAAAGACAGTAAATGCAAACTCTGAGCAAAAACTTGTTCGATTCGGACAAAGAGGAGTGGTACCTCCCATACGCTCAAAGCTTTCGAAATACTGTAAAGAAAGCGTTACTTGAAGTTATGCAACCAAATTTCAAGGTCTGAGCAAAAATTACGAGCATTCAGAAAAGATGGCATGGCATCTACCCTAGAAGCATAATTTTAAAAATGCTGCAGTTTAGGGTATTTAATTTTTGGCCAGGCCAAAGGTATCACCTTTATTAGTTGTCTTTCTCTTTGTGCTGTATCGTCTTTTCAGCTCTGTGTGACCTCGTATTTTGTCGTTCCAAGTATTGAAAAGTTTACATATAATTTTACCTAGCTTAATGGTAAAATATTAAACTTATTTAAGTTTGTGCACATGTACACACAAATACCTTTCTAATGGTGTTTAATTCAAAGTCGTGTTCCATTTCTAATGAAGTAAAGAAGGTGGGACAAAGTTTTGGTTTTCGTATCAGTATATATGTAGATTATTTATGAAAACGCAACCAAAATACATACAAATACTAGGAATGATGGGTGCAAGCTATAAGCAAAAACTATATGAAGATGTCGTGGTACCGTCCATTTGCTATACCTACTGAAAGCGGTTTTTGAGATAATCCAACAAAATCTGATTAGAAATTTGGTTGATTTAGAAAATAGGGTGTGGTTCTTCCCATACAAACAAAATTTTCAAAATGTTGTGGACCCTAAACATATTAATACCTTTTCTATAACCTTAACAAAGAAGCCCGAAATCAATTTTCCCTAAAGCCATTAACTCCAGTATTCTTTACCACTCAGTTCCACTAACTTCTAAGCTGGATTAATCCTTGAAAACAATCTTGACCCACCGAACTATATTTGAAGGGGAAAGAAAATATTCTTAGTATGTCTTTGCCGAAGTAAATTTGACAAATTTCTGCTTCAAGTTTGAATAAGAAAACCCTGAAGCCTTTTGAAATCTTACATATCGACAAATATTCCTCATTCATAGTACAGACTGATCACAGTCAAAATAAAGGAATTTAACAAGGAGGGTAGGATAGTGTTGATAGTCCGTAAGTAGATAATTGTAGAAGTTATATGACATTCTGAAAAACCATGCAATATTTCTGAACAATTATATTTTTATTTTAATCACAGTGCAGCTGAGCTGTCAAACGACACTGTGACATACAATTCATACATCCACTGGCTTGTCAGCTCCGAATGCCCAACAACTGTCTCTACACAATTCACGTATGAAAGTATCACCTGCGCATGCTGTATGTCATTTGCCTTAATAAATTATTTTGTGATTTTCTGCCGCCAGACGGCGCTTTCTAACAACAAGTCCTATGTACCACTCTCACTCTCCACCTTTATATAGAGTTTCTATTAATTTACACCGGAAGCTGCACATAAATCAAACTAATTTCTCTGGGGAATATTATGTACCTACTACGTTCAGACCAGCCAACAATTGCGTTCGTCTTATGTGCTGCTGCCATCTAGTGCGAACGCCTTTAAATCTATGCCGCCTTAAGGTTTATTGCTGGCAATTGAGTTTCCTTTGTCTTCTCGGAGGAGAGCAATCTCTAACCATTAAACACCGCACCGCACCACACAATTCAATTGAATTTCAATTTTGAAACAATTGCATCATTAAGTTCAAAATTTCTATGATTTCAGCGTTGGAACATAGCAACATTGGAGTCATATTTCTTCAAATATTTTATGCCTTTTTCTTGGTAATTGAATTTATTTATGACAATGAATTCTCGTACACTTAAGGGTTGCAATTTGTTGTGCAATTGTGGTTTCATCATCAACCCGAGAGGAGATGAGTTTGATTTCGACCTTCGTTGTGGGGATAAAGTTATTACATTAAGGAAATCGAATACTGAAAACTTTTGTTGCTGTGAAGGTTGATTGGAAACTTTACGCATACAGTTGAGTTATAATAATGGTATTTATTCTTTACCGCCATTACGCGCTTTCGAAAACATAAAAGGTTACAATTTGTAGCCAAAGTTTTCTAGTCGTATTTTGCTTTATTATGCCTAGGAGGATTTATGTAGCTTTATTGCTGTGGGTTTAAAATAACGCTATTGTAGGAGCAATAAGTGGTGTAATGGACAAAAGCATTGATTGTATTAGCACCCTTCTGCTTCAAAAAGTTTGGCAAATTTTTTTGTGATAAGATTTCTTACCTTGTATGTATTTAAATGTTGCAGCAAGAAGTATTGGTGTTTTTAGCTAATATCTATATACTAAGTATAGCTCATTGCTAGCAGCTAGCGCCATTAATTTCACTTGAAAGTATCACAGAGTTTTAGTCGCCTGTTCGTAAAAACCATTTTCAATCTAAATAAGTTATCGACTTTTTGATAAGATAGATGGCAAGCAACCATCGTATTCAGCATGATATAGTCTAAAGAAAAAATGGTTAACCATGAGCAAACGAAAAAAAAGTTATGTTTTCTTGAAGTTAATTTTGGCTTAGATATTATATTTTTATAAGAAATTTGGTTTAAAATTTACGCAATTATGGTATAAAATAATTTATTGGGAAAAATGGGACCATTAATATTATAAGAAAATTAGAGTACGATTATATCGAAATGAATTTGGAGATTTAAAAGACAAGAACATATTGTAGCAGAAAATAGTCTATCAGCGCTAAATTTCTTAAAACTCGAAAGAGAAGAAAAAATTTTTTTAACTTTCCAAAAAATTTCACATTTATTTCCTTGATGATTCTAAGCATTTTATGCCTAGTATACTTTTTTCGTAAGATGCTTTCCTCTTGAGTAAAAAAAGATTTTTGCCTTCCACGGGCGTTCAAAAGCCAAAAACTCCCATTTAGCGTCCGAACCCCATCTTGAGTCATACATCATTTTAAAGCTTACAAATTATGCTTTAATTAAAAGTACTTTTAAAAAAAATTCAAAAGTATTTTTAAGTGTAAAAAATTTTGGTGAAAAAAAATTTTTTTCACCAATCGGAGAAAAAAAAATTTTGAGCTGGTGCACTTGGCGTGGATTGCTTCATATATATCATTAGACCACGAACTTATCAATCCATGTGTTATATAGGCATATCTTCCCACGATTTTCGGAAATACAGCGTTTTCATCGTTAGAGGCTATAGAAAGATACTGCATATTCAGAAAATCTCTACACTCAAAAAATGATCCTGAACAATTGGTTTTCAAATAGCACAAAGTGATAATAATCTCACGAAAAATACGGTTTGTTTCAGTAATTCAATTACTTTCCTGAATTCTCATGAAAAAGTAATGGCAAGAAAGTAAAATATACGGTTTATTCTTCAAAAGAACAGAGAGAGATAAACAGTGAAAACTATTGAATAGAGAAGTAAAAACTTGTCGCATGAAAAAATACAAGCGAGCTCTGCAATATTTGCTTAGAATACATTTCAATTATTACTGGTTGAGATTGTAAAAAAATTTTTTCAAAATAATTTAAATTAAGCAATAAGCTATAGAAATGTAAGTGCTACAGTAGCTCAGTAGATAGAGCGTCGCCTAGAAACAAAAAGTTCTTAAGTTCGACACCATCGACATACATTTTTTTTTATATTTTTATTATTTTTTTTATTTACTGTAGGGGAGACTGGGGCACATTTGACACTAAATTTTCAAAGCCCTGTATCTTTCAAAATTATTGCACGATCTTAATACTGTTTACTGTTTCTGAAACATTGATTATTTAAAATTAAAACCAAGACAAAAAAAATGTTCAAAACATTGCATTAAGAGTCCTTTTTTAAATTTATTCAAAAAAAGTCATTTTGTCAAATGTGCCCCTGGTACGGGGCACATTTGACATTGCAAGGGGCACATTTGACACTCACAAAAATAACACAAAAACATTAAACAAAACATTAATACATATATTTTATTCATATAAATGCAAATAATAACTATGTATGTATGTATTAACGAAGACTTATTTTATATATAAGTCGATGTCAAACACGTATTTAGTGCATGAACGTGAAGTTGAGGCTGGATTTGTTCGAGTTGGTAGCTTAAATCTATTGCACTCCTCAAAGTCAGGCAAACATCAAACATTAAACAAGTTTTCAATATAAAGTACAATTTCCAACAATACCCTTAATGAAAACATCAACATAAAATGTTAAATTAGATAAGACCCGGTTTGGTGGAAATTTCGTTGGTCTGGATTTTGGGTAACACTATTGTCAAGATATCTGCAGCGCTTTCACATGATGGGACGTATTTCAAATCGATTTGATTATTAGTAAAAACTTCGCATACATGATGAACTTTGATGTCAATATGTTTACATCGGCAATTCACCCATCCAGATTTTCAAATTAAAATAAGTGGTAAAGATCCTGTAAGGCATCTATTCAAAAATCTTGTATTGTAGACAAAACAAAAGTAACAAATTATATCAAATCAAATGAAATGGATTCTGTGGCGGAAGTCGGGGTTTCTTGTTGGTTTCCGATATTTGAAACAGCGTACTTAACTTTTTTTCATCACCTTTGCGTCTGTTCGTCTTCATTTTGTAGTGGCATACCATATCTTTAAAAAGATAAAACTAGAAAATCTTATAAAATACACAAGCACATATGTCTGCAGAACGTCAAATGTGCCCCTTCGGCAAAAGTCAAATGTGCCCCAAAATCTCTTGAAGAATTAAAAATATTTTAAAGTTCAAACTATTTGACCTTGATATAAAACACTTTTATTCTATTAATTACAAAGGTTAGTGCTACCAAATTTGCGTACTTACTTTTAAAAAGCAATACAACTTTATTTGCAAAACCCTTACGAACAAGATGCCGACAATTACAAAAAAAAACACAAAATGTTAAAAAAACATATAAGCGCGGGAGGAGTTGAAAGAGAACTGCCAAAGTTCATTGCGTTGCTTCCACTCTAATTATTTATGTTTCTGCATTTCAGGTTTTTGGTTCGAACGGCGTGTTCACACCGAAAATGGCAAAGTCAAATGTGCCCCAGTGTCAAATGTACCCCAGCTTACCCTATGTAATCAGTAAAAAATATGGTTTTTCTTTACGGGCGCACAGTTACTGAAAAAATCAGTAAATAATACTAGGATTTTCAATGAATTTTTACTGTTCAGTTTTTTCCGTGTATATCTTAGGTTGATAATAAGTTGCTTCCTGCACGGTGTGCTCTAGGGTAGGTCGAAAAATTTTTTTTTTTTGAACAGGGCCAGAAAGTATCCTTAGGACTTCAAAAAGAAGCCTGTAAAATTTCAGCAAGATCCATCCGATAGATTTGTGACAGAGTTGAATTGAAGTAAGGCCTTGGGATAACGAAAAAAATTGCAAATTTAATTTTAATTCTGACACAAATCTATTGGAAGTATCTTGCTAAAATTTTACAAGCTTCTTATTGAAGTATTAAAGATACTTTCTGGCATTGTCAAAAATTTATAGGCCGAAAAAAGTATTTTTTTCGAACCACCTTAGTATTTATTAAGCTCTGAGGGATTGTTTCAAAACGGTTTTTCTTTATCTATCCAGTTTTATCGAATACGTACGTTTTTGAGCAGATATATTTAGTATGAGTTAGGGATTAAAATAGAGGCATCTTCTACACACTTTGGGATCTTTTTAATCTAAAAGTGCTGCCCTTAGTCAGAAATGGGATCCTCAAAATCAGTATTTATTTTAATTTCCCGACAAAATTATTACACTTTTGCGCAAAATTTTTTGAAAATATTCAATCAAATTCGAATACGGAGATAACACAGGTTTACAAAAATAAAAAATGTCATGGCGTTTTGACCTGACTATGTGTTTCCTAAAGACTTTGACGTCTTGAATCCGAATCCGGGGTCCGTTTTTTTCCAGAACGTCTGAGAAAAAGGATTTCAAGGTCACATGGAGGTCGAAATGGGGTTCATGTGTCGTTTAGTGATAAATTCGCTAAAATTCTGAAACTAATTTTATATCATTGAATTCTTAGTCCTTAAAAAGAATATGTGATCAAAAAGGGTATTTCGAACCAAGTTTCGGAGATATAGCCATCGGAAGATCCGGATATATCGGAAACCGCTATAAGTTGGGAGCCCCTGGATGGATTTGAAAAACATTGGTGTCGTATGAAAGGTATTTTGACAACCTATACGTTATGCGCATATCTTCAATAGGATTCATAGTTTTGGAGATATGTCTTTTTTTTGAAATTTTGAGAAATTTTTCAATTACAACAACAAATACATCAACACCAACAACAACAAAATACCTTTTATATGACACCAATATTATTCAAATCCATCCAGTGGTTCCCAACTTATAGTGGTTTTCATAGAAGATATATCCGGATCTTTCGATGACTATTTCTCCGAAACTTGGTTCGAGATATCCTTTTTGATCACATATTCTTTTTTAGGACTAAGAATTCAATGATATAAAATTAGTTTCAGAATTTAAGCGAATTTATCACTAAACGACACATGACCATTTTGACCTCCATATGACCTTGAAATCTTTTTTCTCAGACGTTCTAGAGAAAAACGGACCTCGGATTCGGATTCAGGACGTCAAAGTCCCTAGGAAACACATAGTCTGGTCAAAACGCCATGACATTTTTTATTTTTGTAAACCTGTGTAATCGATGTGCAAAATATTAACGAAAAATTGATAAAAATGATTGAGCCCATTCTGGAAGCTTTGTCTCCTTTCGGGCATCGCACATAGGGGTATCTGAGTTAAAAACTTGGTCAAAATTAATAACTCCGAAACTACTGGTCCGATTTCGGAAATTGAGGTGCCATTTTGTTCAGATTATTCAGGAGATCAAAATAATTACAGACTCGTTTAAAAAAATTGTCAGCAGAGGTCGCTGCAGACAAGTCAAATATTTGAGGACTTGTAGCTCCTGTATAACCGAGCGGATTTTGGTTCTTATAAAGTATTACTAAAATGACCATTTGATAGTATTAAACTTTTGAAATGCATTTAATAGATGGCGCTGTATACATGATAATTGTTGTAACTTTTAGGGCCTTCTATGTCCTATACTGCTTTATTGATTTTAGCTATCAAGGTGTCAATCAATTTATATATCTTAGAAAAGTAGTTCGAAAGCACTACAGAATAGAAAATTTTTTCACAGAGGGCGCTAGAGACAAAACCACCATAAACAAATTTTAAAGATTCTATATCACTGTACCTTATTTAATAGATATGGTTTATTCTTTCGGTATTGTTAACTGAGCTAATACGGTAATGCTGAATTCTCAACAAATTGATAATAGAGGCCAAAATAACTTACCAAAGCTTCAACTTTTCAATCTCCGAACTAATAATATAACTGGAAAGTAATAAAATCTCAGGTTTTTCAAAAACATAGTAATTTGTTTTAGTTTTCATATTTCCTTGGTTTTTCGTCTTTTACTGCGCTCGCTACATTCATTAAATGATTTTGCAGGCCGCACCGGATCAAGATTCATCCTTACTTTATCACCTGCGTACTTGCTACAATTCAAGAAAATTCTTCCGGTATTTCGATTGGCCTTGCAAATGATCTTAAGAGTCTCATCTTGTTTTGGTTTTGCCTACCAATGGTTCTAAAACAAAATGTAATTTAGTCAAATTCCGACAAAGGTTTCAAGTTTTATCACTACCATTTAGCAGTAACGCGTATATACATATGTTTATGTCTATTTCAAAATTTAAGTGTTGTCAGGAAGTATGCGTATTTATGAACCAACTTGGGTTCTACCGGTATTGCCATTCTACTAATTTCGTTTTTTTTTCGTTTGATTTCTCTAAAAAATAAAAATATCACATGTATAGGATTTAGCAAAAAGTGCAGCTATCTTGCGAATTGGAAATAGTAGGAGCCGAATTTTCCAGTTTTAGTTACAAAAAGATTTAATTTATGAGAATATTTGGTAGAGAAAATTGGGACTCGTGAGGTCTATTACTTTTCTTCTATTAAAAATTAACTATTTTTCAATGAAAAATACTCATTTACTTGTAAAGTTTGATCACACTATTTTGACTCTCATAATTATTTTTTTTTATAAAATTATATTCACTGTTGAGAACACACCTGTCGTAGAAGAATCCATTCTGCAATTTTTCGTTTTTTCCTGCACTTAAAGAAATATACGCACTTAAATCAACACTTCTTTCGCAGCTTTAAAATTTTATTTTAAAATGTTTCACAAAACTTCAACTTTGACAGCGTAGTATGCAACCGCAGATTGATTTAGATAAAATCGGGTGTCAGATTTCTTTTGTTTGGAGTAATAGCTGTGTAATAGAAAAAAATTGGATAATTTTGGACCAATTTCAAAAATTCGTTTTTGACCAGCTTTTTGGGTTAAATCTCCCTATGTGCATCGTCCGACTTTGGATATTTACCGGAGCTGTCACCTCGGTCGGCTTTCCTGGCCATGGATCATCTTCAAGTGAGTCCATGCTTTGCTTAAAGAGGTTTTCCCACTTGTAAACTATAGTTTTACTTGGAAAAGAGTCCCCTTAAATGGATGACATCTCTTCCAGCATGGTTTGAACTGATTTTCCTTGCTTATTAAAGAAATTTATAACAGCGTGGTACTCGATTTGCTCCATATTTGACATTTTATTCGGGATTGACTTGTTTAACTGATGATATCTCAAAGACTAATGATCTGAAAAATAAAATGAAAAATGCATAAGGATAGCAGAAGAATATATTGAAAGGAGAAATAAATTTGTCTTTTTATTTCCACTCTTTCCCGCTCTTTGCGCCGACTTTACTTCAGCATTCCAAGCTTGGAAAACTGTAGTCCAAGATCTCCAATACAATTATGGGTGAATGATAAAGAGCGCAGAGACCGCTCAAATCCCTTTCTTTCTCCTATCTGTTTTCACTTAAACACATATGCTCTTCTAAAATTTGCCGACCACTGTCTTAGAGCAACTTTTGTGCACTGGAAAAAATGGTGATAGCAATGCCAAGAATGGTTGCAACAAAAAGTTCTAAAAAATACCTTTAACCAATGATATGTGTTTGTCAATTTTTGGGATCTTAAAGTAAACTTCAACGTTTTCGTTTCGGATTCAGAATTGATCATTATGATTTTCAAAATGATTACCTGTCGAAGTCAGAATCCATTTATATAATGTATCAAACTTATTTGGTATGATTTTATATGGGATACAAAGCTTTATACGAAATTTAGCTACTTTCCTATAAGTTATTGCGATTTTTTGCTCGAGTGCTGACATTTACCGCCGCTTTTGCTAAAAGTAACAGCCATTTTTATTACAAAAGTGCTGTGACATTAGAACCAACAAACATCTCGTATCTCCACTAATTTTTTTTCTTGAAGAGTCATAAGGAAATCACTTTAAGCTACTTTTTTCCATATTTTAGCTGTGAAATCATAGACAAAAAGTAATTTTTCTTTTTCTTATAAATCCCAGTATCTCTTGGATACATCTCGTACATATTGTAATGTTAAAATCTCTTTCCTGTCAGGATTTCACTTGGATTTCATTCTCTACTTCATTTGTTTGCTGTTCTACTTAGTGCTTTCATCTAAATAAGAAAAATATTTACACAAAACAAAATGAAAAATAAATTTCATGTCAGTTTAAATTTTACTCAGGAAAGTAAAAACAAAGAAAAATAAAATAGAAAAAGGAAAAAGCACTAAATTGAAAAATGCGGAAAAAGTTTAGAATAAAAAAACTTATGAAAAGTAACATTTTCTAAATTTAATTAGGTTCACATTTTCTTGATCATTAGTCAAGTCGGACATTAATCTTCACTTTTGCATCGTCGTAACTGTCACGGTGGCTGTTGTGCTATGGCAGTGCGGTTTTTATAATGCGGTAACAAAAATGCTAAGTATTTGATTTAAAGTTGCGGTTGTTACCCATTGTGGTTGCTTTTATGCATAATGGAATGTTTTTGAAAAAAATTGCAAAATAGTTTCAAGTATTTACATTAAGCTATTTTTTCTCTAAACAATTTGAATAAATGATAAATGTCATAATAAGTAGAAGTGTTTGTCAAAGTCAAAAACAAATTGAGATTCTAGCTTATCAGAGTTGATATTTCAAAGTAGAAGGCTCACGAAATAATGAGAACTTTCTTAAATTGGTTCGAGAATGTTTTAAAAAACATTCAGAATTCGAAATTACTTTTGTTTTTGTCGAAAATTTGTGTTTTTTGACATTTTTTTGAATATTGTTCATAAGCCACGAAATTGTTGGAAGTTTTTTAACTAAACATTTTAACCCATTTTCGTTCACGCTGCAAAAATTATTTTATATTTTGATGCAAATTATATTTTAAGAGTAATTGGCACTAATTGTAAATCCAACGTTAAAAAATTTGTACCTCCTTTCGTTTTAGCGTTATGTCGAAAAATCAAATGTTCAAATTAATCGAACCTTGGCCGTTAGCCATTACCACAAAATCCCATAAATATACGACCAAGCGTGGTTGGTGAACACCCTATAATCCACCAGCCGGAAGATAAATATCGTCGATGCCAGTTAAAAAGGGGTGCCCATAAGCCTTGTGATGCTAAAATTCGCTAAAAATTACTTCCTCCCTCCTCTACGTGACGGGGTTTTTATACCCTACACTAAGGGTATATTCACTTTGTCCTTCCGTTTGTAACGCAGAGAAGGAGGCGTGGCAGGTATAGAAAAGTGTATATATTCTTGATCAGCGTCACCTCCTAGCTTGGGTTTTCATGTTTGTATGTCTGTGGAAATATTTTTGTCACGGGAAAGCTAAGCAAGATAATTAAGTGAAATTTGACACAGTAAGTTGCAAAAGTTAGCTCGTGGGATTGACAATTAGGGAAATCGGTCTACGAACACGACCAACGCCTATACAAAATATATATTCAAATCCCAATATTAAGATACATAGATACTAAGGATAGTAGGATCACTATGGAGCCTTTTGATCTATGTGCTGCGTTATTCCCGCCACCTTAACCGAACCTAACCTAACCTAACCTAACCTAACCTAACCTAACCTAACCTAACCTAACCTAACCTAACCTAACCTAACCTAACCTAACCTAACCTAACCTAACCTAACCTAACCTAACCTAACCTAACCTAACCTAACCTAACCTAACCTAACCTAACCTAACCTAACCTAACCTAACCTAACCTAACCTAACCTAACCTAACCTAACCTAACCTAACCTAACCTAACCTAACCTAACCTAACCTAACCTAACCTAACCTAACCTAACCTAACCTAACCTAACCTAACCTAACCTAACCTAACCTAACCTAACCTAACCTAACCTAACCTAACCTAACCTAACCTAACCTAACCTAACCTAACCTAACCTAACCTAACCTAACCTAACCTAACCAAACTTAACCTAAGCGCAAGCTCTGGTCAAAAACTAGGTGAACTCGGACAAGAGGGCGCGGCACCTCCGATATCAGCAAAAGCTTCAAATTGCTATACTGACAGCTTTTTTTTAGATGATCGAACCAAATTTTATTCAGACATTAAGAACAGTAAGTGCAATATCTAAGCAAAAATTATACGGAAAACTCGGAAAATTGGGCATGACATATCGCATACAAGCAAAATTTACATACATAGTTCTGTAGTGAAAGCGTTATTTGAGGTAATGAAATCAAATTTCGTTCGTACAGATGGAATAGTTAGTGCAAAATATGACCAAAACTAAGTGAAATCAGTCAAGAGGCTGTGGCGCCTCTCGTACAAGCAAAATTTTCAAAATACTTATTGTAGGGTTTTTAATTTTCGGCCAGCGCAAAGGTAGCACCCTTACTAGTTTTTCTTCACAGAATGAATGACAAAGATCGTAAATTTTTTTAGTGGTATAGATAATTTTCGGTTCCAAAAATCCAAAAAATTTTGTTTTTTTTTCAAATGGACCGCTTTTCAACCTCATTTTAAAATCGATCAGCTAGTATTTCATTCAGAACAGATTCAGAAACTGCGAAGTAGCTGGAATTAGATGCAGTGAACCGTTTGATTAGGAATTTTCATTGAACTTATTTTTGATTGAGGATAGAAGAACTCTGATATGGAACTAAATATAACTTGAAAAACCATTATCCACTCTAATTTTCTGTAAGTTTTTGGCTAAATTGACTTACCATTTTTGTAGAAATAGCCAACAAAAAAGTGATTTCATCCAGAATAAATGGGAAATGACCCCTTACTACATTTGAAATAATTCAATTAAAGAATATGTATAATAAACATGTTGTAGTTGCAAATACACTTTCCTACACAAAACAGCCAATTTTAATTATGCTGTCAATGTTATCAAATCGAAATCATCTTGAAAAATAAAAAATAAAAATGTTTTTCATAAAACTCCGACTACTCCACATCAAAAGCAGCATTTTAATGAAAAAATCATATACCAATGCATGGGCAGAAGAACAAAAAAGTGTATGGTAAGCAAAGTCCTTTCTCACCTTAATACACATGATGATAACCAAACATAATATAAAACGTCCTGGACAAGAAGCACATGCACATAAAACGTTATTCAATTAAATATGAAACACAAATACAGCAAGGATTAAACAAACCAGATAAAAAGCTGTAATGTATAGAAAATATGACTAGAAGGAGAAAAGACCCACAGTTACATAGATATACAGCGAGTGGCTGATTGTCCAAGATAGACTGGGAGCAAATTAACATTTAGATTAGCAGCACTGACAAGATATCTGCAATGGCAAATAAAATGAAATACGAATATCTCAATGGGGAAATTACAGGAGAAAAAAAAAGAGTAAAAAATATACAAAGGAAAAAGGATAAAAATAAAACAGAAAGTGCGGGGTTGCTCTAATAAAATTACTGCTGCTTGTTTAGACAAGTAAATAACTGCGAGTACTTGGAAAAATGTTGTATATTTATTTCAGCTAAGGTTACCATAGGTAAAATTGACGTTTGGAAATGCCGCCCAAATTATTTTACTATAAATTTGGACGATAAGCATTTTGGAAATAACTTCCAAAAATTTGGGCCTTATTTCGTTTTTTTTGGGCGTTATTTCGTTTTTTTTTTTAACGAAATATCGTCCAAAAAAAAAATAACGCTCAAAAAATAAAACGACGCAATAACGCCCAAAATAAAAACGAAACCACACCCATACAAATTTGTGCGGTAATCATTTTGGAAATGACGAACAAAATTTATTTCTTTAAAAATAGTTCGGGAGTTGTTTCTTTTTTGGGCGTTATTTGGTTGTTTTTTTTTTTAACGAAAGAACGCCCAAAAATAAACGAAATAAAGCGCAAGTTTTGGGCGTTATTTCCAAAATGATTTTCATATGTATTTGAAAATAATTTGGGCGTTATTTGGTTTTTTCTTTTTTTTTGGTGTTATTTCGTAACGCCATCATAAAATTGTAGCGAAATGCTAAACAAGTAACTTTTTCTAATATACTATGTCAAAAAATTTATAACAGGGGCTATTTTGATGTAAAATGTTCGATCTTTTTAAATTTTTCGACCATAACTCACAAGATATTAATATTTCAAAAAAACTTTGTAAATGAGAATTTTTGATTGTTGAACGCCCTCGGTCGGCAAAATGCATTTTTTACTCAAAGTCGAGGCATCGTTCGAAAAAAGTGAAAAAGGCATAAAATGCTTAGAATCGTCCAAGAAATACTTTTGAATTTTTTGAGGCATATTAAAATTAAAAAAAATTTAAATAAAATACTTAAAGTGTCTCAAAAAATTCTAAAAAAAAGCACACGTATTTTTCGAAGTATTCTAAACAATTAATGCTGTATACACTTTTTTGTAAGATGCCTTCCTTTTGAGTAAAAAAAAGTTTTGCCGACCGACCTAGACCGTTTGGTGTTAAGGAAATTCATACATTTTACAGTCTAAGTAGTACAATTTTGCAGAAGGAAGTTTTTTTTGAAAAATTTATGTCTTGTGAGTTATGGTCGAAAAACTTTAAAATACCGAACATTTGACATCAAAATACATACAATTTACATACGAAATAGAGGTCGATAAAAACCATTATGCAGCTAACTTTACAAAACCCGTAGGTTATGGTAGGACTATCGTTCCAGAATCGCCAAGACTTTTTTCCCGAAACTCAACACCGAGATTTTTTGTGAAGTGGTATTGCTACTTAATGAAAACAACTTTTTTTCTGCGATATCTTTAAAAGGCCTTTTGATTCTTTCCATTCCCCTAAAAAAGCGTGAAAAGGCATAAGAACACCATTTAAATTAGTAATGTTGGCATCCACGATGATATTTCAGTAAAACACACACTTTAAATAAAAAAAGAGTGGTGTCACCACCCGAACCAATTCAGGGCCCAGACTCGACTTTGACAGCCACTTTGAAAAGCAATTAGCACATTGTGTTGAGAGAACATTTTGGTTACATTCGGTTTTCAATCACAAAATATAATAAATTGACTGCATAAATATAGATTGCGGTCAGCTTTTCGATTGATTCACTTCGATTTATCGCACTTGGAAAATAATTGAAAAAAACTTTTCTGTTGACTTTCACTCAATCAAAAATTATTTTCTGTCAAAAGTTACGGGGGGTGCCCACACCCAAACCATGCCCACAGGCGGTACTCTTCCCCTACTCTTCTGCTACCCTTATACTTTTTTCTTATGTTTCAATAAACTTATGTATACCTTCGAAAAAAATGCTTCATCTTAGCCTAAAAAAAAAATCATTCATCACTTGAAAATTTCTCCCACGAAATTCTCGAGGGACACGCTGTAGTTCGATCCCGAAATCATTTCTATTCGAACATCAAATCCAATTCATACTCCCTAGTTTGTTCGGATTAGCTCACAGAAATATTTTTGAAAGGCACCAAAACAATTTGTTAAATGTCAAAAAACAAAACCGAAAAGGCAAAAATTATTTACGAATAACGAATTTCAGAGCAACAATTGTTCGAATTCGAACAGATTTACTTACGAATCGAACTACAGGGTGAACCTCCTTTTTTCAATTTTGGGAATAGGTAATAATCGACCAACTTCGGCCATCGCAACACGGCTCTTGTAAATATACGCGTACTCGTGCAGTTGAGTTGGAGAACACCTTTGGTCAATTTTATTTTTCTCTGACAGTTTCTTTGAACCACTCTAAGATTGAAGCGTAGTATTACATAGTTATGGAAACACCTTTATCTTTGTAATCTATCAACAGGATCTCTTCTGAGTCTCAAAAGTCTGTCGCCATGATTTTCACAGCCGAATGCGATACCTTAAACTTCTGAAGTAGTAGTGTCATGCCACTGCATAGACTCCTGTTTGGGTTCAGGTTCATAATGATGAACCCAAGTTTCGTTCCCAGTAACAATTCGAGTCAATAGTCCATATCTGATTTTACAAAAGTGGTCCAAAAACTTGTGGGAATACTTCAACCGCTGTTTTTTTGAGGCTTCGTGAGCATTCTCGTCACCAATCTTGCGCCGACTGTTGTCATGCCAAGGGTTATCGTAGCGACTTTTAAAAATTGTTTTATCTGATACTCCAACCGTTTTAGTTGGGCATCTTCTAATAGTCCGGGAGCCGGCAATACTAAAAGTGCCGTCATCGCGGATTCTGAAATTTTCAATGCAAAATGGTAGTTTACACTAAGACGAATAAGAAAATCTTGGTCAGCGTGGTTATAGCCTGGCAGAAATATTTTTAAATGATTTTTGAATTATTAAACTTTCGGAATGTTTTGCCGTCACCGCGGATTTTGATCAATCTTAATATTAATCGATGGTAAATTTCATAACCAGTCAGAAAAAATCCGGCCGACCAATTTTTTTTTGCCGAAAATGACCGGCAGACCTATTTTAATGGTGGGTACAATTTCTCTGTTATCACGGAAATTTTTTTTTTTTTTTTTAATTTACGTATTTTAATGTCAAATTTAAAAATATCTTGATATGCGAGCTTAGAAACTGCCGGAAGTACCCACTGTCGCACCATTAAAATAGATCTGTCGGTCATTTTCGACAAAAAAATTTGGTCGGCCGGATTTTTTCTGAATTGTTGTGAAATTTACCATCGATTAATATTAAGATTGATCAAAATCCGCGATGACGTCAAAACATTTCGAAAATTTAATAATTCAAAAATCATTTAAAAATATTTCTGCCAGGCTACAACCATGCTGACCAAGCTTTTCTTATTCGTTTCAGTGTAAGCTACCATTTTGCATTAAAAATTTCAGAATCCGCGATGACGGCACTTTTAGTATTGCCGGCTCCTCGCCTATAATATTCATTTTTTTTTTTTTTTTTTTTTTGATTTTCACTTCAATTTTACAAAAATTTCAAAATTTATAATACAAAAAGTTTTAAAAATTTCAATTAGTTTTTTCATTATAGAGCAAAGAAAGGTAAACTATGCTAAATTTCTTCAACATAAATTGTTTAGCTTAAAATTAAAAAATACATGGTGAGTGCACTTTAAGTCGAAAATTACTCGACACTCTTTCAACAAAAGAGCATCTGTCTTTTCTTCAGGAAAAATCCTTCTGTTTAAATACTTTCCACGTGGAATTTTGTGTACATACTCCACGATAACCTTAAAACTGTAACTGGTCACTCTGATCTAAACGAAAAAACGCACACTCCCAATAAACATCCATCCACGCAGTTAGAGTTACACAAGTAACATTAACGCCAAAGGATACTGTTTGAATGATGATGTCGCTGACGATGATGATGATGACGACGATAGTGATGGTAGCGACTCTCACTTTAATCCTTTCGTCTCGTTTATGTTTGTCTTTGTATCGTTGATCTTTAGCGTAAATCCTACGCTCGCAACACATTCTTGCAATGCTATCAATGTTGTAGGTAGTGTTGCCAACAGCGTTGACATGATTGCCATCATCGTCGTCGTCATCATCAGTAGCAACACTAACAACAGCAACAACAACATTAACAATAATGTTATCTCCCAACATCAACGCTTTTGTGTAAATGGCGTTAATGGCAGACAGCAGCGGCAGTGGCAGTGGCAGCATCGTTAGCAGCCAGGACAGACGGAAATATACATAGATGGACAAAAATTGAATACTTGGAATTGTTAATTCAGACAGACACTAGACTCTCAGTTACAAAAACACCGCCGCCGTCGCCACCCACTCACCACCCAAGAGGAAAAATTTCTAGCGCTTCTGATCCAAGCACTTCAAAAGTGCTTGTCCCCATAGAAATATAGAAGCACTATCACAATGATTTTTTATAAGGTTGCAGTAAGAACAACGTGAGTTCGAACCCAGCCCGGGAGATTTTTTTTTTTACTTTTTTTTAATTTTTTTTGCTTTATTTTTTTTTTTTTAATTAAATATTTTTTATTCAACATCTTTTATTTCACTTTTCTATTTTCCTTTCTCTTATTAATTTACTTTTGTTTAACCGAATTGAAATTGATTACACAATGATTCCATATAAGGCTGCAGTAAGAACAACGTGAGTTCGAACCCAGCCCGGGTGATTTTTTTTTTCCGTTTTTTTATTTGTTTTTGCTTTATTTTTTTTTTTTATTAAAATATTTTTTATTCAACCTTTTCTATTTCACTTTTCTATTTTAATTTCTCATTTTTATTTACTTTTGCTTACTTGAATTGAAACTGATTGCACAAAGATTCTATGTAATGCTGCAGGACAGCATTTGCTTAATATACAAATTTAATACCTCTTCATATCATCGGGCGTTGGTGGAGCGGTTTAAAGGGTTGGTAAATGTAAGAAAAAAATATCTAGGGTCGTGGATTCAAATCCTGGCGCGGCCAGTTTTTTTTTTTTTTTCTTTTTTTTTCTTTTTTTTAATTTTATTGAAAAAACGCTTACCGCAGCATTACAAATAAGCGCTTTAAAAACTCTTTTTTGGTAAGGCTGCGGTAAGCTTTTGCTCGCTTACATCCTATGACATGCAATGTTAAAAAGAAAGTATTGTTCTTACGGAGCGGAAGCGCTTATTGGTGAAAAGGATGCACTTCAGAAGGGTTTTTGAAGCACTACTTTTCCCCTTGGGCATAGACGAGCGCATACTCGTACATATATTGTAAATATTTAATGCTTTCAGAACATTCAGCTTTTCCACTAAATAAATAAATGATAACAAATGGCAACAGAAAGGGATTTTACCGACATTTTTTGCATTTTATGTGAACTTTCAAAATCAATGGGTCTTGCTTGGGTTTACTCTGGTGGAGGAAAAATGTCCATAAGTCCAAAAGTCAAAATGGCACAATATTCAAAGACTTTGGCGATATTTTTCTAGTGTTGTGCTTGGAGAAAATCTGTACAAAAAACACAGGCTCTCCAGGCTTACATATAATAAAGTATCGGTTCTTCAATTTTGAACAAAAAATTTACCTACTCAAGAAAACCTAGAAAAGAAATTCATTTTTCGTTACCCACGCTGTGCTTTTACCTACTTGGGGAGATATATACAACACAAAAATCTGAATTTGTTCTGGATAATTTTTTTTTTTGAACAATTTAGGATCGCTGATTTCGAATCTGGCAACAGTTTTTTCCTATCTGGTCTCAGATCAGACTTATTTTTGATTTAAAGTGCAGAAAACGCTATTGTCAGACATATGGCGTACAGTGAATCAAAAATGTGTTTTTTATGTCCAAATTTGTTGGCCAAGCATTTAATAAGGAAACTAGTAAGGGTGGTATCTTTGGCTTGGCCAAAAGTAAACACCCTACACTGCATTTCAAGTATATTCAGGCCTATCACTGCATCCATCGTAGATACGAATTTCGTGAAATCTACGAAAGTGCTATCATTGAATTCGAATTGCTACGACGTGAATTCAAAATTCGTAGATTAGGATCACTTACTCCATCCAAAACTAACATTTTTTTTTAGTTTTCGACGACTAGGTATGAGTACCGAAGAAATATCATAATATTATTTAAGTAATACTTCAAACTTTACGAATAACGAAGTTACGTTCGTAATTTTTTGAAATCAATAATAGCATTTTCGTAGATCTCACGAAATTCGTATCTACGATGAATTCAATGATAGGCCTGATTATTAAACACTTAGTTGATAAATACTTTGCATTATTCTTGTAAATACAAGTTTTTATTAAAATAAATTGTTTTATTCTTCCATAGCTCCTAGGAGAGTACAAGAACAAATTGCTTATATGGGAGTGCCACGCCTTCTCTGAGTTAACCTAGATTTTGCGTAAAGCATGCATTTACTGTTCTGAGTGTTTGAAAAAATTCGGCTAGGTTTTCTTAAACAAATCTTTCAGTGTAGCATTTTGAAACTTTCGCTTGTATGGAGGTGCCACGCTCTCTTGTCCTGCTTCGCCTTCTTTTTGCTCAAAGTTTGCAATTAATGTTTTTAGTGTTTGGGTGAAATTTGGTTGGATTATCTCAAAAAATACTTTCAGTATATCATTTTGAAACTTTTGCCCATATGAAAGGTGCCACGCCCCATTGTTTGAGTTCGCTTGGTTTTTCCTCAGAGCTTACATTTATTGATCTGAGTGTTTGAGTGCAATTTTGTTGGGTTACCACAAAAAACGCTTTCAGTATAACATTTTGAAACTTTTGTTTATATGTCCTAATTCGCCTAGTTTTTGCTCAGAGCCTGTAGTTACTATCCCTGGTATTTATGTGTATTTTGCTTCTGTTATTGCAAATAATGCTCTTATTGTTGCATTTTGAACATTTTTTGACCGATTTCACTGAATTTCAATTCCCCGAGCTAACTTTGACGACCAAAGCAGAATGCCAAATTTCATTGAATTATGTTGCTCAGTTTTCTCAACAAATGTATATCCACGCACACCCAGCCAGCCAGACAGACAGACATGGCTATATCGATGCAGGAGGTGACGCTGATCAAGAATATATATACATTTCCATACCTGCCACGCATCCTCTGCGTTACAAACGGATGCGAAGTGAAGTGAATATACCCTGGGTATAGGGTATAAAAAGTCACAACATTTTTAAAAATCTTCGTTTTTACTTTAGTTCTGGGAGCTCAAATCCGAAATATCGTATGATGGAAATTTACAATATTATTTACCCGATTTTCACATTGTATTGTAAGGTTTTGTGATATTTATTTTGTCAAAATTCTCGGCATTGTCCGAGATATTAAAAATCTTATTGTCTCGGGAACCATTAGTCCAATATGAGTGATTTTTTTTAAGGGTAGATATTTTTTGGCGTATATTTTTTACAAAATGCTCTTGGCTTTGTCCGTGATATTCAAAAACCTTAATCAGGCCTATCACTGAATCCATCGTAGATACGAATTTCGTGAGATTATTGCATTCGAATTGCTACCCGATTAAAAATGATAAAAGGCTGAACGGGGGCTTTTTGACTTTTTTAGTACCGTACGTGGTCGGTACAAAACTAAAAAAGCCCAAAAGGCTGTACATACGGCTGTACAAGGGCTGTACAATTTATTTTTTCTATTGACGTCAAAATAAAATTTTTTTATCATATAAAATTGAATAACAGAATATATATTGGGTGTATGCATTAATTTCCATCGTTTTTGTTTTTTTTATTTGAGACTTTATTTAAAGAAAATGGTACAATGTATTTTATTCAAAGTATTGTCCATCGCTATTAACTACTTCTTCCCATCTTTCTGGCAATTTATGGATTCCATCCCAGAAAAACTGCGCCGTCTTGGCGGCCAAAAACGAATCGAGTCAATTTTCGATATCTTGAACTTAAGTGAAGCGTATTCCTGATAGGGTATTCTGCATCGATCGGAACAAATGGTAGTCTGATTGTGCAGGGTCTGGGCTATAAGGCAGGTGAGGCAAAATTTTTATAGATTTCCCATCCGTTGTTTGCCAGGTAATTTTTGACTGGGGCAGCAATATGTTGACGAGCGTTATCGTGGTGGAAAATGATTAACTCGTGTCTGGTCGCATACGTTGGCCGCTCTGCCTGGATTTTCTGCTTCAATTGGATCAATTGTTGACGATAGAGTTAAGCATTAATGGTTTGGTCCTGACCAGGACGTTCTTTGTCTTCGACATCAAAATCGCCACTTTTAAACCGTCAAAACCACTCACGACAGCTTGATTCAGCTGGAGCATAGTCCCCATATGCTTCTACAAGAATGCGATGGCTTTCGGCAGCTGGTTTCTTTGAAATATAGTAGTGAAGTAAAACTTCCCGCAAATGTTGCTTTTTCGGAACGAACTCGGACATTTTGGAGCACAGTAAAATTTATGATGCGGATGAAAATTTTCAAATCTAATGATGCAAAGTTGTTGACAGATGCCTAGGCTTCAGATATGACGTTTCTGATCTAACATTTAAGTTACCATGTGTTAATGGCGACATCTTTTGAAAAACGATGGAAATTAATGCATACACCCAATATGATATAATAAATTTTCAGCCAGCTACTCAATAATGATGGCTTTAGCTCAGCTCGTTAACGCGCAAACACTTGGGATTCCCAAAAATTTAAAAAAAAAATTGTAATTTCAATTTAAAAAACAACAACCAACAGGCCAACTTCGTATGTCAAAAAAAAAAAAAAAAAAAAATTTTTCCGATATCCTTGGGTTTTGAACCCCGACTAATGTTCTGAGTCGCACAACTTAACAATGTCTGCCACATTTGAATTGTTTTCTGTTCGTCCAAAATCATATAAAATAAATTTCAATAGAACAATAAATTTACGGCCCATGTACAGCCCACATACAGCCCATGTACAGCCCACGTACAGCCCATGTACAGCCCATGTACAGCCCATTGTGTACGGCCAAAATGTCCTGCAAAAACACCATGTTCAGCCCTTGTACACCCCAAAAAATGTAATGAAATTTGGCCCTTGTACGGCCTTTGTACAGCTGTAATATAAAAATTGTTTTTTTTTTTTTACTCGGGCACGACGTGAATTCAAAATTCGTAGATTGGGATCACTTAATCCATCCGAGACTCAATTTAATTTTCGACTAGATATGACTACCGAAGAAATATCATAATTTTATTAGAAGTACTTCAACCGCCATGAATTTCGAAGTTACGTTCGTATTGATTTGTTGAAATCAACAATAGCATTTTCGTAGATCTCACGAAATTCGCATCTACGATGGTTTCAATGATAGGCCTTCACAACTCGGAAACCAATAAACTGATTTAAGTGATTTTTTTATGTGGGTTGTATAATTTTTTTTTGAAGCTCATTCGGCAACGTCCTGGATATTAAAAAACAAATCCGCGTTCTTAACTTTCAATGTGTTTCAAGGTTTCAATACATTTTTGAATATTTTTTTTTTTAGAATCATCGATAAAAAAAAACTATATTTGTATGAATTACAGATGTGACACTGATAACTTAAATCACTAATTCAGGAGTAACCGTATCAAAGGGCCTAAGCACGATTATGAGGCAAAAGTAGTAACATAATATTAATCGTTTGACATTTTGTTAGAAATGATTAAAATTGTTTTCTGTTCTCACGAAAAATTTACCTGATGTGAAATTAATGCCATTATTTTGAAAAAATGGTACCGATCAAATAACCGATTATTATGGCACATAATATGTATGACATTACTTTTACCTCGTAATGGTACTTATGCCGTTTGGTAAGGCCACTCCTCAATTGTTGTAGCCTTAGAACAAATACTATTTTATTGAACACAACCAAAATGCAAGAGTAATGCAGTTTTGTCAAGAACGATAGAATACAAAATTCTAAATAAAAAAAGGCACAATAAACAAAAGAGGAGTATGCACCATTTACGTCACGATGTCGTAAATGTGGTTTCTATCATTCTTGCAGTTTTGCAAACAGCTGTTTTCGATCGACTGTAAGTAAGAGAAAACAAGAGAGAATGCATCAACGCATCTTGCATTAAGTGGCAGTGTTGCCAGAATTTTTTGAACAAAAAGAAGAATTTTTACCAAAAAATTTTCCAATGGCAATTCACACTGCGGGTATTCCACAAATCGCCGGTGCTTACGAAGACTATCTCTTCTTAAAATGCGGACAAGAAAATCATTTTTTTCAAACTGCGGCGAAAAAGATCTTTTTTGTGCCAATGCAGACACGAAAATCACTTTATACAAAATGCGGCGAAGAAAATCACTTGTTACAAAATGCGGCGAAGAAAACTTCGCTTCATTCGCTGCGATTTGAAGTGAAATGTTTATTTTCGTAACTCGTGAATACTTTCACTAAGTAAAGAGATTTTCTTCGCCGCATTTTGTAAAAAGTGATTTTCTTCGCCGCATTTTATAAAAAGTGATTTTCTTGTCCGCATATTACAAAAAATATTTTTTTCGCCGCAATTTAAAAAAAAAAAAGATTTTCTTCGCCGCAACTTTCGGTTGGAAGATTCTCTTGGTAAGCACCGGCGAAATAGTGTCAGTCCCTAGAAAATATTGTAGGTAACTCGTAAAACTATAAAAATTTGTGATGATTTTGGCCATTTGTACAATGTTTTTGTGCGACTTATATTTTTAATAATTTTTTTGCAAAATAATATTACAAAACAAAATTATTTCATTCACGGTTGGCTCGTACGAATGTTATTTAAGAAATTCTGTCACTACAAAAATTTAAGTTATCTCAAATTCATACGTAAGTACAAGAAGTTAGATTTCAAAAATTGTATAATCTTAATTGAAGTTACAGCGCATTTTTATCATTCTACGTCTAAGTACGCCTAGCCTAAATAGAAGAAAACGTAATGAAAAAAAAAACTATATGTAGACGCTTTCAACTTATTTTACAATGCTTAATCGGATTCCGGTTTCGGAATCGCTCTATCATTTCAGAACTATAGAAAAAAAATGTTTATGTTTATTTTAAGGTATATACCTGACAGGGTAGTTGAAGTACTAGTTTTTTACATCTGCAAGATTAAGTTTTTTATTAACTCATTACTATAGTTATAAAAATGTGTCGCAAAAATTATGTCATCTCTGATTTGAAGCCAAGTTGATGTTGACAGCTGCTCAAAAAGACAGATTAAGAGTCTGTTTTAGGTATGTAGATGATTCTCCGAAAATGTACCATTCATTGTTCCGGGGGTCAAAAATTTGTTTAAAATTAATATTTGATTTTTAAAATATTTAATACAGATACCTACTTAATTTAATTTAGAAAAAAAAATAAAAATACAAAATTTTAATATTTTACTATGAAATTATAACATAAAGTGTTAAAGTCATTCTCTGTCTTATCCCTAACCGCTCTTTGTGCACTTAATTCGCACGTTACGCATATTGCGTTATTTTCCTAAAAAACTAAAATGAATTTTATTCAAGTGGCTTCGTGTTCCGAAAATTCCATATCAAATCCATTCTTTGAATTCACAGACATTCCAAAATATGGTCAAATTTCTAAATTCTGGCAACACTGAAGTTTATCAGCAAGCACAGGTACGCAGAGATATATAACCAAGAGATGATAAGAAGTACTGGAGCAATTTTTTGAGGTTTGTGTTCTCCGCAGACGGTAGCTTTGACGAATTTAGAAGTTGAACGGTAGCGTAATTCAACCAGAAAATCTGTTTATATCTCTTCGCTCTAACTAACTGCTGATGAGAAGAGATGTATACAGATTTTTGGTTGAATTACGCTGCCGTTCAACTTCTGAATTCGTAAAAAGCTACCGTCTGCGGAAAAAAATTGCTCCAGTGCTTCTTTGCATCTCTTGGTTATATATCTCTTCGACAGGTAGAAAAGAGCGTAAGTGTAAAACATGAGATTTGTTTTGTTGGCATGGTAATGCGATCGAAGCATAATGCAGCAGATGGTTTCGTGCTGGCATTAAGTTGTCAAAGTCGTGTCTAAAAATATAAACTCGTAAATAGTTTCTGTCAGTTTGGTTTTATTTTAAGAAAAAATTGTAAATAAACTCTAGACGCTAGAAATCAATACTGTAACTAAGGTAAAGAGAAATCGAGAGTTTATCCTAATTTAAAAAAGTGTCCATTATACATCTTTTTTGGTATTTGTACCCGGCTTTATGTGTATAATTAAAAAATTTTGAGGAGATACATAGGTACAGTTGCATATTTTAATCTACAGAAAAATCCACATTTATTATCTTTTTAAAAGATTATGGGCAGCGTAGCATTCGTTGCGGTACCTGGTCAAAAATTATATTATTTTTATGAAAAATAACCCTAATAAAAAGCAAACAACCTGTGCTATTGTTGTTATTGTTGTTGTGTTTTTATCTAAAAATTTTAAGAACTGTCAAAAAATTATATATATCAGTTTTTGCTTATCTTTAGAATCAGACTTGGGGGTTTTGCATTAGATTTTATTTTTCACTGAACTTAGTGCTAGTGAAAAAATATTCACTATCAAGGAATTTATTTAGTGTTAGTGCAAAATCCTTCACTATCAAAAAATTCATTAAGTGGTAATGAAAAAGATTTTCATTATCACTAAATTTATTTAAAAGTTTTAAATAATATTTCCACTAAATTTAGTGATAGTGAAAATTCATTCACTATCAAAAAATTGATTTAGTGGTAATGGCAAATTTTCCATTATCACTAAATCTAATGAAAGTGAAAATTTGTTCCATTGAATTTAATGAAACTTTAATGAAAATTTTCAATAAATGTTGCAATAAATTTAATGAAACATTTTCACTTTCATTAAATTTAATGAAACTTTAATGGAAATTTTCATTAATGTTTCATTAAATCCAATGAAACAAATTTTCACTATCACTAAATTTAATGAAACTTTAATGAAAATTTTCATTAATGTTTCATTAAATTCAATGAATATATATATGTTCACTTTCAATAACTTCAGTGATTTTTTTATTGGAAATTTCAATTCAATTAAGACAAAATATGCCGTGCTAGGTCAAAATATTTTGATATCTTTAAATTTTTCCTTCGAGATCTTGTACGAAGCGATTGCGTGAACATTAATCCTACTATTACTTAAAAAAGCTTACGAAAGCTGTTTTAAGCATTTAGTTGACAAAGCGCAGAAATTATTTGGGTCAGAAGAACTTCAAAAACTAAAAGTCGTGCTTGCATTTGACTTTAATGAATCTCCTTCAAACTGTTTTGTTCGTTTATTCGAAGATTTTGCAAGTTTTTACCCGAAAAGCTCTCATTCATGTACGCTTTATGCTTAAACGAGAGCTTTTCGGCTAAAAACTTGCAAAACCTCAGAGTAAACGAACAGCTTGGATTTTAATGAAAAATTCTATTAAAAGTTTCATTAAAAGCTTCATTAAATTTAGTGAAACTTTAATGAAAATTTTCTTTAGAAGTTTCATTAAAAGCTTCATTAAATTTAGTGATAGAAAAATTTTGTTTCATTGAATTTAATGAAACTTTAATGAAAATTTTCTTTAGAAGTTTCATTAGAAGCTTCATTAAATTTAGTGATAGAAAAATTTTGTTTCATTGAATTTAATGAAACTTTAATGAAAATTTCCACTAATGTTTCATTAAATTCAATGAAACAAATTTTCATTATCACTAAATTTAGAGCAATTTTTATTGGATATTTTCATTAAATTTTAATGATAGTGAAAAACTTTCCACTATCATTTAATGAATTGTTAGATAGTGAAAAATTTTTCATTACCATCAAATGAATTTTTTCATAGTGAAAAAATTTCCACTATCACTAAATTTAATGGAAAAAATTTTCACTATCTCTAATTAGATTTAGTGGTAGTGGAAAAAGTTTCACTATCAAAGTATTCATTAAATATTAGTGAAAAGCTCAATGAACTAAAAAATTTAGTGCATTACCCCCAAGTCTGTTTAGAATATTTGGTTATACGATTTTCCTCATATTAACATCATTATCTACGGGAATTTTATGTGCTGACGATACATTTATCTATGTAGGTGACTTTTATCCTCTGGATGCATTAAGAAAAATTCAAAACCACGTAAACAAAATTGTTGTCTTTTACTTATAAAAGACTATCTTTTACCCGCGACTTCGTCTGCGCAGTATTAGTACTTCGAATAACCTAGATTTTCTTCCAAAGTTTCATCATTCTTCATGCTATTTACATAATTAAAAAAATTTGAAGTGAAAAGGTAATATCTACAAAATGTGAGTAAATATGTGAAATACATTTATTTAAGAACCATCCCAAAAAAAATTTACACTTTGGTTTCCATCCATTATAGAATCAATCCGTAATAAATTTATTTTTCAAATTTTTTATTTGTTTCTTATATGTATATGGGTAGTATAAGGACTGCGTTCGATAAAATTGTCCGATACAAAATTCAAAAAATCTCTGGAACTAGTTGTCCGATTTTAAAAGTTAGATTTATTCTTGAACCGCAATTTTATTACAATTTTTATAACGTATCTAGAATTTTAATATTTTTTTTTACAAATTTTTTTGTAACTTTTCTGACACTCCTTCCATTAAATATTTTATAGTATTATTTGATAACTTCCTAGCTGCTGAACACAACTTTTCTCGAAAATTTTTAGCATCCTTGGCAACTTTTTTTGTTGCCTTTATCTTCTTTTTGACCAAAGCCCAGAATCTTTCAATTGACCAGATTTCTGGACAGTTTGGAGGATTTGCTTCACGAGGCACCAAAATCACATTATTTCTTAAGTACCCCTGCAAGGCCATTTTACTATAATGACAAGATGCTAAGTCTGGCCAAAGAAAGTGGAAGCTTCATGCTTTTGTGGGAAAGGCTAAAGTCTTTTTTAAAAGCATTCCTTAATATAGAATTCGGAGTTTACTGTTCCAGTGGTTCAAAAAGAATTGCTCCTTTTGCAACAACTGGCAGTTTGCTTGCCAAACCAAGAACTTACGAGGAAATTTTGACTGTTTTTTTGACTTAAGCTTTTTGTCCACATTCCCCCGCGAGTCTATAGTGTAAAATTTTTGGCCTGGCAGCGGAGTAAAGTCGGCTAAAACATACGTTTCGTCGTCCATGATGCAGCATTCAAATTTTTGGGAAAAAATTAATTTTTCATTTTATGCCGTGCTGTTTTGCTTTCGTGTTCTTCATAGCATTTCTGTCAGAAACTTTTTGTACCTTAAACGTCTTCAAACAAACCTCCTTTTTGGCTTCGTGAACTAAAAACTCGGAACACTTTACCTTCTGTGCCAGTTTTCTGCATGAAATGTTGGGGTTCTCTTTAAAATTGTGACGTAGTTCTTCTTTTTGTTTTGGTCACGAATGCCTATTTCTTTCGCGGAACCTGACTTTCGGAAGACATCCGAGTCTTCCTTAAATTTTTTCAGAAGTCTTGATTCCAATTTCACATTAATTTTGTTATTCCGAGCAATTTTATTGGTAGTCTACCGTGGGTGGTTTTCAAAAATTTTTATTATAGACTTTCGAACTTCTAGCTCGTTTGCCATTTTTAAGTAATTATGACTGACTAGGGACAAAATTTGGAAACCATAGTTTTGATACATTCAATTTAAAGCCTACTGCGAAAATATTTTTAAATTGAGTAATTTGAAAACAAGTAGTTGGATAAAATGTGTCGGACAATTTTATCGAACGCAGTCCTTACATTATAAACAGAAAAAAAAATAATACTAACACAAACATTTATAATCTATAAAATATTTGAGGAGTGATTTTTCAAAAGGGCTTAAAACCACTTCCAACCTCGAACAAACCTGAGAATGCCATCGTCATTACCATGCTAAAATGCATTCTCTAGCTCAAAATTTATCACAAAAAATGCATTTTTCCAAGGTAAAATCGTGATCAAAAGTCGCATTTCAGAACAAAAGGGCTTATTTCTATATAATTTCATAGAAATTTTAAGAGTTTGATACAAAAAAACGTATTTCGAATAGTGGCTATATGCCCCAGGCTATATAGGTGCTTACATACCATGCCTATAGACATCAAAATAAACTTCCAAATGGTGAAATAAGAGTGATTTCGAAATAAAAGGGCTTATTTCCAAACGTTTCAGAACAAAAGGGCTTGTTTCCAAATGTTTTTTACTTTTTGCAATTACTACAAATAAGTTACAACAAAAATGTTAAGGGGATTAGAATCTTTGGTCAACTCGCTACTGCAGACATTAAAAAAAATAAGTTATTGTAAACAGCCCATAAAAGTTTTTTCTCATTACTGAAAATTTGTTTAACATGGTTTTACGCCCTTTTGAAAAATCACTCCTCATTTGTTTTCTCTTCAGACCCTTCATTAAGAATTGTATACACTCAAAAAAATTTGTAGGTAAAGTAACAGTCAAAATTTACAGTCAATTTTGAATTTTACAGTTGTAGTTATTTTTACTGTAAAAATAGTCATTTTTCTATGACTATACATTTTTGACTGTTCTTCGACAGTTATTTTTATTTCTACTGTGAAGGTAAGTAAAATATATTTTGCAGTTAAATTTTACAGTCATTTCTAGAGATATAAAATGACGGAAATTTACGGTTTTTAACAGTCAAAAAAACTATTATTTTGAGGTCAAAATCAGTCACATATCTAATACGACGCCAAAAAAGTATTAAGAATTATTACGCGACTTTAAAATTTTACCTTCAGCGCGGCCAAATAGTTTCCCTTTAAAAAACTTTGATAAAATAAAAATTTTTTTATCTAAGTTAGCAAGTCTTTTCTTGTGTAAAAATTAATAAATTTGTTTATTTGTTTAAAAGACATAAAATAAGATCTGTGAATTTTATTTTTAATTAATAAATTTCTCGATTAAGAGCCAGACAGGATAGTTGGGCAACTATCCGATTCTACATAGCGGCATAAGTGAGCGACCACACGAGAGATTTGCTATACAAACTCAATTCAGACAAGATAGTTGCGCAACTATAATCATGAATTATAATACATTTTTGTATTATTTTTTCATGCAACAAATTTGTGTCAAACTGTAAGTTAATTTTGTATAGACTCTCAAATTATGTTGCTATTAACCACTTATTTCATCCATCTCGTAGATTTCTTCACGAAAACTGTATTATTTTACTCCCAAAAGGAAAGAATTGTGAAACATTTTACAACCCAACTCTGTTTTTGTGAAATATTTTAAAACACAACTCTGTTTGATTTCGGGGCATCGTTTGCTCATTTATTTCATGATTAAAATAATCACCAATATATAATCATATATTTGGTGATTATTTTAATTATGAATGTCTATGTAAACTAGCCCTTTGCAAATAACAAAGTCGCTAAAAATTCGGCAAAGTGAACACACCCTTGTTTATACTGAAACTTTGATTAAAGTAGTGAATCCAAAGTGGACGCAGAAGAAATTTTCGGCTATTCCGGAGAAGATCGTAAGTTTGATTTACAATGTACAGAATTCCAAAAAAGTGAAAATATTGAATTTGTTTTTATTGTTTTTCATGCAAGATCCCTAGAAACTCCGACCAACTTTACAATGATTCAAAATACGAGCGCAACTTCAGCCGTACTCGGTTGAAATCCCGTCAGTGTAGAATCTGTGCGTGGTCATTTCAAGGGTTATAAAATTCAAAAGTGGACTGAACAGGAGAGAGAAGCAGTCAAATATTAGTAACACAATTTAAGCCCGATTCTAAGAATTTCGCGCGTGTGCTTGTCTATAATGGACGTTTCAATGGCCCACCCAGCGCCGTAATTGATTTTGATACACGTAAGGTTCACCGACTTTTTGATTAACACGGAAGAAACCATTAAGTCCTAATGGCAAACTCACTGGTAATAAAATTTATTTCGAAGAGGTTAAAAGCACCTTTGTGGGTGAGCGACGTGAATACGAGCCACACATTACCGATCCCAATAAAACGGCAATGAAAATGGACGGCTTAAAACCAAATACTAAACACAGAATATCTATTGAAGCGACAACAAAAATGGGCGAGGGTGAAGAGTAAGTATAAAATATGTGATTTGTTATGTGGAATAATCTAATTTGGTTTCTTTTTTTTCCAAAAATAGATATTTTACTGAAAAGCGCACAAGAACCTGCAACACCTGCATTCATCTGGTATAAGGAACATTCTCACAAAGACTTGGCTAAGTTTAAAGTACAATGCCTACCGAATACGGAGGGACATCCTGGTACACATTTCTTCACAAAATATAGGTTGGTTGCTGTGTGTTTTTCAAATGTTGGCTGTGTGCTTAACACAACTCATTATAGGCGATGTTTAATTTGATTAGCGACTGTTAATATTTTTTTTTAAACCTAGTTTGGTTTGTTAAGTTTTTAATTCTAAGAAAGACTATGCAATCAAAAATGTCTGAACGGGTCTACTTTCGGAGATATAGCCATCGGAAGATCTGGATATATCTTTTATAAAAAACGGTATAAGTTGGGAACCCCTGAATGCATTTTAAAAATATTGATGTCATATTAAAGGTATTTTATCGGACTTTGTAATTGTTTTAAAAAATTTTTCAATTCGAGTCATAGTTTTCGAGATAGGACAATTTTTCAAAAATTCACCCCATTTTTTTTTCCCAAAAAAAACTTATTTTTCCCAAAAAATGTATTATTAACCTATAACTTTTATAACTAAATTAGAAAGCCCAATTTATTTCCTTTCATTTGATATGCAACATGTATCTGAAATTGCATCATTAATAAATTTCTATAGAAAAAAGCAAAAATAGACCAAATAATTTCCTTGAAACTAGGAACTTTTAACAAGAATGCCAGAACAACAACAACTTAACTACTACAACAACAACTCAATTTGGCTACCAAACTATGTATTGGATATATGATGGACTGATCCTCGGCCGAAGGCCACCGCAAGGCCAGTGTTGGATTTTTGGGAGTTTTAAATTCTGAGCTGCGGCCGTAGGCCCTCCATTTACCCCTACTCTTATTTAAAATTACTGTTATTTAAGTAGTAGTAAAGTTGTTGTATTTGTTGTCTGTTCTGGCATTGTTGTTGTTAAAAGTTCCTAATTTCAAGAAAATTGATTTGGGTCATTTTTGTTTTTTCTATAGAAATTTATTAAAGATGGAAAAATAACGATTTTTTGGGAAAAAAAATGGGGTGAATTTTTGAAAAATTCTCATATCTCGAGAACTGTCACTCAAATTGGAAAATTTTGTAGAGCAATTATAAAGTCCGGTAAAATACATTTCATATAACATCAATATTTTCAAAATCCATCCAGGGGTTCCCAACTTATACTGATTTTTATTAAAGATATATCCCGATCTTGCGATGGCAATATCTCCGAAAGTAGGTTCGACCCGAACTTTTTGTTGTTGTTGTTGTAATTAATTTCTAGAGCCCTATTTGGGCAAAACAAAAAAACAAGAACAGTCGCTAAAGTAAAATTTTTCCTTTAAATATAAACTACACAAACTACTGTATTTTCAATAAATTTTTATAAAATGTAAGCTGCACTAGATGAATAAATCAATAAATAAAAAAAAAAAAAAAAAAATTCGTTATTTAATTTTGACTTTAAAACAATTAAAATAACTGTAAATTACAGTTAATCTAGAAAAAACAGTAATTGAATTTTTGACTGTAAAACCATTTAAATAACTGCGATTTACAGTCATTTGATAAAAAACAGTTTTTGTCATTTGACTGTAATTTTTGACTGTCGGTTGCAATAAATTGTAAAAGACAGTAAAAAAAAAAATGACCTACAATTTCCAGTTAAAATGACTGTAAATGTAATGGGAGTCTTTTTGACTGTTTTTACAATTGTTTTTACTGTTAAATTTGTTGTTTTTACCGTCATATTTTTTTGAGTGTAGTTGTTTTATCGTGAGTATATTACGATCTTCTCCACTTATTTCTGAAATATTGTAAATTTTTGTAAAGCTCTTTTAAAGATCAGATACCTCTTAATAAGCCGAGACTCTGGGCAGTCAAGCGAACTCACACTTTTTAAAAAAAAATTTTAATTTTTGCGCTGGTACTACTCTATGCTGACCTTGGAGTGTTGAGAGGTTGCTAAAACAGGGCAGAATACTTCAATACATTCGTGAGATTCATCGTCCATTACGTGACAGTCAAATTTAGTCAGAAAGCCTTCATATAAACTTTCAGGATTGCTTTTAAATGCTTTTCATCGAAATGATGAACTCTGTAGCTTTTCATCCAACCATTCTTCTTTAATGCCACTTCAGGTTATGTGAGTGGTCATATTGTAAAACATAATGCTATGTTGAATTTATGTTTTTTCCAAAATGAAAAAACTGGAGTCTTTGGTCAACTAACAAAGCCTAGCGGGACCCATCTGTTTGGGCTAGCTGTCAGTGGCTGGGGAGGTCCTTGACTCTATTAGCTACCTGATGCCATTATGCCACTTTATTTATACTGAGTCCCTGTTATCATTACAAAAATAAAAAAATAAAAATTCAAACTTCGAAAAAGAACCGAAACTTAAGACCTGTATACTTATACAAAAGAACAAAAAAATGGAACTCTTGAAGTTCTCTTCCAACAAGTATAGGCTGCATATCTTGCGATGTAGTACAGATATGCTCGTTCTTAACCCAACCCTGCCATTGATCTTTCGAGGCGAAAATTAATGAAAGATCCCTAAACAAACATTATGCTACCATCTTTAGGACACCATGACACAGGAAACGAACACAGAAATCCTTAGCCGATCATAATTAGAAAAAATTCACGTTTTTAAATTTCTTACAAAAATGGTAAAGTTATTCATTTTATTAAACCATTAGGTTTTTACACTTATAACAGCTAACACTAATAAAGTTTTTTTGGATTAAATTTAATCAAAAAGATTTTATGGATAAATTCATATTTAAATATATATACATATGTCCTTAAATATACATGTCCCTTAACTTAAAATATTTTGATAATTTTACATCCTACAAAATTTTAACTTAGTGCAAAATTATTTTAAATGAGAAGAGCAAAAAAAAACAATCAAACGATATGAAATTTTTTAATGGAAATAATACGCAATATGAAAATATTTTATTATTGATTGGATATTATATATCCATGAGAATAATTAAAAAGACCAAACCGAAAATCAAAACCAAAAAAAATCCAAAGGAAAATCAATTTATCATTTTTAGCATTAGCGTATTTTAATAAAGATCATTAAAAAAAACTTTAACCGCAATCAACGCGTGTAAAAATTACAAAATTATATGGAATTTAAGAATCAAAACAAACTATCAAAATTGTGTATATAATAAAATGACATTTTTAAAACAAGAGAAAGGCTTAGTCTTGCACTCAGTTAAGCTGAATTAAAACACTAATTCAGTGAGACCACTAAGCGTATCTCTTGAAGAATGCGAAATGATGAATAACAATGATAAAAAACTCACATACAATTCTGCCAGCAGCTCGTTGAAAGGCCTTCCATCGATGTTGCTATGAAGATGCTGTAGGTGATGAAAATGATAAAAAATATGATCAACAACTATTATATGGCTGATCGAATTCAGCTTATGATGGTTGTTGTTGTAATGCACCGTATACTTAGAGCAAACACTTCTTTTTGCATGACATTTATCAGGGGTATGTTAAAGAAGAATAAAATCGCATGCGATTTTTCTTTAATAATGATCTATCAATTTATATGTTCTTTTTTTTTTATTAACTTTTCCTTTGCTTTTTTTTCATTTGATACTAATTTGATTTCTTTTTATTTTGCACTTATGAGTTTGTTTATGAATATTTTACTTTTCACTAAATTTTTTTCCTATACTTTCTTTAGGTTTTGATCTGAGTTTTTAGAAATTAATTACTTTAAATTTGCTTTTCACTTGATTATTTTTACGATTTCTTTATGAATAATAGGATTTTTGGAATGGTTTTTTTTTTTCTTTCTTTTTTTTCGATTTTTTTATATATAAGATTTTCTTGGGCGCAACTTGCAATTATTTTCTTTTTTATGGACAAAAACTGAATATGTTAATGTAGAATTTCACCGATTTCTAGGAAAACTTGCTTCTAACTCTCCTCGCGCAATGAAATCTTGGCCGTAGTTTTTTTGTAACGCGGTTGAATGTTTTATCGCCGATCGATGACTGAAGAAGTAAAATAATGATGATGAGCACAGGAGCTGAATTGATTATGGTTTTCCTATTTCGGTTGCCAATATTTTTTTTAAGCAAGAAATGCTTGAAAAACTTAAAATCGGGAAACTCGTGATTTCTTGCGAAATAACTTTGAGCTTTTCTTTAGTGGCTTATTCTGATTGTCATAACAATCAGACAAAATTTTAAACACTTGGTAAAGATGGCAAATAAAACTTTAGATTTTTTTTTCAAACTAAATTTACGATGATGTGCTTTGTACCAAGATCCACAAGAAAAAAAAGAATCAATTTCTTATGATGGGTATATGGAATGATTAGTACTAAAAGTTTTTGTTTTGATGTTGGCACCAAACTTCCTTCTCAGTTGCATTTGTCTAAATGAAACTTGGCATGAAGTTTTAATCCGGGCATAGTTGATGAAAAGCATACATTTTAAAGAAATATAATTTTTTTGCTGATACAAAAAAAAATTAGTAAGAACTTATCACTTTAAAGTAAAAAAAAATAAAAACAAAAGTCTAAACGTTTTTTTTTTTCTTTTAACTTATAGGATTTTGTGAATTAAGCTTACGCTGAAAATTTATACGAAAAATAAACTAGAAATTTTTATCAAAAATTTTACCCCATCGATAGGTTGTGTAGATGGTTTGTTACAATATGCGTCGTTGTATGTTTATTTCTATGTCTTTAGATCTGTTAAATCTCATAAGATATGTTTTATTGCGTTCACACTCATATGATTGATGTAAAGAGAACTTGACACTTCTCAAAAATAAGTAATTTTGAAAACAAAGAACCAAAACGAACAATTTTTAAAATTTTATTTACTTTTCAAAATGTAAACAACATTTGGCAGCTCAGCTGTTCGTTGTAAACGCTGCCTTTCAAATTCAGCACGTGACAAATGTGGAAACATAGAAGAAATTACCAACAAAACAAAATAAATGTCATATAAGTATGTCTTTGAGAATACACATACGTAATCGAAAGGATGATTTTAGGAGTAAAAACTATTCTTTATCTTTTCCAGAGTCTTTTACTAAGTATCTCCATACCAAATTTCATCTAAATTGATTCAGGGGATATTGATTCCCCATACAAACTTACATCCCCCTTTTTACTTCTTTTAGGGATGATTTGATGAGTAAAAACTATTCTATGTCTTTCTTAGGGTCTATCACTATCTCCATACTTCATTTAAATTGGTTAAGCGGTTTAAGCGTGAGAAGGTAACATACAGACAGACAGATTTACTTTTGAATTTGTAATATTTATTAGTAAGTAATTAGTAAGTAAAAATATACCTATGTAGATAAATTCATTTTAAAATATTTTGCTTATTAAAAAGTTTTTGGGATATATCGACCCAGCAGGTTCGAAAGGGTTAAAGTAAAACATTTCACTCCAATTTTAATCACTTAATTTTGGAATCACAACTGACAAGAGAAAACAATACAAAAAAATTAAAAAACGAGGGGAGATTTATATAAGACTGACGCTTGCAAGACATTTTCTTGTTTGAGTCATGTTTTGAGGGACATATGCATGACAATCTTGTCTTGTCTTGTCAGTGACTATGTTTACAATATGTCGATTGTATGTCGCCTAAAAAATGTAAATGAAGCTCAGTCACCACTAAGTCACTGAAGAAAATGTCAAGTAGGTCAGCTTGCGCTACGGGGTTGTTTTACCAAAGTCATCTTGAAATCACGCAAGGAAAACTTTTCTATAACATTTATATTCTGGCCTAATGGTTCTTTTTGACCAACTTTTCTACATAAATATTCTGCGGAAAATTTCATTAGAAGACACCAAAGACGAGAAATGTATTTTAGCTAAAAAGCAAAATGAGTTTGATTTCACGTTCTAATTTTTATATATTTTACGACTCGTTTGAGATTGCAATAAAATAAAAGCTGAGATTTGGCATAAATCGACGGTGCGCGACTTCTAAATGACCTTCAACTTAACTTAACAAAAAAAAGTCTACCGCTAAACGGGGAGGCTAACCTCCCTTTTTTGTGGATTCAAAGATCAAAAAAGTCAGTTTTTAACGTCGAACAAAAAATTTTCCAAGCAAAAATTGTAGCATGTTACATATGAGGGGTATAGAAGCAAAGGCAGCAATCTCCATTTTGTTTATGAACGTGTTTGATAGTGTTTAGTCACAAGATACCATCAAATGGAACTAGATGTCACTATCGAACATGTGCATGATTAAAAGAGAGACTGTCGTCTTTGATTCTGCACCTCTTCGATCGTACCATCTTCTTGCATTTGATGATAGCTTGTGGTCAAACACTAATAGACACACTCAGAAAAAAATGGAGATTGCTGCCTTTGCTTCCATACCCCTCATATAAAATATTCTGTGAACAAAATCAGAGGGAAACTTAAACTTTTGTTTTTAATATTGCTCAATGTATTCCGATTCCTGGAGACTTTTTGGATGTTTTTGATTAATACAAAGCCTTCGTCGATTTTTTTTTTCAGTATTTTCGGATACTTTTTGATAACACTGTTCAACGGCAAAAAATTATCTGAGTTCAGACCATAAAATTATTATTCCTTGCTATTGACATATTAGATCTGCATTTACAAAATTTTTCCATCACGTCTCAATTTTCAGAAAAATTGACAAATCCAAAATCACGACTTACATCTGCGCGAAAATAAATTAAAAAATTTTTATCTGTCAGAATTTTAAAACAAAAATGTCAAACGATTCAGAAAATAGCAGTATTTTCAAATCTGAAAAAAAATTTGAAATCGGTCCGGCAGATTTTTTTGTATGCCCGTTTATTTGAGAAAATGTACTAAAAAAACCAAACACCAACCATCTTTAATTACATAAATCTTGTCTAAATCATTACAAAATTAAAAAAAACTCTTCATGAGCTTGTGCGTCATTATTTTAACTTTATTTTAATACCAAAAACTTATGGATTAGACCATGAATAACCAATTTATTTCCTTTTGAACAAAAAATAAACATATAGAAAGTCATACAAAAGCTATTGAATTTTGTATCATAACTACTTGGAATAAAAGTACTTGTATGACTTCCTGTATGTACATTTTTTGTTCAAAAGGAAATAAGTTGGTTATTCATGGTCTAATCCATAAGTTTTTGGTATCAAAATAAAGTTAAAATAATGACGCATAAGCTCATGAAGAGTTTTTTTTAATTTTGTATAGATTTAGGCATAATTTATGTAATTAAAGATGGTTGGTGTATGGTTTTTTCAGTACATTTTCTCAAACAAACGGGCATACAAAAAATCTGCCGGACCGATTTCAAAATTTTTTTCAGATTTGAAATTATTGCTATTTTCTGAATCGTTTGACAGTTTTGTTTTAAAATTTTGACGGATAAAAATTTTTTAATTTCTTTTCGCGCGGATGTAAGTCGTGATTTTGGATTTGTCAATTTTTCTGAAAATTGAGACGTGATGGAAAAATTTTGTAAATGCAGTTCTAATATGTCAATAGCAAGGAATAATAATTTTATGGTCTGAACTGAGATAAAAACAAAAACCTGAAATTCGTTGAACAGTGTAATTTCTGACTTGCCAAATTTTTTGATATTTTTCGATGCTGTTCGATTTCTGCTATCTTTCTCGATATTTTTCTATAATTCCAGAATCTAGCTGATTTTGTCAGTGTTTTTCGATGATTTCTGATTCTTACCGACTTTTTCGATTGATTTCGATACTTCTTGATGAACTAAGATTCGTGCTCAAATTTCCAGTGACTTTATCGGTAATCTTTATTTTTGAGATTTTAAATGATGTCATAAATCTTTTTGTTAACTCAGTTTCACTTACTATGAATGTACATTGCACATAAATGTAACAATTTAAGGGTTAAATCCTTTGAGGCCATTACGGAAGCGTTGTACCACAATATGCAAAAATGTGACACAAAGTTTAATTTTCAGCAGCATTCTGTCAAAAATAGTTTTCACGAACTCGACGAGTAGTATGTGTGAATATATAATATATGTATGTATACTTTTGAAATTCTGTAGTTGAGAAAGGGTAACATGGCCAACTCCCCAGTGTGACAAAACAAAAACTAATTTTATTATTTGCAGTTTTTAAACAAATAAGGAAAACTTTTAGTGCTTTTTTCAGGTTTTTTTGTTTTTACCATACCACTACGACTACGACTACAAATGTATTTCAAATTGTATGGCATAGCGTACGTTTGTCAAACAAAAGTTATGACATATGCAATAACGTTATAATTACCCTAGAGAAAAAACATACATATGTATTTACATATGAACGGAATGTTGTTTGTGTGTGTGTCACTTTTGTTTGTGGGTGTTAAAGCTTTTGCTTTGGTGTGAGTGAAAAAATAATTTTATTATAAAAGTTTTTTATTATTTGTCAAGGGTTAAAAAGTTGCTAAAATATTTGTGTACTAAAAAAAGAAAAAAAAGATGTTTATTACCAAAGTTTAAAGGAACAAAAAAATAAAAAAATGCCGAAAAATATGGCTTAGATGTTGCTTTCGTAAAATGTCAAGTAATGTGTGTACTATAAAATGTTGAAGGCTTTTAGGCGCAATCGTTATATTTTGTTGTATAGATGCGCACTTATCAGGGAATCATTGACATTTTCAAATGAAGACATATAATATATGTTGTGAAATATCTTCACTTTTTATACCCTACACCCAGGGTATATTCACTTTGTCTTTCCGTTTGTAACGCAGAGAAGGAGGCGTGGCAGATATAGAAAAGTATATATATTCCTGGTATAGCCATGTCCGTCTGTCTGCCTGGCTTGCTGGCTGGGTGGCTGGCTGCGTGTGGAAATACATTTTTTGAGAAAACTGAGCAAGATAATTCAATGAAATTTAATACACTGCCTCCGTCATTAAAGTTAGCTCGTGCGATTGAAAATGAGCAAAATTGGTCAACGGACACGCGTACCGCCCATATAAAAAATATATTCAAAATGCAACTTTACTTAACGCTATACTGAAAGCGTTTTTTGAGATAATTGAACCAAATTTGACTCGGCACTAAGAATTATACATATAAGCTCTCAACAAAAATTGGATGAAATCGAACAAGGGAGCGTGGCACCTCCCATATAAGCAAAAGTTTCAAAATGCTATACTGAAAGAGTTTTTTAAGACAGTCCAACTAAAATTGACTCAAATATTAAAGACTATAAATGCACGCTTTTAGTTAAAACTGGGTGAACTCGGACAATGGGCCGTGGCATCTCCCATATAAGCAAAACGCTACGCTGGAAACGTTTTTTGAGATAATCTAACGAAATTTCACTCAAATACTAAGGACTACAAATGCAAGCTTTGAGCAAAAGCTCGGTGAACTTGGTTAAGAGGGCATGGCAAATTCCATATAAGCAAAATTTTCAAAATACTGCAGTGTAGGGTATTTTATGTTTGGCCAAGCCAAAGGTTACACCCTTACTAGTTTTAATTTAATTCGGCAGGACCTTTCGTCAATATTAGGAAAAAATATATAAAAATTTGAGAAAGAGATAGTAGGCATATGCCTTATCGTCACCTCAATTCTACAACTAAGTGGCCTATATTCATCTTGATTTGTTGCACAATCTATTAAAATCAGAGTTTTCTAAAGTGGGACCATTACGAAGTTATAAGACAGAAAAAATCAAATTAGAAAGGTCTAAAATTAAAAGGTTAGGCGCCAGACGTGCTTTGGTATGCAAAATATGAGAAAAGCAGTCTGAACTCAGATTCTTATAGGTAGGACCTCAAGTTACTAGAAAATGAATGATCTTCAATGGTTTATTTTATTTCATCATCTACCGCTACCATAGTTTTCCGTCTTCATTTTTTTATAGTCATTTTTGATGGACTTGGAAATTCTTATTAAAAATCTGAACTTGGTGTTTTTTTTTTCTATCACGGCAGGATCCTAAGTTATCTTTGCTGAAAAGTGCAAAAATTACTCTTTTGAGTTCTACTTAATGCAACATAACAAAAGCAGAAAAAGGTGAAAACAATTTTTGTCAAGAGATTTGGATAGCCAAAATTATTCTCAACTAGCCATTTTTATACTGAGGGGATTCCTGAAACGTGCAAAAGCCTCGAAAACCTCGTAAACTCCTAAATGTTGTCAAAATCAATACGAAATTTGACAGTTTTACGAGGTTTTCAAGGCTTTTACACGTTTTCAGGAATCCTCTCACTATTTTGTAGTTATAAGCCTTTACAAAAAGAGAGTTTTTAGCACCATACAAAGGATTAATAACAAAGTCATGTGCCAGAGTGGAGACCCCATACTCGTAGAATATTTTTGTAGAATAAACCCAGTTTTTGGAAAAGGAGTCAAAAAGACCCATGAAAACAGGATATAATGGGTTAAGGTATTTTAAAAATTGTTTGTTGCACATTTAAAGCGCAAATTTTCCAAATTTTCAAAAGTTATTAAGGTATGAGTGAAGCAAGACAATTTAAATTTTTTATCGAAAAAATAAACAGGAACAAGCTGGTTCGATTTGCATGAAGCAAAAAAAGTGTATGAGGCATAAAATGCTTACACTGAGAAAACAGTATCATTATATACATCAAAATTTGGTAATAATTAACAAATAATATATTTGATATATGCGAATCAAATATTTGATATTATTTAATTAGTGGCATATTTGAGCAATTTTATTGCTTCAATCGTATATTTGTTAATAATTACCAAATATATATTTGAATATAAAGACATTTATTATTTTGAATTCAGACCTTTATTATTATTAATCTTTTTATTAATTAGGAATTAATATGGCAATATTTGCTAGGATCACGGCGACATCATAAAATATAGTATTTGGTATAAATTAAAAATAATTTTTTTTTTTTTTTTGAGTGCATTCGAATCCCAGACAAGGTTTTTTTATAAGTTAAAGCAAATGTTTGACATTCCATCAAACAGATATCAGTTTTGGCCCAATCAACAATATTTCAAGGTCCAATTAAAGGCATATTAATATTTACCGAAATTCGTTAATTATTAACAAATATTTTCTAAAATGTTCAACCAAATATATTTCTTTGATAGACACATACTCTTTTCTCATTGTAGAATCGTCCAAAGTATTAGTGTGAACTTTTTATCAGAATGTTTGGAACTTTTTTATTTTCTTTTTCTTTGACCAATATATGAAAAGTTATAAATGGTCTCAAAAAAAATCTGAAAAAACTCACATGTATACTTTGGACAATCCGAAGCATTTTGTGTCATATACACTTTTTAATAAGATGCATTCCTTTTGAGTAAAAGAGTGTTTTTCCGTACGCGTAATTGCAAAAAGTAAGAAAATCGATTTTTGGAACCAAATATTATCTATACCTATTACACTAAACATGTTTGATTTTTTAACACAGTCATTTCAAGGTTCTAATGTTTATTTTACTAATTATCACAACAGCAAAAAGATAAAGAATCCGCCCTTGTAGGTTTTAATTGTAGCTAGCGTAGCATGTCTCAAAATCAGAGTGTGTTACCAACTAACAATTTGGCAATTTTTCACAACAGACGGCGCTAGTGAGCCTTATGATTTATGCATAATGGCGATCCTGCTCAGAGAGTTTACTTGTGACCTATAGCATAATCGCTTAAGCACCGCGTTCTCTTTCATTAGAAAACCGGAGTCACGGGTTCGAGTACGGTTTCTGGCAAGATTTAACTAAAACTGATCTGATGAGGCTATATACATGTTTATATATGAAAAATATATAAATATGTATGTGGAAGTAGCCGAAACATATGTAATCAATTTCCATGTTAACACTTGTTTTCGTCTGTTGTTGAAAAATTGCAAAAATGACTGTTTAATTAGTTCAATATAAAATTATCATAAAGAATCATATTAAATGCACAAATGTATGTTGCTTGTAAGACAACTCAAATTAGATTAGAAGGAAAAAATTGTAGCATACTTAAAGGCGCACGTATAACGTTTTTATGCTCAACACAAACGAGTATTTTACGCTCATTGATTTGCAATCTTTTTCAACTGCTGCTATTTTTCATCACTCCCCCCGCTGGAACTACCGACGTTCTTCTTGAAACAACAGTTGGTTTGGTTAAAGCATAGATAGAAGAAAAAAAAAAAATCAGTCGAAGTAGCATGCGAGAAATTTGAAATTCCCTAACGCAAGCAAAGTTTCACACACGAACGCACAAACAAAAAAGGATGAACAACGCCATCATGCATTACTGCTATTTCTACTCCTTTTTAAATGCTACACATCACAAGTATGTACATTCATACAGTATATATGCATGTATGTGCGGATGTCTTGAATGTCAGTGCAATGATTCGAATTGGTAGCATTTTGGCAGTGAGAAAAGAAAATAATAACGGAGCACCAAAAGACAAAGAATAGGATTCAAATTACTGTTTGTCTGTCTGTATGTATTCATAAGTATTCATACGTACATATGCGTTTTAAACTCGCTGTTAGCGCAAGGGTATTAAGTTCAGTTTGAAATGATGCTCCGCTGCACAAGCATAAGAAAGAAAACTTCAATGAAATCTAAAAAAAAATCAGGAAAAAGTAGTCAAGAATTATAAGTGGTAGTTGGAGGTAGATAGTAATGGAATAGAAAGACAAAAACCTGTTGATTACTTTGAGTTAAAAGCAATTATCGATATGCACTCTTAATGCGCTTGCATATTGAGTTGTTATCCATTTGCGTTTGCTGTTTGAAGCGCACAATTTTATCAAAGAATCCTTTTATACCCTACAACGAAGCAAGATAATTCGAGATTGAGCAACCACAGCAACAAAAGTATGAATTACCATGCTTTGCTATTTCATTAAGGGTCGTACCATTCATGATGAACTTTCCTCTCTCGCCTATATTTATCATTGAAAATAGTTCTATTCGTGGCCATCTGATATATTAGCCCTTCATCTACCTTGCGTTAGTGGTCGAGCTATTCGTGGTCATGCAATACCCTTAAACCTAAGCCTGACTTTCATAAGAGGCCATACTATTCGTGGCCATCTAACAGCTTCAACCCTAAGCCTGTCTTTCATTGGACCTCGGACTACTCGTAACCATTTAGTACCCCTAATCCTAAGCCTGCCTTTAATTGGTGGTTGTGCTATTCGTGGCCATCTAATATCCTTACCCTGCACCTACTTTCAATTATTGGGCGTACTATTCGTGTTTATATAATACCCGTAATCCTAAGCTTGCTTTTTTATTATAGGTCGTACTATTTGCGGCCATCTGAGATTTCTAATCCTGACTTTTATTTAAGGTCGTACTGTTCGCGGCCAACTAATATCCCTAATCCAAAGCCTGCATTTCATTAGTGATCGCACTATTCGTGGCCATCTAAGCCTGCCTTTCATTAGAGGTCGTACTATTCGTGACCATACAATGCGCTTTATCATGTGCCTGTCTTAAAGTAGAGATTATACTATTTGCGGCCATCTAAAATCCCAAATCCAGCACCTACTTTCAATTTGGTAGTATTCGTGGCCATCGTGGTATTAAATATTTTCCCAGACTCTATGATATACCTATTCAGCGTCCTTTTACTGCTTTGTAGGTTTAGTGGCAGACTATATTTTAAGGTTTCCGTGGAGTTTGTCCGTTCCACTGCCAGTTGCGCAGCTCTTTAGATGATGTGAAGCTACAAACTTAAGATGACAAATACTTTCAAGATTTATCTATCTAGTCGATAACAAACAATGTCTAGTAACTATACAAAAATATCGATATTATATTGAATTGCGAACTCTCGTTGGAGGATATTTTGTTGAGCAAAGGAGTTCTCTTTTAAGTAATTCGGCGATTTTTGATTCCATCACAATGGCTTGAAGTTTATCCAGCATATTTTAGAATCTGAACGATTTGGCAGAGTTTTTCAGTGAAAACTGTCGGTGGAAATCGGGGTCCCCCGGCCAAAGATTATGTCTGTATATAGCCTTCTCTTACTCCGTAGCTGGAAGGGTTATGGAAGGAGATTATCCCTTCTACAACTCAGAAGGTAGGCAATGGTTAGGCATGGTTCAGCCTTTCTATCCTTAGTGTGTTGCACGGCATTTATGAAGAGTGTCGAAGCTGTTGACTAAATGATCGCAATCGAGGCTGATGAGGTGGTGCATGGTGGTGGTGGGGGACTTATATCTGCCCCGACTTTCCATCACCCAGTCATTGGAGGGGAGTGGGAGACCTTATCAGATAATCCAAATCTTCCACAGCCAAAATTTCTGGTAAATGTAGTTTAATCGAAAATTTACAAAGGCGCAATCTTGATGTTAATGAAGATTGAAAGGAGGTTAAACGCTTGTTAACAGAAGGTTAACGAAGATTCGAAGGTAAAATAGAACTTCAGAGGTTGTTAGCTAGACACTGTCCCATGTCTGGACCCAAGCAGCCTGCTGCCTCCCAGCGGCAACCCCTGGTATTGGTAGTAAGCAGTGACAATGTTGAACGCAGTGTCGCTGTCGGCTGCCAGCCAAAGCAGGAAGGCGGAAGGGCGTGACTTTTGGAGAGATGAGGGATTTTCCCTTTAATTTCCAATTGTCATGTTACGCATACGACAAAGTAGTCAATATAAATCCAAGATACGATTTCGAAAGTTTTACTTAGAAATCTACACTTCGTAACGTATTTCCACGATTCACAGTAAGTCGAGTTATACATGGTAAAGTAGTTATGGCGTCCTTGTATAGGACTATCCTCCCAAGATAGTCAAAAGCTTTCTTGAAGAGAGAGATTCACAAAGAAACGTGTTTCCACAAACCATGATAAATCGACATGAGTGATTAGCCCCAGGTTGATTAATGCTATACTTAAAGTAGCTGGATCTTCTCAACTAGGTGCCATGACCCTAAGGATGGCAGAGGGTAGGATAGTCTAATTTTTTCACAATTGGGAGGTATTTGTGCCTGATTGCATGATTCCGAAATCGGTAACCAGTCGTCGGCGTTATGCTGTCTGAGGTTTGCGCCATCCGTTCTTATACTGGACCGAGGGGAAGAACATCGTGAGATTAAGGCATCATGGCAGGTGCTCACGTAAAACACTCGAGAGACGCCTGTCGGTAAAGGTACTCATTAGTGCTTAACCACACATTAAAAAAAGGTCTGCCCCTGTGCTGCAGTAAAACTCAGATACTTTTTTTGTGATACAATCAAAAGCGAAAGTCTTCGAAGACGAATCGAAATGCTAACATCATTCGCAAATTGAAAGGCGTTCCTTTGATTGACGTCAGCTTCTGTCACGTTGTCAAATTAATAGCTTTCTGAATTCATATTGTCATTCTATTACTATTAAGATTAGCTTCTTATGAGAATATTTTATCGCTGTCTGTGTTGGTTGAAGAATTCACCCTTCACAGATTTTCATATTCTGATCTAAGTATTTTGGCAAGGCAATAAGTGCTGAGTAAGTTCTTTGATATATGTAAGTATGATAAGAAGCACTTATTTCTCATCGGTTTAGGAAGTATAATTTTGTGAACATTTCAAAACATATAACAAACCGATAATGCTTCATAAAACTGTTTATAGCATGGAAATCTCTAAACCAAATTTCATGTTCTGACCTATTCCGGAAAGGTAGTAAATCAGGCTGTTGTATTTGCTTGATAATATTTTAGTACTTATGTTAATGAAACGCTCCACTGTCTCTAATTTTTGGATCATATAATAAATTTTTTAAAAAAAAACTTCCTTTCATATGTATACAAACCTTAGATGGTATCTTTAACTATTTCAATTTCAAGCATTAAATTCATTTTAACAATATGTACACAACATCTGTTTCTTAAGTAAAATAAATATCAACACTTCAAAATAATTGCATTATTATTTTGCCATTACGCGTAAAAAATAACAAAATTTATGTCCATCAATTTATCAGAAAATCGTGCTTGCCGCGTATTTGATCCATTTCTGTTTGCAACGCAATTGTATCTGCAAAATAAATAAAATTAACGATAATGAAGCTATAGACTTTGCATAAATAAATTCAAAATATTTATCTATTTATTTGAAAAATAACGGACGCAATCAAAATACAGTAGCACTAGGGAGATGTAGGTACTTCTTAAAACATAACAATTACGTGAAACTCAATTGCGTATCCTTCTATTGAATTTATTTGAATTTTTTGCAACGTTATTGGAATTTGAAATTTGTTTGTGATATATTCAAGAAATATGCAGAAATTCAAAAGGAAATGAGAAAATCTTGCAAAACAAATGTCAGAGTAATTGAATTGTTTTGCATTGACCTGTACAAAATAATAATGAAACCTTTTCTATGTCCTTTTTAAAGAATTCTGTTCAAATAACATCGAAACTGCACCTATAAATAATGTTAACTCAGATTTTTTCTATCGATTAATGAATGCAATGCTGCGCATTTCCGATATTTTTAAAGTTTTTATTTATACTGTGCTTGAATCAGAGACATCTTTTCTGACATTGATGGAATCCTGGTAATAAACACAGTTCAAGAATACTGAGCTTATTGTTATTAGTCATTTCCATAGTACAACGCTTTTTTCGAGATATTAAGAATTAAAATTAACATAAAAAGTTCCCAAAACTAATATGGGTGTTACCTTTGGCCTGGTCAAAAATTAAATACCCTACACTGCTGCATTTTGAAGACTTTGCGTGTATGGGAGGTGCCGCTCTCTCTTATCCGAGTTCGCTTTGTTTTAGCTCAGAGCTTCCACTTACTTTTCCAAGTACCTGTGCAAAGTTTTGTTGCCTCACCCTCAACTAATCATACTACGCGCTTTTGTCCGATTCGAACAAGCTTCTGACCAGAGCTTGCATTTAATATTATTACGTCGGATTACCTCAAATATCGGTTTCATTATGGACGGTACCTCGGCATCTTGCCCGAATTTACCCAATTTTTGCTTTGAGCTTGGAACTATCTTCCCTAGCACTTATGTATATTTTCGTTGCTGAAAAAATTGCGTTTTATAAGTTTTTGTTTTGTATGGGCTCTGAGCAACAACTATAGTACATAGTTGACCTCGAACTGAAGGGCGTTGCATCTTCCATACAAAAATAAGTTTCAAATGATATACTGAAAGCGGTTTCTGAGATAATCCAACCAAATTTCACTCAGACACTTAAAATAGCTAGCACAAGATCTGAGCAAAAAGAAGACAAGGAGGCGTGGCACCCCCCGTACAAGTAAAATTTACAAAATACAGCAGTGTTAGAGAGCGTTATGAACGCCCAATGAAATAACGCCCAAAAACAAATCAACGCCCAACTAATTTTCATATAAATTTAAGCGATAATCATTTTAGAAATAACGCCCCCAAATTTTTTGGGAGTTGTTTTCTAAAAATAAAATGAAATAGCTCCCAAAAAAAACCAAATAACGCCCAAAAAATAAAATGACGTAATAACGCCCAAAATGAAAACGAAATAACGCCCAAATTTGGGCGATAATCACTTTGGAAATAACGCCTAAAACTTATTTGTATGAAAATATTTTGGGCGTTATTTCGTTTTTTTATTTTAAACGTAATAACGCCCCAAAAATAAAGGCGTTATTTCGTTTTTGTTTTGGACATAATTACGGCATTTAATTTCTTGGGCGTTATTTATTTATTCTTGGGCGTTATTTCATTGGACGTAATTTCCTAACGCCAAAAAAAAAAAAATAACGTCCAAAAAATAAAATAACGTAATAACGCCCAAAATAAAAATGAGATAACGCCTCAAATATTTTCACATAAATTTGAGCGACAATTATTTTGGCACTAACGCCCAAAATTTGGGCTTTAGTTCGTTTTTATTTTAGGCACTATTTCGTCATTTTACTTTTTGGGCGTTATTTCGTTTTGTCAAAAAAAAAAATAAAAAAAAATGACGCAATAATGCCTAAAATAAATACGAAATAAAGCCCAAATCTTTGGCGTTATTGCCAAAATAATTATAGCCCAAATTTTTGTGAAAGTATTTTATGCGTTATTTCGTTATTTAGTTTTTTTTTTAAATAACGCCTGAAAAAAAAACTACGCAATTATGCCCAAAATAAAAACTAAATTATGCCCAAAAAGTATGAAATAACGCCCAAAAACAAAAACGAAAAAACACCCAAATTATTTTCATACAAATTTGTCCGATAACGACTTTGGAAACAACGCCCAAAATTTATTTATATGAAAATATTTTTGAGTTTTTGTTTTTGGGCGTTATTTCATAATTTTATTTTGTTTTTATTTTGGGAATTATCGCGTCATTCTATTTTTTTAGCGTTATTTTTTTGGGCGTAATTTCGATTTTTTTTTAACGAAATAACGCTCGAAAAATAAATTGACGTGATAACGCCCAAAAGCAATTGGAAATAACGCTCAAAATTTATTTATTTGACAATAATTTTATCTCACTTTTTGTTTTTGAGCGTTACTTGATTTTTTTTTTCTTCATAATGAAATAACGCCTAAAAAACAAAATGCCCGTACTTTGGGCGCCATTTCCAAAATGATTATCGCATAAATTTATGAAAATATGAAAATAATTTGGGCGTTATTTCGTTTTTGATTTTGGGCGTTATTTCATATATTTTGGGCGTTATTTAATTTTTATTTTGGGTGTTATTACGTCATATTATTTACTGGGTTTTTTTTTTTTTTTTGGCCGTTATTTCATTGGACGATTTTCCCTTACGCCTAATGAAATCTATTGGAACTTGTACTTTTAAAACAAAAGACAAATAATATTTATTAAATAGGTTAATGTCTACATTTGTGTACATATCCGTGGACTTTTGACAAAACAACCTAACTCGAGATAAGACAATTCTCCAGGATTTTAGTCATAAATAAGATACAATACAATATTTAAATACGCTTCTTTTGGTATAATCACCATATCGTCGGGTTAAAACTACAACTAGACATCTACATTTTTAATGATTTGAGAAAAAAGCGTTTAAAGATTTTTGAAATTCATTTTTTGTATGGGATTTTGCAGTTTTTTGCTTTTTATTCTTTATATAAAAATGGATGGGTACTACATTTCAAATAAACGACTAGACTGGAGCATAGAACCGTTGTTTCTGCATGTTTCTGTATACTTAACTCAAAACATCAATATATGTAGATGTCTAGTTGTAGTTTTAACCCGACGATATGTGACCGTCCAGTGGAAAAGGTACCTTCACTCACAAAATTTAGCATTACAGCTAAAAATAAGAGATAGGGTCAATATTATCTGTTTTCAGTTTAATGTGGAATCCAGTGCTTAAACATGTTCTGAAAAATTTACAACTGATTTGAAGTCAATTATTAAATTACAAATATCAATTAAAGCGGTCTTGTCGAACCTCTACTCTGTAAAAATTGATAATTGACAAACTTTGAACTTCGATATCTACAAAAATGAATTTTCATTTTACGATTTCAATATACCACAACTCAGTAAATTCTTGGAATTTTCCAGTGATCGAGGTTTAATTTTATTCAAAATTGTATGTGTTTTTAGAAAAAGTAAAAAAATTTTTTTTTATTTTCTGAAGATAAGGTAGCTTTTCCACTGGACGGTCACATTTCCAGTTCCAGAGGTATAAGGGTATCCCATAATTCATGCAAGACTTGAACTTAGTGCCATTCGTGCGGTGATGTGTTACAAACCAAACGAAGAAAACAATTTGACAGCTGACATTTGAAGATTGAAAGAGAAGATTCAATGCTGAATCGATGAAATCGAGCCACATTATTGAAAAGCAGTTTTTTAGCTCTCCTGAAAAGTTTCCAATTTCTAGTTTGGTTGTTTTGTCAAAATGCCAATGATATATATGTTTCCCAAATAAATGTTTGGTTATACTTCTGCCAAATGCTGGAGTAATATCTCTCCTTATGGCGCTCATTTCACGTTTCTATTTATCGTCTTTGACACAATTTTTATTTTGTATATATTTAAGCAACCGTTGTTCACAAACATATCGCCGTTTCAGAGGTAAAACTCATTAAGTGCTTAATAATTCCTATGCACTTAGTGAGTTTTGTTTCTAAATCGAAGATTTAGATATAAATCGAAGGTTTAGATACTACCATTAACAAAATTACCAAAACATAATGCTTTACAACTTATTTTTCCACATAATTTTGGTTTTGGTATCGGAAAACATTGACGTTTTCTACTTTAATAATCCTGTAATGATGTTTTTTCTTTTCTTTTACAGACTACGGCATAGATATATTTTCATACAAAAAAATTTGCATTTAAAGCCCCTAACATAGAAATGCCAACAAAATGTGATGTAGATATAACGCGGCGTAATGATTATTTGTATGGTCCACAGACAATTCAGAAAATTGCTAATTTTCAAAAAATTCAAAATACAGACGAACTTCGTACCATTGTACTCGATGAGTTCCTTCGAAAAGGCGGTATAAATAAATACCTGGATGAGGAGGAATTTCAAATATTTGATTTTACCTATGACAAAACTGGAGGCTATGATGGACTCTTTGCGGAATTGAGTAAATCGCTTTACGCAGATCTCTCTGAGGTAAAACCTTTTATACCTGACGAAGATACTGAAACAGATGACTTGCCCAATTCAAAGCTAAATGTTATGTTTGCAAAACATATGGTTTATACTAGTGATGATTATAAGCTGCATCCGGAATATGATAATAAAAATACTTTTAATAATATCTATCATGTTGGATATTTTGCCATTCTGAATGGCATTGTTTCAAGTGGTTCATCAACTGGTGGATTAAGATTACGTCTGGCCTTTAAGGCTTTGATAAGTGCAAGAAAACAATCTAAAGAGATACCATTACTGTATGACATAGCGCTGTGTGTTAAATATTTGAAGCAACTACGCGTGGTTACATGCCCAAAACAGCGTTGTAAAATAGAATTATATTTATTGACATTAAAAAGTCGGATATTGTATAGACTAAGGTTTCCGCTGATAACTCCACTTTTGGCACATACTCTACAATGGAGAGCATTCAATAGTGCCTTACCGTTTATTGTGAATAGAATGTTATGGACACTGTTATGGCATCATGTGCAGACATTTAATTTCACATGGAAAATCGATTACACACACGCTAGAGAAGTAATAATTGATCTAGTGATGAAAAGACTGACAACAAAGGAGATAAAACCCGTGGCTAAGAAAATCTAACAGTAATTTACACTCAAAGAAATTGCTATGAATGGAATAGCAAACCAAAATTGAAAAGACTTGTTATTCGAATTTACTTTTAATTAAATAGTTCAAAACCGCAATTTTTTTTTTACAATTTTTAACAAATTTATAATTAGCTTGATCTCATTGTATCTAAATATTTTTTATAATGTTATTTTGCTAAGGTTTTCTTTACTTCTGTGTAGTTAATATCTATTGTAAATACTTTAGGATACACTTAGCATTCAATAAATAAATTTTATATTTTATGATGGATTTACTTTGTTTTATCTTTTTTGACATTTTGCACTTAATTTTTCACTTGTGGGCTCAGATGTGTATCATTTCCGTAGAACCTTATCGTTCTATTTCTGGCTGATTTTGTATGATAGTCTAAGGGTTAAGTAACGATTTACGGTCATTTTGACTGAACGCACAGCTCTTCCCATTTTAAGTACGGACAAAATTCACGAAATAAAAATTTCAACTTTAAGATGAAAACTTGGAGGGCTTAGAAGTTAGCAATATTGCTACGATACGGCGTTAGGAAATAACGCCCAAAAAAAAACGAAATAACGCTCAAATTATTTTCATATAAATTTGGGCGATAATCATTTTGGAAATAACGCCCAAAAAAAAAAACGTAATAACGCCCAAAATAAAAAACGAAATAATGCCCAAAAAATATGAAATAACGCCAAAAATCAAAATCGAAATAACGCCCAAATTATTTTCATATAAATTTGGGCGATAATCATTTTGGAAATAACGCCCAAAATTTATTTGTATGAAAATAATTTGGGCGTTATTTCGTTTTTGTTTTTGGGCGCTATTTCACATTTTTTGGGCGTTATTTCGTTTTTTATTTTGGGCGCTATTACGTAATTTTATTTTTGGGCGTTATTTCGCTTCTTTTTTTGGGCGTTATTTCATTGGGCGTCATTTCCTTGGGCGTTATTTCCTTGGGCGTTATTTCCTAACGCCCTACGATACACTTGGTAAGCGTATCGAATGGGACTCTACGGCAAACTACCTATTTCAGATTCGCGCACGTATTCAAATTGATTCGCAGGAGTGCTGTGTTCCTTTAAAAATGCACTCCATTGACGTCAATTCCGACACTTCATCAGCAAAGAATGCACCAAAAACTATTGAGTTGTCTATACCAAAGTTTCCCTTTTAAGAAAAACCGAGCCTATTTCCATAAATCCCGCCAATAATGGTAAAATCTGTCGGGAATGTTTTTGAAATTATTTAATTTCTTACTCTCCGTTTGGAATTTGCTCCATAAACAGAGTGCATTTTGAAGGAAACACTGTACTCTTGCGAATCAATTTATTGCCTTATCGTATCCCACGGCTAGGTGGAACCGATTTTAAATTTAAGGAATATCACCCGCGCGTTTTCTTCCAAATTGGTATCTGGGGTCCTTCAGGTACAATACCCCATCCATACCAATATTATAAATGCGAAAGTAACACTGTCTCTCTGTCTGTTACCTTTTCACGCCTAAGCCCCTAAACGGATTTAGATAAAATTTAGTATGGAGATAGTTACGGAGCCTAGGAAGGACATAGAATAGTCCTTCTTTCTAAAATCATCCCTTAAAGAAGCGAAAAGGGAGATGGAAGTTTGTGTGGAAAATGATTGTGTGTGAGTGTTTGAGGCATTATCGCTCAGAAACTATTTGGCCAACTGAGCAAAAAATTTGGCACTGAGAGTATTTCAGGTATGCAAAGCATTTTGTATTATACACGAAGGATTCCGAAGGCAACGCGAAGGCTTCGTAGTCAAAACGAAGAATATCTAGATATATTAGAGGAAAAACAACTAAGGCGGACTATCACCTAGCCTTAACTTATAGTTTTCTGGTAAACCGAAAGATTCCCGAAGGTCTGCCGATGGCTTAATAGTCAAAACGAAGCATATCTAGGTACACTAGATGAAATACACCTAGTGATGAGCAAAATTAGTCTTGGTCTTGCGTCTTGTTCTTGGTCTTGCTAATTTTGCGAGACCAAGACCAAGACCAAGATGCTGATATTTTTGCAAGACCAAGACCAAGACTGCTATGGTCTTGGTCTTGGTCTTGCTCACGATAATTATCAAGACCAAGACTGCTTTTCAGTCTTGCTAATTTATAGTTAAAAGTTGTTTCACGCCCGTTTTGAAGATAAAATCATCTCTCGATTTGAATTTTGGCATCTTAAAAACCCAACTGCTTTGGAAAAATATGGTTTTGAATACTCAATATCTCTGAAAATTTTTTCAAGACCAAGACCAAGACCGAGACCAAGACTTAATGAGCAAGATCAAGAACAAGACCAAGACTCAATATCAAAACCAAGACCAAGACCAAGACTCAATGTGCAAGAACAAGACCAAGACCAAGACTGCTATGGTCTTGGTCTTGGTCTTGGTTTGCTCATCACTAAATACACCTATGGTGAACTATTAACTAGTCTTCACAGATAGTTTTCAAGAAAACTCGAAGATTATCGAAGGTCGTCCGAAGGCTTCATAGTCAAAAGGTAGAATATCTAGGTACAATAGAGAAAATAAATCTATAGCGAAGTATCAACCAGCCTTTATTGATAGTTTTCTGGTGAGCCCAAATGTTCGCGAAGGTCAGCCGAAGGTTCGTATTCAAATAATAGAATATCTAGATACAATAGAGGGAAAGCATCTATGACAAACTATGAACTAGCCTAACTATCTTTTAAGTTTTCTGGGAAACACGAATGTTTGCGAAGGTAAGTCATAGTCAAAACGAATAATATCTAGGGACATATAATGGAGGAAAAGCATCTATGGTGAACTATCAACTAGTCTTTACTGATTGTTTTCTAGTTAACCCGAATATATGCGAAGGTCAACCGAAGGTTTCATAGTCAAATCGAAGAATATCTAGGTATAATAGAGGAAAAACATGTATGGCGGAGTACCAACAAACCTCAATTGATAGTTTACTGGGACACCTGTAATGTATTTCAATGGTTTTCGACACTTTTGGAGTTTTATCGATATTTTGGATATATTTCGATATTTTCGGACTTTTACCCATATTTTAGCTGTTTTTCGATACTTCAGGCCTTTTACCGATTTCGTCGATTTATTTTAATATTTTTTAATCCTTTCGGACTTTTACCAATATTTCAGATGATTTTCGATACTTTTGGACTTTCACCGATATTTAAAAAGTTTTTCGATATATTTGAACTTTTACAGACTTTTTCGATGTAGATGTTTCAATATTTTTCGATACTTTTGGAATTTTACAGTTATATTGGATATTTTTCGATACTTTTAAACTTATGCCGATTGCTTCAATGTACGAGGGGCACTTCTTATATTTCGGGTACTGGCAACACTAATGTCAATAGCTAAAATCTGACAACACCATAATAAAGTTTGACATTTTTTTGCTTAAACGTACTCACAACGTTTTGATGCACAAGTGCTATTTGTTTTGTTTCCAGTGAGTTAAGAAAATCAATCTGACCAAAAAATGGAAATTTCAAGGAAAGATTTTGGTTAGATGAACTTAGTTCTTTGTGTGGCAATAAAGCACCATTAAAAACCACAGTATATGGTTGGTTTAGTGAATTCAATTGTGGTCGAAGTTCGGTCACCGACGAATTCCGTGAAGGTTGTCCAAAATCGGTTGTTGTGCCACAAAACATCGATGCAGTGCATGAACTGATAATAAAATATCGTCATGTAGCATATCGTGAGATAGAAGCATCCTTGCGCATTAACCCACTCCAATATATTCGATTTTGCATGAACACTTAGTTGTAAAAAACGTTGGCTCTCGTTGGAAACCCCATCATTTATCAATCGCTGAAAAAAACGCTCACATCGTTTGGTTTACGGAAATGATTAAAAAAATCGACCGTGGTGCTTCAAAAGACGTACATAAGATCATGACGGGTGACGAATAATGGATATATGCGTATGAGCCGGAAACAAAACAGCAATCGACCGTGTGGGTATTCCAAGACGACCTAAATCCAACAAAAGTTGTTCGTTTAAGAAGCACAGCGAAGCAAATGGTCGCCTGTTTCTTCAACCGAACCACGGTTCTGCTTGAGCAACGTAAGAGGTCAATTCTGAGTGGTACACGACCATTTGTTTGGCGGAAGTCTTCGGAGAAATTCGTAAAACCAACCCCCGAAGACGAATCATTCTCCATCATGACAATGCGAGCTCAGGTGAATTTTTGAGCAGTCAAAACATCGAATTGATGACTCATCCTCCGTACAGTGCTGATTTGGCACCCAATGACTTCTTCTTGTTTCTAAACATCAAAGGTCAACGATTAACGAGCGCCAAAGAAGCAGTTGAAGTGTTCAAAAACCATGTTTTGGAGGTGTCTCAAGAGGAATGTGAAAACTGCTATGACAAATGGTTTGAACGAATGCAAAAGTGTATTGATCATCACGGGAAATATTTTGAAAAACAATAAAGCCATCTTCAATTAAAAATGTTTGTTATTATTTGCTATTCCCGAAATATAAGTAGTGCCCTACGTATTTCAGTATTTTTCGATACATTTGGACTTTTAGTTTTTTAGATGTTTTTCGATACTTTTGGATTACATTTAAGATGATTAGGATGGTTTCCGATACTTTTGGACTTTTGCCGATATTTTAGAGGTAACAATTTTATAGAATGAAATAAAATAAATATATGAGGCAATCCACGCCAAGCGTACATACCAGCTCAAAATTTTTGTTTCTCCGATTTCGCTCAAATTTGGCAATATGGTAGATCCGGTGTGCAAGAACAATAATCCGGGAGAATTTGGTCCTAGTACCACTTGTTGTTAAAATACAGGGTGTTGAAGACGGCGTTTTTAGTCATTTTAATGAAAAGGATGTTTTTTCAAAACTGTATAGCTAACACCAAAGTTTGTAAATTGATAAATCTAAGTTATTGCTCCCATTTATTTTGAAGTGTTCTTTTTATAAAAAAATATTTCTTGGTGAAAAAAATTTTTGTTCACCAAAATTATTTACACTTAAAAATGCTTTTGAATTTTTTTTAAAAAACCCCCCTTTGATTTTTTTTTTAAAGTAATTTAATTTAAAGCATAATTTATACGCTTTAAAATAATGTATGACTCAAGATGGGATTCGGACGCTAAATGAGAGTTTTTGGCTTTTGAACGCCCGCGGAAGTCGAAAATCTTTTTTTACTTAAGAGGAAAGCATCTTACGAAAAAAGTGTACAAGGCATAAAATGCTTAGAAACATCAAGGAAATAAGTGTGCAATTTTTGGGAAGTTTTTGGAAAGTTAAAAAATTTTTTTTTTTTGTTTTTGAGTAATTTTTGAAAAAATTAAATAAAAAAATTTTTCAAAAGTTATTCAAAAAATAAGTTTCCAAAAAAAATCCAAAAAAATCACACGTATTGCTTGGACGATTCTTAACATTTCTTGCCTTGTACACTTTATTCGTAAGATGCTTTCCTCTTAAGTAAAAAAAGATTTTTGACTTCCGCGGGCGTTCAAAAGCCAAAAACTCTCATTTAGCGTCCGAATGCCATCTTGAGTCATAGATCATTTTAAAGCTTATAAATTATGCTCTTTGAGCTGGTACACTTGGCGTGGATTGCTTCATATATGAACATCTGTTTTTGGAACTTTCTTGCTTAAAAACATATTTTTTATTAATAATATATGTGGAATAGGTGACATAAAGCAATTTGTTCTTGTTATTTCTGCGGATAACTCAGTGACAAATAAAACAAAAACCGAGCAACTCCGGATACAACAGCTAGTTTTGCATAAAATCGTGGCCGTTTTTGAGAAATCCTAATTTAAATAAAATGTTCCATATTAAATGAAAAAACTAAAACCAAAAAACAAAAACAAAAATAGTAATTTAAAATGAATTTTTCAATGCTGAATCCAAATCCGGCACTAGAATTGCGCCTGGATTTTGAAATATTCAAAAGAAAACACGCAAGTGAAATCCCTTAAAATTAAAATCGGTTCTTTACCTACCAACAATGAAAAACCAGTGATAGTTGGAGCTCACTGTTCAGTATGTTTGCGTAAAAACACCAATGAAAACACAAAAACAGAGCACCAAGCCGTGATCCTCTGTATAAAAAAAAAAAAACTAGTAACGGTGTTATCTTTGGTCTGACTAAAAATCCGAGTTTGCCCAGTTTTTGGAACTTGGATTTACTGTTCTAAGCGCCTTAATGAAATTGGGTTGGATTATTTCAAAAAAACACTTTCATTATAGCATTTTGTCCGAATTCACTTGCTTTTCGCTCAGGGCTTGTACTTACTTTGCTTAGTATTTATGTGGATTTTGCTTAAATAAATCCGAAATCATGTTATGCAGACGTGAAAAGTAGGCTTTCGAGAAAACAAAAATGGGGTTTTCAAGAAGGAATATTGAATATTGAAAATTGTTTGTTCAAACTGTCATAAATGTCCAAAACAACAAACGGTCCAAACATTGAATTTGGTATGATGTAATCTGTATTTGGTTACTTTCATAGATGCATCTACTTGATTGAACGGTTTCAGCATAAATTATACATCAACTCGTATCCGCCGATCTTGTGGAAAGTTTTTCACATTGCATATCACATATTTACATATATGTTTACATGTGTGTTAAACAGGATTTCAAGTAAACATCCTGACATGATGCGTAAAGAAATCTCTTAAAGCAATAAGCGCCTCTGTATGCAACTTTGTATATGAAAATTGATTACCTTGGGTTTTTCAATTACTTATCTATAAGTTGTAATTATTTACTATTAAAGTTAATTAATATTCAGTCTGCCAATCAGAAGTCTACGCGTCGTTCTTTCGAGTCTCGAAGAATAAATTACGAACTTCAGAATTCAAAAATTTACTATAAAAATACCGTGAATTCAGTGAACAATTCACTTTTATCGTAAACAGTAGTTTCGAAATGTTTCGTTTTCTCGTAATCTCAGTCTTTGTGGCTTGTGCTTTTGGTAATAGTTTATTGCCAAGATTTCAATCACCCAACGGTCGTATTGTTGGCGGTAACGACACCACCATAGAAAACCATCCTTATCAAGTTTCGGTAAGATGGCCAAATGGTAATCATGGATGTGGAGGTAGCATTTTAAGCAGTAGGAAGATACTTACTGCTGCGCATTGCTTTGAAGATGAGCCAGATGCACAGCTTACAATTCAATATGGAATTACAAAAATAGGAACAAACGAAAATGTAATTTCTGTTGCAAAAGTGACAAGACACCCTGACTACGATAACTTCACCTATACAAACGACGTTTGTGTCCTTTTATTGAATAACGATATTCCCTTTAGCAAATCGGCACAAACTATTCAACTTGCAAAAGAAGAACCAAAAGCTGGAGCAAAAGCTGTCGTAACTGGCTGGGGTCACCTAGAAGAAGGTGGGCCAGGATCAACTATCCTACAAGAAGTTGAGTTAAAAATTATTGACAGGGAAGAATGTAAACTTGCTAATGCTATGGTCAATAATGTTGATAACACTATGGTGTGTGCTGACGTAAGCGGGGGTGGCAAAGATTCGTGTCAGAATGACTCTGGTGGCCCATTAGTTGTCGATAAAATACTTGTTGGTGTTGTTTCGTGGGGCTATGGATGTGGTCGGGCAGGATTTCCAGGTGGGTATGCCAATGTTGCTGGATTAAAAGATTGGATCGATTCACAATAAAAATATTTAACTATTATGTGAAATATTATGTAAATCAAGCTGAAAGCTTATATAATAAATTGAAAATTTGCATTTGAAAATAATATTATTACATATTATGTATTTTGTTTTATACTGTGCGAAACATCAATTGGACGTAGAAAGTCAATCACTTAGCAAAATTTAGATCCTCACTTGAAAAGAGAAGAATGACTTAGTATACATACATATCGATACGTCCAACGTAAAAGTTGGTAACTCGAAAATCGTAGTTTTTGGTTATGAACATTTTTGTATTTCAACTTTTTTTTGTATGAAAACCTAAGTATATAAAGTAAATTTAGGTTGTGACTTCAAAAATTGCTCCCTTCAAATTTCAAGCTAGAGGTACCAAAATTTAACACAAGATAGAACCAAATGTGCAGATTTCGAAAAACGCTGTCCCGTAAAAAGATGGTAACTTGAGTTTCCAACTTTTACGTTGGATGTATCGATATTTACTTTTTTTTGTGGAGTTTTGTTGGAACTCTCTTGAGAAAACATATTAAAAGAAGAAACAATGGACATAAGTTTTCACCTAAATTTGAAAATTAGCTTGGACCTACTGATGGCGAACCTGTAGATGCAATGCGGAATTGTTGCATCAAGTCAGAACTTCTCCATACGGAGAAACAATAGTTCGTACTACGTTATTTGTAGTGAATTTAACTAGAATTTTAAGACAATATAGCAACAACTCCCCCATAAAATAAATTTTTTACTAAATTCAGAATTTGTAAATAAGCTTACAGTATATGTAGTAACTTTTTTGAAAAAATTAAAGTGATATTTACCTTAATTTAAAGTTCAAACAAAAAAAAAAAAAACAGAAATTAGTGAAATCGGAATTAATTGAAAAATTCGGCAATAGTCAGAAATTATCGAAAAATATTCGAAAATACTGAAAAATTAGCGAAAGAGTCTTAATTTAATTTATTTCGATTAAATTGAGCAACATACAAAAGTTTTAAATTCCATTTACCTTCATTTACAGAATATTTTTATTAGAGAAAATGTAATAATTCCTACTAAAGTAAAACAAATTTTTTAATCTATACTAATATTATATTGTAAATTCGAAAGCAAATTTGTCTGTCTGTTTGCTACCTTTTCACGCCTAAGCCGCTTAACAAATTTGGAGGAAATTTTGTATGGAGACAGTGAGAGACACTAAGAAGTATATAGGATAGTTTCTTTCCCCAAAATAATAATAAAAGTTGTAAAAAAAGGGTGTAATGCACAGGGTGGGCTATGTTCCTTTTAGGCCGAATGGCCATGATAAGACAATGTATACATTGTGGACAAAGCTGGTAAGTTGTAGTAAAGGGAGAAGTAGTCTATTTGGGAGCCATATAATCGCTAGGCTTAGTCGTTGTTTTGAAGACCAAGACCAAGAAAAAATCATTCTTGGTCTTTGTCTTGCAATCTTTGTCAGCGTCTTGGTCTTGCAAAATTACCAAGGCCAAGAATCAAAACCAAGACTAATTTTGCTCATCACTAGGTATTTACTTCAATAAAGTTATCAAACGTGACCGTCTAGTGGAAAAGGTATCTTATCTTTAGTTACAAAATTTATCAGTAAGATATCGACATAATTTAAATGAGGTTTTAAAGAAAAGGATAAGAACTCTAAGATATTGTATCGGATTCTATATACGAATATTCTATATTGTAGTTATATAGCTTAAAAATATAGCAAAAAGATTCGGATTCAGCATTGCAAAATACATTAAATGTAACTATTTTTATATTTGTCTGTTCTGCTTTTTTTCTGTATTTTTTTTACTTTATATGAGATATATATTTTTGCGATATTTCACGGAGATAATCAGCTACGACTTTGGGGCTTGCATTTTTCAGACCAGTAAACAAGTACAAATGAAACCCCATTCGCAGATTTTCCAAACATTTCCATCAAACCTATAGTGTAGGGTAGGTAGCTACAATAAAACCCTATAGTTACAGTTTGGCTATTTGTATCATTTCTCAACATGTTTGGCCATGTGAAATTATAATTATAAATTTATTATTTTCCAAAGTCACCAACACATATCAAAGTTCATGTATTTTTTCATCCGCCCGGTGGCGAACGGCACGACGATTCATCGATAACGAATAGAGACAAAATTAGATCATAGGTGACAAACGGAGACATTTGTTTGACTTCATGCATGAACTTTTAGAACAAATGTCCTAAAAATCACTGATGACTTATGCTGATAATGTCACTGAGTCGTAAGTGTGCTAGCGACTTGTGGCAGACAATATCAGTATGATTCCCACATGAATAAGTCACTTATGCATATACTTCCGAGTGAGCTATAGAGGAAAATGTCATCGTGTTTTCACTAATGATTTTGTCACAAAAACGTTAGCATAGACCTGGAAATTTTTTTTTTTTTTGGTTTTGCATTTGTTTTATTTAAATTTATTAATTAATATATTTCAATTTACATTAATTAAATAAACAATCTTTTGAAACATGACACTAGCAACTCGGGCCTTTGGCCCTAAATAAGAATACTTATTAACAAATGAAAATAACTAAGTACTATTAAATATGTCAATAGTCCAATAGTAGGTATAATCTTGTGTTCCATTGCTCAAAAAATTTCCTATAAAAAAATTATGAATTTTTTTTTTAAATACCCCAAAATATTTTCAAAAAACTAATTTTCTCGACTTTTACCACCCGATATCTAACGAAAGCTCCACCTCTCAAGATTTGACTTAAAAAAAACTTCATATCTCACTTAAAAAAATTCATATTTGATACTATGGCGTAGGTCAGCCAGGCGCTGGCAATTATTCTATTTGATAATGCGTTTCTAATGTTTGCAAAGGGATGTGCTGCAATTTTCACACTTATCCATCCAATAGCAAAATTCTCGGTTATATTCTTTATAAGTAGGTCGACGACGGAAATCTATTAAATGATAAAATTCAGACATTATAATAACTATATTTAAAGAATTTTCTTAAGGACATATTAACTCACCTCAAAATGGTTAGTCTGGGTCGTATTTATTGTTAAATTAACAGTTGCAAAATATATCTTTTTAATTTAAATTAATCACATTTTATAGGAAGACACGAAATTTTTTATTTATTTATTTCAATTCGCTTGACAAACTGACAGCAAAAATAACAATCGGTTGTATCCGTGACTTTTACTCGTTGATGGCGACATGTAACAGACAATGTCATGCATCCATACTCTTGTTATCGACTTTTAACAGACAATTTCACCGATTCGGAACATTTTAGAAGTTCAGAGACATTTAAATGACATTTTCCGGCAGAGAATACTAACTTCCTTACATCCCTAATATGAGTCATCGATGAAAAAATCATTTCGGAAAATTTCATTTGGAGAGCGCTATGTTCGTGTTATTTTCTTGATGATTCATTGATGACAATATCATAATGGATGATGTCGCTCAAAAACGCCACCGGGAAGTTTCTGAAATAAAATATAAGTTAAGTCACTCCCATTAGGGAGGACTAAAAAAATTAAAGATGGGAACCGGCCACTGGTTCCTTTCCTTCTTCTCTTATCCTGGAAATGAATTAAAAATACCAGAAATTCAGTTAACAGTATTTATTACCTATTCACTTTCATTCCCAAATAAGAATTAAATTATTGATCGCTCAAAGCTTAACACTAAACCTAAATTTAACTAAATAAACTGCTGAGTCAACGCTTCCCACGGGAACGAAGTGACGTGGCTCTCAAACGGGGTCCTATTACCTGGCACGTACTTAGTTATTAGTCAGACGCATAGTCAGCAAAAAGAATTAACTAAAGTTGTGAAATACGTTGCTGTGTTGAGGGCAAATGTGTTAACTGCCCCCCCTTTAAAGATCTGCGTCCCGCAGATTGACGTGGTAAAATGTAGGACTCTTCAGGACTGTCTCCTTTTGATAAATGCCCTTTTCGTTGTTGCAATTTTGCTGTAAACCGGGGATTTTAATGTCCGTGGTAATCTTCCTCCAGGTAACGTAACACGTTATAGCTATTACCAAGAGAATAGCAGCCTCTACTGCTGTAGAGATGTGGAAATTCATGCCAAGCTTACCAAGATGCTTAATATTTTCCAAGCTCAACCCATGAATGTAGCCCAGATTTAATTTAAGTTCTTCGTGAGTCACATTAGTTAGCACAGATGGTAATGGCTGAAAGCTTCTGATCGCCTTACTGGAAAAAGTCTCGTTACCAATATGAACCGTTTCGTTCGTTAACTGCACTAAAAATGTCCCGTTGAGAATCTTCGTCTGCTTTTCACTTTGGATTATTCCTCTGAAATTATTTAAGAAGATAGTGTTATCGTTTACCATTTCCACAGTTTCATCGTTATCGGTTTCAAAACGACATTTCGCGTTTCCGCCTTTGATTAATCTCGACAAACACCCGTCTTCAGGCAGCTTCTTCACCAAATTTCCTTCACAGATTGTCGCATTATTTATCGCAGAGCATCTCCCAGTAATTCCATACGTTTCTCCTTCGTTCATCAGCAATTCCTTAAACTCAAGATCTACTCGTTTCCCATTCAAAGAAGCAGCTCTCGTTAACAGCACCCTATAGCGGCTTGGCTTTACTTTTGGAACAGCCAGCACATAGATGAGAAGAGTACCGTTTGAGTATATAGAGGGCTTGGCGTACTCCATTGCTTCTACTAAGTTTTGATACGGAAGATTTTCTTCCTCGGTGATTATCCGTTGAATTTCCGATTGATCCAATAGATTAGTGTTGACAATACCGGTCTTCGCCATTTGAGATGCTCGTATGATTTCAGATATCTGTTCCTTGAGGACTAAGACTTTATTTGACATTAAAATCTCCAAATTGTCAGCGTTTATGTTCTTTTCGATGTTATTGGAGTGGGTGATCATATCGTTGACCTTCTGAATAGCTTCGTGAGTAGCGTTGAAGAATTCTCTGTTGATTAAATATTGGTTATTATTATTGTCAATCAATTTATCTTGACTTTGGAGAATGTTGTCCCAATCAGTTGCGTCAGGTGATCCTGTAATCCACTTCCACGCTGAGCCAATCCAGTTTATGGAACGAGTTCTCCTTATTTTATCATTCTGCAGCTCATCGAGACGAAGTCTAGCTTGACTGAGATGAAATTCGATGATAGATTTCATAGGTCTCTGATCCAGATCATGTTCAACCGTGTCCGCTGTTTCGTGTAAAACTTTGTTCAAGAGATCCAAGTCGACGGTGTGTACCAGCTTGAAGTATCCGTTGATGATCCAACCGCTACCATGGTCAATCGTCACCAGTGGGGAATCATAACTGTAGATGTTGAAGCCACAGACTCCGGAGATAATAAACAACCTATCTTACGATAATTAAAAAAAGAAAGTTTAATAAAATTAAATTAAATTCTACTTTTGCATATGGATCCTTAAAGCGTTTTTCCCTTAATACATGAATTTTTGAAATAAACGATTAAGTATTGTCTGGAAGGGAAAAACTGCTCTAAGTGGTATTTACTTTTCTTCATAAAATTGTTTGACGACATCGTCTTCTTTTCCTTCTTAATTTAAATAGTGATGTTACAGTGGATTCGAACAAATTTGTATGTTCTCTAACTACTTTAATCTTAAGACTTAAACAATTATTATATTCTCTTTTTGTGCTTATTACTTCGAAAATTTTTACTTTAATTATCTTAATTCTACGTTATATTTTTTATTTTTTTTTTTTTTAATTTTTATTTTTCTTGTGCCTATTCGTGCCTTCCTTTTATAATTTTCGTGTCATTTATTTTTTGCAATTTTTTGCGTAATTTTATGTGACATTTTATTAATCAATTATTAATTGTGCTCTTATTTGTAAGTTTTGTGCCGTTTTATTTCAATTATTAATATTATAACTGTGCTCTTATTTGTAATTTTTCGTGTCATTTTTTGTAACTTTTGTGCCATATTTATTAATTAATTATTAATTTGTTCCTTTTTTTGTAACCTTTGTGTGCCATCGTGCTTTTAAGGATATGAAATTAGTTGTTTACCTGTTACTGTTTCTTATATGGGCCTTATGAACTTTTCTTCCCCCCTCGGTGGTTAATGTTACCCCACCATCGCGAGTAACTACCTGCTTTTTAAACCTTTTTCTATGTTTAGGCTTTATCTGCCTATCCGCTACATAAACAATCTCGCCTATATCGTATCTCCTAGGCTCCTGTCTATTTTTGTTTAACCTGGTATTTCTAAGCTCTTGATTGGTTGCAATCCTCTCCTTTATATCGTCATGAACTTTGTCCATAAAATCTACCAAGTTTTGATAATTTATCCTTGACGTGCGGTTCAGGAAAATATCAATTGCCTTATTCTTCGTTATGGAGTGAACAGAGTTGTTGTAACGATCAACCGCCATATATAAAAGTTTCTTGATTCTGAAATGAGGATATTCGCCCTTCAAACACCTATAAATTTCCAAAAGCGTAGAGTGCAGTCTTTCCACTTGTCCATTGACCTCGCTTCTTTGTGTGGGTGTTTTGTACAGTTCTACACCTAAGGAAGTAATAAAATTCGAAACGGTAGGGCTCATAAAACCTTTTTCATTGTCTGTTACCACCATTTTTGGGGTGGTGAAAAAGTGAAAAACTTTGGCCAGTTTCCCACGCAAATGTATCGCGGATTTATTTCTTATGTGGAATAACTTAGCGAACTTTGAAAACTTGTCGAGGCAGCTGATGAATTTTTCTTTTTCTAGTTCAAATATATCTATGTGAATGATTTCACATGGATACGATAGTGTGGGCGTAGGCTGAAATTTTGGTTTAATAGGGTGTCGGTCATATTTTTGTAACTTACACGTCTGACAAGCAGATGTGTAACGCCTTATTAAACTTGTCATTCGCGGGAAGTAATACCGTTCTAGAATCTGCTGCGTATTCTCCCGAGGGTTTCTGTGCGCCCTTCGATGTTCTTCCTCGATAATCTGGCACTGTCGCTCTTCGATAGAAACATCCTCCACTAATCTTTGCGTGATTCGGATCCGATATCTTGAGAAATGTTGTAAATATACTGTTTGTAGCAATTGAATATGGTGTTCGGGGATTTTTATTCCATTGATGACTGATGGATTAAGGAGTTCCTTCAAGATTCTGGTAAGATTGTTGGCATTGATTTGTATCACCGATACATAGTGTCGGCTAAAACCTGGGTGAGGGGATTCAGAACAATGTAACTCTTTACCTAACCGAAAGACGATTTGGTTCCGGAATACGTTTAAAGGAGCCTCGACATGAGGAATAAGATCACTAGCATCCTGTTCGGCGCTATGGATGGTAGCAGCTGCAGTGCCGGATTCACTTGCGGTTATGGTTTCAAGACTTCTCTCTGATGCAGAATCCGTTTCTGAATTGGTGAGGACATTAACGTTTGTTTTCAATCTGGAAAGTGCGTCCGCCACTAAGTTTGATTTACCAGGCTTATAAATCAATTCGTGATTGTACTCCTCTATTCTGGCCTTCCATCTCTTCAGCTTAGCGTTGTAGTTTCTGCTTCCTAGGGCAAAAGTTAAGGGCTGGTGATCTGTATAAATTCTTATCTTTTTTGCTCCATAGAGATAGGCACGCAGGTTATCTAAAGCCCAAACGATGGCTAACATCTCCTTCTCGTTGGTTGCGTAGCCTTCCTCGGTTTTATTCAGAGAACGAGATATATAAGAAATCGGTTTATCTTTACCAATCTCACCTTGCGACAGGACCGCGCCTATGGCATAATTCGAAGCATCCGTGGTGAGGATTAAAGGGCTTCTCAAAATCAGGAAATTCTAACAAATCGGCTGATACTAATAAGGTCTTTAATTCGTTAAAAGCCTTCATAGCATCTGCATCGAGGACGATGGGGACACGTTTTGAAGCATTCGCTTTGACTTGGGCATATTCACCTCTAGTTAGGTTTGTTAAAGGTTTTGCTACCTTCGCATAATCGCGGATAAACTTCCTATAGTATGAAGTCAATCCGAGGAAGCTTTTTAATTCCTTAAGATTCTGCGGAGGAGCAATATTTTGAATGGCAACAACCTTTTTCCCGTCTGGCCTTATTCCGTTGGCCGTGACCAAATATCCAAGAAACTCAACTTCACTTTTCATAAAATGGGTTTTTTCGAGATTTACCTTTAAGTTGGCCTCAGATAGTTTTGAAAATATGGCTTCGATATTTTTAAGGTGTTCGCTTTCACTTGTACTGTAAACAATGATATCGTCAATGTACACGTAACAGATTCTACCAATAAACTCCTTAAGTACATCGTCTATCATTCTCTGAAAAATCGCTGGTGCGTTCTTCAGACCGAAGGGCAGACGAAGGAACTCGTATTTTCCGTTCATGGTAGAAAATGCCGTTTTTGGGACATCGGACATCTTCATCGGAATCTGGTGGAAACCCGAAGTCAAATCGAGGGTTGTAAAGTATTTGGCCTTGCTGAGACTGGAAAGAGTTGAATTTATGTCGGGTATGGGATAAGTATCGGGAATAGTGACGGCATTCAAACGCTTAAAATCAATTACCATGCGGTACTGCTTTTCACCGTTAGGCTTTGCCTTTTTTGGCACCACCCAAACAGGGGAGTTATATGGGCTTTTTGTTTGTCTAATTATACCCTCATCCAAAAGTTCTTGAACTTGTCTTTCAACTTCAGTTCTCATATTGGCAGGATATGGGTAACTCTTAGTATAAATGGGGTCATCGGTAGTCGTTTTGATTTCAGCTCTAACGGTGGTTCCTACAATCTCGCTGCTATCAATGGGTCCGAAAAGGGATCTAAATTTCCCTATAATAAGGTGCAGTTTCTCTTGCGTATCTCTAGAGAGATTATTATCCAGCAATGGGTTAACTTCCCTAGAAATTTTTTCGAGAAGTGGAATTTTTATACATGGTTTTTACATTAGAAAATTATGTTTCCTATCTATCACTGCTTCGAGTTCCTTTAACGTATCATCCCCGATGATCCCGTCAAAGGTATTTAAACCCGGCAGGACATAAAATGTTAACAGGGTGTCATTACCAACTTCATGGAAAAACTTCCCAGTAATCTTTTCGGAAATCAGGATTTTACCACCAGCAGACTGGACAGAAAAGGGTTTAGTGAGTTTGGTACTATTTTTGGATATTGATGGGCTGATAAAGTTTTTATTGGCACCGGTGTCTACGAGGAACTGCAACACCGAGCCATTCCCGCTTACGTACTCTACGTAAGGTACGCTGGAAATCCCCCGTTCATAAAATTTACCTGATCCTCTACATTTTCTTCCACCAAGGCTGAATAAACTTCCTCTTCGGGACTTTGGTCACGTTCCTCTGGTTCCCTGACAGATTCACCTATTGTTGCGACGTTAAACATCCTTTGGTGTTTTTGCTGAGAGGCATCAGCGGGATACTTCCTTTTAAAGGGATTTATCTGTGGCCTATTTATATAATTTACCTTCCTTGTTTGCACCGAGTGATCCACGTCCATTTTCTCAGCAGGTCTCGGTGCAGCAGGTCTTGGAGGAATGTAGCGGTCGCCGTTCGGCTGATAGCGAGGGTTGGAGTTATACCAGCCAGGTCTTCTGCTGGGAATAAAGTTGCCCTGCCTCCTCGGCGGCAATGAAGGAACGTTGTCTCTTTCCGTCAATTGGTTCACCGGTATAGAGATCGAATTGCGCACGTTCGCATTGTGCACAGGGTGGCTTCTATAATTCAAATTCTGTATGTCAAGGCAAGCCGTGTAAGCTTCCGGCAAGCTCTTAGGTTTTTGAACTATTATCATCCTGGATAGATCACCACTGAGGCCTCTAATAAAGACATCCAAAGCCCTATTGCGGTATGTCTCCATTAGAGCATTCATTGTTTCGGCCGAATAGCTCTCAGTTTTTACCTTGTTAATATCAGTGAAAACTGATGATTGACCCTGGCATAAAAGTCATCGATCCTGGAGCTACCCTGAGTCAACTGGCCCAATTGATGCTCCAGGGTTCGAATATCCCGTTTATCAGCGTAATGTAGCGACAAACAGGCCTTAATGACTGGCCAGTCATCATCGAATATATTATGGGAGATGAGAGCACTATTGGCACTAGCACGAACTTTTCCCCTAACGCTCTTCAGGATGGCCTTGTAAATCGGTTTCGCCCTAACTATCGCGTAATCTTCCAGGATACCTTCAACCGCATGCACCCAGGACACGTATTGTGCCGGGTCCCCTTCAAAAACCTGAAGTTCCTTCACCGCGTCAGGGAGTCTCCCAATGTCACGGAGCTCTTCCTCTGACACAGGACCCCGTAGAGGAAGCTCCGGGGCTGGTGCCGCTGGTGCGGGTGGCGTCTCAAGCACTCGAAGCCGCCTCTCGGCTTGCCTTAATTCGGCTAAAACTACCCCAACTGATCCTGACAGTTCCCTAACGGCTTGTTCAAGGGCATCCATATTATCAGTTTATAAAAAATTTTAAGCACTCACCGTAAGTTAAAGGTTCGCAAATTTTGACGATGGCAGCACACGTTTAAATGACCAGTATTTTGACACTGAAAAATCACAATCCTTTTTTCCTTTTATTTTGCACACTTCAAAGATTTTTATGACATATATTTTTTTTGCACAATTTAGTAAAAATGCTTTTAAATACAAGATTTTTAACGGGCACGTTTTCAAGTGGTTTTTATGACCGATATTTTTTGGCACAATTTAGTAAAAATGTTTTTTTTAAACACAAGAATTTTAGCGGGCACGTTTTCAAGCGTATTTGTTCTCACTTTTATTGCTTTTTAGTTGTTATGTGATTACCATAAGATCCTCATTAGATTCTGAAAATATAAATGAGAAACTTTTAAGTAAAATGACTGTAATCTTACGGGCACAGTTGAAGAAAATTTTATCGGTGATCCTGGAGGAGTCGCGTTATCCATTTCAGCCCCCAGCGTTGATGTTTGCAGGAAGCCTACTATGGTACGACCATCCTCACAACAGTAGTCACCCTTCGTGGTCTCCAACATGTTCTCATGGGAATGTTAGAAAGTCATAAAAAAACTGAACTACCACAAGGATTGACTCTGTTAATCACAGTATGCGGGAACCTGTCATTTTCGCGTGTTTACAATACAATGTTCTGTGTGAGGTGGAAAGTTATTACTTTTTGTTTCTCTTTTTCTTTGATTTATAGATCACTTTTTTATCTTTTTACACCACACACAGGCACACCGCACCGACAGGTTTTCGCATTAGTGCTAAAGGATTTTATGGCTCTAGGATCTGTTTATTCAGACCTATCACCTTTATCACAGCTTCAGGATCTATCTATTCAGACCTGTCGCTTTATATTTATGTTATTACACAGGAGGGTCCCCCCGGAGGTGGTGAATCGCTGTGTACCGCGTTAATTTTATTCAATTTAAAATTTTTTAACTTTATCACTTTAGCACTTTTTTTCCTACAGGACTACGGATATCGCAAGAACTTCGGGTGACGCGGCTGCGGTCTCGTTTGCACTTTCAGGAAAAGAACTCTAAATTTTCCGACAGCTTATCTTGTGTTTTCGGGAAAAATTTTTTCACTTTTATTTTTTTCAACTTTATCCCTAACTCCTGGAGGGTCCGGCTTTATGGGCTACGGAATCGCAGGGTTGGTTTAAGGTTATAAACTGGAGGGTGCTGCCTGGGCAAGTCAATCGCACTTTCATTTTTTAATTATTTAATTTGGTTTACCAAAATATATTAAATTGTAGACTGGATTCACAGCCTCAATCTTTAATTTATGATTTTTTTTATACACTGGAGGGTGCTGCCGGGGCGAGTCAATCGCAGTGTTAGGTTTTTTTATTTATTCAAAAAAATTTTTCACTTGCACAATATCCTTTTATTATTTTTTCCACTGAATTTACACGAGCCGCAAGCGCGTCACCTTTCTTGTCGATCAAAGGTCCTTTGACGACCCACATCTTTGGTGGGTCCCTGCTCGGGCGCCAGTTAAGTCACTCCCATTAGGGAGGACTAAAAAAATTAAAGATGGGAACCGGCCACTGGTTCCTTTCCTTCTTCTCTTATCCTGGAAATGAATTAAAAATACCAGAAATTCAGTTAACAGTATTTATTACCTATTCTCTTTCATTCCCAAATAAGAATTAAATTATTGATCGCTCAAAGCTTAACACTAAACCTAAATTTAACTAAATAAACTGCTGAGTCTGCGCTTCCCACGGGAACGAAGTGACGTGGCTCTCAAACGGGGTCCTATTACCTGGCACGTATTTAGTTATTAGTCAGACGCATAGTCAGCAAAAAGAATTAACTAAAGTTGTGAAATACGTTGCTGTGTTGAGGGCAAATGTGTTAACTTATATTATTGATAAAAATAATAAAACTTGACATTTTTGTTAATTTTTTAGTCCATAAAAATCCTTTGTATGTTATTTAAAAGCTTATATCTAGGAAACTGGGGATTTAATTTAAAAACGGATACAATGCCACACCTGTAATTTAGAAAAGCAATTATTCTTTCCATCTACTAGTTTTGGGGGTTAATACAATTGAAAACATAAAGAGCTTAGTCCGAGAGGCCCAAAAAGTGGGCTACCCTTACTGGGCGGGGCCAGAAATCAATCGTTGTAAGATTGGTTGGACGGGAAGGATAGCTAAAAAGGTGGCAATTGTCATACGGACTACCACTGCATAATGGACACCGATCCACGATGCCCTCAATGATCCGGGCTCTGTTACTCATCAAGATGAGGGAGTAGCATGAACGAAGTTGTGCAAGTGTGTATCTTGCCTCCCTCAATAGTGATTTTTCACTATGGTGAATTAATAGAGAGCTGCTATTGAGCACTTTATTGAGTGCCATCGAGTCATTAGCCATACTGGCTTCTTGTTGTATAGCTTTAAGTAGATCTCAAAACAATGGTTTTTTCATTTTGAGCAAGGATATATTAGGATTCTGATGTAATAGAAAAACAAAAATTAAGATCAAATTCGTAATTAGGAGATCTTAGTCCACTATGAAATTTGGCAAGAATTATCTATTCACTATTAGCTATATTTAGAAAAAAAATTAAACGGGACTAACATTGTTAGTATTAATTTTCAAAAATTTAACTCCACCTTTTTTCCAAAAAAAAAAAAAAACTGGCTGGCTGTGCGTGGAAATACATTTTTTGAAAAAACTGCGCAAGATAATTCAATGAAATTTGGTACTCTGACTTTGTTGTCAAAGTTGATTGGAGAAATTGAAAATCGATCAGCGGACATGAGTTTGTGGCACCTCCCATACAAGCAACTTTCAAAATGCAGTAGTGCAAGTGTTATTGGATATGATAAAACAAAATTTCGCAGATGTAAATACTTGAAATAGTAAACTCATTCTCAGAAGCAAAATTTTCAAAATACTGAAGTGAAGGGTATTCAATTTTCGGCCAGGCCAAAGATAACAGCTTTATTACTTAGTTTTGTTTGTTTTAATATTTGTTGAAAAAAGTAAGTCTCATTTCATATTTTTTGTGCTTTTAAGTTCATAATGAACTTAAGTTCAGCTCAAATTTAATATAATTTTAATGAACTAAGTACTTGTACATAATATACAATGTCAGGCATAATCAGCGATATTTTCTACCTCCCTAAACTACAGGATTTTGGCAGAAGGAAGAAAACTGCTGAACTGCATATAATTGCACAGATATTGTGTATTCATTCTATCATCATGTTGCGCCGCTGGTTATGTTCATTGTTTTGCAATCAATTATGGGCCAGGACAATACCAAGGACAATGACAATATGGAAACATGGCAATGGATGGCATTCATTTGCGCAAAAACATACTCGTACAACAACAAAAATGACAAAGGAGTATACAAATGTATGTATGTGTGTATAGTTTATGTTTGTATTCGTATAAAGTGTTTCGCAACAGACGCTGAATGACAAAAGTTTAACCAAAACAGCCAAATCGAAATTTAATGACAACACATTTGTCATTGTCAAAGTGTCAAGTCATGGTGTCTGGTTGGTGCCATTTTATACTTTTTTCTTGCAATTTTTTTATTTGTTGGTGTTTTTTTTTTTTTTTTTTCATTTTTACACATCGAGTTAAAAGATTTTTGATGTAGAGTGATTTTTTTCCCGTAGATTTTACGTTTGTTTTTGGGTATTGGATGGAAAACAGCATGTCTGGTGTTTTTTTTCCCAGTGTTCCAGACGGTTCATATCTTCGCTTTTTTACCCGTTACGGATCCGTTACTGATCCTTTTGCGGGAGAAATTCCAAAAATTGTCAATTGTTACAAAAAACATGATTTTTATTTTGATTTGCCGAAAATAAGGTATCAAATAAATATAGCTCATACAATATTTTTGCACAATTTTATTGCGTAAAATAAATATTGTATAATATTGTTTGACAGTAAAGTGTACTGGTTCTTAAAAAAGCTTTCATATTATATTTTCAAACACTTGTCAAATATTGTGCAATATTATTGCTCAATAATATTATTGCTCAATAATATTATTGTGCAGTATTTAAAAATTTTGGATTTGAAAGGGAATTATCCTTATATATGTTGCAATTTCAACTAAATATGTTAAACATATTGCTCAATATATTGTGCAATATAGGTACATATTTTTTTGTAGTTTATCAAAATCACTATTTTGAGCCACGGTCGTAAACCAATTAGTTGAATGCCAAGGAAAAGCGTAAAAATTTCAAACTTTATATTACAGTTAAATAAAAAATTCAGAATTCAAGTTTTCCACATTTTTTTTTTTTTTTTGTTCGAAAAGTTTTGCTTTTTTGTAGCATGCAGCTTTATTGCAAATCTGATATGCATTCACGGCACAGCATAGCACACCCATCTACTTTAATGTACCTAACCAAAAACTTTTACTTACAGCGGGGGTATTTGCTTTTTTCGGCCAAGTTTGACTTGAAATGCTCAGAATTTCTGTTGTACTTTCACTCGCCAATTGCCATGGCGTAAATAATGAAAATCTGATTTGCTACTTAACTTACGTTTTTTTTCGCTACTACTTCTGCTACTTTTTTGTAGTGCTTTCTTTTGAACTTTTTTATATGCACCTACGAAATAAGAAAGTTTTTCTTTACTTAACAAAATAATCATGTAATGTACATTTTTTTGTTAAATGAAAATAAAAATTGAAACAAAAAGGTAAATAAAAAGTAATACATACTTTGGTTATATAAAGTCTTTGGGGATCAAACGCTACTACCATTGGATTCGTTGGATTAAAGAAAAAATTTTTTTAAAAAAAAGAAAAAGTTTGATGCAGTCTTGAAGGCAATGTATGGACATCAACTTGATTTACATCAGAAGCTTGGGGGTGTTTAATGCTAAATTGCTATGGCATAGTGTAAGAGATAAATACTGATATTTAAGATAAGTAAGTTTACTTTTTGTTGAAAGAAATTATTCATATATCTTCCAAGCATAGATTTCAACCACACAACTTTTCTTTTTGTAACAACTGATGTTGCTTTAAAGGAAACCTTAAGAACATTCTCGCGTAATCCTGAAATCTTCCGACTTTTCCATTAACCCTTTCGGTCATTTGTAGCCATATGGCTATACAGTTTTTTGTGGCACTGTGGAGCCAGGTAGACTTAATTTATTAAATAATTTTTAAATTATAATGTTCTTTAGAGTCTTTAGAACACCTAGAAATTTTAAAATTTTTAGTTCCAATCACACGCTGCGAAAATAGCACTTTTTTGAAGTGAAGCGATTTTTAAAACCACATTTTTCGCTGTATGAGAGGCTTTGTTTTTTACATAACACAAAATAAATTGAATATTGTAATAAATAAAGAAAACATGCGTCTACAATACTGTAAACATAAAAACTTTGAAAAATACACGGATGGACTTCAGCGATTTTTTGAATTTCGCATGTAGCCATATGGCAACAAATTTGTTTAATGATGCTAAAAGTTACCATTTTTCCAAGGTTTGAAGAAAGTAGTATCTTTCTTTTTCTTTGAACTTTGTTTTGAATTTTGACTTTTTACTTATTACATGAGAGTAAATACGTATACAGTCAGATAAGAACAGATAGAAAAATCCAAAATTGAAGAAATTTTCCACAATTTTGGGTTCATGTATATCTGGCCTAAAAAGTTCAGAATGAAAGGAAGTATTGATTAGAGGTTTTATTGAATAGAGTTTTTTGAAGAAATTGTCAGGACCCAAATATTTGGCCACATATTTGGCCCAACATATATTATTTACTTTCAAAATTTCGTTACTAAGTATTTTTATTGAATAAGTCATTAATTAATTTATAAGGAATTGAATTGAAAAAACAGAAATGAATTAAAACTAGTAAGGGTGTTACCTTTGGCCTGGCCAAACATTAAATACCCTACACAGCAGTATTTTGAAAGTTTTGCTTATAAGGGAGGTGCCCACGCCCTCTTGTCCAAATTCACCCAGTTTTTTTTCAGAGTTTGAATTTATAGTTCTTAGTATTTGAGTGAAATTTGGTTGAATTATCTCAAAAAATGTTTTTAGTATAGCGTTTTGAACCTTTTGCTTATATGGGAGGTGCCAAGCCCTCTTGTCTGACTTTATCCAGTTTTTGCTTAAAGCTTGCATCTTTTCCTTTAAAACCTAATTTAAATTATGTTGATATCTTTTTTTTCCTCAAAAACCGTTTGACAATATTTCGGTCTAAGATATCTCTTAGAAGCATGAAGATATAAATATAATTTAAATTAGGTTTGAAAGGAAAAGATTGGAACTTTTAAATATCTAAGCCACATTTGATGAATAAATGATATGTTACATAGTTATATAGCTTCAAAAAATGGCAAAAAACGATTTTTTTTGGTTTTTAGGTTACAATATCTCATAAACTATACACGATAGAGCAATTCTGAGGTTGGATTCGCGTTAAGCATCGCAAAACACATCGATTGTGATTATCCTAATTTTTCTTTGATGTAGTTAAAAAAATTTTTTTTTTTCTTTTTGTATGGGAAAATGCCCCAATTGGAAAAATCGAGATATTTTCAAAAAGGGATCAGCTAGGATTTCGATTTTTCCGAATTTTAACTCTATGAACCATCTAGAAACAACTCCTGCAACCTAAATTTGGATCCATTTTCATGGAAAAATCGCTCGCTTCAAGACTGCCATGTAATAAAACTGCCAATGTGTAAGCACGTAATTTAATTTTAAATACTGCTTTTCATTTTAAAACATATTAAATTCTATAATCAAAATGAAAACGATTTTGTAACGAACTCCGGTTACCCCCGGTTCTATAGCTGGGATATACTCAGCCAATCCAGGATTCAAGGTTCGCTTCAAGAAAAAATATGAGAGTGACGTTTTTGATTATTCGTGTTTTTTTATTCAAGTTTTGTTCTGTTATATTAATTAAGTCTTATTTCTAGTAAAAATGTTTGTAATATTGTACTTATGATCAGCTAAATGTGATGCGTCCTGTCGCTAAAGGTTGTAAGCTGAGCTAAGGTATTCGACGGCCACGAATGGTACGGCCTCTAATGAAAGGCAGGTATAGAAATGGAGTATTAGTTGGCCTCGAATAGAACGACCATTAATACAAAGTAGATGTGGAATATTAGTTAGCCTCGAATAGAACGACCACTAATAGAGTAGATGTAGAAATAGAGCATTAGTTCGCCGGTGCTTACGAAGACTATCTCTTCTTTAAATGCGGACAAGAAAATCCTTTTTTTCAAACTGCGGCGAAAAAGATCTTTTTTGTGCAAATGCGGACAAGAAAATCACTTTTTACAAAATGCGGAGAAGAAAATAACTTATTACAAAATGCAGCGAAAAAATCACTTTTTACAAAATGCGGCGAAGAAAATCTCGCTTCATTCGCTACGACTTTAAGTGAAATGTTTATTTTCGTAACTCGTCGAAGCATTCACTAAATAAAGAGATTTTCTTCGACGCATTTTGTAAAAAGTGATTTTCATCGCCGCATTTTATAAAAAGAGATTTTCTTGTCCGCATATTACAAAAAAGATTTTTTTCGCCGCAATTTCAAAAAAAAGATTTTCTTCGCCGCAACTTTCGGTTGGAAGATTTTCTTCGTAAGCACCGGCGAGTTAGCCTCGAATAGAACGACCACTAATAGAAAGTAGATGTAGAAATAGAGTATTAGTTAGCCTTATTGCCTGTTGCTAAGGGAAAAATCTTGAAACAGTTAATACTCTCTTTCCTTGTTTTTTCTTCATTATTATACCCTACACCCAGGGTATATTCACTTTGTCCTTCCGTTTGTAACGCAGAGAAGGAGGCGTGGCAGATATAGAAAAGTATATATATTCTTGATTAGCGTCACCTGCTGAGTCGATATAGCCATGTCCGTCTGTCTGGCTGGCTGGCTGACTGGCTGGGTGGCTGGCTGTGTGTGGAAATACATTTTTTGAGAAACCTGAGCAAGATAATTCAATGAATTTTGGTGCACAGCCTTCGTCATCAAAGTGAGCTCGGGGGATTGAAAATGGGCGAAATCGGTCAACGGACACGCCTACCGCCCATACAAAAATTATATTCAAAATGCAACTTTTAGAGTACTTTTCACGATAATGCAACCAAAATGCACATAAATAGTACGAATTGTAAGCGCAAACTCTGAGAAAAGTTGGGCAAATTCGCACAAGAGGGCGTGGCACCTCACATATAAGCAAAATCTTCAAAACGCTATACTGAAAGCGATTTTTGAGACAATCGAACTAAATTTTACTCAGACACTCAGATCGAATAAAGTTTGTCTCGTCTAGTGCCCGTATTGTATCGACAACGTTGATCTATTTGTTCATCTGTGTTTCCCATGAAATAAATTTGAAGAAATTTATGGTCCGTATCTGGCAATGGTAGTAATGATACAGCATGATGATATATTTGACCTTGTACTTTGAATGTTGGCATATAGTTGTCGCGCACGATATTCGTTGCACCGAATGATGTCATTTGAAAACATGAATTGTACTTGCGTATATTCGTTAAAAATTGTTTTGATTCGCTCGTGTCGCCTGATACCAACTTTGATAATGGTTCGGGTGGTAGATGTAATTCTGGTAATTTAACTTTTCCACCAGCACAGCACATTCCTGGTGATTCATTCTTAAATTTGAATGTACTGCAATATGTGCATAGTTCATCCATTTTTCCAATAACCAAACTTGGATGAATGCTGTAATTATAGTTAGCATTGTAATGGAATGCACTGAGATATACATAAGTCAGCATGAGTGGTTCATCTGGCTCGAGTAGTGTACATTCGGATGATAAGCAGTCTGGATTCACGTTGCACGTTTGTTTCCGATGAACGGGCTCGAGCATGAAGTTCTCTGTCGGTTTCCAATCTTGCATTTCGTTGCATGTTTGTTTCCGATGAACGGGCTCGAGCATGAACTTCACAGTTGGATTCCAATCTTGCATTTCGTTGCTCGTTTGTTTCCGATAAACGGGCTCGAGCATGAAGTTCTCGGTCGGTTTCTAATCTTGCATTTCGTTGCTCGTTAGTTTCCAATGAACGCGCTTGAGCATGAAGCTCTCGGTCGGATTCCGATCTCGCTTTTCGTTGTTCGTTTGTTTCTGAGTTTCGTTTTGGTTGAGACGTAGAACGACCGAGCGCTCATTTTTTGGGAGGCATAACTGCACAGAAATTGCGTTGAAATGTTTTAATAATAAATTTAAATATGTTGAGCGTTGATCAACAAATGGCATTGAAAATTAATTTAAATTTTTTGAGAGTTGATCAGCAATCAAAATTTCGATTGAATTCAAAAAAGCTACTCTTTTACTCTTGATTATGTTCACAAATTCACTGAGAATAATGTAAAAAATAAGCGTTTGGAAGATTACGAAACCAATGTTGATTCCTTTTACCATGAAATGCATGACAAAGGGGCATTTCCGCCTATTTTGTTATTGAAGGAAAGTTAATTTCGTTTCAAACCATCTTAAAGATTCCGAATAGCTTAGCTAGGGTGTCCCAGGAATCCATCAATTAAGGCTTTTTGATAGTTCGCCAAAGATGATTTTCTTGTAGTACATTTAGATATTCTTCGTTTTGACTATGAAACCATCGGGTGACCTTCGGGATCCTTCGATTATTCAACAAAATTATCAATTAAGGCTTGTTGACAGTTCGCCATAGATGCTTTTCTTGTAGTACATTTAGATATTCTTCGTTTTGACAATGAAACCATCGGGTGACCTTCGGAAACCTTCGATTATTCCAAAATTTATCAATTAAGGCTTGTTGATAGTTCGCCACAGATGTTTTGCCTTTATTATGCCTAGATATTCTTCGTTTTGACTATGAAGCCTTCGAGTGACCTTCGGCATCCTTTGAGTGTCACGGGAAACTGTTAATTAAAATTTTTTTAAAGACTTTTTCCCTCTCGAATACTTCGATATTCTTCGTTTTGACTGTAAAACCTTCGGGTGACCTTCAAGAACCTTCGGGTGTCAGAGCAAAATATCAGTTAAGGATTGTTGGTAGTGTGCCACAGATGTTTTCTTTTAGTATATCCAGATATTCTTCGTTTTGACTATGAAGCCTTCGGGTGATCTTCGAAAACCTTCGTGTATAGCCTAAGCTATGCAATTTAATTTAAGGATGATTTGGTGTAAATTTCAGGTGAATCGATTAAGTAGTCTCTGAGAAAAAGCAATTTAACAAATTTTTGTATGAGGGCCACCCTTAATATCCACCCTAACGGAATAAATAGTATCCTATGTCCGTTTCCTGGCTCTAAGCTACCTCCTCACCAATTTTCAGCCATATCGGTAAAGCCGTTCTAGAGTTATAAATAGTGTAACTAACACGACTTTCTTTTATATATATAGATTCTTTAAATTTATTGCAACAAAACTCCGTTCCATTATCACTTTGGAACTTCATTATTTTCAAACCAGTTTGGTTTTCAACAAGCGCTTTAAATAAACAAAATTTCTCGAAAGTTTCGTTTTTATGCCTTAACATGTAACAAAAGTTCTCCGACCACCAAAACTAAACAGTAATTACTACCACCAACAGAGCTGCATTCCATTTTTCCTGCTAAATCAGCATGTATAACCTCTTACAAGCGCGACGCTCTCGATCCAACTTTTGGAAATGGTCTACGTGAGAATTTTCCTTTACAGCAAGCAACACATGCTTCGTTTTCACCACGATCAACAAATGATACGCCACTCACTCCACCATCTCTCATTCTCATTAATTCAGACCTATTCAAATGACCAAGCCTCCGATGCCATAACTCCATTGAATTTTCTGCCTTGATCGACGCCAGTGCCATATTTTTCACTGTATCCAATTTACACAGCCCGCCAACTAATGACGCTGTTGCCAACAAATTTCCAAGCTTATCACGTATTGTACTACCTTTGGATGAAAGATTAACAAAATAGCCCTTTTCAGTATTCTTACTCACACAGCACGTCTTTCACACATATTTGCTCACACTTATGCCTACCAATGCATACTCTTTTTGTCCCATAATACAGTCACTGTGCATTGTCATATGTTTGGTTGCACCAGAGTCTACATACCAATCATTTGTGTCGAACTTCCCTTGCACAAACGCAGCACTAAACGCCACACTCGAATTGTCTGTATCTTTGTTGTTGTTTTTATACTTGCTCGATGATTTTGAGTCTGCAGTACCTGTTTTTCTGTTTTTCACTGGACAATTGGCTGCAAAGTGGCCCTTTTTGTGACAAGAGTAGTAAGTTATACTTGCATTACTTTTACGAAAACGTCCTTTGTTTTTCGCTAACAGCGCTTTTTCATCATTTGATACAGGAGCCGCAGTCTCTTGCAGCAACTTTGTTTTGATATGATCGCTGAAAAGTGATTTATCAAGGCCCTCCAAAGCTGGTACTCCTCGGTTAATCCACATAGTAAAAACACAGCTAACCACTCATCGGTCACTGTAAACCCAAGATCGGACATTTGTTGCGTAGTTGACATAATTTCGGAAACATATGTGTTCATTGAATCACAATTTTGCAGTTTTGTATTCACAACACGCCCCATTAAAGTAATACGACGTGCCAATCCTTTATCCTCAAACGTCTTCTGCAAATTTGTCCAAATATTTTTGACATTTGTTTTCGACCTCACGTGGACAAAAACTGATTTCTCTATACTCAAAGCAATAGCAGCTTTTGCTTTTGCACATTTCTTCGCATCAGTCTCCTCGCCAGTCAAACATTTTGACAAATCCTCTAACGCTAAATAATTTTCAATAGAATATTTCCACGAAGAAAAATTCTCGCGACCTTTTAACTTTTCTATAGACGCTAAAATTGATGTAGACATTTTAAACGTTGTTACTTGTTCCAAATTTTCAATCGACGTATCTTTTTCTGTTTCGTCGTTGTCTGGTAGGTTAAACGTTTTAGCTTCCTCTAAACTTTTAGTCGTATTTTATGTCTATATTTTTTATGGAAATATTGCAAACTTTGACATTAAAAAAAAAAAAAACATTTTCTGCTTTTCATTATTTTTCAATATAATATGTGGCCAAGTATGCTTAATCGAAATGCAAAGTCCCTACTGCCTTTTTTGAGAACAAACTATTTTTATTTCTGTATATTCTTCAACGTTTTACAACAGATTTATCAATTTTAAGCTTACAGTCTGCTTAAATTTGGAAGATGCTTTCTTTTAACGAAAAGGTAGTAAGTAAAGAGCATTTTCCTCCCTTTTAGCCCCTTGGAAATTGTCCTCTGTTTACTTGGACATGCCATAGCGAAGCATTTTACCAAATCTTATAATTTGTGCCAAGTAGCGTTAGTTATATGACAAATTTCATTTTTGTAGGGCGTGGCACTGCCCATTTTTTCATTGAAAATTATTTTTCCAAATGCCCTTTGCATATGTACCAGGTTTTGTCCATCTAAGTCAAGCAGTTTCTGAGATGTGACGAATCAGCATTTCTAGTGAGAACTATTTGTTCTAATTGTCTTAGCATATGTACCCAATAATATCTAAGTGCGGCAAATATTGTCAGAGAAATAATGAATTCCTTTTTTTGATGGCGTGGCTCCGCCCATTTTTCCGGTGAACATTATTTGTTTTGATGATTTTTACATATTTACCAAATCTCATCAAAGGGCACGGCGAGCCTTAATCAAAATAAAATTTTATATCAAAAACACTAATTAATAACTGTAAATAAAAGTTTCGTACCTGATCGCCTGAAGAAGATATTGCATTTTTACTAATTTTTTTTCTTTGAGTGCATTTATTTTCATATTGTTTTAAGTTTGAAGAAAATGATAAAAAACTGAGCATGAAAAAATTTTCCGTATGTCTTTAAATTTAAAAACTGCAAACCAAAAAATCGTAGCTGATTCCATTCAGGAGATATTGAATTTTAAACTATTTTTTATACTTTTTTTAAAAAATCGGTTTTTTCGTATTTAAGACAAACAAAAACAAAAACCAGATTTACTAATAGTCATTCCAGATGTGATTTTTGATGCTTAATCCGAATCCGGTCTTAGAATTGTTATATAACGTGTGGGTTTTGAGATATCCTTACATATTTTTCCTATATTTGAAGTTATGTAACAAGACTAGGTCATTTTAAGCTGGAAAATCTGGTATGACAACTAATAGCACTAGTTTTTTTCTTCAAAACACAATCGAATTGATATCGATATCTTTTTTTTTTGTCGGAGATATCTTAACCTAAAATGCTAAAAAAGTGCAAAAACACGATTTTTGGCTATATTGGATGCCATATGCAGGACGCACAAAATTTTTCTGTGAATTTCTATCACCAGAATCATTTGGTACTCTTTTTTGGCTTCAAATTGAGCTATTAAATCGTTATTTGTAATATTTCTCTGCAAAGTTATGATAATTTTAAAATCACATCATGAAACTCAATGTGAAAAATCTCGGTTTTTGGCTATATTTGAGGTTGTATACAGTACGGACGAAATTCGCCTACCTTTTTTTACTGACCGAATCATGTAATGCCATTCTTTATCTTCAAAATGAGCTATAAAGTGGTGACCTATGATTATTTTCTACAAAGTGGTTGATATAAAACTTTATTTTGGTTAAGGCTCGCCGTGAGGGTGTTCGAAGATATGATTAGTTGATTTTTTGGAGCGCGTGGCACCGCCCATTTTTTTAGCATATAACTTAGCCTTTTTCTGTACAAACACAATGTAATAACTTCTTTAAAAACGGTTAGATAGTTTCCGAGTCAATAAGATACAAATACACAAACAAACAAAATCTAGTTTTATCAAGTAGATTTTCGTTTATTTCTCATAACTTGAAAACTATCAGAGATAGCTCAGAATTTTTAAAATCAGCGGGGTCAAGTTATTGGAAATTGATACCCATTTTGAAAAAAAAAATCCGACCACGCCCTAATTTTGTATTTGAGGTAGGCGTGTCCGTTGGCGGATTTTTTTCGTATTTACAGAATTTTATTATTTTAATTTTAAAAACATCTGTACCAAATTTCAATAGCCTAGCTATATTATAACTATATATGACCGCCGTTCCATACAAACCCTCCTATTGTGCGTCAGTGCAATTTGAAACTGTATCTGGTCTAGCCCCTAAACGACTTCCTCGCTCACTATGAAATTTAGCAAGAATTATCTATTAGCTATTTTAAGAAAAAAAATTAAAAAAAAAATAAAAGGGACAAACTTTGTTAAAATTAACTTTCAAAAATTAAGGTCCACCTTTTTCCAAAACACCAAATCAACTGATATGCTGAGGTCATTGAGATCATCGGAAAAAAAAAACAAAAGAATCTTTAGTTCATATTTTTTTCCCAGCGTGAACTCAAAATTTTTCTAAGTCTCCTTATCATTTATTTTTGGTGTCTGTCATGTGTGCGCAAAGCAGACACGCAGACAAGCGTAGTTGGGATCAGTGCTGTATTATAGCAGCCCAAAAATATAAATTTATTGAGCAGAGCGCTGATAACATGAGTAAAATACTAATGTTATACATTAGGGCTGTTCAAAAAAAATTTTTTTTCGAATTTCTTAGATATACTTTGGCATCACGATCTACATCATGACAGAATATCCCATGAATTTTTTCAGATTTTTAAATGCATTTTAAAATGTGGCTCAAAGCAAAATATATTTTTATTATTTTTTTTTAGCATTAATTATAAAATGTTGTCAAACAATTTGAAAAATTTGTTTTAAAGTAACTTAAAAACATTCATTTTGTTTGTTTTTTAATGAACTTTAAAACCTATGTTGTAATTTTGACAAAAAAAAAAAATTTACATCTCTTAAAAAACGAAAAACTGCTTTAAAAGGCGAAATTTAACGGTTTTTCAAAGAAAAAAGTCATCGTGCTTTAAACGAAATGAACATTTTTTAATTTACAAGATCTCATTCGAAAGAGCTCTTAAAAACCTTCAAGACAAGACGTGTTAAGACTTTATTGGGCCAGCAGGCACGATGATATAACGTTTGAAACATAGTAATGCAGCCCCGTGAAAGGCAAAACGCTTTTTTACTCAAGAGGGAGGCATCTTACGAAAAAAGTTTACATGGCATAAAATGCTTAAAATCATCCAAGGAACAAGTGTAAATTGTTTTTTTTTTTTTACTTAAAATTAGAATAACGTCATTTTTAATAAACTTTTTAAAAAAAAAAAAACAATTCACACTTGTTCTTTGTATGATTCTAAGCATTTTATGCCATGGGCACTTTTTTGTAAGATGCCTCTCTCTGGAGTAAAAAAGCGTTTTGCCTTTCCCAGGGCTGCATTACTATGTTTCAAACGTTATATCATCGTGCCTGCTGGTCCAATAAAGTCTTAACACGTCTTGTCTTGAAGGTTTTTAAGAGCTCTTTTGAATGAGATCTTGCAAATTAAAAAGTGTTCATTTCGTTTAAAGCACGATGACTTTTTTCTTTGAAAAACCGTTAAATTTCGCCTTTTTAAGGCAGTTTTTCGTTTTTTAAGAGGTGTAAAATTTTTTTTTGTCAAAATTACAACGTAGGTTTTAAAGTTCATTAAAAAACAAACAAAATAAATGTTTTTAAGTTACCCTAAGACAAATTTTTCAAATTCTTTGGCAACATTTTATAATTAATGCTAAAAAAAAAAATAATAAAAATATATGTTTGCTTTGAGCCACTTTTAAAAATGCATTTAAAAATCTGAAAAAATTCATGGGATATTCTGTCATGATGGAGAACGTGATGTCAAAGTATATCTAAGAAATTCGAAAAAAAAATTTTTTTTGAACAGCCCTATTATACATATCATAGTTTTTTATGGTTTTTGAATTATAATTTTCCGTCTTTCCTTACATGAATTATCTTACTTTAGTCGGTACCGAATATATACACAAACTTTATGTTTTAAATATTTAGTGCATTTTTGATTGTGCAGCCAACACAAGCAAAGTTAAAAGAAAAAAAAAAAAAAAAACAAAAATTAAAATAATTTTTAATAATGTCGGGAAAACGTGTCGATTTTGTTGAAAAAGCCAAGATGGCATTTGAGAATGCTAAAAATAACTGTGAAGTTATCAAGCATAGTGTTAAAGAGTGTACTAGCGCTAAACGGGCCCTTCAGAAAAAATTAAGGATGGCACAAACTAAAGGCGAGAAGCAACAAATTGCTTGTGCCTTGGGTCTTGTCAAAGGTTACTGCACCAAGCTTAAGTTCCTCCATAGAACTACCGGTGCCGGCCTTTCACAAACCAAGACCAGGCAGAACTGGAGATCATTGCGTGTTAAGTGGAAGGATGTTGAGTCAGCTTTCGGTGGACGGTAAGCCAGTTTTTTTGTTTAATTCTATGATATATTTTGCTAAGTCATTTTTATTATTTATTTATTTGTTTTTAAGTAGAGAAAATTATTATAGAACTTATTGTTATTGCACAACTTACATAGAATCGGTTAATACCCTACACATGCTAAATCTAATAATACATAATACAAATATCACAATCTCATAGGAAACATACTGTTGCTCACAAAAGTATTCGGAATTTGAAATTTTTTTAGAGAATCATAAAAGTTTTTAATTACGAATTATTTTTTTTTTTGAATCACTCTTACTAATTATAATTCGGTAAGTGTCTAGTTTTATTTATTAAAATAAACTTTCCAAAAATGTAACTTAAAAATGTAAAACAGAGCTTATAAGCAAAATCCCAAAATCAATTCAATACACAAAAGCATTCGGAATTCCAAAAAATATGGCAATATCTTAAACACGAAATCAAAGAATAATCCAAAAATATTGGCGACACTCTTAATATTCAACTTACAGTTAGTTTGGGGTAGCTCAGTTCTGTTTTGTCAGTTTTTTTTTTTTTAAGCGAAAGACTTCGTTTTTAGAAAAGTATGATGGGAAGAAAATCAGAAGAAACCACTCTTGAGTAAAAAAAATTATAAGTCGTGAGGACGGAAAAACCCTGTAGGAGATTGCAAGATATGTTGGAAGAACTATTTAGAATATCCACAGCACTATAGAAAGAAAAAAGTTCTATAATTCACAACGCTTTGGTAGATTATCTTAACTAGGCATTTGAGACAGGTCGGATATCATACGAAAAACTAAATATCAACCACGTACTTCAGCAGTGCACATTAATAGAAACCTCACCAAATATGATGGCGAAAACATCAGTGATGAAACTGATCATCAGACACTCAAAAATGCTAGTTATAATGGAAAGAACTCAACGTCTCAAATCATTTATAAGCAAGGCCAGCCGAAAAAAAGCGCTTAGAGTTTGCAAAAAGCACTTAAATTGCAACGAATGGTTTAGGTCAACAAAATATTATATAAATTGTTTCTTTTTGCAAACTCTAAGCGCTTTTTTACGGCTGGCCTTGCTTATAAATGATTTGAGACGTTGAGTTCTTCCATTATAACTAGCATTTTTGAGTGTCTGATGATCAGTTTCATCACTGATGTTTTCGCCATCATATTTGGTGAGGTTTCTATTAATGTGCACTGCTGAAGTACGTGGTTGATATTTAGTTTTTCGTATGATATCCGACCTGTCTCAAATGCCTAGTTAAGATAATCTACCAAAGCGTTGTGAATTATAGAACTTTTTTCTTTCTATAGTGCTGTGGATATTCTAAATAGTTCTTCCAACATATCTTGCAATCTCCTACAGGGTTTTTCCGTCCTCACGACTTATAATTTTTTTTACTCAAGAGTGGTTTCTTCTGATTTTCTTCCCATCATACTTTTCTAAAAACGAAGTCTTTCGCTTAAAAAAAAAAAAACTGACAAAACAGAACTGAGCTACCCCAAACTAACTGTAAGTTGAATATTAAGAGTGTCGCCAATATTTTTGGATTATTCTTTGATTTCGTGTTTAAGATATTGAAATATTTTTTGGAATTCCGAATACTTTTGTGTATTGAATTTAAGTAGGATTTTGCTTATAAGCTCTTTTTTACATTTTTAAGTTACATTTTTGGAAAGTTTATTTTAATAAATAAAACTGGACACTTACCGAATTATAATTATTAAGAGTGTTTCAAAAAAAAATTAATTCGTAATTAAAAAATTTTATGATTCTTTAAAAAAATTTCAAATTCCGAATACTTTTGTGAGCAACTGTAAATGACAAAGGCAAAAAACTATTAACAAAAAACCTTAAATTTAAATACAAGAAGATTTTATAAATCATTGAGAATTAGCTTCCAGAATACAGACTTGAGACTAGGTTATTATCCGGCATATTACAAAATAATACAAAGCGTTCTGTAATTTTTTTTAGTACGATTATGTATGAGGTTGACATTACTAATTTTATGAAGACGTTTTATTGAAAAGTACCAAGGAAGTTTTAAGACCATTTTTGAAAGGTTATTTTGACAGATTTGTAAATTTTTGATATACATCTTTGCACAAATACCCCATACAGGGCAGGAAGACCATTGAATTTTAAAGTTAATGTTTGAACTGGGCAAAAAGCAAGGATGTCTTTTTCGAGTAAAAAATACATCTTGCGATTTATTAGCGATTAATTTAATTTTCCAGTTTATAAAATAGTCATCTATAGTATTCAAGGCGCATTGTAATTTGCTCACCGTTAATTGACCAAATTCATGCGATAAGAAAACTCCAATATCGTCTGCGTATGCAGCATATTCAATGTTTCTTAAATGAGGTAGTACCTGGAGACCGATCCCTGCTCGGTCAACAATCTAATCTTATTATTTTAGTCGATGTTTTTATTCATAGCTATTTTTTGTTATGAAACTTGTATCTTTTCACTTCTAACGGTCATGCTTTCAATATGATAAATAAACCGATGAGAATAATAATAAGAAAAAACTCGGAAAGCATCGGATGGTATAGAAAAATATCAAAAATTAAATTTTTTTTTTTGGTGAAATAGAATGCCCTAAAATAAATAAATGGGATATGCCACGCACCCAAAATCCTTCGTCTTTTGTATGGCGGCTGAATTCTCTTATCTTCAAAGGATCGTAACTAACGAAATAAGAATCCTATTGGAAAAATCCGAAACGATATTTGGATAAGGACGAGTGTAACTATCCGATGCTATTAACCCATTCCCCGCCAGCACTTATTTTTTTGAATTTGATGGTGAATTTTTGTTTGGGGGGTAAAAGAAGGTTCGTGAGTTCAAATCCGGTTAGCTTTTTCAGCTACCACGCCCCATTTTTCCATGGTACCCTGATGCCATATGGCATCACTGGCGGGAACCTCTTAGCAAAAAATTTACTTTGAGTTTTATTTAAAATCCTATTTTTAACAAGTATTTTTTGAATAGAAATGCTAAGTTAGCATAGTAATCTGCGGAAGTGTGATATTTGACGAAACATCTAACGCATAAATCAACATTGCATCATATGTACCTATTTCAGAATTGGTTTTAGCACGGTCTATATTTACATCTACTTACGTCGATCACATTCATCAACGTAATGAGCGATTCCATCAAAACGTGAATTTTAATCCATTCGATTAGTTCATTCCATACATTTATTATATGGTTCGACTGCCTTTAGACTTTCGACCATTATACGCTTCGATTCTGTTCTACAAAAGAGCGTAGGAATCGATTTTAGATCTCTTCCATGTGAAGTAGAAGCAACTGAAACGCAACTTTTATTACTAGTAGCGCCGGCGGCCATATTTTGGCCATTCTCCTAAAGATAAATAAAATTTTTTCGAGTACTGTTTTGTATTAAAGAAAGCCAGAATATTAAGTGTTGACAGAGTTCAATACTTGTAGTAACCTTTTTTGGATGCAGAAGGCTAAGTGTATCTCAAAATCGAATTACATAAAAATTGTGTAGCCGTGGAAGCTAGCGTATTTCATTTTGGGAGCGAGGCGCCTTCTAATTAAAAAAAAAAAAAGATTAATATTCTTTTTCAAAAAACCGTTTATCTCCATTCCACATTAGCCGAGATAACCTATTTTCTTTTAGGCGCATGACATCACTCGCATATAAATTTTTCTTAAGCTTTCTTCCTCAGGGCTTAGCATATTAAGGCATAAGAACCTGTGTCCAAAATATCGGTAAGAGTGCAAGAGTATTGAGAAACATCCAAAATATCGATAAAAGTCCAAAAGTATCGAGAAACATGCAATGTATTGATAAAAGTTCAAAAGTATCGAAAAACATCCGAATTATCAGTAAAAGTCCCAAAGTATCGAGAAACATCGGTAAAAGTCCAAAAGTATCGAAACTCATCCAAAATATCGGTAAAAGTCCAGAAGTATCGAGAAACATCCAAAATATCGATAAAAGTCCAAAAGTATCGAGAAACATCCAAAGTATTGTAAGAGTCCAAAAGTATCGAGAAACATCCAAAATATCGATAAAAGTCCAAAAGTATCGAAAACATCCAAAATATTGGTAAAAGTCCAAAAGTATCGAAAAACATCCAAAATATCGGTAAAAGTGTAAAAATATCGAGAAACATCCAAAATATCGGTAAAAGTCCAAAAGTATCGAGAAACATCCGAATTATAGGTTAAAGTCCCAAAGTATCGAAAAACATCCAAAATATCGGTTAAAGTCCAAAAGTATCGAGAAACATCCAAAATATCGATAAAAGTCCAAAAGTATCGAGAAACATCCAAAGTATCGGTTAAAGTCCAAAAGTATCGAGAAACATCCAAAATATCGATAAAAGTCCAAAAGTATCGAAAACATCCAAAATATCGGTAAAAGTCCAAAAGTATCGAAAAACATCCAAAATATCGGTAAAAGTGCAAAAGTATCGAGAAACATCCAAAATATCGGTAAAAGTCCAAAAGTATCGAGAAACATCCGAATTATAGGTAAAAGTCCAAAAGTATCGAAAACATCCAAAATATCGGTAAAAGTCCAAAAGTATCGAAAAACATCCAAAATATCGGTAAAAGTGCAAAAGTATCGAGAAACATCCAAAGTATCGGTAAGAGTCCAAAAGTATCGAGAAACATCGATAATATCGATAAAAGTCCGAAAGTATCGAAAAAGATCCAAAATATCGGTTAAAGTCCAAAAGTATCGAGAAACATCCAAAATATCGATATAGGACCAACAGTATACAAAAACATCTAAAATATCGGCAAAGCTCCAAAATACCGAAAAACATCCAAAATATCGATGCAGAACGTGGACAGGGTGCAACGAAACAGGTTATTGCAAGCAAGAGAAAAGCAACAACAACAAAATCTCTCCCACTCCACTGTCTCATTCATTTTCTCATCAACACAGCATAACACTGTGGGTGCTTATCAATGTTTTTATTATTTTTCCTTATTGACCACAAAATTCAAAAAATAAAACACAAAATTTATTTTATTTTAAAATGAATGCATTTCGATCTTTTTATTGAAAGATCATCAGCGAGCGCAATGCTTAACTTAGAATGAACACAAGTCAAATTTTAAAGCAGAAGGCAAGAATGTGGAAATGCAACGTTAAACTGGAAACAAAGCAAGACAGATTGAACAAATTTTACCTAACAATGTGAAAAAGGGGAGAATCAATGAGACCTTCTTCTAAGTTCATCAAATTGTCAGTTGCAGATATGTAAAATGATTCATAAGCATTTAATTTAAAATTATTGTTTACATTCTTTAGTAATTTTACATTTTCATCAAATGAAACTATTTTATGTAAGTATACTAGAGTCAATATTGTTGTTATATATATGTGCGGCAATTGCTTTGTTGATTTCTTTGTTTTTGATGTATCTGCAGCGTTCATCAAAAAGGTGTCATCACCGCTCGTTGGGTTTGTCCTATACATTTGGCATTACAGCCAGAGCAGCTAATTTGGTATATTCCACTTTTTTCTGCTAATGGTCTCTGGTCTTTTGTCGAACCCAATGCAGATCTTAATTTTCGGTTGCTGGTGTGAACCATTTTCATATTTTGCTGTTGAAATGAGTTCTTCAACTTGTTGGTGATGCTTGGAGCAAATGTGACGGCAACTCTGTTTTCAGTTGATTTTAAAATAGTACGATTTTGGTTAAAAAGAGTCGACATATTATTGATTGGTTCACACTAGCAACCGAAAATTAAGCTCTGCATTGGGTTCGACAAAAGACCAGAGACCATTAGCAGAAAAAAGTGGAATATACTAAATTAGCTGCTCTGGCTGTATTGCCAAATGTATAGGACAAACCCAACGAGCGGTGATGACACGTTTTGATGAACGCTGCAGATACATCAAAAACAAAGAAATCAACAAAGCAATTGCCGCACATATATATAACAACAATATTGACTCTAGTATACTTACATAAAATAGTTTCATTTGATGAAAATGTAAAATTACTAAAGAATGTAAACAATAATTTTAAATTAAATGCTTATGAATCATTTTACATATCTGCAACTGACAATTTGATGAACTTAGAAGGGTCTCATTGATTCTCCCCTTTTTCACATTGTTAGGTAAAATTTGTTCAATCTGTCTTGCTTTGTTTCCAGTTTAACGTTGCATTTCCACATTCTTGCCTTCTGCTTTAAAATTTGACTTGTGTTCATTCTAAGTTAAGCATTGCGCTCGCTGATGATCTTTCAATAAAAAGATCGAAATGCATTCATTTTAAAATAAAATAAATTTTGTGTTTTATTTTTTGAATTTTGTGGTCAATAAGGAAAAATAATAAAAACATTGATAACACCTTTCGACACAAAAAAAAAACACATGAGAAAATCCAAAAAATTCTTAAAGTAGACGTTAAAAAAAAAATACCCGTGTCTCGTGGTTTTTCTCCAGCACGTCACATTTTTTTTTGATCGATATTTGAAGTTTTTTAATCCACTGTATATGAAAAATACAAAAATAGCGCATTCTTGTGTTAAATCGATGAATTTAACTATATGATCCTTACATCTGAGCTGTATCATGTGTTCAGCAAACTTATGCAGGATACTGCGGGGAATATTTTTGTAGAAAATTTTAACCCTCTAAGACCCTTACATGTGGGTCATTGTGACCCCCCTCATTTAGGTTAAAAGACCTACATGTGGGGATTTTAGAGGGTTAAAATTGTCTACAAAAATATTCCTCGTAATATCCTGCATAAGTTTACTGAAAACATAATACACCTCAAATGTAAGGATCATATAGTTAAATTCATCGATTTAACACAAGAATGCGCTATTTTTGTATTTTTCATGTACAGTGGATTAAAAAACTTCAATAATCGATTAAAAAAAATCTGACGTGCTGGAGAAAAACGATGAGACACGGGTGTTTTGTTTTAACGCTAACTTTAAGAATTTTTTAGGTTTTCTCATGTGTTTTACAAAAAGTTTCAAATTATCGACAGTTTACTAAAAAAAACCGAAAAAAATAGGCAAAAACGCATTTAAGTAATTTATCAATGAATTGTATACAATTTTTGCATTTTCCCATCGATTTTTTTTAGTGGTATCTTATTTTCTTCACAAATATATAGTCTATGATACAGAAACAAAAAAACTTATAAAAAAGTTATTTCTTCTTGTATAAATCTGCAGTTGATTTTTATTTTTTGTTTTTTTAGAAATCAATTTATTTCGCCGAAACTAACAAACCAACTAAAAAGTGATGTGAATATTATTTATAGGTAATTTAATTACCTTTAATATGACATAAAAAACGTTTGAATACAAACATTGGTTCTTGAGATATTTGTATTTAAATGGAACTACTTTTTTTTTTGGTCCGAAAACCGAAAATGACCGATATCTCGAAAACCACAGGAAATAAAAAAAAAATAATGCGATTTTCGGAATCAGCAGCTCATTTTACATTTAAAATGAATAATGGCATTCCCTGGGGAAAAAGTTTTTACTCATTTGTTGCATAGTGTAATTTAAAACTGGAATTCCCGTTAATACATTATCGAAGTAAAAGTGGAATAGGAGGGCACGAAGGTCGTCAGGAAGGGCGTTAATCATATGTAATAGAGGTGCAACAAAGTGAATACAACAATACTTTCCACGGTAAATACCAAAGGACACCAAATACCCTCTAAGAGTGTTCAGACACCATGCAATGTACCTAAATCGTAGAAGTTTGGTTCGAATAAACTGTTTGCAGGAGAGCAGTCCGAAATACGGTGTCATGGACTCATCAAATGATGCTCTGGGTGAAAGGGATCAATGTGTTTTTTCAGTGTAAAGTGAATAAAACGGCTTATTTGATTGAAACTGTTTCGAGAAATGCCAGCAGAAATCATGCCTTTAGTGATCCAATAATCTTCACGATTAACTACAAACATTGTCATCAAAGATAAGCATAATTCCAATAGTTAGATGGATCTACAATCATTAAGAGCACTTGTTCATAAAAAAAAACGCTCGAAAAATTCATATGACACCCAGACCCATTCACACGGGGTGGATTTTTTGGTGTTCAAACCCCCAGGTAGATATTTTCCCTATATAAATTGTTTATGAATTGAATTATTGAAATAAATGGAAATTAATTAACCTCTATACTTTTCATAAGCGGTTCCCGCCAGTGATGCCATATGGCACACTTAAAATCTATTCAGGCCTATCACTTAATAAGAAAGAACTTATGGAAAATTATAAATGCACTTTAGAAACTACTGAATTACTCTTCAATTTGGCATAATTACTTTTTTCAAAATCGAAATACAAATAAATAATTTTTTGCAACTCGCCGACGTCTCGACGCCATAATCTATTTTTTTCGAATAATTTTTCAATGATCACTTGAAAAGTTGAAGGAATATTTACGCGTGGAATGCATTAAATGAAAGATCAAACATTTCTACGCACATAAAAAACAACAAGCCTGCGCGAAAAAGTTACAAAATGATTTTGGTGTACATTCGGGTAATGCGTTTTAACTGTGCCGTATGGCATCACTGGCGGAGAATGGGTTGATAAAAAAAGAGTTCCACCTTTTCTTGTAGCTACGCTGTAAGACTGAACACAGCGTTTTTTTCAACTTCAAGCAAGCATATTTCAAAATCCTGCAGGTATAATGACAGTTCTACTAATGAAGACGGATTCAGCGTCAAAAAGTACATAAGACTGCATATAAGAATTAAACAGTTCATTCCATTTTTTTTCGTAACTGAGTTATTAACCAAAATTTTTATTTTGATAAAAAAGTGGGCGTGGCATTTATTAAAGAAAACCTTCTTTTTGTTATGCTTTAGAAACTCCTGATCCAGATTCGCATACCAAATTTCATCAAAGTATGTTATATCGTTTGCGAGAAATAGCATTTAATGTGTTTTACTTGTATGGGAGGTGCCACGCGCACTTTCGATATTTTGCCTTCTTTCAGGTCGTATTTGTCTAATAGCAAGTAGACTCCCTAAAGTAAAATTAAGAAAGATTGCTTTAATAGTTTTCTTTGTATAGCGCATTATATTTTTTTGGGCGATGCAACGCTCTTTAACGAGTTTTTCCAATATAATGGCATAACACATATTAATACTTGTTTGCAGAGGTAACAGCTCCTAAATTTTCGTCATAGTTGATGGAGTCGTTTTCGAGTAATATTGAATCAAATTTTTCAAGGGCTAAAAAGTGGGCGTGGTACTTCTTTGATCCCGCCCACTTTTTGTCTGTTAAAAGGTATTATTAAGACGTACTTGCTCATCAAATTTCATTCAAATACCTTGTATGGTTTGCGAGTTATGACCATATCAAATTCAAAATTTAATGCAATGCCACGCCCCCTGGTGAGAATTTACAAAGTTCAAGCTAATATCTAACACTATCCGAAGTATCATTAAAATCGCTGAAGCCGTTTTCGAGAAAAAGTTTTGCCCGTTCCAAACATACATAAGTACCTACGTACAATTTTATCTCGTATAAGAAGAGAAGATATCAGAAATGAATATTATATACAGGGTCCGCCAAATAACTTTTTTTGTTTTGAAAATTTTTTGATAACATCGAGTGTAGCTTGGGCTGTGTGGCACGTAGCGCCGTCCTGTTGAAATCAAATGTTGCCAATATCCTCCTCTTAAATTTTTGTGAACAAAAATTCGTTCAACATGGCCCGATAACGATCGCCATTGACTGTAACGGCCACTCCTTGCTCAATGGCTCAATTATGCCTCTGGACCAAAATCCGCACCAAACAGTGACTCGTTTTGGGTGCAGCGGCTTTTCAGTGTATGCGTGCGGGTTTTCTGTGCCCCAAATGCGACAATTTTGCTTGTTTACATATCCGCCAAGATCAAAATGAGCTTCATCTGAAAAGATGATTTTTTTGGCAAAATCGGTATCTTCTGTAAGTCGATCGCAGGCCCACTTTCCCAGCGTTGTTCAAGCGTATACACAACCATATTCGTTCAGCGGAAGGATAAAACTAATTATCTGTCAAATCGACATGAGCTAAGTGTTACCATTCACGAAATAAGCACTAGTTGAAAAAAAAAAAACGTTAGATGGCGGACCCTGTACAAAAGTGGCCCAAGGACCGAACCCTCGGGAACACTTGCAGGTATTTCATAGAAATCTGAATGTTCAGATTTAATACAAACTAAGAAAAACCTTTCTGACAGAAAACTGTTAATGATTTTAATAATGTACAAAGGAAAATTGAAATCAATAAGTATGAATATCAGACCGTCATGCGAAGCATTTTCCACACTCAAAAGAACAAGCGCAGTTGATTTTTTTGAACAAAAGTTTTCTTTAATGTAATTATGTATTCTTTTGACTTGATGTGTTGTACCATGGAATCTACTTAAACCAAATTGTTCTTTTGGAATAAAGTCATTAGCATATATAAATGTCCAAATTTTATCTTTTATGACTTTTTCTAGCAATTTACTAATGCCGCTAAGTAATCTTATTAGCCTATAACCAACTACTTTATTCGTGGGCTTACCTGGTTTGGCAATTGGTATTATTTTCGCTACTTTCCATCTTTCAGCAAAGTATTGTAGTTTGAGGCGCGAATTAAAGAAAAATGCTAAATAAATAAGAGCACATAGTTATAATTGCTTAAGCATATAGTTTTTAATGTTATCAAAACCACATGCTTTTCTAGGTTTCGACTCTGCAATAATAAGTTCAGTTGCTGGTGTGATCACAGGTATATTTTCAAAATTATTAATTACAGTATTAACGAACGAATCATGAGAGACACTTCCCATGTTTTGAGAAATATTGCGATAGCCCAAAAACTTTCTGCTAGAGCATTTACTTTTTCATCAGCCAAATACAAAGCATCGTTCCCATGTATAAGTGTTGGAATAACAAAACTTTTCTTCCTTAAAGCTTTCGTAGGGGAATGTATCCGGTTATGAGACACCTCCGGGTATGAGACAGTCGATTTTTTCTATGATGCGAAATTAATATTGCCAATCTGACTACTGTCGAACTTTCCTCTTACTATGACCAAGTTTTAAAGCCAACATCGAAGTGAAAAGATCTATTGCTTATTTAAGTTATACACCTTAGGTCGCAACTCGACTGTAAAAAGTTTTTTATGATCTGTTTCAAAGTGTTATATTTTGGATTTAATCAACTGGAAATGGGAAGTGTCATGCGTTAGCGTTTAGTGTTTTATATCTACTTTGTGATACGATTTGGGTTTGTGCAAATTTACATTACTTTTAAGCTTTTCTTAAAAAGTGTCATGTATTTGGGTACGAGACACTTTTTTTTCGAACCCAAATCGTGTGCAACTGTCAAATATCGGCATGTATGTAATGATACATGTGTTTACGTACAGTTATGGTGTTTTTTCGTATTTTCTAATTTAAATTGCATTTTTAAAGGTGTCTCATAACCGGATACAAAATTTGTAACGATATGGACATTTTTTCTTTCGAACCAAAATACAGTGCAACTATCAAATATCAATATTATTGTAACGAAAAATGAATAAAAGTTTGTTCTTATACAAAGTCATGGGGTTTTTAATTCATATTTTCTGATTTGCATTGCATTTTTCTAGGTGTCTCATACCCACATACAAAATTTAAATTTTGTGCATTTCTTACCTTTTGAACGATATATAAAACACCTGAAATGGTTTGACCAGTAAAAATTTATGGCTCTAAAACAAAACCCGTCTCATACCCGGATACATTCCCTTAATATTCCAAAAAGGTTTTGAACGTTTTTCAATCATACTCAGTTTTAAATTCCAAGATTTGTTTCGAAAATTACACAGTCCTGCGATGAAAAAAAGTACGAGATCAGAGTAAGTGATTTTTATAGATTTCTGATTGCTTAATTCGAATATAACATCCGATTTGCTCCATCACGTTGGAGATCCGAATTATCCTTGATTTAAAGTGCAGAAAACGCTATTTTCAAACATATGACGTTCTTCCTGAAAGTAGTCTAGTTCACTTTTGACAGTGGCATTGAATAGCTCTGAGTTTCTTCTTTAAAACGTACTTTTAACTTTTCCAATTTGATCACTAGTTTCCGAGATATCATCCATCGAAATTAACAAACAAAAAAATTTAATATAGTCCTTTACAGGGATAAGCGGCACCTTTACTTCAATCGATTTCAAAACGAATTTTTGCGGTGTACTTGGTCATTTGATCATAGTCAGGTTTATTCCGATAACTTATCCACAGTCTCCTATAACGATTTTTAATTTTAATGAAATCTAAAATATAAAACGGCAATTTAGCTTTGGAGTTCTTATAAGGGACCTTGGAAACAGAAATTTCAATCGCATTCGTCTTATAAGTGGTGAAAAATTCTACACATTCATCAATCTGCAAGGTATTTTGTATATCATCCAGATTCATATTTATACCCTACACCCAGGGTATATTCACTTTGTTTTTCCGTTTGTAACGCAGAGAAGGAGGCGTGGCAGACATAGAAAAGTATATATATTCTTGATCAGGGTCATCTCCTGAGCCGATATAGCCATGTCTGTCTGTCTAGCTGGCAGGCTGGCTGGCTGGCTGGTTGTGTGTTGAAATACACTTTTTGGGAAAAATGAGCAAGATAATTCAATGAAATTTGGTACACTGCCTCCATCGTCAAAGCTAGGGGGATTGAAAATGAGCAAAATTGATCAACGGACACGCCTACCGCCCATACAAAAAATATATTCAAAATGCAATTTTGGGAGTATTTTTCACTACAATGCAACCAAAATACACAAAATACTATGAATTGTAAGCGCAAACTCTGAAAAAAAAAACTGAGCGAATTCGGACAAGAGGGCGTGGCACCTCCCATATAACCAAATGCATCAAAACGCTACACTAAAAGCGTTTCTTGAGATATGCAAACCAAATTCAACTCAGACACTAAAAATTATAAATGAAAGCTCTCAACAAAAATTGGGTGAAATCGGACAAAGGAGTGTGGCATCTTCCATATAAGCAAATGTTTCAAAATGCCATAGTGAAAGAGTTTTTTGAGATAATCCAACCAAATTTCTCTTAGACACTAAGAACTATAAATGCAAGCTCTGAGCAAAAGCTGGGTGAATTCGGACAAGAGGGCGTGTCACCTCCCATATGAGCAAAATTTCAAAAATTCTGCAGTGTAGGGTATTAAATGTTTGGCCAGACCAAAGGTTACACCCTTACTAGTTTTATCTTTAAATACTGGATTAAAATAATGTTTATAAGTTTTCCAATTTGCTTTTTTAATGATAGGTACTAAAATATTTTTAAACATAGCATTTATGTTGAAATTAAATTTTACAGGCAAATGATCAGAACTTTACTCGTTAATAGCAAACGGTTGTGAAATATATTCCGTAATATATGACACAATTATGTCAAAAATTACCGGCACAGATCTTGAACTTGAAGGAACATAAATTGGGTTAACAGAATGGGAAATCGTTATTCGGTAATGAAGAGTTCATTCGTGCAGTATACCAGCCCAGGCATTCGACTGTGGGCAACACCAGTCTCTGTGTTTACTATTTAAATCAGCACAAATTAAAAATTTTTCCGTTGATTTAAATAATTTACGCAAATCATTTTTATATTTTGAGCGATTTTCAGCATTGTTTGTACCAACAGGTAAATAAACACTAAATGTATTGATTTTACAATTTTCTCGGATCAGTAATAGTGCAGGCAAAGTAGGAAACGTCTGGCGATTTTTGGAAAGGTGCTTGAATCATCTTGGTTATTGTTAAGCGTGTTAAGGTGAAGTTAAAACTCGATTTGCGGGACACAGTAAGGTGTGCAATCGCCGCCATCTTCAAAAGAAGGGTGAAGTGTTCTTTCTTCATTTATATGGAAACCGTTAATTTTTTCTGAAAAACACACCAACACTTTCGTGTTGACAAAAAATAGGTCTTCATTTTTTATAATGAACTTTTTACTCTAACTTTATTATTTTCCAAGTCATTTACGAAAAACTGAAGAATTTAAGGGGCTGTTTTTGTTCAACCTTGAATTGCCATCAAAGTGTTTATTTTACGGAAAATATGCTTTTTTGTAGATCAGTCTTAGATGAACAAATTGACATATATTTTGGTAAGGGTAGATCGTTCATATCCATTTTTGAGTGGAGTCTTTTTTTTTCTTAACTGACCAAGACTCGACTTGACATCTCCGAATTGTATGAAAATAAGTGGAATGTTAGTATTTGACACACATATAACTGTTGTAAAATGATTTTCCAAAATTTCCAAAAATTTCCAAGATGGCGGCCACACGAAGTTCGAAACAAACTTTGGACACTCACACATTTGAAAATTCATAGCTCCTCGGTTTTGCATTCGATTTTGATGATATATTCAGGGTTTCTGTAGAAAAATAAGTACTTTTGGAAAAAAAAAATTACATTGAAAAAAAAATAGTTTTTGGTGGATAAAAACCTTTTTTCTTATTCAAAGCAATTTTTAGGGCTTTGTGCACCCTATTCATTTTTTTTTTTTCAAATATTTTTATTTAAAAGTAAATTTTATAACAATTATTTTCCGGCCCTCCAATTTGTGGTATGTTTTACGGTTATCAAGTACTGGGACTTTGAAGTTGTATAATGTTGTGTTTATCATGAGTCGTTGGAGCGCGTGCGCTACTATATAGGGTTACCACCATCCGGACGGAATATTTTTTCAATGAACCCTAGTGAAATTTTTTATAGAATTTTTTTATGGAACATTTTAACCTATTATAGCCAAGTTTTTGGATAATGAAGTCAAAAAGACCCATAAAAACGTAGAATAATGGCTTAAGATGTTCTAGAAAATTATTCCTTGCTTGATTTTATGTTAACCTTTTCGAACATATTAACCCCGCGCTTCTCTGGATCTTTTTGACCCCTTATTCCTAAAACTTGGTTAAACTGGGTTAAAATACTTCACAAAAAAATTCTCGACAAGAGAGAGAAATCACGTCAATCACATACGAAGTACGATGTCGAACAACTACTAAGTCATTTATTTTTTTTTTTTTTTTGCTTACAGAGTACGTACAGGTGCAATTATCAATATAACTCATAAGGAGCCGAAGAGTTTCCTGGAGGATTGTGGTGTGGTTTTCCAGCGTCAACTAAAAAAAATCTTGAGGGAAGAGATGGCTCTCAAGGTGAATGCAGTATTTCGCGGAGAATTTTGCATCATCAAAGCAAATGAGGAGATTCTCGAGCATAAATTCATGAACACGAAAATTGTGCCCATTTACCGTGAAACTGACCTTTATGCCGTGTTCAACGATCACATCCGTGATAGCATCCTTAAGAAGTTGGAGGAGTTCCAGGAAAAGGATAGCGGCTGGGCGTTGTCAGCTATTATAAACTTAGCTGTCCACATCCATAAATTTACACTACAGCTCGCATCATCATACATACCATTGCCAAGACAAATTGAAGCAAAGAAAGCATGCATCAACGTGAAAAATAATGATGATGCATGTTTTGCATGGGCAATTGTATCAGCGCTTCATCCTGCTAGCCGTCATTCTTATCGAATGTCTTCATATCCTGATTACAAGAGGGAGTTAAAGTTAGCTGCGATTCAGTTTCCTATGACGGTGAGACAGATCCCTCGCTTTGAAAAACAAAATGGTCTCTCAATCAACGTATACATTCTCAAGAAAACTAAGGAGAAGTTCATTGTGCTACCCACTTATCTGACGAAGGATAAGAAGGAGCAGCACGTGAACCTCCTTATGGTGCAGAATATATACTATGAAGAGGAAGATGAGGAGGTCGAGGATGAAAACAATGTAGATGTGGACATTGCTGAACCTATCAGATACCATTTCGTATGGATCAAAAATTTATCGAGGCTGTTATCGAGCCAACTATCCAAAAACCAGCACCAAAAATTTTTCTGCGACCGGTGTCTCCACTACTTTTCTTCGATCGCTAAGTTGGAGATTCACACCAAGGATTGCGGTCAACTAGACACCTGTAAAATCAGGATGCCGAAGGATAAGGATAAGTTTTTAAGTTTCAGTAATTATAAAAATAAGGTGTCAGCTCCATTTGTGATATATGCTGACTTGGAATGTCTTTTGGTGGAAGTGAGTACCCCCCAAAATACTAGTGCTCAAGAGAAAACTACCAAAAAGCAATTCCAAAAGCATATACCTCACAGTGCTGCTTATTATGTTAAGTGTGCGTATGACCCTACGCTATCATTTTATAGGAGCCATCGTGGTACTGATTGCATCGGGTGGTTCGTGCGGGAACTCGAACAATTTGCAGAAGATGTTGAACCGGTATTTCTTTGTTCTTTACCAATGGATACACTGACCGTTGATCAGATCCATGAATTTGATTCGGCTACTGTATGCCATATTTGTGAAAAGCCATTTACCACCGATAATAAGAAAGCGCGTGACCATTGTCATTTAACCGGCAATTATCGTGGGCCTTCTCATGAGGGGTGCAACATTAATTTCAAGGGCCCTCATACAATTCCTATTATATTTCATAATCTTAGTGGTTATGATTCTCATTTTATTATTAAAAAACTAGCAACTGAGTTAAAAGGTCGTGTTGATCTGCTACCTATAAATAGAGAACGCTACATTTCATTTACGAAACGTTTAGACGAATACCTAATTAAATACAGATTTATAGATTCGTTTAAATTTATGAGCAGCGGTTTAGAAGCACTGGCCTCATACCTCACAACTTGGCCCATTTTAAAGTCTGAATTTTCAGATTTAACAGAGTCACAATTTAATTTATTAACACGTAAGGGAGTGTTCCCTTACGATTACTGTGATGATGCATCCAAATTTTTGGATACTTCTCTACCCGATATTACAAAGTTTTATAATAAATTAAATGATTGCACTATCGATGAGAAGGACTATGAACATGCTCAAAAAGTATGGTCTGAATTAGATATTGCTAATATGGGGCAATATTCCGACATATATTTAAAGACGGATGTACTTCTGTTAGCCGATGTTTTTGAACAATTCCGCTCAAGTTGCCATAAAACATATGGCTTGGACCCTGCACACTACTTCACTCTACCGGGGTACACGTGGGATGCAATGCTTAAGCATACCGATATAACCCTAGAGCTATTAATGGATGTTAATATGCTCTTGTTTGTTGAACGGGGTATTCGTGGTGGACTTAGTCAATGTGGTAAGCGGCATGCTAAGGCCAATAATAAATACTTGCCTGACTATAAAGCTACTGAGCCAGCAAAATACTTGATGTATTTTGATATTAACAATCAGTACGGTTGGGCAATGTCCCAGCATCTTCCACACGGTAACTTCAGCTGGGTGGAGGATTGTCAAAATATTACTGTTGAAGATGTTTCTGATGATTCGGATATTGGTTACATCCTTGAGGTAGACTTGGAATATCCAAGTGATCTTCACGATCAACATAAGGACCTTCCATTTTGTCCTGAACATACGACACCTCCAGGAGCAAAACAGAAGAAATTGCTAGCTACTTTGTACGATAAAAAAAAATATGTTATCCATTATCGTACCCTCAAGCAGGCTCTAAAATATGGATTAAAAATAACTAAAGTGCATCGGATTTTACAATTTAGTCAATCTCCATGGCTCAAGTCATATATTGACTTGAATACATGCCTTCGAACAGCTGCCACAACGAAGTTTGACAAAAATTTGTACAAGCTCATGAATAACGCTGTGTTCGGAAAGACTATGGAGAATAAACGTAAACACAGCATTGTCAAGCTGATTATGGCGTGGTCGGGCCGATATGGTGCCGAGGCTTATATCGGCAAACCGGAATTCAAAGCCTTAACTAGATTTGATGATGAGTTGGTTGCCATAGAGCTTAATAAAACGGAGATATTTTTCAATAAGCCGATCTACGCCGGTATGTGCATACTTGACTTGGCCAAAACAACTATATACAATTTTCATTATGACTATATGATCCCCCAGTTTGGCTCTAATTGCACCGTTTGCTACACAGATACAGATTCTCTTATTTATGAGGTGACTGATCATGACTTGTATGAAAGTATTAGACGTGATGGGGCTAAGTACTTTGACACAAGTGATTATCCTGCAGAGAATCCTTTCAACATACCCAATACTTTTAATAAAAAAGTAGTGGGCATGATGAAGGATGAAAATGAAGGAAAGGTAATGCAAGAATTTGTAGGACTTCGATCAAAAATGTATGCAACTCGGGTAGAGGGAGTAGAGCAGAAAGATAAAGTTAAAAATTTGAAGGGTGTCAAAACAGGTATAGTTAAAAATAGGATAACTTTTAGTGACTATCTCGAATGCCTTAATAGTGGTGAAACATTGGTGGTTAATCAAAATTTAATCCGCTCCAAAAAACATGAGGTCAGTAGCATTACCCAATCAAAGATTGCACTGAGTCCGCATGATGATAAACGATTTTTAATATCAGGCTCTTATGAAACGTTACCTTGGGGTCATTTTAGTGTTAAGAATTAGATATTATAATAAACGAAAATTATCTAATTTTAATTTTATAATGCATATTTTCTCTATTCAAAACTGTAATAAAATTTTAAATAAACAATAATATAATAAACAAAATTAAACTTTTTTATTTAAGTAATATTTTTGAAAAATTTCTTAAAGATAACATATTTTATTGCACTAAATAAATTTAAATTATTTTTCTCATTTCACCGGTTAAAGGTAAATATTCAATGTCAGAGTTAAGATAAACTTTAAGATTTGATATGTTGCAACTTCGAAAAGCAATTGGTATAGAATTTTTGTTGTTGATTATTTTAAACATTTCCAATTTAGCAAAGTCGGATAATTGAATGTGAGGTATTTTCCATGAAACAAAGTTATTTTGAAGTTTTACGTTTGTAGCTAATGGGAAGATCCATATCAAACCAACCAAAGAGTCAACCCTCGCCATCTCCGAACTTAATGATGGTATAGTTGTTGAGTATCATCAAACTAATACTCGTGCATAATTTTGGATTCCAAACCGAAGTGGTTCCCAAAATACGAGGTCGTAAAGTTCGAAAAAAGTATCAAAAAACTGTTAAAGTGACTAACATAAAAAGGCTGTAACTTTTCAACCAATTAACATAAATCTAAGAAAGAAAAACAGAATCAAAGGTAATTGTATGGGCTTCAAAATGTTCAAAAAAATTTGTATTTTTGTCAAGGCCAAAGGACATATTTTTAGCATCAAATAGTTCAAAATCGAATATCCCAAAAAACGACATTTTAAAATTTTTTAAAAAAATATATGTTAAAGACCAATTTATCATCTATACTTACTGTAAATTTGAAGGTGAAGCTCTTTCTGGTTTTGTAATTATAAATAAAATTAGATACAAATATTGAAAAAAATAATATTTATTTGTTGATTTTTTCAATAAAAAAATCATTAGACGCTGAGAATGCCATGACTTCAAGCGTGTCTTTTTCAACAACGCTAAAGCTGTGGAATTTTTGAGTTCCAGGTATAGGGCGTAAGCTATAAAAGCGTTTTTCTAGAAAATAAACTTTTCTTCTTCAATGAAATCTTTTTCAGTTAAATATTTGAAAATGCAGTTAATAAGATTTTGACTGCACCAATCAAACAACTGATGAGCTGTTGTTATTTGATTATCCAGCGGCCATTGGATGCTTGCTGTTCGCGATTCTCTTTTAACTGTGCCTCCAAGGCCGTCTCTCGCACTTTTTCCATGGCTAGAAGCAAAGAAATGCCACTCGGCCGGACAGCCAGAATCTTCTTGATAAAATTTTTTTTATTTTTAAATTGTGCGGCGGAACCGTCAGAAAAATAAATAATTTTTTCTGGAACAGAACCAAATTTCTGTGTCAAAAATTGTATCATATATTTATTGAATAAGGCGATCTGATACCACAATAAAATTTGTACTTTCCACTTTTTCATCTTTTTTATGGCCTGAGTGTTGTTCCAATGAAAATTTTGTATGCAGTCTTGAACCACAAATGAAACATTTTCTGAAAAATCGCATACGGCCAAAAATTCGTTTTCACCAAGACATGATTTTTATCACTTAAAAAATTTGTTTGTTGCTTCGCAATGCAAGAATGTGGTAAAAGTTCCTCATCAGTTGTTTGATTGGTGCAGTCAAAATCTTATTAACTGCAATTTCAAATGTTTAACTAAAAAAGATTTCATCGAAGAAGAAAAGTTTCTTGAAAAACGCTTTTACAGCTTACGCCCTATACCTGTAACTCAAAAATTCCACAGCTTTAGCGTTGCTGAAAAAGACACGCTTAAAGTCAAGGCATACTCAGCGTCTAATGAATTTTTTATTGAAAAAATCAACAAATAAATATTATTTTTTTCAATATTTGTATCTAATTTTATTTATAATTACAAAACCAGAAAGAGCTTTACCTTCAAATTTACAGCAAGTATAGATGATAAATTGGTTTTTGACATATATTTTTTTAAAAAATTTTAAAATGTCGTTTTTTGAGATATTCGATTTGGAACATATATGAAAATATAACCTATGGCCTTGACAAAAATACAAATTTTTTTAAGCATTTTGAAGCCCATACAATTATCTTTGATTCTGTTTTTCTTTTTTGGAATTATGTTAACTGATTCAAAAGTTACGGCCTTTTAATGTTAGTCACTTTAACAGTTTTTTGATACTTTTTTTGAAATTAACGACCCCGTATTTTGGGAACCACTTCGGTTTGGAATCCAAAATTTTGTACGAGTATAAGTTTGATGGTACTCAACAACTATACCAACTTTCATTAAGTTCAGAGATAGTAAGGGTTGAAAATCAAAATTTTTTGGTTGATTTGATATGGATCTTCCCTAATGCATTATTTGTAGCAGCTTTTGAAATAAAACCATAATATTGCTGCAGTAGCAGAGAGCGTTCGTGAAAACTGTGAACAATCCATTCGTCACCGATCTCAGGCTTTGGGCATCTCTTATGGATCATTGTGGAGTATCTTGAGGCATGATCTTGGTCTGAAGGCCTATAACATACAGCTCGTACAAGAATTGAAGCCGTCTGATCTTGGTGTACGTTATAATTTCAGTTTATGAGATCTACAACAACTTCAAATAGATCCTTTATTTTATCGAAAAATTGGGTTTAGCGACGAAGCTCGTTTCTGGTTGAACTCCCGAGTAAAAAAAATCATTTTCAAATTACGCCAAATCTCATTACTTTTTTTGGGCTGTACAAGGCCCAAAAATGGTGCTTTTGCAGGACATTTGCGCCATTCACGATGCTTCATATGGGCTGAACATGGGCTGTACATCGGCCGTACAATTTATTTTTTATTTTTGAAATGGGCTGTACATGGGCTGTACGTAGGCTATACATGGGCTGTACAATTGCATTTTACTACTGAATTGGGCTAAACATGGGCTGTACATCGGCCGTACAATTTATTGTTCTATTGAAATTTATTTTATATGATTTTGGGCGAAAAGAAAAAAATGCAAGTTTGGCTAACATCGTTAAGCTGTGCGACTCAGAACATTGATAGCCTGGGTTCGAAACCCAAGGATGGCGGAAAAAATTTTTTTTATTTTATCTTTTATTTTCTGCCATACAAAATTGGTCTGTTGGTTGTTCTTTTTTAAAATGAAATAACGATTTTTATTTAATTTTAAATTCGCAATTTAAAGAATTTTCTTGTTAGGCTTTTTACCTTTCAGGATTTGAACCTGGGAATCCCAAGTGTTCTGCGATACGCACGTTAACGAGTTCAGCGAATACCATCATTATTGAGTAGCTGGCTGAAAATTCATTATATCATATTTATTCTGTCAATCAATTTTATATGATAAAAAAAATTTAAAAAAAAAGAAATTGTATTTTGACGTCAATAGAAAAAATAAATTGTACAGCCCATGTTCAGACCATGTTCAGCCCATTTCAAAAACACAAATTAAATTGTACTGCCGATGTACACCCCATGTTCAGCCCAATTCAATAGTAAAATTCAATTGTACAGCCCATGTACAGCCCATGTTCAGCCCATGTTCAGCCCATTTGTTTTCTACACAAATTTTTTTTGTACATTTGTACAGCCCTTGTACGGCCGCATGTACAGCCTTTTGAGCTTTTTTAGTTTTGTACAGCCCTTGATCAGCCGTGTGTACAGCCATTTGGGCTTTTTTATTTTTTTACAGACCTCGTACGGCCTTTAAAAAGCAAAACAGCCCACGTTCAGCCCATGTTCAGGCCTTTATCATTTTTACTCGGGCTGCTACGTTAACAAGCAAAATTTCCTTATTTGGGCAGATGAACGACCAGAAGCAATCCAAGGGCTTCCAATGTATCCCGATAAATGTACTGTTTGGTGTGGTTTATGGGCAGGAGGCATTATTCAAAAATGCAGATGGAGCCCATGTTAAGGTCAATGGTGCTCGCTTGTGAAGGTGATAATGCATTTGATATAAAATTACTTTTTAAATGATTAACTTAAAAGTTGCGAACAACTTAATAATTGCATTAAACTAACGTCAGACTAGAAAGTTGAAAGTCGTCTTAAAGTTTAGTATATGTCTTTACATCCAAGACACAGACCATTCGGTTCAACAGTTTCAAAAGCACAGATTGTTGTTATGACGTCTCGAAACGTGGATCGAAGTTGAAGTCTGCTGAGTTTCCGAAAAGTTCGGGCCTTTTGATTTTTGGTGTGAAGACAGAAAAGACGTGCACCATAAACACTGCGCCGAAAAACAGAGTTTTTTGTGAATAAAGTAATTAAATAATTTGAAAGTAATCACCACCCAAGTTGTGAGTAAATATTTTTGCGAATTTTGTGTGAAAACCATACACCAAAACTGACGGATTAGCAGACAAAGTTGGCTGCATGTGCCATCCCGCCACCAGGTATATGAGAAGTACCCCATCTACAGTACCACAACGTACTTAGTTACCGAGCAGATCTATCAGCATCGAACCATCCGAATCCGCACCATCAAAGTTGTCGCGTCTTCTTCTGGAGCACCTCAGCAGACTCAACCGCATTACATATATACCTGCAGATGAAACGCAACAGTGCAGCAATAGTAAACTCATCAACGGCCTTCAAGGAAACCCATATCAAGAAAAAAAAAAACAGATAAGCCTTTCACATATAAAATTTTTCTCAAAAATCCGATTTTTTTTTGAAAAAAAAAAAAATAGAAAAAAAGATCGCAAATATATTACCATACATGTTATATATTTGACTTTCAAATCGCCCTCAGGGTTCGCTTCATAATTGTATATCCAAATATATGATTAAATTTCCCTTGATTGAAACATAAGTTTGAATAAAAAGATGAAATTGGGATCAAACTTTTCTGATCATAAATTTAATAATACCTATAAGCTAAAATTTTAGATAGTTAAAATACGTACATGTGCTTAAAATTGCACAACTTAACCTAAATATACCTAAAATATATACATTAGTGTGTATCGAAAAACGAACACCCAATTCCACACTCAAATTATGAAAGAAGAGAGATAAACAACTCAGGAAATATAAATTTTTTGACTTTAAAATAAATTCCTAGCTGGCCAAATGGCCATTGTTTATAAAAACCGAGTGATTTTGTACTGGAGCCTATCTTACGGTAAATTTTTTTCCCAAAAACACCATAGATATCGATTCGTGGTCTAAAATAACTTATGTGTGCAAATTTTCAGAGAGATCGCATGATGTGCAGGAGCGTCAGCAAAGGAATAAGAAACGATTATCTTCAATGAAACGAATACTTTTTGTACTGGAGCCTATCTAACGGTAGATTTTTTTCCAAAATACACTACAGATCTCAGTTCGTAGTCAAAAACAACTTATGTATGCAATTTTTCAGAGAGATTGTATGACGTGGAGGAGTGTCAGCAAAGAAAAAAAGCACTTATTTTCAATCAAACGTTTAATTTTTGTACTAGAGTCCATCTAACGATTCATTTTTTTCAAAAAAAACTTGTGGTACTTGATTCATCATAAAAAATAAACTATGCACCCAAATTTTAAAATTGGTGGAACGACGTGTGGGAGTGTCAGCGAAGGATTGAAAAATGGTATACAGCCATTTCATGCCTATCGAAACAAGATCTGCCACACCCCTTTCGATTTCGCTGAAATTTGGTACATGGTTTCGTTACATGCTTAAACTTTGAGAAATGGCAAAAAAAATAATTTTGCGATTTTTTTGTGGCTTTGCCCATTCGAAAGGTGCCTTGGCATCAGTTATTTGGCCTTGGTGAGGTTTTTGCAAACTTGCTCTTGAGGTATTTCGTTTGAAGGAGCCACCAGTACCATCTCATAGCCCTTTTTCGTGAGATATAGCTAAAAAGTGCCATTGTGCGTCGAAACAAATTTTTTCTCTAAGTCCCTTTGGACGTGATCGTATTGCAGCACGGCTTATCAGCTTATAGCCTTATTCAATGCCTTTCCAAAACAGGTCTAAACATGAAAATCGGTTAAGAAATGGCCAAGTTATTGGTAATTATTTGAGGAGAGTTTGTTACATTTTACCTATTTTTCGACTTTTTGCACCCCTCCACAAGCCACAAAAAAAGTCGCAAATTTTTTTTTTTGCCATTTCTCAAAGTTTAAGCATGAAGCGAAACCATGTACCAAAATTCTGCGAATTTGGAAGGGGTGTGGCAGATTTTGTTACGATAGGCATGAAATGGCTGTATTCCATTTTTTAATCCTTCGCTGACACTCCCACACGTCGTTCCACCAATCTTAAAATTTGGGTGCATAGTTTATTTTTTATGATGAATCAAGTACCACAAGTTTTTTTTGAAAAAAAATGAACCGTTACATGGACTCTAGTACAACAATTAAACGTTTGATTGAAAATAAGTGCTTTTTTTTCTTTGCTGACACTCCTCAACGTCATACAATCTCTCCGAAAAATTGCATATATAAGTTGTTTTGGGCTACCAACTGAGATCTGTAGTGTTTTTTGGAAAAAAATCTACCGTTAGATAGGCTCCAGTACAAAAATTATTCGTTTCATTGAAGATAATCGTTTCTTATTCCTTTGCTGACACTCTTGCACGTCATACGATCACTCTGAAAATTTGCACACATAAATTGTTTTAGACCACAAATTGAGATCTATGGTGTTTTTTGGAAAAAAATGTACCGTTAGGTAGGCTCCAGTACAAAATCACTCGGTTTTTATAAACAATGGCCATTTGGCCAGCTAGGAATTTATTTTAAAGTCAAAAAATTTATATTTCCTGAGTTGTTTATCTTTCTTCTCTCATAATTTGAGTGTGGAGTTGGGTTTTAAAACTCGCCCATATATTTCAATACACACTAATATACATACATACTAAACTTAAAACTACCTTACATATGTCATATACAAAAAGGATGAAATTTAACAAAAAGGAAAAAAAAAACTTTACCATTAACTTTAATTTTTCTAAACTTTAATACATATTAAGTATAAACCCTATTTATACTTAAGAACCAAAAAGAAAAATTTTTAAAGTATATAACGAATGCATACTTAAATCTAAATTTTTAGCTGAACAAATATCTCCATTAATAACTTAGATATCTATCTATATGAATAAAGAAAAAAAAATTTGATTAATTAAAAATGCCGAAAACAAAACTCATAAATCATTCCATATACTATACTATATACTAAGTAAAATAAAACGAAATAATTTTTGAAAATATTATCATAATTGTTCAAAGCTTAAAAATTTGGATTTAAAAATTTGTATTCTACATAAAATCATAATAACTTTTGCCGTCACTGTAATTGATTATTACAGATACTTTATTTCTTTTATGAAAACTTTATTTTTTTTTTTAAAACATAACTCAACAAAATGAATTGAGATAGTTTACAACAACAAAATAAGAAATAAGAATTTAAGTAAAAGAGATTAACACTTCTCTCGGGCATTTTCATAAAAGAAGAAAAGTATTCCAAAACAAAACTAGTAAGGGTGTTACCTTTGGCCTGGCCAAACATTTAATACAATACACAGCAGTATTTTGAAAAGTTTGCTTATATGGGAAGTGCCACGTCCTCTTGTCCGAATTCACCCAGTTTTTTCTCAGAGTTTAAATTTATAGTTCTCAGCATTTGAGTGAAATTTGGTTGGATTATCTCAAAAAATGTTTTCAACATAGCGTTTTGAACCTTTTGCTTATATGGGAGGTGCCACGCCCTCTTGTTCGATTTTATACAGTTTTTCTTAGTGTCTGAGGATTATCTCAAAAAACGCTTTCAGTATAGCATTTTCAAGCTTTTGCTTATACGAGATGTGCCACGCCCTCTTGTCTGAATTCGCCCAGTTTTTTCTCAGAGCTTGCGCTTACAATTCGTAGTATTTATGTGTATTTTGGTTGTATTATCGTGAAAAAATACTCTTAAAGTTGCATTTTGAATATATTTTTTGTATGGGCGGTAAGTGTGTCCGTTGACCGATTTCGCTCATTTTCAATCCCCCGAGCTAACTTTGACGACGAAGGCTGTGCATCAAATTTCATTGAATTATCTTGCTTAGTTTCCCAAAAAATGTAGCCAGCCATCCAGCCAGCCAGACAGACGGACATGGCTATATCGACTCAGGAGGTGACGCTGATCAAGAATATATATACTTTTCTATATCTGCCACGCCTCCTTCTCTGCGTTACAAACGGAAGGACAAAATGAATATACCCTGGGTGTAGGGTATAAACAAATTGCATTCTAAGTTTCTAATAATAATTGAACAGGTTTTGAGTACCATCTCCAAGATTTTGTTTTGAGTACCTATGCCTTATAAATTTTTTTGTGCTCTTTGTTTTGGTTTGTTATAAAATCAAAAAAAAAAAAAAAAAAGGTTTGCATTTGTCATACTGCACAAAAAGTGCGAAGTAAAATTTTCTCTGCTCTTTCCTTTTTTTGTTTTGGTCATTAAATGACATTAAGAATTTGAATAGAGTTCGAAAATGAGAGAGATAAAAATTAAATTTTCTGTAAACATAAAACTATTAAGTTTATTTATACGCTGTTAATATTTATGTTAACATTTTGATTTTCTGTATTTTAACATTTATGTTATACTTAACATAAAATTCTTAATTTTAAGATAAATTTACGATCTTGTGAATTATTTTGCAGTCTCTTTATTATGAATAATTTACATACGTACTTTAAATCAAAGGTGTCAGCGTAGAAGAAAAGTGAGCCAATTTTGGCTCGACCCAACAACATCAATATTTCTGTACAACAATCCCAACAACATCAATATTTCTGTACAACATTCACAGAAATAATTTTTGTTGTTTTTTTTCACGCTCGTCAAAATTTCGCGTTTTTGTTGCTTTTTTTGCGTACACACAAAATCGAACTCGAACTAACATAAAACAACAACAACAAAGACTACGTCGCATCAAAAACAAAAACAACAAACAATATGGGTATTAATGCATTGATGCGCAGTTGCGAAAATGCAAGTCTTTTACGCACTAACGCCTGAACGATCAATGTGAATATTTCCATATTGAGAAATTGCAAAAGAAGTGCGAAATTTTCGGCAATATTTTTGTTATTTTACTAATATTAAACTTTAGCAAATTGCACTTTCGCAACTACGCAAGGGCATTGCGCATCAACGCGTGAGTTCCCCTAATTTTTGTGTGTGAAATTTAAAAAATTGTTGAAGTATGAAAAAACAACAAAAAATTGTTTTTTTGTTTGTTGTTACTCTTATTTAAAGTTGTTGTAAAAGCAACGATGACTGCGCTGCATGCGTTTGGCTCAGTGATTTGAAATGAACCTAGAGTAAATCTCTTCATTTAGCCATGAAATAGGGAATATGGATGTTAGGGCAACGTGGGCTAATAAAGCTAAAAGTATCTCTCTTTATTAGCAGGTTGGGCGGGTATACACCAAAAGAACAAATAAGACCTAGGTTTCTTTCACTTGTATTCAAAATGTAGATCCAACCTGTTAGAATCAATAGATTTAGCATACTTAATTTGGTATTCAGTAAATTTGTATTAATTTCATTATCTTCCGGTTTGGTATTCATATCATCTTTTTCCTGCACACAAATTTTAATTTGATGTGGCAGCTCGTTTGTATTTGAGAAGTCAAACCCAGCCCATTTCCCTGAGGAAGTCCGGCACACGGTGGTTTTTAAAAAATTTCAACTTTTTGAAATACCACCCGCGATTTTTTTCGGGGATAGTGTTGGGGGACCCTTCTAGTATTAGAATCCGGGAACCGCGAAATCGAACGTCCAGCCGTTTTTTTTTTTTTCGACATTTTAGTTTTTTTAACGATTTTTGAGATTGTCTCGGATTTATATACATATTATGTACACATATATATGTATGTACGTACATATATATACTTGTATATGTATATATGTGTAATATATATACATGTATACATATATACATACATGCATACATACATATAAAAGGTATCGTTTCCGCACCATTTATTTTAAAAAAAAATCGTTTTTTTCGTATATAAAAAAACACAAACAAAAACCGGATACAGCAATAGTCACTCCATATGTGATTTTTGATGCTTAATCCGAATCCGGTCTTAGAATTGCTCTATTGCTTCTGGACTTTGAGATATCCCTACATATATGTATAAAGGACACCACTTTTTTTCCTATTTTTGAAGTTATATAACAAGATAAGATAATATTATGCCGTAAAATCTGGTAAAACAGTTAATAGCTCTAGTTTTTTTCTTGAAATCTCAATGAAACCGATAACGATATCTTTTTTTTTGTCGGAGATATCTTTACCTAAAAAGTTGAAAAAGTGCAAAAACACGGTTTTTGGCTATATTGGATGTTATATGCAGGACACACAAAATTCTTCTGTGAATTTCTATTACCAGAAACATTTAGTACTTTCTTTTGGCTTTCAATTGAGCTATTAAATGTTCATCTGCAATATTCCTCTACAAAGTTATGACCATTTAAAAATTACATTATGAAGTGCAAACTCACAGGGGTGCCACTAAAATATAGTGTACGAGTATTTCTTATATACTTACGTATTGCTGCAACATGTCGTCTTAAAATAGTCATAACTTTTTAGAAAACAATTACAAGAGACCACTTGTTAGCTCATTTTGAAGATAAAGAATGGTTTTAAATGTGTCAATTGGTAAAAAAGAGCAGACGAATTTCGTCCGTACTGTATACAACCTCAAATATAGCCGAAAACCGAGATTTTTCACTTTGAGTTTCATGGTGTGATTTTAAAGTTAACATAACTTTGCAGAGAAATATTGCAGATAAACATTTAATAGCTCAATTGAAAGCCAAAAGAAAGTACTAAATGTTTCTGGTAATAAAAATTCACAGAAGAATTTTGTGTGTCCTGCATATAACATCCAATATAGCCAAAAATCGTGTTTTTGCACTTTTTTAACTTTTTAGGTAAAGATATCTCCGACAAAAAAAAAAAGATATCGTTATCGGTTTGATTGAGTTTTCAAGAAAAAAACTAGAGCTATTAACTGTCATACCAGATTTTACGGCATAATATTATCTTATCTTGTTATATGACTTCAAAAATAGGAAAAAAAGTGGTGTCCTTTATACATATATGTAAGGATATCTCAAAGTCCAGAAGTAATAGAGCAATTCTAAGACCGGATTCGGATTAAGCATCAAAAATCACATCTGGAGTGACTATTGCTGTATCCGGTTTTTGTTTGTGTTTTTTTATATACGAAAAAACCGATTTTTTTTTTATATGTATGTATGCATGTATGTATATATATATATATATATATATATTACACATATATACATATACAAGTATATATATGTACGTACATACATATATATGTACGTACATACATATATATGTGTACATAATATGTATATAAATCCGAGACTTTCTCAAAAATCGTTAAAAAAACTATAATGTCGAAAAAAAAAAAAACGGCTGGACGTTCGATTTCGCGGTTCCCGGATTCTGATACTAGAAGGGTCCCCCAACACTATCCCCGAAAAAAATCGCGGGTGGTATTTCAAAAAGTTGAAATTTTTTAAAAACCACCGTGGGCATAGACAGGTGTGCAGAACCGGCCTTAGTGGCAGAGTCGTTACATGCTACAAAGCAATGATCATAAAATTTTTGTTGCCAAAAAATTCAGGATATTAGTGAAGCCGACTTCTGGTTTCAACAGGATGGCTTAACATGTCATACAGCTGTAGAAAAAATCGCTTTATTGAGGAAAACGTTCGATGAAAACATCATCTCAAGAAATGCTCCTGTTAATTGACCATCAAGATCATGTGACTTGACGCCATTGGATTACTTTCTTTGGGGATATGTTAAATCACTTGTTTATGTCGACAAAGACGAAACTATTGACGCTTTGGAAACCAACATAACTCGTGTTATTCAAAGAATACCGGCTGATATGCTCGAAATTGTTGTCGAAAATTGGGCCCACATAATGTTTATGGCAACATTTGAACAAAATAATTTTTAAACATTGAGTTGTAGGGTCCGAACTATCATTCCAAATAAATATTTGCATCAATACTTTGAATTTTATGCATTTTATTAAGAAATCAAAGTAAGAAGCTCTTATTGGATCACCCGTTACATTGAAAAAATCAGTAAAAGTCGAAAACTAGCGGGAAAAATTTATATGTATATTGGTAAAAGGTCAAAAGTATTGAAGAATATCGAAACATATGGAAGAAATTGGTAAAAGTCCAAGTGTTATAAAAAACATCCAAAATATCGGTAAAGGTTCGAAGGTAGAAGTCCAAGTTTATCGAAAAACTTCTTAAATATGGGTATAAGTCCAATTATTTGTAATACATCGCGAAAATCGGTTAAAGTCTAAGTGCATGGAAAAACATCCAAACGTATCGAAATACATCAAAGAAATCGGTATAAGTCCAAATAATTATATTGAAAAACATCTAAAATATTGGTAACAGTCCAAAAATATTGAAAAATATCCAATATATCGGTAAAATTCCACGTGTAAATATTGAAATGCATCGAAGAAATCGGTCAAAGTCGAAAAATATAAAAAAGTATATCAAAAAAATCCAAAATATCAGTTAAGTCCCAAAACGCCGAAAAACATCTTAAAAATCGGTAAAAGTCCAAATTTGTTGAAAAACATTGAGGAAATCGTTAAAAGTCCAGATATATCGGTAAAAGTTCAAAAGTATTGAAAACCATCGAAAACATCCGTCCAAAAACTGCAAAAAGTCATCATGGCATCACTGATAAAATGAATCTTGTAGCATCAATATCTATATTCTTTTTTCAAGAATAAAAACAAATAATAAATGAAAGAGACGGAACAAACAACAACACATTATCCCGTACCGTGCGGCGTCTATTTAATCCGAAAATATTACATTTAGTTTCTTATGGATTCAATAATATAATATTTGCTTTCGTCGAATCGATAGACACTTTAGTGGGATAAGGCAAATAAAATAATAATAACTTAAAAGCCACAATTTTACATGATGGTGTGCCTGGGGCTATTCTCTGCTCATGGAATGGGAAAACTTAAGTGGATGGGTGGCATTATCGATAGACATGAATATCAGTCCCATTCTAGAGAAATTATTTTGCACGTAGTACTTCAGAAATGGGCTTATCACAAGATGACTTCTTATTTTCATAAGACAATGACTCTAAACACACATCCTGCAACACTTCTGTACAACACCAAATACATTAAAACACCACCGCAATATCTTGTTTCGAATCCAATAGAAATTTTTTGGTTTTGTTTAGTGGAAAGGTCAGAAAATACCACATTTTATTAAAAAAGGTGCTCAAAAAAAAACTACAAGAAAAATGCGACAAAACACCAACCGATAATGCCGTAAAGGTGTTTAGATAATGTCGCCTCAAATAATGGCTACCATGGTTATTATTAAACTAGTAAGGGTGTAACCTTTGGTCTGGCCAAACATTAAATACCCTACACTGCAGTATTTTTAAAATTTTGCTATTATGGGTGGTGCCACGCCCTCTTGTCTGAGTTCACACACTTGTTTTTACTCAGAGCGTGCATTTATAGTTTTTAGTGACTCAGTAAAATTTAGTTCGATTATCTCAAAAAACGCGTACAGTATAGCGTTTTCAAGCTTTTGCTTGTATGGGTGGTTCCACGCCCTGTTGTCCGATTTTACACAGTTTTTACTGAGAGCTTGAATTCATAGTTCTTGGTGTCTGAGTAAAATTTAGTTCGATTATCTCAAAAACGATTTCAGTATAGCGTTTTGAAGCTTTTGCTTGTATGGGAGGTGTCACGCCCTCTTGTCCGAATTTGGCCACATTTTGCTCAGAGCTTGCACTTACAATTCATACTATTTATGTGTATTTTGGTTGCATTATCGTGAAAAATACTCCAAAAGTTGCATTTTGAATATATTTTTTGTATGGGTAGTAGGCGTGTCCGTTGACCGATTTCGCTCATTTTCAATCCCCAAGCTAATTTTGACGAAAAAGGCTGTACACCAAAATTCATTGAATTATCTTGCTTAGTTTTCCCAAAAAATATATTTCCACACACAGCCAGCCAGCCAGCCAGCCAGCCAGACAGACGGATCGACTCAGGAGGTGACGCTGATCAAGAATATATATACTTTTCTATATCTGCGACGCCTCCTTCTCTGCGTTACAAACGGAAGGACAAAGTGAATATACCCTGGGTGTAGGGTATAAAAAGTCTATTATACTTGATAAATAATCTCAAGGTAAAATATTACTTCTTGCAAACAAGAATTCTATCATTTCCTCCATCAAGCAATGCATATTTCGTACTATGTATTTAACATCATGTCCCTAGCATAACAATAGCAATTCCGTGAAAACAATTTTATACCAAAGGAGCTGCCTTAAGTTGTTTTAGAATAATTTCGCATAACAATGTACATACTTAAATACGAAAATAACTTTAAGCATCTTTATCTGCATTCATTCGCCTCAAAATATGCAACAATTAAATTGCAAGATATGTCAAATCATTAAGATTTTTGTCATAAAAAACGACACAATGAAATAATCACGAAACCTATGAAGTACACACAACACAAAGAGTTTCATATTTCACTACAAAACCATTTTAGTAAACAAAATTGGTTGTGAAAAGGAAAAACAAAAACAAAAAAAAAAAAAAAAACATAACCAGAAAGGAAACTTTACAATTCCTTAAGGATATGCGAGAAAAATATATAGAAACTAATTTGTACGGTTGCCGCTGTTGCTGTAAGAAAAATGAAAACTTTACTTTATGCAGGCAGCCATCATACTATAACTTTCCCATCTTCATGTTTTCTTTTGCTCTGTTTCATTGCTTTCTTTACTATTTTCCTTCATACTTTATGCAGCTGCACTACGACGATGATGACGACGACGACTACTTTCTACGAAATCTTTTACTAATTCTTGAAACTCTATTGTTCCGCTTGTATTTTGTAAATTCTATGCCCTGAAGGAAAAACACAATTTCCGCACTTAAAGAGTCTACGAAGTTTTGTATGTGTGTACGTGGGTGTATATGTATGCCCCTAACATCAATAGCAACTTTGAGAAAACTTCAAAACCCCATACGCACATAAGCCTTCATGCACACACATGCATGCCACATTCACACATACCCGCACACACACACAAAAATAAATTTCTCTTATATATCGACATGCAATGGGTGAGCATTTTCATTAGTAGCAATTCTTCTTGCATGTTGGTAACCCAATAGGAATGATAAAAAAAGATGATAGATGATTAGTATTAATACTTGTTGTTCGCGATTACGTGTACTTCCACGTAGAATGTGTTAGGTTACATTCCGATTATAGGCTTAAAAATTTGATCAAGCGTAATTGTCTAAGCCCACCTATTAATTTGTGAAGGGCTACCAATGGAGTATATGGTGAATCTGAATACATCTTTATTGAAAGTATTCCAAGCGTATTGGATTCTTGACAAAATTCACTTAGTTTTTGCTCAGATTTTGCACTAACCATTCCAAGTATCTGTATAAAATTTGGTTTCATTATCTTAAAAAACGCTCTCAGAACAGATTTTTGAAACATTTGATTATATGGGAGATGCCACGCCCTCTTCTCCAACTTCGCCTAGTTTTTTTTGAGACTTTGCATGTAATATTTTGAGTGTTTGGGCGCAAATTGGTTGGGTTATCTCAAAAAACGCTTTCAGTATGACATTTTGAAACTTTTGTTTATATGGCAGGTGCCGCGCCCTCTCTCAGAGCTCAATTTCAATCCAACAAGCTAACTTTTATGACGAAGCCAATGTACCAAATTTCATTGAATTATCTTGCTCAGTTTTCCCGTGAAATATATTTGCACTCACACCCTGCAAGCCAGCTATACAGACGGACATAGCTATATCGACTCAGGAGGTGACGCTGATAAAGAATATAGATATATACTTTTCTGTACCTGCCACACCTCATTCTCTGCGTTACAAACGGAAAGACAAAGTCAATGTACGCTGGGTGTAGACGAAAGAAACCACTAAAAAGAGCTAATAATGAATACACCAATATAAGTTTTTATGATAGTCTACACCCAGGGTATATTCACTTTGTCCTTTCGTTTGTAACGCAGAGAAGGAGGCGTGGCAGATATAGGAAAGTATATATATTCTTGATCAGCGTTACCTCCTGAGTCGATATAGCCATGTCCGCCTGTCTGGCAGGATGGTTGGAAAACTGAGAAAGACAATTCAACGAAATATGGTACAATACCTCCGACGCCAAAGTTAGCTCGATTTATAGAAAATGAGCGAAATCAGTCAACGGACACGCCTTCGCCCATATGAAAAATATATTCAAAATGCAACTTTAGAAGATTTTTTTCACCACAGTGCAACCAAAATACACATAAATACTAGAAATATTTGCGAAAGCTCTGAATAAAAACTAGGCGAATTCGGACAAGAGGGCGTGGTACTTCCCATATAAGCAAAAGTTTTAAAATGCTTTACTAAAGGAGTTTTTTGAGATACTCCAACTGAATTTCACTTAACCGCCAAGGACTATAAATGCGAACTTTGTGAAAAAACTAATCGAACTCGGACAAGAGCGCGTGACGCCTTCCATATTAGCAAAAGCTGTAAAACACTGTACTGAGAACGTTTTTTGAGATAATCCTATTAAATTTCTCTCATACGCTAAGAACCATAAATGCAAGCTCTGAGCAAAACATGGGTGAACTCAGACATGAGTGTGTGGCGCTTCTATTATAAGCAAAATTTTAAAAAATTCTACAGTATAGGGTATTTAATGTTTGACCAGGCCAAAGTACACCCTTACTAGTTTCATTTAATTCCATAAAAATGTCACTCCTGAAATAGGTATGGGTTAAAGTCCAAAAAATACGACAACATCTAAAATATTGGTTAGAGTTCAAAAGTATCGAAAAACATCTACATAGAATATCGGTACACGCACTAAAGTATCGAAAATCATCTGAAATATCGATGAAAGCATTGAAAAATATTGAAGAAATCGGTAGAGCTAAAAGTATCAAAAGTATCTAAATTATATATATGTAAAATATCAAAAGTATCGGAAAGTATTGAAATACTTGAAGAAGTCGACAAAAGTCTATAGGTAACGAAAAATATTAAAAATATCGGTAAAAGACCAAAAGTATCAAAAACATCTAAAATATGTATCAGTTAAATTCCAGAAGTATCGGAAAATATTGAAATATATCGAATAAAATGGGTAAGAGTCCAGGAGTATCAAGAAACATCTAAAACATCGGTAAAAGTCCAAGAGTGTAGAAAAACATCTAAAATATGTATTTGTAAAATTCCAAAACTATCGGAAAATACTGAAATGCATTCAAGAAATACGTAAAAATCAAGAAGTATCGTAAAACATCTAAAATATCGGCAAAGGCCCAAAGTTATCGTAAAACATCAAAAATATCAATGAAAATCTAAAAGTATCAAAAACGTTTAAAATATCGTCGGCTTAATGAGGAAAGGTGCTTAGTCCATTTTATGTCAAAAGTAATGTCATAAAATTATATGCTGACATTTTGCTAAAAATTAATAAAATTGGGTTCTGTTTTCTCAAAAAGTTCACTTGATGATTTGAAATTGATAAAATTTAGTTAGAAGAATTATATTTGTCCAATAACCGATTATTATGCAAATAATGTTTATGCTCTTATTTTTGCCACACAATGGGCAATATCGGAAAACATTCAAATATATCGAAAAAATGGGAAAAATTCCAAAAGTATCGGAAATTATTGAATTACATGCATCGAAAAAAAAATGAAAAGATTTAAAATATCGGTAAAAGTCCGAAATATATAAAAAAAAACAAATTTAATAGTGGCAAAAGTTCAAAGTAATCGAAAAACTTCCAAAATATCGGTAAAAATCCAAAAGTATCGATAAATATCTAAAATATTGGCAAAAGTTTGAAAATATTGAAAAATATTGAAGAAATCTTTAAAAATCCTGCAGGATTGAAAAGCATCCAAAAATATCACTAAGACTCCAAAAGTATCGAAAAACATTTATTAGAAAAAAAAAACTAACGAATCAAAACGTCCACTCATACACGTTTAAAATATTTATATGAAACACAATATATATATTAAAACGAAGTGATAATTCTTTTGGATTACAAACAAAATTTGATTACATTACAATTCGAGAAAACGTTGTTTAAATGATGAATTCATTTGAGATGCGTGGGTTTAAATCCCATTCTAGTGTTTATTGTATGTATAATTAAATAATTTTTTTCGAAATAAGATCTTTACCGCAATAGAGATGGAATGCTTCGAGCTTGCCTTAGAACAATCTCAAAGATCAAAGAAGTTTTTGGAGAAATTTTTCAATTCGCTTCATAAGTTACGAAAGACCTTTTCATCGCTAAACCGAAGGTCCGAAGTTTAATATCACAACGAACAACTGTTGCAAATCTGGAAAACGTATCTACTTAAGTATATTTCGATCCTACCATGCTGTTACATATATAACGTCCTTGTTCCAGATTTTGACTGCGATTTTAAAACCATTAAATCGGGAAAAATAATATTGTCATCGATAAAAGCTGAATACAGACTGTGGTGAGAAAGAATATCATTGACTGAAACTTTAATTGAAATTTTGATCCTGTTGGAGTGTAACAATTCGGGCTACCCTCCTAGTCATAACGGCCAGCGTAAAAAGATCGTTTTTAATCTTAAAGCGAGTCAAAACTTTAACTTAAATAATGTGAGCGCCTAATATGATTTCGAGTTCACTGGAATTTTCCTGTTGATTCCGACATATTGATAAATTCTTATCGAAAAATATAATACATCAAGAAAAGCGTTCCCATTTCAATCAATTTTATAAAACTATCATACTTATGTAAATATTAATCCATAAAGTTTTCTAATTTTCCAAATGTTATGTGAATTCTCTTCTGGGTCATTTAGTTTTACAAATATGGTTACCCATTTAAAAAAGACCTACTTACATTTCTATCTACAAAGCTGGTTTCAAAGCGCACAACAAATTGTTTAACAAAATCAACTATAGATCCATCCAAGAGTTTTCATCAGATTAAATTACAAAAAAAAGTCCTTAGTGCTGCGCAGTAACTGCAACAACTATAATATAATTACAACAACAACAACAAAAACAATAACAACAACAACTTTAGTTACAGCTGTGAGCTTCTTTCAGCAGAGCAAATAATTGTATTCCACTGTAGAATTGTTAACTAGCAATGGGACACAACTGCCCTGAAACTAAAGAGATGAGTCGCACAGTTTCTTCTGCAAAAGATGCAAGAGTTCGAAAATGATAAAAATAAAGAAATGAATTTCATTCATTGAACAATCAGTGTCATTGTTATATTTTAAATTTGATAAATTTATCATAACCCTTACTCAAATTGGAACTTTTTATGCTTTATATTGGGAGTGAAATTGCTGGATTTTTCTGCACGAAGAATTTTATATTCAAATAAAATTTTCTCAGAGATTTTTTTGAGATTTCCTGGAAACCTGAAATTGAGTTAAATGTTCAGAGTATTGATTAATGCGTGCAATGTGGTTCATCACATTACTGTCAACTATGCGTAAAACCTCAGATAATGCGCTTAGAAGATCTTTCCAATGGGTAATTCCACGTTTTGAAGTTCTAAAGCGTAGTTTTTACAATTGGGTCGTTCAAAAATTAATAGTGACAGTGCTGATAGTTATATTGGTATTTCTACAGAAATGTTTACCGAAAGTGACATATTATATGTGTTATAAAATTTGATTTAAACACCGGTAGTTAAGCCGAAATATTCAAATTTATACATACAAGCAACACATATGGGCATATCTGAAAATAATATTCCCTCACATGACCCAGGTTTTTAGAAATTTTTTTTTTTTTTTTCATATTCTATAACGAAATGTGATGGAATATATTCCAAGCCATGTAAAAGGAAATTTCCAATAGGTGGACAAGAAAATTCCGATATGCAGGGGTATCAGGAGGTCATTTTACCTGAAAATTTCGGGAAAATCGATATTTCCAATAATAAACGGGAGAGCACTCATTTCAGAAGTATTAAATATGTTAGGGGGGCACTTTTCCGAATATTCCGAAGAAAGTCTAAATCGCTCATAACGGCCAGGTCCAAAAATTGTGAAAAAGTTCATGCAAATTCCTTGATGAAAAATAAATCGACTTTGTTTATGATATTTTTTTAATTTAAGCCCCCCATGTCGAGTTAAAAATTAAAAACGGTAAATTTTAGGGATAAAACGTTATTTTTGGCGCCCAAATGGAGTCTTCCCCTAGTGCTAAACAACAGACTAAGCACACAGCACTCATTTCCATTGGAAATTTTCAAAAAACATTTGTACGATCGTCACGTCCCACACTGGTTCAAAATCCTTAAAAGCTGGAAAAAAGTCGAAAAAAAAGTTTTTTAAATTAACTTTTTATGAACCGTATTGTTTGACAGATATTCATAGACCTCAAAAAATTTGTAAAAAAGATCCAGGTATTCCTACAATGCTCTTGGGATCTCTCCAAAAGTACGCTTCTCAGACGCAAAATTCTGTGAGTTAAAAGTAAAAATTAAGCGCTCACTGTAAAAATTGTATGGTTACTGTAAAACTGAACCAATTTACATGTTTTATTATGGAATCTCTTTGCAAAAGAAAATACTATCGAACCTTTATATTCAAAATTTGCAATAATTTACACTTTTACGGTAATTATGATTAACTTAAAATCAAATTATTTCACAAAATCAATTTGCAATGGTTATGAAAAAAGCCTAGAACGAATTTATACCACGTCATACCACCAAGATCTTTTGGATTTAAGAAGATTGAAACCTTTTCTAACACATATAAAAAAATTGAGGTGCCTTTTTTTGCCTCTTTTATTTGACGCGATTTTTTTCTGAAGCACCCATAGGAAAATTTAACTCATATTGCTTGCCAAGTTTCAATATGAGTTGGTCACCTTATACTCCATGATAAATGAATATAAAACCCATTTTTATGTAGATCAATTTACCGTTGCACACAACTCTATCAAAGTTAAAATTTTGAAATAAATTTTTAAATTAGATATAAAAATTGTGCATGTGTTCTTTTATGCCATTTCGAATCCGCCATTTTGATTTTATAAATCTAACATCAGATTCGTAATCAGTGACCCCAAAAACCCCCGATTAAATTTTTTTGTTGGATTTGGTTGAATATTTATGCAAGTCGTCCGCACTTTTGAATCCACCATTTTCTTTTTCAAAAATCTAACATCAAATTCGTAATCAGCTACCTCAAAAACCCCCAGGTAAAAAATTTTGTCTCGAAACTTTAATGATTTCGACTTTTGGCCAGCTTTTAGGGATTTTGATCCAGTGTGCGTCCGTAACCTGTTACATTTATAGACTCGTAAATAACCAAGAGGAAAAATTCAAGCGCTTCCGAGCCAAGCACTCTAATAGCGCTTGTCCCCATATAAATTGAGAATCACTTACACAATGATTTTTTGTAATGCTGCAGTGAGATCAACATGGGTTCGAACCCAGCGCGGGTAATTTTTTTTTATTATTTTTAATTTTTTTTTTTGCTTTATGTTTTTATTAATATATTTTTTATTCAACATTTTTTTGTTTCTATTTTCCTTTCTCTCATTTATTTGATTTTGAGTAGTTGGATTGAAACTGATTACACAATGATTCTAGGAAGCATTCTAATGTCAAATTCTAATTGGACAACGTTTGCTTAGTAACCAAATTTAATACCTCTTTATCGTATCGGGCAATGTTATAGCGGTCTAACGAGTTTGTAAACGTAAGTACAAATAATATGGGCCTATCTATCACACGAATGATCCTTGCTTCAAATTCTGACCAGTTTTTTTTTTTTTTTTTTTTTTTCAATTTAACTGAAAGAAAGCTTACACTCACAAATAAGCACATCAAGAGGCCTTTTCAGTAAGACTACGTTAAGCTTCAGAGCGCTTATATCCTGGGACATGCAATGTTAAAAAGAAAGAATAGTTCTTACGAAGCGGTAGCTCTTATTGGTGAAAAAGAAGCACTTCAGAAGGGTTTTCGAAGCACTTCATTTCCCCTTGAGTAGGCAAACGAAGCTTTACAAAACCGGAAGCCATTAAGAAAACACGGTTCATGAGAAAATCCAACATATTCTTAAAAGAGACGTTAGAAAAAATTACACTTTTTCTTCGTAAGATTTTAATCGACCCCTCCCTCCCTCTATATAAACAATAATTATCAAATCCTTAACCCCTCCGCCCCTTGACATACTTACGTAATACTTAAACGGCCCCTTATATAGGATATCAAATAAATGTCTTTACATGTTGCGTAAAGAAAGCAATTTAGTCGATAAGCGCCGCTGTATGCAACTTTGTATTTAAAAAATGATTATCTAGAGTTTTTCAATAAACTCTAATTATTTTCTATCTTGCACTAAAATGATTTATATGTTTAAAGTTGGTTGAAAATAAGTTAATTGAAAACAAGTTAATTGAAAATAAGTTGATTGAAAATAGGGAATAGTGTTGTCTGCCAATCAAAAGTCTACGCGTCGTTCATTCGAGTCTCGAAGAATAAATTACGAACTTTGATATTTAAAAATTTACTATAAAAATATCGTGACTTTTATGAAGGAACACATTTGATCAGTTCGCTTTTATCGTAAACAGTAATTGCGAAATGTTAAGTTTTCTCGTACTCTCAGCGTTAGTAGCTTGTGCCTTTGGTAATAGTATACTGCCAAGATTTGCATCACCTACCGGTCGTATTGTTGGCGGTCATAACACCACCATAGATAAACATCCTTATCAAGTTTCGGTCAGAGGATCAGATGGCTTAGATGCGTGCGGAGGTAGCATTATAAGTAGTAGGAAGATCCTTACTGCTGCTCATTGTTTTATATCAGAGCCCTCAATGCGACTTACAATTCAATATGGAGTTACAAAAACGGGAACACAGGGAAATGTGATTGCTGTTAAAAAAACGAAAAGACATCCGAAATACAATTCAAAGGGAAACGACAACAACGACGTTGCTGTTCTTACACTCTATGAAGATATTCCGTTTAGTGAAACGGCACGACCTATTCCACTTGCAAAAGAAGAACCAAAAGCTGGAGCAAAGGCTGTCGTTACTGGCTGGGGTTACTTAGAGGAACCTTACTTGGGGATGTTTGGGAAATCACCAGAAACTCTACAAGAAGTTGAGATAAAAATTCTCGATAGGAAAGAATGTAAGCGATTATACAGCAACTACAAGGAAGTTGATGACAGTATGGTGTGCACTTTTGACAAAAAGGGTGATAAAGATGCTTGTCAGGGTGACTCTGGTGGCCCAATAGTTGTCGATGACATACTTGTAGGTGTTGTTTCGTGGGGCTACGGATGTGCTCGACATAGTTCCCCAGGTGTGTATGCCAATGTTGCTGGACTACGTGATTGGATCTTGAGACAATAAAAATATTTAACAATTATATTAAATATTACGAGTATGTAAAACATGCTAATGTCAAAAATTAAACAATAAATTGTAAATCTATATATTAATACGCAAGACAAAAACGTGTCTATCTTTTTTTACTTATTAGAAATGGAGTACGGCTTTGAATTATACACCATTAGTAAGGTATTTGTGTGTAAATGTGCACAAAGTTAAAATCATTTAATATATTTGTGGTCGAATTTTGACCACTGGGCGATTCTAGTTTACATTAAAAGATACAGTCAAGGACGCTATATAAACTTTGTTTTTTACTTTATACTTGGAAAAGATTAAGGTCTTTCATTAGCAAATAGAAGAATGACTTAATAAGTATTTTTTTACTTTATTTGTTGTGGATTTTTTTGTTGTTTTTTTTTTGTTGTAACTTTCTTGGAGAAACATATCAAATGGACGCGACCCACACAATGAACGTTATTTTTTTGAATTTTAGCATCTAAAAAATTAGAGGAAAACATGAAAGAGTGTCAAAAAACACTTTAATTACATAAAAATGTTAAAGCAACCCGAAATAAGAACAGTCGTTTTCGACGTATTATTTGATCAAATCGGGTCGCAGAATTGCTGTATCACGTCAGGATTTTGCTAAAACAATAGTTAAAAATTTTATTTATTTCGTTATTTGAGGTAACTACATTTCGAAAATAAGTACAAATGATATCGATATACTTAATTCAAAGTGTTGTTCAAAAAGCAAGACTACTACTTTCAACTACTATCGAAAATACAGTCAAAAAAATAGCAGAAAAACTTCACAAAGGTATTAAAACAGAGAATTTTTTTTCAATTCTAGTGCATTTTTTTGATCCGCCTAATTATATCTCTGCCAAAAATTTTCACAAAGGAAGTCTTTTAGTAACAAAAACTGCAAAAATTTGCGCCAAATAGTTACGAATGGCATAATGGCGGTTCTTTTTGCTAACACCTAAACATCTGATATTTTTAGATCTCTAAAGAAATCATAAACATACTTTCGAAAAAATAACGCCAATGTAATGGAGACATATGAGCCGTTCGAAATGACAATGGCGCAACTCCAAAACAAGGCAAAAGTAATGTTATAGTATAAATTGGCTGACATTTTGTTAGGTATGAATAAAATTGATTTCTGTTTTCACTAAAAATTTACTTGATGATATGGAATTGTTGAAATTAAATTGAAAAAATGTAATCGACCAAAGGACCGATCATTATGGCACTTAATTTATATGACATTACTTTTACCTCGTTTTGGAGTTGCACCATTGTCATTATGAACGGCTCATATTTATGTAAAGTTTGGCGTAGGCACGAAAAAGTTCTCCGATCACCCGTCAATTTGAAGGCTTACCCCAAAACATTTTCAAGGAATATTTTTTGTTAAAATAGAGGTAGCCTTTGACGCGCATTATAACTTAAAGGCCTCAATGAGAGCTACAATTCGTGTGTAAAGGTCATTAACCTCAGATTTTTTTTCGACAACTTAAAGTCTCGGTAGTTTATAAAGGCCTCTATTGGCAATTTTTTGGAAAATCATTATTACATTATTGTTCTAGTTATTGTAAAAATACCCAAAAGAATGATACCATAGCTGTTAAATAAGGCACAGTGATATATAATTTTTAGAATATTTTTGAGTTTTTTTTGTCTACAGGCGCCCCTTTTGGACAAATTTTCGATTCTGCAGTGTTCCCGTACTACTATTCTAAGCAATATGAATTGATTGACACTTTGATTATAAATTTCAATAAAGTAAGTAGTATAGAAGACCCTAAGAGAGTGGACACACGGCGGACCAAATAGGCGGGCTACTATCTTCTCTGAATCGTGTTATGTAGGAACCACACGCGTACAGTGGACGGTTTTGTATTGAACGGAGGTCATGGATCTAGACTGTTGAAATTTGGTACAGATGTATTTTAGATTAAGAGAATAAAAATCTGTTAATATGAACAAAATCCGCCCCTGGAGCTATCTTTTATAGTGTTCAAGTTATGAGAAAAAACTAAAATAAACTTTATAAAAATTTGTTTGTGTAGTTGTTCCCCATCGACTCTGAATCTAACTGACCAATTCCAATGAAGTTTTCACATTGTGTTCGTATCAAAATAAGCTAAAGTATAGGCCAAAAAGGTATCGGTGCCACGCTCCCCAAAATTTAACTTATCCAAAACTCTCCCCAAATTTAACTTATCCATACCTCTTTGCGGCAGATAGATGAGATTTAGTAAATAATAAAAAGTCATTGGCACAAATAAAGTTCACTGAAAAAATTGGCGGTACCACGCCCTCAAAAAAACAAATTCATCATATCTCTGAGAATATTTGGCGCGAAAAGTGATTTCTATGAAACTAGAAACTTTAAAAATTATTTGGTTATTTTGTATATCTGAAAGATGGAATGTAGGCTATCATTTATGTATTACGATGACTGTCTGGTCGGGCACCAAACTTGTTTTTTTGTATTTAAAAATAGTTAAAATTACAAAGCTAACAATACCTGTTTCACCCACTGTAGGCGACGATGAAGTACCTTTTCGACGGGAGAAGGAAAAAATCTCTTGGTCTTCTATGGAGACTGCACTAGACACGTTGCCTGGATCACACGCTTCTTAGCTCCTTTTTAGAGCAATAAAAAACACTTTTTTTTGTGTTAGTTGAAGGATCTCACCTTTATTTTTTATTTAATTTAGATTTACTTAGTTTTTAGATGTAACTATATTTAAGTTTTTGCTTTTAGAAAAATTTGCTGCTTGCAGCTTGCTCTAGTATTCAACGAATGCAAGAATATTTTTCTGTATTCGTTGATTAAAAAACTGATCGAAAATTGTCAGCAATGGTTTTTACACCAGAGCGAGCGAGACGGCTATACTTTCGGCAGTCAGGTACCAAATACTGAAGACGGGTAGGGTTGCCATCGTTTAGATGAAAAACATGGATTTTTGTAAAGATTTACAAAGGGTACTTTTATGTATCCATATAAACACGATACATTTTTCTTTTGTTTATAAAGGTTTACTTTTCCGCGTAAACAATGACCATAGATTCATCACTCCCACACCGCCCCGTCACATTAACCAAAAGTCTACAAAAAGACCATTTTTGGAAAAAAAAAAAAATATATTTTAATATTTAAAACTAGTAAGGGTGATATCTTTGTCCTGGCCAAAAACTAAATACCCTACACTGCATTTCAAGTATATTATTAAACACTTAGTTGATAAATACTATACAATATTCTTGTACATACAAGTTTTTATTAAAATAAATTGTTTTATTCTTCCATAACTCCCAGGACAGTATAAGAATAATTGCTTATTTGGGGAGTGCCACGCCCTCTCCCTCTCTTTCGCGTGGAGCTTGCACTTATTGCTCTGAGTGTTTGAGAAAACTTCGGTTAGGGTTTCTTAAAAAAGTCTTTCGGTATAGCATTTTCAAACTTTTGCTTATATGAGAGGTGCCACGTCCTCTCGTCCTAATTCGATTACTTTTGCTCAGAGTTTGCAATTAATGTTCTTAGTACTTGAGAGAAATTTAGTTGTACTATCTCAAAAAACACTTTCGTTTTGAAACTTCTGCTTATATGGGAGATGCCACGCCTTCTTGTCCGAGTTCGCTTAATTTTTTGTCAGAGCTTGCATTTATTGATTTGTGTGTTTGAATGGAATGTGATTGGATTATCTCAAAAAACGCTTCCAGTATAACATTTTGAAGCTTTTGTTTATATGGAAGGTGCTACACCCTCTAGTCTGAATTCACCCAGATTTTGCTCAGAGCTTGTACTTACTATTTTCAGTATTTATGTGTATTTTTCTTCTGTTCTTGCGAATAATGGTCTTATTATTGCAATTTGAATATATTTTTTGTATGGGCGGTAGGCGTGTCCGTTGATCGATTTCGCTCATTTCCAATCCCATGAGTTAGCTTTTACGATGGAGGCAGAATACCAAATTTCATTGAAATATGTTGTTCAGTTTTCCCAAAAAATGTATTTTCACGCACACACAGCCAGCCAGACAGACGGACATGGCTATATCGACTGAGGAGGTGAAGCTGATCAAGAGTATATATACATTTCCATACCTACCACGCCTCCTCTCTGCGTGACAAACGGAAGGACAAAGTGAATACCTATACTCTGGGTGTAGGGAATATTGATAACATCAGTACTTGTTTCATGTTGCCAAGGATGGTAGTTTCAGCATATGCAAAAATAATTCAAATCGGGATTGCCATGTCTGAGATATCCGAAGTCAGAATTGCTTGGGTAGTTTTCTAAAATGATATCTATTTATATATGAAGCAAAACACGGCAAGCCTACCAGCTGAAAATTTTTTTGTCTCCGATTTCAAATTTGGCAATATGGTAGACCCGGTGTGCAAGAATAATAATCTGGGAAGATTTGGTTCCATTACCATTTGCTGTTAAAATACAGGGTGTTGAAATTGGCGTTTTTAGTCATTTTCATGACAAGGGTGCTTTTTCAAAAATTGAAGAATCCACCATATTGCCAAATTTGAGCGAAATCGGAGACAAAAAAAATTTCAGCTGGTACGCTTGGCGTGTTTTGCTTCATATATGAAAATTTGGATAAGGTATTAGAAACAGTTCGGTCGGTTTGTGAACTAAAACTAAATGAATTCAGAGAAAAAGCGTGGTATCTCCCAATGCTGCATTTTTGGCTCGACATATTTTTTTTAGGCCAAAGAAAGCACCCCTTCTACATAGTAGTGTTGGGACTTTAGAAACTTTTAAGCTCAAAAATATCCTCACATTGGTTGTGCATTTTTTCTTATAAAAAATCCTTTTTTATGCCGAAGAGTAATAGCACTTCTTTTTTATGTGATTCTTTAAATTATATATAATTTCCGGCTTAAAATTGTAAAAATAAAAAATGAAAATTTCATAATTGAATAAAAAACCCAGACTACGCGACGCCTTAGAAACGTTGACAGCAAAAAAATAACACACACAAAAAAGAAAGGACATCATCCAGATTACACGTGTCCTCACATTGGATTAGTGAAAAAGCGCTCGCTAACGTTGCTACTCTTTGACGCCAAAATCATACAATGAAAACGTGAACAATAGCCAAAACAATGTTGCCAGACTAAAAAGTTTTTTTTATGCAATTTTTTTCCCTTTTTGCTGTTAGTTATAATCACTCTTCATCAGCATGTTGACAACATTGACGTCTGTTACGTCAAACAATTAACTCTTGGTATGAGATTTTTTGCAATGTCTGCTGAAGTCGCTAAAAAAAAGACATCATTGAAATAACAGGAGACAAATCCAGATAATAGAGAAGAAAAAAGGATATTCCCCCATTCATAAATAGAAATATGTATGTATTCCTTTTAGCATAAATTCTAACTTTATTGGTATTTCTCTCTCAATAGCAAAATTATTTATTATAATTTCCAACATAAATTTCGAAATAAATATTTCCCACGCACATTATTTGCACAATATTTTGTTATCCTTTGGTGTGTGATCTTTAGAGTGGAACCCAAACAAAAAGGACACTCATCTTGAAATTGCGCGCAAAAAGAAAAATATCCTTATGTTGAGGCATGCACAATGCCGAACAACAACACTACATTAAAAAGCAAAAGCAAAGGCCTCCTTTATATGAATACATACTATGAATATGTGCTCTAAATTTTTATTCGTGAACCCTTTTTTATGGCGCCTAAAAGTATACTTTACTATACACATTCCCCAAATGGTAGCTCTTTCACAACTCATAATAGCCTCTTCAAACATACATAGTAGGAGATGTTATAGAAAAAGTGTAAAAAACAACTTTATTCCGTTTATGCTACTTCTACTCCTACGAATTTCTACTACTATTTGATTTTTTCTGCGTTAACCCTTTTCTACTGCAATTTTGCTATTTGAAAATCCCAGTTGATTTTTTGTTTCCTTTCCCATTTGGCACTTGAATAGATTGCAAAGAATTTGTGAAGATTTCTGAAAGTAGTTTTTATGCATTTCCATAGAAAAGTGCACTAAGGCACAGCATGCATCGAATGTTTTTCACTGTAATGACTAAATTACTAAAGAATCGATACTTCTGGGAAGTAAGAAGCATTTCGATACATTAGAATGTATAAATATTGATGATGATTTAAATGAAAATATGTATTTTAAAATCTCTCATACTGTATTTGTCTCTCTTTAATGCTCGTCTCGAATTGGAACATTTTCGATGGTTTTTGCAACAGCTATGCAAGCGTACTCGCAGGAAGAAGCTTCCCAATTTCGCCGCAGCTGTGTACAGAATTCAGCTTGACTTAACACGTGCCATTCTATATATTCTATTTGAACCCTCACGTCGTATATAGTAGTTACTTTTGTTTATTTCTGTTTGAGATCCAAGGCTTTGCTTTGAATTGATAATTATGGTTATAGGCAGGTTTGACTCTAACTTAGCTAACTAATTAGCATTTGGCTAGTGCTGAGAGAAAACGCTCAAAATAAACCCCAGTAAAATCACCCTTTTGCCCAAAGGGAAAAGCTTATCCTGGGGGCTTTAAACTTGCAAAAAACGATGCTAATGATTTCGAGTGGATATAAAATATTTGGGAGTGTGTGTAGTTAAAAGTTTAACTTGAAAGCTTTGCACACCAAAAACAAAGCTTTAAAAATTATATGGTATAACATAGGAACTCAAAAAATCATGTTCAATAGCCCTTTGGCCAAACGTAGACCAAGTTTAAGCTCATAGGGAACTAAACAGAATCTTTAGAGCAGACTGCTCTAAAAGAAAGTGCCCCACAGTTGCTCTAGGAAAGCTGACGGGACACACTCCATTTCTTATGATTGAGAAAGAAACAACAACTTAAAGAAGGCAATTTAACTAGACATGTTAAATTTCTGGAGATGTTCTGGGATAGACTATTTCTAGCAATCTCTTATTATATATATGGGTAAAAAGTTTTCTCCTGGAAATTCAAAGTGGCCATCAATGAACGCTCAGATTTTAGGAAGAATGATATAAATATAAAACAGAGTTTCCTGATGGGTCCTTAATGGAAGATGGGAACGCAGGTGCTCGAATCCAAAATACAATGTAAAAAGAAAACTAGCTTCCATTTATCAGACGGAGGTCAGCGTTTTGGAATTGGCTACGCAGGGAGAAATCAACATATGCTTTTTTTTCTTTTAAATGGATTTTTCAAAATTTTCAAAGGTTGGGAGAGTCTTGAACATTTCCACGCATTTTCTAGAAGAAATGATGTGACTTCAATCTGGATACCAAGATACTAAGGACATTAAGGCAATGAAAGCGCAATTCGCTTCGCCAAGAGAGAATAGATTAGATTACATTAACTTCACGTCAGAGATAGGATTTATAAGTATTCTAGCACTATTTTGATGAGGAAATAGGTTGTACAAAAAGATCTTTTAGGTTATAGTCCATTCTATAGCCTTCAAAACCAAGACCAAGACCAAGACCAAAATTTTTATAAGAGCATGGTCTTTCTTTCTAAAGCACCCTCTGGGCCTTCAGTAGAATCAAAAGTGCTCCATTGGTGATGCAGATATCGTTTTTAAGAGTCCTTCTAACTTCTGAGTCGGTTGCGGGATAAATCTAAATTTCGATCCTATCTAATATACATATGAAGCAAAACAGGTTAAGCGTACCAGCTGAAAATTTTTTTGTCTCCGATTTCGCTCAAATTTGCCGATATGGTAGACCCGGTGTGTCAGAACAATAATCCGGGAGTATCATTTGTTGTTAAAATACAGGGTATTGAAGTTGGCGTTTTTAGTCATTTTCATGAAAAGGTTGTTTTTTAAAAAATGTATAGCTTCCACCAAAGATTGTAAATTAATATATGTTAGTAGCTGGTCCAATTCATTTTTAAGTGTCCTTTTTACAAAAAAAAAATAACTTGGTGAAAAAAAATTTTTTTCGCCAAAATTTTTTAAACTTAAAAATATTTTTGAATTTTTTTTTTTAAAAAAGCCCCCTTAAATTTTTTTTAAGGTATGTACTTTAAATCAAATCATAATTTATAAGTTTTAAAATGATGTATGACTCAAGATGGGATTCGGTCGCTAGTTGAGAGTTTTTGGTTTTGAACGCCAGCGGCAAGCAAAAGTCTTTGTTTACTCAAGAGGAAGGCATCTTACGAAAAAAGTGTACGAGGCATAAAATCGTTCAAGAAATATGTGTGATTTACTATGGACTTTTTTAAAAATTTTTTTTTTTTAAATTTTTTTTTCAATATCTTTCAAAAAATATTCAAAGAAAAAAAAAATTTCTAAAAAATTCTCAAAAAATCCACACGTATTTCTTGAAAGACTCCAAGCATTTTATGCCCGGTACACTTTTTTCGTAAGATGCCTTCCTCTTGAGTAAAGTAATAGTTTTGCCTACCGCAGGCGAATGTAGCGACCGAATCCCATCTTGAGTCGTACATCTTTTTAAAGCTTATAAATTATGCTTTAATTTAAAGTAGAGTAGAACGGGGTAATGTCGTGCAGGGGGTAATGTCGTGCACTGGCTGTTTTAGCCCAAAGAATTGAATGATTTACCAACTGTTCGTAAGGTAGGGACTACTAGCAATTTTCACCAGTTCGTCTCTACAGAGTAACCTTTTTTTCAAAACGCACACTTTCGGGACGATAAAAGTGTTTTTTTATGGGGTCAGAAAAATAATTTTCCTTCCGGGAAAATATACCAGGTAAGTGTTTTCTGAAACGAAATATCGTGCCAAAGAAAAGACGTATTTGGTTTTCGAAAAAAATTTTGGGCTTCACCGAGTTATCGAAGTTGACCTTTAAAACGACCATTGGGGTAATATCGTGCACATTCACTTACACAAACACAATTTCTCGCTACACAAATGTTGTTACGCATGGATGTAACCAATGAAATTATCTTTCGATCGGATGCTTACTCGACATTGCCCCGTTCTACTCTACACAACATATTATGTACTTCACACTTGTATAATAATGAATAAATACATGATAATGCTAACTCTCCTCTAATAGAACCACTACCTTTCATTTCTCACACATTTTGGTACCTTTACTATACTCGGAAAACAATGCACGACAATCCCCCACAAATTTTGAGGGTAATGTCGTGCACATTTTTTTTTCTTCACTTACACAATTTCTCGCTACACAAATGTTGTTACACATGGATGTAACCAACGAAATTATCTTTCGATCGGATGCTTACTCGTCGCATTCGCTTGAGATGTACGGCTTTACGAGCATGTCAAAGTTGAGTGCACGACATTGCCGTTCTACTCTACTTTTAAAAAAAATGCAAGGGGGGTTTTTTTAAAAAAACTTCAAAATGAAAATAGCTAAAAACGCCAACTTCAACACCCTGTATTTTAACAACAAATGGTACTAGGACCAAATCCTCCCGGATTACTGTTTTTACACACCTGATCTACCATATCGCCAAATTTGAGCGAAATCGTAGACAAAAAAATTTTCAGCTGGTACGCTTGGGGTGTTTAGAATTTTTGTAAACAATCGAATAACTCGATAGTTTTCATTCGATGGTAAAAGTATAAGGTGCTTAACATCCCCGGCATAAATGTGAATTGTTTTTTTGGCGATTTATTCAAGAATGTCCCGCATTGGCATTATGAAAATTTGGTCACCCTAGATTAAGACCATGAATGTTTGTAAATTACGCTTACATTTTCTTTATAATTTATATTTCCCAGAAGAAACCGAATTCAAATAAAAAACTTTTGACATGAAATTGCCCCTTAGATAGGAACGCGCTCATACGTATGTATTGCACTTAGTGCCACTTGTCACTCCCTAGCAGATTTGCCACAACGCGATATATGAGGACAAGCGGATAGGACAAAGTATAAAAAACAAACACGAAAGTGTTAAGGAGCAACAGCAGCACTAAAAAGAAAGAAAGACATCAACACAATTGGAGTGAGATGCGCAAGCACAGATAGACTTCATCATTGCAGAAAAGAGTTGTTCAACTATGAATGAGCATCAAAATGTTGCTGCTGCTGCTGCTCGTATCAAGTTAGCATGCTGCTAAGGATAACTAACTATGTTGAATCAAAAAAAAAAAAAAAATAGAAAAAATGTCAAGAAAGGAAAAAAGTTGGTAAAGAAAATTTCGGTTAAAAGTTGAAAAATTTATACGCGCATAATTTGTAAATGATGCGCAAAAAAGGGGGCACAACAGCGCCGCACAAATGCTGCTTTACTGACACAAATTTATATGTGTGAATGCCAGCCAGCCAGTTCAAGCAATCACATTATACGTGCCATACAAGAGGTGCTGTGCTGAGGATGTTTGGAACTTTTTACTACTTTCGGTTGAATAGAAAGTGCTTTGTATTTATGGTGGCTGTTACTCTTATGCCTTTAGTGTTGAATTGAAATAACTTTTACGTTTTGAAAAGTTTTTTATCTGTTTCGGAATTTGTGGAACGTAGGGGAAATTCAAAATGTGATTCAATATTCTGTAGCTTCAGTTCAAATTTAAAGTTGATTTTTGTTAAATTTATTCCGTCCATTGAAGCATTTGGCTTAAAAACCACTGACCAACGATTCGCCTTTCACTTGCACTTCAACTTGACATTGCAGTGATAGCAAATGTTGCCCCCCCTCCCCAAAATGTTGCCAATGCTTGTTTGCGTAACAACAAAAAACAACACATGACAACACTCTGCTACATAATGTTGCAGCATCCGCCTGTGCACCGAATGTCAAAGTAAATGAAATCCAGTTAGTATTTTGAAATGCGGTTTTAACCATAATTCCACAAAGCCAAGTCTGATAATACCGCGTACTTGGAAACACTGACATAAACAATCTGTACTGCTGGTCAGCAGCTAGAAAAAATGAGTGAAATGGAATCAGACTACCATTCCCAAAATTCTAAGTAGGAAATAAAAACATTGTTTTTATGCTGAAACAGCAGAAAAAGCGCAACAAACTCTGAATCTGCCTGATGTCCGCAGTGCGATTCCAGTAGAAAAAGATAAAAAAAACGGATAAATGAAAACTCTTCTCCACACACTAACAATGGTCATAATGGTGTATCTACCAAAAATTTTACCGAACATCATGTCCAATATATTTTGCACCACATTGCCATGAAATGAAAATACAGTGTAGTTGTAGCAAAAACTCTTGCTGCATTGAGCAAAAGCTGTGTGTTTTGGGCTGCAAGTTTGTACAAAAATACACCCTACAATTACAGGATTGAAGTCAGTGGACAGATCAAAGGATTGCAGCTAATAAAGTAAGTACCTTTGTTTAGAAATAGAGATCGATTGGAAAAAATTAGAGCATTTTTCCCACTTAGGGGTGCAGCACCACCCACTTAAAAACATAATGGTCATTAGACCTATCATTTGTTATATGGGAAAAATTAAAAATGAAAAAAAAAACTTGCTCCCATGGGCTAAAAAGTTTAATATTGGTGTAAGTATCAAGCATGAAAATTTTGGTTTCGATCGGAAAATATTTGACCGTGCTGCAAGGCTGTTGAAGGTCGGAAAAACGCTATTCATATGGAAAAATGGGGCTTTAATCGCAAGAATCAGTCCTATCTTTGAAACTATTTGACATAAGTGTAAAATTTATCCACATATGTGTTTGGCACTGCGAAAAAAATTTTGAATAAAAAATGGGCAGGGTCACGCCCCCTCCTCCTAAAAAAAAATCAAATTTGTCATATCTCAGAAACTATTTAACACATATGAATAAGATTTGATTTCAGGTACAGTGAATTGAACACGATATGATAAAAATGTTACAGCAATTTAAGGATACTATTTACTTAAGTATTGTTCATATATGTACTAAATCTCATCCTCTTATGTCAAATAGTTTTAAAGACAGGATTGATTGTTTCCTTATTTTCATATAAATAACGTTTTTCCGACCTTCAATGGCCTTGCGGCACGGTCAAATATTTTCCGATCGAAACCAAAATTTTTATGCTTGACTTTTTAGCCCCTGGGAGCAAGGTTTTTTTCATTATTAATTTTAACGACAGGTCTAATGGTCATGTTATCGTTCCTTAGTGTTAACCATGTCTCCAAACCAAATTTCTAAAAGATTGATGCAGCGGTTTAGCCATGAGAGCGATTTTTTCATTTAGGGGCGTGGCACCGCCCACTTAAAAAAAAATATACTTATATGCACTGCTCTTCTCCACAACTTTTCAACAAAATAAAATATCAAGCGAATATGATGAGATTTGGACAGTCATTTTTCCCTATCAGAACAATACCAGACTATCTAAACATAAATCTTGTCACTGCAGTTGGACTAATATTACTTAGGTTAATTGGATCAAAAATCTTTCAACCTAGGTTCTTTATTCTGTATCTCACCTCAGCGGGGCAAATACAAAGCACATGATCTGCTGTTTCCAAGTTCTCTTAACAGAGTCCACAAGAATCGTCGTCTACTACACACATCTTCTTTAGGTGTTGATTAAGTTTACGGTGAACTGACATTATTTAATTGTATGTTTTTTATTTTGCTGCAGTTTACGTTACAGGTCTTGGATTGATTAACCTTTTTGCTTGTCACATACCCTCTTGGGCTCTCCAGTGGTCGATATTCCTGAATTTAGTTATTTTTAAGGCTGTTGTTTATTCCACAGAATAGTTCCGGGCCTACGATATTATTGAGAGCACCTATTTTAGCCAAGCAATTTGCCTTTTCATTGCCTTCATGCCCCTCGTATCTTAGTATCCAGATTACGGTCCCATCATTTCTCCTTTATAAGGCTTGAACTAGTAAGGGTGTAAATTTTGGCCTGGCCAAAAAATAAATACCCTACACTGCAGTATTTTGAAAAGTTTGCTTATATGGGAGGTGCCACGCCCTCTTGTCCGAGTACACCCAGTTTTTGTTCAGAGCTTGCATTTATAGTTTTTAGTGTCAGAGTGAAATTGGATTATCTCAAAAAACTCTTTCAGTATAGCATTTTGAATCTTTTGCTTATATGGGAGGTGCCACGCCCCCTTGTCTGATTTCACCCAATTTTTTCTGAGAGCTTTCATTTATAATTCTTAGTGTCTGAGTCAAATTTGGTTCGAATATCTCAAAAAACGCTTTCAGTATAGCGTTTTGAAGCTTTTGCTTATATGGGAGGTGCCACGCCCTCTTGTCCGAATTCGCTCAAATTTTTATCAGAGCTTGCGCTTACAATTCGTAGTACTTATATGTATTGTGGTTGCATTGTCGTGAAAAATACTCCTAAAATTGCATTTTGAATATAATTTTTGTATGGGCGGTAGGCGTGTCCGTTGACCGATTTTGCTCATTTTCAATCCCCCGAGCTAACTTTGACGACGGAGGCAGTGCACCAAATTTCATTGAATTATCTTGCTCAGTTTTCCCAAAAAGTGTATTTCAACACACAGCCAGCCAGCCAGCCAGCCAGCCAGCCAGCCAGCCAGCCAGCCAGCCAGCCAGCCAGCCAGCCAGCCAGCCAGCCAGCCAGCCAGCCAGCCACCCAGCCAGACAGACGGACATGGCTATATCTACTCAGGAGGTGACGCTGATCAAGAATATATATACTTTTCTATACCTGCCACGCCTCCTTCTCTGCGTTACAAACGGAAGGACAAAGTGAATATACCCTGGGTGTAGGGTATAAAAATTTCAAAACACTTCCAGTCTAGCTTTGAGTGTATGGAAGAAACCATTTATGATTCTAGTGCCGCTGATTCATCCAAATGAATTCATATGTCGGTGCCGAGAGACATGCGTAGACATTTTCTCATTCTCAATTCTAATAGCAAAAAACAAAGATTAAAGGCAAACCTTACCCAGCACTAAACTGTACTCTCAGTATACAATTGCAAAACTCACCTTTTGTAGACGGTATCCCAAATGTTGCATATAGGCTTATCATCCAAAAAGACCGGAGCTATTTACAGAATTATGATGGAGTTTTCCCAAAACAATGGAAAGTACCTACAACGCTTAGTGATTATACCAAAAAAAGGATAAGCCGCCACATCAACCATCATCATATCGGCCACTGTGCATGCTTGACATTGTAGGCTAAATATTATTGGAAGGTCCCAACGGATTATCAGACGCCACTAAACTTGCTAAAAAGATCAATACCACAATATTAAATGTTCAAGCATGGCTACAATCAATGAACTTACAACTGGTTGAGCAAAAAACAGAAGTGTTACTTTCAAGTAGAAGAAAAAGGTTGAATAGCTGGAAATTCAGATTGGGGGTCATATTATAGTGTCACGGCATACAGTCATGTACTTGGGAGTCCTGCTGGACCCCAGGCCTAATTACAGAGAGCATCTCATAGCAGCTGGTAACAAAGCTGTACGCATGGAATCGGCTGTGGCCAGACTAATGCCAAATACTGGTGGGCCAAAGTATGCAGCCAGGTAACTATTGGCCTCTGCTTCAAGTTCAATTATGAGGTATGAAGCACTAATATGGTATTCGTCAACTAGTTTTATATTGTGTATGAAAACAATGGTAGCAACACACATTGAGAGTTTGCTGTGCTTTCCGAACAGAATCCAAAATAGCTTGCTTTGACCGAGATCGCATTACAGCAGGAGATTTAGAACTATGCACACAGTGGCAACAAAGACGGCAAGCATTAACAAAAGGGCGGTGAACTTACAATCTGATTCCTCTGATTTAAATGTGGCTCAAGTGGAGACATGGAGAGCCAAATTACTATCTCACTCAGTTTTTTATTGAACTTGGCTGTTTCAGAGAGTATTTAAACAAGTACAAGCACGTGAATGACCCCTTTTGCAGGTTTTGTAAAGAAGCTGTAGAAAATGCGTGGTCGTATTAACAAAGTGTGTAAAGAAAAAGAAAATATAACGGGCGAAGAGGTAACTTGTACCAGTATTGTTCGACATATGCTGCTGGGAAAAGACTCTTAGGATCAACGTAAACACGTCATATCAACGATTATGCAGCAACTGAGAAGAGATAAGCAACTCAAAAGATAAGACAGTAACATTAGAAATTAAGAAATAGAGCCCTGCGTAGCGTAGAAGTGCCCTGACTTGCGGTACCGCTTGGCACTAGAAGGGCAGTGAAACAAAGCGAAGTTAGGTTTTAACAACGTAGGCATACTGAACATGTATTTATAAACATTTGTTTGTGTAGGATTGAGTATCATTTTCTATGCAAACTTATGTATATACCTACATTGCATATACTAAGATCGTTCTCCGTGCGTTGGTCCTAAATACGGTAATCCAGTAATCAGTGTGAATCGAGTATGCTGCATAGCAATATCTTCAAGAAGATTCTCCCTTCAACAATTTGAGAAAAAAAAAACATAAAAATTCTAAAGCGTAGATCTCCGTTTGAAAAATGGAAGCTATTTTTCGCATTGCAACTGCTTTTTGGAATCTTTGTTCCACTACTCCAGCTCTTGTGCTGCCATCTACCATTTTGGACCGATCAGTGAACCATGACTGTGAGCCCCGTTTTTTACTTATATCATTTTTCCTCCAATCTTTGCTGCCCTTGGTTACTGTATGTATCCCAGTTTACCATACCAAAGTCAGACGTGTTTGTTGGGACGTCAAAGATAGCTTACAGGAAGTCTATTATGCTGTCGATGAGTGGCTATAGTGATGACTAAACAAAGACCGATGGTGAACAAAATGTTGCGCAAGGGCAGCTTCGTATCAAAGAGAGGATTTTTTGCGTATCTTTTCGTATAGGATAAAACGAGACAAAAAGTAAGTTGCATGTACTGACCAAGACTAAAAGGTCTAGGAAATTGAGTCTTGGTATAAAATTGACCACATAAAATGGAACAAAATTAAAAAAATTTCTCTATGGTTTTCATCCAAAAAGAAATGTATGTATGTATTCTCCTTTAACTCCTAGGAGGAGCATAGGGCCAATATGAAACGTCTTCATTCGTCGCGATCCCTTGCGATGACTTTGATCTCTTGCCACGATTTTCCCGATTCTTGGATTTCCTTTTCCAGCGACCTTTTCCAGTTAGTTTTGGGTCTACCACGTGCTCTACTGCCTTGTGGATTCCACTCAAGAGCGTGGCGACAAACTTCGCTGTGTGGTTTCCGGCGAGTGTGACCAATCCATCCCCATTTGCGGAGCTTGACCTCGTTTGCTATAGCCCTTTGATTACATTTTTGATGTAGCTCGGCATTTGATATAGTGCGAGGCCATCAAATATTTAGTATACGCCTTAAGCATTTGTTGACGAATACTTGTAGCTTGTTCGTTAGTTGTTCAGTAACAAGCCATGTTTTGCACCCTTATAACAAAACCGATTTCACATTCAAATCAAAAATGCGCACTTTCGTTTTGATGGATATAACGGAAGAAGACCATATTTTGTTCAGTTGAGCAAACGCTCCTTTGCTTTTGCTATTCTTTAGTTGATATCCTCTTTTGCTCCACCATCCATGGAGATATTGCTGCCTAAATACGTGAAGCTATCGACGTTTTCGATGTCATCACTGCCAGCTCTAAACGTGATGTCATCCATGTTTGCGTTTAACTTCATGCTTTTAGTCTTGGATACGTTGATTTTTAGGCTGGCCTTTTGTGATTCCAAGACAAGGTCTTCAATTTTGCTTTGCATATCTGAATGTTTGGACGATAAGAGGCAGATATCGTCAGAGTAGTCGAGATCTTCCAAATGTTAGGTAAAGTTCCATTGGATACCCCTTTTGGCCTTATTAAGAGCTTTATCTAGGAAATCATCAAGAACGATAATGAAGAGTGATGGTGATAGTAGACACCCCTGTCGTACGCCTGAATTAGTGGTGAATGTCGGTGACAACAACACGTTGTGTAACTCACTGCATTTAAAGCCTTCATATTGTGCACGTACTAAGTTTATGGCCTTTGCGGCAATACCGTTTCGTTGCAGTAAAACCCAGATGTTTTCTCGGGAGACACTGTCGAAGGCAGTGCTATAGTCTACGAAGACAAGTTGAAGTGCAGCACGCCACTCGCATGATTGTTCGACAATTATTCTGAGGGTGTTGATTTGATCCACGCAAGTTTTTCGTTTACCCTGTTCAGAAGCACTTTCGTCAATACTTTTGATGGTACTGAGAGCAAGGTAATGCCTCTATAGTTTCGGCACTCGCTTAGGTCACCTTTTTTCGGTATTTTGACTAACATGCCATGTAGCCAATTTTCTGGCAAACGCTCTTCGGTCCAGATTTTGGTGAGCAGAGGATGGATAATTTTGGCTGATGTTATGGGGCATGCCTTTAGCAGTTCAGCTATTATTTGATCTATACCGGCGGCCTTGTTGTTTTTCATGCTTTGGAATCCATGAAATCCATGGAGTAAGTCTTGTTAAAATTTCTGTTGCCATTTATATAAAAACCTTGTAATGAATACGATCTTCTTGAAATAATGTTTTCTTTCTATTGAAAATTATGTGAAAATCATCTTAGTTTTATAAGAAATCTTTTTAAAAAACAATAAGATTTCTTCTCAATTATATAAGATATAAAAACCAAAAAAACAAAATATTTACTTGATTTTTTTTTTATTTATGTTTGAAAAAAAGTCCAGAAATTCGAATATTTCGAAAATTCGAATCATCTCAAAAACTAAGTGGTTCTAATTTGTGAGCGTCTTCTGTAAAGTTCAATTTGAATTTAGCTAAATTTCAAAATCAATAAACTAAGTACTTCAAAAATTAATTTGAACAAACTATGCTCGGATGTCTTTGCGTTTTCAGAAAACATCTATGTAAGTGCACTCGATATATTTCTAAACTTTGAAATTTCTTTGTATTAAATCTAGAATAAAATGTAACTTTTTCTTCTTCTTATGGTAAAAGTATTCTTAGCAAAATTGTCGCGACTCGTATTCCTCTCCAAGCCACGCCCTTCATATGGATAATATAAACAGAAACAACCATTAGTAAGTTTGAGAAACTATGGCAGATAAATTAAAATAGAACGCTTGGTCAAAAATTCAAAGTTTATCTCAGTGTAGTCATTGTCAACTTAGGAATTAGCTACAGATAGCTTAACTTAAAATTTATGTGGAGACTGGTCTTCACTGAAGAGAGCTACAATTTAAAAAAAAAAAAAAAAATATTATTCATTTTTATATATCGCATTCAGTTAAGCAAGGCACAATCTTTTACAAAGCATAAACTTCATTAAGCTATTCTCAATGGGGGTTACCGTGAATTAAGACTCCCGGGGAATTTTCTTAAACTGCAATAGAGAATGCATGGCAGCCCCCAATATGTTCCTATAAAATTAAACTTGAATATTGCGTAAACTTGCGAAAAAGGCAAAAAATTTCACATTTGAGTCTTGTCGGAGTTATTTTATAATGTCTTCTTATGATTTGTTTTGTCTAGAACGTTCTTTGAAAATTCTTCAAAAATTCACTTAACAGTAAAAAGTCATTCTTTTAGTGCAGAATTATACTTTTGTGGGAAGATCTGCATACGTCTTGTTGTTCAGATTGATTTTTTAAAATCTTAGGTAAGGCTTGTGCAAACTATTGTCTTTACTCATTACATAAATAAAATACATATATTACAATTTAATGCTTAAGCTTTTTAATATCAGTTTGTTTTACATAATAATTAAATATTTTATTGTGAATAGATCCAATCACGTAGTCCAGCAACATTGGCATATACACTTGGAGTATCTTCTCGAGCACATCCATTGCCAAATGAAACAACACCAACAAGTTTTTTATCGACAACTAATGGACCACCGGAGTCACCCTGGCAAACACCTTTACCACCCTCTTTGACACCCGCGCACACCATACTTTGGTCGATGTTGCCGTAAGTAAGACCACATTCCTCCCTATCAACAATTTTTAACTCAACTTCTTGTAGGATAGTTGATCCTGGCCCACCTTCTTCTAAGTCACCCCAGCCAGTTACGACAGCTTTTGCTCCTGCACTTGGTTCTTCTTTTGCAAGTTCAATAGGTCTTGCCGAATCGCTAAAAGGAATATCGTCATTCAGCCGAAGGACACAAACGTCGGCGACTGCGGTTATGTAACTAAAGTCCGGGTGACATGTTACGTTTGCAACAGAAATCAAATTTTTGCTTGCTCCTATTTCTGTGATTCCATATTGAATTGTAAACTTTTTATTTGGCTTATCTTTAAAGCAATGAGCAGCGGAAAGTACCTTCCTACTTTCTACTATACTACCTCCGCATAAATGACTGCCGGCTTCAAGTCTTACCGAAACTTGATGAGGATGTTTTTCTATAGTGCTGTCCTTACCGCCAACAATACGACCGTGAGGTGATGAATATTTTGGTAGTATACTATTGCCAAAGGCGCAAGCCAATAAGGCTGAGAGTACGAGAAAACGAAACATTTCGAAACTAATGTTTACTATGGAAATGAAGAGAAATCACTGTATTTTTATAGTAAGTTTTTGAATTTTGAAGTCAGTAATTTATTCTTCGAGACTCGAATGAATGACGCGTAGACTTTTGATTGGCAGAGCGCACTATTTCTTATTTTCAATTAATTTTAAACAGTAAATGAGTTTAGAGCAAAATAGTAAATAATTAAAATGTAGACAATGGAAAAACCCATGATAATCATTTTTCATATACAAAGTTGCATACAGAGGCGCTTATTAGTTAAATTACTTTCTCTACACAATATTTAAAGGAATTTACTTAAATTCCGATTTAACATACGTGTATGAAAGAATAATATGGAAAACTTTCGAATAGATCGGCCAATATAAGTTGCTTTATAAAACACTGAAGCTGTTCAATCTTGTACCTCCATGTAAGTTACCAATTACAGGTTGAAATTTTATGATGTTAAATATGGGAGATTATGTGTACATCAGATCGAACCAACTTTCAGATTGGTACTTTTATCGATTTTACTAGGCACGTATTTTTAATTTTGCCTTAAACCTTTTTGTTTTCCTCTGCTAGAAACGAAATTGTTATTCTGTCTAGGAGCGTTAAGCTTTATAATTGCGACACTAGCTACGTACATATCTCAAGATGAACTAAATAGTCTATTGACTAGGTCGTAAAAAACATGCTAAAAAGGTAGTAAGACGTTCACGGGTCTTAATAACAGAAATCGGTCAGTTGGTCATTGAATATAATAAAGCCGAGGAGTGCTATTAATTTAGCGGGTGGAAATCGGGAAGAGTGAGGGAAATGCATCCCTTACAATTTCTTTAAAATATCTAGCGAACGACATTGTTTTTTCAGAACTTTTGTAGAGAATTAAATTTGCCATCGAAGTAGCCTATTCAAAAAATTTAAAAAAAAGTTTCTTATACCAAAAATTTTACAACAAAAGGGAAAAAAAAAAAAAACGAAAAAAACCAATTCTTGTGTTTTTTACTCTATTGTCTATTACTTTTTTAGGGTCAGAGATAGGTAAAGATATTGTGCAATATAACAAAATAAGATAAAATTTTTTTTAAAATGACCTATTAAAAGGTTTCTTCTGTTAAAAATTTAACAATTTGAATTTTTCAATTTCAAGGCAAGATTTTGTTCAGGGGCGCATTTAGGCGCAAGCTATATAGAGGACCGCAACCACAAAGAAGCTCGATCCAGAAAAAAAACATGAAAATGTTAATATTGAATTCTATTTAAGGGGATATTCGCCTTTTAGCCCAGGAAAATAAGAATTTTTCTGCGAAATAATTCCAAGTGAATTTTTTTCACCGGAATTATCTTTATTAATGCATGATAAATAAAGTGTGAAAAGTCCATTGCAAAGTCGTGTGCGCATAAAAAGTTATTAAGGCTCAAAGGTCGCTAAAATCAGTTTTTTGCAGATATCTCGCTAATGCTAACTTTTACAGAAAAATTTTCTCCAATTTTGTAGCACAGGAAATTTCCTACAAAAGTACGTTAAAAATTTTTCCGCACAACTTATAGTTTAGAAGATCACCCAATTTAAAAAGTTCTTAACAGTTATGATATGAAATGCTACCTATGAGTTCATATTAAAATATTTTACTTTTTAAATTGTGATACCTCTTCAATGAGAAGTCATACAAACAAAATGAAAATGCCGCTTAGAAGATAATTTAATTTTCTATTTACCATACTAATTTTTTTTTCGAGCTACTCATGGCTTAAAAAATATTTTTGAAAAACCGTTTAGACATCGAAAATTCTGGTTTTTGAAGGATATCTCCGAATCGGTAAGTATTACGATAAAAAGTAAGAGGACCAACTTTGTAGAGAATCACAAAATGTCCTACCATCAAAACCATAGAGAAAATCTTCTTAAAATTTCTGTTGCCATTTATATAAACACCTTGTAATATTATCCCTTTCGAACCGGTTGGGACAATATATCCCAAAAGTTTTTGAATAAATACTTTTGAATAATATATCTCGGTTATGCACGTCACTTAAATTGAATGAATTAATAAAATTAATGCAATTTTTAGTAACCACTGTTAATTCATATCACCACTCCAAGGACATTGCATCCCGAAAATTCAAATTAAAAACATCTGTTGGGAGTATAGACCGGATGCGCCTCTGGCGGTGAAAATTTGAATTTAGAGACGGTCAAACATTTTACTTAAATTAAGTTTCTATGATTAACCTATCCCAAATATTGTGTACCCCACAGTTTTTTTCCGGGTCGAAAGGGTTAAGAATAAATCTCATCGTTTTCAATACGATTTCTTCTTGAAACAATGAGTGAAACTATTGAAAATTATGTGAAAATCAGCTTAGTTTTAAGAGAACTCTTCTTAAAAAACAATAAGATTTCTTTTACTTATGTATTAAATTATTTTCATGGAAAAGGTTATTTTGAGAATATAACTATATGGTTTTGATGAGACTCTCTTTCTGGATGGTAACCATGGAAAAATCTTCTTACTTTTGTTCCATTTTATGTGGTCATACCCCTAGGTTTTCCGTACTCGTCTTTTTAATGTACAATTGGAGTTTTTTTGATAACGACACATCATATTTCATTCTGTAAGAATAAATTGATAGTAAACATGATTCAAATAACACAATAAAATGACTTAAATTGTCTTTTCTTAAATGCCTCAATCTCGAAGTCATAAAAAAAAACATTTTATACGATTTTCTCCTTAAAACTAGAAATTAATAAGTTATATTCCATATAGAAATGATGCGAAAATCTTTTTGAAATTTTAAGATTTTCTAGGTAAACTCATAGAGATTTCTCTATGTAAAATTCATACTGTTTCCTATTTTTAATAGGAATACATAGCAAAATAGGTTAATACGATAATCTTCTTGTTTTTAGGGTTAATTTTTTGACCTGTGCATACGTCATAATTTTAATATTGGGCCTTAATTTTTGTCTTGAGCAATAAGTACTTATTAGGCTCGGCTTGATCGTGTTTTTGAAAAAATTTCTAAAGATTGTGAAGTGGTCGAAATTTCCAACATTTATTTTTCCAAAGCAATTGGATTTTTAAGGTGCCAAATTCTGAATTGATGTGTCACACCAAAATTACCAAGACTGAAATGTCATATTGCGCTTGAAATAATATCACCGTGTAAAATCGATTCAGAAGACTTTATCTCTGGAAAATTTTGTGCAAAAGTCCATAACTAGCAGCATGCTGCATTCATTCAGGCATGTAATAGCTTTTTAAGCTGACAGCGAAAACGCAAAGAGTTCTTGCATCGGAACAAATATAAACTTCCTGAACAAAATCGGAGTCTGAGATATTGTTCGTACTTCAAATTAAATGTTAAAGTATTGCTGTTGAGGCACATGATATGAAATGTGTCCGATCTGTATACCGCATGGCCCTTGAATAGGATGATTTTCCAAGGCAAGAGAAAATCTGGCAAACCAGAAGTTACCCAAAAAAAGGTTGTTTGAGAATAAGTCCAAGAAGCAGATAATTCGCGTAGGGCAATCAAAGCAAAATATTGAATCGTTGCAGTCAATTTATTTTGGATTTATATTCCCTCTAATCGTTAAAAGAGCAGCACATGAAAATTTTTGTTGACCAAAGTGAATGATAAAACAATTGGCTTTTCAACGTTGTGTAGGGTATCCGAAGTCCGAAATTTGCGTTTCGCAAAAAGTTAAAATATCTGCGTACGGAAAATGGAAGTTATGTTCTCTGTTTTTTTTTTTTTTTGGTTGTAGCCACTCCGATTTTTGCTCAAACTCTGATTGTTACTTTCCATAGCAGGACATAGAACGTATGATCTTGTTTACCAATAAAATTACAAAAGTGAAGATATATAAAAAAAAAACACATAAAAACAATGACAACATGCAAAATATTTTGAAAAATTTTGAAAAAGCACCGAACACAGCACGTACATAAAAGTCATGAGCTGTGTGTCGGCAATACATTTTTGTGTTTATTTTTATGGGAATATGCTTTCGGCAGCCAACAAAAAAAATTTTTTTTTGGATTTTTTCTTTTTGAATTACCTGCTTTTGGTTTTACAACATTTAACCTATGCTGTTTCAACATATTGTTGTTTTTTATTATTCATGTTGTATGTAAATGTTTCCACTCTTCCTCTATTGAACTTAATACTCAATGTTATCCTTGTTATGAACATGCAAATGTCCTTGTTGTTTGCTTCAAACATTTTTGCGTATTTTATTATTTTGTTGTTCAATGTAAATACATTAACGCTGGCAATGCTGTCTGGGAAGTCTTTTGTTTTTATGCTTAACTTTTTAATGTTTCATATGAGTTGACCTACGCCAATGGGGATTTGCTTTGAAACCGCCATTTTATTTAAATTTATTACACAATGAGGAAGTTGGAAAAGGATTTTTCACACTGGATTTGCTAGATATTAATTTTGGAACGAGTTTTATGGTCATTCAGAAAGAACATCATGCAACGAAATTCGGTTTTTAAATATACTAATGAAGGGTATATGAACAAGGACACTTAAATAGCAAAATGTGGGAGAATTTCTTATATTAGGGTCCGTCGGGTTGAGCAGGTGCTCAAGTAAGAAGAATCTTAGATTTTTAAAGTTCATTAAGATATATCAGCAAGCATGGTAAGCCCCCTTCGAATCGAAACCACCTGCAGTTTCTTATGAGAATGATGGCAAGTCTCTCTAAGTGTTCCTTTACTACCTTGCCAAAGTTTTTGATTATTTTATTTTGAATTAGTACAATCAAATTAGCTAAAATATCAACGGAAAAAGGAAAAAACTATAGTCACCTTACAAAGAAAATCCCCTTCCATTTTTGGGGGTTCAATGGTCAAAAAAGTCTGTTTTTGACAAATCAAGAAACTCTGCGTTGGCCAAAAAAAATTTATACTATACGATATATACTATAAGATGGCCAAATTGATCTAATATGATTGCAAGCTTGAAGATTTGAACATCTAGAATTAGCAAGCTGAATACATTTATTTTCGATTTTTCCTTTGATTACGCTTACGGGTTTTCTTATTGAAAGGTCAGCCAAAAGGGTATTTTGGTTTTACCCTATTTAAGCCAGTTCATCCGCAATTTCATTGCCCTCGAAATTACTATGACCTGGAACCCACCAAAGTGATAAATTGTAGTCCTCGCTAATATCGCAAGGGATGTTTCTACAGCTTAACACAAGTTTTGATGTGATATAATTTGATGAAATTGCTTTAATAGCCGCCTGGCTATCAACTTAAATGGCAACGCTTCCAAAAAGTTGCAACTTATGAGCATTGAAATTTTGCAAGCTTTAAACAGCATAAACCAAACCATACCAGTCGTTTGGCAGTCTGTAAGACTTCCCTTAGTCTAAAAACTTAGAATAAATGCCTGATCCAGTGCCTGTATCCAATTTTGACTCATCCATGTGTATTTCAAAGTATGCGTTTAAAGAAGCCCAATTTTCCCTTTCAGATATTACCATCTGGAAGTTCGTTGGGAAAAGAAAGTGTGGTAAGAGGTAATCAGTACTACCAATTACATCACAATCCATAAATTGGAGTAAGATACCATTATGACCAAAAGATTTCGATTTCCAAAAACCCAATTCTTGAAGTCTAATAGCACTTTTCGCGGCCATGCTTCTGGCAAAAATATCAAATGGTTCAAGGTGAAGAAGCATTTCCAGTGCAGCAGCGGCAGCATTTTTAGAATCCCCAGTAACACTGAGACACGCAACTCTTTGAACCCTGGACAGAATATCCAAATAACTTTGTTTATGTAAAGAGTTCAACCACACCAAAATTCCGTACATGAGAATCGGCCAGATGATAACCTTATACATCCAAAAAATTATTTTCGGCTTAAGGCCCCATTCTTTCGCTTATTATCCTTAGTATTAATGTGTATTTTGGTTGTGTGTGTTATCGCAAAAAATACTCTTGATATTACGTTTTGAATATATTTTTATATGTGCAGTACGCGTGTGCATTGTCCGACTCCACTTATTGGGTGTACAACTTAAAAACCGGAATTTGACGGTGGATGTCCGTACTAACAAATATCGTGAAAGCTCGAACTTTATATATATGTCATTTTGAAGGTACATTTGACAGCTGTCAAAATCAGTCAACAAAACAATTTTATCTTGCATCATTATTATTTTTCACGATGAATAACTTCGAAAATTGGAGAAAAAGACAGCATTTGCGGGAGGTTCTGTTGGGTCATTTTTTTGCAAAGAAAACTGCTGCCAAAAGTCATTTTTGCATCGGATCGTGACTGGGGATGAAAAATGGATCCATTACGACAACCCGAAACGCAAACATTCATATATGAAGCCCGGACAACCAGGACCTTCCCAGCCAAAGGCAAATATCCATGGTGCCAAGGTAATGCTCACAGGTGACCTCTATCGAACACAATTAATACGTTTGAAGCGTGCCATCATCGAAAAACGCCCGGAAAATGCGACCAGACACGAAGCAATAATTTTTCATCATGACAACGCTCGGCCACATATTGCTGCCCCAGTCGAAAATTACCTGGAAAACAACGGAAAACAACGGATGGGAAATTTTGCCTCACCCGCTTTATAGCCCAGACCTTGCACCATCAGACTACCATTTGTTTCGATCGATGCAGAATGCCCTATCAGGAATACGCTTCACTTAAGTTCAAGATATCGAAAATTGGATAGATTCATTTTTGGCCGCCAAGCCGGCGCAATTTTTTGGGATGGAATTCATAAATTGCCTGAAAGATGGGGAAATGTTGTAGCTTCCAATGGACAATACTTTGAATAAAATATATTGTAACATTTTTCTACAACAAAGCATCAAATTTCGCTAAAAAACTCCGGTTTTTAAGTTGTACACCCAATATTTTCAATTCCATGAGCTTTCTTTAACATCGGAGTTAGTGTATCAAATTCTATTGAACTATCTAGCTCTCAAAAAATATTAAAATGATTTTCACGGATAGACATTCAGCCAGCCTGCCAGACGGACAAACGGTAGGACAAAGTAAACATAATTTAGACTAAAGCCCCGTCTGTCAAAAGAGGACCAAGCTATGAGCAATTCTAGCAAAACGGTTAGTCGCACTGAGTAATTAGGTAAGAACGGCCTGCCCCCAGTAAATTAATATACTCTTAAGAGAAGACAAAATTAACTGGGTTGATATGGTATAGTATGACGTATCATGGCGAACATTAGGTATCAAATGTTTTATTTGATACATTTTGGAAATGTGAAATCAATCATTAAACATATGAAATATTTAGTTTTAGTCGGATGCCGAATTGATAGAATTTCTTTAAAGTGTAGTATTGAAGTTTGCCATTAAATGAATTTTCTAAAAGTGCCAAATTAGAAGCTTGTGATTTCTTTGAACTCTTAAAACTTTCTTAATATCTTAGGTGGTCATGGTTTGTGTGTGTAAAATGTCAAAACCGTTTAAGTTTAACTTTATATACAGAAAACTACAAACCAGACACATTAACTAGAAAGTGTTATACAGCTAAAGGCTAACGTTAAAGCTGAAATTATATAAATTGTATGTTAAAAAGCTTCAGGGTGCATATAAATAAGAAACTTAAAAAGAATGGGCAATATTAGGGTGCTTCTCAATTTAATAAAACACATGTAAATCGTTGTTAAAATGAAAGAAAAGGAAAGATAGAATGGTCGTGCGTATTTAATGCATTCAAACATAAAAAAAGGTTGTGCGATAAAAGTGGCCTACCCTAAAAACGTCAATTCTTCTGCAGCGTCACACAATAGTACCTACCACCGTAAAAGAAAATTACATTAATTGCATTTTTAATAAACCGGAATGCACTTATACAACACTTAATCAAAGAAATTGTTAATTTAACATGACAAAACTGTTAATTTAATATACCTAAACTGTTAATTTAACATTTTTAAATTGTTGCTGTAATTTGCTAAAATTGTGAAGATTATAAAAAACTTTTTTTGAAAGTGCTGGTAATAGTAAACTAGTTAGATCTTCAAATTATTCGAACATATTCTCAGTTTAGATTGACATACAAATTAGAAACACCTTGACTGATGTAGGGAAATAGAAGAATTTGCAATACATACCCTTTACTGCTGCTTTCTAAGAGTAGAAGTCCAGAAAACTATAATAATTATAAGAAAATATTCATGAAAACTTAACGTAGTGGGAAGTTTTCCGATTCGCAAAGGTGCAACCACCACATCCATACCCATACCCATAGTGCGATGTTGGAAAACAATTTACACAGCGTCTCAACCACAGCAAATAAAAGTTGAACTTTGCTTAAAAGTTGTGAGGTTAGCTATGTTCTGTGTTATTGGACAAACTTTCAAGTGTTAACAATTTTGTCTTATTTGTTTGTCTGTTGCTTGTCGTTTTCGAAACGAAGAGCCATGTTATTGGACTGTTCAGTTGCGAAATCTCATACATCCCTCCTGCACAGCATCTGAAGAAGCAGAAGATTTCATCTTATTCGATATGCGATGTTGATAACCTTTTGAAAATTTTCATTTAAAAGATGCCAAAGTTTGAGACCTTTAGTCGTAAGTAATTTGCAACTGAATTTGTATGTGCGTGGGATATGGAAGAAACTTTGAGAAGAGGGCGGTTGTGTCACTAACGTCTTAAGTGTTTGCGTTCAAGTTTAATTTATGAGAAAAATTTGATGTGTTATGCCACAACAGGCAATTAAACAATTTCATTTATGTTGTGTGTTTTCTTGAAAATATCAGTCGTATGAAATTTTATTAAAAATATACAATTAAGTTTTTTAACAGTTCAATTTAAAATTAAATTGATCTGATATATGATTGCGTAAGTATCATTTTATTTAGCTTGTAATTATTAAATATTTAAATGCAATTTAAATAAATTTACAGCAATATCCTATGGCTCTAAATGAAACAAAGAAATGAAATGAAACGAGAGTTGCCAGATTGAAAAAAAAAAAAAAAAATACGAGAGTTATATTTGTAGGGCGTGGCACCGCTCACTTTTGCAGTGGATGTTACTGCTCTATGTACCTATTGCAAACTTACCATATCCAGTCTATCTACGTGGCATTGCCCACTTTTACTGTGAGTTGATTTTATCTTACTTGATTTGATGTGAATTGAACCAGTGACTCGATTTTTGTGTGTCAGATTTTGTAAAAATCTGCGAACAATTAGGAAGAAGTGCAGTTCACTTTAGAGACATTACTCGTGTAGCGGACAGGTAAAAAGTTGATGTTACCGATTTAAGTAAAACTCGTTAACGTTTTACCTATATATTCAGCAAAACACGCCAAGTGTACCAGATCAAAATTATTTTGTCTCTGATTTCGCTCAAATTTGGCAATAATAAATATAAGTTACTGGTTGCATTCACTTTTATAAAAAAAACATTTCTTGGTGAAAACATTTTTTTTCACCAAAATCCTTTATAATTAAAAATATTTTTGAATTTTTTAAAAAAACAGCCCTCTTGGATAGTTTTTAAATGTACTTTAAATAAAAGCATAATTTATAAGCTTTAAAATTATGTATGACTCAAGATGGGATTCGGACGCTACATAGGAGTTTTTGGGTTTTGAACGCCCGCGGCAGGCAAAAATCTTTTTTTACTCAAGAGGAAAGCATACGTGTGACTTTTTTGGAATTTTTTTAAAAATTTTTTTTTAAATTTTTTCAAAAATTATTCAAAGAAAAAAAAAATTTTTTTTATTTTCCAAAAAATTCCCAAAAAATTTCACACTTATTTTTTGGATGATTCTAAGCATTTTGTGCTAGTACACTTTTTCGTAAGATGCTTTCCTCGTGAGTAAAACAAGATTTTTGCCAGCCGCGTTCAAATGCCAAATACTGCCATGTAGCGTCCGAATCCCATCTTGAGTCATACATAATTTTTAAGCTTATAAATTATGCTTTAATTTGAAGTACTTTTAAAAAAAATCCAAGCGGGGATTTTTTAAAAAAATTTAAAAAAAAAGTATTTTTAAGTGTGAAAAATTTAGACGAAAAAAAAATTTTCACCAAGAAATATTTTTTAAAAAAAGAATACTTCAAAGTGAATGGGACCAGTAACTTATCAATTTTACAAACTTTAGTGTAAGCTATTGTATAAATTTTTGAAAAAAAAAAAACACTTTTCATGAAAATGACTAAAACTGCCAACTTCAACACCCTGTATTTTAACAACAAATAGTACTAGGACCAAATCTTCCCGGGTTGTTGTTCTTGCACACCGGATCTACCATATTGCCAAATTTTGATCTGGAACACTTGGCGTGTTTTGCTTCATATATCCCCGATCCACTCCAGACACAAAGTATTTTTACATCATAAAGTCTGGTTAGTGAGGTAGTGGGTATTAAAAATTGGTCTAATCGTCACGTATACGTATCTTCGAATTCCATTATCCAGTTTTAAAAAATTACAATAAAATAAATAAAGGAGTCGATTTTAAACTAAATTTAATAAACTTTTTAAGTTGGACCTTAATTTTTGAAAATTGATTTTAACAAAGTTAATTCCTTGTAATTTTTTTTATTTATTTTTTCTAAAAATATTCTTGCCAAATTTCATAGTGGACGTGTAAGTCGTTTAGGAGCTGGACCAGTTTAAATCATTTCATCAGTACGATTTGAAACTGTATCTGGTTTAGCTTCTCAGTGACTTACACGCCCACTATGAAATTTGGCAAGAATTATCTATTTAATATAAGCTTTTTTTGTAAAAAAAATTAAAAGGAACTAACTTTGTTAGAATCAATTTTCAAAAATAATTGTTCACCTTTTTCCAAAAAATTAAATTTTTTTAAAATTCATAAATGCATTTGAAAGGTTTATTGAATTTAGCTTAAGATCGGGTCTTTTATTTAACTTTAACGTAATTTTTTAAAACAGAATAATGGAATTCAAAGTAACGCATACATGCCGATTAGACCAATTTTTAAAACCCTCAACCTCGGTAGCCAGACTTTATGATGTAAAAATATTTTGTATCTAGATCGAGCATATATGTATCAACTTTATTTACCTGTCCGCTTCACGTGTAATGCCCCTTTTTGCTAATGGCATCGAGTAGCTTTAAGCTTCCTATTTGAACTATACTTTAAACCCTTTTAATTCGATCATTACTTTTTTAAATATCATCCATTCAAGTCACGTTATATCAACTCAATACAAATTTGTTGTTGTCCTTTACATGAAAGTGATAATCCAATTGGAAAAGTTAATAGGTAAGATATACTGAAAAAGATTTAGGCTGTTCGATGCCGTTGGCAAAAGTGAAATTCGCTATTGCTTGGATGAGCGCCTTATGCCTCAAAAAATCGTTTTCTGAACTTTAAAGCGAGGAGTTGAAAGCTGTGTTCTGTTGAGCATGAAATAAGTTTATGAGGTCGAAAAAAATTAAAAAGTCGATAAAAACTGATAAACTCAAACAAGAAAAAAATTTATATTTTTAAAAATTTTGATAAATCAAACAAATATTGATTAATTCAAAAAGGTTGAAAAGTCGGGATCATGCAATCTTTAAGGTTCAAAAATGTTGATAGAGTCGTAAAAAGTCAAATAATGTTATTTAAATCGAAAAATGTCGATAAAGGTCAAGAATATTGAATGTTGATAAAGTTAAACATGAACAAGTATTAGTAGTAGGTTTCAATATTTTATAACAATTTAAAATTTTAGAGAAGTTATAGCATTGAACTTACAACCTTTTCAGGAATCTCCTCTCAAAAAGTTGCTAAAAATCTACCGACTTTACATGGTTGACACAATATACAAAGCAAAGAAATATTTTTCAAATCATAATGGAAGGAATATCATCGGCTTGTGTGGATTCTTGTTCGGAAAAGACGAGAATATTAAAAAAGCATAGTCTTTTAAAGCAAAGTAAAGATTCATTATAAGAAGATCAACGGGCAGGATGACCTATTGCAGCGACCACTCCAGAACTTATACAAAAAATTGGAAATATTTGAAAACGCTTTGCAGATCAAATCTCTGGTTCATGATATGACTAGAGTCAGATCTGGGAAACGTTCTCGAGTTACAGCTGGCTATATTGAAAGAGTAAAATAAATCTTAATTTCAGAAAAATACGGACTGACTGGCACCTCTGATGAAAACAATGAACATGTTATTGTAAGCCATTTAATGCATATATGTGCAAAATATATAAACTTATTATTTAGAAATTGTATTTTATGATTTTATATCCTATTCATTTCATTTATAATTTTAATTTTTTTTTATTTATTTTATTGTTTAGGTATCATTCAGTTTCACCTGCCACGTGAATCCAATTTATATTCATGAAATTTTAAATTGGCCTCATAATGTTTTAGTCATTAAAAGTTTTGCATTATAAATTTAAATGTAAGTATGTATGTGCGTGTGTCTATGTATTATTGTTGCTGTAGTTGTCTGTTTTTGCTGGCTGCATGTTGTTATAAACTTTTGAGTTGCCGATAATGTAGGCAACATTGCCACCAACAGAACAGCACATAAAATTCGCACTGGGATACACACGACACGACGCCGCTATTTTACACAAGATACTACAAATTTAACGCTTTCAGAGTTAATAGTACCTACGGTGATGATGGTATATATCTCATATTTTTGATATTGCTGATTAAATATGTATGAATGTGGAAGTTGGATGATCAAATTGTTATTCCATTAAACAGTGCATAATTGGTGGTTTTTAAAGACTTTAGAGCTTCTGGCCGAAATTTGCTTTGAATCAATGGTTAAAGAACCTCAAATTATAGCTAATATATTGTGGAAGCACATTTAAAAAATGGTTATCTCCATCGAAAAAATCAAGAATCGAAAAATTCACAAACAGAAATAAAAGCCATCGCAAAGAATCAATTGAGATGATTCATTCTGACACTTTGCTACACTAGTTTATAGAAGGTTAGGTTAGGTTAGAGTGGCGGTTTAGCGAAGCAAGCTGAAACCCTAAGTAGCACTAAAAGTGCCATTTTAATACCACAAAAATGATCTAACGATATCTATATCCAGTTAGTTCTATTAAGGTAATTGAGCAGCGAGCCAATTTCAATGTTGGCGATTTCGCTGAGTGTATTGAAGAAAGCCTTTCCTAGTGATTTAAGTCTAGCTCTAGCCAGAGCTGGGCAGTCACAGAGAAAATGTTCAAGAGATTCTTGCTCGTTTGCATCTAAGCAACTTCGACAAAGGAGTTGAAAGGGATGCCTAGTTTTTCAGCATGCTTGCCGATGGTCCAGTGTCCAGTGCAAACTGCTGTAAGTCTTGCTATATTAATACGGTTATTAGCTAGTCAATAAGTAGTTCTTGAACTGTTATATGAAGGCCAGATTGACCTTGATATCCTACATGTAGTCAATGCCTTCCAATTAGTATTCGCCTCGGTTAAGTAGTATGAGAATATCCGCTTTTTTACTAGACCTAGCGGGGTATGAACTCGCACCGCGCTTGTGACATTCAGGGAGGAGCCGTTCCTTGCCAGTTCATCAGCTTTTTCGTTGCCTTCGATGTCCCTATGGCCTGGGACCCAAACGAGCGCAAGATCAAGCCGACGCCCTAGTCTGACTAATTTTTCCTTGCAATCCCTTACTAATTTAGATTTTATTATTGTTGAAATGAGTGCTTTGATGGCAGCCTGACTATCCGAGAGGATTGCCACCTTTTCGGAAAAGGTATTGATATTCTCTAAAGATAGGCAGGCTTCGAGGATGGCAAAAACTTCTGCCTGAAAAACGCTGGCTGAATCAGGCAAGCGAAATGAGTGGGATAATTTCAGCTCTTTTGAGAACACTCCTGCACCTACACTAGGCATGCGCTTATTTTACGATTTTCTGATTTTCGTTCATGCCGCCCCCTGAAATCCTTCTAATGGTCATAAAAACAAATACTATGAACTTTCACGGCGATCGGATAACGATAACCCGGCCCGCAAGAGAGGTCAAGGTCAAGTTAAGGTTTCAGGCAAAAAATAATGAAAATTTTTTTTAAACTTAATTAAATTAGTCAAAGCATAACTTTATCTTATAGCAAATTGAAATACCTTTCCAAAAAGCTATAATTGTTTAAAATCGGGTAATAAATACGAATTCTATGAATTTTTCTTTTACGGCATTAGCAAAATTGCCGCAAAATACCATATGTAGTAGTATAGCATTTTGCGGCAATTTTGCTAATGTCGATAAAAGAAAAATTCATAGAATTCGTATTTATTACCCGATTTTAAACAATTATAACTTGTTGGAAAGGTATTTCAATTTGCTATAAGATAAAATTATGCTTTGACTAATTTAATTAAGTTTAAAAAAAATTTTCATCATTTTTTGCCTGAAACCTCAACTTGACCTTGACCTCTCTTGCGGGCCGTGTTATCGTTATCCGATCGCCGTGAAACTTCATAGTATTTGTTTTTATGACCATTAGAAGGATTTCAGGGGGCGGCATGAACGAAAATCAGAAAATCGTAAAATAAGCGCATGCCTAACCTACACCACACTCCATCTTGGAGCCATCGGTGTATATGGTGGTTTCAAAGTTTGGGTTATAGAAGAGTATGTGCTTATTTCCACAGAAAAATAAACTGCGAACAAAAAAAAGTAAATCCCCATATCCCTAAAATTATTTAACTTATGAGATTTGGTACATATGAAGCAAAACCGCCAAGCGTACCAGCTGAAAATTTTTTTGTCTCCGATTTCGCTCAAATTTGGCAATATGGTAGATCCGGAGTGCAAGAACAATAATCTGGGAGAATTTTGTCCTAGTACCATTTATTGTTTCAATACAGGGTGTTAAAGTTGGCGTTTTTAGTCATTTTCATAAAAAGGATGTTTTTTCAAAAATGTATAGCTTACACCAAAGTTTGTAAATTGATATATGTGAGTAACTGGCCCAATACATTTTTAAGTGTTCTTTTTACAAAAAAATATTAATATGTGAAAAAAATTATTTTCACCAAAATTTTTAAAACTTAAAAATACTTTTGAATTTTTTTTAAAAAAAGCATAACGGGATTCGGTCGCTAGATGATAGTTTTTGGCTTTTGAACGCCTGCGGCAGGCAAAACTCTTTGTTTACTCAAGAGAAAGGCATCTTACGAAAAAAGTGTTCAAGGCATAAAATGCTTAGAATCGTCCAAGAAATAGGTCTGAAATTCATTTTTTCTTTGAATAATTTTTTCAAAAAAATTTTTAAAAATTATTCGAAAAAAAAAAGCTCAAAATAATTCCAAAAAAATTCATAGGTATTTCTTGAACGACTATTAACATTTTATACCTAGTACACTTTTTTCGTAAGATGCCTTCCTCTTGAGTAAACAAAGAGTTTTTTCCTGCCGCGGATATTCAAAAGCCAAAAACTCGCATCTTGCTTCCGAATTTCATCTTGAGTCACACATCATTTTAAAGCTTATAAATTATGCTTTAATTTAAAGTACTTATAAAAAAAAATCAAGGGGTGTTTTTTATAAAAAAAATTCAAAAGTATTTTTAAGTTTTCAAATTTTTGGTGAAAAGTAATTGTTTTCACCAAGAAATATTTTTTTTGTATAAAGAACACTTTAAAATTAATCGGAGCACTTACACAGATATATCGATTTACAAAATTTGATGTAAGCTATAAATTTTTGAAAAAACACCCTCTTCATGAAAATGACTAAAAACACCATCTTCAACACCCTGTATTTTAACAAAAAAATGGTACTAGGACCAAATCCTTCCGGATTATTGTTTTTGCGCACCGGATCTACAATATTGCCTACAATCTACAATTTGAGCGAAATCGGAGACAAAAAAAATTTCAGTTGTAAAATGCACCAAGACAAAATATATGAACTGGGAAAAATGGGGATATCACGCCCCCCAAAAATTATTGCATCATATTTGAATACAAATTTTGTAAGTGGGGTGCAAAGCTCCATCATTTAATTTTTCTTTTTTTATGATATTAACCAGGCCGAAGATTAGGCGCAGATATGGTGTATATATGGCTTAAATGTATTTAGTGGCTTAGTCGTGATGCGATGACAAAGAAACACACAAAAACACTAACTTTTTTGTTGTTTTTTGTATGGGGGTACCAAACCCCCTTCTCTGATCTCCTTAATATTAAATGTAAAGCAATCGGAACACTAAAAAACATATGGTGTGAATATGGTGTCAAAATGTTAAGTGGCTTAGGCGGTAAGCGATGACAAATATCCGCACCAAGGATTTTATATAGTAAGATTTGTCTGAAGTGCCTTTGGGGTGGAAAATGTAACACGTAAATAAAATAGAGGAATGACAAAAAAAAAAAAAAAAAAAATTTGTATTTTAAATAAAATTTTTAGAAATTTATTAATAAAATGAAAAAAATTGGCCATGTTCTGGTCCGAATGTAATGCATTAGGGGACAATTGACCTTTTTTTTGGTTCTGGTTTGTAATGAATAAGGAGACATTGGGTTACGTCCAACGATAAACAATGCAAAACGTTAATAGAAATTGATATATTATGGGATCAGAATTTGGAGTTGTCCGTCGCCCTCATGCAGTAGTTTACAAACAAGGTTTGGAATACTCCATCTTGAGTTCTTCAATAATCTTTAATTTTTTGCTTTTTTGCACTTAAATGATATATATGCTTGAAGTTAATTGAAAATGAGTTAATTGAGAATAAGTTAATTGAAAAAACAGCTAATTGAAAATAAGCAATAGTGCTGTCTGCCAATCAGAAGTCTACGCGTCGTTTATTCGAGTCTCGAAGAATAAATTACGAACTTTGATATTTAAAAATTTACTATAAAAATAACGTGACTTCTATGAAGGAACACACTTGATCAGTTCGATTTTATCGTAAATAGTAATTGCAAAATGTTCCGTTTTCTCGTACTCTCAGCCATAGTGGCTTGTGCCTTTGGCAATAGTATACTGCCAAGATTTGTATCACCTGCCGGTCGTATTGTTGGCGGTCAAAACACCACCATAGAAAAACATCCTTATCAAGTTTTAGTAAGACGGCCAAACGGCGATCCTTTATGCGGAGGTAGTATTCTAGAGAGTAGGAAGGTACTTACTGCTGCTCATTGCTTTTTATTTGAAAGGGATGGGATTACAATTCAATATGGAATTAACAAAACAGGAACAAACGAAAATGTGATATCAGTTACAGAAGTCAAGTGCCACCCCGACTTCCATTCAGACCTTAACGATAATAACGATGTTTGTGTTCTTCTACTGGATAAAGATATTCCTTTTAGCGATTCGGCACGACCTATTGAACTTGCAAAAGAAGAACCAAAAGAAGGAGCAAAAGCTGTCACAACTGGCTGGGGTCACTTAGAAGAAGTTCCCTGGTGGGAAACTGGGACCTACCCAGATATCCTGCAAGAAGTTGAGTTAAAAATTATTGATAGGGAAGAATGTAAAATTTCTTTAGCCAAAGCAAACAAAAGAGTTGACAACACTATGGTGTGCGCTGGCGTTAACGAGGGCGGTAAGGATGCTTGTCAGGGTGACTCCGGTGGCCCATTAGTTGTCGATGACAAACTTGTTGGTGTTGTTTCGTGGGGTATTGGATGTGCTCGAGAAGGATTTCCAGGTGTGTATGCCAATGTTGCTGGACTACGTGATTGGATCTTGAAACAATAAAAATATTTAACAATTATGTAAAATACATCAACATATACATATATATATATTTATAAAAAATTAAACAATAAATTGTAAATTGACATTAGTGGATACTGGCCAGTACGCTAAATTAAATTTGTTTTTACTTTATACTTGGCAAAAATTAAAATCTTTCGCTCAAAAATAGAAGAATGACTTAATATTTTTATTTTATTTCTTGAAATAGAAATACACATTTTTGCTTGTTTCTAAGTATTTTTATGATTGCATATTAAATTGCATCCTTAGATGATAGAACTTTACAGCAATGTGCGGCACTAAGTACTTTCTTAGTGCCTAAAATCTGCATCCGTGATCGCCGTCATGACCGAAATTTAATAATGATGTTCTCTACGGTCCTAATCCTCAACAATACGATTGATAGGTGATATAAAATCCTGGCAGTATTCCATTGCCAAAGGTAAAAAAAGCCCTAAATTATGTATATCTGCACATATAGTAGCCATCGTTATGAAGCTTGGTGAAAGTGTGACTTTCGGTGTGAACAGGTCTCGGTTCGCCGAGTGAGCACCCGTTGCATTTTCCATCCATTCCAACATGCCTCGGACACTTATTGGATGATGCTTAATATGAAAAACCGCTTCCGTTACTGAGATATAACTTTCAGGATCATTAACATGGGTGTTAAGACGTAAGAACAACTGCATCCCGTTGATGTACCTCTTGTAGAACGATAGATACGGGTCTCTGAAGTTGTATGAATGGTTTTTATCGAAATCTGATAATTTTTGGTTTCTAACATACTGCTCTGAAGGCGATTGTTTTTTCGCAATATTCCCCATGAAATATTATTTCTTAATGTTATGACTAAAAGGTCTGGCCAGATAGAAGAGTGTGCCATTGCTGGTTCGGTGGTGATACATTTGAGAAGATGATCAAATAGCGATTTTTCATGCGTAATTGCATTTAAATAAATGGCATTTTGAAGAGCACAACAACCCGGAGGCTCAAAACAGTCTCAAATCTTGCGTTATCATTAGATCTAGGGCCAAGTAAAATGAAAAAAAATCGCTCCCCAGTACAAACTTGAACATGGGCCGCCCTAGTTTATACTTCGAATTATCAATTTTAGATATATTAGAAGTATTTTTCAGCCTGCGTAACTGACTTTTTTCGATTGCCTCTCCCAATATCTTCAAAAATCATTTTATATTAATAAAAATGTTACAAATAAATTTTTGTATAACATTTATACGCATTATTCTCAAGTTTTATGAATTTTTTGTATTCCTTCCAGAAGCTTCTTAACCTTATGCGATACACCCGATATGATCCTTAAATCTGAGGTGTATCATAAGGTCAGTTAACTTGTGCAGTATTTTTGATGTAAATTTTAGCCTTTTACATCCCCCACATATGGGTAATTTTTACCCTTTTCTTAAGAAGGTACAAAATGCCACCTCAAACAGTGGAATATTGAATCGGTACTACAGAAATATTTGCTATAAAATTTTACTACTAGTTTCTGAACATAAAAAAATCGAAATTTTATCCCGATACCCAAGAAATCATTAAAATCAAGAAGGGTCTTTATTGATAATATTTTCCAAATTTCACCCCACTGTAAAACTCTAAAACTGCATTTTGGATAAAACTCATTGTCACAAGATCATAACAAAGTCACACAAGGATCATTTTCCTAGAACACATTAACCCATAATATGCCATTTTTATGTATTATTTTAGCCCATTGTTCTACAATATAATCTAATCTACAATTGGTTTAAATATTCTACGGAAAATAGTAGTAGTAGTAGTCATTTATTCATTTTTTCATCTAAGAAATACAATATAAAATAATACATAGGAATTTAACTTAACATATAGTCGACTAACAAAATATGTATTTATTAAATGAAAAAATAACTGCAATCTATAGCGCACAAGGAGCTAGAGGCGATAGCAGTTTCTTATTATTATTAAAATAAATTAAATAAATAGATCATTTTTTTTTTTTTATTTTTTTTTTTAAGTTAAGCAAGGATTAAAAATAAAAATAAAATCATAAAATTTAATTAAGGATTAAATAAATCTTATATATAAATCAATAAATAATGAATAAAATGAATAAAAAGCAAAAAATGTCCTATCAATGTCCACTTAAGTAAGCTGGGGCTGCAATACTTTTTTAAGTGGAAAATATGCCTGTTCACAGCCAAAAAATATTTCTTAAGTGCATATGTGTGTTCAGCCCAACACATTTTACTATCAAGAAGTAGTCCGAGATACTTAAACCATTCAACACGTTCAATACGAAAACACTTAGAGGAGCAAGAAACATCTTCAAAATAAGTTTGACCACACGTAGAAGTCCAACAAATCTCATTACAAAAACTAAGTTTTATACAATTACTGCAATGAAAATGAAATTCACCAAAGTCTTTGCCTATAGCATTAAAGAACATAATTCTCGTTTTATCGCTAATGACTAACCTATGTACTTTAATTCAATGGCGCAAGATTTCAAGGTCATGATTAATATCCGCAATGAGATTCAGCGGAATGTTACTCGTAAAAGTACAGGCCATATCATCGGCAAACGCATTTGTACTACTTTTAAGGTTCTGAGAACAAAGGGAATTGATGAAGACCAAAAAAAGAATCGGTCCAAGCACAGAACCCTGTGGAACGCCCAATGAAATGTGCTAAGAAGAGCTTATATGACCATTTATCTTCACTTTTTGTTGCCTAATATTTAGATAAGAACTGAACCAATTATATTTATTATGCTTGTTTTTTTCTATAAAGTTCACTATTCTGAATTTCATTGTTTTTTCAAACACCTTAGAGAAAATAGGAAGAAGCGATATTGGTCTATAGTTGTTAATGTTAGAAAGAACATCTTTCATATGCAAAGGTATTACCTCAGCTATTTTCAACATGTCAGGAAACATTCCTACTTGGACACTTTTGTTGAACAAGTGACTTAAAACATCAAAGATGTTGTAAGAAACTTCTTTAACAAGATTACTGGAAAAATCATTAAAAGTGGATGAATTTGAATTTTTTAAGGACATAATGATTCTGTGTACCTCGAAAGATGAAATTGGCTCAAAGAAAAAACTATTAGATATACATGGCTCATACGAAAGGCAATTACATTGAATATCAACATTAGTGCACTCAGCTACAATTTCAGGGCCTATAGAAGAAAAATTTTTATTAAAGCACTTTAGCCCTTTGGTACGGCCACTCCTCAATTATTCTGAGTGTGTTGATTTGGTCCAGGCATGAACGGTTTGGCTGGAATCCTGCTTATTGCCTTTAGATAGCCGATTCAAGTTTTTCGTTCACCCTATTTAGAAGCACTTTTGTCAGTAATTTTTATGGTACTGAGAGCAAAGCTATTCATCTATAATTTCGGCACTCGCTTGGATCACATTTTTTCGGCAATTTGACCAGCTTGCCATGTAGCCAATTTTCTAGCAAACGCTTTTTGCTCTAGATTCTGGAAATCAGAGAATGAAGAATCTTAGCTGATCTATACCGGCCGCCTTGTTTTTTTTTTTCATGCATTGGATAGCTTTCACTATTTCATCGATTGTGTTTGAGTTCGACTACTACTGAGAGTCACTGCGGCAATTGTAGTTGGTGATTCTGATTGCGGGAATGTGGTACTACTTACGCTTTCCATCTCCTTAGTTGGTCGTCCGGGGATGTTAAGAGATTTCCGTTTTTGTCTTTGATAGGGCGATTCTGTTGGTGTTTTCTGCCAGATAGTCTGCAGGTGATATCGTAAAGCCGCCTGAGATTTTGAGTATTAGCAGCGCTTTCAGTTTCGCTCGCGAGGTCGTTATACATTCTTCTTGTGTCTTGTCTGCACCAACGCCTGACTTATTTCTTGAGAGAGTTAAAGACCTTTTCGTTGTCGTTCTTTGGCGCTCAAGTTTTAGCGTCATCTCTCAGTTTTTTCGCGCTTCTTCTTTTTTCAACAATACACCACGTTTCTTCGCTCATCCAGTATTTCTTAGTCGAGGGTCTGAACCCAAGTATTTTTCACTGGAGTTTAAGAAAACAGCCTTAGCGGCACTCCATGATGTTTCATTGCTCCATCACAATCGATCGGGGCTGTTTTAAGTTCTTCAACGAAAGACCTGCGGATCTTGTCGTTCTTTGGCTTAAGCAGCGGCCCTTTTTACTCTTATGTCCAGAAGACTCCGTCTTCATTTTCTGCTAATGTGGGAAAGCGTACTTCCAACAACAAGACCGGTTGTTTCGCAGGCGTCAATGAGAAGCACTCTATTGTCGTTTCTCGTACCCAAACCATGCCTTCCATTCACGTGCTCAAGGCTAAGGTTTTCTGAGCCTACTTTGGCACTCAAATCACCCATAACATTATGATGTCGCTCTTGTGAGCACTGTTTATTGCTGCAACGAGCTGGCTGTAGAAATCATCTTTGGTTTCTTTCTCTGCCAATTCGGTGGGCGCGTATGCTAGGAAGATGGTAATATTTCTAGAGGGGGTTCAAAATCTGCATCAAATGAGCCTATCGTTGACAGGTTCCCATATATGCATTGTGAGAAGTCCTAATTGATTTTAAGGATTTTTTGGGTTTCGGATAAAATTTAGACTTTTTGGTGTTCAGCAACTATTAGTGAAATTTTATAGCAAATATTTCTGTTGTACATACCGACTTAATATTCCTTTGTTTGAAGAGCCTTTTTTGTACTGTTTTAAGAAAAGTGTAAAAATTACCCATATGGGGGGATGTAGAGGGTTAAATTTTTCTACAAAAAACTTCACTTCTGTTGTACCAGTTGTCATTGCTTACAGTTTTCAAAAGGCTTTCCAAATTTCGTAGCTAAATTATTTATGGATTGACCCACGTGCACAACATTGAGTACATCCGACGATGAGTGCGTGAAATAATAATAATTACTACGGCATAAAGAATTGACATTTTTTTGACATTTCATTTTTCATTACCGAAAATATGACAATGTACGCCGAATATGTGAATGTGAGGCAAATGAATGCTGTAGGATGTGGGACACCAAATGTACAACATGTACGCAGTATTTTGCTGCAGCAACATTTCATATGTATATACATGTAACATGTTATATGTAATTGTAAATTGTTGCTGTGGGATTTAGCATACACACACACACATGCACTATTATCATGAGTGACATTTTCATCATCACAATTTGGAGCTTGGAAAATTTATACACACGTGGCCCCAATATTGTTGTTGGTGTTGTTGTTGCTGTTGCTTATGTATTTTTAACGATGCGCAGAGCAATGAATTTTTAAGTTACAATATTTTGTTGTACTTTTTTTTGCATTTTATTTTAATACACAAATTGTCAACGTTTAATTAATTGACAAAATAGCAGGCAAGCCAGAGAGAGCGAAAAAAAAATGTTGCATACTTTAATGCGTACACATGTAAATAATTTATTTCTCTGTCTGTCTGTTTGTGATTATGCGTATGCATGCGTGCGTATGCAATTCATTTGAAAGAAGTTCCATTTAATTATTCAACAAATTGCTATTTAATTACAACAATGCCTCATTTAACAACAACGATACATTTAATTAACCCCCAACTTGATTAACAGATTAATTTGCTTTGTATTTGTTGCATTTTATATCGAATCAAAATGCACTCGTAAATTAGAATTTTCAATCAAAATGCAACAACTTTTATACAGATCGACTTAACGTGTCCTTTGCATCATCTATCAAATCCCACTTAAGCCCTTGAAAAAGTCAATCTAAAAACCAAAAATTCGCAAGCTGAATTCCTTTTTTTTTTCATTTTTGTTCAACAAACAAACGTACGTACGTTCGAAAATATCTCTTAATGTCCTTTGCAGTTTCAAATCTGTATAACATGTAAGGCACACCATACGCACATTTACAATTATGTGTGTGTGTGCTTGTGTGCTATGCATTTGAGGGTTAGAAGGAGATTGAGACACAAATCAAACATTTCTCAATAACCACTTAATTTCCTTTCGATATAAATTCCATTTGCAAAAATCCAAATCATACAAACAGCTTATTTTGCATACAAATGGCATTTCAATAGGATTTGGAAGAAAGAAAAAAAAAAAAAGAGAGAGAGATAGTCGACAAATTAAAATAGAGGGAGACAGGTGGATAGTTGTGCATGGCACTGCAGTTAGTCTTAAAACTTTAAGGCATAGTGAAATTTAAATAAATTTGTAATCTATATGTTAATACACAAGACCAAAATTTGTCCAACCTTTTTTACTTTGTTAAAAATATAGCACGACTTTCAATTATACACCATTAGAAAGGTATTTGTGTGTAAATGTGAACAAAGTTAAAACTATTTTAATATATTGTCATTAAACCAGGTAAAATTGAATGCAAACATCGACAAAATACGCGGTCACACAGCGCTGAAAAGAGGATACAGCACAAAGAGAAAGTCAAAAAGGTGACAGACACTGACTTAATGTGTTTTCTTTACTTTTCGACCACCAGGGATGATAAATGAGCTTTTCTATTTTGTACCAAATAGCAAAAAAAGTACTAAAACTGTCCAAAAAGTACCAAAATTATTTAATACATTTGTGTTCAAATTTCTACCAGTATGTGATTAGAATTAATTTAAAACTAAAGATTTTTAGTAAGTAAATAGTTTAAGGACAATCACATCCAACGGCCTTTACAAACTTACCGTACAACCACTAAACAGACAGTTGGACAGGAGTTGTAAAATGTTCGCGTGCAGCAGCAACCCTGGTCCCAAAACTGTGAGTGCCAACTGACAATTACTATCACTAAAAAGAAAACAGCTGATCGTGGATGGAAATGAAAGTAAGACGTGTTCTGTGAATACTTCAGCTGTCCTTGGACGAAACCTAGATCTTCAAGGTAAAATCGAAACACACTTATGTGTGAATACTGACTAGGACCATAGGCTTTGTTTTCTTTAGGATTTTCTGACCTTACAAGAGAGTGTAGCGGCGGCGCGGGCTTTCGTAAACGAACAAGACATACAAGGACAGGCTAGCAGGGGACAATGTGGAGGCAGCGGTATGCCGACTATCTAGAATCCTGTCATCTGGACTCAAACACAAAGCGCCGACGCGAATGCAACTAGTCCACGATGATGTGTTGGTGGAACGACTCCTGGATCGGTAGACTTTTATTACTCACGTCTCAGTCAGCATTTTCATCATCCATAGCACATTTGCCGTATTTATATCTCTATTCTCTAAGTTTATAGGTTAATTTACCTTTAAAGTGCTTTTCGGGATAAAAATATATGAAATAAAAAAAACGAGTGAAGTGAAAAGTGTTTTTGTTTTCCTTGGCGGGGAATACATTTTTGTTTAAAAACTTTGGGCACCAACTGCTGCGGCAAAAAGGTTTGTTGCATTCTTTAAGATCATGTGAGATCAAACAGGGAGCAACAAAAACCCATTATGAACGTCGAAACCTGGAAAATTCACATGTAGGGTTCGACTCAGAAAAAGCCTCCTGCCAGAAAGAGAAATGCTAAGCAACGTTACAGTGAAAGACCAAGAAGCAACAGCTAAAGAAATTACACTTAAGACGAGTGACAACAAATTCAAGCTACTTAAATTAACCAATCAAAAACAGTATTGGGATAAGTTAACTTCTCTATTTGATTAGCAAAAGGGCTAGAAAGGATACTTTTCGACGACCACCAACTGTCCAGACCATCTGGGGGCTGAGGTTTCCCCGGCAATATATAGTGTATATTAATAGTCTCTTTTGTTCCGTACCTGGTAGGGTTCTGGAATGAGATTATCTCTTCTACAACTCAAGAAGTAGGCAATAATTACGCCTTTCTATCCTTAGTGTGGTGCACAGCGGTTATAAGGGGTGTGGAAGTTGTTAGCAGAATGGTCGCAGTGGAAGCTGATGTGGTGATTCATAGAGGTGGTGCGAATTGAGGTCCACTCCACCAGTTTGTTGTAAGTTGTTTCAGACGATCAATATATTGAGGGGGATGATTGGCTGGCCCCGAACTTCCATCACCCAGCTATTGGAGGGTGGTGGGAGACCTGATCAGATAATCCAGATCACCCACCGCCAAAATTACTGGAAGATATTGTTTAATCAAAGGTTTACGAAGGCGTAATCTTGTTTTTGAATGAAAATTAAAAGGAAGTTAAACGAAGGTTAACAAATGGTCGAAGTTAAAACGGAACTTGATAGGTTCTTGGCTAGATATTGTCTCATTTCTTGACCCAAGCAGAATACTGCCTCTCTGCTCCAACCCCTGATAATGGTGGTTGGCAGTGGTACTATTGATCGCAGTGTCATTATCGGCTACCATCCAAAGCAGGAAGACAGAAGGGCGTGACTTTTGGAGAGATGAGGGATTTTTCTTTTAATCTCTAACTGTCACGTTACGCGTATAGCAAAATGGTCAATAGCAATCCAAGATAAGATTTTAAAGGTTTTCCGTGTATTCCCACGATCCATAGTAAGTCGTTTGCATCTGACAAAGTGGTCAAAAGCAATCTAAGACAGAATTTCGAAGGTTTCCCTTAGAAGTCCGTACTAGGTAACGCGTTCCTACCATCCATAGTAAGTCGAGTCGTACATGGTAAATTGGTTAAAGCTACCCTTGATAGGACTACTTCTCACAAGAAAGTGAAGAGCTTTCTTGAAGAGAAGGATGTACCAAGAAACTTGTTTCGACTACCCATGATAAATCGACATGGGTAATTAGTCCCAAGCTGTTCAGAGCTATACTAACAGTAGCGTTTCGCTACAAAATCTGACCATTTGACACCACGGAAGTCAGAAGCCCGGTTAGCTGGATCTTCCAACTGGCTATTGGGATGGTGCTTCGGGGAGTTTCGTGGTGGCTATGGTTTGGACCTAATTCACAGAAAAACCCGGTTGCAATACAACTCTGCACCGAGCTTCTTTCACTTTTCATGCAATTTTAGGTCCAAAACATAACCACCAAAAATTACCCCCGAAAAATCAACCCAACAGTCAGTTCGAAGACCTAGGCAATTCTTTAAAGAGCTACTGACTCCTGTGTTACCAGAAGAGTTTTTGGTCGGATTTCGTAGCAGTAAGGCTACTACCGGTAGAGCTCAGACCAGCCTGGAACAAGTTATTCATGCCGAATAATTATGTATTGCGGGAACACGTTACTAAGTGCAATTCTTTCTTCGAGATTGCTCTCACCTTCTTGAGGAAGATAGTCCTGTCCAACAATCACTCATCATATTTTGACAGTGGGAGATCCGGATGGAAAATTAGTCGCCTACCCCCTGTAACAACATTGTCATCAACTTCTCATTTCTTGGATGGTGGAGGATGGTGCAGTCTTCTAACACCCCATCGACAGTACACCACCATTTAATCTCCATTACGACTACTCAGTCATCAACTTTGACCCCCGTTTTTTGCTATGAATGGTCTAAGTAAGCCTTCCAAAGGAACTTAGACGGGATCGCTTAAGAACTTTCCATGCTGAAGTACCTCAAAAACTTGATATCTTTAGGTGAGATACTTAACCGGTAGCTTCAGCATTTTGAAAGGAGTTGAAAATTCAGTATCAATAAAGGAATAAAGGGTAATTCTACCTTATTCTGAAAATTGCTTTGTTCTCAATCTGCTTTTTTTTTTGCTGTCAAAATTTGAAATTTTTGCGCTTACTGAAGATTATTGGCGATCATTTCCTCTTAACAAACATATGTTTGAATGACATACTTCTCATACCATAATAGTAATTGTCCAGTTCATTTCCATATTGAACATTCATGAAATTCTCCTTTCTATCAGACCTCAATCATGGGTCCCCAGTGATGGAATATAATATCTAGCAATCAAATGCAATGACTAAGTGAATATACCAGTTATAGGGTAAAGTACACTTAGAAAAACTTACACAAATACTGAACGAAATGCGACAAACAATGTGAATAAATTTGCAAAACATGGCGAAAATGCAGAATAGGACAGAAAAAGCAACGAAATAAAAAATAACAACGCCAACTCTCCACAGCGACATGCTGATGATGACGACACGTTTAAGACTCAAATGGCAAAAGACTAAAAAGTTTACATGTTAAACAAAAATGTACCATTTTACAAATGCAAAATACGTACTAACAGAACAACTGATGATGCAGGATATCGAATGAAGTAATAGTCAAAGTGGCAAATAAGAGGAATGGTTAAAAAATTCCTAAGTTCCTACAACAATCATCAATTGCCGAAAAATACCAATGAAAGCCACAGAAGAGATAGTACTCGTAGTCACAGTAATCTGAAAGAATGAGTAAAGTATTGGACAACAGTGGAAAATGCTAGCAGTAGACCTTCGTGCTGGGCGCTCAGTATAAGGTAAAAGATGGCAGGAGATTTACCAAAATATGCAAGGTAACAACGATAAGCATGTGAGTGATAGTTAACCAAATTCGAAAAATAGAAGAGATGACAGTGATGACAATCCACGAAAGACGAAAGACCAAAGACAAAAGACCAAAGACCAAGAACAAAGACAAACGACTAAAGACCAAGGGCCAAAGGCAAGGCCAAAAGACCGAAGACAAAAGATCAAAGACCAAAAACCAATAACAAAGACAAAAAACAAAAGACCAAAGGTCAAATAACAAAAATCAAAGACCAAATACCAAAGACTAAACACCAAAAAACAAATACCAAAGATCAAAAACCAATAACAAAGACAAAAAACATAAGACCAAAGATCAAAGACCAAAGACCAAAAATCAGAGCCCAAATACCAAAGACCAAAGACCAAAGACCAAAGACCAAATACCAAAGGCCAAAGGCCAAAGACCAAAGACTAAAGACTAAAGACTAAAGACTAAAGACTAAAGACTAAAGACTAAAGACTAAAGACTAAAGACTAAAGACTAAAGACTAAAGACCAAAGACCAAAGACCAAAGGCTAAAGACCAAAGACCAAAAACTAAGGACCAAAGACCAAAGGCTAAAGACCATAGACCAAAGACCAAAGACAAAAGACTAAAGATCAAAGATCAAGAACAAAGACAAATGACCAAAGACCAAGAGCCAAACCCAAAAGACCGAAGACAAAAGATCAAAAACCAAAAACCAAAGATAAAAGATCAAACACCAATAACAAAGACAAGAAACAAAAACCAAAAACCAAAGACCAAAACCCAAAGACCAAAGTCCAAAGACCAAGGACTAAAGACCAAAGACCAAAGACCAAAGACCAAAGACCAAAGACCAAAGATCAAAGATCAAAGACCAAAGACCAAAGACCAAAGACCAAAAACCAAAGACCAAAGACCAAAGGCTAAAGACCAAAGACCAAATACCAAAGGCCAAAGACCAAAGACTAAAGACTAAAGACTAAAGACTAAAGACCAAAGACCAAAGACCAAAGGCTAAAGACCAAAGACCAAAAACTAAGGACCAAAGACCAAAGGCAAAAGACCATAGACCAAAGACAAAAGACTAAAGATCAAAGATCAAGAACAAAGACAAATGACCAAAGACCAAGAGCCAAACCCAAAAGACCGAAGACAAAAGATCAAAAACCAAAAACCAAAGATAAAAGATCAAACACCAAGAACAAAGACAAGAAACAAAAACCAAAGACCAAAGACCAAAACCCAAAGACCAAAGACCAAAGTCCAAAGACCAAAGACTAAAGACCAAAGACCAAAGACCAAAGACCAAAGACCAAAGATCAAAGACCAAAGACCAAAGACCAAAGACCAAAGACCAAAGACCACAGACCAAAGACCAAAGACCAAAAACCAAAGACCAAAGACAAATGACCAAAGACCGAAGACAAAAGATCAAAAACAAAAAACCAAAGATAAAAGATCAAATACCAAGAACAAAGACAAAAAACAAAAGCAAAAGACCAAAGACAAAAGACAGAAGATCAAAGACCGAAAATCAAAGACCAAAGATCAAAGACCAAGGGCCAAAGGCAAAAGACTAAAGACCAAGCAGAAGACCATGTTACTACTCAGTTTATGCAATAAACAGTAAAGTCCAAAATCAAATTCGTCACATTGCAATTTTTCCACAAGGGCACTGTCAAATCTGAATACGATCTCCTCCATGTGGGTGCTAAAAAGAGGCTGAAAATTCAATTTATGTGCCAAAAAACTTTTCCAGCCAACTTTCGCTATGGCCAACAAACAAATATGTACAAGGAAGAAGAAGAAAAACACACGTGATATGGTCCACCATATTAACTTTTAATGCCCAAAAGGACCAAGCGAGTATTTACATATCGAACATCAAACTTTCCTGTAGCCTTCATCCCCCAACTGCTAAGTAAAAAAATTGCATTTTCATGTAAATTTGATTGGTCATTTTACCAAGTACATGAGAGCACAGTTCAAAGTATACCCACATGGTTTCATGCCAATTTTCAGTATTGACGTCACAATTTTTGTTTGGGGTTGCAACATTTGGGGTTAGACACAAAGTCCACTATCTAGTGATACAAGATGTTGTACAAATTTAGAATTTCAAAGCATTGCCAGACGTTTATTAAGGATACACAGCTTCTCCGCTCCAGCATCTTTTATGCAATTGATATTTTGACTTTACGTGTAATAATTTTGTCTGTACAGCGCTGTTGCCCTCACTTTGATAAATGACCTCTTTCGGTTAAAATTGACTTCATATTTTGTATGGGGCATACGTAGACCTTGTTTCATTTTGGTCACCTCAATTTAAATGTAAATTTTTGTTTCGCCACTACTCCCAAACTCTGCCTGCTGGGTTGTTATTTCAAAAAACTCATTCCTTTATTTGAATTCCATGCACTCGAGTGTGTGTTACGTCAAAAAATATTTTGGTGTCTGCATCAATCCCTGTATTGGACTTTTAGTCTTTTGGTCTCTCTGTTGTATCGTTGCTTGATATTTTTTTTTCTGCATTTTGTTTAGTTTTCTCTCATTTTTGTTTCAACTTTTGCTGTGTTGCATTTGCATGTTCTGTCTGACCCTGGTCTGGGCTGTTCGTATCTGTTTTGTTCTGGTCTAGACTGACAGTTTGCACCACTGTCAGACAGACAGACACTACTGCATCATATGTTAAGGATAATAAAAAATCATGTGAAATTGTTTTGAAAACCACGCTGTGTTATGTAACATCTTGTTTAGGTTTGTGGCCAGGTTTTCATTTTTATTAGCTATGATTTTTTGCAAAATGTTTGAAAAAGTTAAATAAAATACTTATGGTGAATTGTTTTATTGTCATTTCAAGGAAATTAAATTTTAACTGTCGCATAAATGCAAACTGAATGGTTAAGTGTAAATAGTGGGAGTAGCTCTGAAAACGTAGATACTCGTAGTAAAATGGGATGGAACTAAAACTTTTTATGACAGTCGAAAATGTTTTAGAGCGGAAAAAGTGCTTCTGGAGTTTTAAGATATGTTTCGTGACATAAATATTTCAACATCAAAAAAATTAAAAGAATAGTGAAGAATATCCAGAAAATTAGTAAAAGGTGAAAATATTAATTAGATATTGATATATGTACTGCTTAAATTGTTGGAAAATATTGATCAGACCAATGTCGAAGAATAATATCGACAGATATATTTGAAAAATGATTAGAAATGTTCAAATACTCGCTTGAAGTCAAAAAAAAAGAGTCGAGAAGTGTTGAGATATAACAAAATCTAAGATTTTGAGTGTTTTTGTTGAGTGTATAGAAATATATATATCGTCAGCTTAATGAGAAAAGGTGCTGGATCCATTTTATTGCAAAAGTTATGTCCTACACATTATTTGCATAATAAGCGGTTATTGGATAAATATGATTTTTTAACTAAGTGTCATCGATTCCACACCATGAAATAAACTTTTCGTGATAACAGAATCCAATCCAACAACTTCAAATTGATCTATTATTTTATCGAAAAATTGTGTTTAGCGACAAAGCTCATTTCTGGTTGAACGGCTACGTTAACAAGCAAAATTGTCATTTTTGGCCTATGAACAATCAGATGCAATCCAAGAGCTTCCATTTTATCCCGATAAATGTACTGTTTCGTGTGGTTTATGAGCACGAGGCATCATCGATCCATATATCTTCAAAAATGCGGATGGAGCCCGCGTTACGGTCAATGGTGCTCGCTACAGAGCAATGATCAATGAACTTTTGTAGCCAAAAATTCAGGATATTAGTGTAGCCGACCTCTAGTTACAACAGGATGGCGCAACATGCCATACAGCTAGAGAAACAATCGCTTTATTGAGGGAAACGTACCATAAAAACATCATCTCAAGAAATGCTCCTGTTTATTGATGCCATTGGATTACTTTCTTTGGGGATATGATAAATCACTTGTTTATGTCGACAAACCCGTAACCATTGACGCTTTGGAAACCAACATAACTCGTGTTATTCAAGGAATGCCGGCCGATATGCTCGAAAGAGCTGTCGAAAATTGGACCCAAGAATGAAAAATTTACGAGCTAGTCATGGGCAACATTTAAACAAAATAGTTTTTAAACATTGAGTTGTAGGAACCGAACTATCATTCCAAATAAAGATTGATTTTTATGTATTTTATTGGGAAAGCAAAGTAGAAAGCTCTTGTTAGATCACCCATTATGTTTATTTTTAATTGAGTTTTACTCGAATGTTCACTAAATTTAATAGAGCTATCATTTTTCATCCGATCTTGTTCTTTACAGAGTGGAAATTTTTGAAATAGAATATATTGCTGATGAAAATAATTAAACTTAATTTGTTCGGTCCAAAAAATGCTAACGGGTTTGAAAAAAGATTCTGCAAATCATATAGATTTGACTGAAATTCGATATTTGGATTATTACAGATTAGTTCAAGGGTGTCAGCGTTTTCAAATCACTGAGCCAAGCGCAGTCAGCGCAAAATTTTCTCTTTTACAACAATTTCAAATTCTTTGAAGGACAGCAATCACAAAAACAATTTTTTGTTGTTTTTTTTGGTGGCTCGTTCGCAACAACAACAATATTTCACTAATTTTTTAAATTTCTGAGGACTGCAACACTCACGAAAAAAGTTTGTTGTTTTTTTTTTATAAGAAACAACAAAAACAATTTTTCATAAAAGTTTTAATTATGCGAATTTTGACGAGCTCAAAAAACAACCACAAAAATTTTTCCTGTGATTGTTGTACTTCTGAAAAATTTGCAAAATATTGAGATATTTTTGTTTTTGTAGGCGAGTCAAAATTGGCTCACTTTTGTTCTACGCTGACACCCTTGGATTAGTTAGTTTTTACTCAATAGTAATAACTCGTAGTTTAAAATAAGTCACATCTTGCAAAATAGTTTTTTTTTTCGAATGCGGCAACACTGCATAAGAAAAAGCTTTTATCTTACTCATCACGGTCCGACAAATCAATATAAAAATGTGTCGTTCGAATCACAGGAAAATTTTGGGATCTTTGCAAGAGAAAAATAAAGTAAAATCTGAATTTTGGTAGCTTCACTTAATTGGTCATTATTCCGTTATGTATCAACAGATTTTCTTAAGTTATGCCTAAGTATCTTTTTAACAGTGAGTTTTATGTGCTCCAAATAAGAAAAATTTTTTAATTAATTTTTTTTTTTTGTCTATTTTAGCGTATTTATTGAGTGAATTTTTGATTTTTATTTTGATTAAAAAACCGACTTTCTCATAAACTTCGACCCATTACACTTAAACCACAAATGCGCTTGGAAAGTAACGTAAAAGTAGATTATTAGAAATTTAATTGCCTTCAGTGTCGTTTTCAGTACGACTAAATCGGACGCTTATCACTGAAGCATAACTTAAAAAGTGAAGTTACCTTTCGAAAAAAACGAAAAAAAGCCAAAAAATTGATAAATGAAAAATCTTTTCTGTGATTTTCGAGTTAAGTGGACTAAAGTGCATAAGAAAAAAAAAACATTTCTTGTACATTTTGGCTGTAAACTGGTGTTATCAATAAGTAAGACAGAACAGGAAACTTAGTCTCGAAAAATTTCCAATACCAAGATTAATTTTGCTCATCACTAATTGACTTCCCACATCACCTCTGATTGAGGGAGGCAAACAACTGCTGAGAATCAAGGGAGTCTATGGGCGGCCTAGTGAACAAGATTTATAGTCTTCAAACTTCAGATATCAACTTAGAAAGATGATACATGTGGTAGACAATGTATGCAGGCTATGTCTGGAGGATGCTGAATGAATTCTATGAGGAAATATTCGACGCTTTGAAGTAGTAAAACGTGATTTTCCTTACCAAAAAATGTAAGCAAAAATTTTTAAAACGATGTCTAAGTGATAAAAAATAAAATTATACCACTGTAACAAGGCTTTTCGATCCTAAAAATGTTAAGTCAAGGAAAAATGTTCACAAAGTATTGAAATTATCGAAAAAGTTGATAAATGATGCTAAATATTGAAAGAACTGTATGAAACCAATAGAAATCTGATAGTAGAGATTAACTCTATAGCAAATCATATGGATAACTTTCACTGCGAAGGAGGCAACAACACTAGATAATGCGGGTATTGAGACTCTGAGACAAAACGTGATATCTTAATACTCTTGTACAGAGCAATTATTATGTATCCTTCTTCCATATCCCTTTTCTTCTCTGTTTTCATTTTTATTATGAAGTTGCATAGAAAGAAGAGCTTGAAGCATTACTTTTATTTCAGCTCTGCAAGTTACTGTATATTATTAAAAAACTTTCTTTCTATGTACCAAATAAAAACTTCTCAAATAACATACATACATCAAATAATTATAATGCTGCAAAGGCCACTCCTAATCTGCATATAAAAACTATAAATAATGCCAGAGTCTAAAGCAAAAATTAAAGAAGGTTATTAGAAAAAACTTATGCAATAATCCCTTAAATTATGTGACCATGCTAAAAGTTATGCAAATTTCAATAGCCATACATATGATGTAGGTACCGTCTTAATGCAAAAATGCAGTGAAAAGCAAAAAGGAGAAAAACTAAAAGGACCTACATAAAAATTGTTATTGTTATTTTATTTAGTTTTTACTCCCCTCAGTTATTTTGCATAAAATTCACATAAAATGCAAGTGTTTGTAGTTATTAAAGTTATATATGTGAGCTTTTAAGCTATGAGGATTGTAAAGAAATGACAGGACACAACTTAAGTACCAATACAATGCTCAAGTATTTAAAATTTAGTGCAATGTCTTACTTATTACTGATAATTACTTTGAAATTACAAGAAAAGTTAAGAGTAAACAAAATTTTATGTTCATCAACATAAGATTGCAAGAAGCATCATATTGTATACTAGAAGCAAAATGAAATCATTCCGAAACCGACTCAAAAGTTAGAGGGACTCTTAAAAACAATATCTGCACACTCTTGGGCTTTCCAGTGATCGGAGAGGCTTTTCTTTTCCCATTCCCGTATTAAGTTATTTTGAAAACTATTGTTTAATCCGCAGAAGGGTTCTGGTTCAAGCGCGCCCCTCTTGGTCAAGCAGTCTGCCCTTTCGTTGCCTTCATATTCTTCGTGCCCTGGTATCCAAACTAGAGTAACTTCATTCCTCCTGGATAGGGCTTGAAGAAGTTTAAAGTACTCCCAGAACAGCTTTGAGTGCATTGAAAAAGCCATTAGTGATTTTAGAGTTGCTAGGCTGTGCGAATAAATGTATATGTCGGTGCCGGAAGTGCCCCTTCTTAGACATTCTCTGGCGCACAACTCTCTAAAACGTGGACCTCCGCTTGAAAAATGGAAGCTTTTTTTCCCATTGCAACTGCTTTTTGAAATCTTGGTCCCATAACTCCAGCTCCATCTTCCATTTTGAACCCATCAGTGAACCATTGCTGTGAGTCCTGTTTTACATTTATGTCCTTTTTCCTCCATTCAGCGCGGTCATTGATTACCACTTTGAATTTTCTAGAGAAAACAAAGTTTTTACCTAACTTATCGGAGACTAAAAGACATGGTGTGTCCCAGAATACATCCCGGATTTTGACAAGTCCGGTTATTGGGTTGGCAACTAAGTAATTGCGGATTTTTTTTAGAAAATAAGAGACAAAGTTGTTTTGAGCGATTTTCAATGCATTTATGTGATATATGAAGCTTCTCTGCAATCCCACGTGTTGTACTGTAACGATCCGAATCGATTTTTGCTTTGATTTGGTCGTCATCAACTTCAACTGGACGAGTGAAAATCACCAGAACGAAATTTGTCACTTCAACTAAAGCAATCTATGAGTGAAATCCGCAATTACTTAGTTGCCAACTTAATAGAATGCCTTCTTGAAGCTGTTGTAAATGAGGTAGTCTGAGGGCCGCACAAGCTGCATCCTTCTTAACCATAAGATAAAGAAGAGTGAGTCCCGTAAGCATGCCTAGAGCTATTGTCGGGCGCGTCCTTAGCGCCCCTGTAACACCCAAGCAGGCTATTCTAAAGATCCTGTTTAGTTCATTCTGAGCCTTTACTTGGTCCACTTTTGGCCACCATGCTAATGCAGCACAAGTGATCATTGGTATAAGACCATGCTATCATTTTTGGCTGTAGTCCCCATGTTTTACCATATGGTCCCCGTTCAGCCACGGTTGATATTCTGCAAAGGTATGCTTATTACACCTCAGATGTTGGTAGCGTATAGTTTAACATGTCGAATCCACACAAGAATGCGTTGAAAAATTGATAAATCTTAAAAAAAAAATTCGGATGTAAGTAATCAAAACGCCGAAAAACGTTTTTTTTTTATCCACTTTTCCAAAGTCCATTTTCTGAACTTTGTTATTTTGTTGTACAGTTTAATTATCCTGCTTTAAAAATAGAAGCCAGACTGTTACGCAATTATGCGAAATTTTTAAAATTATGACGACTTTAATGAAAAAAATACAATAAAAAATTTCGCATAAGCAAAAAAGCCCAATATTGGTACATAAGTAGCTGCACAGTCCCATACATTCCACATTCTAGTGTTGCTGCCAAAGCCGCTGGTAACTTTATGTACCTACCTGCCTATGCATGTATGCATATAAGTATAAAGTGAAATGTGTAAAAGTGCACTTGCCGTTACTAACATCAACAACATAAAAATGTTGCTATGTTGCTCCTGGTAGTGCAACGTAAAGTTTGTTGTAAAACAAACTGCAACAACAAAACTAATTAATTAAGGATTTATCGAGCCTCAACAGAAGTGGCTTTCTCCAACTCCAAGCTCAACTGCAGCAGAAGCAGGAGCAGCAACAGCAATGTGTACATAGCTGCAAGGATTGAGAGTGAAAATATGAAAAATAAAAAGCGAAAATTTTTAACAAATATTCATTTGTAGTGAAAGCGAATTTTACTACAAAATGCAATAAATTAATTTTTCAATATTTTTCAAATTATTGTCTATTTATGTAGCTAAAAAAATGGTGAAAGAAAAATTTTGCAATTCATCGAAGAAGTCCTTAAAAGTCAATTAAAGACAAACACCTCGATTAAGTTTATGAACATGAGAAAGTAATGAATTGTATTGAAAATCATTGAAAAAATCATAAAATATTGAAATATATACAAATATATTTGAACAATAAAGGAGATAAAGGTTGCAGGTATCGAATAAAATTAAAAAGTAGCGAAAAATAAGGAAAAATTCGCCAATTATTGACAAATCGAAATTTTTTGAAATTTTTTAAATAGCATCAAAAGACATTGTAAAACCCAAGCCTTAGCGACGCTCATATCCTTTTTAACTTGAAATATTGTTGGCATTCTTCATAAATCACTTTTTAAAACCGTTTCTATTAGAGTTTGTAACGATTGTTTTATTTAAACTTTTAGTGGTATAATTATTGTTTATTAAATTTCAATCGGAAATTGTCTTGGTTTTATGGTTTTAAAATTCAATTTTCTTAACACAATTCAATATTTTAGGTTACAATAGTATTCAAATAATATTTACAATTTAAGTCTTATAATATTACAAAGTGTCTTAATCTTAGTACAATCATTTTGTAACTGCTGCTCCCTATTAATTCGCACAGGTTTTGCAGAATCAGCTACTTGCCACCACGTATCTCCTCTTGGCTTTGATTCTCCGTAGGGATGAGACGGCTTGAAGTGTTATATGGAACATCTCGAATATCGAACGCACACCTGAGTGAGTACTTTATGGAGTACTCGCTGCGGTCCACTACGACCTTTTGGCCACTTAAGGTGTCCAAAGGAAGCTCGGGGCGAAGTGCTGTATGGAGCACTCCAAATATCGAACTCACACTGTAGTGAATACTATATGGAGTACTCGGTGCGGTCCATTACGACCTTTTGGCCACTTTAGGTGTCCAAAGGAAACTCGGGGTGAAGTGCTATATGGAGCACTCCAAATATCGAACTCACACTGGAGTGAATACTATATGGAGTATTCAGTTTGGTCCACTTCGACCTTTTGGCTACGTAAGGTGTCCAAAGGAAGCTCGGGTGAAGTGTTATATGGAACACCTCGAATATCGAACTCACACCTGAATGAGTACTATATGGAGTACTCGGTGCGGTCCACTACGACCTTTTGGCCTTTTAAGGTGTCCAAAAGAAGCTCGGGTGAATACTATATGGAGTATACAGTGTGGTCCAATTCGACCTTTTGGCCACTTAAGATGTCCAAAAGAAGCTCGGGTGAAATACTATAGGAGTATTTCCAATATCTTATCTGCACTCGCCTTTAAGCTTTCGATGGTTAATTATCAATATTAATATTTTAACATTGATGTTCACTCGACGAATGCTAGGCTGTGACTGCCTGTTGATGGCTCGACTGCTGCTGTTTTTATAGTCGCGGGTGTACGTGTGTATTCGTGTATGTGTGTTCGTACTGTGTATTTTGTTGTTGGCTCTTTGAACACATGTTTGACGGCGTTAACATTGTTTTTGTTTGTTTGTTTTAGTTTTAAATTCGTTAATCCCGTTAGAATTTGTTCCTTTTACAATTTCTAAAAGTTTTGTTACAAATAGAAAAGTTGTGTCGTCACTTGGGACGCTACAAGTTCAGACATCTTCGTTGAACGCCTAATGCTCCAATTTCTAAGTGCCTCTTGCCTTAGATCAACCTTTGGTTGATCGACCATAATAATACATTTAACCAAGATAAAAGTCTTGTTAAGAATATAATTCGAATGTGAACTGTATCGAAAAGTCCCAGGAACATTTTGCGTTCCATTAGGAAAGGGCCTGGATATGGATAGCCCTAAAAACATTATGAGATAAGCAACTCTTGACTCTCGACTCCAAATGCTTTGGCTATTTAAAACGAAAAAACTGCACTCATGTTAACCTTCAGGATTCAGTACTGTTTTAATAAGTGGATTAATCTGCTGAAAATGGTGATTATGTAGAGAAGATAAAAAGGAACAAGAATTGAAAATTAATATGCAAAAATAATTTTCTTATTTTTCTTCTAATCTACTCAGCGAATTTATTAGACCCTATTGCAAGCTTTTTTATTGAAACTTGTCTCCACTCTATTTGATTTTGAAGCGAATCTTGGGTGGACTGAATATAATTTAGCTATAGAACCAGGGTAACAGTATTTCGTTACAGTCTATTCAAGTAAAATCTTATGTTTTTTATCTCATTTCGGTCTTCATAAAAATCCTGCATCTTTTAAGGATCTTTCTTTTCAACATTTCATCGTTTTACGTATTACATGTTCCAACAATTAATCAAGATGGCTTTCGAAGACCGTTTCACTGCTACGTTGCGTAACGATAGGCTCACTTTCAATTTTTGCGTCGTTTAGAAACCCTTTTCTGAGAAAGGGAAAAGATTGCGACTCCATTAATAGCCAACGAATGGTTTAACTTATGCCTTCAAATTTTCTATTGGAACGTGCTCTGACTCTTGGAAGGAGTCCTAGCAAGCTTGGCAAAGGGACCTCAAAAGGAAAGAACTTTGAACGTCCATATCAAAAAACTTGAATTGTTCGATTTTAAAATTATATAACCCAATTATTTTGTTAAATTTTTCGGTGATCGAGATGGCTCTTCATTTTACTAGTTATTAGGAAATGCGAGTAAAATACATTTGAAAGATATGGGACATTTTCCCATGAAACATTACAGACGTAGAAAATGTCAGTAAGTTTGGAGGAGAAACATTGATCAGTCGCAAAGTTTTATCAGGATATCTTTAATTTAAATTCAACAAACATAATTTAAAAAGTGCACTTAGTACATTTTATTGAAGCATACAACTGAAGTATTATTTTTTAATATTTTACAATATTCTCGGCGTTCAACTTCCGGTAACATGCACATCGACACACCGGCGCTGCCACCATTAGCAACACAAGCCAACTAACTGAAAATGCATTGATGCGAAACGTGCAAGTGAAATTTTACTCCTAGTGGCCATTGACCCAAATTTTAAGTCGTCCTCGTCAATGACGTCGTCCTCATCATTAAGAGCAGCAGCATGTGCGCGCACTTTTGACGTTTTGCATTTGCCATCGATGATGTTGATGATGATGATGATGATGGCGATGATACTCTGCCTTCGGATTTTTTATTTTTTGGTTTTTGTTACAAATTTTGCATGTTACGAACACGGGAAACAGGAAGTGGTAGCATGGAGTGGCTTACTGTGGTTGTAGTATGCAAAAAAATAACATTTGAATTAACGAAGATCAGTTTTAAAGTGTTTGGGTGAGGTTTTTGCTATGAAAATTTTAAGAATTCAGAGCTAAAATTAATTCTGGAGTTTGTTGTGATAAATTAAATACAGCTCAAAGTGGGAAAGTTATTTTCAAGAACATCCTAAAAATATGCACAACAAATTTGTATCAGATTCATTGTCATTCTGCAGCAAAATAGCAGGTAAATTTAGTTCATTTTTGTTGCATATTTTTAAGCGCTACTTGATTAATTGTTTGCTAATGACAAAAGGTTGACTAAACTACATAGACAAGTAAGAATTTTTATTTTTTTAACTAAATTTTCCCAAAATAAATAAAGTTTTTGTGAGGATCATTTAAAAACTTTCAGGTTGGCTTTATTTAGAGCAAAAGTTAAAAATTAGCGTCTTTGAGAATACAAAATTTCATTTCCAGAATAAGTTTCTGAACTCTTATGAACAACTTAATACAAGAGCAGCCTAAAAACATGCACTATCAACATATTAAAATTTTAATTGTCAATTTTTGTGAAAATTACAAGAATTTCACATGAGTTATATTGCATAATTTTAGACGCTATGTTATTTTTTGGTTATTACTCCATAAATGTCTTAACGAGTATAATTCTGTCTTAAATTTTTCATTACAAAATTTTTTACATAAAATTTAAGTTTTTTAAAAAAATGTAACATCTTTCTTCTGGCACGTGCTATTGAAATCTACAACAATTTCAGTTTCCTTTGCACGCACACTCATGTACGCACAACACATACATCCAACCAGCACTTACTTCACATGTTAATGTAAGCTACATAAATTTTACAAAATTTTCTGAATACTTTATGGGTATTTTTTTCTTTTTTCTGTATTATCCTCATCCTCCTGTAGAAGATTTATTCAAAATATTCAATCAATCGTATTGAACGCAACAAATGATGCGTAGCTACGTGAATTTATTGTATTTTATATCCATGAAATACTTGTGCTCATACCATAAAAATAAATGAAGCCTTTAAATTTCATTTAAAAACGGAAAAAATTTAACGGTTTGAGTTCTATGAAAACGCCATCCATGGGTAATTATTAAATAAATTCGAATGTTGTGAAAATAGTATTTAAGAAAATATTTCAATAGAAAAGTTATGACTTACATATGTAAGTAACTGCAAAACAACTTAAGCGTTAATTAATTAGTAAAACCTATATAACTCCAATTTAAAAATTAGGCGTGGCTCTTCTTTGATTACACTTATTTTTCTACCTGTACACTAGGGGTGTTTTAGTGCACGAATTTTGGATTTTGATACTTGACACCCCTCAATTTTGTGAGGTTGAAATAAAAACTAGTAAGGGTGTAAACTTTGGTCTGGCCAAACGTTTAATACCCTACACTGTAGTATTTTAAAAATTTTGCTCATATGGGAGGCGCCACGCCTTCTTGTCTGAGTTCGTCTAGCTTTAGCTCAGAGCATGCATTTATAGTCCTTAGTATTTGAGTGAAATTTAGTTGGATTATCTAAAAAAACGCGTTCAGTTTAGCGTTTTGCTTATATGGGAGGTGCCACGCCCTCTTCAGTTTATTTTTCAGAGCTTTCGCTTACAATTCGTAGTATACATATATGTGTATGTCGGTTGCATTGTCGTGAAAAATACTCCTAAAGTTGCATTTTGAATATAGGTTTGGCACATCGAGGTCAAAGATGAGAGAAAAGGAGAAACAATTTACTAACAGCCCCACAAGAGGGGCCACCTCTAGAGGGTTCAAATGTGTGACCGACCCACATTATTTTTTCTCCCCCAACATTTTTACCAAGCATACCTACCTCTTATCTCTAATCCCTAAGAGGGCTTCCATACAAAATTGACATTTTTAGGAAATCGACCCCTACCACTCCCAGGGTGCCCCAATAAGGGTCAAATGTATGACCGGCCCCTAATATTTTTTCATCTGCAACATTTTTTCCTACTTTCTTACCCTCTATCTCAAGCTCTTTAAGGGGCTCCCATACAAAATTGACGTCAAAGACATAAAAAATATGGAAAGGAAATCATCAAATAGGCCCATAACTGCCCAGGAGTCTCTCCTACAAGAGTCAAATATATGACTGACCCCCATTATCCTCCCTCCAAAGTTTCACAGCTTACCTACCCCCTACTTCCAATCCTTAAGGGGGCTCCCATACAAAGTTACGGTTTTTTTTAAAAATCAGCCCTCACTGCCCTAACTGGACCATGGGTACCCCTAGAAGGGTCAAATGTATGACCAAACCCCATTATTTCTAGGAAATTTTATAAAAAAAAAAAAAAAATTTATGGCAGCCCCTTTCAGGGTTGAAAATAGGGGGTAAGTATGTGGGGGAAAAATATAGGTCGCAAAAAAATAATGGGGGTCGGTCATTCATTTGATCCTTCTAGGAGAACCCGTAGGCATGGGGACATTTTATATAAAAACAGTAACTTTGTATAGAAGCCCCCTTAGGGATTGGAAATAGGGGGTAGGTATGCTTAGAAAAAACTTTGGAGGGGGCTAATGGGGGTCGGTCATATATTTGACTCCTCTAGGCTCTAGGAGTGACTTCTGGGCAGTTATAGGCCTATCTGACGATTTCCTTTCCATATTTTTCATGTCTATGGCATCTATTTTGTATGGGAGTCCCCTAAAGAGTCACAGATAGAGGATAAGTATGTTGGGAAAAAATGTTGGGGAGGAAAAAATATTAGAGACCAGTCACACATTTGACCCTTCTAGGGGCACCCAGGGAGTGGTGGGGGTCGATTTCCTAAATATGTCAATTTTGTATGGGAGCCCTCTTAGGGGTTAGAGATAGGGGGTAAGTATGCTTGATAAAAATGTTGGGGGGGAAAATAATGTGGGTCGGTCATACATTTGACCCCTCTAGAGGTGACCCCTAAACATTTGTAGGACTGTATCTAAATTTTTTCTCATTTCCTCTCACTTTTGACCTCGATGCGCCAACCTTTACCCTCACCCCACCCCCAAAATTTTTTTTGCAAGCTAATTTTTTTTTCCAACCTCACAAAATTGAGGGGTGTCAAGTGTCAAAATGTTGTTACTAAGGATCTCCATACATTCTTAAAACACCTCTACTGTGCATGGTATTTACATTCAGAATTTTCCCTTCAAATTTCTTTAAAATAGCTTGCATAGATGTAACGAAAAGTGTCGAAAAAGTGTTATGACCATGAAATTTTATTCTAAGCAATATTTTCACTTTTGTGCAAGGATAATTTAGGGCCCTATGCTCCTCCTAGGAGTTAAAGGAGAATACATACATACATACGTGATAGAAAAAAACCAAGATCATATTCGTAATAAGAAGGTCTTGATTTATCATAAGTTATTATAAAAACTGAAAACCATGTTTAGGCTGGACCGAGGTAGAGGCTTAAAAACATGGACCACCGCAGATCCTGACAGGATCCACATTCTTGTTACTTGTAGTCAGACTTATGAGAATCTCAGCTCAGTTTTCGGTACTCAAATTTTGAATACTCAAGTCCGTCTAGCGCTCACTCTATAAGAAAATGCGGTAAAAATTTAAGATAAAGTTAAGAAGTATCCGATAAATTGATAAAAAAATTAGAAACTACATTGCCAACTAATACAGGAAAACATACTTTTGATGAAAAAACATTGATTCATCACAATTTAATAAGAGATTTTTTATGATTTTTTATGGGGCAATGAACAAATCCAGAAAAACGGTTAACACCACTGAATTCCCCATGCCCGAAATAGAAAGAATGACCTTTTTCCCGTCAGACCAAATTTTCAATACAGTGTTTTAATTTTTTCAATTTTAATTGAATATAAACACCGGTTCTCGTTCTTCTATTTCCTTTATTTACAAATTCCTTACGATTACGATATCTTATTTACATATTTTCGTGCGTTACAATTGATTCGACCGTTCTGTCTTGTTCATAGCTCAATACAGACGAATACGCAACGACCAAAGCTTTGTGCCGTCTCTTTCGCACAGGTGCCAAAACACTAGCGAGAACGAGTCGTCAATATAACTTTCCCGACTATCAATCAATCTGTTCACTCTATTGTCCGTTCTGGCTCCGCAGTATCGGCATAGCTTAATACGATCGAATACACAACGACCAAAAGGGCTTTCTACCCTTCGTCCCGCCCTCACAGTAGCGGCTTGGGGCTCAATACCGTTCTAACTAAATGCTACTATGTCTAGAAACTTCACAGTATCGGTATAGCTCAATACCTTTCTAACTAAAAACTTCTAACTACCTTTACTCGCTGCAGGTCGCCGCCAGAATGCGGATATTTCCCCTCGACACTGAGCTTATAACCATCCCAACTCACCTCAGTGTGGTGAACAGCTGATTGCTGTGACAGCTGGTAACTGGTGTTGACAAATATTACTAAAACTATTGTACTTAATCTATTACACTTTTGTCCAACTATTTTGTTAGTTTTCCTCAAATTTCTTAATATACTAATTAATACATTTCAAATACAATGTAAATCTTATTAAATCAATATAAAATAAATATGTGGTGGCATCAAACGAACGCCCAGCGTCTTGTTACCTCACACATCTTATCGTTAAATCGTTAAAAAAGTGGGTGTGTTATTGTTTGAGTCTGCATATCTTTGGATCAGTGAATAGTTTTCACTTACGGCACTTACCTTCAAAATTTATTCAAATATATAAAGGGTGATCTAATACGAGGTCCCTTCTCCAACTGGGTTGTTTTGACAGCTGTTATGTGTCAAATGACTCGTCCATATAACATTTGTGTTCAGTATTCAATAATCCATACGACAGAATTATGAAAAGACCTACTCGTGAACAACGTTTATTAATTGTGGAAACTTACTACCAGAATCAGTCATCAGTTTGAGAATGTTATAGAGTTCTTCAACATCATTTTGGTTGTTAGGAACGTCCAACTGAGCGCACTATTCGTAACACCATCACCAGATTTCGATTTTACACTTCTGGACTTTCATCATTCATCCAGAGTGCATAGATCCCCCAATTTAAAGAATATTGCTGCAGTAGCAGAGATTGTTCGTGAAAACCGTGAACAATCCATTCGTCGCCGATCTCAGGCCTTGGGCTTATTTTATGGATCATTGTGGCGTGATCTTGGTCTGAAGACTTATTTGAAGGTGAAAAAAAAATGTGTTTTTCATTAAAAAGCAACTACTATCTAGTGTAGGATATAAAAATTGGTGTGAGGGCAATGCTATTGTCAGGGAATGTTAGGCAAGATTTTTGCCAAACTGTTTAGCATCATTTTCTCGATTAGAACAAAATAATATTTTCTTTTTATTTTAAAGAAAAAAAAATTTAATATGAAACTTACGGAAATTCTCAGAAATCTTAAAGCAACACTTTCTAAACTATGCAGCACATGTGCTGACAAACAGACTTCTGCATTGTAGATTAAGCGAAAACGTGTCCTAAGTAGCAACAGCACCACAAACACAAATTCAAAATTCCACAGGATGCACTTGCGCTACTCAACTCATCGTCAATTTGTGGTAGTTAGCTGGCAACTGCATTGAAATTGTGCTACCTGCAACACGGAATGTTGTCAATATCCAAATACACAGATACCAAAAACAATTCGAAATGACTTGACGCCTGTCATGTCTTGTCTTGACGACGACAACGACTACGGCTTCTGCGCCACAACCTGCATATTGCCAAATTTCAACAACCTGAAATGCGCGTGAGATTTCCAATACCACGAATTGCAACAAACAAACTTGCAAGAAACCCTCATAGTTAGAACGCGTTGTTGTACGTTACCACTGTGGTTTCCTAAAAATAAGAAAATCCAGTCGATGTGTTGCATTTTCCAATATTCTGTTTTTTTTTCAGTAGCAAACCTTTAGCATCATCAATATCCAGGAAGAAAGGACGAATAAAAAATAAAAAACAACAAATAACATGACCAAAATTGCAAAGCATGGCATTGGTTCAATAGAAGTACTCGTACTGCATGCAATCTTGGCAATGTACTATTTAGAGTTACCAACTCTGAGAATTTGGTTAAAAATTTATTTTTTTCCTTTTGGGTAATCGAACCTGGAACTTTAAGCAAAATGGAAATAACAGTAGAAATGGTAAACATTGGAGCATTAGGCTTGGATATAATAAATGGTGTTTAAAAATAAAATTAGTTAGTTAAAGCAAGTATGCATTATTAGAAAAAATTACATAAACAATCAAAATTTGTCGCTTTAAGCAGAATCTTTACTGAAAGTCCTATATAGACAGAGCTACAATGGGCAGGTTGGTAACCCTTTGTACATTTATCGTAATGGGACTGTTTGTTGCTCTGTTGTTGCTTTCATTATTTGAGCTGCATTTCATTGCTGAGGTTAACATTGGAATTTCAAGTGATGAAAAGTTTAGTTTTTTCATAGTCTTTGTTGTTGTTGTTGTTGTTGCATGCTTACTTCCATTAAAGCAACTAATATGGCTTTTGTCTAAAGGCAAAAACTTAACAATGCAGGGAACTTAACACTTTCTTAACCGAGATTATCACATAAGGGAACATTTACGAGGTTTGACTTCGAGTTAAATTCCTGCTGCTTTTCAGTCTTGCTAATTTATAGTTAAAAGTTGTTTCACGCCCATTTTGAAGATTAAATCATATCGCGATTTAAATTGTGGCATCTTAAAAACCCCACTGCTTTGAAAAAATTTTGAATACTCAATATCTCTGAAAATTTTTTTAACACCAAGACCAAGACTTAATGAGCAAGATCAAGACCAAGACCAAGACTCAATATCAAAACCAAGACCAAGACCAAGACCAAGACTGCTATGGTCTTGGTCTTGGTTTGCTCATCACTACTCATTAATGATTTACTTACATTTAAGTATAGATTAGTGCTTGTGATTTTTGTACATAAAATCGTTAGTCCTCTGTGACACAAAATCAATGTCATGATATGCAAAAGCGTTATGCCTTGTCAATTATAATAGTTAATTTCGAAAAATTATATGATAGTCACGCCAAATAACTAATAAAATGGAAGCTAAAGCAATCTAAAAAGTTTCTATCTGTTGTGCACATAAGTTTTTGTGATTTTTCAATTCCTTAAGTAATTTGAGAAAATTTTTTGAAAGTATATTTCAGTAACAAGATCATCAGTCTCCTGTCATAAAAAGTAAAAGCAACATAGTACATTTCAAAAAAATTGTCATGTACAGTGGATTAAAAAACTATAAAAATCGATTAAAAAAAAATCTGAAGTGCTGGAGAAAAACGACGAGACACGGGTATTTTTTTTTAACGCCTTCTCTAAGAAGTTTTTGTATTTTCTCAAGTGTTTTACAAAAAGTTTCAAATTATCGAACAGTTTATTACAAAAAAACGAAAAAAAAAGGCAAAAATGCATTTTGGTAATTTATCAATGAACTGTGTACAACTTTTGCATTTTACCATCGATTTCCTTATGGGGTAACTTATTTTCTTCATAAATATATAGTCTATAATACAAAAAAACAAAAAAAAAAAATTGTAAAAAAGTTATTTTTTCTTGTATAACCCAATAAAACTTTTTAATAAATTTGTAGCCCCTTATACGATAATTGATTACCGTACGCATTACTTGAATGTTTAAACAATTTAAATATTACATGTAATGCAATAAATAATGAACTACTTTTCAATTACATGTAATGCAATGGGTAATGTGAGAACATAAATTTCGAAAGTTTTTTACTTAAGATTTTTTGATTTTTAAGTCATTTTGACGGCGACGGGATGTTGGCACCCCATTTATGCAATTTCGGGAAACCATTTATGCTATTCAAAAGGTCATAAAATGGTTAAAAAAAGTTCAGTTGGTTTGGCTAATTGGTCAGCGATGGGGAATTTTTAAAAAAAATTTTTAAAAATTTTCAAGGTCAAGGATATGTTAGCACCCCATTTATGGAATTTCGAGAAACCAATTATGTCATTCGAAAGGTCATAAAATGGTCAAAAAAGGTCAGTTGGTTTGGCTAATTGGTCAGCGATAGGTTATTTTTAAAAAATTTTTTAAAAAATTTTCAAGGTCATTGGAGATGTTAGCACCCCATTTATGGAATTTCAAGAAACCAATTATGTCATTCGAAAGGTCAACAAATTGTCAAAAAAGGTCAGTTGGTTTCGCTAATTGGTCAGCGATAGGGAATTTTTCAAAAAATTTTCAAAGATATTTTTTCAAGAAACCAAAAATTTAGAAAAAAACCGTTTTTTCAAAATAACTTCAAAACGGTTCATCCTAGAAAAAAATTTAGAACGTTCAATTCCCTATAAGGGTCCCTTCAAACTGTTTTTTCGTCAGACTTACCCTAAATGAGATATCGCATACATACATTAGAGAAGATCACATTTTTTTTTCCACTTACTTTCATTCAGTTTCGGATTCTACGTTAAAATTTATATTAAAAACTCCTTGGGACCTTATATCTAAAGTGAATTTTGACTCAGCCAAAAATCGTTTGAAGTTTTAGGTTTTTTTCGCTGTTGCGAGATTGTCTTTGAAAATGTATAACTTCAGAACAACTTGTTGTATTGCTATGATTTTAGCACCGTTCAAACGATGTAATAACGTAGTATCAATGCCTTGGCTAATTTTTGGAAAAGGTCATCTGGTTCAAAAGTTATGATCTTTTGAATGAAAAAATGTAAAAACTTATACGAAATCTTTCAAAAATTTCATATTTTTAAAAAAAAAAAAAAATTTACTTTTAAGATTTTTTATCCAGATACGGCTAGTCATTTTAAAGTTATGTCCTTTTGAATAAAGACAGATAAAAATTTTATACAAAGTATATTAGGAATTAACTCCTAGAAAAAAAAAAAAAAACTTTTGAATTTTTTTTTATATTGGGTGTACAACTTAAAAACCGGAATTTGACAGTGGATGTCCGTACTAACAAATATCGTGAAAGCTCGAACTTTATATATATGTCATTTTGAAGGTACATTTGACTGCTGCCAAAATCAGTCAACAAAATAATTTTATCTTGTGTGCATCATTATTATTTTTCACGATGAATAACTTCGAAAATTCGAGAAAAAGGCAGTATTTGCGGGAGGTTCTGTTGGGTAATTTTTTTGCAAAGAAAACTGCTGCGGAAAGTCATAGTTTGCTTGTAGAAGTTTATGGCGACGATGCTTTAGGAAAAACACAGTGTTTTGAATGGTTTAAACGCTTCAAAAGTGCCGATTTTGACATCAAAGACAAAGAACGCCCAGGACAGCCAAAAAAGTATGAAGACGAAGAATTAGAGAAGCTACTCGATGAGGATTCGTGACAAACACAAGACGAGCTTGCCAAATCGTTGGGTGTGACTCAGCAAGCCATTTCGAAACGTTTGAAAGCCACCAGATACATTCAGAAGCAAGGTAATTGGATCCGCTATGAGTTGAAGCCGAGAGACGTTGAACGGCGCTTCTCTATGTCTGAAATGCTGCTTGAGCGCCATAAAAACAAATCATTTTTGCATCGGATTGTGACTGGGGATGAAAAATGGATCCATTATGACAATCCCAAGCGCAAAAAGTCATACGTGAAACCCGGCCAACCAGCCAAATCAACCTCGAAGCGAAATATCCATGGCGCCAAGGTTATGCTGTGTATTTGGTGGGATCAGAAGGGGCCGTTATATTATGAGTTGTTGAAATTGGGCCAGACAATCACAGGTGACTTGTACCGAACACATTTAATACGTTTGAAGCGTGTCATCATCGAAAAACGCACGGAAAATGCGACCAGGCACGAAGCAATAATTTTCCATCATGACAACGCTCGGCCGCATGTTGCAAGACCCGTGAAAAACTATTTGGAAAATAGTGGATGGGAAGTTTTGGCTCACCCGCCTTATAGTCCGGACCTTGCTCCGTCTGACTTTCATTTATTTCGCTCGATGCAAAACGCCCTCACCGGAATACGCTTCAAATCAGAGCAAGGCATCCGAAATTGGATAGATTCATTTTTGGCCGCCAAGCCGGCGCAATTTTTTTGGGATGGAATTCATAAATTGCCTGAAAGATGGGGAAATGTTGTAGCTTCCAATGGACAATACTTTGAATAAAATATATTGTAACATTTTTCCACAATAAAGCATCAAATTTCGCTAAAAAATTCCGGTTTTTAAGTTGTACACCCAATAGCTCATAATGCTTTGGCAGTTTTTTTATACTAATTAATGGTAATCGAAAGAAGAACTCATTGAAAAAAAAAAAAAAAAATTTTTTTGTTGAAGTTTGCCTTAAATATTTTTTCACCCAACAGTTCACCTCTGCTTTCATTTAAAATGTCATAACTTTGAAATGACTAGCCGTATCTTGAAAAACAGACTTGCGTTGGGCCTTTTGATAAGCTATAAAAAAATTCAAAAGTAACAGTTATTTTTTTCTAGGAAGATTTAATTTCTTATATAATTTGTATAAAGTTTTTATATTTCTTCATTCAAATGGACATAACTTTGAATTGACTAGCCGTATGTGGATGAATAAACCCTCGCTGGATAGTTCTTTTTATGCACTATAAAAAAATTTAAAAATAATTTTTTTGTTTTTAAAAAGATGAAATTTTTGATACATTTTGTGTCTTGTATTTGATATGTTTCCATTTAAAAGGTCATAACTTTTGAACCAGATAATTTTTTGCAAAAAATTTGCCTAAAAGTTGATACTACGCAACAACACCTTTCCAACAGTGCCAAAATCATATCAATACAACAAGTTGTTTTGGCTGAATCGACATTCATCGCAGATATATCCCAAGGAATCATGAACGGTGAGTCATACGTTTAAAGTGAAAATACTTATTTACTTGCACTACATACTAAATATTGCTTTTATTGTTAAGGAGATATTTTTTTAACAAAGCAGAAACTTAGAAAAAAACCGTTTTTCCAAAATATCTCCAAAACGGTTTGTTCTAGAAAAAAAAATTTTCTCGCATTTTGTAGAACGTTCAATTCCCTATATGAGTGTTTTCGAACTGCTTTTTCGTCCGACTTACCGCTCATGAGACACTGCGTCTTGAAAATCATTCTAAATTGAAAATAGAAGTGCGCATTTCATGAAGGGTAAGCCTGACGAAGAAACAGTTTGAAGAGACCCTTATAGGGAATTGAACGTTCTAAATTTTTTTCTAGGATGAACCGTTTTGAAGTTATTTTGAAAAAACGGTTTTTTCTAAATTTTAGGTTTCTTGAAGAAATATCTTTGAAAATTTTTTGAAAAATTCCCTATCGCTGACCAATTAGCGAAACCAACTGACCTTTTTTGACAATTTGTTGACCTTTCGAATGACATAATTGGTTTCTTGAAATTCCATAAATGGGGTGCTAACATCTCCAATGACCTTGAAAATTTTTTAAAAAATTTTTTAAAAATAACCTATCGCTGACCAATTAGCCAAACCAACTGACCTTTTTTGACCATTTTATGACCTTTCGAATGACATAATTGGTTTCTCGAAATTCCATAAATGGGGTGCTAACATATCCTTGACCTTGAAAATTTTTAAAAAATTTTTTTAAAAATTCCCCATCGCTGACCAATTAGCCAAACCAACTGACCTTTTTTGACCATTTTATGACCTTTTGAATAGCATAAGTGGTTTCCCGAAATTGCATAAATGGGGTGCTAACATCCCGTCGCCCATTTTGACGTTAACATTTGGTAACATTTCAAAAGAAATAAATAATAAAAAGATAATTTTTTAGATAATGTTTCCTCTGATGATTTTTTGGCCCAAAACAGAACCCAAAATATATCTATAACGTCCTACTACATTGATTTAGTAATTATATAACGCAAAAGTAACCCAGAAAGTAATCGATGCAAATAAATTTTTCGATTACTTGATCGATTACATGTAAGCGAGTGTTTTATTAGGGTAATCGATTACGCCCAATGACATGCATGTGTTAAAATAATGCCTTATGTAACCCAGAAAGTAATCGATGCAAACAATATTTTAGATTACTCGACCGAAGATTTTACAGGGAAATTTGAAGTTGATATTGATTTTTTCTTGATTTTCAGCAAAATGCTAGGTTTACTTACAACCAAGGCATACACGAAAAAAAATTTCATATGACGTAAAATGCCAAGAATTCTTTAAAGAATTTGTGTGCATTTTTTTCAGAATTTTTGAATTTCTTTTTTTATTTTTTATTTTTTCAACAAATTTTTCAAAAAGTATAAAATATCTCAAAAAATTCTGAAAAATTCACACGTATTTTTTGGACAATTCTAAGCATTTTTTGCCGTGTACACTTTTTTTGTTAGATGCCTTGTTTCTGAGTAAAAAATCTTTTTTCCGACCTCGTTATTGAAAAACGTAAAAAAATCGATTTTTGGAACCCAACAAAATTTTTAAAAGTCAAAATTTTTGTAAGCACATAATCTTTATATCGAAAGCACTCTTGGATATCAGTTTTTTAATGAATTTATAAGTTTTTATAAACTATTTTTTGTTTTAATTTTTCCTTTTGACATCTCTTTTCCCCCCTATGTGACGATATTTATTTTTTTTTACTCCACCCAACTGTCGCTTAGGTAAAAACAGTGGCAAAGAGCAAAATTTTAGCGAATTTTAGTTTCACGAGGCTTATAAGGCAGCCCTTTTTCAAAAAAAATGGTTCGATTAATCAAAGGCTAACTCTGACTCGTACATGTGCCTATCAGGTATTAACAGGCGTAGATTTTGGGATTGCAGATAATAGACTAGTCTTTTGGCTATAAGACCCATTATTAATTTTTTTCATTATCACTTCTTTATATTTTTAAAAAAATTTTAGGTCTATCAACAAGGCATTATTCAATCACCCCCCTCCAACCACTGGAGGGGGTTGGGGAAATAGTGAAAAATATTTTCGAACAGTCGAAATATCAATGTATTGTAAGACACCAAATGTGTATGACTTTACTCTTGCCTCGTTTTGGAACTGAGCAATTTGGAAAAATGACTCCTCAAAAATGTCAAAAAACAAAACTTTTAGGTTAAGATTTCTCAAAAACCATATTAGATATAGCATTTCTAAGGCCAGATTCATATTAAGCAATAAAATTAACAATGAAATGATTTGTTTTTTTTTTTTTTTTTGTTGCCAATTTTCGAAAAAAACGCACAAATTCACTTTTTTTTTTTAAATACAATGTCTCGTTAACGTGATCAGGTAGAGTTTTCAAAAATACCATTTTTGAATCTACAAAATAACTGCATACTCAATTTGTCAGTTAATTTTTGTCAAACCTTTTCTTTTTGTTGTTACAGAAACAAAAAGAAGACATTTGGCAACTGAAATTCGACTGTGAAAATCTATTAGCTCGATGACCGATTTCAAAAATAAAAACTTTTTCCGTATATTTGGATCCCAGTGAACAACTTTGCATCAAAAAACCCAAAGTCTGCCGACAACGAGGTAAAACCAAGTTAGAACGAGCTGTGCTCCATAATGCAATCAAACTCATATTTTACATGAGACAACACTGTACTAGGTGAAAATTTTGTCTGGCGGGAAATAGGTCATTCTTGCCTAATTCGGGAATGGAGAATTCAGTGGTGATAACCTTTGTAGTTTTTTTTTCGAGTGCTACTATTGTTTTCAGTGTTGTCGTGCTTAAATTCATAACTTAAGCTAGTCAAATCGTTCAAATTCATTGACATATTTCATAAAAAAAGCAATTAAATCAATAAGAGCCTCCGTAGGTACTCCCATGCAACTTTGTAAGTAAAAATTAAGTATCTTGGTTTTTTCAATTATTTCAAGATATTAATTATTTACTTTTTTTGCACTTAAATGTTAATTGAAACTACGCCATAAGGCTGTCTGCCAATCAGAAATCTACGCGTCGTTCATTCGAGTCTCGAAATAAAAATAACGTATTTCAGAATTCAAAAATTTACTATAAAAATGACGTGTTTTCTATGATTACTTCACTCTTATCAAAGACAGTAATTTCGATATGTTCCGTTTTCTCGTACTTTCAGCCTTAATGGCTTGTGCCTTTGGCAATAGTATACTGCCAAGATTTGCATCACCTGCCGGTCGTATTGTTGGTGGTCACAACACCACCATAGAAAATCATCCTTACCAAGTTTCTGTAAGAAGAGACGGTAGTCACTACTGCGGAGGTAGTATTTTAGGGAGTAAAAAGGTACTTACTGCTGCTCATTGCTGTAAGCCGACGCTTACAATTCAATATGGAGTTACAAAAATGGAAACAAATGAAAATGTGATTTCTGTTGCAAAAAAGATAAGTCACCCGGACTACAATTCAACCAAAAACGCCAACAACGACGTTTGTGTCCTTCTGCTGGATGACGAAATTCCTTTTGGCAAGTCGGCAAATCTTATTAAACTTGCAGAAGAAGAACCAAGTGTTGGAGCGAAAGCTATCGCAACTGGATGAGGTGACTTAAAAGAAGCTGAGAGTGTCTGGGATATAATTTTTGGTACCACAACAGAAATCCTGCAAGAAGTTGAGTTGAAAATTATTGATCGGGAAGATTGTAAAATTTCTTACGACAAAGCGGGCAAAAAAGTTGATAACACTATGGTGTGCGCTGGCGTTAGTGGGGGCGGTAAGGATTCTTGTCAGGGTGACTCCGGTGGCCCATTAGTTGTCGATGACAAACTTGTTGGTGTTGTTTCGTGGGGTATTGGATGTGCTCGAGAAGGATTTCCAGGTGTGTATGCCGATGTTGCTGGACTACGTGATTGGATCGATTCACAATAAAAATATTTTTATTAATATATTAAATAAACTGATAATGTAGCTTAGACAATAAATTGTGCATTTACAAAAAAAAAAAAAAAAAAAATGGCTATCAGTTTTTGATTTTATACTATGCTGATAAATGATTTAGATTAAGATTGGTTAAAAATTAAGATCCTTTAATCGAAATGTGGAGGACTTCATTTATTTACACACAACAGTCACTGGTTTTTACATAAAACCTAAGTTTACCTTGGAAGTCACTTGATAGTCGAAATTCTTGTTCTGTGAAAATTGTCGACTTAGTTTTGAGAAATATAATGGTTATAGATATTTTCGATCAGAAACATTCTCAACTAAACTTAATAGAGTTTCTGTGAAGCGTTCAGACTAACTTTCCGGTTCCTTGGATGTTATGCGGTAGACTTGAGGCAGTTTTGCCACTTATGTTTAGAATGGCCTAGTTGCAATGACTGAAATCCTCTTTTTTTACATGGATTGCTATGGCATCAATTCTGAGAAATAATGAAGCAAAGTTTATGAAAACATTCGGTTACAAAATTGTACTGGACTGGAATCTCAAAGTTGCGAGACAAAGAATTTAAACCTGGTACACTTGGCGTGTTTTGCTTCATATCGTATATACAATTTGAATACGCTTCTTATTGTTATGGCTCTATGATTTTTAGTTCCATCATTCACACAAGACTTCAATTTGCCGCAATTTATGCGGTAGAGTATTGCAAACCAAAAATAAGAAAACATTTTGACAGCTGACAGTTTAAGGTTATCAACATTGCCTTGAAAGAGAAGATTTCACGTTCAAGCAGGAAAATTCAGCCAAATTATTAAGCAGCAGTTTAGCAGTCTATTGGTTCTCCTGAAAAGATGCTAATTTCGAGTATGGTTCTTCTGTGAAAGTGCCACAGATATACAAAAATTTAAGTGCATTTTTACAATACCAAAACAAAACTCGTCAGTTACCTGGCAGTAATCTTAATATTCGTATAATAAAAACGAAGCGAAAGCGTAACGCCGGCGAAGTCTATAATTCATACAAGACTTCGTAAACGTACCGCTTTGGCGATACGTATGCGAACCGCGAACGGAAATGTTAGAATAAGAACAGTAGAATTAAAAACGTAGTAATGCCTTTGAATTGGTACTACTTACGTTTGGAGCTCGCAAAAAAGTAGCGTTTACGTAGCATCAACGTGGTCCACTTTTGCTCCGCTAAAATCGTATCCTTTATCCTTTAAGTGATTTAAATAAAAGATTGCATTTTAAATTTGATTATGATTTATATTAAATTTTTAACTATTTCATGTATATTACACTCAATTTACTGTTAGAACAGTGGATGCAGTAATCTTTAAGTCAGGAGGGTTGGTCTTACCCAACATCACACGTCCAGTTTTCACATTCAAGCTCTCCCACATTATTTGGACAATTGGCTCCAGATAAATTTGATGCCCAGGTGAATTTCATGGCCACTAGCTTGATGCCCTTCTCTTCGAAATGTTGGATAATCTTACTGGCAAATCCACGTTGGGCGTCATTAGACTTAACCATGATGAAATTATGCACCTGAAATTTGCTGTCATTGAATACTTGAACTTTGTGATGACTGCATTCCAAAAATTATTAATAAAATATAAAATCAGAAAAAATTTGACAAATTATATGAGGCTATGAGCGCAACAGTGGCCTAACCTTTACTTCGTTGATAAAACAAAAGCACATAACCTGAATCGATACAAGCACAAGTTATTTGCTTTTAATTTTTTAACGAAGTGAGGGTTAGGCCACTATTGCGCTCATAGCCTCATATATTGTTTGTTTACACATTCAATGTATGCATGTGTTATTGAAATTACAGTTCGTAAGCGATTCGCATTAGATACGCAATTTGCGAACCGTAAATTTTACTTAGAGCAACGTACTCTATCAAGCGAGTAATTATTATAAAAAATAACATATTTATGCAAAAAATCAGTCACCTGTCATCTTGGTCATCATTTTTCATCAAATATTTATTTAATTTTATACTTAACTGTCATTCCCCCATCATATGTACATACAAAGTATCAAGTAACAGAAGTGGTTCATGACACCTCATATTATCATCCCATGTTCAATCGATAATTTTGATGTAGTTTAGTCTTTTGATAAAACAATTTTCCAAAATTGTCAGTCCTCTGTCATATATCATTTCAAAATTAAGATAGATATCAGTTCTATGATAAATCTAGTGCTTATCATTTAATCATCTTTAACACAAAATATACTAGTACTATGTCATATTCTCGCCATACTAGTACTTAGTTTGGGGTTGAATGGGTTAATTCAAATCAAATTAAAGCAAAAAGTAGAGAACAAAACTTTAAGATGAAATATATTTCATTTTACTCGATTTATTGCTATGTATATGTTGAAAATATTTACCATTCCTACAACTGTATGGTAGTATGTAGTAGGTAGTATTAGTAGTAGGTAGTAAGAGAAGTAGTAGTAGTAGTAAATAGTAGTATAAGTTGCTTTATCGATGCGTTGATTGTTTGTTATCCTTTAAAATGAATTCTTCGAAATTGAAGTCGTGTTGCATCAACGTTTTCGATAAATTTAATAGTTTATCCCTATCTGGGAAGAATGTTCGAGTGAGTAGCTATGGTTGCTCAGAGGTTTTTTGTAATATCTTATGTTGTTGTTGATTTTTGTTGTTCACTCAACAGTTGCTGTTGTTGTTGCAGTTGTTAATAGTTAAGCTTCTGGCAAAAAAAGTATCATATCTCTTCCTTAGAAAAGTGCATCAATGACTTCATGATTGGAATTTACTTGAAAAATTGCAATTTTTAAAGTTGTATACTAAGAAATTGGCAACATCTGTCTTGCTGGATTGCGAATTTTTCATAAAGTGAGGTAGGACATTTTACTTAATGTTTTTTTGATAATCAATGCCAAAGTGCTTTAGTGTAGTTAATTGAGTTTTGGCCAAAAATTTCTCAAGTGAGCCACCTAAAAATCTAAAAAAGCCTTTAAAAATAATTAAATTTTGCCATGTGTTGAGGAGACTGTAATGTTTCCCGTTTTTCAGTTTAGCAAAAATATGACCCAAGTCCATCTCATCCAATACCGTATAACGTGAGTGGCAAAAAAATTCTATGCAAATGGTTAAAAAAACTTTAAGTCAAATAAAATACAAGTTTTGCGTATTTGGAGCTTTTGGTAAGATATGATTAACTTGATTAGAAAAATTTAAACGTGTATCAAAGAAAACACCAAGATCACGAATTTGGTCAACCCTAGTTAAAGAAACATCATCAACACTATACGAATAAGACAAAGGAGCATTTATCTTAGAAAAAGTTCCACATACAGAAACATTCAACGAAAAACTATTGTTTTTAAACTAAGTGACTACCTTACTTAATTCTATTTGGAGAGTGACAGTATCAGAGAAATGTTTCAATTTATAATAAATTTTTCAAATCATCAGCATAAAATAAGAACTGGACAGCACAGAAACATGTTGAAATATTGTTGATATGTAAAATAAAAAGAAGAGGACCAAGTATACTGCCCTTTGGTACTCCAGACGTTGCCAGAAAATGTTGGGAATAAGCATGATCTATGGCAACCAAAAGAGAACCGCAGAATGAAACCCAAGCTTTGCTAATTTTGAAATAAGTTGACAATGTGAAACTTTGTCAAAAGCTTTAGAAATATTCGAATATATCACATCCACCTGACCGCCATCTTCAAAAGAATTTATGCAGTACCTTGTAAATAAGCTAAGATTTGTTAAAACAGACCTACCAGGGAAAAAGTCACATTCATAGGGACAGATTAAATCTTTAGCAGCAAAAAGCAACTTGTCTCTAAGAATTTTTTATTGTAAAAAATTTTTGAATTGTTAGTGATCTTTGAAATTGGCCGATAATTTTCAACATTACTTTTATTACCTGATTTAAAATTAGAAAATATTACGGAGATTTTCCATTTATCTATAAATACACTAGAAGCCAGTGATTTGTTAAAAATTTGTAAAAGTGGAATGGATATTGATTTAGCACACTTTAAAATCAAATGGAAGCTAAGTCTATCAAGATCTGATTCAAAAGAGGTATTTAAGTCTGCTATACCTTGTTCAACATCATCTAGGGTTAAACTGATATCACCAAAATTTAAAACCGTATTATGATTATCAGACACTATATGACTACTATGAAAATTATATTTGTCAAAGTTTTCAATAACTAAATATGTGATTCTTTGCTCAAATGCACGTCAAGATTAAAGTACTTTGCATAATAAAGCAAAGCAATTAAATAATTTCATGTCCCTCTATCAAATATGTTATTTTTATGAATTGATCATTTCCGGAAACGTTACTTAAATAAGGTTTAACCATGTAATTTTAGATATATTCCTTAAAAATACCGAAGTCATATTCAAAAGCTTTAGTTCTATGCATATACAATAAATTTCAATATTAAAGTCATTAAAAAAGTTTTATATCCTAAATTTCAAACTTCAAAAAGTAACTTTTTTTAGATTAGATATCATGTATTTTACTTATATATAGTATAATAATATCATAATAATATAATTTTTTATTAATTTTTTAATGTATTATTGATAAATATATACTTTGCCATTATATTATGCAAAAAAACAATCACAAGTATTTTTTGGCCATTTCATGAGCTTTTCAAAAACTTTCCCGAAATGACTATTTGGAGTGAAAGCTCTGATGAAAAGCAATATAGCAAAGAAAATTATTAATTCTGTGCTTCCTGCACTACAGGGTTTGTTAAACACAGATTAAGCTACTTGCCATGGTAATTGCTTGAGATGTATTTTGTCAAAAAATTAATCTTAAAGTTTCTCACCTTTGTGATTTTGAGCCAAATACTCGTATGTTTGTATGTGTGTTTGCGGAATTTCTAGTGAACGCCATTATATATTGCTCAGAGAAATCTCTTAAAGCAATAAGCGCCTCTGTATGCAACTTTGTAAAAATGATTACCTTGGGTTTTTCAATTATCTTTTAGCTTTAATTATTTACTATTTTGCGCGAAACCAATTTAATTGTTTAAAGTTAATTAAGAATCAGTCTGCCAATCGGAAGTCTACGCGTCGTTCTTTCGAGCCTCGAAGAATAAATTACGAACTTCAGAACTCAAAAATTTACTATAAAAATACCGCGACTTCAGTGAACAGTTCACTTTTATCGTAAACAGTAGTTTCGAAATGTTCCGTTTTCTCGTACTCTCAGTCTTTGTGGTTTGTGCTTTTGGTAATAGTTTATTGCCAAGATCACCCAACGGTCGTATTGTTGGCGGTAAGGACACCACCATAGAAAAGCATCCTTATCAAGTTTCGATAAGAGGACCAAGCGGCGAACATGGATGCGGAGGTAGCATTTTAAGCAGTAGGAAGATACTTACTGCTGCGCATTGCTTTGAACATGAGCCAGATGATGTGCAGCTTACAATTCAATATGGAATCACAAAAATAGGAACAAACGAAAATGTAATTTCTGTTGCAAACGTGATAAGACACCCCGACTACGATACCGATGCCATAACCAACGACGTTTGTGTCCTTTTATTGAATGACGATATTCCCTTTAGCAATTCGTCAAAACCTATTGAACTTGCAAAAGAAGAACCAAAAGCTGGAGCAAAAGCTGTTGTCACTGGCTGGGGTTTCCTAAGCTTAGATGAATATGAAAATACAGAAGTACTGCAAGAAGTTGAGGTAAAAATTATTGATGGGGAAGCATGTAAAATTTCTTACGCCAAAGAGGACAAAATAGTTGATAACACTATGGTGTGTGCTGGCGTTAGCGGGGGTGGCAAAGATGCATGTAAGAATGACTCTGGTGGTCCATTAGTTATCGATAACAAACTTGTTGGTGTTGTTTCGTGGGGCATAGGATGTGCTGAAGCAGAATATCCAGGTGTGTATGCCAATGTTGCTGAATTAAGGGATTGGATCGATTCAAAATAAAACTATTTAACTGTTATTTGAAATGTTATGTAAAACAAGCTGATATTAAAGCTTAATTAATAAATTGTTAATTTGCATTTGAATATATGTGTTTTGTTTTGTACTGTGCGAAACATCAAATGGATGTAGAAAGTCAAATACTAAGCAAAAATTGGAATCCTACACTTGGATATAGAAGAATGACTTAGTAGGGGTAAGTAGGGTAAAGTGGGAAGTGGGGTAAAGTGGCAAATGCCCCTTTTCGGGCAAACTAGCAAAATATAGCTGTCATGCGCTTCTGACATGTACTTGCAATGACCGTAAGCAAATCTTTATGGTATAGCGATACGTGCATACGTATTTTTGTGATCTCTGGAATCATGTTAAGTTTTTAAGTGATTTTGAAATTTCATTTTGAAATTTTTAAGCATCGATATTTTTACTGTTTCTGGAGATAAACTGATTGTAAGTACACAAAAATATTCTTTGTAGTCTTAGTTTTGATATCGCAAAAGGATTTCGTGTAATTCGCAGAGTGAAAGAATGAAGCTCTCATTTTTTGCAAAATGTATCGGGGTAAAGTTGGAAATTTTTTATGGGGTGAAATGGGAAATGTTATAGCGAGTTGCAAAAAGCAGCTGAGAAACGTTTAGCAAATAAACGGAAGAAAGAGGGAAGCGAATCACAAAAAATAGAGTACCAGGAGCAAAAAAGCACCACCAGCAAAGAAAGCGTCAAAGAAGAAACAAAGAAGTTCTAGCTCAGATGAAGATCGTGATTTTTGCACCATTTGCATGGAACTCATGCCCGAAATCATGACGAGACACAATACCATCAAATGCGCCCATTTCACTTGAAATGCGTTAATCTCACTACAAGCTTCTTTTATTACTAACACTGTGACTCGGACTTTGATGTTTCATCAGATAACGACGAATATGCTACTATTACACAAATTTTTTTAAACACATTTTTTCATATATTTTTTTCCAGCAAAATCATTATTTCTATTCATATTTACTCCTATGGGTGTGTTCCTTGAACCCTTTTTGACTTACAATAAAGATATTAGAACTTTTTTCCAACATTTGTATTAATTTTTATGAGTTTTGAAAGTTTCCCACTTTACCCCACGATTTTTAATTTTTGCCATTTTGGGCATCCTCGGTCAAAGCGTCGTACTCAACAGAAAATCCATATTTTCGGTTCGTTTCTTCGGCAAAAATATAGCTTATTAATTTTCTTTATTATAGGAAGTTGAAACATGAAAAAATAAGAAGTTTTGTTCATTTTATGGAGCTTCGAAAAAAAATTTCCCACTTTGCCCTATATTTATTTACTTTTATTTAGCAATCGTTTTGTAAGTATTATTTGATCAAATCTGATCGCGTTGCACCATGTCGAGACTTCTTAATAGCACACGGAGGAAAAAAATAAACACTACTTTATTTGCATTGAATTTTAGTACATAGAATTTCAAGACACTAAAGCTTAAACTCCTCAATGAAATAATCATTTTTTTGAAAACATTAAAGTGATAATATGTACATTACTGTAAAGTTCAAACAAAATAAACAATAAGCAGCTGAAATCAAAAATAATCGAAAATTTTCGGAAAATTTGGCAACAATCAGAAATTAGCGAAAACTCTGAAAAAATCGGCGAGATCCTCGAAAATATCGAAGGATGCCGCTCTAGTTTAAGCGTAGTATCCCAGTTTTTTCACGTTTTTTCTTTTTTCACAAGATACCAAGTTTCTTTTTCGAGGGTCGGAACCCAAGTATTTTTGTCACTGGAGATTAAGGAAGCAGCCTTACACAGAGCGAAGAAAAAAGCATAATTTGCGTTTTTTAAGGAGATTCTACAACGTTCTTTAGTGTTTTGACTACGTTTCGCAGCTGATTTGAATTTTACTACATTCCGTAGTGTTTTAACCCTTTCGGTTATTCTATGCCATATGGCATAGCCGCTTTTCAAAGTCTGTTTGAAGTCATAAAACTTGAAAGTTAATTTTTTTTTAATTTTTCTTATTTTTCTCAAATGTTTTGAGTAGAAGATAAAAAGAATGAACGACAGTATCCAATGACGTATTTTGCAAAAAAGATCACTTTATACTTTTATTATTTTTATAAAACACATAGTATTAATTGAAAATTTTATGTACGTCATTAAGAAGCTGAATATTGGTTTAATAAGTGTTAAAAAATGTAGATCTCTAACATGATTCAATAATGCTGTACGATTTTTTTATTTCGCATTATGCCATATGGCATAGATTTTACCCAAAGGTGCTATAATATTTCATGTGGTTGGAAAGAACTGCATTGGTTGGAAGGTGTTTTTATTCATAGATTTTGTGTCTAATTAAAATAACAATTTTCAAAGAGTTAACTAATCCAGATGTTGGAAATAACTTCAGTTTTTTAAGCAAAGGTCCTCGCTATAGAGTTATGCGATAGAAATTGTCTATGTACGCGCACTTCCGGTTCCGATATACATATGCATTTTCTCGGACAGTAACCGACTCTGAAATCTTAAATGATGTTTTAAATTTATTCAAAGCTTGTCTGAAAGTGATTTGAATTTCTCCAAGCCTTATCCAGGAGAAATTATATGACTCTTATCTGGAAACTAAGACACGGGGCTTATGAAGGCAATAAAAACTCAGGTCCTGCCCCGCTTTGGCAAGACCTAGACTGAAATGGATTGGTCACCCGTTTTTCAGTTCCTTAAAGGAACAAAAATTCACCTGAGTGACATAAAAAGATTTGCGGTCTGACAGGATCTTACAGTTTAGACAAACACCCAAATGAAAGGACCAGAGTTCATGAATAGACTATAATAAGAGAGTTTGTGGTATCACAATGGACCCCTGCTATATATATATGGCATTATTGCTGCCACCCTAGCCTTACCTTACTTTGGCCAAGAGAGGGGCAAAACACACTTCCAGAAGCCTTCTGCGAAGTGAACAACATCTTTAAAAATAAATTAATTCGGAAATGGGAAGAAAAAAGCCTTATCAACTAGTGAGGACCCAAAGAAAAGTTCTTGCTTGCAGCAGACGAAAATACTTTAGTATGGGAAGCAATTTTAAACATCAGTAGAAAAATATAAAAATCTACACTGAAACGATGAGGATATCCTTTAAAACGTGTAAAAGCCTCGAAAACCCCGCAAACTCTTAATAGTTTTCAAAATTAATACGAACTTCGACAGTTTTACGAGTTGACGAGGCTTTCGATGCTTTTTAACACGACACGTTTTAAGGAATACCCTAAAAGTCAGGACACTATACAGATACTTATTTACTTCCCAAAAAGATGGGCCCGGTAAACAACAATGTCAAGAGGACTTGGAAGAAGCAGAGCATATGCTGTGTACTTACCGTGCAGTAATCAGATGTATAATTAAGTACCCAGGTTCCGGGTTTCTGATTCCAATACAAAGACGAAATCTTTAAACAGTCTAGAGCTGTTCTGATTGGGAAAAAGGATGTACAAAATATATTTTAGATCAGGATGAAGTTCATAGCCTTTAAAATAAAAGTAATCATAACAATTTATTTGGGGAAAATTTAGATGCAAAAGATAATATTGGACCGGAATGAGGTTGCACACCCATTATTTCAAAAAACCCTTTAAAGTCCGATTAATATGGAATGAATATAGAAACTATGGAGCGCTCTAATCTTAAAATAATCAAAAAAATCCAAATTGTTTGCTCTTCTAGGATTAAGAGTAGGGTATTTCTTATACGGCCTCGACCTATAATATGGCAAAACACCTTTTTAAAGTTTTTTTAATTGAAAATCTTTAATATGATATGATTTGATATGATATTTAAGCACAAAATCATTGGAATTATATTAAAAATTTATATGTATTTATTACCTTTCAGTACATTTCTTGCCATATGGCATGACTACTAAAAACCACTTTTGAAACAAAAGTTTTTAAAAATTATTTTCAATTACTGTTAACATGTAGTAAGAAAATGCACAGCAACGATTTTTAAAGTCAAAAGGGAAGAAAAAGTTCCGAAAGGGTCAACTACGTTTCGTTCCTGATTTGGATTTAACAACGCTCCAAGAACTTATTTGTATGGTGCGTTGCTAAATCACTCACGAACGTGGTCAAGCGTTGTTAAATCCAAATCAGCAACGAGACGTAGTTAAAACACCACAGAACGTAGTAAAATCCAAATCACTCACAAACGTTGTAGAAGCTAATTTCAAAAGAAATTTCAGTCAACCTCACAATAATGATGACAGTGGCTGAGTTCGTTAACGTCCGCATATATCACACGACAGGATCCAAGTTCAAATCTCCCCAGTACCAAATAAAAAATGAAAATTAAAAAAGAAAAAAGAAAATAACATCAGTTTCATTGTTGTTGACAGAAAAAAATTAGAATTAAAAAAATTGTAAAAAAAAATTATGTTTTCTTTTGTATTTTATTTAGCAACCCGCGTTGTTAAATCACACACAAACGTAGTGGAAACTCATTTAGCAACGTGCGTTTTTAAAAGTGCTACGAACGAGCCATGCTCAAAATTATGGTCGCAATGTTGTTAAAATAACCACATTTCTGCCACTTTTGACAATGTTGTTTTCTCTGTATTGCGGCACACCATGATGTTTCAATTCTTCCATTACAATCGATCGGGGCTATTTTAAGTTTTTCAAATAAAGACCTGCGGATCTCCTCTTTCTTTAGCTTAAGCACATACATTTTTTTTTGCCTCAGATTGTTCAGTGGGACGTATAATAGCGGCAAGTTTTAGTCGAATCAGCGCGACAAGAAGATGGTGATCGGAGGCTAAGTCAGCGGCCCTCTTTACTCGTACGTCCATAAGACTCCCTCTCCATTTTCTACTAAGGCAGAAGTAGTCGATTTGGTTTTCATTGATATTGTCTGGAGACATCCAAGAGCTTTATGGCATGCTTTGTGTGGGAAAAGCGTACCTCCAACAACAAGACCAGCTGTAGTGCAGGCGTCAATGAGAAGCTCTGCCAACTCGGTTGGCGCGTATGCCTGGAAGATGGTAATATTTCTAGCGGGGGTTCGAAATTTGCTCCAAATGAGCCTTTCGCTTACAGGTTTCCATTCCATTACTGAATTTTTACTTAATAAAATTCTAACTCCATCCCTGTGGATATCATTTTATGCTCTTCCGGATTATAAAAACTTTTCGCCATCAGGTAGTACATATTTGCAGGCAACGTTCCATCTAAACTCGCTTAATCCCAATATTTCAAGGTTAAATTTGTGGAGTTCTCTTACCGTTTCATGTATTTTGCCTGTATCATTAAGAGTTCGGACATTCCAATTGCCGATGCGTGTTCGAGTTTTCATCGAAAAGATTTTAAAATTTTGATGAACCATATTGGTTCCGATTATAGGAGAATTCTGGCGGGTAGCACTTGGAGAGATATTTTCCATCGTTTTACGATCCATGCTTCATTAATATAATCTTCTAGGCATCGCCCCACGCAGTAAGTTTTTAAGCTTAAGGCTGGATCCGGCAAGAGCTGCAAATCTAGTGGCCAAATTCATTTTCAATAACAGCCGCCCAATTTAGACCAGACACTGATCTGAGAGCCGCCCACTCTGGGTCAGACGCTTCAGGATTTCGACAAGATGCTTATTTTAAGGGGGCATTGACTCGCCTTGTCAGTGCCAGTTACGGGCACTGTGAGTTCTCCTTCAAGGCGCGACTCTTTCCAACGTTTTTTGCTCGACATAGGGGGCTTAAATGAAAAAAATATCATAAACAAAGTCGATTTATTTTTCGACAAGTAATTCGCTTGAACTTTTTCAGAATTTTAGGTCCTGTTATGTGCGCGTAAAGTGCCATTAAGACTTTTTAAACCATTCTGTCGGCACGACCTTCGTACGATTTTTTTGAATTTTACTCCGGAATATTTGTTACATATCCCGCTATCTTGCCTTATGTGACGCTATGGTGTGCTCAAAACCAAATGTATTTATCATCTTTTTCAGATGGGGAATCTAGTTACAGTTTTCATGATGAGTCTGATGGTCATTTTTTGTAATTCGTTAACTACAAAAGAAAACTAATAAGGGTGGCATCTTTGGCCTGGCCAAAAACTAAATACCCTACACTGCATTTCAAGTAGATTATTAGGGGAGTATAAGAACAAATTGCTTATATGGGAAGTGCCACGCCCTCACCGCATGCATTTATAGATCCAAGTGTTTGAGTGTAATTTGGTTGGGTTATCTCAAAAAACGCTTTCCGTATAGCATTTTGAAACTTTTGTTTATATGGGAGGTGCCACACCCTCTAGTCCGAATTCGCCTAGTTTTTGCTCAGAGCTTATATTCACTTTTTTTAGTATTTATGTGTATTTTACTTCTGTTATTGCGAATAATGCTGTTATTATTGCATTTTCAATATATTTTTTGTATGGGCGGTAGGCGTGGCCGTTGACCAATTTCGCTCATTTTCAATCCCCCGAGCTAGTTTTTACGACGGAGGCTGTGCACCAAATTTAATTGAATTATATTGCTCAGTTTTCCCAAAAAATGTCTTTCCACACACACCCAGCCAGCCAGACAGACAGACGGACATGGCTACATCGACTCAGGAGGTGACGCTGATCAAGAATATATATACTTTTCTATATCTGCCACGCCTCCTTCTCTGCGTTACAAACGGAAGGACAAAGTGAATATACCCTGGGTGCAAGGTATAACTAGTAAGGGTGTAAATTTTGGCCTGGCCAAAAAATAAATACCCTACACTGCAGTATTTTGAAAATTTTGCTTATATGGGAGGTGCCACGCCCTCTTGTCCGAGTATACCCAGTTCTTGTTCAGAGCTTGCATTTATATTTTTTAGTGTCAGAGTGAAATTTAGTTGGATTATCTCAAAAAACTCTTTCAGTATAGCATTTTGAATCTTTTGCTTATATGGGAGGTCCCACGCCCCCTTGTCTGATTTCACCCAATTTTTTCTGAGAGCTTTCATTTATAATTTTTAGTGTCTGAGACAAATTTGGTTCGAATATCTCAAAAAACGCTTTCAGTATAGCGTTTTGAAGCTTTTGTCTATATGGGAGGTGCCACGCCCCCTTGTCTGATTTCACCCAATTTTTTCTGAGAGCTTTCATTTATACTTAGTGTCTGAGTCAAATTTGGTTCGAATATCTCAAAAAACGCTTTCAGTATAGCGTTTTGAAGCTTTTGCTTATATGGGAGGTGCCACGCCCTCTTGTCCGAATTCGCTCAGTTTTTTATCAGAGCTTGCGCTTACAATTCGTAGTACTTATGTGTATTGTGGTTGCATTGTCGTGAAAAATACTCCTAAAATTGCATTTTGAATAAATTTTTTGTATGGGCGGTAGGCGTGTCCGTTGACCGATTTCGCTCATTTTCAATCCCCCGAGCTAACTTTGACGACGGAGGCAGTGTACCAAATTTCATTGAATTATCTTGCCCAGTTTTCCCAAAAAGTGTATTTCAACACACAGCCAGCCACCCAGCCAGCCAGCCAGCCAGCCACCCAGCCAGACAGACGGACATGGCTATATCGACTCAGGAGGTGACGCTGATCAAGAATATATATACTTTTCTATACCTGCCACGCCTCCTTCTCTGCGTTGCAAACGGAAGGACAAAGTGAATATACCCTGGGTGTAGGGTATAAAAAGATGAAAAATGCATATAATGTAATACCTTTTAATCTTACGTTCTTGGAGTCATGAAAAAAGTGCCGGATGTGGAAGTGACATTTTTATATGCAACTTCTGTACCAAATAAACATGTGAGGCAATATGGACTATATCGATACCTTAGAGCGCTATAGTCCTATCTCCATTTTTCCAATTGTTGGGAAATGAAAAAAGAAGATTTCAAACAGTGGTAATTTAGGATTGGCTGCTATTTTGATATAACGATACATGCAATATTTTTACCTATAGTATCTTTTAACATAATTTAATGTTTTTAACCAATTTAATTAATTTCTAACGAAATCCCAGCCAATTTATAGTGTGTCATTACTTTTGCCCTTACATAAAATTCCACTACTATTGAAAAAAACGACGTATTTAGTACATTTTTTGAAATTTTTCCACTAAAATGTCGTAAAAAGTCATGATACGCGTAGAAAACACGAAAAAAACGAATTTTTTTTTTTTTTTTTTTTTGAATTTTTGAATTTTTGGTTCTGACAAACAAGAGTGGAGCCTTGGGTTTAACCAAATTTGTTCACTAAAATGTCGCAAATAGTCACGAAACGTGAAGAAAATGCGAAAAAACGAAGAAATTTTTTTAAAAATGTGACTTATTTGAATATTCAGTGGAGATAGGACAGTAGCGCTCTTGAAAAAATTACAGTTTGGAGATAGAATTTTTCTTAATTATCGAATATTTTCGCATTTAAGTGGTATTTTGACATCACACAGTTTTCCACACGGTAAAGAAGCCCACAGTGATGCCATAACTGTAAAAATCTCAAAATCGCAAAAAGTGGAGATAGGACTATAGCGCTCTAAGGTATCGATATAGTCCATATAACACTACACTTTTTATACCCTACACCCAGGGTATATTCACTTTGTCCTTCCGTTTGTAACGTAGAGAAGGAGGCGTGACAGACATAGAAAAGTATATATATTCTTGATCAGCGTCACCTCCTGATTTGATATAGCCATGTCCGTCTGGCTGGCTGGCTGGCTGGCTGGCTGGCTGGCTGGCTGGCTGGCTGGCTGGGTGGCTGGCTGTGTTGAAATACACTTTTTGGGAAAACTGAGCAAGATATTTCAATGAAATTTGGTGCATTGCCTTCGTCGCCAAAGTTAGCTCGGGGGATTGAAAATGAGCGAAATCGGTCAACGGACACACCTACCGCCCATACAAAAAATATATTCAAAATACAATTTTAGCAGTATTTTTCACGACAGTGCAACCAAAATACGCGCAAATTTTAAAAATTGTAAGCGCAAGCTCCGAGGAAAAACTAAGCGAATTCGGACAAGAGGGCGTGGCATCTCCCATATAAGCAAATGCTTAAAAACACTAAACTGAAAGCGTTTTTTGAGATATTCGAACCAAATTTTACTCAGACACTAAGAATTATAAATGAAAGCTATCAACAAAAATTGGGTGAAATTTGACAAGGGAGCGTGGTACCTCCCACATAAGCAAAAGTTTCAAAATGCTATACTGAAACAGTTTCTTGAGATAATCCAACTAAACTTCACTCAAATACTAAATACTATAAATGCACGCTCTAAGCTAAAACTAGACGAACTCGGACAAGAGGGCGTGGCACCTCCTATATAAGCAAAAGCTTGAAAACGCTTTACTGAAAAAGTTTTTCACTCAGACACTAAAAACTATAAATGCAAGCTCTGAACAAAAACTGGGTGAACTCGGACAAGAGGGCGTAGCACCTCCCATTTGAGCAAAATTTGAAAAATACTGCAGTGTAGGGTATTTAATGTTAGGCCAGGCCAAATTTTACACCCTTACTAGTTTTATCTTCATTTTGAGTATTTTCATTTTTTAAATTTTTTTCTTCATCCTGAGATATTTATCTAAAAGTGAATCAGAATAAAGGTAAATTGTTTCTTTTAATGAATGACATAAAATTAATTGTTTTATTTTATGTTTTTTGAGTTTTATTTAAAAAAGAAAGATTGGTGGTCCATATTTCCCTCCCTTACCCTATTGCTACTTTGTTTTTTCTCGGCAAAAAACCTTGCAATCGAAGCGCTATGCAAAAATAGTATAATATCGATACTCACAAAGAAAAACACAGCACATGCAAACAAAGAAATTAGAATTTTTGCATGTGCTGTGTTTTTCTTGTAGCTGTGATTCTCGTCTAATCTATGCTAAAAGTTAAATAAAGTATGCTTGCAGAATTCTAAAATATGTCGGCAAAGCGTCTGATTAGGAATTGACTTATTATAGTTAATTTTGACCTGTGGTGGGTCCCGAAACTAGTAACGTAATTCAGCCTTCCGATACATTTTTTTGCTTTTTTTTATTTATGTGTATTTTTGCCTTGTTTTTTGTGTTTTTATCGGTGTTTTTACTCAAAAACACTGAACAAACTCCTCTGACTTTATATAATTAACCATTCATTTAAAAACGCGATGTCTTTTAAGTGAAATAATGAAATGTACTCACTAGAAAAAAATTATCACTGATCTTTTTTTAGAAAAACAACTTTACAGAAATATGCGACCTCACCGAACGCTAAAATTGCACTATTATAAGCTTTAGGTATTAGCGTTAAGTTTGAACATGAATAACGGTAAATCCTACGTACGCAGTGGAAAATAACCGTGTGGTCCATATTACCCACGTAATCTATATTTCCATCCCTACATCATAAATAAACATTACACTATGCAGCAGCCGCCGCTTTTCAAGACTATCAATATTTATAAGCAAACAACGCGCTTCATATGATGGCAATGGTTCAGTAAACGGTAATGACAGTAGAGCAAACTTAATGAACTTCTTTTGAATAAGCTCCAAACAATATGCACTCCACAATAAGGATTCTAAATAAGAGACGCATGTTCTAGGTTAGATCTTACAAAGGCAGTAAACAAATATTTTATGGTAAAAGGATCTAAAAATGCGGAGCTATTGCGTTTAACAAACGCTAAAAGTGAATAAATTTTGGTAAGATATGATTAACTTGATTAGAAAAATTTAAACGTGTATCAAAGAAAACACCAAGATCACGAATTTGGTCAACCCTAGTTAAGGACACATCATCAACACCATAAAAATAAGACAAAGGAGCATTTTTCTTAGAAAAAGTCATACATATAGAAACATTTACTAAGATTCAACGACAAGCTATTGTTTTTAAACCAAGTGACAACTTTAGAGTAAGTTCGGGTAATGTGGTTACCTTTTTTCTTTTTCGCCAATTTCTACCAAAGTAATGGTAGTAGGTTAGCTTGGTCAATTTATTTTTATTAGTTACTCTATTGTTTTTACTATTATATAATTTATAAACTAAAATATTAACTTCTTCAAGCGTGAGGCCAGATAAATTGACAGTACTTAAAAATAGCTGAAAAAGAAAAGTGATGGGTAATGTGGATCACCTCGTCCATTTCCTAAAGTAATACCGTTATTCGCAACTTTTGTTGACTAAAAATTGTGTTGTATTGGGTGTACAACTTAAAACCCGGAATTTTTTAGCGAAATTTGATGCTTTATTGTGGAAAAATGTTACAATATATTTTATTCAAAGTATTGTCCATTGGAAGCTACAACATTTGCCCATCTTTCAGGCAATTTATGAATTCCATCCCAAAAAAATTGCGCCGGCTTAGCGGCCAAAAATGAATCTATCCAATTTTCGATATCTTGAACTTAAGTGAAGCGTATTCCTGAGAGGGCATTCTGAATCGATCGGAACAAATGATAGTCTGATGGTGCAAGGTCTGGGCTATAAAGTGGGTGAGGCAAAATTTCCCATCCGTTGTTTTCCGTTGTTTTCCAGGTAATTTTTGACTGGGGCAGCAATATGTGGCCGAGCGTTGTCATGATGAAAAATTATTGCTTCGTGTCTGGTCGCATTTTCCGGGCGTTTTTCGATGATGGCACGCTTCAAACGTATTAATTGTGTTCGATAGAGGTCACCTGTGAGCATTACAGAGCAATACCTTGGCACCATGGATATTTGCCTTTGGCTGGGAAGGTCCTGGTTGTCCGGGCTTCATATATGAATGTTTGCGTTTCGGGTTGTCGTAATGGATCCATTTTTGATTTTGGCAGCAGTTTTCTTTGCAAAAAAATGACCCAACAACACCTCCCGCAAATGCTGTCTTTTTCTCCAATTTTCGAAGTTATTCATCGTGAAAAATAATAATGATGCACACAAGATAAAATTGTTTTGTTGACTGATTTTGACAGCTGTCAAATGTACCTTCAAAATGACTTATATATAAAGTTCGAGCTTTCACGATATTTGTTAGTACGGACATCCACCTTAAAATTCCGGTTTTTAAGTTGTACACCCAATATTATTTTAGATTATAATTGCTATACAATAGCTGTAAAGGCTTATTAAAGAATATTTTTTAGTAAGATAAACCAAATTCATACTATCAAAAGAATAAGTCATAAGGAATGCCGAATCATACGTAAAATAGTGCACCATATTACTCAAACCCGGGTATCCCACACAAGTAATTAGCTTTTTAAGGTGTAATAGTAATCAGCGTTAAATAATATGGGGTAGGTCACATTACCCGAAAACATCACTTTTTTGAAATAATCATTAAATATATAAAAGCAATGTAAAATCAGACGTACTTATGCATTTTTTCGTTGAATAATAGCTCCACAAATGCATTAGAGTTATTTGAATTTTAGAAAACAGAGTTCTGAGGAAATTATTTAGCTATTCAGTATGTACTAAAGAAAGTCAATTTGACCTCACAGCTTATATTAAGAAATTGCACACGTGTAAGGAGCATAACAGGAAAGCCGAAGAGCGTAAAAAATATGTTTTTCGAGCGTTAATATGCACAAACAACCAGAATTGTTATATATGGGAAATAAAAGGGTGCACCACATTACCCACATAGTCCACATTACCCACATAGTCCACATTACCCTAACTTACTCTATTTAATTCTATTTGTAGAGTGACACATTAGAGAAATGTTTCACTTTACATACATTTTTAAATCATCAGCATACAATAAGAACTGGACAGACGAGAAACATGTTGAAATATTGTTGATATGTAAAATAAAAAGAAGAGGACCAAGTATACTGCCCTTTGGTACTCCAGACGTTGCCAGAAAATGTTGGGAATAAGCATGATCTATGGCAACAAAAGAGAACCGCAGAATGAAACCCAAGCTTTGCTAATTTTGAAATAAGTTGACAATGTGAAACTTTGTCAAAAGCTTTAGAAATATTCGAATATATCACATCCACCTGACCGCCATCTTCAAAGGAATTTATGCAGTACCTTGTAAATAAGCTAAGATTTGTTAAAACAGACCTACCAGGGAAAAAGTCATGTTGATAGGGACAGATTAAATCTTTAGCAGCAAAAAGCAACTTGTCTCTAACAATTTTTTAAAAAAATTTTGAGATGTTAGTGATCTTTGAAATTGGCCGATAATTTTCAACATTAATTTTATTACCTGATTTAAAAATAGAAAATATTACGGAGATTTTCCGTTTATCTATAAACACACTAGAAGCCAGTGACTTGTTAAAAATTTGTAAAAGTGGAATGGATATTGATTTAGCACACTTAAAAATCAAATGGAAGCTAAGTCCATCGAGATTTGATTTAAAAGAAGACTTTAAGCCTGCAATACCTTGTTCAACATCATCTAGGATTAAACTGATATCACCAAAATTTAAAACCATATTATGATTATCAGACACAATATGACTACTATGAAAATTATATTTGTCAAAGTGATGGCATGTGATTCTTTGCTCAAATGCACGTCAAGATTAAAGTACTTTGCATAATAAAGCAAAGCAATTAAATAATTTCATGTCCCTCTACCAAACATGTTATTTTTATGAATTGATCATTTCCGGGAACATTACTTTAATAAAGTTTAACCATTTAATTTTAAATATCTTCCCAAAAAAAAACGAAGTCATATTCAGAAGCCCTAGTTCTATGCATGTACAATAAATTTCAATATAAAAGTCATTAAAAAAGTTTTATATCCTAAATTTCAAACTTAAAAAGTATTTTTTTTAGATTAAATATCATGTATTCAAATTATATAATAATATCATAATAATACGTGTATATTTTTTTATTCATTTTTTAATGTATTACACAGGCCCACAAAAAAAAAAAGTACCATGCGCGAAAGATCAGACCACCTGAACTTTATGTTTTCGGGGTCGCTGAATACGAATATGGTGCCAGAATAGCGAAGTTGGTTCGGGTTTTTTCAGAAATCAAAAATAATGCTGAAAATTACTGATTTTTGCTGGTTTCTGTAAAAACGCGAACCAACTTCGCTAATCTGGCACCATATTCGGATTCAGCGACCCCGAAAACATAAAGTTCAGTTGGTCTGATCTTTCGCGCAGGGTACTTTTTTTTTTTTGGCCTGTGCACAGGACTAAAAGAAAAAATTTCCTGCGCGAAGGATCAGACCACCTGAACTTTATGTTTTCGGGGTCGCTGAGTCCGAATATGGTGTCAGAATAGAGGAGTTGGCTCGAGTTTTTTCAGAAATCAGAAATAATGCTGAAAAAATCTCAAATTTTTCAGCATAATTGGTGCTTTCTGAAAAAACCCGAACCAACTTGGCTATTCTGGCACCATATTCGGATTCAGCGACCCCAAAAACATAAAGTTCAGGTGGTCTGATCTTTCGCGCATGGTACTTTTTTTTTTGTGGGCCTGTGTTATTGATAAATATATACTTTGCCATTATATTATGCAGTATTATTTGGCCATTTCATGAGCTTTTTAAAAACTTTCCCGAAATGACTTTTTGGAGTGAAAGCTTTGATGAAAAGTAATATAACAAAGAAAGTAATTAATTTTGTGCTTCCTAAGTACATTACAGGGTTTGTTAAACACAGATTAAGCTACTTGCCATGATAATTGCTTGAGATGTATTTTGTCAAAAAATTAATCTTAAAGTTTCTCACCTTTGTGATTTTGAGCCATATACTCGTATGTTTGTATGTGTGTTTGCGGAATTTCTAGTGAACGCCATTATATATTGCTCAGAGAAATCTCTTAAAGCAATAAGCGCCTCTGTATGCAACTTTGTAAAAATGATTACCTTGGGTTTTTCAATTATCTTTTAGCTTTAATTATTTACTATTTTGCGCGAAACCAATTTAATTGTTTAAAGTTAATTAAGAATCAGTCTGCCAATCGGAAGTCTACGCGTCGTTCTTTCGAGTCTCGAAGAATAAATTACGAACTTCAGAACTCAAAAATTTACTATAAAAATACCGTGAATTCAGTGAACAATTCACTTTTATCGTAAACAGTAGTTTCGAAATGTTCCGTTTTCTCGTACTATCAGTCTTTGTGGTTTGTGCTTTTGGTAATAGTTTATTGCCAAGATCACCCAACGGTCGTATTGTTGGCGGTAAGGACACCACCATAGAAAAGCATCCTTATCAAGTTTCGATAAGAGGACCAAGTGGTAATCATGGATGCGGTGGTAGTATTTTAAGCAGTAGGAAGATACTTACTGCTGCGCATTGCTTTGAATATGAGCCAGATGATGTGCAGCTTACAATTCAATATGGAATCACAAAAATAGGAACAAACGAAAATGTAATTTCTGTTGCAAACGTGATAAGACACCCCGACTACGATACCGATGCCATAACCAACGACGTTTGTGTCCTTTTATTGAATGACGATATTCCCTTTAGCAATTTGTCAAAACCTATTGAACTTGCAAAAGAAGAACCAAAAGCTGGAGCAAAAGCTGTTGTCACTGGCTGGGGTTTCCTAAGCTTAGATGAATATGAAAATACAGAAGTACTGCAAGAAGTTGAGGTAAAAATTATTGACGGGGAAGCATGTAAAATTTCTTACGCCAAAGAGGACAAAATAGTTGATAACACTATGGTGTGTGCTGGCGTTAGCGGGGGTGGCAAAGATGCATGTAAGAATGACTCTGGTGGTCCATTAGTTATCGATAACAAACTTGTTGGTGTTGTTTCGTGGGGCATAGGATGTGCTGAAGCAGAATATCCAGGTGTGTATGCCAATGTTGCTGAATTAAGGGATTGGATCGATTCAAAATAAAACTATTTAACTGTTATTTGAAATGTTATGTAAAACAAGCTGATATTAAAGCTTAATTAATAAATTGTTAATTTGCATTTGAATATATGTGTTTTGTTTTGTACTGTGCGAAACATCAAATGGATGTAGAAAGTCAAATACTAAGCAAAAATTGGAATCCTACACTTGGATATAGAAGAATGACTTAGTAGGGGTAAGTAGGGTAAAGTGGGAAGTGGGGTAAAGTGGCAAATGCCCCTTTTCGGGCAAACTAGCAAAATATAGCTGTCATGCGCTTCTGACATGTACTTGCAATGACCGTAAGCAAATCTTTATGGTATAGCGATACGTGCATACGTATTTTTGTGATCTTTGGAATCATGTAAAGTTTTTAAGTGATTTTGAAATTTCATTTTGAAATTTTTAAGCATCGATATTTTTACTGTTTCTGGAGATAAACCGATTGTAAGCGCACAAAAATATTCTTTGTAGTCTTAATTTTGAAAGAATGAAGCTCTCATTTTTTGCAAAATGTATCGGGGTAAAGTTGGAAATTTTTTATGGGGTAAAGTGGGAAATGTTATAGCGAGTTGCAAAAAGCAGCTGAGAAACGTTTAGCAAATAAACGGAAGAAAGAGGGAAGCGAATCACAAAAAATAGAGTACCAGGAGCAAAAAAGCACCACCAGCAAAGAAAGCGTCAAAGAAGAAACAAAGAAGTTCTAGCTCAGATGAAGATCGTGATTTTTGCACCATTTGCATGGAACTCATGCCCGAATTCAAGACCAGACACAATACCATCAAATGCGCCCATTTCACTTGAAATCCGTTAATCTCACTACAAGCTTCTTTTATTACTAACACTGTGACTCGGCTATGAAACGTAGTCAAAACACTCACGAACATTGTAGAAGCTAATTTCAAAACAAATAGACTTTCAGTCAACCTCACAATAATGATGACAGTGGCTGAGTTCGTAAGCGTCCGCATATATCACACGACAGGATCCAAGTTCAAATCTTCTCAATACCAAATAAAAAATTATTTATTTAAAGCAAAAATTGAAAATTGAAAAAGAAAAAAGAAAGTAACATCGAGGAGATTATTTTCGGATTTGTTCATATAGGTTTTAGGAGTTTTTCTCACTTTTGAGCCGGTGTCGGAAATCTTCTAGGCCGCATACATTGTACAATAATCTCTATAATATTAATACGCCACAAAACTTTGACTCCCTTTTCCAGCCGATTTAATGAACTGATTCAAGTAAAACTTATACTATTGAATATGTGTAGCTTGCCTTCACAGTACAAATATAGTTTTATGTTAAAAGTGGGCGATGCCACGCCCTTAAATAGAAAATACGCTCTCACAGTTGAACCACTGCAACAATTTCCATCAAATTCGGTATGAAGATAGGGTTAACATTAAGGAAAGATAATATAACATTTTGATTTTCAAGTGGGCTGTGCCACTAAAAGTCAAAATTCGGCCACAAGGCGAACCTACTTAGTCTAAATAAATTTTTGAAGTTTACATTGGAAAAGATGGATATTGGAACGAAAAGAAAGTTAATATCAATGAAAAGTTCTAAAAAGTATCTTTGAGCAATATTTTATGTTGATTGTCATGACATTATATCGCTCTATTAAATATAATATTCAATATTGCAATCTTCTAAAATTTGTTTTGCAATCTTCTTAAGCTGATTTCAGCATTTTGCGATCTTCTTAAAATTTCTTATTTAGTGTATGTGCTTTGAAAATGCCTCAATATAGCGAAGCAAAGATGACTCAGGATCCAGATATGCTTGAGAATAATGTCAAGACGCGAGTATTTTTTTTAAAGACTATTTTCGGAATATGTATTGTATATTGGAATTTCTCGTGAAAGTAACAAAATATTACTGAAAATTGAAACAACCTGTGAATTGTCAAAATATTAGAAAATAAATATTTTTAAAGTGTCGAAAAATAAACAATGACATTTTTAACTGTTTTTATTACATAGAAAAAGTTACGATGAGCGACGATCAATCCAAATCAAGGTAAGTGTTAAAAAACATTGAAACACTCCAACGTTAACTCAAATCCTTCTTAATTTCACCATAAAACTCACATATTCACCCCCTTTTTCACATTCAGCAAAAAGAAAGAAAAAAGAGAGAAATCTCCTGAACAAAAGTCCACTGAACCAAAAGCTTCCAAAACTGATCAAAGAGCGACGAAACCCTCAAGAGATGCAGAAAAACCCAGTTCAAGTACAAGAACTAAAAGTAAGGAACGTGATTCGGAGCAATTAGGAAAATCTACTTCTGAACCAAAAAAGGAGATCAAGGCCAAAGATGTTAATAAAGATTATCAATCCAAGTCTGCGTTGGAAGATCCAAACAAAGCAGTACGCAGAAAAAGAAGTGGAAAGTTGCGACGATTTCTCTCTCTAATTCCTAGCGAAGAATCTGTATCTTTTCATAGCATAGTTTCTTCATCTTACTATTCACCGAGCGAAGCTAGTCTCTATCGAAGCGCAGTATCAGTTGATATTCCAGTAACTTTAAACAGTCAACAGTCAGCACATAGCATAAAAAAGGAAGAGTCAGCATACAGCTTAAAGAAAGAAAAGACAGAACAGCATTTAAAAAAGGAACAGTCAGCACACAGCATAAAAAAAGAACAGTCAGAGCAGCCTTTAAACTTGGCACAACGCTTTACACGGCACATTAGTTCACTACTACCAACTGTGAGACCGGGGACAGATGTCCCACAAACAGCAGCTTCGCAACCGCATTCAATAGCAAGACCATCACAAGATGTTAGCGTTCAAACGTTACTAACACTAACTCAACTACAACCGGAAGATGAGCAACCTGCAGTCGAACAACCTCCAGCAAGCAAGCACTTAACTGTGCAACTACCTTCAATTCAAGAACTGACGCCACCGCTTAGTGACCAAGTACCCACAGCGGCACCAGCTACTCCACAAACAGAAACGGCGCAGCGGCCACAACAAAAACGGTTTTTTGAGGACTCGATTCCCAGTTTGGAAACGATCAAGGAGGTCGAGAAAGAAGATGACAAAACAAAAACACCAAAGAAGCAGCCTAGTGTAGCATCCGTCGATCATTCGGAAACGATATCGGATGCTTTTAAGCGGCATGATAGCAATTATGATCAAGATAAAGGTGGCTACACAAGCGAAGTTGATGACGACATTGATGACAGTCTGAAGCAGCGTGTGAAACAGCGTCGAGAAACGCGCGAAAAAGAACGCGAGAAAGGAGCCAAGGAAACCACCGAAACCACGAAAGATTTAGAAAAACAGAAAAGTTTTCGTAAAATGCATAGCATGTCTAGTCGATTGGAGACAAATTTAAAAATCGGTACGGCATTCGTAAGTATGAAACGAAGGATAACTGGCTTAAATATCTGAGCGTATAACTTCCTCGTACAGGTCTATATGATAATACCACCAGATGGCGGTTTTGCTTGGATCATAATGGTCATGTCTTTTTTCTCGCAAGTTATTGTGGATGGTATTATTTTCTCGGTGGGAATTTTACTTCCATATATGGCGAAAGACCTAAATGCAAGCACCAGTACAATTGCTTTGGTTGCCTCAATACAAGTTGGTAAGTTTACGTGTTATTCCCGATAACTTTGCTTCTTTGAGACAATAATGCATGCAGTATCTTGCAGGTTGTTACTTCTTTTCAGGCCCCATAACAAGCGCCTTCATAAATAAATTTGGTTTTCGAACGGTTGCTTTGATGGGTGTTACTGTGGCAATTTGCACTTTATCGATTGCTACACTTAGCACAAATCTGACGATGTTAATTATATTTTACAGCATTATTGGTGAGCATATGCCTGCGATCATTTGCAATAGCATTCTCATTTCGATTTATCCATTTATTTTGTCTAGGTGGTCCATCCTTAAGTATGATTTGGGTTTCATCGCAACTCATTATCGGTTATTATTTTGAGAAATATCGACCAATCGCTTCGGGTATATCTTGTGCCGGTGCTGGTGCTGGTCTTATTGTATTTTCGTATTTAAATGCCCATATTATTGAAACTATCGGTTGGCGTAATACATCGCGTGTGAATATTGGATTTTTGTTCCTGGTTATATTAATAGCATTGACTTTCTTAGAAGTGAAGCCAACAAGGATTGCTGAAATGCCAGAGGAAGTAAGTGTAAAAGAAGAGCTTTGTTTGTGAGGGCCGCTTAAAATATGTATGATTATATGTATGTTTTTATGTCTGTGGTTAAACTTTTTCTCGAAAATTACTCATGCAATTTCAATTAAACGTGGGATAGTTATAGATACTAGAATTGCTCAGTGGTCAAAACTCGACCACAAATGTATTTTAATACTTTTTGGAAACTTTTAGTACTTTTTTGCTATTTGGCACGAAATAGAAAATCTCGTTTATAATCCCTGGTACAATGACAAAGGTGAAACAAAAAACATGAAGTCAGTGTCAGACAGCTTTCTGTATTTCTCTTTGTGCTTCATCCTATTTGTGACCGTGTATTTTATTGTTAATGTTGGAAAATTTGTATTTAATTTTACTTCGCTTAAAGTCAAGATATTAAGGTGATTCCTTTAAACTCATAAAAGCCTCGAAAAGCATGTAAACATTGAAAACTTTTGAGTCTCGTAAACAAAATTTAAAAATTTGTATGAAAAAAAAGTTTAACAGGCCTCGAAAACTTACGAGGCAAATTCGATGCGTAAATAGCCTCGAAAAAGTACGAGAGCGATTGTTGTCAAATAAATGTATTGCAAAAATGGGTCGTATTAATAAAACTTTACTTTGCTAAAATCCGAAGCAATTGCTTCAATTTTTAGCATTTACTTCAATTCGTATGTGAAAAAATAGATTATAGCATTTGCTATGTTCGAAATTAGCTTATGCTTAAATTGATATGAATAAAAAAACGTAAATCGTAGCATTTGCTTCAATGTTCTGAGTCTGCTCTTTGGCTGACTACGAGAGTTTGCTGCGTACTTTTTTCACATAAATAATACAAAAATCTTGTTCTCTTTTGGTTTCCGAAATTTTCTTAAGGAAAAAAGCTGCTTAAATCGCCAAATTACAATTCGACAGCAAAACCACTGATGTCAACAAATTGCAGATTTGTCCATAAAAAGAAAAGGGGGTTTGGGCACTTTTGGTGTATTATTTTTTACTTCACGCCATCGTCACATATGCCCGATGTGGTCTATTTTTAGCGAATTTTAGATTAACGGTTCTTCCAAAAAAAAGTCCAAGCTTCCGAAAAATCGTCATGTCTCAAAAACTATGCTTTAGATTAAAAACTTATAATCACCAATTTTGAAGCTTTATCAACTAGTCCACCCCATGTGCAAATCTCTCAAATCATATTCTCGAGAAACTTTTTGATTGCAATAAAAAATAAGTAGTAAAATCAATAAGGCTTAAAAAACTATATAAGATGACGATAAAATGAACTTAAGCCAACAAAATTTCCTCCAAAAGTACATTGCTGAAATTTATGCTGTACTTTTTTGACATCAATTTGGAACATATCACATATTTCACTATTTTTTTTTTACTCAAGTTGTTTCAAAAAAACTGCCGTACTTCGCAACTACGAGGGGAAGTTCTTAAGTCCACGGAGTGGGGATAAGGAGTGGAAATAAAAATACAAATTTATGTTTTCTGTTCAATATATTCTGCTTTCTTCACTTCTATTTCATTCTTCATTAATGAAAATTCCTTCCAAAAAGTTATTTTTTTCCAGTTTGGGGATAGGTAATAATTGTTGGGAGCTAGGTCAGGATTGTAGGGTGGGTTCGCCAAAGAACACCTTTTGCAGTGCGGCCATCACAACACAGCATTTGTGATTAGAAACGTTTTCGTGTAGAAAAAGAACACCTTTGGCCAATATTCTTCTTCTTTTTGCTCAAACGGTTTCCGTGAACCGCTTTGAGATTGAGCCGTAGTATTCTCCGGTTGTGGAGATAACTTCATCTTTGTAATCGATCGACAGGATCCCCTCTGAGTCCCAGTAGACTGTAGCCAATGATTTTTCCAGCCGATTGTGACACTTTAAACTTCTTAGGTGGTGGTGTGCCTGTTTGTACCACTACGTACTCTTGTTTGCACTCACGTCCTTTAGCCATGCCAAGGAGTTATCCTGAAGAATTTTAAAACTACAATTTTTACGAGCAGTGTCTCCAATATTAGTTTATGTAATTTTTTTGAATTTATTTACCTATTTTATTTTTATTATTTTAAAATTTGAAATTTGACGTTTTAAATTTTAAGCAAATGCTAGTTTCGAATTTTCGAACTTGCTATAGCAAGCATAATTTTATTCATACCAATTCTAAGCAAATGCTATTTCCATTTACTTTGCTACGAGACTTATCTTGAAGCAATTGCTATTTTTTATTAATACCACCCAATATTTTTTTTTTTGAGAATTGAATTTGAATTGAATATTTTTTGAATTATATGACAGCTGATATGTTGCTTATACGTTTTTAGAAATGTGTGTTCCTGAAAACAAGCTCGTAAACTTTCGAGTTTTTCATGGTTTACGAGTTTACGAGATTAAAGGTATCCCCTTATTAAAAAAAAAGATGGACAAGTTTTTGTCTTGCGTATCAATATATAGGTAAGAATAAAATGAAAAACAAATTAGGCATTGGCTGTGTAGAAACTCATGGAGAGGCGTGGCACCGCCCTAAATTTTAATTTTGATCTGGACATATCTCACAAACTATAAAAGATATGTTGATAATAAGTGGCGTCAGTTTAGTGCTACGCACACTTTTCAACCATTGAAAATTTTGATTCAATATTACTCAAAAACGACTTTAACAATTTAATGAAGATTTAGGAAATGTTACTCTTAGAGACAATGATTTATTTGTATATGTTATGTCGTTATAGTATAAGGCGTGGCACCACCCATAAAACATAATATGTTATAAAGAGAAAACTACCAAAGCAACTTGCTAAAGGTGGGCGTGAAACCTTCCATACAAGTAAAAGACGTTAAATGTTATTTCTCGCAAATGGTACAACATATTTTGATAAAAATTGGTATTCGGGTTCGGATCATCAATATTATAAGCATAACGGAAAATGTATGGTATTCGACAAAAGCCACGCCCACTCACTAGCAACAATTTTAACGTCTTTACCAAAAAATTTGGAGATATTATTCTCATAGATAAAGATCAATGTTCTAAAATCCGATAACGATAGGAATTGAAATCGAATGCGATTTTAGGCATTTTGCATTTCGATATAATAATATCGTTTTGAATAACCGGACTGAAACATACAGGGTGTATTGCCTAAGGTTACGAAGCTTCTGGGAGGTGATAGAGAAGGTCTAGACTAACAAAAAAAAAATGCACTTGGAGGGGGCGTCTAAATTTACTCCTCAGGAGTTGTAGGGTTAAAACTGATTTTCTGACATGTCTCAGAAAAAGAATTTTCTTGAATCACCCTAACGTTTAAGGGAAAACATTTCTATAGAAAAGTTTTAACTTTTTGTAAGAGCTTTCAGATATAGTGTATGTATATGGTTAGTAAGGTTTAAAAGGATTTCGCAAAGTTCTGGACCTTTAAAGTTGATATTTTAATTTTTTTCCTATTTTTTGACTTTGGCGGCCATTTTAGTATGAAACAGGTCCTTTAAACATATTTTTTATAATTTTTTTCAAAATTCTTGTTAAATTTTCTTTAATTTGATAGTGCATTTGTCTTACCAATTTGTAGTTTTAGGTCAGAAAAAAATACTTTTTAAGAACAATCTGCTAGATAAAGGGCAGCAAATGTAGCGCTCGCATCATATGCCCCGCAACGTATGCGGGTAACCCATGTTTTAAATAGAAAATTTATTTTATTCGACCTCAAATTTAAAAATTGATGTGACAAATCAAACCAAATCAGAGCAAATTTAACGACTACTTAAAAAAAATCATAAAAGGATATGTTAATAAGACCTTTTTCATACAAAAATGGCCGCCAAAGTCAAAAAATGGGGAAAAATATTAAAATATCAATTTTAAAGAACTTGCGAAATCCTTTTAAGCCCTACAAACCATATAAACTATCTGAAAGCTATTACAATTAGCTAAAATTTTGCTACAAAAAAGTTTTTCCTAAAACGTTAAGGCGATCCAAGAAGTTTTTTTTTTTTTTTTTGAAACAAGTCAGAAAATCAGATTTAACCCTATAACTCCTCAGGGGTATATTTTAGACCCCCCTTTCTCCTGGTGCAATTTTTTGATAGTCGTGACCTCCTCTTTCACCTCCCAGATGCTTCGTAACCTTACGCATTACACCCTGTATAACCATTTCTATGTATTGAATAACGATTCCAATTTCTTCTTACTTTTTCAAAAACAAAGCACTTTAAAACTGATTCCATTCCGATTTCAAAGAGAATCGAATTTCGGAACATCCATACTTATTTCCCAGCAAACATTTTCAATCGCGGGCAATCTTCCATCTTTTTGGGGATGCATTTAAAGCTCTTCTACGCGAGCTTTCCGCGATAAAAACTTTCCGCGAGTAAAAGAAGATTTCTCCTTACACTCTTCTGGAAGATTATTGCGAATCAAACATCTACGCGATGAATATACAACTCTTCCGGGCGAGTTTTGCGCGACAAAACTTCAGCGCGAGTAACAGAAGATTCCTCCTTACACTCTTCTAGAAGATCATTGCGAATCAAACATCTTCGCGATGAATAAAAAACTCTTCCAGGCGAGTTTTGCGCAATAATTTTATTTTCAAAAATGAGTCCCAAATGGTCACTTAGAGGGGTCGAAGACATCTCTGATCATATCCGAAATCTATTTTCGACCTTTTCCTTTCGAATGGTGCAATAATAATTTTTCACAAAAACGGGCCCAAATCGGTCACTTAGAGGGGTCGGAGACACCCCTGGACATGTAAAAAATCTGTTTTTGACCTTTCCCCATCGATTGGTGCAGTAAAAATTTTTCACCAAAATAGGCCCAATTCGGTCACTTAGCGGGGTCAGAGATACCTCTGGACATGTAAAAATCTATTCTCGACCTTTCCCCATCGATTGGTGCAATAAAATTTTTTCACCAAAATGGGCCCAAATCGGTCTTTTAGAGGGGCCCGAGACACCACTGGACATGTCCAAAATATATTTTCGACCTTTCTCCATCGATTGGTGCAATAAAATTTTTTTACAAAAATGGGCCCAAATCGGTCACTTAGAGGGCCCGGAGCCAACTCTGGTTATGACCAAAATATATTTTCGACCTTTCCCCATCGATTGGTGCAAAAAAAACAAAATCACAAAAAAAAGCCCAAAACGAATAAAAAAAATTCGACTAAGTCTCTTCTGGAAGATGGTTTGAAATCGAACTTCTTTACGAATAACCAACAACTCTTCCAGACGAGTTTTACACGATACAAGATGGCCGACTACGACATGACGTCAGCTCCTGAGAAATTTCGAAAAAATTAATAATTTTTTTTTCTAAAGGGCAATATTTCTGAGGCCCGGTATTTTTCACGAAACAAAATGTCAAACTACATGGTATATTTTTAACGGCACATAAATTTTGACAGTTTTTATTGTACAAAAATTAGCAATTTCTTATGAAATTATTTTTATGTCGCCATTTCATATTTTATTTTTTTTTCAAGTTTTTTTTCGCTTTAAAAAACATGTTGCGGAGTCGTCTGTTGACCCTTCCTGGGGATCATTTGCAGATTCATCTTGGGGAGTCGCCAGATGACTCTTCCTAGCGATCATTTGCGGATTCATTTTGGGGAGTTGTTAGAGGATTCTTCTAAAACAATCGTAATCGGCCGGACAATAACTCACGCCCGAACATTCGCGGAAGAGTCGAATGCAACTGTCGCGGACGATTGATTTAATCGCCTAGGCGAATCGAATACGATTCTTCCGCGATTGAAAATGTTTGCTGGGTTATATTATAAAGGCAACTCTGTTTGTTTGTCTGTTACCTTATCATGCCTAAGCTGCTGAATAGATTTATGTAGATGAAATTTGGTAAGGAGATAGTTTCAGAGCCTAGGAAGGACATTTATCTCTAAAATCTTCTCCTAAGGTGGCGAAAAGGGGGATGGAAGTTTGTATGGAAAATGATTGTAAGCGTATGTTTGAAGCGCTATCAGAAACTATTCGGCAAATACTTCAGGCATGGGAAGGTTTTTGTGCTATACACGAAGGTTTCCGAAAGTCACGCGAAGGCTTCGTAATCAAAACAAAAAATATCTAGATATATTAGAGGAAAAAATCTACGGCGGACTATAACTTAGCCTTAACTTATAGTTTTCTGGTAAGAACGGAGATTTCCGAAGGTCAGCCGATGTCTTCATAGTCTAAACGAAGAATTTCTAGGTTCACTAGAGGAAATAAGTCTATGGTGAACTATCAACAACGTTTTATTGATAGTTTTCTGGGAAACCTAAAGATTCCCGAAGGTCGCCAGAAGGCTTCATAGTCATAACGAAAAATATCTAGGTACACTAGAGGAAATAAATCTATGGTAAACTATTAACTTGGTTTTATTGATCGCGAAGGTCACTCTAAGGCTTCATAGTCAAAACGAAGAATATCTAGGCATATTAGAGGAAAAAATCTTTAATTGATTGTTTCCTGGGACACCTGCAATGTATTCCAATCCTTTCAGACTTTTGCCGATATTTTAAAAGTTTTTCGATGTTTTTGAAATTTTACCGACTTCTTCGATGTATTTCAATATTTTTTGATATTTTTGGAATTTTACCGATATACTTGATATTTTTCGATACTTTTGGCCTTTGCCGATAGCTTCAATGTATTTCAATATTTTTCGATACATTTCGACTTTCAGTTTTTGGATTATAATCGACATTTAAGATGATTCCCGATATTTTTGGACCTTTACCAATGTTTTAGAGGTAACATTTTTATAGAATTCAAGAAGACACAATAAATATACTTCAAAAATTATTAAAAACATTTTTGTTTTATATTTTGTTTCATGACCTGAAGCCAGCTAAACAACTCTTATTATTTAATTCAATAAAAATAAATATATAGGAGCATCAGTTTTTGGAACATTATTGTATAAAAATAGTTTTCCGTATTAGCTGTCTTTAGTGTTTTCTTACTTAAAAACATACTTTTATTAATATTATTTGTGGAATAAGAGTCATGAGGCAATTTGTTGTCTTTTATGCAAAAAACCCAATGAAAAATTAAACAATAACTGAGCAACGCCGGGTAAAACGGCTGGTTTCTGAATAAAGCAATCTGGTTTGAATTTTAATAAAGCTGATCTACTGTACAGAGTATTTCTGAACATAAAATGATCGAGATATCGCTAGTCAGCGTAGTATCTCTCATAAAAGTAAAACTTTGAATTCCGTTAGGGGCTGTCCATAAACTCCGTGACGCTAAAATTCGTTATATTGAACCCCCCTATGTGACGGCAGCTTCATATAAAAAATAAATAAAATACACCAAGCGTGACGCTTGCTCTAACCCCCTCCCCCGCCCCCCTAGGAGCGTCACGGAGCTTATGGATAGCCCCTTGTTTTTTTTTTTGCTTTTGACCATTATTTCATTATAACTGTTATGATATTTCAATTTCAATTTTTCAGACCGAAACTGATTCGGACGAGGTTGAACACTTCTATAATTCGAGCCGTTACACACGACCAGACATTGCTGCTAGATCAATATTTAATTTGAAAAGAGGACTTGGAGACAATTTAGGTTCATATACCTTAATAGTTTCACAAACTCTTCAACAATGCGGTAAAATTCTTCTTCTTTTACCCCATAGTTGAAATGGCGTCCCAAGAAGAAACTCAAATGGGTAAAATGGAACGGTGCCTAGTTGCTTGTTGTCCGGCATTTGGACGTTATAAGAAAGAAGGCGGTACAAAAAGTGCTATGGACGCTGATAAAAAACGTTTTGTTATACGTGCTGATCCAATTGAAAGACAAGATATTTATTATACTGGACCTGCGGAATATGAGGAGCGTGATAATTCTAGTAATATAGATTTAGGTGGAGGTGATATCAAAATGTTGAAGCAGAACCCCGAAACGGTTTGTTTCATAGATGTCTTTAAAAGTCTTAAATGAAAATCCTAAAATCTTTTTTTTTTAAATGTAGGTGCGCACAATCAATTACACACTTTCGATGATGCAACTCACAAAAGCGGCCAGAGAAAAACAAAAGAAAAAGAAACAACGAAAAAGTGTCCTCGTGGAATTTTTGTATTTTATTTCGCCCTCAAATTGGCTACCTGTGAAGGTTAAACGCGCCTTTCATATCCTTTTTGATTTTCATTTATTGAAAATAATGGAATTCAAGATTTTGTGCCTATCCGCAGTTTGCTTTTCCACGGGATTCAATATACCCTTCGTCTACTCAAAAGGTACGTAAGTATAATTGATTCAATTTTCCGCACTCACCATAGATGACATTCAAATTGAGGAAGTTTCAAATATTCTCTACAAATGAGTCTTTTTGGAAAGGTACTTTGAGTCTTTTATGTTCTCTCAATCGGTTCAAATTGTGACTAGCAAGTACATTCAAGTCTCGGCAACATTTCCCCGACTCACATAAGTACTTCGCTTTAACGATGGTTTTTGACGGCGGCATTGGGTGCTTTCTCGAAAGTAGTATTCCAATGCTTGATGGCGGACTTCAAATACCAAATTTCACTTAGACATTAAGAACAGAATTTGTAAGATCTGAGCAAAAACTAGGTAAACTCGGACAAGAGGTTGTAGCACCTCCCGTACAAGCAAAATTTTCAAAATACTGCAGTGTAGGATATATAATATATGGCCAGGTCAAAGGTAGCACCCTTACTAGATTTTACTAATTTTGAATTGTTTCTATAATATATTATTTATATGATGTAATTATTATTTAATTTCAGAACGAGCTACGATTGAAGAAATCTATGAATTTCTGATCTCACCAACAATTGGTTTATCAAATCTGGTTTTCCGTATTGGTTGCGGTTTTGTAGCATTCAAATATAAACAATATACCACATATATGTGTGGAGGTGGCATCTTTTTTGGTGGACTAGTTACATTGATAAGTGCATTTTATGGTCATGATACGGTGTGGTTTCAATTCGTTTATGCCAGTTGCTATGGGGTTGCTCCTGGTACATTCAATTTAAGACCTTTGTATATTTAACATGCCCTGTGTGTAAACTTTCTGAAATTTTCTTGCAGCTTTTTATTCTACATTACGGTCGATCATTTACGTACGTTATCTTGGTCTAGAAAATCTAACTAACGCATTTGGTCTTACCGCTATGGGCATGGGCATAGGAGTTTTCATTGGCACCTCAATGGGTGGATTGCTTTATGAATTGACTGGTGGACTTTCAGTCTCATTTATGTTCTCTGGCAGTTCTTTGATGGCTTCAGGAGCACTCAAGCTTTTATTACCTACTCTAACTGAATGGAAGAAAAAGAGGAGAACAATAGCTGACACCAAGGCATAAATACTTTTTATTTTATTAATATTTTGATATTATTTCTTTATTTCTTTTTGTTACTGGAATGTTTATTACAAAATATAAGTATGCAACTTTTTTCTAAACAAAATAAATTGCCATTGCATTTATTGCTTAGATATCGTATGATGAATATAAGTACTACGGCTAGGGACGTGGAGAAATTATCCAGACCCGAGGGAAGTTTTATATGGGAGCCATACCTCAACGTTCAACTTTAGTTCGGCGCATTTTCGATTAAAAACTTAAGTTTGCATTCAATAAACTTTTAATTTATGCACGTACATAAAAATTTTCAGTTTTTCATTGATTTTTTCAAGCAAAATATCAATCCAAACGTTTTTGAGTACTATGATGTCTAATCTAACATCAATTTTTTCCTATGACGCCATCTGGTGGCAGTTTTAGGAACTAAATTGACAGCTTTTTTCTATTTTACCCAACAAAATACCATTCAATGAGTATTTCGGCATAACAATTTTGTATCTGATTTTCCATCTGTGATGGTATTTATTTAGTTTTTTTAACCTCATACATGTTTTGAAAGACTTGCTGTCATCTTCAAAAACTTAATTTTGACCTCTGGAGAGTTATGTAAGGTTTTGCCTGACTGGATCAAATACATATCATAAATGCTTGCAAAGAAGTAAAGAATACTTATGGGGTCATTTTCCATAGGTTTACCTACTCGTTGAAATCAAAATTTGAAATTCATTCAAAGTCAAATAAACATCAGATTTGAAATAATCGTTTCAAAAAGCGCATTGTTGCGTATTTTGTTGTATAAAATAAAAAAAAAAATTGTCAATTTTGTTCCTAACACTGCCTCCATGTGGGGACTAGGTGAAAAACTGATTTTAGATTCAACATCGCAGTACTCTAAACCAATTGAACGTAGATGTATGGTTCTGGGCATTCTTTCTTAGAATTGAATGAACTTTCACCAAGGGAGGTAGCCGAGGTCAGTTTGCAAATCGGCCCACCCTAATATACATTCAATTGGTTAAGTGTTTTTTTTGCATGCAGTTTCTGTATGTGGGGTGCAACGCCCCATCATTAGAATCCCAATTTTTTATGATATAAGTCTGGCGGAAAATAAGGGGCAGATATCGTGAAAATATGGCTTCGATAAATGTATTTAGTGTATTAGGCGTGATGCCTATTTTGTGGTTTTTTTGTACGAGAGGGACGGTCAGTACAACACCCCCTTATCTGATCCAGCATATTTTTCTTGAAAATCTATATACAGAGCGAAGAAAAAACCACGTTCGTGAGTGTTTTAACTGCGTTTCGTTGCTGATTTGGATTTAACAATGCTCCAAGCTCAAATTTGTATGGTGCGTTGCGAAATCACTCAATAACGTGGTTGAAACTTGTTCAACAACGCTGGTTGCCAAGCGTTGTTAAATCTGAATCAGCAACGAAACGTAGTCAAAACACTCACGAAGCGTTGCTAAACTCAAATCAGCAACAAAATATAGTTAAAACACCACGTAACGTAGTTAAATCCAAATTAGCTCATTTGAAAACAAATAGACTTTCAGTCAACTTCACAATAATGATGCCCGTAGCTGAGTTGCTAACGTCCGCGACTATTACACTACAGGTTCCAGGTTCAAATCGACCCAATATCAAAACAGAAAAATTTTATTTAAACCATAAAACTGACTATAAAAAAAAAAAATAATGTATGTTTTCATTGCTGTTGACAGGAAAAAATTTAAAATTATTTCGAAAATTTTTTTTTTCTTTTTTATTTTATTTAGCAACGAGCATTGTTAAATCACTCACAAACGTAGTTGAAACTTAGTTATAACTGCCACAAAGGAGCCATATTCAAAATTTCGGTCTGCCATTTTTGACAATGTTGTTTGCTCTGTGTAGGAGCACCAAGAACACATGTATGTAAATATGGTTTCAATACGTATGGAATTTCCCCTAAGGAGGAGTAAGTGGTGCTAAGTAGAGCTGGCGGATTCATCTCGTTAACCCGTTTCCCCCGGGTACCCGTTCCTCTAAGGAAACGGGATTGGGAAACGGTTCCATATAAATATTTATGAAACGTTTCTAAATGCAGATTAACTATTTAAAAACTGCACAAAAAGTCTTAGGGTTGCCAACTGGCTTTTTTTATTTAAAAAAAAAATAATAAAATTAAACCTTAAAATGCTTAGATAAACTATTTAATGATCCAACATATATTTTTAGGGTTGCCAGCTGGTTATTTTCTAAAATGTGGCGACCCTAAAAAAATTACTATGGGTTTTTGGTTCAAAAACATAACTTTTCAATATTGAAACTTAACTAAGAAATGCAATTTTGAGAAAAAACTTCTAATAAATTTTTAAATTTTGTTTACGAGACTCGAAAGTTTCCGAGTTTTACGTGCCTTTCGAGGCTTTTACGAGTACATGTTTAAAGGAATCCCCTTATTGTATATGCATATAACATATTAGCCCAGAAAAATTTTAATTTTTCTGCATAATAGTTCCAAGTGAAATTTTTTCAGCGAAATTGCCTTTATTTATGCATGTTAAAAAATGTGAGAAAAGTCCATTGCGAAGTCGTGTGCGCATAAAAAGTTATTTAGACTCAAAAGTCGGCAAAACCAGATATTTTCAAATATTTCGCTAACGCTAACTTCCACAATTTTGTAGCTCAGGAAAATTCGTACAAAAATACGTAAGAAATATTTTCGTACGACTTGTAGCTTAGGAGATAATTATTTTTATTACATTTTATCGTATGACACACCGATTGGGAAATATTTTTCGAAAACCAAGCCATTTTAAAATGAGCTTTATACGAAGCATTTATATCACGACTGTTCACAACATTTTAATTTGGTTATCTCCTAAACTACAAGTTGTACGAAAATATTTCTTGCGTATAGTAAGTTCGGGTAATGTGATATAGGCATTTTTATACCCTACACCCAGGGTATATTCACTTTGTCCTTCCGTTTGTAACGCAGAGAAGGAGGCGTGGCAGATATAGAAAAGTATATATATTCTTGATCAGCGTCACCTCCTGAGTCGATATAGCCATGTCCGTCTGTCTGGCTGGCTGTGTGTGGAAATACATTTTTTGGGAAAACTAAGCAAGGTAATTCAATGAAATTCGGTGCCTCCGTCGTCAAAGCTAGCTCGGGGGATTGAAAATGAGCGAAATCGGTCAACGGACACGCCTACCGCCCATACAAAAAATATATTCATAATGCAACTTTTGGAGTATTTTTCTCGATAATGCAACCAAAATACTCATAAATACTACTAATTGTAAGCGCAAAGTCTAAGCAAAAACTGGGCGAATTTGGACAAGAGGGCGTGGCACCTCTCATACAAGCAAAAGCTTCAAAACGCTATACTGAAAGCGTTTTTTGAGATAATCGAACTAAGTTTTTCTCAGACACTTAGAATTATAAAAGCAAGCTTTAAGCAAAAACTGGATAAAATCGGATAAGAGGGCGTGGCACCACCCATATAAGCAAAAGGTTCAAAACGCTACACTGAAAACATTTTTTGAGATAATCCAACCAAATATCACTCAAATACTAAGAATTATAAATTCAAACTCTGAGAAAAAACTAAAAATAAAAAATAAATAAATATAAGCAAAATTTTCCAAATACTGCTGTGTAGGGTATTTAATGTTTGGCCAGGCCAAAGGTAACACCCTTACTAGTTGTTTTTTAAATTACACGAAGTTTTCAAAGCATAGCTGCTATCACTTTATGTATTATGTTTTATTGATATATTGTGCAGTATATTCCCAACAGAAAATTTTGATGCGCATCGCCAATATGCAATAGCGATGCGCGTCCTACTCGCATCTAAAGAGCTGATGTTGATGGGCATATTTTCTGCGCTACAGGAAGGCAATATAGCTTTATTTTTTTATATGTTTTTTTTTTTAAATATTTTTTATTGTCATCCAAAAAGTATCCAAAGAGCATTTCTGGTGGCGAGAACAAAACGCATCCAAAGCGCATCTCTGAATGCGAGAGCGATGCGCATCCAAAGAGCATTTCTGGTAGCGAGAACGAAGCGCTTTTGGTCACGTATTTACGCACAAAACAATAAGTCAATAAGTCGGCTTCGTAAGAGCGCTAGGATGGAGCAGTGGTCTAGCGACTGGCACTGCGATTGAGAGTTCTAGCAACCGTGAGGTCCTCGGTTCAACTCCGGCCCAGACCAAACACAAAAGTTTTTCAACTTGCAATTTTTTTAATTATAATTAATTTAGTAAAATAAAAATAATTATAGTTACATCAAAATGATGAGGCTTTGTGACGAAAGACGTAAAATTTCAATTAAGTATTAATTTTTTAAATATTTGTATTGTCATCCTGAATACGAGAGCGATGCGCTTCCCAAGAGCATATCTGAATGCGAGAGCGCTGCGCATCCAAACAGCATTTCTGGATGCGATACCGATGCGCACCCAAATAGCATTTCTGGTAGCGAGAACGTAGCGCTTCCTTCCAATGACATGCCAATGTTAATTTCAGCGCTTTTGGATACGAGAGAGATGCGCTTCACTGCTGCTTTAGAGAGTTCCAGAAGCGCTATTGATGCGCTCCATTCCCCATTGGGTTATGATTTTAGAGTTCTTTAGCGTGAGCCAATCTTAAGCTATTTCAACAAAATTGAAAATAGGCAAAAAAAGTTAAAAACAAAATTGGCGGGTAATGTGATGTAGTATATCCCATATCTCAACAAATTGCATTTTCGGCAAAAAGATCATCGTGTTATAAAGAAACTTTAGTGGTGGAACTTTTACTTCAGGAAAGGAGTGATGCACATTACTAAAATCGCTTTTACAAAGCTTTAGCTCATTTTTCTTAAAAACTTTGATTTTATATAAAAATGTTGGACCACCAAATTGTTAATAAGGAAAAACGTTTTAAATTTGGGCCAAAAGACCATCATGTCAAACATTTTGTATTGCAAGTAGAACATCAAATATTTTCGGTGCCAGAAGTGCACTATATCGCATTACCCGAATTTCAGTTTTAAAACAATCAGGTTATTTTTGAAAAACACACTCCAGCAAATAAAAAATTCAATTGATTTATGGTTAGGTATATTCATCCACTAGCAGAATTTAATATCACGGCTATGATATCAATTTTAGTTTTGGCTAGATCCTAGCATAAAGCACACGCAAATAAAGTTTTGATTCACTGCTAAATCGATTTTACCACACTGAAGGCAGAATAAATCACCGGTGCTTACGAAGAAAATCTTCCAACCGAAAGTTGCGGCAAAGAAAATTTTTTTTTTTTGAAATTGCGGCGAAAAAAATCTTTTTTTTTTTGTAAATTGCGGACAAGAAAATCACTTTTTACAAAATGCGGAGAAGAAAATCACTGTTTACAAGATGATATGAAATTATTTTGAAAAAATAATTTTTTCAGTGAAATTTTTCCTATTCCTTTTTTCGAAAAAATTTGCATTACTAATCGAAAGAGTGATTTTCTTCGCCGCATTTTGTAAAAAGTGATTTTCTTCGCCGCATTTTGTAATAAGTTATTTTCTTCTTCGCATTTTGTAAAAAGTGATTTTCTTTTCCGCATTCGACAAAAAAGATCTTTTTCGCCGCAGTTTGAAAAAATGGATTTTCTTGTCCGCATTTAAAGAGGAGATAGTCTACGTAAGCACCGGCGAAATAACGGTGGGCGCTCAAAAACTTGCAGCACGTTTCTTTTTCAGTTACTGTGGTGTTGACGACAAAATCATTGTCGAGAGTTGTTTATTTGAGGAGATATGCTGGTTTATCACATTACCCGAAGTTACTCTATTTTTGTTGGAAATTTTCTGAGCTAAAAAATTGTGAACCAAAATTTTTTTGTAGACTGAACTTTTCACACTTTATTTATCATGCGTAAATAAAGACAATTCACTTGGAATTATTCCGCACAACAGCTCTTTTTCGTCTTATATTCCTTGGCTATGTGTATGTAATAATTTTTCTCGAAATAAAAGCCCAATATCATTTCCTTATTTATGTATTTTTATTTCACATTATTTTTCTGATACTTTATACAAAAAATTATATATGTAATTTTACAATATTTATCATTTAAATACTTTATATGTTTAATTGAAATATCAACGTTTTTTTGACCTTTTACTGTTGATACTGTTGATGTATCATTAACATCATTATTTTTATTATTATTACACAATTTATGCATTTTTATATAAAGAAGATAATTCCTTTTTATGTAAATTTTTCTTATGTGTTTAGTATTTCTTCTTCTAAACTAAATGACATTTAATGTTCTCAACATCATTAAATTAATTGCAAAATTTTTCAAAGGAATTTTCTATGTTATTTGACGTTGACCTTGTAAGTACATACTCGCAAATGTGTACATTAGGATGTCCACACTGAAAGAATACATTTGCATTTTCGAAATAAAGTCAATTAAAGGATGTTCTCGTAAAATGGCTGCATAGTGCAATTCTGCATAATGCACAAGAACGTTAAATTTTTAGGTTGTAGAATTTTTTAGAGAGTTTAATTTTTTTAAATTTTTGTAATTGAAAACTATCAAAAAACACGCACTTACCGTAACAGAAATAAAGCAGATAATCCTTTTTAAATTATCTTGAAGATTTGAAAAAGTTTTCGAGATTTTTCATGTTTTAAATGGAAAAATTCAGAAAATGAAACATCCGATATGAAAATATAGAATTTCTTCACTACAATCATTAATTATATATTTTTTTTTGCATAATGACTGTCGTGAATTAGTCCAAATATTTCAAGTATGACGTCATGCATGTATGTTGTCATACTATTTATATGATATTTTGCCGACTGGGTACTTACTTGTGTATTTCAAATTTAATTCTGCTGTAGTTTTGATGATAATTTTGTGTGTTGTTTAATAAATCTTGTTTCATCTAAAATTATTTAAGGTACAATATCTACAATTTCTGTTATATTTTATGTATGTATATTGTTTCAATTTATTGATGTTTCAAATTTTATATATCTTTTACAATTGGCTGTAATTTTTTTTGTTTACTTCTAATATTCCTTAGTTTTACATCTAGATTTTCTTAGCATTAAAAATTAACTTTTTTTTTAAATGATTTCTTTTTTTTTATTTTAAATTTATACCTTGTTTCTTTTCCAATTTTATTTTGTATTTTGTTTGAAATTTTCAAAATCCATATGTTGATTGGATTATTTCATTAAAATATATGTATGCATGTGTATTTTATAGTTTTTTTAAGAATTACTTTATTTTCAAATTTACATATTTTCTTTTTATTTTATTCAGTTATATTTAATTTTTTTGCTTAAAATTTCTGATAATTTATTTTTAAAATTATTTTTATTTTTAATATTTATGAAAATATGTTTATTTTAATATTACACTTTCTGACATACATAAGTTAACTTTAAATATTTCAATTTCTAATCATAAACTCAAGTTCAATACAAGCGAAGTAAAATCCACAATTTCTTGAGTACTAATCCACAAAAAAAAAAAAAATAAATAAATAAAGCTATGAAAATATTTTTCAAGAAAAAACATAACAATAATTTCATTTTGAAACAATTTTTTATAACTCAAAAATTGTATACACATATATATGAGGAAAATTGAAATTCAAGAAAAATCATAGCGTATGCGGACGGCTATTCTGAGATTCTTTTTCTTGTTGTGGTTTAACGAAACTAAAATTAATTTATGTTGAATACGGACTGGATCAGATTAACTAAGTTCTTTAAAACGACTTAGCTCAAGACATTGAATACGATATTGATTCAAACAACGTGCTGGGACCTTATTAAGGTTAATAAGTAGTATCAGATCCTGAACTGAACAGATCACCTCATTAAGGAATACCTGACCCGATCTGATCATTATCCGAAATACCTGAAATAATTTCTCGTAGATATATTGAAGAAGAAGCCGTTGGAAGAGAAGAAAAAACTTTTAAGGAAGATTATAATATTGATGCAGAATCAAATAAGTTTTACTCTAAGGAATTGTTCAGATCGCCGTACAAAGGAATATTTGATCCGATTTGATTATTATCCGAAATACCTAACCATTCCATCTGTTCAACACAATTACCCAAAGAGTTTAGCTTCAGCAGAAACTGTTATGCGCGAAGTAAACTTCAACAGTGGAAAAATTAAAAGTTTTCCATAGTGACGCGATGGGTCGAAGTAAATAATTCTTACTTCGGGGAAATGGGTAGAATAATTAAATACATTCTTCCGCCGAAAGAGTTCTTGCTGCAATGAACAAGACGTGGACGACAGAGAAAACGCAACTACAAGGGCAGACCATTGAAGCAAATTGGAATATGTCGTACCTAAGCTTCTATTCGTTAATCAAATCGCAACAGGATATGCTTCGCCAAATATCATCGACCACAAAATATACATCTAACGTGTCCAGCGGCAACCAAACAGTTGACGAAGAGGAGGGTGGTTGAAAAATACCTTGTCGATGGACTTTTTTGTAAAAATTATGAGAAATATAAAATAATTACAATAAAAAAAATTAATGATGAGGCTTAATAGCCAAGAGACCAATTTATCATTTGCAATCCAAAAATCACCACCTGTAAATATCTGATAAGACACAGGGAACAATTTTACTTTAAATTCTGTTGTTTTTTTGCCCAAATAGGGCTCTGGGAGTTAATTACAACAAAAAGTCTTGTCGGACATACAACCAACGACGTATATTTTTATCAAGATACACAGTTCGGTACTGCGGTCTGTGGAATTTGTGAAAATTGATAAAATGTTGCTGAAAGCGGACAAACGAAATGTCTAAATACGTTTGTTTTTTGAATTTTGCGTCTGTTTAATATAAAATTTTTAATAAATCAAACGCAGCGTTGGCATAGCAACATTTTATTCCTCTTTGAACAGCTTTATTTGTGTCTAACCAAATTGCACAGACCGGCGAGTAAGTCAAACGAATAAAATTTGGGTATCTTATTTATATACGTCGTTGATACAACTATGGAAAAAGAAATAGCACGATTGAGTTTATTTTAAAAAAAAATTATTTTATTTAGTAATTATTTAAGTAAAAAATTAATTTGGAGTTCATAGGCTTAAAAAAAACACTAACTTAAAATATTTATTCATTTAGCTCTGTTAAAACCATTTAAGCGTTTGAAGATGCAGGAACACTTGGAAACAGAAAAAGCACACTTGTGAAGTCCTGTGGAAAAGAAAAGCATCCATATTGAATAACCTGCTTAAAACAACTTGTAATTACTTATAACGTTAGTATTTTGTGGTGTGGCCACGGTTTTTGATTGTTTCGCGACATATAGGAGCCAAGCCCTCCAAAAGTTTTAAGCATCTCCCTTTGGAATGGAATACCAAGCTTCGTGAATTCTTGCATAAAGTTCTTCCAAATTTTTATAGTATTTCAATCCAATAATATTTTTCACGTAATTCTGAAGGTTCTCTATTGGGTTTAGATCAGGTCTTTTAGCTGGCCAGTCCAAAACATAGATTTTTTCAGCCCCCACCCAGTTTTTCCCTAAATTAGCTGAATGCTTTGGATCATTATCCTGCATAAAGGTCTAATTAACTGGCGTGAAATCAAAAAAAAAAAATTGCTCCATCGTATTCCGGAGTAAGCTAAAGTATCCGAATTGGTCTAATTTGCTATCAATTTTGACCAATCGTCCCACTGCAGGCCAAGAAAATGCGCTGCATATCATGACACATTTTCCACCGTGCTTAACGCTTTTGGTGGTGTACTTTGAGTTGAACTCTTAGCACTTTGTATGCATGTATTCTCCTTTAACTCCTAGGAGGAGCATAGGGCCCATATGAAACATCTCCATTTGCTGCGATCCCTTGCGATGACTTTGATCTCTTGCCACGACTTTCCCCGATTCTTGGATTTCCTTTTCCAGCGACCTTTTCCAGTTGGTTCTAGCGACCTTTTCCTTAACACTTTGGGCGATGCAAAAATGTTTTCCCATCAGGTCCAATACGATTAATTTTAGTTTCATCACTTCAAATCCCAAGAATTCAACCCAAAATATATTAACTTTTATTTGTGACTCAATATCCTATATAGACATCATTTAATTAGTGCTAGTTTATAAAATTTCGTCTTGTTAGCACTAAGGATCATTTAATAAACAAATCAAATCAAATCAAAAGCGTTAAGTCCGGTGGAGGTAATGTCATGGTATGGGACGCATTTTCTTGGCATGGAGTAGAACCATTAACCAAAATTTATGGCAAATTGGACCGATTCGGATACGATGGAGCCAAGCTGGGTAGGGGCTGAAAAAATCCATGTTTTGGACTGGCCAGCTCAAAGACCTAATCTAAACTTTATAGAGAACCTTCGGAATTGTGAAAAATATTATTGGGTAGAAAAACTAAAAAAATTTTGGGCAAGAATTCAGAAGCTTGGTATTCCAGTCCAAAGAGCAGATGTCAAAAACTTGTGGAGGGCCTGCCTCGTAGATGTCGCGAAACAATCAAAAATCGTGAACACATCACAAAATACTAACGTTTTAAGTAATTACAAGTTGTTTTAAGCAGGTTATTCAATATGGTTGCTTTCATTTTTCACAGCACTTCACAAGTGTGCTATTTCTTTTTCCAAGTGTTTCTGCATCTTCAAACGCCCAAAATGGCTTTAACAGAGCTAACTGAAGGAAAATATTTGAAGTCTGTGGTTTTTTTAGGCCTATGAATTCCAAATTAATTTTTTACTACAATAATCCAAACCAATTCATTCGACATACTAAATAAAATACATTTTTGTAAAAATAAACTCAATCGTGCTATTTCTTTTTCTATAGCTGTACTTCCGGAGATAAAGCCATCGGAAGATCGGCATATATATTTTATATTTTATTTTAACGCAAGATGCAAAAGTTTTTAGTGCGAGGTTTGGTCAACGACGTATATTTTTATCAAGATACACAGTTCGTTACTGCGGTCTGTGGAATTTGTGAAAATTGATAAAATGTTGCTGAAAGCGGACAAACGAAATGTCTAAATACGTTTGTTTTTTGAATTTTGCGTCTGTTTAATATAAAATTTTTAATAAATCAAACGCAGCGTTGGCATAGCAACATTTTATTCCTCTTTGAACAGCTTTATTTGTGTCTAACCAAATTGCACAGACCGGCGAGTAAGTCAAACGAACAAAATTTGGGTATCTTATTTATATACGTCGTTGGTTTGGTTTTCAGGATATGAAAAATTTTTACCATTTTTTTTTAAAGCATTATTTTTCCAAAAAATGTCTTATTTACCCACAATTTTAGTGATAAATTATGGAAACCTAATCTATTTCCTTTCATTTGATATGCAATTTGTACCTAATTTCCTTCATTATTAAAATTTTTTATAGAAAAACAAAAAAGTAAGCCAAAGAAATTTTCATGAAATTTAGCAAATATTTCAAGAAACACAACAATACCAACAACAATCAACACTTCTTTTAATTTTAAAAACTTAACAAGTTTAGTGAGGCTGAGGAAGTTCTTATTCGAATTGTTATACCGCTGGAACTTAATAGTAAAAAATTATAGAAAAGAGGGCCGCGGGTGAAATTTTAATAACAATTTTTCGCTTTTGCTATACAAAGCTCACTCAATTTAGATAAAAAATTAAATTTTTTTTAAATCAAAAGTAGTTGTTGTATCAACGCCAGGGCTTTTGTTGCCGTTGGAGTTGCGATTCCTGGCCTCCCAAAGGGAGGGTCTCTCCGGGACGTAGACCCGATCGCAATAGAAGAGGTCGTTGCTGTAACTTAAATGAAAGAGAAAGAGCGAAATTACTATTGTAACAATTCTAAATTTTTTTCAATGCTGCGCTTGCAATTCGTCATCGCAAGTACATAGCTGGTTCTCTTTGTTGTTGTCTGTACTGGCATTGTTGTTAAGTTACTAAATTTTAAGAAAAGTGAATTGGTCCATTTTTTTCTATAAAAATGTACCTATGAAGCAATTTCAGATACATGTCACATATCACATGAAAGGAAATAATTTGGGCTTCCTAATTTGGTTATTAAAATTACAGGTCAATAATAAACTTTTTGGAAAAAATAACGTTTTGGAAAAAAATGATGCGGATTTTTGAAAAATGGTCATATCTCGAAAACTATGACCCAAATTGAAAAATGTTGGAACAATTTTACTTAAGCGACTGTTGTTGTTTTTTTTAAATTTTTTTCCCCAAATACGGCTTTGGGAATTAATTACAACAACAAAAAGTTCTGGTCGAACCTACTTTCGGAGACATAGCCGTCGGAAGATCGGGATATATCTTTTATAAAAATCTGTATAAGTTGGGAACCCCTGGATGGATTTTAAAAATATTGATGTCATATGAAAAGTATTTTACCGGGCTATATAATTGCTGTACAAAATTTGAGTCGTAGTTTTTGAGATATAACAATTTTTCAAAAATTCACCCCATTTTTTTCCCAAAAAATGTATTACTAACCTATAATTTTAATAACTCAGTTAGGAAGCCTAATTTATTTCCTTTCATTTGATATGAAACATGTTTCTGAAATTGCATCATTAATAAAATTCTATAGAAAAAAACAAAAATGGACCAAATAAATTTTCTTGAAATTAGGAACTTTTAATAACAACAATGACAGAACAGACAACAACAACTTTACTACTACTACAACAGTAATTTTAAATAAGAGTAGGGGTAAGTGGGCGGCCTGCGGCCGCTGCTCAGGATTTAAACCTGTCAGACATCCAACACCGGCTTCGCGGCGGCTTTTGGCAGCGGATCAGTCTATAATATATCCAACAAATAGTTTGCTAGCCAAATTGCGAGCGCAGTTTTTAATAAAAATTTTAAATTTTTTTAAAATTATAAGTAGCTGCTGCGCTTGCACAAGTTGGGCGACTTCCTAAACGTCCGTTGCTTTGTGTTGAAACAGCATTTTCGTAAAAAAAATGTCGCATGATTTTAGGAATTTTTTGACTTAAGAGCAAAGTTTACAAAAAGCATCAACTTTGTTACTGATGCGCTGATTGCTATGCATTGTCAAATTTGTAGTTAGGCGTTATGAAATGCAAGAATGATGCAGTAAAAAAATAAGCTCCTAAAATTATGCGACAATTTTTTTTACGGAAATGCTGTTTCAACACAAAGCAACGGACGTTAAGTAAGTAGCCCGTTCTTGCACTGGTTCTTTTTGTTGTTGTTGTTGTAGTAGTAGTAAAGCTGTTGTCTGTTCTGGCTTTGTTGTTGTTAAAAGTTCCTAATTTCAAGGAAATTGATTTGGTCTATTTTTGTTTTTTTCTATAGAAAATCATGTTGCATATCAAATGAAAGGAAATAAATTGGGCTTCCTAATTTAGTTATTACAATTATAGGTTAATAATAAATTTTTTGGGAAAAATAAGTTTTTTGGGAAAAAATGGGGTGCATTTTTGCAAATCTGTCATATCTCAAAAACTATGACTCAAATTTTGTACAGCAATTATATAGCCCCGTAAAATACCTTTCGTATGGCATCAATATTTTTAAAATCCATCCGGGGGTCCCCAACTTGTACCGATTTTTATAAAAGATACAACCCGATCTTCCGATGGCTATACCTCCGAAAGTAGATCCGCTCAGATATTTTTGATTACATATTCTTTCTTAGAATAATCTAATCTATAATTAAGCCAAAATGTTCACCAATTATATAGCCCCGTTAAAATACCTTTCATATGACATTAAAACTATAAAATCCATTCAGGGGATCCCAATTTATACCGATTTTTATAAAAGATATATCCCGATCTTCTGATGCCTATATCTCCGAAAATAGATCCCACAAGCCAATTTTGATGACATATTCTTTCTAAAATTATTAAAAGCTTAACAAAATAAACTAGGTTTAAAAAAAGTATATTAACAGTTGCTAAAGTAAAATTAATCCCAAAAAAAAACAATCCGTTACATATTGATCACAGTGATGAGCAAGCCAAGAGCAAGACCAAGACCATAACAGTCTTGGACTTGATCTTGGACAGTGAGTCTTGGTATTGGTTTTGATCTTGGTCATTAAGGCTTGATCGCGGTCTTCGTCTTGAACAAATTTCTAAAGATTGTTGAGTATTCCAAATTTCCAGACCTTATTTTTCCAAAGCAGTTAGGTTTTTAAGATGCCAAATTTCGAATTCAGAGATGATTTTATGCTTGAAAGGAGCGTGACACACCTATTAACTATAAATTCGCAAGACTAAAAAGTAGTTTTGGTGTTGATGGTCATCGTCACCAAGACCGAGAACATAGCAGTCTTGGTCTTAGTCTTGCAATGATATGAGCGTCTTGGTCTTGGTATCGAAAAATTACCAAGACCAAAATCAAGAATCAAGACCAAGACTAATTTGCTCATCACCATCCATTTGAAAAAAAAAAAAAAAACATTTTTTTTTATAATTTTGATGGAAAACCATTCCTTTTTGAGAAAATTGAGATGGGATAGTTGGAAATACCTTAACCGATTTCTAGTCGGGATATTGACCAAAAGCCCCCCAGAAGAGAAGAAAAAAGTTTTTAAAAATGATGTTATTAATATTATGAATCATGTATATATCTTTTAAATGTTTAGCAATGTAGATTGATAGCAATATACTGATCAGTAACGGATCCGTAACGGATACAAAAGCGGAGATATGAACCGTTTGGCCCACTGGGATATTAGACGATATAGTTCTGAAAAAAAAAATTTGCTTAATTAAAGGCAATTGTGAATTTAAAGTTATTCAAAGGAATAAACCATATCACACCAACTAAAGAATCAACCTTTATGGCCCTGTATTCTTTTGAATCGCTTGGGTCTGGAATCCAAAACTTTGCACGATCTTTAGTCGGAATATACTTTACAACTATGCTAAATTTCCGGAAATTTGGAGATGATTTTGATTGAATTTATATGGATCTTCCCCGAAACGAAAACAGAAAATTTTATTAATAAAAAAGTTTTAACGTATTATTTCCAAACACCTCATATTCAAATGAAAGTCCATAAATATTTATTTTTGTTTTGTTTTATTTTTACTTACATACACATTTTTGCTTAAAATAAAAAATTTAAATTTCATTTATCAATTTTTGTTGGTTGTTTCAAATTGTTAAAAATGTCAAATTGTTAAAAATGTCAAATTGTTAAAAATGTCAAATTTCCGAAACATATATTGTCAAGAGTCTTGATTTAATGGATCTATTTAATGTATTTTTTTTTTGTTTTATTTTTTTTTCATATACGTTTTTACTGTTAACATAAAAATTTTAAAACTTACGCTTTTTTGTTGTTAAATTTTAACAACATTTATGATTGAAAATTTCAATAATTCTCACTTAAATGAATTTTTCTTAGGCTAAATTATATATTTTTCACTTTTGTTATTTTTTTACTGCATTTTTATAAATTAGTGTCGTGGTTTTTTATTACATTTTGTTTTTTTTTTTGTGTTTTTTGTTAATAATTTAATACAATAATTTAGCAATAAATAATACGACTTACTTATATTTAGAATCTCTAGATTGTTGATTTTTATTCTGTTCATGTATTGGACCTGGAAAAGTAATTAAAAAGAAGGTGAAAATATATTCAATTGTACATTGCAAAATTTTAATATTTGAAATTATATTCAATCTATAAGTTAATGAAAAATAGGAAACATTTAAGTCGCTTTCATCGGACATCATTTCTTTCTACAATTCTATCTCACAACTTTATCAATAAGAGTCTTTCTTCTACTCACCAATCAAAATATGCAGCCTTATGGCAGCCCTTTTCTGAGCCGCACCATTTTGATTGCTGTAGCGCCGGACATGGGCGTCCACCACGCCTGCCATGTTTTAAGACTTTCCGATAGCGATGCATTTCACCGATACCGCATGTTTTGCTGCAGGGCGACCAATCTGACCAACCGCCAACACGACAGTCACGCTGACGTTTTTTCGGACGATGCTGCGGCTTTTGTGTTATAACGTTGATGGCAGTGACACTGCCAGTGTTGCCAACAACACCCCGGCGATAAGTCTGTGCGATATCTTGCATGATGGCATTTTTATCATTTTTCGGCACGACATTCATATTTGTTGGATTTTTTTGTGAACCATTGTACCTGGAAACGAAAAAAGAAAAAAAAAAGAGATGAAGAAAGGAAATAAATGATTAAGAACAGAAAAATAAAAATGAAAAGGAAGAAGAATTTGATTGCAAAGCAATTTAAATTTTATTTTAAATTATTTTTTTCTTCCTCTCTCTGTCTTTTATTATCATTTTTCACTACATTTACATGATATTAATTTAGCCTTTTTCCATTAACCTACTTCTTCGTTGGTTGGTAACATAGAGACTCAACCAGCGAAAGCAGAAGTAGGAACAACGACACCACGTTGACAAAAAGGAAACAGCAATAACTGGTGACGAGCCAAAGTGAGTCAGCAGTAGAGATGATAAATGTATTTTTATGAGACGGAAACATCGAATTTGTTAATGATATTCATACGAAACATTTAAAGTTATACATATTTAATATTCGTGTTTAACCGTTGCCTATTTGTATAAATAAAATATTTGGTTGCAATGTTGAAATATTTTTTAATTTTCATACAAGAATTTTTAGTGCTTATAAACATTGTTTAGAGTCAATGTTTCTATACATTGCTTAGACTTAATGTTAGTAAACATTGTTTAGATTCATTGTTTATAAACATTGCGCATGAATATAAGAGAAATACATTGTTTATGAAAACAAATCTTCCAATATTGTTTGGAATGAAGTTTAGACTGTATTTATTGAGCGATTAAAGTAAAAAGTAACTTTCTAAATACACAAAAGTTCGTTGTGCTATGTTCGATGTTGATTCTGAAATCAAATTCTCTGATAATCTAATATGTGAAAGTATGGAATCGATTGTGGTCACAAAATTTAAGGCGTTTTTTTTTTGAAAATGGCGGCCATTTTTTTCTCCAGAAGATGCTAGATTTTTTTATCTTTCAGAAAGTGTTTTGTATTATATGGGCTAGTTTTATTTTTTTTTTTCTTAATAAAGAGACCTGACAACATAAATAGGTAAAACAAATACTTAAGACTCTATTAAGGGCTAGTACCTAATTCCGTCAGTTTTTGAGTTTTGTTGAAAAATAAGAAAACTAAGCACGGTTTCGAATATTTTTAAATCAAAATATACTCCAAACTTATAATTGATGTCAAAAAGTATAAATTTAATTTTTTATATTCATTAATTACTCTATAGTAATGCTTCAAGCTACCAGTTGACGTCGAACCGTCATTTTGAACGAGTGTGATGTGTGAAGTATAAGGTAACATCAAAGTTTTTGTAAGCGTTTCTAGGATTCTATGTAAGTATTTTTAGTTAAAGTGTGTTAAGTTGTTAATTTGTGTTGCCTTAAAAAACCGATTCTAAAAATTTTAAGATAAAACGAATAATATTTTACCAAAAAACGGCTATTATTTTTATGATATAATTAGTACCTAGGTGCACAAATTTGTGTAAGTGAACGTAATTCCGTTCCCCCCACCGAGTAAACAATGAAAAAACGCTAAGTTTTGTGGAAAAAAACGCGATTTTTTACGATATGCGAAATTTATCTTTTTTCGTTTTTTACTCGGCATGGGGGGCTTAAATTAAAAAAACATCACAATCAAAGTCGATTTATTTTTCATCAAGAATTTGCTTGAATTTCTTCAGATCTGAAGGACGTGCGGTGTGCCCTTCATGAGCGATTTAAACTTTTTAAACCATTCTGTCACCACGACCCACTTACGATTTTTTTGAGTTTTACTTAAAAATATTTGGAAAGGTGCCCCGTAACATATCTACTACTTCTGAAATATGTGCTCTGCCGTATATTATTGGAAATCTCGATTTTGACAAAATATTTAGATAAAACGACCTCCTGACACCCCCTCAGGTCGAAATTTTTTGGTGCACCTATTGGGAATTTCATTCTATACGTCTAGGAGTATATTCCACCACCTTTGGTTATTGAACATGAAAAAAAAAATTTTACTTAAAACCTGGGTCATATAAGGAAAGATTATTTCGGATATGCCCATATATGTTTCTTGAAGGAAAAAAAGTACCTATATTTGAACATAATTAAAGTTAAATAAATGTTAACATGTATTAAATGAAGAAACTTGACGTTTTTGATTGTTGTATAATGAAAATATAACATATTTTAAGTTGACACGGAGTAAGGTGCACGCAAGTACGGAATTAGGCTCAACTTAAGATTTATTACAATATCAGCATTATGATGCTCAAATTAAATTACATTCGACTACGGATAAATCAATTGTTATGAGAAATCATATTTTCGGTCTTAGAATTGAATCGTTTTAATATTTTAATATGCCGTAATTCGGTACACTTACGTTATTTTAATATATATTTTTTTTAATCAGTAATCAAAAAAAGAAAATGACTCATAAATGAAGATGGTCATTAGAAAATTCTTTTTATATAGTAAATATTCACGGACCATATCAATCTAATTAGAAAGATAAAATCTAAAAACAGTGTGAAACTTATGGCATATGTCACACTTATTACATGACATAATAAAACACCAATTAAATAATAATAAAAGTAATAATTTTAAACACATTTGTAGTTGTTGAATCCGAATCTGGCAACAGAAATGCTCATTCTTATTGGGATTTTGTGATATCTCCACCTAAAAGCTTAAAAAATGCGAGTTTTGCTGTTTTTGAAGCCCATTTTTTTCGAGTTTTCCAAACTTTACTAGAGTGTACGCATTTAAGAACATCGAAGACTCTAAGACAACGAGTCCAAAAGGACTGTTTGATCAAGTTATCGTGAAACCACCCTACATGATTCGGAATAATAATGATTTCATTGGCGCGATCAACCTCGATATCGCTCATTTACTTCAAGAACGGCACAATTCGAAAAAAGCGAATTTTGAATTACTGATGCAGAACTATTTGTTATATCATGCTTCATATTGTCTGAAAATTTCATAATAATATCCATACCGGTTACCGTTTGAGAACAAAATAACTTTTTCAGTTGAAAACTTTAAACGTATTTTGTGTAAAATCGAGTTTTTTGACTTGTGCCGTTTTGAAAGTAGGTTAGGTTAGGTTAGCGTGGGAGATGGCAGTTGCCATCATAACTTAGGCCGTGATTGGGCCTATTGTATACCCGATATATAACTCTGTTGCCAACCTTCATGAACCATTTAGAAGTTTTTATAAACTCCAAAATTAATTTGGTTGGGACTCTTTTGAGCGATATCTTCAAGAGAGTCGAAAAGTGACTTTCGAATACGTTGTAACGTCGGTTAGCCAACGCTGGGCATTCACAAAGGAAATGAAAAATGGACTCTTCGACATCAGGATCTTTACAGCTTCTAGTTCTGAAAGTTGGTGTAGTCAATTTCATAAAAAATAAATTCTTGCATGGGAGCGCCCCTAAGCGGTGGTGATAGTGGTTAAGTATGTTCGGGGAAAAGGTTGAAGTGAAAAAAATTCAGGTATTACATTCTTCACCACCAAAGGGGAAAAAATTTCACAAAAAATATTATTATAGGGGAATGTCGTATAGGTTGGGACGCCGTATAAGTTGGGACAGACGTTTTTCTTGAATTTTCAATACTGACGACCTATGTTTCAACTGTCGATGTAAAGTCAGTTTATAACCTAACGTTTCATGTGCAAAAGATCGAAGAACTACTGTTGATTACATCCATTCCAAACAAAGAGTAAATTGTCATATCAAAAAGATCTTTTCGATAGTTTCCGCGTGTTCGTATTTTGCCGAACTTAAACCAATTATTTCGTGTAAGTGTGTTCAATGTGTCTTGTATTGAGTGTATTTTCATTGCGTGAAAGAGTGATTGAAATGTATTGTTGTGGCATATATTATTTTTGGGCTTTCACGAAATGGCAACTTTGTAAAGGTTGGGACACTCATGTCGTATAAGTTGGGACAGAACTTTTTTTTATTCCAAGGCATTGCGATACCATTTAAATTATATTTTTACAATATTTGATGAATGCAATTGTATTTATAATAATTAAAAAGCATTTACTAATGAATTTTTGAAGATTGTGACGCATTTATGTGAAATGAGTTCATTAACGCCCGAAAAACCGATCGTGGAGTTATTGATTTCAATGCATTGGTCGCAGAAATCAAGGAAATAAAATTGGCTAACGCATTCGATCCACCAGAAAAGCCCATAAAATCCCAAAATGCAGTTTGGCGGGGTATACCCAAAAATTTAATGATAAAATTAAGGACATTTCAACCATTGATGACGATGCATTGTTAAAGCTGGTTAAAAGAGTTGCTTCGCACGCCAATCCGTTGATAGTATCATGTATCTCGCACAAGAAGTACCTCAAAAATAAAATATGCGGAAATATTTCTTCACCTGTACAAACTGCGAATCATATTAGGCGGAATATTATATAGTTTTACCCAAATTGTTTCTTTGAAATATGACGTTTGAATAAATGTTCTAATAAAAATAATATCATGCAGATTAACTTAACTTTTTGGCTCACTTTGTGATTTTTGAAAGTGTCCCAACTTATACGGCAAATTTTTTTTCGACAAAAAAAGTTGTCTTCATTAAAATGGCTACAACTTTTGATCTGATCACGATATCAAATAACTTTCTATGAAAAAGTTGTAGCCGATGAATATACCTTTTTATTGGTTTATTTAAATTAATAATTTTTTGATCCGTTTCAAAACCACTGACCAAAAACAAAACCCGTCCCAACCTTGACGACATTCCCTTACTAATTTTATGAACTTGAGTCATTATTTGCAAGAATCGAAAATTCCATGCATTTTTCTGAGGGCACATAGCGCAGTCCGTATGTAGAAAGAATGACTTCAAATGTTCCTGGTTCAAACCGGACCTCAGACAAAAAGTTAAGTTTTTCAATAGTTTAAAATAAATTGAATTAAACATAAATTGGTCTGAGGATGGTTACGTGGCGTTAACCGAAACATATGTATGTGAAAAATCTAAAAGGGGTAAAAATAGTGGTTTTTGAACCATTTTTGCAAAGCAATTTGAAGTAAAAATTGAAGAAACAATTTTACATAGTGCTTATTTACATCAAAGAGAACATTTCGTTGCCATAGTAGCGCAAGTAGTGCAATCCTCGGAAACTAATGATCCAATTGGAAAAGTTAAAAGTACGCTTTAAACAAGAAGCTAAGGGCTATTTAATGCTGCTGTCAAAAGTGAACTAGACTACTTCCATATGTTTGAAAATAGCGTTTTCTGCACTTTTAATCAAGGATAACTAGGATCTCAGATGTGATGGAGCAAATCGGAGATCATATTCGGATTCAACGAGCAAAAATCTATAAAAATCACCCACTCTGATCTTATACTTTTTTCATCGAAGGACTGTGTTATCTCGTTATCGTTGGAAACTAAACTGAATAAAACAAATCTCCCAGATCAGTCGAAATTCTTTTCAAGCCTAGAAATTTATTTCTAGGATTTGGCTATGTAAGCTCTTCAAAGCTTGACATCGACTGTTGTGTCATCTCTAATAAAAACTGAAAGGGGCCCAATTTTAGAGCATGTTATTAGCATATCGAATAGGTGAATGAAATTAAATTTTTTATTATAATTTTTACTTTCGCGACACCTTTTTTTGTGGTGGTGGTGTAACACCCCAACACATCAATACTACACATCCCTCCCCCCACACGCTATTGCTGATTTTTTACAGTGACAACTTGTCTTTAATGGTAAAAGCACCTGTCGCACGTTTTTTGGCCGCACCCTGAAAAAATTTCAATTTAAATTTGCATTTAAAAAACAAACAAAAAAATATAAAAAATTCCAGCTCATTTCCACATCATTCGTATGCGCTGTAGGTTGTTGTCAAAAATAGAGATTGGCAGCTCTTTAGGTGGGGTACGGGTTTGGTTGAAAACCAAAAATCAAATAAAGGAAGTACCTAACCCGACAAGGAAGTGAAAGTGTCGCATTGTGTAGCGAATATTGATAATGCGCGGGCAAGGTGGGAGAGGTTGTAGGGGGTGGTTTATTACCAAAAATCCTTGCAAATTACTTTGCTTATTCTGAAATTGTGAGAAAAACAAACAGAAAATGTTTTAGAGCTTCCGAACTAATTTCCATTATGGAAAATTTGGCAGCTCAACAGTTATGCGCGGAAAATTGAATTTTCATCGATTTTACTGGAAAAGGATCAAATATACATACGAACGTGTATGTGTTGGTGTGTGTGTGTGTGAATACCCAAGAGGAAAAATTTCTAGCGCTTCTGATCCAAGCACTTTAAAAGTGCTTGTCCCCATAGAAATTTAAAAGCACTATCACAATGATTTTTTATAAGGCTGCAGTAAGAACAACGTGAGTTCGAACCCAGCCCGGGAGATTTTTTTTTTACTTTTTTTTGCTTTATATTTTTTTTTAATCAAATATTTTTTATTCAACATCTTTTATTTCACTTTTCTATTTTCCTTTCTCTTATTAATTTTCTTTTGTTTAACCGAATTGAAATTGATTACACAACGTGAGTTCGAACCCAGCCCGGGTGATTTTTTTTTTCCGTTTTTTTATTTGTTTTTGCTTTATTTTTTTTTTTTTTATTTAAATATTTTTTATTCAACCTTTTTTATTTCACTTTTTTATTTTAATTTCTCATTTTTATTTACTTTTGCTTACTTGAATTGAAACTGATTGCACAATGATTCTATGTAATGCTGCAAGACAACATTTGCTTTATATACAAATTTAATACCTTTTCATATCATCGGGCGTTGGTGGAGCGGTCTAAAGGGTTGGTAAATGTAAGAAAAAATATCTAGCACGCGGAGGGTCATGGATTCAAATCCTGGCGCGGCCAGTTTTTTTTTTTTTCTTTTTTTTTAATTTTATTGAAAAAACGCTTACCGCAGCATTACAAATAAGCGCTTTAAAAACTCTTTTTTGGTAAGGCTGCGGTAAGCTTTTGCTCGCTTACATCCTATGACATGCAATGTTAAAAATAATGTATTGTTCTTACGGAGCGGAAGCGCTTATTGGTGAAAAGGATGCACTTCAGAAGGGTTTTTGAAGCACTGCTTTTCCCCTTGGGTATATAAATATGTATATGTATAGCACCTTATGAGCTTGATTAGGAAATTGGTTTCATAAGTATGAGCGCATTTAATTGAAATTGAAATTTTCGGGAAAAATTGCTACAGTGCGTGCTTTAAAATAATATAGGCACAAAAGTTATTATTAAATTTTAAATTTTGAAAGAAATTCAAAAGCAAAAAATAACTTGTATCTATTGTTATGATATCTTTTAATTACTTATATATTTTATGTTATACAGTCATAATCGTTCCGCAACAAAACATTTTTTTCGAAAGCAAATACTGGTAAGCAATGGTTTACAAATAAATCAATAACAAATCAATCAAAATACAATTATGATAAGAAATTATTATACCAAAGAGCATTCAATATTTATCAGTAGAAAACGTAGGTACAACAGCCATAATCTCTTAAGCTAAATAGTGTTGAGAAAATCGTAAATTCTTGAAAATGCTCGCAAACGTTTAAAAAAGTCCAAAATGTTGATAGAAACGAAAAACTTTGAAGAATTTGCAAAACTCAAAAGACAAAATACAAAAAAATTTCGAAAAATGCTTCTAAAGTAAAAAAAATTCTGAAGAATTCGAAACTATCAAAGAATTAATGAAAAAGTAGAAAATTATATAGGAAGTGCATATCTTGGAGTGTTTTAAAAAATCGAAAAAATCCTGCTGAGGTTGAAAAATTTGAGAAAGACGAAACTTTCGAAGAAAAAGAGAAAATCAAATAAACTCGAAACTCGCGGTGAATATTGAGAAAGGCAAAAATGTTGGTAAGGTCGGGAATACGTAGTGCACTAATTATATTTTGGGAACTGGCAACACTAATGTCAATAGCTAAAATCTGGTAACACCAAAATAAAGTTTGACATTTTTTAGCATAAACGTACTCACAACGTTTTGCTGTACAAGTGCTATTTGTTTTGTTTACAGTGAGTTAAGAAAATCAATTTGGCCAAAAAATGGAAATTTCATGAGAAGGTTGTCGTTGAATTATTTTTCACAACTTTAGACGTGGATTATCTCAACACGAATGTGTCGATGAACTCAGTTCTTTGCATGTCGATAAAGCACCATCAAAAACTACAGTATGTGGCTGGTATAGTGAATTCAATCGTGGTCGTAGTTCGGTCGCCGACGAATTCCGTGAAGGTCGTCCAAAATTGGTTGTTGTGCCACAAAACATGAACTGATAATGCAAGATCGTCATGTGACATATTGTGAGATAGAAGCATCCTTGCACATTAGTTCCACTCCAATACGTTCGATTTTGCATGAACATTTAGTTGTAAAAAACGTTTGTTCCCGTTGGAAACCCCATAATTTATCAACCGGGTGACGAATCATGTATTTATGCGTATGAGCCGGAAACAAAACAGCAATCGACCGTGTGGGTATTCCAAGACGAGCTTAACCCAATAAATGTTGTTCGTGAAAGAAGCACAGCGAAGCAAATGGTCAACTGTTTCTCGGCCGAATGAGTCGTGTGGCCACTGTTCCACGTGAACAACGTAGGACGGTCAATTTTGAGTAGTACACGACCATTGGTTTGCCGGAAGCCATCGGAGAAATTCGTAAAACCAACCCCCGATAGCGAATCATTCTCCATCATGACAATGCGAGCTCTCACACATCTCGTGAAACAGGTGAATTTTTGAGCAGTCAAAACATCGAATTGATGACTCGTCCTTCGTACAGTCCTGATTTGGCACCCAATGACTTCTTCTTGTTCCCGAACATCAAAGGTAAACTGCGTGGTCAACGATTTACGAGCGCCGAAGAAGTGGTTGAAGCGTGCAAAAACCATGTTTTGGAGGTGTCTCAAGAGGAATAGGAAAACTGCTATGACAAATGGTTTGAACGAATGCGAAAGTGAATTGATCATCAAAGGGAATATTTTGAAAACAATAAAGCCATTTTCAATTAAAAATGTTTGTTATTATGTGCTACTCCCGAAGTATAAGTAGTGCCCTACGTATAAGGCAAAAAATGCTTAGAATTTCAAAAACTTCACACGTATTTCTTGGACGATTCTAAGCATTTTATGCCTAGAACACTTTTTTCGTAAGATGCCTCTCTCTACAGTAAACAAAGAGTTTTGCTTGCCGCGGGCGTTCAAAAGCCAAAAACTCACATCTAGCGACCGAATCCCATCTTGAGTCATACATCATTTTAAAGCTTATAAATTATGCTTAATTTAAAGTGATTTTAAAAAAAATTTTAAGTGTAATATTTTTTTATAAAAAGAACACTTAAAAATGAAGGTATAAATTTTTTAAAAAACACTCTTTTCATGAAAATGACTAAAAACGCCAACTTCAGCACCCTATATTTTAACAACAAATAGTACAAGGACCATATCCTCCCGTATAATTGTTCTTGCACACCGGAAATTTTCAGCTGGTACACGTGGCGTGTTTTGCTTCATATACTGAAACTCTGAATATCCAAGTTCGAGCTAATCAAAATAAAAAGTACAGTTTCGGGGTTGTGAACTTGAACTCGTTTGAGATTGGCACAGGGATTGAAACCCCGAATATGTTGGGCTTGGGTAGATCTAAGGAAAAAGATCAGAATTGGGTTCGGGGTTCATAAAAACCATTTTGTTTCAGTCCCTATTATTATAAGAAAAATAACATTTCCTTAATTAAAATCATCATTCAATAGCTTTGAAGCTAGTTCTTATGTTCTTTTTATGGGAATCACCAAAATTGTTCGTCATTAGATTAGATACCATGCGGTCAACTTAAAATCAAATTTTATCACTAAGCACTTCCCTAATGCCTAACACAATTTGATTGATTTAAATGGCACATGTCAATTACAATACACAAAACTTGCAAAACTTTAACTATAATTTTGCATTTTAATAAAAATTAGTCGCTAGCGCGTTGCGATACAGCACGGATCCGTACGGTGCAAAACTTCTCGATTCAGTTTAAATATAATTTATTTGAAAATTTATAATGAATCGAGGTAGAGGTGGACCCCCACCATATGGCGGACCACCACCACCGGGTTTTCGTGGTCCGCCACCTCGTCGTGGCGGTGCAGTGGTTAATGTTAATATCGGTGGAGGACCACCACCACGTCCAGGACCAACTGTAATTATTGGCGCACCAAGACCGCCACCAACTGTTATTATAGGAAGACCACCACCTCCACCAACTACGATTGTCATAGGAGCACCACCACCACCACGACCTTTTGTTGGCGCAGTTGTACAGCCAGGAGTCTACGTGCGTCCACAGGAAGAAGTTGTTTGTTGTTGTACTATTTCATGAGTTGCATCTGAAAGCAATGCAACATTTAGGCTTAATTCCTTACACTTAAGACTGGTACTGAGTTCTCATTAATTGTATAACCATTAAATTTATAATTAATTAATTAAAAAAATTAAATTATTAAATTAAATAAAAATAAAAAAAATTTTTTTCATATGTTTGCACTCATAATTATGAAAAAATTAATCACATGCCATTAACAACTACTAAGCTGGTCACATTTTTACGGTTTCAATGTGGCTTTATGTGAATAATTAAATAATCCTTTTGTTTTTGAAAGATAAAAAAGGATTGATAAAAACTAAGTATATACCATTTTGAATGAAAAATAAATTTATTATTCATAATACGGGTAATACTTGTCCAAAGTAAATTCAGTATTGCTGGGTAGCTTTTTACTAAAATCACAGTGTATTGTTCAGTGCAATGCAGATATAAACTTGATTGATTTTAAATCCTACAATATGGAAATGTAACCTTTATTCAGTCCAAGGTTATTCTTCGCCGGGTTAATACAGTCCATGTATCACTTTATTGTGCTGTTCCCTATAATATTTCAAGAGTGCTTCCCTGTTTAATTGCTCTTCCCCTTTCTTGAATGATGTAGAGAATGTTTGCATTGGAATTTCAGAGTTTTAGCTTGCTAGAATACTAAACTTATACCAATTCTTGCCCGATTATTATTTAAGTCTAGACATCTTTAGGTAATCCAATTTATGTGAAAGTGAACAACAAAAGTGTTTTTCAAATACACTGAGAAAAGAGTATGTTTCCCTCACAGAAATATATTTGATTGAACATTCTTGAAAATATAAGCCTTTAATTGGACATTGAAATATTGTTGATTGGTACAAAAATGATATCTGTTTGATGGAATGTGAATGTGCGTTTCAAATATTTGCTACAACTTAAAAAAAAATCGTGTCTGGGATTCGAATGTGCACTAGACAGAGTTAGCTGAATGTATAAGATGTTTGACTGATAACCGGGTGGAGTATGTACGAATCCCAAACAAGAAAGTTTTTTTTTTTTTTTTTTTTTTGAATTAATTATTTTATTAGATTTACTTTGATTGATTTTGTGATTCGTTATATCTCTTTCGTATTTCAATCCGTATATGGTGAACATCTTTAGTTATGATATAGTTCTGACAGTTAGCTGTAGGATTCAGTAATTTACATTCGGTCATTTCATCCAGGGGCTTAAAGAATTCATGGATTCCCTCTTGCGATTACAATAAAACAAGTTTACAAATTTAGCTGGGAAATATATGGAAGCATCTAACAAAGAACAAAATGCCCTGGAGGAATGAGTTCAATCCCCACACAGACAAGATTTTTTTTTTAAGTTTTTTGCAACTTGGCGAGTGCATTCAAATTTGCGAGAAGAGTTTTTTTTTTTAAATTCATAACAAATATTATAAATTATGATGTTTTTGTGATCCTAGCAAATATTGCCATGTTAGTTCCTAATTAATAAAAAGATTAATAATAATAAGGCTCTGAACAAAATATAAGAAAAGTCTTTAGATTCAAACTTATATTTGGTAATTATTAACAAATATACGATTGAGTAAATCAAATTGCTCAAATATGCCGCTCATTAAATAATATCAAATATTCGATTCGCCTATATCAAATATATTATTTATTAATTATTACCAATTTTTGATGTATATAATCATACAGTTTTCTTGGTGTAGTGTTTAAGTTTAAATAAATATACTTACTGCTATACTTAAATTGGAGCGTCAGGCGTTGCGTTATTTAACGTTACACAAAAGCGTCAAGCGCCATACCGAAATAAAGAGCGTTGCGTTGAAGTCATTTGTTTGTCGAAATCATATTGTTGTTTCTTTTTTTACTTTTCTGCAGCTAACTTCACTCAATAACGCTTTGTCAATATTGGAAATTCGAATAGCTGAGCGTTGAGCGTTGGCCATTTCGGTATACGCCATACAAATTGTATGTACATGAGAAATTTCTGACCGCAAAATAACGCTGACGCTCCAATTTAGGTATGGCAGTTAGAAATCATATTTTGTATTATAGAGACTTTCAAATAGATTTTAGCTAAATTTTATTGTCAAAAGTTGTAATACTTAAAAACTATCTTTCAGAACATCTTTTTCTTATGGAATGAAATGAGTTATTTTTGAATTTTTAACTCAGATAGAAGTTATTTTCGACCCGAAACAAAACTCGAAGAAATTAAATTAATAGCAAAATTTTTATTTATGGGTGTTATCGTGAATAAATTTTCCCGTGGAATTTTTCTCAGGTTTCAATGGAGAATGCATGGCAGCCTGAGAAAAACTCTCGGCCACGATAACCCAAATGTATTTTAAGATCCATAACTTAAATAGTTTATTTTATAAAGTTTTAGTGTATCAAAGTAGCTTTAGATTTTTAAGCTCAGATACCAAAAGATCATATTGTTTATTAGGATTTAGTGGTGAACGTGTATCAAAGATTTTTAGAAATGTTATGTCCCACTAACTTGGCTTTCGAATGGTATAACTCATTACTGTTTCTCGTTTCCCAAACCTCACATAGGTTACTATCATCACTGAAGTATTGTGCAATAATGTAGAAGGCAAAGAGTGATGAAAATGTCTGTACCGTGCATGTCCTCAGCGACAAATATTGAAATCAGACCAAGTTAAACTACTTTCAAGTTCAAAAAGTATAAAGTTTTATAAAACTTTCTTTCAATGATATACGTACTATTAAACTAACCCTTTGCGTGATTAGAAGCTTATAACGCTTTACGTAACTGAAAAAAATTTTTGTCAATTTGACTTACCGGTGTTAGGATCACAACAATAAAAACTAGTAAGGGTGTAACTTTTGGCCTGGCCAAAAAATAAATACCCTAGACTGCAGTATTTTGAAAATTTTGCTTATATGTATAGTTTTTAGTGTCAGAGTGAAATTTAGTTGGATTATCTCAAAAAACTCCTTCAGTATAGCATTTTGAAACTTTTGCTTATATGGGAGGTGCCACGCCCCTTGTCCGATTTCACCCAATTTTTGCTGAGAGCTTTCATTTATAATTTTTAGTGTCTGAGCCAAATTTGGTTCGAATATCTCAAAAAACGCTTTCAGTATAGCGTTTTGAAGATTTTGCTTATATAGGAGGTGCCACGCCCTCTTGTCCGAATTCGCTCAGTTTTTTTTCAGAGCTTGCGCTTACAATTCGTAGTACTTATGTGTATTGTGGTTGCATTGTCGTGAAAAATACTCCAAAAGTTGCATTTTGAATATATTTTTTGTATGGGCGGTAGGCGTGTCCGTTGACCGATTTCGCTTATTTTCAATCCCCCGAGCTAACTTTGACGACGGAGGCAGTGTACCAAATTTCATTGAATTATCTTGCTCAGTTTTCTCAAAAAGTGTATTTCAACACACAGCCAGCCTGCCAGCCAGACAGACGGACATGGCTATATCGACTGAGGAGGTGACGCTGATCGAGAATATATATACTTTTCTATACCTGCCACGCCTCCTTCTCTGCGTTACAAACGGAATAAACTAAGATACGAATAAGGAGAGATTTTCACTCATCTGTTTAATGGATGAAACCTATTTTTTATGAAAGTAAATACGTTTAGAAACATATTGTGAGTGGGTTGCCTAAAAAAACCCTGGCAAGGCTATGGTTCATTCCATTTTGAAAAGTGCATTTTTTTCAAAAAATCCACTCATCTGTTTAATGAAAAAATCATATACCATTCGAAAGTTTAGAGCCTCTACAATATGTAAAAGTAGGGTTGCCTATTTTTTTCCTGGCAAGGCATAGGGTTGCCAGGCTTTAAAAGGTCGGCCAAAACCACAAATTTCCACTCATCTGTTTAATGAAAAAATTATATACCATTCGAAAGCTTAGAGCCTCTACAATATGTTAAAGTAGGGTTGCCTATTTTTTTCCTGGCAAGGCATAGGGTTGCCAGGCTTTAAAAGGTCAGTCAATACCACAAATTTGCACTATGCGTTTAAAAAAAAAATGTGTTTAATGGAAAAATTATATACCAATCGAAAGTTTAAAGCCTCTACAATATGTTAACGTAGAGTTTGCTATTTTTTCTGGCAAGGCATAGGGTTGCCAGGCTTTAAAAGGTCGGCCAAAACCACAAATTTGCACTCATCTGTTTAATGAAAAAAATATACCATTCGAGAGCTTAGAGCCTCTACAATATGTTAAAGTAGGGTTGCCTATTTTTTTCCTGGCAAGGCATAGGGTTGCCAGGCTTTGAAAGGTCAGTCAATACCACAAATTTGTACTATGCGTTTAAAAACAAAATGTGTTTAATGGAAAAATTATACACCAATCGAAAGTTTAAAGCCTCTACAATATGTTAACGTAGAGTTTCCTATTTTTTCTGGCAAGGCATAGGTTTGCCAGGCTTTAAAAGGTCAGTCAATACCACAAATTTGCACTTATCTGTTTAATAAATAAATTTTGTGTTAAAATAAAGATAATTTCATTGCGAACACGGTGATACAGGGTTGCCTGTGAACAACCTGTTTTAAGCCAGGGTTGCCGAGCTTTAAGAAATGAAATATTGGTACAAATGAAAATGTGCGACAGAGAGATCCGAGTGAACTATTTGGTTAGGATGTATACTTATCTTGAAAATTTTATTTGTTATATCATCAGGAGACTAAAAACAAACCAGATTATTTTTTATTATAATATCTTTTTACATTTGTAAAAATTAAAAAAATTTTCAATTATGTAACATTTTGTTCTGTAGATCGCAGAATAATATCACACTTAAATATAAATTGAGGCTGGACATACATAGAACATTCTCGCTACATTAAGACACAATGGAAGCGGGACTTTTTTTTTGGTTGCAGACACAGAGAGAAACAATAAGAAATTGTTTTGAGAAAGCAGTAGAAAAAATTCTGTTTTTTCCGCAGCTTTGAGTAGAGTAAATTCGAGTAATGTGGTCACCTTTTCTTTTTCGTCTATTTCTACTAAAGTAATGGTAGAAATAATTAGTAGTAGTTATTCTATCGTTTTTACTATTTGATAATTTATATAGTAAAATATTAATATTTTCAAGCGTGAGGCCAGTAAAATTGAAAGTACGTAAAAAAGCTTTAAAAGAAAAGTGTCGGGCCATGTGGATCACCCTGTCCATTTCCTAAAATAGTACCGTGATTCGCAACTTTAGTTGGCTAAAAGTCTAGTAGTATTATTTTGGATTATATTTGCAATAAAATAGCTGTATAGGCTTATTAAAAATATTTTATAGTAACATAAACGAGATTCATACTAACAAGTAAATAAGTAATAACAGATCCAGAATCATACGTAAAAGAGTTCTCCGGATTACTCATACTGGAGTATCCCACCCTTGTAATTAGCTTTTTAAGGTGTAAAAGTAATCAGAGTTGATATACAGTATATAATATGGCACAGTCTACATTACCCGAATACATCACTTTTTTGAAATAATCTTTGAATGTATGAAAGAAATGCAAAATCAGACTAGCTTATGCATTTCTTCGTTGAATAATAGTTCCACAATTGCCTTAGAGTTCTTTGAATTTTAGAAAACAGAGTTCTGAGGAAGTCTACTTGACCTCACAGCATATGTTAAGAAATAGCACACATGTAAGGAGCATTATAGAAAAGCCAAAGATCGTACAAAATATTTTTTTTTGCGTTTTAATGTGCACAAAAAGCCACAATTGTTACACAATCTTTAATATACAAATAAACAGGTGCACCACATTACCTGCATAGTCTACATTGCCCTAACTTACTCTTCTCGTTTTGTATTTGGATTTTTAGCTGTAAATAATTAAAATGAAGCTGAACTTGAAAAAGTAAATAAACAGTTGTTGTTAGATTCAAAAATTATTATGCTATGTTTGTGTGACACTTTTTGGAGCCGAATGCAGAAGGAGAATCAAATACAAAAAAGTAATCAACAAAATTCTCCCAACCGCAAAAACATTTCACCCGCATTGTGGTCTGGCCTTAAGCTTAACGCTAATTTTGTAGAGTAGAAATGTCTACTTATTATTTTTTATGTACAGTATTGCGTTGTCTCTCTTGCTGTTCGGTAGTGATTTCTCCGTTACAGTGTATTAGTCAAACATACTAACAGTCTTTGCGGTTATACCTCAGTGCCAAAAATATAGTTTTCTTCGAGACTTTTTTTTTCTCTCCTGCATTTTTTCTTTAATAGTTTTGCTTATTTGTCTAACCGGGGCCAAGACCCCAACTAACAATGGTGCTTAATACGGTACCACCCGACATACCACCTAGGTTGTCCAACATTGCCCAACCAACAATCGAATATGATAAATCTAGATCACTCAATAATAAAACAAGTGGAGCAAAATATTTAGTTATGTCCAGGAAAAATAGTGATGATGGCCTTACCAAGGTTTCACCATTCTTAATAAAGAAAGTAATCGACTACACTGCTGGCAATGCAGTCGAAACTTGCAAAAAACTGAGAAATGGCACCATCCTGATTAAAACAAAAGATCATTTGCAAGCAGAAAAATTAGTAAAACTAATTTCGCTATCGCCTACTATTTCAATAGACATTTCCGAACATAGCTCGTTAAATCACTCTAAGGGTGTTATATATTCGAACGACCTCCGAGGCATAAGTGACGATGTCATTCTTGCTGAGCTGTGCAATCAAAATATAACAGAAGTAAAAAAAATCTTAAAAAAAACAATAACTAAAGAGCTCGCAGAAACCGGTTTAGTGATACTCACCTTCGCCGCACCGAGTCTACCATCAGAATTGTCGATTGGATATGAAAAAGTTAAAGTTCGACCGTATATCCCCCTTCCTCTTCGATGCAATAACTGCCAACGTTTTGGTCACATTGGCAAGGTATGCAAAAATGACAAAATTTGCTCAAACTGCGCCAAAAAATACCACACCAACATTGAACTTAATGAGGAATGCAATGATCTCAAATGCTGCATAAATTGCAATGAAAACAACATCGATCTACAAAACCGCAACGCTTTTGACAAAAAATGCCCTATTTTCTTAAAAGAAAAAGAAATTCAAGCCATTATTACACTCAACAAAGTAGACAGAAGAACCGCTATCACTACTTACAAAGAGCGCAATCAACATAATGGACCTTCATTCTCCAGTGTTATGCGCCAGAGTTCCAACATCACTTCAACATCTACCGCTTCACACCACAACTCCAACCATTCTTCACAACTTGCTTTACACCCACGCAATAACACTAACAACATCGTTTCTACACAGCAGAACCTCACTTCAAGAGAGCTCGTTAGTTATGCCGACGTTCTCTCAGACCAAGAGCCAACACCTCAAACAAACCCATCAAAAGTTCAACTAACCACACAACGCATAACAGAGACAAAAATTAAAATTCTCCCGAGGAATACTTCCAACCGAACTAAAAGAAAATTGAAAAAATTAAAAACTTCAACCAACAACAAAAAAACAACTCAAAACCAGAGAACATCACAACATGATTCTTCTGACTCTATGTCAGTCGAGGATGAGTTAGAACAATAACAACAACAATAAGTATCAACAATAACATAAACATATATACTTAAAAATAAAGACACTTATTTCAACACACTTTATATTATATTACATATCAATAGGAATTAGCTATACTCTTAGTCATCAATTTAAAATGTCTCTATCTATAATTCAATGGAACATTAGGGGTTATATAAATAATTACAATGAACTATTAATCCTAATTAAACGATACAACCCCAAAATAATAGCGATTCAGGAATCCCACCTCCATTCCACCACAAACATACCTATCCCAATTAACTATAATATATATGCTTTGAATACTTCCTCAACCATATATGGAGGAGTTATGTTGTTAGTCCACAAATCACTGCAGCAAAAACAAATTCAACTTAATAATGATTTTGACGCAATAGCCTGCGAAATACAGTCTAAAACCAAATTCACCATAATATCAGCATACATTTCTCCACAAACCAGATTTAGCTACAACAATTTAAATAACGTTTTTGGTTCATCATCCCACCCTGTTTTAATTAGCGGTGATTTCAATAGTTGGCACAACGCTTGGGGTTCATCGAGTAACAACCGGAAAGGTACAACATTACATAGGTTTATATGCCAATCCAATTATTTACTTCTTAACGATGGATCTCCTACGCATTTTACAACGCATAATAGTTTTACCCATATAGATTTAACCCTCTGTTCCCCTTCAATAGGAATGCAATCTTTGTGGAAAACGGAAAAAGATCTCATGGGAAGTGACCATTTTCCTATTATTATAACTTTATTTCCTCAACATAGTCAGACTACTGCACTCCATAAACCAAAATTTAAACTTAAACTAGCAAACTGGCCATGCTTCACTGAATCTTCTAACGACTTTAGCACTAAATACGCTTCAAGCACCAATATCAATAAAGAAGCAGCAAATATAAACAGGATAATTTTACGATCTGCCTACCAATCAATCCCTCAATCTTCGACAAAGCCAATACTCCGCACTGTTCCATGGTGGAACAATAATCTTGAAACCCTCAAAAAGGAGAAAAACAAACACTGGAACGCTTTCAACAGAAACACCACTCAGGAAAACTTGCTAAAGTTCAAAAAAGCGAATGCTGTACTCAAACGTGAAATCAAAGCTGCAAAAGCTTCATCAGTATACGATCTCACTTCAGGAATAAACCCCTTAACACCTATAGAGAAAATTTGGACCAACATTAGAAGATTCTGCGGATATAAAACTACACATGGAATCCACTGCATAATTCCTGTCACCTCTTCTATCACCCCACTTACTGATCCACTTTCAATCGCTAACGAATTTTGCAATTCATGGTCAGAAAATGCCTCCAATAATAATTTTCCTACTAAGTTTCGAGACAGCAAAAATAGAACAATAAGTTCTCCTCTTACCATCACCCCTTCATCCAGAGCGCTTCTTATAGAAAAAGAAATTAATTTTTTCGAGTTTGAATCATCGTTAGCTAAACTAAAGGGCCATACGCCTGGATTTGATAGAATATCGTACCCAATGATCCGTAATCTCTCATACCAAACAAAACGTCGTCTTTTAAATCATTACAATAAAATTTTTACAAACTACATCCCTCAATCATACAAAACCAGCCTAGTTATACCAATTTTAAAGTCGCACTCTGACAAAACTGAGGTGAGATCATACAGACCTATTTCGCTCAACCCATGTTTATCTAAGCTATTAGATAAAATTATAGCAAACAGGTTATGGTGGTTTGTTTCCGACAAACTAATCAATAGCCATCAAATGGGCTTTAAAAGAGGCAAATCTGTATCTGATACCCTACTTTATTTAGACTATCAGATTACAAATTGCTTATCATCTAAAAAACACTTATCAATAGTATCCCTCGATTTCGAAAAAGCTTTCGATAAGGTTGGTGTTCACACAATAATAGACCAGCTTCTCGCTTGGAATCTTGGGCCAAAAATAATATACTATATTCTTAACTTTATGACAAAAAGAAAAATCATAGTTCGTGTTGGCAAACATTTTTCAATTACTCTCCCACTTGAAAACGGTATACCCCAAGGATCTCCAATATCTGTCATTTTATTTCTCATAGCTTATAACAAGCTTTGTACAATTATCTCAATCCACAAAGAACTAAACTACTGCGCATATGCAGACGATTTCCATTTAATTATTAATATGGACAAGCAAAGAAACCAAAACATAAATTTGAACAGCCTAGTTACTCTGGAGCGATCCTTTCCACCTCTAAATGTAAACATATACATATCTGTCGCAAACATAACTGTTCTTGCACAGTATCTTCCATTAATATTCAATTCGAAAACGTCGATAACTTAAGAATCTTGGGAGTTATTTTTAATAAACGCTACCGATGGAACTCACACATTCATAAATTGAATTTGTCACTGACGACTAAACTTAATATAATAAAATGTCTCTCAAGCAATAAACTGAATTGCAACACATGTACCATAATTAATGTAATTAAAGCCCTTATAATTTCTAAAATTAGCTATGGAATGTACCTTTATGGATATTCCGCTAAATCTATTTTAAACAAAATAAAAGTACCATATAATGCAGCAATAAGAGCCGCTCTTGGAGCTTTTAGATCCACGCCCATTAATAACCTACTTTATGAAGCTAATCTTTACACTATCGAGAATCTAAGAGATTCCTCAACTACAAAACTTTTCAAATCCCTCCTAAGAAGCAACAATAGCCCACTTCAAAATATAGCGATTAAAAACCAAAGCTTGAACAACTCCAATAAAGTTGTTTCCGCTATTTACAAAACCATATCAAATAGCTTTGAACTCAGCATTCCGACTCTTCCTCTTGATCCGATAGATCAACTTCACCCACCGTGGACCTTTAATACTTCCTCGATAGACACATCATTACGGCTATTTACAAAATCAGACAATCATCCCGAAATATTTCGTTCATTGTTTCGCGAAATCAAAGGAAAACACATCAACCATACATTTCTATTTACTGACGGTTCAAAATCGTCCAACAAAATAAGTTTCAGCGTAACTTTTCTCGACAAAGTCATTAAAATCTCGAATCTACCTCCATATACCTCAATTTTTTCTGCAGAGATAATTGCCATTAACGAGGCGGTAAAATTCGCTAAAAATGAAAACCAAAACTTCGCCATATGTACTGATTCGCTATCAGCCCTTGATGCTATAGCCAACTTAAATAACTTTGACTACTATCCATTGCAAATAAGAAACACTTTAATTGAATACTACCCAAAAATTAAATTGATATGGATACCAGGACATGTTTCCATAGATGGTAATGAATTTGCAGACCTCTCAGCGAAGTATGCTAATAGCGCCCCTCTTATATGCACAAATAACTATAATGAGAACGATATAACACTCTTCATCAAAAGTATAATGAAATTGAAACACAACGAACTATGGAATTCCACATCTGATTGGTACAAGCTAATTAACAGTTCGAAATTATCTGGGAAAGATATTCAAATTATGACACCCCCTAATTTATCTAGAAGGGATATTATAAAGTACGAGCGCCTGCGACTGGGTCATACCAAAATAACCCACGAACATCTCATGAGCAACAATCCCCACCCTTCCTGTTCATTTTGTAATTCAATAGCTCCTGTCAATATAGCACACCTATTATCTAATTGCCCAAAATTTCATGATACTAAAATTCAAATTTTCCGAAACACAAATCCTTTATCTTCACTTTCCAGTCCTAGCCTAGATAATGTTCAAAAAATTGTTAATTTTCTTAAAGTTACTAATTTATATAATCTTATTTAATATATTGAAATGTTAAACGCTAGCTTTTTATTTCACATGTACTTATATATTTAAATAACTACCAATGTTTTTTTTTTTTTTTCTTCTTAAGTCTCATTTATATTTAACCATCAGTTAACTTAGACGTATGTTAAGCTTAAGGCCTATGCAGCCAAAGCTAGATATAATATTAGCAATAAATTTTAATTTGTAGTTAATACTTAATAAATAAATAAAAATATTTTTTATGTAAAAAGAATGCGCACCGAATTGTGGAATTTTTAAGATGGACTCCTTGCAAAAAATTTCTTGATGTCTTTAACATGCCATCATAATGTTTTTTTTCTTCTTTGGTGACCCCTAATGAAATTTTCCGTAAAATATTCTTGTAGAACACTTAAACCCATTACAACCCAGTTTTTTTTAAAGACCCATAAGACCAAAATATAATGGGTTACGATGTTACAGAATACGAACCCTGTATCACCGTGTTTGCAATGCAATTATCTTTATTTTAACACTAAATTTATCTATTAAACAGATGAGTGCAAATTTGTGGTATTGACTGACCTTTTAAAGCCTGGCAACCCTATGCCTTGCCAGGAAAAAAATAGGCAACCCTTCTTTAACATATTGTAGAGGCTCTAAGCTTTCGAATGGTATATAATTTTTTCATTAAACAGATGAGTGGAAATTTGTGGTTTTGGCCGACCTTTTAAAGCCTGGCAACCCTATGCCTTGTCAGAAAAAATAGGAAACTCTACGTTAACATATTGTAGAGGCTTTAAACTTTCGATTGGTATATAATTTTTCCATTAAACACATTTTGTTTTTAAACGCATAGTACAAATTTGTGGTATTGACTGACCTTTTAAAGCCTGGCAACCCTATGCCTTGCCAGAAAAAATAGGAAACTCTACGTTAATATATTGAAGAGGCTTTAAACTTTCGATTGGTACATAATTTTTTCATTGAACACATTTTTTTTTTTAAACGCATAGTGCAAATTTGTGGTATTGAATGACCTTTTAAAGCCTGGCAACCCTATGCCTTGCCAGGAAAAAAATAGGCAACCCTTCTTTAACATATTGTAGAGGCTCTAAGCTTTCGAATGGTATATAATTTTTTCATTAAACAGATGAGTGGAAATTTGTGGTTTTGGCCGACCTTTTAAAGCCTGGCAACCCTATGCCTTGCCAGGAAAAAAATAGGCAACCCTACTTTTACATATTGTAGAGGCTCTAAACTTTCGAATGGTATATGCTTTTTTCATTAAACAGATGAGTGGATTTTTTGAAAAAAATGCATTTTTCAATATGAACCATAGCCGTGCCAGGATTTTTTTAGGCAACCCACTCACAATATGTTTCTAAACGTATTTACTTTCATAAAAAATAGGTTTCATCCATTGAACAGATGAGTGAAAATCTCTCCTTACTCGTATCTCCTACTAGAAGGACAAAGTGAATATACCCTGGATATTTTGGAATTAACTACAGAAAACTACTGAAAATATGTATAATTTCCTGGACATTTTTTATGAGTCGATCACATACCAATATAAAACACAGTTGAAAATATTGATTAGTTATTTTGAAATAAAAACAATTTTGTTTATACTATCAGTCGAATTTAAGTTTTTATTTAAAAAATAATTTGCAAAATGCATGTTAAAAAATCAATGGTATATCACAAGTTTTTGATATATGTAGAACCAGATTTATGAGATGACACAACTTTTATTTTGTGACTTCGCTTCCAGTTTCTTTGATTTTTCCTTTTTCTTTTGGTTACTAACCGATGCACCGGCTATAACCACGGGTTCAATAGTTGGTCTAGTGAGTGGTATGGCAATTATGATGAGTCACTGGAGCATGATGACAACTGGTACTGGAAAAACCGCCCGTATGGCAATGAGTCATCGTATGGACTTTGAATTATGAGACAAATATTAAAAAACGTTGGATTCGGTAGCAAATAACTTAATTGTATTTATAAACTGAAATAAAATGGTCACTAAATGGTCTTTAAACACAAATTATAAAAACCTACGCAATTTTATATCAATAGCTACTCATAAACAAATCAAAGATAAAAAATTTGTAAGATAACAAAATGATAAAATATACGCGGAACTTATGTTCGCAAGAGTGATGAAATACTTTTTTTTTTTAAATGTAAATGGGAACACTTTTTCAATAAAAAACTAGTAAGGGTGTTACATTTGGCCTGGCCAAACATTAAATACCCTACACTGCAGATTTTTGAAACTTTTGCTTATATCGGAGGAGCCACGTCCTTTTGTCTGAGTTCACCCAGTTTTGCTCAGAGCGTGCATTTATAGTTCTTAGTGTCTGAGTGAAATTCGGTTGGATTATCTCAAAAAACGTTTTAAGTATAGCGTTTTGAAGCTTTTGCTTATAAGGGAGGTGCCACGCCCTTTTGTCTGAGTTCGTCTATTTTAGTTCAAAGCGTGCTTTTATGGTCTTCAGCATTTGAGTGAAATTAAGTTGGATTATCCCAAAAAACTGTTTCAGTATAGCGCTTTGAAGCTTTTGCTTGTATGGGAGGTGCCACGCCCTCTTGACCCAGTTCTTGTTGAGAGCTTGCATTTATAGTCCTTAGTGTCTGAGTGAAATTTAGTTTGATTATCTCAAAAAACACTTTTAATATAGCGCTTTAAAGCTTTTGCTTATATAAAAGGTGCCACGCCCTCCTTTTTAAATCCGCCAAGTTTTTGCTCAGAGCATGCGCTAATAATTCGTAGTTTTTATGTATATTTTGGTTGCATTGTCATGAAAAATACTCCTAAAGTTGCATTTTGAATATATTTTTTGTATGGGCGGTAGGCGTGTCCGTTGACCGATTTTGCTCATTTTCAATCCCACGAACTAACTTTTACGACAAAGCCGACGTACCAAATTTCACTGAATTGTCATATTTAGTTTTCCCGTAAAAAATATTTCCACGCACAGCCAGCCTGCCAGCCAGACAGACGGACATGGCTATATCGACTCAAGAGGTGACGCTGATCAAGAATATATATACTTTTCTATATCTGCCACGCCTCCTTCTCTGCGTTACAAACGGAGGGACAAAGTGAATATACCCTGGGTGTAGGGTATAAAAAAGTAAAAGAATTTGGGATATTTTTTGTTTTAGCTGTGTATAAAAATGGGTTTGAGTCTCGGGTTTGAGCACGATCATTCAAAAATGAAAATTTTTTTTTGCAAGAAAAGATTTATTTTTACCAACTTAGTGGGATAACTATAATATTTCTTATTAATTTCAGTCTTTAACTTTTCTAATAACTTTCCAAATTATTATCTATTGATGTTAATGAAACTCAGCTACATACAATAGACTAAATTGTACTTATATGGAGTTAGGTGCCTGTGTTTCAATGGTCGACAATTCCGATACAATCGGGAAAAATTAATTACACTATTTACTGGAAGACTGAATAAAGATATTTCTGCATTTTGAAGCAAGGAGAACTCAGAAGTCTGACATGATTGGAAAACCATGTTCGGATTCGAAAGTTTAATAATCGGCTATACACCTCGAGAATAAAAAATGCTTGAAATGTGTCCTTTTTGAAAAATTAATAAACTTAGGTTAAAAATTCCAGAAAAACTTTAAACATTTTTTTATATATTTTTTTATATATATGTTTTTTATACGTCAAATAGACCATTCGAAATAACTAAAAGGGTTGCTCACATTTGCTTATGGTCTTGAAAGGGTTAAAAGATCACTTACAAAATAAATTTATTTTAATCGCACGAACAAAAACCATTTCTGCACAGTACTCCAATATCCTCAATATCTAGAGTTTTAAAGTTTTTGCAAAAATATCATCAACACACACTATCTCACCTCTTAAAAGTTCAAACATTCATTTCAAGATTTTCAGCAAAAAACAAAAAAGAGAGAACTGTAAAGCTTTGGCATAATTTCGGCAGCATTTTTAATCGACCTAGTTTTCATGCTACATAGCTCCAAGGTAGTTGAATTCTCTTCATTTTTTTTTTTTCGTTCTTGAAAAGCAAATGGAAATTGCAGGTCTTTTTTATTATTACCATTGCCAACGACAACACAACTAACTGAACAATCACTTAACCCTCTCTCAAACGTAGGCCTACCAGGGACGGCCAACTACCACCTACTTCTTGCTATGCTACACAGTTGCAAGTTGATGTTGTTGTACCATTTGGAAAGATGGAAAATTTTGCTACCAAATCCACCAAGTGAAAATCAATGAACATTTGTTGATTTTTCTCAGCTCCAACAACAAAAATGTCCTCATTTTCACATCGCATCCATCCTTCATTCATTGTGTTCGTTCGTCGTTCATTGCAATGATGATGACGTCGTTGATGATGATGCTTTCATTGCTTAGTTTTGTCTCAATTTCTGTATTTTCATTTAGTATTTGTCTCGTTTGTGCCAATACTCCTACTTGTCCTGCTGCCACACACACACCTCCACATACAACTGGCATTCGGTTTTGTCTACATTTTTTGACAGAACAGTGCAACGTATCACGTTCCTACATGATTTTCATTAAAGATTCAGGTTACGAGTACCAACGTAAGCCAAAGCAAAAATATTATAAAAGAAAAAGAAGAAAAGGAAGTAGGACCAAAACCTCTAAGCCAAAGGCTAAAGCATACGAGAACAAGAATTGGATTTTAGCAGGAATTCCATGTTCACTGCTAATGTCAATGATGCGCACTAAAAATGTATTAATTTTTACACTGGGAAAGAAGAAGAAAATCTTTCTTTCGAATTAATAGCAACTTTGGGATTCTACTTAGTTCAAGACAATTTTGTAACTGGATGTCTTCATAAGCTTTGACATATTAGTTCTCAGAATTGATGCCATAGTAATCCATATAAAAAAGGATTTCAGTCACTGTAACTGGGCCATTATGAACAAAAGTGGCAAAACTGTCTCAAGTCTACCGTGCAACTTCCAAGGAACAGGAAAGATAATGTGAACCCTTCACTGAAACTCTATTACTTAAGTTGAATTGAGAATATTTCTGATCGAAAATTTCCATAACCATTATATTTCTCAAAACAAAGGCGACAATTTTCACAGGACAAATCAAATGACTTCCAAGGTAAACTTAGATTTTATATAAAAACTGCAGGGTGGTACGATGTCCTTTTTCCAACTGGATTGTTTTGACAGCACTCAATCATGAATAGACTTATTCCTGAACAAGTTTTATTAATTGTGGAAACTTACTGCCAAAATCAGTCATCAGTTAGAGAATGTTATTGAGTTCTTCAACATCATTTTGGTCGTTATGAGCGTTCAACTGAGCGCACCACTCGTAACACCATCACCAGATTTCGAAGCAATTTTACACTATTGCACATTCATCATTCAATCAGAGTGCATAGAGCCCGTAGCTTAGAGAATATTGCTGCAGCAGTAAAGAGTGTTTGTGAAAACCGTGAACAAAACCGTGCCAAAAATTCAGGATATTAGTGTAGCCGATCACTGGTATCAACAGAATGGCGCAACATGCCATACAGCTGGAGAAACAATCGCTTTATTGAGAGAAACGTTCGATGAAAGCATCATCTCAAGAAATGCTCCTGTTAATTGGCCACCAAGATCATGAGATTGGACGCCATTAGATTACTTTCTATAGGGATATGATAAATTACTTGTTTTTGTCGACAATCCCGAAACTATTGACGCTTTGGAAACCAACATAACACTTGTTATTCAAGGAATACCGGCCGATAAGCTCGAAAGAGTTGTCGAAAATTGGATACACAGAACGAACCATTTAAGAGCTAGTCGTGGACAACATTTGAACAAAATAATTTTTAAGCATTGAGTTGTAGGAACCGAACTATCATTCCAAGTAAAGATTTTTATGTATCTTATTTAGAAAACAAAGTAAAAAGCTGTTATTGAATCACCCGTTAGCTGATTTACTGCTGACTTATTCGCTATCTATTTGCAACCTAAATGTCAAAGCACAATGAAATTTTATGCCATTTGTAAAAACTATGGGACATTGACATCATGACATTACTTGTGCTGATTGCTTGTAATTTTATTTAGTAGATGTTTAAATCAATAGATTTTGGAAGTCATTATACAAACTATTAAAGAAAAAAAAAACTATAAATTTTCATAATTCTTCAAATACTGTTTTGAAACATAAAATTTCTCTGAATGTATTGCATCAGCTTGTCTCCAACTGATACGTGACGTGACATGAGCAAAAATACTTTCTTCTCGTGCAAACGTATGAAAACTTTACATTTTTGTAAAATACCAAGTTTAGTTTGTATTAAGTTAACAATTTTGTATCGGTTTATAGACATTTACTTCACTTGAACTGAGTAGTTTAAACTTAATATGAAGTCAATAGAAATATTTTTGAATTGATAAATTAACTTATATGTTGGAATTATTCCAACTATGTTGCAGATATCGGCATTTCCGCCGATAACATGATTTAACTGTCAAATTTTTATTTGCAATTTCTACTGTCCGGTTCATTACTGAAAAAGATAATTTGTCATTATTGCTTCACAAATCAAGCAGCAAATGTGTCAAAAATTAAGTGCAAATATAGTTTAATACACACAATAAAAAAAGTCTATTCCAAAAAATAAATTTTAAGTACATAAATTTAAAGTTAGTCACGTTCGTCACTTTAACCTCAAAAGTAACGTTTTTTCGAAATTTCATTCTACTGTTAAATTCTAAAAAGGTAAATCATAGGTCATATCAAAATCATACGAGGAAAATTTTTTTAGAACACATTTACCCATTATAACCTGTTTTATGGTCTTTTTGACACTTTTTTCAAAAATACTTGGTTATAATGGGTTATAGTGTTCTAGAAAAATATTCTTCGTTAAATTTTAAAAATGGTCACAGACAAGAAATCATTAAAACTTAAGAATAATGCGTAAATAAAGTAAAAAGTGTCTTGCAGTTGTCGGATAAGCACATTTGACAATTGCCACCAGCACAGAGTGCAAGGTTTTTCGCTCACAAAACTGAATTTGGGTTAAGTCAACCTTTCTTAAAAAACTTATAAGAAATGCACGTCTTTTTACTGACTACTAAATTAATTTAATAAAAATAAAAAAAAAAAACGCAATATGAATTGCTCGGTTTGTGATCAAAAGGTGGAACGGAGTGGTGCTAACAAGATTGATTGCGCAGATTGTAAAAATTTTTTTCATTGCGCGTGTGTTAACGTGGATCAGGCTGGGTACGAGTACCTTATCGCAAATAAAGCCAAATTCAGATGCAACAACTGTAGTGTTTGCTCGGTTTGTGATCAAAAGGTGGAACGGAGTGGTGCTAACAAGATTGATTGCGCAGATTGTAAAAATTTTTTTCATTGCGCGTGTGTCAACGTGGATCAGGCTGGGTACGAGTACCTCATCACAAATAAAGCCAAATTCCGATGCAACAACTGTAGCGCTCTCCGACGTAAATCGTTGCAACAACAACCACTCGCGAATGTGCAGCAACAAAAACAAATAAATCGCCAAAATATTGATGCAACTAAACATCAAACTGCAGCAAAGCAACAAAAAACAGCAAAACTACAATCTCCAACAGTAGCACAAAAAAACAATTGAAACCCAAAAAGCAGTGAAAAATCCTAATCAACAACAACAAGAGCAAATAATAATAGAAACGCAGAATACAGAGAAACATCAACAACAACAGCAGCAGCAACAACACTCAGCAGAAGAATCCCCGGAGACAAATGAACAACAACAGCCTGTTACATTGCAACTTCTCTATGCAGAAATTATAAGTTTAAAAAAAATAAACAGCGAAATTCTTCTTTCTATGCAAGACTTAAAAAATGAAAACGACAAATTAAAAAAACAAGTCAATAGTTTAGCGAGCAAGCTCAACTGGAGAGAACAAAAAGCGATAGAAAACGAAATACAAATAACGGGAATAACACACGTAAATAATGAGAATGTAAAAGAGTGCGTGCAAACAGTTTTGAGAGATGGGTTAAATGTTTCTGTCTCCGATGAAGAATTGGAAAAATGCTATGTTAAGAGTGTCAGAAAACGAAACTCTTTTGAAATTAATATTGTATGCATTAAAGTCTCTTCGCTTGATACAAAGACAACAATTATGTCAAGCAAAAAAAATGCAAAAGAGAAATTAAATGCATCGCTTTTCGGTGGCGACAAAAAAAGTGACATATATATTAATGATCGTTTTACAAAATATACTAGCGCTCTGTTTATGTCTGCGAAAAAAATTAAAATAGAAAAAAAATTTAAGTACTTATGGTTTAAAAACTCAAAGATACTTCTAAGAAAGGTTGATAATGGTGAGGTTTTAGTTATAAGATCATTTGAAGATTTAAACAATATTTAGTTTGGGTTTTAAAATATATTTAATATAGTTAATAATAATATTTTCGATCCTATAACTAATAACCTCCCCATGTCAACCATTAGAAGTACTACTGATAGCTTACTCAGCTCAAGCTCAACTTATAGTAAATCTTTTTATATAGTGCATCAGAACATACGTAGCCTGCGACGAAATTTTAATTTGTTGGTCTCAAATCTAGAAGTTTTCGAAAACCTTCCTGATATCATATTTGTATCGGAAATTTGGATTTATTCTTCCGAAATTGATGATTATACTTTGCCTAACTATAAATTCTATGCTAACACTAATGATTCGTATTCAGCTGGTGGGGTAGGAGTTTTCATTCGCGATTTGTTTGATTGCAATGGTATCGAACAATATAGACTCTCGAGTGCAGATGTATTAAAGGTGTCTTGCTGTATTAGTAAAGTCAATTTTGTATTCATATGTGTATATAGACTGCACTCGCAGTCCATTCAATTGTTTCTTGAAGAATTTTCTAACCTGCTAAAAAATGAGCAAGCAGCGAATCTGATGATTATAGGTGATTTTAATTTAGATCTTTTAGTATCTAATTCTTTGTTAAATTATTATAACGTACTTTTGTCTGAGTATGGGTTACATTCTTTCATTAACGAGGCTACGAGACCAGTAGCGGAGACCTGTCTGGATCATGTTTTTGGGCGTTTTTCTAGTATCCCACTTCCCCTCTGTGCCGGTATTGTGCTCGATTTAGGAATAACTGACCATTGTATGACTGGTGTCTTGCTAAGCAATTTGAATATTGAAAAACAGGCGAGAGTCTCTTCACACTATAAAGTGACAAAAATCAATTATGAGCAACTGAACCTTAAGCTACGTATTAATGATTGGGCGGATATTTATGCTGAAGAAAATGTATCTGAGGCATACTCCAAATTTCTGATAAACTTAAAGGAAAGCATAAATTCTTCCAAATATTACCACTTAAGAAAGCCGTCTGAAATAAGAATGAAGCCTTGGATTAGCAAGTCAATCCTCAAAAAAATTAGGTTAAAAAACAAACTGAGAAAAAAATGCTATGTGCACCCAAATAATATGAGAATCAAGACCCGCTTTCGCAACTTGTGTAAACATTTAAATAACGAAATTCGCACCTGCCGTGATAATTTTTTCTACAACAAAGTTAGAAATGCACAGGGAAACCTTAAAGAAGAATGGAAAATTGTTAATAACATTGTTGGTAGAAAAGATAATGCCGAAAATAATACCCTTGTATTACAAAATGATCTTTCCTATGTATCAGACCCGTTGGAAGTAGCTAACGTCTTTAATAATTACTTTCAGTCAGTTGGACTTTCAACATTCCCAGCTATTTCAGCCTCGCCATGCAATTGCAGCTATGACTTAGGACTTTGTGTATCTCCATTTAATAGAAATAGCTTCTATTTTGAACCCATTACAGGCTTAGAAATCCTTAAAGCAATAAAATCCTTGAAAAATTCTAGTTCTTGCGGATATGATGGTATTTCTAATATACTTCTAAAAAAAATTTCTTTCAATGTTGTTGATATTTTAGCATATATCTTCAACCGCAGTATAATTTCTGGTAACTTTCCTGAAGAACTTAAATGTGCGATTGTCATACCTATTTTTAAAAAAGGCAACAAAAAAGATAAGTCAAATTACAGACCAATATCACTTTTGTCCTCAATTTCCAAAATATTTGAAAAAATAGTTAAGGGTAGGATTTTAGTATACCTTGCAAAAATACAGTTTTTGAGTCCCCTGCAATTTGGATTTAGAGAAAATTGCTCTACAGAAGATGCTCTTTTAGACTTTTGCTCTGAGTTATACAAAGGATTGGATGGAAAGAAAATTTGTGCTGGGCTTTTTGTTGACATAACCAAAGCTTTTGACATGGTTGATCATAAATGTCTCTTAGTTAAATTGTATGGTTTGGGTATTCGTGGCTTTTTTTATGAATGGTTTGTGTCTTATCTTAAAAATAGGTCACAGAAGGTGAAAGTGTGTAATAGCTTGAGTGATCCTAAAGTCATAAATTTAGGTGTACCACAAGGATCGGTTCTAGGGCCTATCCTATTTTTGATTTACATAAATTCTTTGTTTGCTCAACCCTTTAGAGGAAAATTCAAAGCATTTGCGGATGATTTAGGAATTGCATATAATTCAACAGATCCTCTATCATTGGTGTCTGATATAAACCATGATATCCATGTACTACGCACTTGGTTTGCGGAACATAAGTTAGTTGTTAGCAACAAGACAAAATTAATGTTTTTCTATCCGAAATTACACGAAGCTGTTGACATTGATATAATTTTTCATGCAGCAAACTGCAAGCGTCATATTTTGTTCAGTAATAACTGTGACAATCATTGCTTTGAGGTATTTTTTAATACAAATGTAGCTTGCGAGTCGAACTGCTTTAAAATTGATAGAGTAGATCACTTTAAATATTTAGGAGTTACCATAGACCGAAATTTAAATTGGGATGAACATATCTCAAACCTGAGAAGATATTTGCTATCGTCTCTCCGAAGTTTTTACAGGCTTAGAAAATTTGTTTCAAATAACACATTAAAAACAATATATTATGGAATTTTTCACTCCAAATTAGAGTATGGGATAAGTTGTTGGGGAGGTGCCTATCTCAATAAAATACAACAACTAATTGTATTGCAAAAATGTGCTATAAGAAAGATTTGCAACTCTCAACGCTTAGCCCACTCGATGCAATTGTTTAGGAATATGAAAATCCTATCTGTAAGGCACCTATTTTACTTTAAAGCGTTAAAAATATTCTTTATGAGAGGTGGCTATCTGCAAAGCCCTGTACGCGATACACTCATCCTGCGAAGCAACCAATGCTCTACTGTCCAAATACCTTTTTTTCGTACCACATTATTTAGAAACTTTTATACAGTAGTATCATGTAAACTTTTCAACAGCCTCCCAGAGAGCATACGAATCATTAGACCCTTACTTGCATTTTTAAAAAAGCTTAAGTTTTGGCTTCTTACTTTTGATATCAACCAAGTTGAAACTTTGATGAACTATATTGTTTAAAAAAAAAATAAATTAATGTATTCAACTCACTCGTACTGAGCTTGAGTTCATTTAATAATGTTTTATACCGAGTGCTTAAATCCTTACAATCTTCTTGGCTCAAATTTGTTAATAGTATTTTGTTTTATCAGTTTTCTATCTGTTTACCCCACACATAATTAACTCATAATTTATGTACTTAAAATTAAAGTCAAAATGTGGCATTTAACACTATTTTTGTAAATTAAAATAAAAAATGTCACTTACTATTCTCTACAATGTATTAATATTTTGTTAACTAAAATGATAAGTAAATTTCCTATTTTAATTTCTAAGTTTGAGAATAATGAATAAAAATTGAATTGAATTGAATTGAATTGAAAATATACCTATATATAAATATATAATATAAAAAATGTGAATATATATATTCATTACCCTTTTGAATCATAATGGAAAAAATGTCACGTTCATAATGTAACGTATCGATTCAGATTATGATCAAAACGAAGAAAAGTCCGCTCCGCAATAACTATTCTTTCTTTTAAATTGCATGTCATAGGATGTAAGCGAGAAAAAGCTTACCGCAGCCTTACCAAAAAATTGTTTTTGAAGCGCTCAATAGTAATGCTGCGGTAAACGTTTTTTCAATGAAATTAAAAAAAAAAAAGAAAAAACTGGCAGCACCAGGATTTGAATCCACGCGGACGGTCGTGATAGATAGGGGATAGATAGGAACAGATTATATTTCCTTACATTTACCAACTATTTAGACCGATACACCAATGTTCGATGATATGAAGAGGTACTAAATTTGTATATTAAGTAAATGTTGTTTGAACAGAATTTGACATTCGAATGCTCCTACAGTCTTACATAGAATCATTGTACCATCAGTTTCAATTCAATTAAGAAAAAGGAAATTAATAAGACAAAGGAAAATAGAAAAGTGAAATAAAAAATATTTTAATAAAAAAAAAAATAAAGCAAAAAAAGTAAAAAAAAAATCACCCGGGCTGGGTTCAAACTCACGTTGTTCTTACTGCAGCCTTATAAAAAATCATTGTAATATTGCTTCTAAATTTCTATGGGGACAAGCACTTTTGAAGTGCTTGGATCAGAAGCGCTAGAAATGCTTCCTCTTGGGTGGTGACTATGGAGGTCTACTTGTACTATTTTTGAAGATTGGACTTTTGTAGACCTTAGCTGTAACTACTTAATATAATTTTTCGCAAAATTTGTTGGCGATACTTTGCTAAGCAACTACTACTTCAACCCTTTGGCAATTTTTGAAGTATTTTTTTTTTTTTATATAAATTACAAGCCCATATTCAAGTATAAATTGGAATTGATTTCTTATCGACTGATTTTCTATTGCTGTATATAAAATTTTCAGGTCCAGATTTATAAAAACCAGCCAAAACTGACAATTTGTCAAAGTGCGTCTAATGAAATTTCATTTTAAAGAAAATGTTAACACTGATAACACTTCCTGTTTATGGAAATATTTTATCACAAGTCCTAAGCGTGCATACATTTTCTATTTTATAAACTACACAAAAGTTCAACCAAATCTTTAGATCCTTCTCAAAAAAAAAAAAATCAATTTACTTTTGACTTGTGTAAATACTTACGTTGGATTCATTTTCGCCAATTGTTCAAAGCGTATGCGATCACGCTCCGTCACCGATGTTGGTACAGCGGTAACTTCATTTTGTCGTTCACGTTCGATACTCGCTGATAATTCATTATTCATGTCCACGTGATTATGTTCGGATTCTAAATGTGTTTGTGTCTTAACTGTTTCGTATTTACGATCATCTTCGGCAAAATTGAAAACTTCACTTAGTTCATACTCTTTCAGCTGAAAATGAGGAGAAAGAAAAAAGTTTTTAAAATTAAAGTTACTCATAAAAGTACAAGGATAACTTGGATCTCTGACATGATAAAAAAAAACATTGTCAGATTCGGATTTTTGGAGAAAAAGACTGGGACTACAAGGTTCGTTATCAGGTTTTGTTTTTTCAAAGATATTTTTTTTGAATTTACAAATAAACAGGAAACTAACTGCATACCTAGTTTTTAGTTGTTTTCTGTCAAACTTTTTTATTTTGATACAGAAACAATGTGAAGACCATTTGGTAACTGAAATTTGTCACTGAAAATCGATTAGCTTGTTGACCGATTTAAAAAAATAACTTTTTCTGTAGATTTGGAACCCAGTGAAAAACTTTGTATAAAATACCTCGAGTGGGACAACATCTTGGTAAAACCGAGTTCAAATGAGGTGTGATGCCTGTAATTCAACGAATGAAAACTCAGAACATAAGGATCCAATTGCGAACAAGATATTTCATTTTTTCATTTATTCATATATAATATCATTTCATAAAGAAGCTCATTGCTATTCGAAGTATTTGGCTAAGCAAATAAAACTTTATCCTGGAAGTGCACTACATACATAATTGAATACAGCGCGTTCCGCAATTTGAAGAAAGATTGCTCATAATCCAAATGTGGAAGAAAAAGTCAAGTTCGATTGCGTAAGTAGAAGTTTTGAAACTCTTGAATCCCTTTATTTTGGAAACTAAAATTCCAATCGGAAAAATTTTAAGGTGTAGTTTGATAAGGAAAACTCGATGCCAATGAAAAAATGTAACTACACTTTTTCCTGGAACTGCGCCAATAGCCTGAAAACAGTGTTTTCTGCAACTTCATGCATGAATATCTCAAAATTCTGAGGGTATATGAGCAGTTCTAACCTCGGATTTAGATTCAGCGCACCAAAATACATGTAGATTGATGATGTGTATGGTCAAATGTACAAACAACTTTTGTATTTTTGTTTTTCATGTCGGTGTTATCAGCTCAATTGAGATTCAAAGAATAAATTTTTCGAGAATAATTAAAAGTTAAAGAAAGATTCATTTCTATGTACAAAAAAAAAAAAGGTATAAACAAGAATCACCTTCATATGTTCAGCCGTTTTCAAGTTATTCAAGATTAAATTAATGACCTGTATCACTTTCAGCTTTATATCGTCACCTCAATGATAAAACTAGGTAACTCCAAATTTCAAGTCCTCAGATAAAATTTTTGGAAATGTGAATTTACATCAATCTTAAACTTTTCTAGTTTTGTTTTTGCCTTATAAGAACCTATGAAATAGTGCCTTTTTAGAGTTATCTTATTGGAGCAGGTTGTGCAGCAAACCAAGATGAATGATAATTTAGGAGTTATCTAGTTGTAGTATTGAGGTGGGGATATCATGCAGAAATTTACGTAGTTATTTTCAAAACCTCATAACCTATAATATTTGTCATATTAAAACTAGTATTTGGCCAAAATGATGTAAGATTCTACGTACAACAAATCTTTACTTTTAACCTTGAATGTAACGAAAATGGTTGAACTTTCGTGATTCAGATAATAAATATTTTTTTTATAAACTTAACTTATCCTTTATTTCTGTTCGAAGCGAAATTCAGCAAGTGAATAGAAAACTAGTAACCTTTGGCGTAGCCTAACATTAAATACCCTACACTGCAGTGTTTCGCAAATTTTGCTCATATGGACGATGCCACGCCCTCTTGTACGAGTTGACCCAGTTTTTGCTCTGAGCGTGCATTTATAGTCTTTAGTGTTTGGGTGAAATAAAGTTGGATTATCTCAAAAAACTCTTTCAGTATAGCATTTTGAAACTATTGCATATATTGGAGGTCCCGCACCCTATTGTCCCAATTCGCCTTGTTTTTGCTCAGAGCTTGAACTTACAATTCGTAGTATTTATGTGTATTTTGGTTTCATTTTCGTGAAAAATACTCTTAAAATTGCATTTTGAATATATATTTTTTTTTTATGGGCGGCAGGCATGTTTGTTGACCGATTTCGCTCATTTTCAATCCCACGAGCTAACTTTGACGACGGAGGCAGAGTACCAAGTTTGCTTGAATTATCTGACTCAGTTTTCTCAAAAAATGTAGTTCCACGCACAGCCAGCCAGCCAGACAGAGAGACAGACGGACATGGCTATATTGACTCAAGAGGTGACGCTGATGAAGAATATATATACTTTTCTATATCTGCCAAGCCTCTTTCTCTGCGTTACAAACGGAAGGACAAAGTGAAAATACCCTAGGTATAGGATATAAAAATCAAATTTTTAGAACTCTGAACTAAAAAACCCAAATTAACGCAAATGCAACGCGATAAATATGTTCCTAATAAATGCTGTATTTTCGAAACTCGGATCCTAGGAGTTATGGTAAGGTTTAGTTAGAGTGATGGCTTATACATATGTACCGTTTCAATACCACATAAGTGACCGGGCTGGCTTGTAGGAAGTGTTGTCAGGAACTGATAAAGTTATCTGGACATTTATGTCGGTTTGTTCTATTGGGGAAGTTGAGCAGGAAGCCAATATCAATATCGCCATAAGCTTGGCTCTAGATAGAGCAGGGGACTTGCGGAAAAAGCGTTCAAGAGATTCCATGCAATTCCGACAGAAAGATTTAAAAGAGATTCCCAGTCTTACGGCAAGCCGATTCGGCAAGCTTACCGATGGATGACCCAGTGTCCATTAAAAAGCCGCAGCGATTATTGCAATATAAGAGTGGTTGCTGTATAGCTGGTCTAATATTTTTAAGTTGTGAATTGAAAGCTACATTTCTCTGGAAATCCTGATATTTTTTATGGCTTTCCATTTGTCATTCGCATCGGTAAAAATATGTGAGAAAACCATTTTCTTCACTAGATCAACTGGAGTGTGTACGCACTCTGAACAGGTGTCGACTAAAGAGTTCATCAGCCTTTTCGTTTACCTCAATGTTTCTGTGACGTTGAACTCAAACGAGAGTAAGTTTGGATTGAAGTCCTAGATCGATCAAATTGTTTTCTACATTCTTCAACCAGTTTTGATTTTACTATTACTGAGTTCAGCGCCCTTATAGTAGCTTGATTGTCAGAGAAAATTGCCACTTTTCTATAACTGGGATTTGTACCTAGTCGCTACTAGCATACAGGCTAGAATGGCATAAACTTTTGCCTGAAAGTGAAAAGATTGAGATAAATTGAGGTTTTCTGAAAATATCATAAGAGACCATATTTTAAAAAAAAATAGAGATTAAGGCGGTTCCAGTGGTTTAATGTCAAAAAATGAGTCCCAGCTAGAGATTTTTTTTTTAAATCTGGCATATGCCATCAAACCATGAACTCCCCCAACTCTTTTGCTAAAAAAATAAAACTGCCAATTTTGTTAAATCTTTTGTAAAACAGTAAATTATTTATTTTTGCCATTTTCCTTTGTTTTTTTTTTTTGCTTTCTTTAATACCCATCGTTTCAATATGGCTACGGCATAAGGAAAATGTGACCAAAATAACAAATGTCTTAGGGGTATTTAGTGGTAGGATACTATGTGCACATACAAAAGCCAACAGCTGACAGGTGTGAAAAAAAACCGCAACTTATCTTAAATTGGCAACAGGAAAATGTAATTTTTTCTCCATCTCTCTCTCTTTTACGCTGTCTCTCTTCTTGCCGCCCACTTTTCACGCCCATTGCTTAGCAGTCATTGCCAATGTGTTGCTCATTTCGCATGCTGAGGTGCGAAAACTTTCAATTGTTGGTTTTCTTGTTTATACGGAAGCTTATCAGCCGGAGCAACTTGAGCGTGTTGTCGCTAACGTCTTTGTGGTAGCTTACCGGCAGCAGAGTTTAGGTTCTTTCATCTGATACTTTTTCCTAAGGCAGCTTGCAGGAATTTTCTTCATTTTTTCACCACTTTCCGTTTAATGCTTAACAAATTCCATAAGCATCTTACGGTTTTTTTTTTCTTCTTCTTTAGTCCTTTGCAGTTAAATGCGTTGTCGCGCATTTTAATTTATTTGTTGTTTGCTTTTGTTGTAACGTTGAAAATGTTGTTGTTGCTGTTTGTTGTTGAATGTCATTGTTGCGGTAGCTGATGGAATTCCATCACTAACGATGACATTTCATTGCTGCGTGTTGCTTTTGCGGTAGTTTCGCAGAGGGGGTTGGGGGCTTTTGCATTTAAAGACAACGTAATCCCAAGGAAAACTGTGAAATTCCATGTGGATTACACGCAAGAAATTCCTAGCCGCAGAGATTATGTGCGATTGGAATGTGTAAATGAGGGGAATACTTAATGTGTCTGGAGGTGGAATGGGATGGGTTGGATTTATATACCAGAAAGAAAGTAAATACGAGCGACACAATTCATACAAGTTAACATTTTCTATTAGAAATGAAAAAGCCTAGCAAATGCTTATCAATGTAATTTGGTCACAAATGGATCTCATCTTCTTATGTAGCTTGCAACGATTAAATGGGTAATTTAATGAAAAAGATTTTTATTGTCTACTTAGTAAATTGATGCATTAAAGGATATGATGGCTTATCCAGCAATTCTCTTCCCAATCATTTAAAGTGACACCTAAGATAAAGTCCGAGGAAACTTCAACAAACAATAAGTAGATAAAACACATCGGTCGATAAGTCCGTAGTCTGACATACCGATAAGTATGGTCTGGAACCTGCACTAGGAAAATCGACCATTATTGACTGGCATGCTAAATTTACATATTTTCATAGAAGCAATAATAATGGGCAAAAATTTCTCAAGCGAGCCACCTAAGAATTTAAAGGTAAAAAAGGCTTTCAAGAAAAATGATTTTATGTGAGTAAGTAAGGTTTTAGTAATTTTTTTTCTAAAATATTGAACATAAGACCAATTTTTTCATTTATTATTAAAAATCCCTATTTCAAATAAATCAAATTTTAAGCAACTTCTCCGCTTCTGAGAAAATTATAAAAATTATATGGGCACTCTCCACATGTCTGGTAACTACCTTCCGATAAAAAATTGGGGTAATCGATATTGGTTCAAAAGTTATCAGCAATATAGTGTGCCATGTAATCCTTTCTTCAATAGTAGAGAACAATAAGGAATCTTACAAAAAAACTGCAAGTGGCATTAAATGCTTTTTAGAGCTTATTTTTTTTTACCAAATTTTGAAAAATTATCAGATGTCCCACAAAATTCTGAAATCTTTTCTTTTCTTTCTCATGTATTCCATAGACGATTCTTAGCATTTTTTCGTAAAATGCCTTGTTTTTTCCTCAACTACTGAAAAAAGAATTGCACGGCGCGCTATATTGTTGATTACATTTGAGCCAATATCGATTACTCCAATTTCATTAGTAAAGGGTGCTTTTTTTAGAGGTATAGAACTTTGAATTGAAATAAAACACAAGAAAATCGTTTTAATGTCCATTAATTTGGCTTTATTGGAAGAATAATTTTATGCTATTAATGTTTAAATATGATTTTGGGCATGTGGCCGCCGCGGCTGGCTCGAATAAAGCCAATTCTACAGGTCCAATTTTCAACCACTTTTTCGAGCATATGGGGCCGTATGTCGGCAATAACGCCACGAATGTTGGCTTCCAAGTCCCCTAACGTTTCTGGTTTGTTGGCGTAGACGAGCGACTTCACATATCCCCAAAGAAAATAATCCAATGGTGTCAAATGACACGATCTTGGTGGCCAATTGACAGGTCCATTCCGCGAAATTATGCGCTCATCGAATGTTTCCTTCAATAAATCGATTTTGACGTGCGCTGTGTGGCATGTAGCGCCGTCTTGTTGGAACCGCAACTCATCCACATTCATGCCATCCAATTCGGGAACAAAATAGTCGGTTATCATGGCTCTATACCGGTCTCCATTAACGGTAACTGACTCTCCAGCATTATTTCGGAAGAAGTATGGCCCAATGACTCCACCAGCCCATAGAGCACACCAAACAGTCAGTTTTTGTGGATGTAATGGCGTCTCAAGGGTCTCATGTGGATTCTCTTCACTCCAAATGCGGCAATTTTGCTTGTTGACGTAGCCATTCAACCAAAAATGAGCCTCATCACTGAACAAAATTTTGCGATGAAAATCAGCATCGAGATCAATCTCATTTTCGGCCCATACACCAAAATCACGACGCATTGCATGGTCTCGCGGCTTTAATTCTTGCACAAGCTGGATCTTGTAAGGTCGCAAGCCAAGATCTTTGCGCAAAATCTTCCATAAAGTTGATGGACAAAGCTCCAATTGCTGTGCACGGTGGCAAATCGATTCATTCGGGTCCTGTAATGTACACTTCTGGAAATTGGGTTATTAATTTATTTATTATGAAAATAACATAATTTTTATAATTGAAAAATTGCGTTTCCATTTTTACTTATTTATTTACCCTATTTTTTACTATATTAGTAAATATTCAAACCAAGTCTGTTTAATATTCTATGGCTATGTTCACTGAAACGATATTCAGAATTGGCCATAATCTCGAAAGCAAAAACAAGACTCGAAATTTCGGCTTAGTTAATCTGCAAAGTATTGATTTCCGTCTTTCCTTTTCGAGCCATCAACCGAAGCTGACGAATAATGTGATATTCTATTTAATTTAACATTAAACATCACAGGTTGAAATTTGTTAAAAAGTTTAAAAATAGTTTACAAGAATTTCGTTAAAATAAAGTGTGCTTCATTTTGTTTTAAAATCAAAATAAATCCAAATAAAGAAATTAAATTAACATTAGCTCGGTGTCATAGAATATCTTTCGGCTTTAAAGGAAAATTAAATATATAATTTCAACAAACATCCAAGGTAATATTTATCTGAATTATTTTTCTTCTAACAAAGTATTAAAAATCTAAATTTTTTAGACCCGTAATTTCATTAATTTTCTTGGAATTTTCAATTTTCATATCATACATATGTTATATGTATGCCTGTATGTTAAAAAAACATCAAAAAAACATAAGGTAAAAAAATCATTGTTTTCTGTACATTTGTACAATTCCAAAATTCTATTTTCTTTTCTCATTTTCTCATTTAAAGATCATAAATCTGGTGAGACTGAGAAAAGCTTTGCTTTGCTAAAACTCAGCTCACCAGCATATTTTTATTACGGATTCTTCATTTCTCGAAGGCTTGTATACCTTGGCTCAACTCCACTCTCATCAGTTCAAGTGCGGATTTCAAAGCGATTAAGAACAAATTTTGTATAGTATAAAATTCAGCTAAAAACATAATTCAAAACGGTAAAACTGTACCCAAAGTACAGCAAAGCAGAAAAACGTGATTTAGAGTTAAAATTATAAGCAAATTTCGACTTAAAAACGCTTTAAAAAAGATTTGAAAAAAACTAAATTTCAAAATTCCTATATTCGGCATAATTTACGCGGTTTTTGTGTAATTGAGTAAAGTTTTTGTTTTATATTGCACCAAATCCTAAAAGTTGCAAAAATGGTATAAATTAGTTTTTTTTTGTGAAAAAAATGCTTATTCTAGTTTTATTTTGGGCTTAACTTGAACGTTAAAATAATTCTAAATCATTTGCTACTCTAAGAAACAAAGAAAGTGTTTAAAAGAAATTCTTTTGTGCTTCAAAAAATTACAAATTAAATTTAAAGCAAACTAAGAATATTAACAATCTAGATAAATTTTCGTGCTAACTAAATCTAAAAATAAGTAAAAATATAAGAAACATCCTAAATACAAGTAATTTCACACATTGAAATTAATACCATAAACATAATTATACATTTGCCACATTAGCTCCAGTCAACTCTACACAATTGGAAGGCCTTTCATCAGTGTGGTGACAAACAAGCAAAGTGAGTGTGTGTAATATTCTATTTTTTTCTTTATATTGATTTTTCTTAAGATTCAAAAAGAGCATAAAAATTGCAAAAGCTGCAGTTGCCAAAAATTCTCATTAGCTAAAGTGCATTGATAACAAAGATAAAGGGTGATAACCAAATTCACCACACGATCGCTTTGCGTGAGAACCTTTGGTGTGCATCGCTCTCTTTGTTTACGCTTGTTGTTGTAAATCTTTTGCTATACTTAAACTTGGAAATGGATAAACTGTAAAAGTTTATGTATTTGTTCTGATTATAATTTTCTTCTAATTCTAATTCTTTTAATTTGCTAACTTACAAAAACAAGCTAACGACAAAAAAGAAGTTGCAATTCTTATGGCCTATTTTTTAATTACCAAAATTTCTTAACCATTTTAAATTTAAGTTAACTCACACATACACACATTTAAATAATTTGGTGTGTTGTGTTCCAATATAATTTTCATTCCAATGATTTAAAAGATCCAATACTTGCACAATATTTTTAAAGAGACCAATACGTAAACTGTTCAAGTTTTGGTTTTTCTTTGTATGCGTGAAGCTATTTTTAGGCGTAGGCCATCATTTTTCTATGCGTTTTGAATCAAAATTCGAATTAAATTTAAAATAATGCTTAAAATGTTATTAAACTTAATTTACTCTTACCTTAAATTTATAAGAATGTTTTATACTATCCTTTAAGGGATTAAAAAGTCTAAGCTGGTTTAATAGCGTTTTTGTTCAAAATTGAGTATAAACTCGTATCTAAAATTTTTTATTATGGAATTTTTGTAAAATAAAATTTGAAATAATGGAATACTAAATTAATTAAAGTTTCCTTTAGGGATATGATGGGATAGGGTAAATTTATTTGGGATCTTATAAAATTTGCGTATAAGATCATGGAGGGGTGGGTTTCGACGCAGTATCTTGGTTAACATCTTCAAGATACCTACAAATTCCTCAATTCAATCGATACTTTCAATCTTTTGCTATTTTCATTAGACTATACAGGGGTAATTTTAGTATGGTCTTTCTTGGTCCATTTAATTGAATTCATAGGGAGTCTATAATAATTTTTTTTTCTGTAACATTGTGAGTGCGTGGGTAGGTCACGAACCCCCCCAGCCGACTGCTTGCTAGCCCAGTCAATGGCTCCCGCCCGACCTCACCACCACCAACGATCGAGCATCTCCTTTTTAGGTTGTGTTGCAAAATCGTTATGCAATTTGCATCTATACAATTTTGTCTGCACGTTACAGTCCTCTTCAACATTTTGCTCTACAGCGGCAATTGTTTCTTCGGTGCGCACTGTTCGACGTCTCTGCGGATGCGTATTATCACATAGAGTAAACGTAGTGCGAAAACGACCCATGGTTAACCGAATTAATTGCTCTGATGGACGATTATGTCGACCATAAAATGGACGGAGCTTGCGGTAAACTTCGCGAACTGAACCATTATTTTCGAAATAAATTTGCACGATTTGCAAGCGTTGTTCTTTTGTCAACCTGTTTATGATAAAATGGCAAACGAAATTGAACATAAATGACATTAGAGTTGCCAGATTTGACCACAAAATGCCAGTTTTATCTCAATTCGAAAAACAAAACTCTAAAAAAAACACCCAAGCAAAAAAACAGTCAATAAACTACATAACTTTATAATTTATCTAGGGGAATCTGCCTATCTATCGATAAAATTCTCGTAATTTCGAGAGCCTGCACTGTATTTGGCCAAAAAGTCTGCCATTGTAGGTTTTAATTAGTGATGTTCCGGATGTCGCATCCCATCGCAAATATGCCGGTGCTCCGCATAAAAATGACATCCGCATCCGCCTCCGCATACATTTTGCGGATATTCGTTTTTTTTTTTACTTGGAAACAGTGTCGCTTTTTTAGTCATGACAGTGAGCTAGTGTTGTAAATGTAACACAGAAAATTTGACAGCTTGAAAACACATGCTTTCAATGGCAACACTGCTTGTAAATGACATTTGGTTGCTTCAAAACATTGCTTGGCTTGGTTTGGCATGCGCCAATTTGTTTTGCAGATTCCTTAAAATGCCGCCAATAAGATCATCCGGTGTGTGGAAATATTTTGATAAAATAAATTGTGATAGTGCTAAGTGTAAAATATGCAAGAAACCTTATTCCACAAAAGGCCGCACGACCTCAACATTAAAAAATCATTTACGCTCACAGCACGATGAGCAATTCACAGAATTCTCAAAAGGTGATGAGGCCAACATTTTAAGTGTCCAAACAAATGAGGCCGCGTTAAAACAATCTAGCATTGAAAATGCACTCTCGTTACATTCTGAAACACAACATCCAAAAGCCGAATTATTTGACAAATACGTAGCTGAAATGCTAGCACTGGAGGATTTACCGTTTTCTTTTGTCGATTCGGTTGGATTTAGAAGACTTATAAGCTGTCTGCAGCCGCGTTACTATCTCCGAGGAAGGAAATTTTTTACCGCATTAACATGTGAAGACGTGTACGCCTATGTTTGTATTCTGGCACGAACACGATCAATCAGCTCTCCGCTCAAGAATGGAATATGATCACAACAATTGTCAGCATATTAAAACCGGTTGAAGAGACAACACTTGCGTTATGCAATACTAACGCTTGCATATCTTCTGTAATACCTTACATAAAAGTACTTGAAACGTCATTGGATAGGGTATATGATCTTGAATATGATTCGAATATAAGATTGGTAATTCGGAAACTTCAGAGTGAGCTAGACGATAAGTTTTCAATAATGATGACGAATGACCTTTTGACTATTGCAACGTACTTAGATCCTAGGTATAAAGCGAAATTTTTTGATGCGACAGAAAAAGAAAATATAATGTCAAAAATTTTGAATTCGTTGAAAACAACCAAAACGACATCAGATATTCATCAAAATATTTCGCAGAGCGAAAATGAGATCATCAAACCATTAGGTTTTATTGATTCATTACTAACTGAACGTTTACGTGAAGATGAAGAACATAATTTTGATAATCCTGAAAGTCAGGATTCTAGAAGCCTTTTGTGCGAATATGAAAACTTTAAAAAAATTGATATTACTAATAATCCTCTAATGTGGTGGAAGAATAATGAAAAATATTCTATTTTTTATGACATGGTTTATAAATTTTTATCAGCTCCTCCAACAACGGTTGCAAGTGAACGTCTCTTTAGTGGTGCTGGATTAATTTATACTGACCAAAGAAACCGACTGCAACCAGAAAAAGCCGCTAAATTGCTTTTCATCAAATATGCTTTAAAAGCATGTAATTTCGATTACTAATATAAATAATCTAATATAAATATTGTATCCAAAACACGGCGTATAGCGTGTTATTTAATAAATTTAAGTTTTTTTTGTTTCAAAATGAATTGTTGATTTTTATTATATTTTTTAAGTGATACTGACCAAAGAAACCGACTGCAACCAGAAAAAGCCGCTAAATTGCTTTTCATCAAATATGTTTTAAAAGCATGTAATTTCGATTACTAATATAAATAATCTAATATAAATATTGTATCCAAAACACGGATAAATAAAAAATACATAAACTCGTTTCTTTATTTATTCTTTAATTATATTTATTCAAATTTTTTATAGTTTCGTTTTTAACTTTTAATCACAATTGCATACCTAAATTAAAATTTGAATTAAGGGAAAAACGTAAGCGAATATCCGCATCCGAAACTCGCATCCGCATCCGCTTGTCGAGACATCTACATCCGCAACGAAACCAACGCATACGCATCCGCCTCCGCAAAAACTGATTTTGAACATCACTAGTTTTAATTGTAGCTAGCGTAGCATGTCTCAAAACCACAGTGTGTTACCAACTAACAATTTGACAATTTTTCACAGCAGACGGCGCTAGTGGGCCTTATGATCTATGCATATAGAGGATTCTGTACAGAGAAGCTTATCCGTGTCCAATAGCATAATTGCTAAAGCACCTCGTTTTCTTTTATTAGAAAACCGGAGTCACGGGTTCGAGTACGGTTTCTGGCAAGATTTAACTAAAACTGATCTGATGAGGCTATATACATGTTTATATATGAAAATAAAAAAATATGTATGCGGAAATAGCCGAAACATTTGTGATCAATTTCCATGTTAACACTTGCTTGCGTCTGTTGTTGAAAAATTGCAAAAATTACTGTTTAATTAGTTCAACAAAAATTTATTTATTTTTCTTTATTTAATGGAATTGAATATTTCTGGATAGAGCTTCTTTGTGGTTGAGGTCATCTATGCTGCAGCCTATGAAGCTTGCGCCTGAACAAAATCTTGCCTTGAAATTAAAAAATTCCAATTGTTTAATTTCGAAAATTTTGAAAAAACTGTAAAGAGTGCATTTCCCCCTCTTCCCGATAGATACCCTCTAGCTAGTGTTTGGTGTCAAATACCCAAAACATGTTACGACGTGTCACAATTATAAAGCTTAACGCATCTAGACAGAACAACAATTTCATTACTGGAAGGGGAAAAGGTTTTAGGCAAAATAAAAATTACATGTCTAGTAAAATCGATAAAAGTACCAATCTGAAAGTTGGCTCGATCTGATTTACATAGAATCTGCCATATTTAACATCATAAAATTCCAACCTGTAATTGGTAACTTTCATGGAGGACCAAGATTGAACAGCTTCAGTATTTTATAAAGCAACTTATATGGGCCGATCTATTCGAAAGTTTTCCATATTATTCTTTCATAAATGTATGTTAAACAGGAATTTAAGGAAATTCCTTGACAGATTGCGTAGAGAAAGCAATTACTCCAATAAACGCCTCTGCATGCAACTTTGTATATGAAAAATGATTATCATGGGTTTTTCCATTGTCATTTACTATTTTGCTCTAAACTGATTTATTTGATTTATTTTTGTTTAAAGTTAATTGAAAATAAGCAATAGTGCGCTCTGCTAATCAAAAGTCTACGCGTCGTTCATTCGAGTCTCGAAGAATAAATAACAAACTTCAAAATTCAAAAATTTACTATAAAAATACAGTGATTTCTCTTCACTTCCATAGTAAACATTAGTTTCGAAATGTTTCGTTTTCTCGTATTCTTAGTCTTATTGGCTTGCGCCTTTGGCAATAGTATACTACCAAAATATTCATCACCTCACGGTCGTATTGTTGGTGGTAAGGACACCACTATAGAAAAACATCCTTATCAGGTTTCGGTAAGACTTGAAGACGGCAGGCATTTTTGCGGCGGTAGTATAGTAGAAAGTAAGAAGGTAATTTCTGCTGCTCATTGCTTTAATGATAAGCCAAATGAGAAGTTTGCAATTCAATATGGACTCACAGAAATAGGAACAAGCAAAAATGTGATTTCTGTTGCAAACGTAACATGTCACCCGGACTTTAGTTACAATACCGCAGTCGCCGATGTTTGTGTGCTTCGACTGGATAGCGATATCCCTTTTAGCGATTCGGCAAGACCTATTCCACTTGCAAAAGAAGAACCAAGTGTAGGAGCAAAAGCTGTAGTAACTGGCTGGGGTTACTTAAAAGAAGTTCCCGACTGGATGCCTGGGCCAGAACCAGATGTCTTGCAAGAAGTTGAGATAAAAATTATTGATAGGGAAGCATGTAAGCTTACTGTTACGGGCTTTAAGGTTGACAACAGTATGTTGTGCGCTGGTGTAGGAGAAGGTGGTAAAGATGCTTGTAAAGGTGACTCCGGTGGCCCATTAGCTGTCGATAACATACTTGTTGGTGTTGTTTCGTGGGGCAACGGATGTGCTCGAGAGGATTCTCCAGGTGTGTATGCCAATGTTGCTGGACTACGTGATTGGATCGATTCACATTAAAAATATTTAACTATTATGTGAAATATTATGTAAAACAAGCTGATATTAAAAAGCTTAACCAATAAATTGTACATTTGCATTAAAAGACACTGGCGATCAGTGCGCTTTGTAATGTTTGTATTTTATTTAATGAGTAAAAGACAATAATTTGCAGTGTTGCCATTGTGACATTTTCGGTGCCATACGTACAATATATGTGACACTTTTTGGCTATGATTTTGTTTTTGATACGAAAAAGTTACATTTTATTCTAGACATTATACAAAGAAATTTCAAAGTTTACAAAAAATCGATTATACATACTTAAGTAGATGTTCTTGAAAACGCAGACATCCGAGCATAGTTTGTTCAAATTCATTGTTGCAGTGTGTACATTGTTGATTTCGAAATTCAACTAAATCCAAAATTTATTTTATTTTCATATCTTTATTATTAATACCTTTTAGTTGAAATCCACTCATAATTTTATTGTATTTCGCTTTAATTTTCTTTATTATTCAATAGACTCAACATCAAAAAAATTACACTTCCAAGGATTAGGCAACGATTTAACACGCATCATAAACATACGCAAATAAAGCGCACATTTTTGCTGCCACCACAAATTCGACGAACCAGTACTTATGCGAAAACATTTTTCCCATTTTGGCAATTTTTTTTTTTTTTTGATTTTTATACTGCGAATGGCAATGGCATTTAATTTTTGGCTTACACTCAGAAATTCAATAATGGACATGCATTTTGTTAGTTAGGGCATTTAATTTTCCATAGACTCGTCTTGACAGTCTGCCGGATTTTGTTACAAAATTTCACATTTAGTGCTACTTAGGATTTCAAGCTCGCATCGATAAGCCGCCATTCTAACCTAGCCTAACATAAATAAAGGGTGTTTTTTTTAGAGGTTTGTTTTTCGAATTGAGATAATTGAGATTGGCATTTTGTGGTCAAATCTGGCAACTCTAATGTCATTTATGTTCAATTTCGTTTGCCATTTTATCATAAACAGGTTGACAAAAGAACAACGCTTGCAAATCGTGCAAATTTATTTCGAAAATAATGGTTCAGTTCGCGAAGTTTACCGCAAGCTCCGTCCATTTTATGGTCGACATAATCGTCCATCAGAGCAATTAATTCGGTTAACCATGGGTCGTTTTCGCACTACGTTTACTCTATGTGATAATACGCATCCGCAGAGACGTCGAACAATGCGCACCGAAGAAACAATTGCCGCTGTAGAGCAAAATGTTGAAGAGGACCCGAATGAATCGATTCGCCACCGTGCACAGCAATTGGAGCATTGTCCATCAACTTTATGGAAGATTTTGCGCAAAGATCTTGGCTTGCGACCTTACAAGATCCAGCTTGTGCAAGAATTAAAGCCGCGAGACCATGCAATGCGTCGTGATTTTGGTGTATGGGCCGAAAATGAGATTGATCTCGATGCTGATTTTCATCGCAAAATTTTGTTCAGTGATGAGGCTCATTTTTGGTTGAATGGCTACGTCAACAAGCAAAATTGCCGCATTTGGAGTGAAGAGAATCCACATGAGACCCTTGAGACGCCATTACATCCACAAAAACTGACTGTTTGGTGTGCTCTATGGGCTGGTGGAGTCATTGGGCCATACTTCTTCCGAAATAATGCTGGAGAGTCAGTTACCGTTAATGGAGACCGGTATAGAGCCATGATAACCGACTATTTTGTTCCCGAATTGGATGGCATGAATGTGGATGAGTTGCGGTTCCAACAAGACGGCGCTACATGCCACACAGCGCACGTCACAATCGATTTATTGAAGGAAACATTCGATGAGCGCATAATTTCGCGGAATGGACCTGTCAATTGGCCACCAAGATCGTGTCATTTGACACCATTGGATTATTTTCTTTGGGGATATGTGAAGTCGCTCGTCTACGCCAACAAACCAGAAACGTTAGGGGACTTGGAAGCCAACATTCGTGGCGTTATTGCCGACATACGGCCCCATATGCTCGAAAAAGTGGTTGAAAATTGGACCTGTAGAATTGGCTTTATTCGAGCCAGCCGCGGCGGCCACATGCCCGAAATCATATTTAAACATTAATGGCCAAATTGATGGACATTAAAACGATTTTCTTGTGTTTTATTTCAATTCAAAGTTCTATACCTCTAAAAAAAACACCCTTTATTCATCTAAAAAGTTCGAAGTAATTACTATCAAAACTGTTCAAAAGGTTGAGGAAGTCATAAAATAGAAACAATGTGTAAGATATCAGGAAATTCAGCAATCCTAGATCATAGCGTATAAGATGACACAACCGGTTTTATGGCCTAAAATTACCATGCCCTGTTATACGTTAGGAAATAACGCCTAATGAAATAACGCGCAAAAAAAAATGACGTAGGTAATAACGCCCAAAAACAAAAACCAAATAACGCCCAATATATTTTTATATAAATTTGGGCGATAATCATTTTGGAAATAACGCCAAATATTTGGGCTTTAATTCGTTTTTTTGTGCGTTATTTCGTTTAAAATAAAAAAAAAACGCAATAAAGCCCAAAAGCAAAAAACCAAATAACGCCCAAATAATTTTCATGCAAATAAATTTTGGGCGGCGCTATTTCTAAGATGACTATCGCCCAAATTTATATGAAAATAATGGTGTTAGGAAATAACTCCCAATGAAATAACGACCAAAACAAAAAACCGAAATAACGCCTAAAATTTATGAAATAACGCCCAACAATAAAAACGAAATAATGCCCAAAATATTTTCATATAAATTTGGGCGATAATCATTTTGGAAATAACGCCCAAAATTTTGGGCTATATTTCATTTTTTTGGGAGTTATTAGGTACGTTTGAAATAAAAAAAACGAAATAACGCCCAAAGGCTCTAATGCCCTCATTTTTTATCACTAATGCGGCCAAAAATGTTCACTTCTTAAATTCACTACAATTTTGAAATATTCCCTTTTTTAACAGTGTTTTCTGATTTTTCACTTTAGTTTAGTCCTTGCTTTTTTATCACCACAACGCTTCATTGTTGTGGTCCATTGTAATTACAAACGCTTTCAATTTCTATTTTATGGGCAGGCGGAGCACAGTAACAACTTCCACAAATAAAAATGCGTATATAATTTGGACAGTGTCGACAGCAAAAACAACAACAACAACAACAGTAGCGCACATTACACTTGTATTTTGTTGGCCTTGTCGAGTGTGAACCATGTCCTTTTATGTGCCTGGTCTGGACTGCACGGTCATTATTCTTTATTTCTTGGTTTTCCGCCTTTTTATTATTACATCGAGCATTACTGCTACGACTACGGATTTCTTGGGACTCATTGGCAGTTTTAGGTGGTTGATTTTTTTTTTCTTCTTCTTTTATGACAAACTTTAGCAGAGAAAGCCCTGTTTAAGTGTTACCCTTGCTGGCACTTTTCTAGTAATAACGCAAAAGCAACAAAAGTAGGTGTTAATTTTAAGTATTCTATGTGGTATATAATGTGATATATATATGTTTTTTGTTGTTGTGTTATTTCTGTTGCTGTAACCGGAAATTACTACTTCTATTTTTTCATTTATTGTTGTAATTTTTGTGTAATTTCTTCTACATTTTACCATGATTTTTGTTAATATTCTCAAAATTTTTTCTACAAATGCTGAATCTATGATTTTTTTTCTTGTACAATAGAAAAATAAGTGACTAACAATGAGCACAAGTTTTCTTAGCAAATGAGTGCCGATACTCAAAATTTTCAATGCTTCGTATTTTATAAAAGTGGTCAATATCTATAAAATTGTTATTACATTGATTAATCTGATTTTATGATGATGCCCAACACAGTGCGCTTGGATAAGGTTTAACCCGAAAGTTCGTGCCCATCCAATTTCTTTCTGGACTAATTTAAGCAAAAAAATTTAAATAATTTTTGGAAAGATTTATGAAATAAATAAATAACCTTAAAAATTTGAAAAAAAAAACTAGTAAGGGTGGTATCTTTGGCCAGGCCGAAAACTAAACACCCTACACTGCATTTCAAGTATATTTTTAGGAGAGTATAAGAACAAATTGCTTATACGGGAAGTGCCACGCCCTCGCCACCGAGCTTACCTTGATTTTGCGTAGAACTTGCATTTACTGTTCTGAGTGTTTGAGTAAAATTCGGTTAGGTTTCTTAAAAAATCTTTCAATATAGCATTTTGAAACATTTGCTTATATGGGAGGTGCCACGCCCTCTTGTCCGAGTTAACCTGGATCTTGCGTATAGCTTGCATTTATAGATCTGAGTGTATGAGTGTAATTTTGTTGGGTTATCTCAAAAAACGCATTCCGTATAATATTTTGAAACTTTTGTTTATATGGGGGTTGCCACGCCCTCTAGTCCGAATTCACCTAGTTTTCGCTCAGAGCTTATTTATGTGTGTTTCGTTTCTGTTATTGCAAATAATGCTCTTATTATTGCAATTTGAATATATTTTTTGTATGGGCGGTAGGCGTGTCCGTTGACCGATTTCGCTCATTTTCATTTCCCCGAGCTAACTTTTATGACGAAGCCAAATTTCATTGAATTATGTTGCTCAGTTTTCCCAAAAAATGTATTGCCACACACACCCAGCCAGCCACCCATCCAGCCAGACAGACAGACGGACATGGCTATATCGACTCGGGAGGTGACGCTGATCAAGAATATATATACTTTTCCATACCTGCCACGCCACCTTCTCTGCGTTACAAACGGAAGGACAAAGTGAATATACCCTGGGTGTATGGTATAAAAACACAACAAACTAAAACCAAAATAGCCGTGTTCGATGTAGTTGTCGCTGCTGACTCCGAATCCAGTCTCTGAATTGCTCTATTACGTATAATATTTGATATATTCTAACTTAAAAGTTCAAAAACACAATTTTTGAGGTTATAAAATATAGGACGCACAAAATTGTTTTATGCAGGTCCTGCCCTGCTAGACTAGACTAAAATGCATTGGTCAGCCTAAGTGACATTAAAAGATTTGCTGTACTGACAGGATTCTTCTTTTTGGACAATTACCCAATTGTAAAGACCAAAGTTTATGAATAGACTTCAATAAGAAAATTTGTGGTATCACTATGGACCCTTGCGGTATATACCTATGTGGCATTATTGATGCCACCCTAACCTAACCTTACTTTGGCCAAGAGAGGGGCATAATATACTTCCAGGACCCTTCTACAAAGTGAACAACACCTTTAAAAATAATTTAATTCGGAAATGGAAGGAAAATAGCCTATCACCTTGTGAGGAGCCCAAGAAAAGTTCCTGCGTGCAACAGACGAAAAGACTTGTCTGTGGAAGCAATTTTAATCAGCAGAAAAAATAGAAAAATTTACACTGAATAGCTCAGGAAAATAAGACGAAAAAAGAGCTGCTTTATTAATGCATGATAAATGAAGTGTCAAAAGTCCATTGCAAAGTCATGTGCGCATAAAAAGTTATTAAGGCTCAAAGGTCGCTAAAATCAGTTTTTTGCAAATATCTCGCTAACGCTAACTGTTACAGAAAAATGTTGGTCTCCAATTTTGTAGCACAGGGAATTTCCTACAAAAGTACGTTAAAAATTTTTTCGTGCAACTTATAGTTTAGAAGATCACCCAATTTAAAAAATTGTTAACAGTTATGATACGAAATGCTACCCATGAGTTCATATTAAAATATCTTACTTTCTAAATAGCAATAACTCTTCAACGAGGAGTCACTCAAACAAAGTTAAAATGCCGTTTAAAAGATAATTTAATTTTCTACAATATATACTATACTAATTTTTTTTGTCGAGCTACTCATGGCTAAAAAAATATTTTTGAAAAACCGTTCCACTTCAAAAATTCTGGTTTTTGAAGGATATCTCCGAGTCGGTAAGTACTACGATAAAAAGTAAGAGGACCAACTTTGAAGAAAATTACAAAATCTACAAAAAGTAAGCGATATGTGTACACATAGAAGTAACCGCTTAGAAGATATTCCAAAAAACCCTTAAAATGCCAAAAAACCGGTTTCTATTGAATATCTTCTATACGGTTACTTCTATGTGTACACATGTCGCTCATTTTTTGTAGATCTTGTAATTCTCTACAAATTTGGTCCCATTACTTTTTATCGTAGTACTTACCAATTCGCAGATATCCTTAAAAAACCAGTAATTTCGAAGACTTCACGGTTATTCAAGAATATTTTTAAGGTCATGAGCCGTTCGAAAAAAAAAATTTTGTACGGTGTGGGCCTGTGTCAATCGAAAACATTTCACTCACCTATACAAATTCTGACGTCCCAAATACAATTTTTGAAGCATATGAGGTGAAATTGTTGTGTCAAAATTTGTACTAGCCCCAGGGGCTAGTGAAAATTGTGACAATCGAAATAGAAAATGTGGGGCAGCAAACAAATTAAAAAATATCAACAAAAAATTTAAAATGAAACATAAAATTTTTTCAAAAATAAAAAAAATATCAGCATTACAAATAAGGAAAACAGTTATTGGTGAATATCAAGCAGCAAGTAGTGGTTCAGTTTAAGTGGTGTTATATGATGTTTAACTGGCTCCCTTGGCTTTACATCTGGTGGCAGTGCGGTTAGTGTTGGATTGCTAACAAATTCGCATTCAACCAAAAGCCCACAAGTTTTAGCTATTGAAAGCATAAATGCAACAGCATTACAAGTAACGACAAATGCTGCGCCAATTGTAGCACCGCATAATAAAATTATCCGTCAGGAACCTGAAGTTATTGCAAGCACAAACTTAGCTCAATCTAAAACAACAGATTCTATTACGATAAGAGGTCCGATAGCACCGATTAGGATAAAAAGAAATCAAGTCAAATATCATGGCGATAAGTAATTGAGGGCTGTTGAATAAATGAGTGCCGTGACCGCTAATCTTACATTCGGCCAATATTATTTTTTTTAAGGAATAAACTTCCAAAATGGTGTTCTTTAATAAATAAAAAAACATTTTCGATAAATGGTTTATTTTTTTATTTTTAATTATTTAAGTAAATATAAACTATCTTTTGGGGCACTTGGGTCATACTTTTTCATTAAAAATTAACTCCAAAACTGCGTCCTTTAGTGACCCAGCTCATTCATCATAAATTTTTACTTTTATTTTCTGCAATTGGAGAAAATCGTACTAAAAAGTTTTTTGGAAAAACTTCGATTTGTTGGAATGTCAAAAATTGAATCAGTCAGAATTCGTAATCTATTTGGCATAACAAAAATACGAAAATTTAGTCACCAGAGTGAAATTTTTTTTCACCCCTATTTGCTTAAGGAAAAAGTTTCGATTTGGCACACGCCCTATATAGAAAATTAAATTATCCTTCAAACGGCATTTCAATTTTGTTTGTACAACTTCTCATTGAAGAGTTATTGCAATTTAAAAAGTAAGATATTTTAATATGAACTCATAGGTAGTATTTCATATCATAACTGTTAACAACTTTTTAAATTGGGTGATCTCCTAAACTAGAAGTCGTACACAAATACTTTTAACGTATTTTTGTAGGAAATTTCCTGCGCTACAAAATGAAGACAAACATTTTTCTGTAAAAGTTAGCATTAGCGAGATATTTGCAAAAAACTGATTTTAGCGACCTTTGAGCCCAAATAACTTTTTATGCGCACTCGACTTTGCAATGGAGTTTTCACAGTTTGTGTATCATGGATAAATAAAGACAATTCCGGTGAAAAATTTCCACTGGGAATTTTTTCGCAGAAAATGTCTTATTTTCCTGGGCTAAAAATCATTGGAATTATAATAAAAAGTTAAATGTAAATTTTCGTACTTTTATTACCTTTCAGTACATTTCATGTCATATGGCACTCCCATACCCGACTTTTGAAACAAAAATTTTCAAAAATTATTTTCAATTATTGTTAAAATGGCTCTTAGTAGTAAAAAATGGATAGCAACGATTTTTAAAGTCAAAAGGAAAAAAAAAGTTCCGAAAGGGTTAATTTGGGAGCGCAAAACGTACAGACGAATGGAAAATTCAGAGGGCTGTTCACCCAACGATGGTTCTAAATGTTATCAAGTTCACTTAACGTCTTTAGATACGCGTTCGACCTCGTATAATGCCAATAATATAGCAGTAATCATGTGGTGAGGTACTCAAAAAAAAAAATGCTTTTGCGATCTATACAAAGTTAGAGATGCACTAAACGTCAATGTTAGTTCACAAATAATAAGTAGACGTTTGCTTGCAGATTCCGTTTCAAAAAAAACAAAACATGTAACCGCAAGAATAAAAATCAATGAAGAACACATCGACGGTCCAGTGCAGAAATAGTGACACTTTTTATGGTCGAACAAACTCAAAATAGTTCCTAATCGTGCAAAGGGGTCTCGTCAATACATTAGACGACCTCCAAACACTGAATCCAACATAAGATTTACTATGACAACTTAAAACATAGAGGACGAGAGCATTATGATTTTAGTATATGGGCCCTATATATTGGATCAAAGATATCATGGGTCGCCACCTATAAGTACATATAATGACGGAAGGGATGCTGCAGTATGCTACCGAAAAAAGAACACTGATTTGGGTTTCTCAAGAGGACAATGATCCTAAGCACGCTAGTGAAATTGCCAAGCAGTGGTGTCAAAATAAATGTGCTAGATAGACCTCAATACAACCTGTGTGAAGTGTGACTTGAAGAGGGCAGTCGACCAATGTCAGCCGACAAATATTTTGCAACTTTGGGAAACAAGCAAAGACGATTGGAACATTATACCGGCCAAAGAGGTCAAAATTTTGTAGACTCGTTGCCAAAGCGCTGTGCCCGCGTTGTTCCAAGTAAAAACCACGTAACTAAGTAAATACTAGTTATACTATTATGTTCATACTAACCCTTTATTTAACAAAAAAGTAGCTATTTTGCAAAGATTTCGCGACTGTGAAGTTCCACTACTATTATTTTGATCAGCCAAATTTGAAGAACCAGTGCAAATTTGTTTTTTTTTTATCCTGACCGACTTCAAATCTTTTTTATTATATTTTTAATACCTTCTTAGTATACCACTCTTGTAAAAATCTTATTTCAGAATAAAAATTCAAATATTTTTAAGATTGTTTTCAATTCTTTAGCTTAGCATTACTATTTTATTGAACATAGCTGTGAGTATATGCAATGCACCATGTACAAACCTTTCCTTAAGATTCTATCTCCAGCCGGATTTCAAAAAAAATCAGGGCCGTGTTGCCACTCATCTGAACTCAAAAAGTTTTCAATATCTTTTTCCAAACTTTATTCTACATCCATACCAAACATCTAAAAATAGCTGTAAAGGTTTGTTGAGAATGAGGCAATTAAAAAGAGGCCGAACCCTTTTGCCTTAGACTATTGATATATATGTAGATAAATGCTTGGAATGAGTTGAGATTAATACTCGTTTCTAGGATAAGAAAGTAGTACATGAAAACACCATCTTAAAGGAATCGCACGAGTCTTAAGTATCGATATTTTTCAATGACATCTCTAATTCGCTTGACTACAATCAAAAAGAAATCATTAGTGTTGCCACCTATCATTTTGATGTTTTCTCCATTGCAATTGTGTGTAGAAAAAGAAGCGGAGTTTTTTTTTTTTTTTGTCTACATTTATATGTAGTGAAAAAGTGCTCCAAAATTAACGCTAACACTTAACAAGAATTATTTTGCAATTATGTACGAATATGTAGCAGATTTTACTGTGATTTTCTTTCATTTTCAAATTTTAGATGTTTTTTTTTTTTAGGTGAACCCTGCTGTTTTTTTTCGGGGTAAAATTAGTGTTGCTGCGGATATTTAGGAGTTTTGTGTGTCTGCGTCTATGAGTGTGTCTGCATGTTGTCAGTTAATTACTTTGGCAACTGTTGTTGACTGACTGTTAATTATGTTGTCAGTCAGTGAGTCAGTTGAGATGAGTTTTCAGTCATAGTTGTAAAAGTAACAGATAAAATAATAATTATATTTTAAAACTAAATTTTTCAAATAGAAAGTACCGATTAAGATAAGTATATACATAGTATTCAGTAAATCACTAAAAACACGAAGAGCCTAATAGTATGCTATGAAATATGCTTCACATTTCTTTGTTAATCTTCTTACTAGTTTAAGACATTTGGCATTGCATAGTTTTAGGCTATCGATTTATACCTTTCTTTTATTTGCTTAAAATTATAATTATTCAAGAAATTTTTTACTACTGTGAACATCAATATTTCTATAGCAGACCCAATTAATTTAAACTATCTTCCATTGTAACCTTTATGCTTGTTATCTGAAACTTGCCATAGCAATAAGTACTAATGTAGTTTGCTTAAGTCTTCTACTTACCTTTATAAACTGAAATGTCGCTATCGGCGGCAATCGTTTGCTCTTTGGGTAGTAAAAACTACCAGCCGGATGTGCTGGATAACCCGATGTTATACGATAAATAACACCCTGCGGACTTGTTGGCCAATTAGGTGCGGTAAATGTGAAACCATTATCGGTGCCAGCATCTAATGGATCCATTTCAACGGTCACTGTATCAATCCAAGAACCACCAACGCAAAGCTGTAAGAAAAGCGTGTGGGAAAGAAAAAATGAGAAAAGACAATTTATAGATAAAAAATGCATTGACAAAGGCAGGAAGGAACTTAACGATAAAGAAATTGCACAGTGGTGGCATAATATTGAGATGGTTTTTTCTTTTAAAGCAGCAATGAAAGAAACCTTTGTTGAGTTTATAAAAATGCAATAATAAAGAAATAAATTTGAAGGATCAAAGAAAAAGTTTTAATCTCCTTACAGTTTGATTAAAGGTGTAGACCACTGTACTTATTATTTACGCTTTACTTAAAAAAAAAACATTAAATTTCGTTAAATGCTATCCCCTCTTAACAGTTCAAAGTAACCCATACTCCCTAATTAATTACAAATAAAATGACTTCCCCACATCCGACAGCGGCGTAATTAAATCACTTGCATCAAAGTTATGTCATGGCAGCAATTTCTTAACCACAATCACAAGTTTCTAATAAACGGTACGCACGCAACGCAACCATGCAACTTAACTGACAGCCTCCTGCTGGTCGTCATGCATACGCACATCCTGTTTTTGGTACGCAAATAAACTCACGGACGTACCACTTCAGAACTTTGCTTTTGTCATGGCAACTTAAATTGAAAACCATTTGAATTTAATTTGATTGCTCTTCAGCAGATATTACGAGTTGCCGCCATCCTTCGGATCAACTTCAGTTGGTGCGTTTTTATTTTATGAATGTATATCACTGGTATACGTGTATTGACTTTTGAGCTCTGACTTAGTTGATTTCAAATTAAAACAATTCATGAAATTTAAAATGCAAAATTAAAAAAATATATTTTTAATTCGAAATCTGACCACCCGCACGTTTTGTTCTTTAGAAGTTCCTGGAAAACTTCTTTAATAAAACTTCATTAAAAACAAATCTTAAGTTCAGCAATTTTCGAGAAATCTTAAGTTCAAAGGTAACTAAAATCTTACTTCTGTAGAAATTCACTACAAAAATGGTTCCTGAGTTCAATTCTTTGTACAGTGATAAGTATGCCAATCACAATATATTTTAAAACGAATACATGGGCGATTCTCCAAAATATGTACCCATCTAATGTCTCAAGATTCAAAAAAATATTTAAATATAAAATTTGATATTTTAACTATTTAATACAGATACTTAACCAGAGCTTCTATACGAAAAGCTTGAAAAAAAAATTATTGTATTTTACTATGAAATTATAACGTAAAGTGTTAAAAACTCACTCTCCGTCCTGTCCCTTAGCACTTCTTAGTGCACTTATTTTGCCCGTTTCACATATAAAGTTATTTTCTAAAAAAAACTTATACGACGCTGTTCCTCGAAATTTTTTGTTTTAGAATTGACAAAACATGGAAGTTGGTCCCTCATTTGAGACTATCTTCTCTCAGTTTTTCTTATTCTAATTGTTAATTTTTTAAATATTGAGTAAAAAGATGACTGAAGGTGAAGAAAAAGAGGAGATTCAGTGTATTTTCACGTCAGTCAGTTTTGGGTTTTTCAATAGTGCGTTTTTGTGAGTTTTTTTTGGAAGCTAATGCTTCCTTATCGGACGTTTTGAGAGGCAGAGTCTGAACAGCGAAAACATGCAACGAAAAAGTGTAACGGATGTTTGCAACGAAAATGCGTCACACATATAAAAATAGAGACGTACTGTATACAAAGTACAGTATACAGTATATATGTATGTATACATATATATATGTTTATAAACATTGCGCGCACCAGCTCATGCTCTCTCTCTCTCTCTCTCTCTCTCTCTCTCTCACTTATTTTTCGAACGTAAGAGGGGCGCTCATATATATAGATATATACATTTCACATATGGATATCTCTTATGTAATTACTGAAGTTTCGGAAGAATAATCATATATTATAAATGATAATGTAAAATAATGCAATAAAAATATTTTTGTATTTAAGCTCGCTTTTTTAATACTCCAGTTCAACATTTTACCTCTTACTTAATAATAAACAAATTTTAAAATATCAATTTATTATAAGTTTTAACTATAATAAGTTTTAGCTTATTATATTAGCTTATAATAAGCATTAGCTTCCAATATCATCGGCCACTCCCCGAGTGCCACCTGCCGTTTTTTTCTTTTGTTTAAAAAGTTTAAAAATTTTGTAAAAAACGCAAGTGTGAATCATTCTCCTCGTTAGTTTTTTAAACTACTAGCATATTCATTTATCTTTACATAAAAAGGCCAATATACAATAAGAGAACTATACACCGGTTTCAACTTTTTTTAAAAAAATTGCTATTTTCATTGTGCTACTACTTTTTTTCAACATTTCGTCATTCTCCGTTTAATCATTCTCCGTCGTTTTTTGCAACATTTCATCACTCTCCTTTAAGGCTTTTTTTGTAAGATTTGCTTAAACTATTTATTTCTTAAAACACTTAAATAAACTTTTTCAAAATCCAATATAAGTTTTTAGGGTTGCCACTTAGTTATTTTCAAAAATCTTACATAATTCTTACTTTTTTTGACTAAATTGAAATTTTTGGTTCCAAAAACGCTAAGATAAATTCTTTTGAAATTTTACAGAACTTTCAGTGTTGCCACCCGGTGGTTTTTTGTTAGTTTCGCTTAAGCCATTTATTTAAAAAAACTAAAATTTATAAATTTTGTAAAGAACGCAAGTGCGAATCTTTCTCCTCGTTAGTTTTTTATACTATTAAGCATATTGTTTTATCTTTACATAATAAGGTCAATAAACAATAAGAGAACTTTACATCGGTTTCAACTTTTTTAAAAAAAATTGCTATTTTTATTGTGCTACTACTGTTTTTCCAACATTTCGTCATTCTCCGTTTAATCATTCTCCGTCGTTTTTTGCAACATTTCATCACTCTCTTTTTGGGTTTTTTTTTGTTTTTTAAATTTTGCTTAAACCATTTATTTCTTGAAACACTTAAATATACATTTTTGGGGTTGCCACCTATTTATTTTTGAAAATCTTGCATAATTCTTAGTCTTTTTGACTAAATTGAAATTTTTGGTTCAGATAAATTCTTATAAAATTTTACAAAACTTTCGGTGTTGCCACCCGGTTTGTTTTTTTTTTGTTAGTTTCGCTTAAACCATTTAATTACAAAACGCTTAAAAAATTTTTTAAAAATTCAACATCAATTTTTAGGGCTGCCATTTGGTTATTTTCGAAAATCTTACATAATTCTTACTTTTTTTGACTAAATTGGAGTTTTCGTCGCTGCTCAGATGAACTTTTCTGAAATTGTTAAAAAATTTTTAGGATTGCCACCTTTTTTTTAAAGTTTTCTTTAACTAAGTTTCGGTTCGATGTTTCGATTTTTAACGATTTAAGGCTATTATTTTTTAGTGTGTGATTATAATGGCGAACGTAAAAAAAGAAAGATTTAAAATAAATTTTATATAGCAACCATCTGGTAATCCTAAAAATTTATGTTGGATTCTTCTAAAATTTACTTAAGCGTTTTGAGATTAAAATTTTATTTCATTTTTTTAAACATATTGTTTCACCGAAACCTTAAAAAAACATATAGCAACCCTGAAAATTTAGGTTCATTTTTTAAAAATGTTTCAGAGATTCAGGTCATCATATTCTATACCTACAAGTAATCAAAAAATAAAAAAATAGGTGGGGACAAAAAAAGCATGTTTTGGTAAATTTTTTCGGAGATTTACCCTACATACATGTATTTGATGAGGTTGAACGCTTCAAATTGCGACGTTTATAAAGAACTGTATTCTCTCTAAACTTTATTTAAAATTTTATGCGAATCCTGGTGTAGAGATATTGTTTAAAAATCATTGAATTTTCAAAATAACTGGTTTTTGAAGAAAATCTACAAAACCGTTAGTCGCCAGATAAAACGCAATACAATCTATTGTTTGGAGAATTACATGATTCAAAAAAAAAAATATACTATTCAATAACACAAAAAGTAAAAAAAAAAATAAAGAACAAAAAGTTTTCGCTTAGGAAATGTTCTTAAACATTCCCAAGAACTTATGGTTTTTAAAAAGAGTATGACTTTTTTTAATTTATGCAATTTCAGTACTACAAGTACTATGTTTATGAGTTGGAAAGTAAGTACTGATGCTGCTATCAGGAATCAAATACGTCAACTTCTTTTCCACACAATTAACAAACGTCCGACACCAGAAATCCTAATGGCACATACTTAAAATGCTGCAAATATCCTTCAAATAACAGTTAAAATCTTACATATGTACAGTGCAAGTTAAAGCCACAACACTCATCAGAAATTCGTGAAGGCATTGAAGCATCAGCAACATGCTCAAATCATCATCAACCATCATCTATCAACAACATAGCAGTCATAGAAATCTTCAATACAACACTTGAATGCAATTGAAATCGAATGAATGTCAACTTAACGATTAAATGTGCTATGAATGTGGTGTTTAAGGATATTGAGTTGTACAACAGTGCTTAGAGATGTGACATCTTTGGTTGATAACAAGAATATACCATTCCAACATCAACTTGATTCTTCTGTATTTAATATAATTTTGTCATGTATCACAAGACCATTTCCATCTCAAATCTTTCAAAAAGCTGTTTTTTTTTTTTTTTTGCAAGTTATGGGCATGGAACTTCAGAGTGTCAAAATAGTTTTTTTTTGTGAAAAATCTTTGAAAAAAGTTTTCAAACACCTAGGCAACAACAAAGATAGGCTCACTTCTTCAGCATTCTGGCTGCAACTGTCAAAAGAGAAAATCTTTGCGATCAGAACAGTGACTTGACATTGCGGGGCCTGGTGTGAACTGACTTTGGTGCGTCTTTTTTTTTTTTAGATAGCCAAACAAAGAAAAAAAGAGATGTGGGTTTTGCTCTCACAACTTAAAATTTTCATACAATTTTTGCCATTTGGTGGTATATTCCTGATTTTGCCTTTGAGGAGCGTCAAATAACTATATGTGTGCGTATTTGAGCGAGCTGATGGTGATCGTAAACATTCTCACGAACAGAACTTGACCGATGTAAATGTTTTCACGATTTTTGCACTCTTCAAAATGGCATAGCTATGTGAAAGCTCATGAGTCATGACAATATGAACATAGAGTATAGTCCGTGGGCCCGCGTACAAAAAAAAGATTCATAAACACATTGCTGAGGCTTCGTGTATTTAATGTTCGGGTCAAAAAATTTTGAGAGTGAGGAAGTATGGTGGTTCAAGCTATCACAAAGTCATGGATTTCAGGTTAGAAAAAAATGTATGAACACAACCTTGGTTTTCATTCGTTTGTGCCCGACTTGACCTGAACATTAAATACACGAAGCCTCAGCAGTGCGTTTATGAATCTTTTTTTTTTTGTACGCGGGCCCACGAACTAATACCACTCAATTGCATGATTTTCGAAGTCAACCTTTTGACTGGCACCCCAGGGGTTTAATTCTTGTAAATACTAAGTAATTTATCGCTATTGGCGTGTAGATTTAGATCTCGGAGCATAATACGAGTTTTTTGATGATAACGGCACACTTAAATCACTTGCGCGCTTCCGAATCGAAAGGTTTGGACCGCCATGAACTGACTAGTTAACAATTTCCACGTTTTCTGCCGTTCTTGATGATCTTGGTCACCCTGTTTTTGGTTTTTTCAATGTTGTACCGATCTTCTCAAATTTCTTCACGCATTTTCAAATGAGAGCTATGTTTGGCGCCTCATTAAAGTGGCGAAATATTCGATTACAAGCTACAGTCGCCGAATTAGTGTTTTTGTAAAACTCCCCCACTCAAAACGCGCGATCCGCTCCCGAAAAATGCTCCATAACCACTAAATTTTATCTTCATCAATATTTTCCAAATATCCACGGTAAAGGCGTGAAATGAAAAAATACGTTTGCGTTTGAATGAGCATGAAAGCTTCACCATAAAATTTTAAATTTTGTCCGCTCAAGGTGTTTGTATGTGTGAAAGACACCTTTCGAAGTAACATAAATTTATTCAGCTCATAAAGAGAAGAGAGATCTTATGGCAAGGTAAAGATACCTACTTATATATAAAATTGCACATTTAAAATTTTGCGGAAAACTTATCAGTTTTACTTTTAATGTTTAGTTTTTATTATTGTGATTCAAGGGTAGGCAAGTCAAATATGATCTAAATTTCTGAAAACTTAAGAACAAAAAGTTTTTCAGTTAAATTAACAAGAGTTATTGTTCCACGCAAAGAGTAGGCTCAAAAGCAATATTTTAAGAAAGTTTTTTCGAACTTTATACTCGTACTTTTTGTATTTGAGAGTAGTTAAACTTGGTCGGAATTCGCGTTTTTTGTCGCTGAGGCAGCCACGGTATAGGCATTTTGACCACTTTAAGGCTGCTGTATTTTTGCACAATATAGTACTTCAATGACGACAGATTATAGTAGACTCAGAGTCATCAAAGTAAGTTCGACTTGTTGAAAATTAGTGAAGTCGGCCAACAGACACTCCTACCGCCCACACAAAAAATATATTCAAAATTCAACTTCAGAAGCATTTTCCAAGACAATGCCACCATAATACACATAAATACTAAAGACTATAAGTCCAAGCTTTGAGCAAAAACTACGCAAAATCGGACAATAGGGCGTGTCACCTCCAGTATAAGTAAAATCTTGTAAATGCTATATTCGAGGTAATCCAACCAAATTTCACTCGGACACTGAGGACAGTAAGAGCAAGATCTGAGCAAAAGCTATGTAAATACGGATAAGTGGTTGTGGCACCTCCCGTACAAGCAAAATTTTCAAAAAAAAAAAAAAATGCTGTGTAGGGTATTCAATATTTGGCCAGGCTAACTAGCAACACACTTATTCGCTTTTTTATAGAATCGCCCATAAATAAATTAAATCAAATTATCAGTATTTTTACTTTTATTGAGGACATTTATATTACGATTTCCACTTAATTTACCATTTTCGCTGCTTTACAAAGAAATTTCTTTTTGAATTACAATTCGATTAAGAATTTTTTCATGACAAAGAAAAAACTTTATTTAATTACTTTGAATACTTTTAAGGAAAAATTCCAAATTAATTACAAAAAGTCGCTTCAAAAGCCATAATATTTAAGGACTCTACATCATTAATCTAAAATCAGTGCCCACCACACACTTCAAGTACAAGGAATACAAAAAAAAAAGAGAAGCAACGATGATGCCCCACTCCATCACCCCAAATACAAAAATACTCGTACACTCACCTGAAATGAGTCCACACCAATAAACCAATCGGGTGAGGGAAGAATGCGCGTCATTAAGGATACCAAACTGTGATTACTGTCGACAAAGAATTTCGCTTCACTACGTCCAGCACCGGTTGTAATTGCAGGAATTGAAAATTCATCGAATACACTGCGTTCGCCATGTTGCAGCAGTGGCTGTTGCTGCTGTTTCTGCTGCTGCTGCTGTTGCAGGGATGAAGCGGAAGGCTTTTGCATTGATTTGGATTGACTGCTTGAGGTTGATACAAATGATGTAAATGAATTTCCCTGCTGTTGCTCGAGTATATCGGATACACCCGTTTCGGCAAATTGTTTTACTCCTGACGTTGCCGGTTGACCGATATGATAAAGTGCATAAGCGGAGTCATGGGTTCTACCTGAAAGGAGAAGAAAATGCAAAAAAATGCGATTAGAATAAATTGCATTTTAAAATGTGCAAAAATTAATGAAAACATTCAAAAGTAAAAAAATTTTAACATTAATCTTCTTAACTCAGTTTCTATTTTAATGGGGAGGTTGCTGATGGGAAGCATAAAAATCTATACATTTGCCATTGGCGACAACAACAATCAAAATGATTACAAGTACATGGCATGGAATTTTGCTTTTAAAGCAGAAAAAGTGCTTAGTCATTATTTGCATCCGGCGCGCCATTTAAAGATCCTTTTAGTCCTGTCGTTACTTCATACTTCGGCGCGCACCGGAACAGCATGTAATGAAACAAAGCGCACAACATGTTAAGAGTAATCAACACAATGAGGATTCGTTACTTGAAGAACGCAGGTATCAGTTGTAGTTGTAGTAGTTACATGAATAAATAACGGAATGAATGTGAACATAATTACATTAAAATGTTTGAGTTTTCTTTTCATTTATCTGCTGCCTTCTTTTTCTCTACCTTGATGATGATCAGGAAAATTTGCATTGACATTTTAAGCGTTAAATACTTTGGTTGTTTTCATGTAACTTGTTTGAATCTCAGATGAAATACACAGATAATGAAATTATTACCTATCTCAGATAAAAGATAACACCTGGAATGAATATGTTTCGTCATTGTATAACATCAACGGAATATGACGCAGATAATTGGGTAACAAAATTTTAGAGTTTGTGAAAGAAAAAACCTTTGGAAAGAAACGAAAAAACGTATTTTTTACCCACCGAGACCATGACGGATACTACACCGATTTCAAATCATCAGTACAATCTAAAAGAAGACAATGCAAAATTCTGTGAGTTGAAAGTAAAATTTAAGTGTTCACTGTAAAAATTGTGTGGTTACTGTAAAACTGAACCAATTTTAATGTTTGAATATGGAATCGCTTTGAAAAAGAAAATACTGTCGAGCCTCTAAATTCAAAACTTGCATTAATTTATACTTTTTTGATAATTGTGATGAACTTAAAATCAAAATATCTCACAAAATCAGTTTGCAATGGTTATGAAAAAATCCCAGAACTAATTTTTACTACGCCATACCACCTAGATTTTTTGGATTTAAGAAGATTGAAATCTTTTCTAATAAATATAAAAAAATTGAGGTGCCTTTTTTTGCCCCTTTTGTTTGACGCTATTTTTTCTAAAGCGCCTTTTGGATGATGTAACTGAAAAAACTTTCTAAGTGTGAATTTATGCTGTTCGCCCGAAATGATAAAATATGTACTTTATTATACAGGTAATACTACAAAGTGACAGAATATAAGGCCCAATTTTATACAGATCAATTTACAGTTGAACGCAGCTCTGTAAAAGTTAAAATTTTGAAATATAAAATAAGATATAAAAATTGTGCAAGTGTTGTTTTTTGTCATTTCGAGTTCGCCATTTTGTTTTTTAAAAATCTACTTAATATCAGATTCGTAATCAGTGACTTCAAAAACTCCTGAGAAAATTTATTTGTTGGATTTGGTTACATATTTAAGCAACTGATTCGCTATTTTGAATTCGCCATTTAATTTTTTAGCAAATTTAACATCAATTTCTTAATCAGTGACCTCAAAAACTCCCGGGTAAAAAATTTCGTCTCGAATATATAATGATTTCGACTTTTGGCCAGCTTTTAAGGATTTTGAATCAGTGTGAGGCGGCAAGAGGTTTCGATCTCTACGAGAAAAATTTCTTATGATGATCATAACTCTGCAAAGAAAAATCGAGAACGACCAATGAAAGCTCATTTTGAAGATTACTATTAGAAATTTATAACGTAAATAGGAAAAAATATTAAAAACATTTTTACTTGCTTTGAGCTTTTTTCGACAAATTCTAGTGTCTGTACGAAATTTGGTTGCATTTTCTCATATAATACATCAACGCCACGTCCTCTTTTTCGACTTGGCCAAGTTTTTGCTCTAAGCTTCCATCTACTATTTCTATCGTGTATACGAAATTTCGTTGCATTATCCAAAAACAATTATCTTTAAATTTTAATTATTTACTATTTCGCACTTAAATGATTTATTTGTTTAAAGTTGATTTAAAATAAGCAATAGTGGTATGTGCTTGCCAATCTAAAGTGTACACGTCGTTATTTCGAGTCTCGAAGACTATTTTTGCAAACTTGAGAATTCAAAATTTTACTATAAAAACACAGAGATTTCTATGATCAGTACACTTTTATCATAAACAGTTTTTACGAAATGTTCCGCTTTTTCGTACTCTCTGCCTTAGTGGCTTGTGCCTTTAGCCATAATATACTGCCAAGATTTTTATCACCTACAAGTCGTATTGTTGGCGGTCACGACACCAAAATAGAAGACCATCCTTATCAAATTTCACTTAGAGGGCCAGATGGCGAACATGGATGCGGTGGTAGTATTTTAAGCAGTAGGAAGATACTTACCGCTGCGCATTGCTGTGAAGATGAACCAAATGAGCAGCTTACTATTCAATATGGAATTACAAAAAGAGGATCAAATAAAAATGTGATTTCTGTTGCAAACGTGACAATACACCCCGACTACGATACCGACAGCAATATCAACGACTTTTGTGTCCTTCTATTGGATAAGGATATTCCTTTCAGCGATTCGGCAAGACCTATTAAACTTGCAAAGGAAGAACCAACTGCAGGAGCAAAAGCCGTAGTAACAGGCTGGGGTTCCCGAAGAGATGATCGGCCACTACCAAAAATCCTGCAAGAAGTTGAAGTAAATATTATTGACAGAGAAGAATGCCGTCGTTCTCATGCCGATAGCATGGACTCGTATAAAGTTGACGACAGTATGGTGTGCGCTGGAGTTGAAGAGGGTGGTAAAGGTTCTTGTCATTGGGACTCTGGTGGCCCATTAGTTGTCGATGACCAACTTGTTGGTGTTGTTTCGTGGGGCGAACCATGTGCTAAGGCTGGATATCCAGATGTTTATGCCAATGTTGCTGCAGTACGTGATTGGATAGAATCACAATAAAATATTTAACTATTATGTGAAATATTTTGTAAAAGATGCTGATAATAAAGCTTAAGCAATAAATTGTAAATTTTCATTAGTAGTTTTGCAGTTTAAAGATAGAACATTTTTTGTGGAGAATTAAATTTGCCATGGAAATAGTTTATTTAAAAAATTAAAAAAAACAAATTGCTTATGCTATAAATCCTGAAGCGGAAAAAAAGACATAGAGGAATATGCGAAAAGTAGATAAATTTTCCTTTAAAGTGTTTTGTTTAAAAACTTTCTTAAGTTAAAATTGACCGAAATATGGCCATTCGAACGTGGAAATTGTGCATATGCGGTCGGAAAAATGGTTTTTCTTCAAGACCAAAGGCATCTTACGAAAAAAGTTTTTAAAACAAAAAATGCTTAGAATCGTCCAAGAAATATGTGTGAATTTTATCATAATTTTTTTGGAACTTTTTCAATTTTTAACTAGTTTTTGTGAAATTATAAAGTGTAGAGTAACTTAGGGTAATAAGGTTACCTTTTCCTTTTTTGCCAATTTCTAGCAAAGTAATCGTAGTAGGCTAGCTAGGAAAAATTATTTGTATTAGTTATTCCATTATATTCACTATTTGATAATTCGTAACCTAAAATATTAACATTTTCAAGCGTGAGGCCAGTTAAATTGAAAGTACCTAAAAACTGCTGAAAAATAAAAATGTTGGGTAATGTGGATCACCCAGTCCATTTCCTAAATAGTACTGTTATTCGCAACTTTTGTTGACTAAAAGTCGAGTTGTATTATTTTAGATTACATTTGCTATTAAAAGACTGTATATGCTTATTAAAGAATAGTTTTAAGTAAAATAAACCAAATTCCTACTACCAAGTGAATAAGTAATAAGGAATACCAAATCATAGGTAAAATAGTACTCCACATTACTCAAACTCGGGTGTCCCACACATATAATTAGCTTTTTATGGTGTATTAGTAATCAAAGTTAATATACGGTATATAATATGGGGTAGTCCATATTACCCGAATGCATCACTTTTTTGAAATAATCATTGATTATATAAAAGAAATGTAAAATCAGACTTGCTATGCATTTTTTCGTTGAATATGTAATAGTTCTTTAATTGCATTAAAGTTATTTGAATTTTAGAAAACAGATTTTTGAGGAAGTAATTTACTTATTCACAGAGTACTACAAATAAGTCAACTTGACCTCTCAGCATATGTTAAGAAGTTTCACACGAATAATTAGCATAATAGAAAAGCCAAAGTGCGTAGGGAATATGTTTTTCGCGTTTCAATGTGCACAAATAACCAGAATTGCTGTACACTGTAATTAAACGCTGGCTGTAAGTAGTTTTGAACTCTCCGAGAAATATTTCTTAAGATGATCATGACTCTGCAAATAAAAATCGAAAACGACCCACAAAAGCTCATTTTGAAGGTGACTATTAGAACTTTATAATGTAATTAGGATATTATGGTTAGAGGCAAGTTTGACTCTACCGTAAATGAACGAATGCAACTAGCTCTCAACTTAGCTCTAGGCTGGTGTCGAGGGAAAGGACTCGAAATTAACCCTAGTAAAACCACACTAGTGCCCTTTACCCGGAAGAGGAAGCTAAACCTGAAAGTTTTGAATCTGGGGGAAACGGTACGAACGGTTTACGAGGTGATAAAATATCTAGGAGTAATCCTAGATAAAAATCTAACCTAGAATAGTCTTCTATCATACATTATATATAAAGACTTACGAATAACATTTGCTTGTCAAAGGCTATATGGTAAAACATAGGGACTACTGCCAAAAATTATGGCATGGTCCTATTAAACTATCACCGTACCAATGATCACTTAATCTGCATTAGCATGGTGGCCAAAGGTAGACCAAGTAGGGGCTCAGAATGAACTAAACAGGATCTTCAGAATAGCCTGCTTGGGTATTACAGGGACACTAAGGACGTGCCTGACAGCAGCTCTAGGCATGCTTACGTGTCTCACCCCTCTTCACCTTATGGTTAAGAAGGAAGCAGCTTGTGCGGCCCTCAGACTACCTCATTTGCAACAACTTAAAGAAGGCAATCTAACAGGACATGTCAAGATCCAGGATGTATTCTGGGACACACCATGTCTTTCGGTCTCCGACAAGTAAAGTAAAAAGTTTGTTTTCTCTAAAAAATTCAAAGTGGTAATTAATGACTGCGCTGAATGGAAGCGGAAGGACATAAATGTAAAACAGGGCTCACAGTTATGGTTCACTGACGGGTCCAAAATGGAAGATGGCAGCGCGGGAGCTGGAGTTGTGGGACCAAGATTCCAGAAAATAGTTGCAATGGGAAAAACAGCTTCCATTTTTCAGGCGGACGTCCACACTTTAGAGTTGTGCGCTAGAGAATGTCTAAAAAGGGGCACTTCCGGCGCCGACATTTACATTTATTCGGACAGCCAAGCAACTCTAAAATAACTAATGGCTTTTTCAATGCACTCCAAGATTATCTGGGAGTGTTTTGAACTTCTTCAAGCCCTATCCAGGAGGAATGAAGTTACTCTAGTTTGGATACCAGGGCACGAGGGGCATGAAGGCAACGAAAGAGCAGACTGCTTGTCCAAGAGGGGCGCACTCAATACTTTCGTAGGCCCAGAACCCTTCTGCGGAGTAAACAATAGTTTTAAAAATAACTTAATACGGGAATGGGAAAAGAAAAGCCTCTCCGATCACTGGAGAGCCAAAGAAAGTATGCGACAGGCGAAGAGGCTGGTCGATCCAAAACATATTAAGGCCGAAGCTGTTTTAAATCTCAGTAGAAAAGATATAAAAACGTACAGTGAAATAATGACAGGTCACTGTAAACTCAATTATCACCTAAAAAACATGGGTTTGGTAGACGATGATTCCTGTAGACTCTGCTAAGAGGACTCGGAAACAGCGGAACATGCACTATGTACTTGCCTCGCCATGGTAAAATGCAGAGTAAGATACCTAGGTGCCGAGATTTTAAATCCAAATGACATAGCTTAAATTAATCCCATGGCAGTGACACGATTTATAGTTAGTCTAGAACTGCTCTGATAGAGAAAGAGGCTGCACAAAAGCTATTTTAGGTCGCAGTGCAATCCAAAGCGTTTGAATAATAATAGAAAAACATATCAGAAACATTTTTACTTGCTCAGAGCTTGTTTCGACAAATTCTAGTGTCTGTACGAAATTTGGTTGCATTATCTCAAATAATACATCAACACCACGTCCTCTTTTCCCACTTGGCCAAGTTTTTGCTCTAAACTTCTCTCGACTATTTCTATCATGTGTACAAAATTTCATTGCATTATCCAAAAAAAAATATCTATAAACTTTAATTTTTACTATTTTGCACTTAAATGATTTATGTGTTTAAAGTTAATTTAAAATAATTAATAGTGGTATGTGCTTGCCAATCTAAAGTGTACACGTCATTCATTCGAGTCTCGAAGACTATTTTTGCAAACTTAAGAATTCAAAAATTTATTATAAAAACACAGTGACTTCTATGATCAGTACACTTTTATCAGAAACACTTTTTACAAAATGTTTCGCTTCTTCGTACTCTCTGCCTTAGTGGCTTGTGCCTTTGGCCATAATATAATGCCAAGTTTTTTATCACCTCCAGGTCGTATTGTTGGCGGTCACGACACCAAAATAGAAGACCATCCTCATCAAGTTTCACTTAGAGGGCCAGATGGCGAACATGGATGCGGTGGTAGTATTTTAAGCAGTAGGAAGATACTTACCGCTGCGCATTGCTTTGAAACTCAGCCAAATGCGCAGCTAACTATTCAATATGGAATTACGAAAAGAGGAACCGAGGAAAATGTGATTTCTGTTGCAAAAGTGACAAGACACCCCGACTACAATACCACCAGCAATACCAACGACTTTTGTGTCCTTCTACTGGATAAGGATATTCCTTTCAGCGGTTTGGCAAAACCTATTAAACTTGCAAAGGAAGAACCAACTGCAGGAGCAAAAGCAGTAGTAACTGGCTGGGGTGACCGAAGAGATGATCGGCCACTACCAAAAATCCTGCAAGAACTTGAAGGCAATATTATTGATAGGGAAGAATGCCGTCGTTCTCATGCCAATAGCAAGTATAAGGTTGACAACAGTATGGTGTGCGCTGGGGTTAGAGGAGGTGGTAAAGGTGCTTGTAATTGGGACTCTGGTGGCCCATTAGTTGTCGATGACCAACTTGTTGGTGTTGTTTCGTGGGGCGAACCGTGTGCTAAGGCTGGATATCCAGATGTTTATGCCAATGTTGCTGCAGTACGTGATTGGATAGAATCACAATAATATATTTAACTATTATATGAAATATTTTGTAAAACATGCTGATAATGAAGCTTAAGCAATAAATTGGAAATTTTCATTAGAAGTTACTGGCAGTCAGTACGTTTTGTAATATTTTTTTCATAGTTTAATGTTTTTTTCAATTTATCTAATAGTAGAGTTCCCAGGGAGTTAAAAACCCTGTATACGCACGGAGAGAATTTTGAGCTAAAAACAATCCCAAACCAATCAATTTTGGGTGTGATTTTCAGCTTGTCCATAATTTTCTTGATATCAAGTAATAATGTGCTTGTTTATCAAAAAAATGAATATGCCCATTTGAGCACAATTCAATTCAATTTGGGATTGTTCGTCAAAAATTTATTAAACGCATCTGTGCTTAATTTCAGCCATTTTGTACTTGTTTATAAAAAAAAAAATATTCCCATTTTTTCTTAATAATTTCTTATATATCAAAATATGAATATGACCATTTTTGCCAAATGCAAGAAATATCATTTCATTTTCCAAAATCAATGTACCAAAATGTCCAAAGACACCTCAGTACATCGTAACATCCCATTATGGGATGCCAGGAGTATTTACTCTATTATAAATACCCAATTCGACTGTCGAGCAGGAATTATTTAAGCAGTAGATGACATAGTCATATTGAGAATCATAAACACACAGAATAATCACAAATGAAAATTTATTTTTTGTTAAACAATCACAAAAGGGCTTGAATTAAGCAAAAAATGCGCTTATTTTATTTATTTTTTTTTTTTTTTTTTTTGATAAACAAGTAAAAAATGGCATGCATTGAGTACAATTGTTCTTAATTAACAAAATTTATATTATGCCCAAATTTGAGCTTGAATTGCGAACAAGTTGGGCGTATTTTGGGATGATTTTATGCTATATTGGGCTTAATTCTGAATATTTAATTTAAGAACGATTTGAGCAAGATTTTAGAACATTTTTTTCTCTCCGTGCGTAGGACTTCTAAAAGACCGCATGAAATTTAATTATTAAAAGTGGAATGCTTAGCTTAAAATATAAATAAAAAAGTTTACCTATTAAAACCCTGCAAAAAATGAGTACCGGTTGTATTTGAATTTTTTCACTTTTTTTTTAATTTTTCTAAACTTGTATCTGGTATCTGGTACATTTCCCGTACTTTCTAGGTATGCGTAAATATTTTTGTTTATAGATTTTTTAACGTCTGAATATTTTTTTTTGTATGGAAGTTTTGTTTTATGTGCCATTCAAAAATCAAATTTCAACATTTTATATGGCGCTCAATAAATAAAAAAATATAAATTGTATCTCTAATCGTCTAATGCTGGGGAAAAAGGAGCTAAAATTGGGCAATTGTCAGCATGCTATCGATGCGGCTCGTTCAGTTCTAATAGAATTTGTCGGTAACATACACCAGTTAGAAATTTATGAACTGCACTATTGGAAAACGACGGCAAAAGTTTAGGAGTCGGTCGCTTTTTGGTACAGAATTGCAACTAATATCCACAGATATTTCTATAAGTTTGCTGTCATACCGCCTTATTGCTTAAAGGAGCTGGGACTAATGAGCAAAAGTAGCGTTTTCTTAAGAAGTTCGCTAATGGTGAGTGTTGTACACAAAAAGTGGTCTTCTAGTTCGTATGTATGGATATAGGAGTGCTCATATATGCAAAGTTGTATTTTTTTTTTTTGGTTATTCTATACAAAAGACATGCCTCTATTTTACGAAAACGAATGGGAAGTAAAAATTTTACGACTTTGCACATTTGATGCATCACATGTGCATTCTACAAACATTGTACCTAAAAACTAAATTTACTTCAAACTGTTAATTACTTCCTATAACCATTTACAGGTACAATGGTAGCCACAGAAACCATATACATATATGAACAAGAACCATCTGAAAGTAAATATTTAGTCTCTCGTGTGTTCCGGCTCTTAATGTCGATAGCCGTTGATAAGTATAAGATGGAGAAAAGTATTTTGTAATCGTTGGTCCTCAATTGTGAGCAAGCACTAAGGAAGATCATTGGATTGGCTTATAACTTTATTGATACTAGTTTTTACTATAGGGGAACTGATGCTATTGTGGTATAGTTTTTCAATGTGGTATGGTCGCATATCTCCGAATTGGGAAAGAACCTGCGAACGTCACTGCTTTTATCCTATCCGAAAACATGAAAAACCAGGAATGTGTTGCTGTCATGCACCAAACAAAATTTTTCAGAAGTCATTTGAACAAAACTTAAGTCGCGTGTGGTTGATTTTTTTTCCGGATTTTTTTCAAAAAAATTTTATGAAGAAAAAGTTGCTTTTTGGTGAAGTTTTATTTATATTCAATAAAGCTAAGTGCAAAGTATTGCGAAACATGTGTTTAACTGTGTAAATTCACAAAGTTTCCCATTTTATTTTAGAATTTTGTAATTCCTAAAAATTGGCCATTGTGGTACAGTCAGGGTTTGCTAATGTGGTATATGAATATTTCTTGTTATTCTTAACATTATTTGATTGCTGTTTATTTTTTTATAAAAACTATGAGTTTGAGAACCAATGTAAATGTTATTATGAACTTATTTCATACCTTTCAAACTTTATATTTGGTTGTATGGTTAAGTATACCATATTACCCTACTTATATATACCACATTACCAGTCCACTTTACAAGTACTGATCAGTATATATACCACATTGTGCCACCATATATACCACTTTACCTCCCAACTTTTTGAAAACAGCTTTTTTGACTTTTTTCAGATTTTGCTCAATAACTTTTTTTAATGAAATTGCACACATTTTATTAAAACATATTCTATAGCCAATACTTCAATGATTAGCATAAAAAAATTTGGCTGAAATTGATTTAACGTTTCCCTTTAAAATTCCACCTAAACATTAGCTATACCACAATAGCATCAGTTCCCCTATTGTAATTTTCATTTAATATATTGTATTCAAACTTGTAATTATTAAACCTTTCTAACGCCAAACATAATTATCCCTATTGGGAAATAAAATTTCGCACGGAATTAATCACGTTTTCGTTTTTTTTTCGCGATTTTAATTAGCATACCTACAAGATACAGTACCAGTACTCGTCCTTAGAAACCTACCGGGATTGTTATACGTACGTTTAACGAGTATAATACCTGTATGCATATTAAGAACGTACCTGTACTATTTCAGACACGTACAACCGATACAGTACCGGTATGCGTATCTAAGTATTTATGCAGGGACGGGTAACTGATACAATACAAGTACTGGTACTACAAAACCAATGCCTGTATTTTTCCCGACAGCAATGTAAACGTTATTGAAAGAGTACGGCAATTTCTATGTGATTTTCAAAAACAATCAAAAAAAAATACGTGTTTGTGTCCCCGATACATACGCCGTTTGTATCTAGTACACTGTTTGCAGGGTAAAGTTGTGATCTTTTTTGTAGTGCGGTCATTTGGTAGATTTACCTGGAAAGTTTTTCGAAGTTTTTTAAACTGATTTTTTCTTTTAAATTGTGGTAATACATGAACGGAGCGTTGCAGCAATAAAACAAAAATACCAGCTTTTAGGGAATTGTTTGTTCTACAAACAACATTTTTTTGATTTTTTTTTTTTGTACGACTTAAAGTTTGGGAGATATCTTTTGACAAACTTAAAATTTAGAAAAAAACTGTTTTTGCAAAATATTCCGAAACGATATGCCGCAGAAAAAATTTTTTTCTTGGATTTTGCAGAACATGTTATTCTCTATGAATATCTTTACCAACACTTTTTCCGTCTGACTTACCCTTCATGAGATATCGCGATTTGAAAATGAACATAGTTTTATGAAAAGTTAAACACAGTAGGCTTCTTCTTCACCGTAGTCGGTGTTGGAAACAACTTCAATTACGAAGAAATTTGCTAGAATTTTTCTCTAGAAGTACCCGTTAATAAAATAGTAATTTTAAATGTGTTTTACTATTAGTGGAGTGCCTGAGACTTTTAACATAGAATTTTTATTAGAGTGAATGAATTTATATAGTTGAGGTGGGATTTTGTTTTTTATACCATAAAAAGAAAAGTTTACCAAAAATTTGTTTGTGCAATTGATTTTTTCTTTATTTAAGCAATAACTATAAAAAGTTAATACAACATTAAATCCAAAATAGATGTAACATTTTGCAAACTATTTTTTCTAAACTAGTTTAGAGTCGCTGAACTCGAAAAACCCACTTATTTTTTATTTCTTTGGACCGTTCCCGAGTCATTCGGACATTTATATTTTCGAGGGTATAGCTTTATATACATCAATATATTTGTAGAACGCCAAGTCCTATCGATTTTATTTTACAACGCTTACAAAGAGTGAGTAATGGCTCTTTTAACGAGTATAGCAATGATTATGCTCCGACCAAAATTAACTGAGTTCTAACAGGAAAAACTCAGATTTTAAAAAATTTTTAAAAATTTTTCATATCAATATCAAATGAAAAACTTAGTTTTTCGCATTTATTTATTTGAAAAAAAAAAAATTTTTTTTTAAATTTTATTCAATGGCAAATTTAATTCCAAACATTTTAAGCCTAATTTGAGCAAAATCGAATGCGATTTCTTGAAGATATTAAGGATTTAGTGCAATAAGAATGATGAGAAGTTGTCCAGAGCATTTTCAAAATGTTGAGCCTAAGACAACAGATCCAATTTTTCAGCTTCCACATCGGCCATTCTACACTCATTGAACATTTGAAAGAAGCTCTCATCATTTTTTGTAGAAGAACATTTCGGACCGGGTTGCAATTGCATCAAAAATATAAATTTTTGAAAGAAAACGATATGCCTTCATTGCACTAAAACCTTAATATCTTCACTAGATCTCATTCGATTTTGCTCAAAGTTAGCTTAAAATGCTTGGAATTAAATGTGACATTGAATAAAATTGTTAAAAAATTTTTTTTTTAAATAAATATATGCTAAGTTTTTCATTTGACGTTGGTATGAAAAATTTAAAAATTTTTTTAAAATATCTAAGTTTTTCGTGCTATAACTCAGTTAATTTTATTCGGAGCATAATTATTGGTATACCCGTCATTCTTTGTAATCGTGGTAAAATAAAATCGATTGCATTTGGCGTTATACAAATATATTGATGTATATGATGCTATAATCTCGAAAATTAAAATGGCCGAATAACTCGGAAACGGTTAGAAGGAAAAAAAAAATTGCGTTTTTCGTGTTCAGCGACTTCAAAACTAGTTTAGAAAAAATGGTTTGCAAAATGTTACAACTATTTTTAATGTAGTGTTGTACTAACTTTTTATAGTTAATACACAAATCAAAAGCACAAACAAATTTTGGGTAAACTTTTTTTTTATGGCATTTAAAACAAAATCCCATCCCAACCATATAAATTCATTCGGTCTTGTAGAAATCCTAGGTTAAAAGCCCTAGGCACTCCACTATTACAATTAAAAATTTGTTAGACCTATTCACCACTGATCTAAATGATGAAGGCGTATAAATTTTGTATATTGAGCAAATGTCTGTTCAAACTTAAATATTTTTACAAGAATTATTAAGTAAAAATGATTATAAATTTTTCTGGCTGAAAGCATAATTTACTCTACATACCTATAGAAAAATGTAGGCAATTTATAGTAAAGCAGGTGTGCTACTCTTTGGTGAACCGTTAAGCGTAACTCTTCCCTTACAGCACCACAATGTTATATATCAAAAATCGCTTTACTGTGAGGCTAAGCTAAAATGGATCAACTCAAGTACTAGCAAAATAACCAAAAATTTTTGGCCAACTTTCTGTAAAGATAAAACCGACTACCTTCTCTCTTTATCTCGTAAAACATGTAGAACTGTTGTAGGAGCCATCACTGGACATTGTCTTATTGATTATCATGCTCATAGAATGGGCATTCTAGCGGATAATAGGTGTCGTTGGTGTGTTGAAGACGAAGAGAAGAATTTAGAACATCTACTGTGTTTCTGTCCATCGCTTTGCAGAACCAGATTTAAAACCCTTGGGCAAATGTTTTTTAACAATCTTGAAGAACTTTCAGATACTGGTCTAAAACCAGTAAAAAACTTCGCAATGGCTTCTAAAGCCTTCACGCTTAAACCTGAAGAGGGCTGAAACCCCATTATTACATCTAAGTAATTAATTACATCTACGTGACTCAACATCCGGGATTATGTGGTATCACTATGAACCTTTTTGGTCTATGTGTGGCTAATTTGCCGCCACATAAACCTTAACCTATAGTTAAGAATACTTTATAATTTCTCTATATTTTAGAAAATATTACTTCACGGAACCATCAAATAGTTCAAACTTATGTTTATTTATGTTTGTGTTACTTACTTTATTTTTTTACTACTCGAGTGGAGTAAAAATTATGGCTTTCATTTTTTTCCGTGCAGGATATATATTTGCATGACTATTTTAACATAAATTCAAACATATTCAATTAAATAAAAATATGTTAAAAGTACCTATAGAAACAATTTATTTTTATACAAATGTTCTTTGTTTGAAAATTTTTACTGTTTCAGCTTCAAATATATGCATTTTTGCTTAACATTATGGGGCAACATTTAGGTCAAGTGGATCATTTTCATTGCATAACCAATAAAACAGAGTAAAAGCGAAAAATAAATTAAAGACGAGGAAAAACCGAAAAACTGAGGCAAATTTTTAATAAAAACAAAATGTAAAAAGATTTCAAGAAAATTGACACAGAAAGTTAGAAAGACCACAGTTGACATAGATTTAGTAAAATTTATTTGGCTTAGAAAAAATTTATGCAAAAGTACTTTGGCAAGAGAGAAATAAAAAATTATAAATAATATGAATAGAAATGCAATCTATTGAGATGGAGAAATTGTCATAAAAAAAACAATATAAATAAAATTGCATCAAATGTTGAAAGCAGAGAAAGTGAAAATTTATTTTGCCAACTAAGAATAAAACAAAAAATTTCCAAGCAGAATCTTTGAAAAATCACAAAGAAGGACGACAAAACTTCTTTTTTTTTTGCTTTATAAGAAAAACTTTTACAAATTGAAACGGCAAGTAAGTCGAAGAATGATGGCAAAAAAATTAAACCAAGTTGTACAAAGTGTACTATGTATATATCTCCAATATATACATAAATAAAATGTAAAAGAATAAATTGAAATCCAACTGACACAGTAGATTGCGCTATGGACTAAGAAGAAACGTATTCAAAGTTAAAACTGGGACGAAACTTAATTGAAGCGACTACGAGTGGTCGGAGAAAGAGAATGGAAAACTACATGTAATACCATTTTTTTGTGTTCTTCTGCTTCTGCAAATGCCAACGTCTGTCATCACAGTTTCTGTCGACGTGATAGCGTTGTCATCGTACTGTCGGTACACGTTACAAAAGTTCAAAAGTGGATTTTCTTTTTTATAATTTATGACCATGTGCCAGTTCCGAGTGTGTCACAAAACAAAAAGTCAGTCAAACCGATGAACATAAATAACTAGACCTACTCAAATACGCACTCATTCGTTTATACCATACCAGTAGGAAATGTGCGCATGATGTTTATTTAAGTTAGTTAATTGCAACATTTACTATATTTCTAGATCGCGACTCATTCGTAACATATGTGGGCGATTCTACTCGAAACCGTTATTCTGACTAGAACAAAAAAAAAAAAAAAAGCACACAATAAAGTTTTCTTTCGAGGCCGCAAATTGCTTAAAGAAAGTGAAACTTCTATCCGTAAAGTCGGCGTGACTATAAAGCTTTCGGGTGACTTTCGGGTATCCAAGAAAACTATCAGTGAAGTCTAGTTAATAGTCTTGCATAGATGCTTTCCCTCTAGTATACCTAGATCTTCTTTGTTTTCACTATGAAGCATTCGGGTGACCTTCGGGTAATCTTCGGGTGTCCCCGAAAACTTCCAATCAATGGTATTCACGTTCTACACTTACCTACGAAATTTCATCAAAAGAGCGTCTAAGGTAAGCCCGGGAAATGTGGCACCCAAAGGTGATATGACACTCCTTTCAATTTGAATACTCTCATCCGATTTCACCCATTTTTTGTTGAGAGCTTGCATTTGTAGTTCTTAGTGTTTGAGTAAAATTTCGCTTGATTATCTCAAAAAATGCTTTCAGCATAGCATTTCGAAGTTTTTGCTTATATGGGAGGTGTCACGCCCTCTTGTCCGAATTCACACAGATTTTTTTCAGAGCTCGCGCTTACAATTCGTAGAATTTATGTGTGTTTCGGTTGCATTGCCGTGAAAAATACACCTAAAGTTGTAATTTGAATATGTTTTTTTGTATGGGCGATAGCCATGTCTGTTGACCGATTTCGCTTATTTGCTAACTTTGACGACAGAGGCAGTGTACAAAACTTCATTGAATTATCTAGCTTAGTTTTCCTAGAAATTGTATTTCCACGCACACCCAGCCAGCCAGCAAGCCAGCCAACCAGACAGACAGACATGGCTATATTGACTCAGGAGGTGACGCTGATCAAGAATATATATACTTTTCTATATCTGCCACGCCGCCTTCTTTGCGTTACAAACGGAAGGGTGTAGGGTATAAAAACCCCATTAAAGACGAGACACGTCAAAGGCATTTTTGCACTTAAATGAACATGAAAGCATTTAAATTACATTTAGAAGTTTTTTTTTCTTATGGGGTTTGCAGAAGATGTGAAAGGATCTTTTTGTAGTAAAAAAAAATTTCTTAACTCATAAAGAGCAATACAGCTATTTCATGCCTTTGAAATATAGTTTTGTCTCCTTTCCAGAAAAAATATTTTAGTAGATTTAAAAAGTAGGTCACTGACGCTTTTTGTAATTTAAGTACTAAAACTGTACTAAATTTAGTACCTTTTCCTTTAGTATTTACTCCTCTTATGGGGTTTGCATCAGATGTGAAAGGTACCTTTTTGAAGTAAAATAAAATTGCTTTACTCATAAAGAGCAATACAGATGCCTTTGAAATATAGTTTTATCTTCTTTCCAGAAGAGATCTTTAAAGTAGGTCACGGACGCTTTTCGTAATTTAAGTACTAAAACTGTACTAAATTTAGTACCTTTTCCTTTACAATAATATTTACCTTGCCTGATTCAATTCCTTTCCAAAAATTTATTGAGAAATGTTTAATTTGTGTGAAGGAGTGTTTGTCACAATTTACCGATTTTCCCCTTTTTACACCACTACAAAAACAAAAAAAAACACCAAATTTTATTTGGCCATTTTTATCAGTTTTGACATAAAACAAAACCATCAGACCTGTTCCGTAATCCGTGTGGTTTCAATTACTTTTCATTTAGGAGGCTTTTTCATGAAAATGACGAGTCACACGACAAAAAGTAACAGAAACTTTTTTGTGGGGAATTACAGATTCTACAAATAACATTGATTGGCATTAACGAAAAAGTAACAGCTTAAGAAATATTATTAAAAAACCGCAAAAAATCGAAAAGTTAGACTTTATCGAATATTTCCGAAACAGTTAATTTTTCTAATACTTTTTATCGTGTGACTCACCATTTTCATCAAAAAGCCGCCTAACGGAACAGGCCTGCATGAACCAAGTTGCAGCGAAATTGGAAACGCTACAGATGGAATGGCTGAATAGTACTTTTTGTCGGTTAAACATTCCATGGTGCAGACATTTTACTTCAGGGCACCTGTATCTTCAATAACGACAATAACCTATGTATTTCTGATTTATAAATCATAAGAATGTAATGAGTTATACCATTAAAAAGCTAAATTTGACATGTTCTTAGGTTCAAAATAAGTGAGACACAAAACTGCTACTTTTTTACGAAATCGCTCTTTTTGTAGTTCCGAAAGAGAAAGTACAGAAGGCCTACGCCAGGCTAAGACTTTAGAGTGTTAACCACTGTCTAACTAAAGCAAAAGTTTCAATACCGCAGTTTTTTACAGTAAAGTGCTCTCCCTAGTAAATACTCTGCAATTTCCGACTGGGAGGTTTCGAAAGAGATCCACTTGATGGCAGAGAGCGCAAGTGAATACAACAGAAACAAGGGCGGTAGTGTTGTACAACTGTATGTTTAATAAGGGGCACAACATGCAACATTGACAACGACAAGAGCAAACTATTTTCACATCCGCACTGAAACTTTGCCAAGCCAAAAATGACATAAAACTGATACTTCGATACGAATAAAACGTATGCAATTGTATCTATGCAATCCCACAATCCCAGCGGTACTTGCATTTAACTTCATTTCATTCGCTCATTCGTTCATTCATTCATTCATTCGCTTATGTTTTTCATTTAAGCGCAGCGGTGCCTTTAATATGCAGCTACGAAGGCCAAACGTGACTGAAGCAAAAGCATGAAGTTTAATAAAGCGCGCTGGTAGGTAACTATGTAAGTACTTGAAGTTTCCACCCAGTTATTTGCTAACTGAGCTAAAAGTGTTGCAATGCAATAAAAGGTTGATTACTCGTATAGAAACCGAATACTTGGTTCTGAAAATTACTTAATCAAAATGAGGATAAATTTCACGTTTAGAGTAATCAGTTATCGATTTAAGTAACTACAAGAATCGGTTATTCAACTGGCAAACTCTAACTTAAATTAAAGTCTGCAGCTTGCAAAAAAAACGAATGCATTTACAAAACCGGTTACTTGCATAAAAGCTGGTTACATAACCAAAAACTGATTAGTCAACTAAAAAAGTGTTATTGCATTAATTACTCGTACAAAAATCGGTTGCTAAAATTGACAAAACTTTAGAACCCCATCCCGTGTAAGAAATCGTGCACAGTTTTCAATCTTTTTTTCAAAAAAATCGTCATTACCTTACCGTACTGAGAGTTTTACGTAGCTTATGCACTGCCCATATTTCCATTTTACATTAAATAAAAAGCCTTTGTTCTGAAATTTTTTTTTTTCTCCATAAACAAATGCTTATATCGGTTTTTGGCCGGTTATATAAAAAACCGGTTACTTTTACAAAAACTGAATACTCGTTTACAACCTTTAATTCAACTTGAAAATTGCTCGGAAATACTATGACTCGTGTTAAAAACTATTCGATATCGTCCTTGAGAATTTTTACGAGTCAATATATGTATATGTATCAAAATTGTAAAGTTACTCTTTTGAAAATAATTTATAACAAAGTATAATAAAAAAGTTTTTCAATTTATATTTTACATACTCCACATTTTCAAACAACTTTTTCTCTAGTTTAAAGTCTATTTTAATCGCAAAAAAACCGGTTACACACAAAAAATCGGCTACACACAAAAAACCGGTTACACACAAAAACCGGTTACTTTTAAAATCCGATCATGCAAATTAAGAAGTGTAAAAAATAAAAGAGTGGAATTAAATATTGACAGAAAAGAGATTGAATTTGCTAGTCAAAACATTTTTCGTTAAATTTTTAGAACAAATAAAATTTAATTTAGCTAAAAACACTAAATTTTTCTTGAATATAAATTTCCTGGGTTTTTGAAATAAGGTTTCCTTTACAATAAAAAAATACAATCCGTCTCTATTCAAGTGAAAAAGAGTAAGTAAGTCAGTTTTTTCTTGTTTTGAGTTATTAAGTATTTCTGGTCATAAGCATTATGGTCTTTATAACAGTGGTTTTCAACCGTTTTCGGTCATGAGATCTTTCCAAGTTCTTCACAAGCTCGCACTCCCCTTCAAAAAACAAAAAAAATTAATTAAATTAACTTTCCACATAAAAATTTACAATTTATTCAAAAATGATTACAAATTAAAATTAAAAAAAAAGGTCATTGGGTTGTTTTACAATCCGGTTTACCAGCCATGTTCTGAAATTTTAGGTGTTTCAGAATCAAATAACACGAAAATTTAAATGCGATCTCGATAACTTTTTTTTGTTGAATCCAAATCTGACAACTATTACCTATTCTCTATCAGATCTGGGATCCGAGTTATCCTTTGTTATCAGATTGTTAAAATACAAATCCGATTCCATTTTACTTATCGAAATGGGGAACTAAGTTTATTTAATCTCGATTTCGAAGAAAATTGGATTTTAGAACGTGGCTGTATTGAATGTTTTAAGAACAAATCAATATTTCAAAGCATCAAAATAAGAAGATTGGGTTAAAATAAGATAAACAAAATGTTGCCTTGTATAGTTTCTTTATTTTCAAAGGCTTTCTGAAATGTGTCGCGCCCCCTCTGAATTGTCTCTACGCCCCCTAGGGGAGTGCGCGCCATCAGTTGAGAACTTCTGCTTGAGACTGCTGAGACCCTCAGAGTCATAGTTATCTTAAAAAAATCTTAGTTTTTTCATGGAAAAAATGTAAATAAGAAATTCCATTCAAATCTCAAAACTTGAAAAACTGAGATGATAAGTATGTAGAGTAGATATGTTTCCAAATTTTCAAAGTTATTAAATCTAAAACTAAAGCCCTAGTTTGATCAAAACCGAATAATCGCTTGTTTTCCATATGTTCGAAGCTAGTACTTATTGTCGCTTACACTATACAGCGAATGCATTTTCTTTTGTTTCAAAGACCCCTTTACCTTTCTCTCATCATTTCATTTTTTCTTCTTTTATTTGTAATAAACTTGAACGAAAGTTTTCTTGAATTTTATTGAAATTAACCTACATTTGTGGAAAACGACTCAGCTCGTAGTTTAAAGTTTAAAGCAGCAGCAACTCAGAGGGTAAATTAAAAACTTGAACTGAACAGCAGTAGCGTACAAATAAATTAAAAATTGGTAAAATGTGCGAATAGCATCGGGGGGCGGGGGTGTGGGGTTAGCCATAACTTATTCGTTTGCGGTTGGTTTAAACTCAAATTAATTTGTGTTGAAGTCCTTCGGGACAATTGTGTAAAAGTTTTACGATCGTGCAAGTGGTAGTTATGAGTAGATGAATTACGCAGCAGACTCCTTCTTATCGCATGAAGCAGGAAATTATTGAAAAAGTTTTGCATGACAATCAATATATTTAGGGCTTTGTTTTATTTAACATAAACCAGTTACTACAAATTATCAAATAATATTGTGACTGTGGGTTTGGCAACAAAAAAAATTAAGTGATTTTTGCATGTTATCGAAAAAATAATAAAGAAAATTCATCGATTGTATTTAAAAATATTCTTCGCAAGTTGTGAAATCTTATGGCTCATAATTTAGTTCTAAATAAATATGGATTTTAATATTATGGATTTTTTTCTTAAGATTAATTAAGCTTACTTTAGTCTAAAAGCCTTTAAGTGTAGAACAAAACTTTTGAAATTAACGAAAAATTGACTCTTGAAATATCAACAAGTATATTAACGCTAAAAATTGTTTGTTAACGCTTTAAAAAAATTATCGCGTTTTGTATTTTTAATTAAATTTTTCCTTCGATGAAACATCTGACATGTAAATAAATTAATGTCGACTCATTGAATTCAATAAAAAAGAACAAACAACTACACAAACGCATACACTTTAAAAACCCACATACATATATATTTGCATGGGCAGGTGAGTAAGTATATGTGCATTAGAGTGGCACAAAAAACGGATATATCTAGTTATCAGCTTAAATGGTACTTTGATTTTTTTTATGTTGTATGAAAGAAATTTCCAGTCAATTATTTTATTTATTTTGAGGAATGAAATTATCTTATTTTTGCCAATGAAAGTTTTGGAAAAAAGTTCCATAAAATTACTTCTTAAATGTAAATTTGACCAAAGAGTTCTATGAAGTCATCTGTGTTTTTGAGTTCAATCCCAAAATATTAAATAAAAAGTTATGGAATTAGCAAAAACATCTTTCTCTTATTCTATGCCGCTAGGCTCATACAAAATTAATATTTTTGTGCAATAAACCGTCCACAAAGTCTCATGAGAGAAAAACAAAATTCTCAGAATATTTTATTTTTATCTCTCCAAGATTTTTTCTGAAACATACCCAAACATCTATAGAAATTCTTGGTCTAAATAACATTAAATAAATAATTTAAAATAAACTAAAACTTTAATTGACAATAATGAGATTATGACTTCAAATCTATTTTTTTTGTTTTTGTTGACACATGAAGTCTTATTAGATTATTGCTAGAAATATTTTTCAACTAGAAACCCCCCGAATATCTTAATTAATTTCCCAAAATGCAAAGTAAACTGAGTTTGATGAGAGAAAGCATTTCGTAAGATTGCGAAGCTTCTGATAGGTGATGGAGGAATTCTGGGCTAACAAAAAGTTACTGAGTAGTTATAGGGTTAAAACTGATTTTGTGACTTGCTTAACTTCCCTTGAGTTACCCTCATGAGCTGAATGAGCTTTCTAAGAATGTATCTGATTTATATGGCTTAAGAATTTCGCAAAGTTCTGTACCCAGTGTGCCAAACGGTTCATATCTCCACTTTTTTATCCGTTACGGATTCGTTACACTGGGTACCTTTATATTATTTTAAATTTGTTTTTTTTTTTTTGACTTTGTCGGCCAATTCAGTGCGAAAAAGATCCCATAAACATACCTTTAAATAATTTTGTTATACGAATTTTTTTAATTAAAGTCAGAAAAAAATATTTTTCAAGAACAATCCTTTTGAAGACTCCAGTAGCTAAAAGGCAGCGCAACGCATGCGTGTGTTACATATAAAAGTATCTTTTCCGACCTTAAATTAAAAAGTTGGTATGACAAACTTACTACAATATTAAAGAAAACTTAACGAAAATTTCTTGAAGAGGTATGTTAATGGGATCTTTTTCTTACTAAAATGGCCGACAAAGCCAAAAATTTGCAAAAAAAAAATTAAATATTAACTAAAAGGTCCAGAACTTTGCAAAATACTTTTAAATTCTGCAAATCAAACACTGTAAGAAGCGCATACCGTAAGCAGGGGTAACTTTGACATCCGGGGGCGACTTTAACCGGCAAGAAAAAAAAGATTAAAATCGTAATATTATCAACCCAAAGACTAGTTATCGATTTGTGTTGGGTCAATTAGTATCCTTGAGGTATTGGCTTTTAGCGTCTGTTTTCAATATTTGATTTGACCGCGAACTTTCGGATATATTGTTGCATTTTCTAAGAGTTATCTTATGCCGGATTTTTTAACACTCAGAAAATTACTACCTATTGACTAGAAGGAAAATTGCTGGCGTTAGATGAGTGATATAACTAGATCTATTATTTAATTTACTTCCCTAATCCATCGACTTTGGTGGATATATTTGCCTCTAAGTATTTTTAATGCATTTTTATATGAGAGTATGTTAGAAAACAATGTTTTGGGGTGACTTTGGACCGGTCGAAAGTCACCCCCAATAAACTTTGTATTGTAAGGCTGGCTTAAAAGAAACCCAAACTCGGGCCAAATTAACGCCTAAAACACCAGGTTTGGTGAACTTTAGTGAAAATAAAGTCTAGTCTTTCGCCAAAGTGAAATTATATTTTCCTTTTTATCTTTGTAAAACAATTGGCTGCCCAGAAAGGATATTTGCTATTATTTATTAAGCGAAATTTTGCAAAAAATTAAGCCACCGAAGCCCTTTAACAAATGAGGCATTTTTAAAGTTACCTACTAAAAATTTCTTTCGTTTTTTAAATTTTTCAATCAAGTATTTTTTGTTTTCTAATTTTCAATTGATTTTAAGCTTGTTTTGTGGATTTTTTAAGTTCTGCTTAGCTTTTAATATTAGTATTGTTATTTTATGTAACTTATGTACCAATAAGTAAAGCACACCAAAGGCTAAAACCGCATTTATCAAAAATTTTAGTTTTTTTTTTAATCTCGTCCTTGAAAACATCCCATTGCCTAGGCCGATTGCCTATATAAATATGCCAAAATGTAAAGTGAACTTAAGTTTCCAAAACCTGATACCCTGATTTTGGATCGTTAAAGGTATAGCATGAAAAATCAATTAATGAAATTTTTCGGTTAAAGTCGCCCCACCCTTGAGGTGACTTTAACCCACTTTTAAAAATATTATTTTAAAATATTTATAACTACTTCGTATAAACTATGTTATACGACATTAAAGCTGAAACCCCCACAAAAAATTAAGAGTAATAAAACCATTAATTTTATTAAAATTGTTGAAATTATAGGCTCCTAAACTTGGAAATTCTGTTTTTTTGTATCAAAGTCACCCCTGCTTACGGTACTAAAAGTTTCCTATAAAAAAATTTTCTCTGAAATGAAAAGAAATTTGTTTTTCTAAAACAAGTCAGAAAATCAGTTATAACTATAACTCCCCATGGGTACATTTTAGACCCCCCTTTGGCACAATTTTTTGTTACTCTAAGCCTCCTCTATGCATTTTCAAAATATTTTATATCACATTACAAAAAACGTCGAAAAACATCGACATGGAGAGTTTGAATAAAGGAAAAAACCTTAACTTCAAACACATTAGCAACTTTTAAGAAACTATAAAATGTTTAAGTTCCGCAACGATCACAGTCAAAATCTCTAACCACCAATTCAGCAAGTTCTGGGGTCGAACAGAGTTGTTTGATGTCTTTATTTTTATTTTTTACTTTGCTGGGCAATGTCATAAATACGATCATTTGATACTTCATTGTTTTTACTGACTTTTTTGCCATTTTCGATACCAAACAATACTTTTCCTTCTTATTACACGGTTCAACACAAAAAAAAAACACATGAGGAAATCCAAAAAAATCACGTGTCTCAGCATTTTACAAAAATATTCTAGGGAAAATTTCATTACGAGTCGCCTAAGACGAAAAATGCTTATGACTTAAGGAAAGCGCATCAGAGATGTAATACTTAAATATGTGATGTGAGAAGTTCTCATTGATTTGAACGATTTGTTGGCCCTCGGGATGAAATTTCGGCTTTTTAGTGTTCAGCAACTAGTTTCGAAATTTTATAGCAAATATTTATGTGGTACATATTAACTCATATTCCCACATTTTAGTTGTCATTTTTGCACTTTTTTGGGAAAGGGTACAAATGACCCATTTGTGAAGGATGTAGAGGGTTATAGTTTTCTACAAAAATACTCCCTGTAATATCCTGAATATCCGATTTAACACAAGAATGCGTTATTTTTATTTCTTTTTTCAAGTACAGTGGAGTTAAAAACTTAAAAAATCGTTTAAAAAAAATGTGACGTGCTGGAGAAAAATCACGAGACAAGGGCATTTTTTTAACTACTATTTTAAGAATTTTTTGGATTTCCTCCTGAGTTTCACGAAAAGTTTGAAATTGTTTAACAGTGTAATGATTGTATTTTCAATATCATTCGATTGCTTTGGGCTAGGGATGCCCAGCTTCGGTTTCGATTAATTTTGATCTCCAATTCCAACTTCGGTTCGGAAAGTATGGAGTTGGAAGTTAAAACGGAGGTTGATTAAAAATTTGCACCGCCTAAATGTTAAAAATAAATGAAAGAAGAAAAGTAAGAAAAAAATTATATATCGGGGAATGTCTCACGCTTGCTCTCACAGATATGAAATCGCTTAAATGGTTTGAAATTTTAAGTTGCCATAATATGTATCTCTTATCTCCGACTCTGGTTCCGATTCCGCTTCCGACTACGAAAATTTAAAGTTAAAAAATTCAGTTCCGACTCCGATTGCAACTTCGTAACATCTCTATTTCAGGCCTACATGGTACTTATCGACTTCTGCTGTTTTTTATGCTTTTGTTTATAATTTTCTTTTTCCAAATAAAGTATACCCTAAAAGATAAATATATATTTCTGAATGTTTCTTTTTTTTTTTTTTTTTGTTGTTGCACTGATCAGCAACTTTTATTATGGGCATCAAGGTGTGCGTGCCACTCATTGACTGTTGCTGCCAAGTGGATGAGCAATCTAATTAACGTTGACACAATTTTTCGGTTAACCAGCAATTCAGAGGAAATGAGTAAAAAAATACCACTATATTTTTAAACACACACACGCATCTACATACATATGGGTAAAAATAAAACCAATATATTTGTCGGCAAACCGCGTGTGTCAACAAAAACAACCCGATAAATACAAAAAAAAAGTGAAAAAAAAGTAAAAACAGAAAAAAATCCAATGAAATTTAATAAGAAAAATATGTTGCAGCGATTTTCACCTGATGAAAATAAACATGTGCTACTTTTTAAATGAAAATTATTAATGCATTAGTGTGTGTTTCTCCATTAGAATGTGTACAAACTTAAATAGGTGTGTTAAAGTTTTTGGGGCCATTCTTAATCAAATTCACGAAATGCTTTATAAATGGTGTCCCATAACTTACGCAAGATTTGAACTAGATAGAAAATACTTTTTTTAAAGAGTTTGAATTTGAAAATTGCTGAAACATAAAGATCATAAGAAAAGCTTATGAACAAAATACACATCTGGTATTCGACCTCCATGATTTAGCTGGCGAACTATCTTACAAAAATTTTGTATGACCATTTTGTAAAAATGTGGCTGAGTAGCGTTGATGCAACGTTGAATTTTTTTTTCGTATTTTTACTTACCTTAGACTCTGTCAAACTATTTCCTTTTTTGGTTGATTACACTTAAGCCTTCAAATGGTATCAATTTTAAGTCTTGCGTGAATTATGGGACACTCTCTAAGAGAATTAAAAGTGTGCTCATTTGAACAGAAAGAGAAGAAAATGCGACTACTCGACTTTTTGTCAATTTTTTGTGACTTTCGATTATTTCAATAGTTTTCAATACTTTCGACTTTTTTGCCATTTTCGATGCAGCACTTTTCTTTTCGATTTTCATCGTATTTAGCAATATTATAATTTTTCGATACTTTTCTTTTCTTTGCTTTTGTCTTGATACACTCGATATATATTAAAATTTCAATACCTTTTCAAGTTTTGTTATATTTTGTAATGTTATCTTTTTTTTGGTTCCTTTTTTGCCGAAATATTTTGAATTTCTATAGTTTCGTTAATTTTCATGTGATCGTTTCAGAACGAATGACTCTCAAGAGTTTATTTCTGAACAAGCCTGTTAGTCATTTTTTTATTTATGATTAAGTAGAGTATTTTATTTAATCGTAACACATTTTTCATAAGAGATATTTAAAACTTTTTAAGAATTTCAATAGAATGCAGCTATTAAGACGAAATGCAATAAATTTTATTTAACATATTTTATAGACTTGGGGAATTTTAAAATTTATTTTTATAAGAACATGGATTTTATGAATAAAATTTTCCACTAAGTTTTTTTTTTAAGAAAACTGTATCATTTACTCATCACTGATTGAAATATCGTTAAAGTAGGAAGAAAATCGCATTTACTTCGAATAGATAGGATTTTATGATTTATCTACAGAAAAATAATCCCAAAAATTTTATACACAAACATTGCTTAAAAAAATTTTTTGATCTACTTGTTCTAAATATTTTAGTTGAAGTTTCTTCCTTATCAAATAAACGACATTAGAAAATAAAAATCCAATGCTCAAGACACTTTTATTCTATTCAGAATGGACATAATGACGGGATTTCTGAAAACGTGTAAAAGCCTTGAAAACCTCGTTAGCTCGTAAATGTTGTCAAAATCAATACGAAATTTGACAGTTTGACAGTTTTTTTTTTCAGGAATCGCCTTAATCTTGAAACTTAAAGAAAAACTCTTTAATTTACTTTTCTATTTAGTTTCAGTGTATAATCCTGTTAAAATGTCTTAATTTTAAAGTGCTCTATGCACTGGCCTATTGACATTGCGTCTTTGAATCTTCCTCTTGATAAGAGGTCAGTTGTATCTCTAAAATCTATCATCTTTAGGGTATTCGGGATTTTATTGATTCCGGGATTTGCGAGATTTTGAAACGCAATCCCGGGACTTAATCGTTTTTTGAATGGATCAAAAAAATAAAAGTTCTTAATAAAAATGAATTTTTTTAAAACAATGAGCGTTTAAGCGCGCTCAAAATTTCGTCTCTCAATCTTGACATATGTATGGTAACATGTATACAAATGAAGAACAGCATCTTTCGATCTCAATCTCTTCCATTACAAAATAAGTCCGCAACCTTTATTTAAACTTTAGACATGGTATAAGTTTTTGTGTTCGTACTTTGGGTAAAATTTGCTCAAGCTTTTTGCAACTTTTCTTTAGAATTATTTGGTTCTTCTGTAACTTGTTTATACACGTATTGTTGATATTTTCGTCACTCTAAGGATAAGACTTTTCCTGTAATAATCTAGACAAAAAGATTTCCAATCCATTCAAAATTGCGCTAAGGTGCTTGACAAAATGAATAACTTGTTTTGTAAATATAATTTGAGTCTACTACAAAAGCATAAAATTGGCAAAATTTGTTCATTTAAAAATCCCGAAAATCCCGGGATCCATCGCGAATAACTCCAGGATTTTCTGGACGAAAAAAAAAAAAGCAAAATCCCGATATCGCATAATGAAATTTCTAGTTATGGCACCCGGTTAAGAGTAAAATCAACTCGAGAAAACAGTGTTCTAACTGCTATTTTGGTTACAAAGATAGCCCTGTTAGTGTACGTACAGTGTACATTGAATCCACATCACTCTGAAGTGCCTTATCATATATTTGTTATGAGGTTCCACGCCGCATAGTGATATTTTGGCGAAAATATATTTATTTTTTAACCACTAAAATTCAAATAAATTTTATAGAGGAATGTTTCCCTTAGTAGGTGACATTAGTATTTTTTCTAAAAAGTCATATTTTTACTTCGAAAAAATGAATCAAAATCACTTAAAGGTCGTTTGTGTGAAAACTTTTTTGTGGTGTATTTAAATATAAAAATACTTAATTTTTGTTACAGACATTTTTAGTAAATTCTTTATTGAAATGTAGTATTTTGTTATTAATTTAAAGAAAAAATTATTTAGCTTACATAAATGGTTTAAATGATATACACAAATTAAAATGGCTCCACGAAATATAGCGTTAGCCATTTTCCTTGGAATATGGGCTTGGGCTTGGGCTGGCTACGTCTTTTAGCTATAAAAAAGATACTTGTGAAAATCTACTCTTTCAATTTACGTCAAAAAATTTTACTCATATTTGCGCTGATAGAAAAACTCATATAATTTCTGAAAAAGATCATGCGAGTTTGCAATGTGTGTAATTTTATATGGAAATAATGTGTTGCATACATTTATGGTTAAGAAATATGTAAGGCGTGAATTTTTAGAATTTTAAAGGAGGAAGGTGTGTGCGCTAATGTATCACGGCCAATTTTTGGAATTTTTCTTAACTAGCTATAACTCATTAATCATGCCAAATTTCACTGTTATTTGATTCTATTTAGTTTTTGCACAATATGTAGCAGTTTTGGCCAAAGTTTGTGTATTTTATATATGAAGCAAAACACTCGCCCATGAAAAATGACTTAAAACGTCAACTTCCACACCCTTTATTTTAACAACAAATAGTACTAGGACCTCCCGGATTGTTGTTCTTGCACACCGGATCTACCATATTGCCAAATTTGAGCGAAACCGGAGACAAAAAATTTTCAGCTGGTACGCTTGCGTGTTTTGCTTCATATATAGAGCAGTTCAGATATACTGAAAAACGGACGGTCAAATCGATACAAGAAGATACATACTTATACAAATGTAGTTGCCACGCCTTCTTTCATGCATTACAAATGGTAGATCAAAGTGAATGGAACCGGCATGTGGAGCTTTAAATTATAAACAGTTCTAAGAAATTTTTCTCAATTATAATAAAAATAATCGGCTTAAATCAAAAAGTGAACAAAAGCATAGAAAACTTTGCATAAAATACAATGTAGCATTATGCCTAATACTATTAAAATCGCTAAGCAACCAACCAATCATTAAAAGTTACTCATACGACGCATTGTATGAAATTAAAGAAAAAATAAAAACTTACAAAACTTTGCAACATTTTTAAAGCGGATTAAAAAGAAAAATGAGCATATTCATATGCACAAAAAATAATAAATAAAATTTAATTATGAAAAAATTGAAAAACAAGAAAATAATTAATTTTCAAGAAAAAAGACACACACCTTCCCCACACACACCATACCGCTAATGACGAACACACGCAATGCGCTGTACGTCTTGCTTTGACAGTAAATAAATTAATCATCAGATTGGCAATATGCCAGACACAGTAATAAGCAATGAAAGGAAAATGAAAAGAAAAAGAAAAAATAGTGCTCTTTTTTTGTGGCAAAAAGAAGAAAAATTTGAAAAAAAGCAACAAAAAGTAGCATCAACAAAATTAATTCAATAGCAGGCATCATCATCATTTTAATGCAATGCAACATAAAATGTTGCCAAGGCCTAATGTTGCTGCTGCTGACTATAAAGAAATGGCGCGTTAATTAAAAGCAACGTAGTGCTTTGATATGCGGTTGCTATTAAAAATATATATATTTAATAATGCAAAAAAAATGCGAAATTTTTTTAAAATAAAAAGTTTTTTTCTCTTTTTTGTGCTTTGTTAAATATTTAAAATTTGCTGCGCCACAAGTTGACACAGTTTCTTTAAAAAAAAAGTTAACAAAAAGTTTTGTTTTTGCTGTTTTTGATTGATGATGAAAGTTGCAAATTCAAAATTTCATAAATTTGACTTTTTTTTAACAAAAAATTTAAAAATCACTTTAGCAATTTTAATGGGTTTTAAATTTATTGCATTCTTTAATACCTGCATTTAAAAAAAAATAAGCCATTATAAAGAAAAATTGTCTATAGAATTAAAATTTAAGTCACATCAAAAGTGTTTTCAGTATTTTTTTAAAGAAATTGTTTATCGGTGAAATTCCCGCAAAACAGCAAAATTATGCGATGATTTAGTTTAATGTAGTTTTAAAATGTTAAGGAAAAGATAAGCAGCCATAGATTTTGTTATTCATAAATAAATTTTTGCGGTCAAAACTTTTGAAGCCACTGTTGAAAAGAACTTACGCCTTTAAGCCCAATCTTTACTGGTACCTGTTGCTTGAGACTCTCTTAAACGACCTACCATTTTCTGCTGCTCCAAAAAAAAGTTCAAATCCAGAATTAAAAGTAATCTTTCTAAAGTAATTATGATTTAAAAAGCTCGAATCCGATGTCCAAAATAATTTTCCTGTTATAGATTTGCAAGGGGGGACTGTTCGAAAAGTAGAACAATGGCGGTTGTGCACTATTCAGCTTATATATTGAATATGCATATTACGCGCAAATGCTTTTGGTTACTTGTTGACAATAGAATGAACTAACATCATGCCAATTTTTAGACAGCTGTCATGTTCCATCTGTCAGATAAGTCTATCTGAAGTTGGTAACAGTTCGAATCAGCCACCCTGTAGATATGATTAATTGCATGATTTCTCTATTCGTATACGCTACAAACCTCTGTTTTGTGAGTTTTGAACAAATAATGTGTAAGCCAAAAAATGGGGTAGATTGGATGATATTAAGTGGAGTTTTTTCGAGGTCAAAGTTCAAGATAATGTGGGGATGATCGACAAATAGCCCTGTTGTCATCCTTACGCACATAAAATGTGAGATCAACACTCATTATTTTTGCCCCTTTAACATTCATCCTGAAAATATCTTCTCCCTATCTCCTCTCCATAGGGAGGCAACCCTGCAAAAGAAAAATATTTTTATGAAATTTTTTTCCTCGCTTCCAAGGCTTCCAAAGTGCCCTTGGAGATTGAAGGAGAAGAACGCAAGACTAATCTGCATTTTAATAAGCCATGCCTTTATCTACAGGTGTCACTTGGTGTAAATTCCGTGTGAATCATTTAAGTGGCCTTCGAGATGATGCTATTTGATATTTTTTTTGTATGAAGGTCACCCTAAATATTCACCCTAAATAAAACTTATAAATATGTGCTCTAATTAAATCTTGTTTTTTCCCTAACCAACTTAGTATTGAGGCAAACAAAACCAAAAATAAATTTTTAAGAATTTTTGAGTTTTGGCCAGACTGTCGCACAGCTATAGATATTTATATCTACAGATTTTTATTCCACGAACCGCCACTATTCAACTTTTTGAACAGTAATTTTTCTGGGTCTGTCTATGCTTCCTGTTGGAAAAGTCATAAATTAAATTTTTTTTTTTTTGGATATTTTCGACCTTTATTTACAGTACCTTTCAATAAGAAATATTTATAATTATGTGTCATTTAACCCATCAAAAATAAGTCTGCTCATAAGGTATTTTCTAACCACCACCAAGCAGGGGAAGGGGGTTGACCGAAATCATATTTTTCTGAAAGCTAGTTTCAAGCAACACTTAAAGATCGACAAAGAAAAAAATCGTATGAAAATTACAAAATTTGCCGTTCGAAAATTTGATCAGCGGCAGAAAATGGGAATGTCTGCCCCTGGGAAAGCATTTCCTGGCATTGCATCAGAAGGGCTCCATTTTCTAAGGCATTTAATGCCATTTCTCTATTTGCCTACGTTGGGCCTCCGCTACACAGTAAAAATTTTGCTTTAATTTTAAAACCAAAAAGTATGTGTTCAGAACAATGCCAAAAAAAGCATTAATTTTAAACTATTTTGGAATAAATTTCATACTTTTTTGAAATAAGTTTCAAATTTTTTTGGAAAAATAAATCGGAATTTAATGCCAAAAAAGTTTTAAATCAGTACTAAAAGGAATCAAAAGTAAGAAAAGTAAACTATAATTTTTTAATGTGTGTATTTGCTGTACTCGTAAGAAATGGGCGCTAAGTAGTGCTTCAGCAGTCCTTGCCTACATCTCTACTTTATTTTGTAGAATAGTGGAGGGTAAGAGAACTAAGAGGACTTGAAAATTGTACTGTTTTGGAACCTCTCTTTGGTTTCTGTCAGGACCAAAGGGCCTTGTTTCGAGACCCCCGCAAAAAAAGAAATAAAGTGGCTATGCAAAAAGAAGTTGCGGATGCGTTCTTTTAATGCCAAACGATTTCGTGACTACTCGCAGTTTGATAAGCATCAAGTTCTCTCTTCTTTAAGCTTAGTACGCTTTAAACGTTTGGTGCAATCAATATGTATGTGGGCCAACACAGTAACTTCCATCTTCGAGTCATCGCATTTCCGCTCTGAGCAGTCTGTGCGTTTTTTATAATATCCGTTATGGCGTCGACTTTGGATATATCAGTCCAAAAACCGTACCGTTCATTTGATAGATCACCCGAATGCTTTATTGCTTGCGATAATCGTGGTTTTATTGAACTTTCTAGGAGCTTGCCTGCTGTATCCAACGTATACAATGGACAATGTAAGAACTTCTTCTTCATATCAAACAGGTGCTGTACATAATTTTTGACTAGTGCCTAAGATTTTCCTTTTTTACAAGAAGGCGGTGCCAAGCCTCCAAATGGAATGTTTTAAGAATTTTTTGGAACTTCTCATGTGTGCAAAAGAAAGTTTGAACTTGTCGGATAGTGTTAACATACAAAATATATGGTTAACATGTCGTATGTGTAACATTTTGCTAAAGTCAATTTTACTCAATCTAACACAATATTTCAAAATCATATTGCTTACTTCCGATGCCTCATAAAAGCCTTCTATTAGGGTCAATTAATTTACTTTTGAATATCCTAAAATAGAATAAAACCTTCATCATAGGCCGCTGAATATGACAGTTAAAGCAACAATAATAAAAATATGAAAATATGGATAAAAATAAAAATACATTCCCAACACGATATACTTAAGTGTATGGGATTAATATGCACAAATTTTATTTTTATATTGCCATAGGTACTCATTAGAACCTTTATTGCTAGGTAGATTCTTATTTCAATTCAATTAAAAATAAAAGCCAAGGTAACGACGTTAACACAAACAGAAGCAAAACTCAAACAAGGTCAAATATGAGAGGGAGAGAGAAAAAATAAAACCAAACGAAACAAACAATACAATACGAAAGAAGAAAAAAGTTGATAAAATCTCATTAAAATTCAAGGATTTTACATGTCGAACGACGACGATGACATGTCTTTAAATGCGCCTAAAAATATGTGACTAATTAGAACTGTTGGAATATGTAGAAGAAGGCTTTACTTTTACTTTGCAGCATGTAGGGGTTTTCATACATACTCGTACATATACATAGTTTTTGTTGTTGTTGGCAGTTTCTTACTGCTATTGTTGTCATTGTTGTTGTTGTTCTTGTTGTCACTATTACTTTCTGTAGCATTGACATTTTCATACTCATCGTTACTAACTGTGTTGTTGTGCACTTTGTACATTCGTATGAATGCCCTTAGCAATTCATACATATGTTATTTACTACATTTTCATTTCATTTTCCATTCCAATGAATTCGAAAGTTTTCATCATCTAATTTTTTGACATCGTGGCATACTTTTTAGTGTCATTCAACAAACATATTGTCAGTTAGTCTGATGGAATAAAGCGACAGTTAGACAAACAAGACAGTCAGTTGGGCGAAATACAGAGCTGACAGTCATTTATTTGGGGTTATTTACCATGTTTTTATTGCTATGTTTCTTTCTTTGGTTTTTATGTGGGATAAGTAAAGCTTAGGGGTTGACCTTAAAAAAAAAACATTAACTTTGTTTAACCCTTTCGGTCTATCTTTTTTGTTTTTTTATTACTTATGGTCATATAATGCCTAAGCAATCAAAAGTTTTCAAGACAAATCGATGAAATTGTATGGCAATGATGTCAAAAAAATTTACAGGGAGTTGTCTTCGGGGAAAATCGGCTAATAGACACGCCTACTCAATAAATTAAATCTACATGGCTCCACAGAGCCACTTAAAGCTGCATAAGTAAAATGAACATTTTTAATGAAAACCATTTTGTTTTTCTTTTTTAGAATGTCTCAAAAGGGCAAAGTTCTTCTATAAATATTCCTCAAAAAGTCGTACTAGAATTGCCTAGTGCTCAAAATTCGACCACAAATGTATTAAATAATTTTGGTACTTTCTGGACAGTTTTAGTAATTTTTTTGCTATTGAGTACGAAATAGAAGAGATCATTTATCATCCCTGGTATAATTCATGCGAATTATAAACAAAACAAAAGTTATGAAGTCAGTGATATGCTTTTTGTCTTGCTCTTTGTTCTTCATCCTTTTTTCAGCTCTGTTTGACAGTGTATTTTGTTATTGTTAGTATTAACAAATTTGTATTTACTTTTACCTCGCTTAAAGTCAAAATATTTAAATATTTTCAACGTTGTACACAATTACACACAAATATCTTTTTATTGGTGTATAATTTAAAGTCATACCCCATTTCTAACATAGTAAAAAAAGATGGACAAGTTTTTGTCTTGCGTATTAATATATACTAGAATCGTCCAGTGGTCAAAATTCGACCACAAATGTATTAAATAATTTTGGTACTTTTTGCACACATTAACTACATTTGTTTTTACTATCTGGTACGAAAGAGAAAAACTCATTTATCAACCCTGGTATAATTCAATCGAAATATAAACAAAACAAAAAACATGAAGTCCGTGCTATGCCTTTTGTCGTTCTCTTTGTGCTTTATCCTTTTTTCAGCTCTGTGTGACCGTGTATTTTGTTGTTGTTAATATTGAAAAAATTGTATTTAATTTTACCTGGCTTAAAATCTGAATGTACATAACTACATAACTTAATGTAGGATCAAGCATCGAACAATATTTTAGAGCATCTTAACCCATTATAACGCGTTTTTAAGGGTCTTTTCGATCCCTTTTTCCGAAAACTTGTTTATAATGGGTTAAGATGTTCTAAAATATTGTTCCATGCTTGATTCTACATTAAGTTATGTGAACATCTTAACCCATTATATCCCGTTTTTAAGGGTCTTTTTGACCCATTTTTCAAAAACATGTTTATAATGGGTTAAAAAAATTTCCAAAAATATTTTAAAAAAATTTTACTAAGGGGATCCGAAAAAAAACCGTTCGGACGTTGAGAACCGTCGTTGACTAAATATTTACGCCCGATTTCGTGATATTTTTTGATAATAATAATCAAAAATTCGTTTTTCATGAATGAAAATAATATTGTAGTGCAAAAAAAAATGGTACCACTGGATTTGTCAGGAAAAATCCTAACAAAATATATACTTCAAATCTTTCTAAGATTTTTTCTGTTCAATTGTGGAGTGCTCAAACAGGGGATTTGGAAAAATTTCGACTTTTTTGAGCTGAAAAGATCACTTAACGCCAAAAATGAACGTCTAATCGGAAAACTAATGATGCCATTCGATTTTACGGGAAAAAATACATAAGAATCCATGTCTTGAATTTCAGTTTTCGACCTACTAGGAAGCTGAGAATTGATTCACTTCGGACCTATGAGCATGCATTTTTAAACCACGTTTTTCAACCTTCAAAAATATATCGACACCCCTTGCCGTCATCTCTCGGAGCTAGGATGGCGGCAATCTTCATGTCGATAGTTAAACTTTACAATTCTGCCGGTTGCGCGACAAATTTTAAACTTTCGTCCAAAACGCACCGGTCTACTCTACATACAGGTTACAGCATTCACATTTCCTCCTAAGTTCCACTCTATTGCTCAAATATACACAGCGGAGATATACCTATTACATAAGATATAGTTACAAGTTTCTACCAAACATAAAGACAAATAATACGTGCATATAAATATATACATACATACGTTTTAATGCGTCATTTATGATATGTGCGTGCGTGCAGATCTAATTTTTCTGACACTCAATATATTGGTCACTAACCAACGATAAAATGTGCACTGAACACTAAACACCCACCCATACATATGATCATTTCTTGGTCCTTTCTGAGCATCAGCAGTCAGTCGTCCATCGTAAACACTTGAATCCTGATGGATTGATAAGAGCGCTGTGAATATGTCTTGCAATGAACTTGACAATAATCCTTTTATCTTACATGAAATATTTATTATTTCTACGACAGATAACACACTTTAATGTAAACTAAAACAAATATATACATTTGACAGCAAAACACTAGGAATTGCTGGAAGATAGTACAACCAACACAAAAATTGGAAGAAGCATTAGATGGATGATTTTCATATGATTCCTTTTAACGAGTTCCTACTGTACATTGTGCGCCTTTGCTTAAGTGGCATACATTCTTTGTTGTCCTTTCACGCTTGTGCTTCGTCCAAAAATTTTTGTTTGAATATCTGCCACAAAACGGAGGGAGAGTGCAGTGTGTCGAACGAATTAATGTGAAGGGGGCGCTGCCTGTAGAGCAAGACAAATATGGTTTGTTAATCTTGGCTAAGAAATTTTATGTTAATAACCCTAGTCCTTTGGAAGTAAAAGAAAATTTTCTTGTCGAAAATTTTAAGCTTGACAAATTTGACTGCTGGCTTATGTCCGTATGTATGTATGTATGTTAGCAATGTGGGCAGCTGCTAATGCAAGAAAGTTATGTACATAAACATACATACATATGTAAGAATATACGAAAATTATGGGGTGCTATAAATTAGCAGTCTTCCTCCAAACATTGCATCTTTTGTGCAGGATGGTGGTATGTACGATATCTAGAATTTGCTTCAAGTGTTGTGTAGTCCTTGGAGGCAGCTAACAACAAGTGAAAGCGTTAATTAGTCCTAAGACATTGTCGCTCTTGTAGTGAAAAGAAACTGCGCTAAAGAAAGTTGATGTTGATGGATCGCTAAACAAATAAGAGATAAGGCTTGAGAAAGTACAGGAAGTTGTTAAACTTGTTTTTTAATAAACATTTTAAAATAACTGCTGAAATTTAAGCACTTTTGGTCTAGAGCCAAAGACTCTCTTTCATTTAGGTATTGAAAATGCAAATATATTTTTCAATCAAAAAAAAACGTTGGCAAACTTGAAATTTTTTAAGAAAATTCAATGAATCGCAATCTTTTCTTACTTCTGCAGTTTCAAATCTAAGAAACCAAATTTGAGTTTGAAATATCTACTATGGCATTATAATATAACATGTTTTCGCATATCTACCATGAAAATGTTTGATGCCTCCACATATTTATTTTATATTGACTATTAAATTTAAATTGATTTAATAAGACTTACATTGTATTTGAAATGTGTTCGAAAGCTGTCGAGGGAAAATATTGTCATTCCAGCGGCGACCGGTAGCGAGTAAAGGTGGTAAGCATAGTAGTTAGTGGTTAGTAGGTTGTCAGCCAAACATAGAACGCATTTAGTTAGAACGGTATTGAGCCAAGCCGATACTGAGAGTGTAGTAAACATAATAATAGGGGTATTTACTCAGATCGGTATTGAGCCAAGCCGATACTGTGGGAGAAGTAAACATAATCATTAAGGGTATTTAGTAAGAATGGTATTGAGCCGATACTGTGAGAGTGAGAAATCATAGTAATTAGGGGCATTCAGATAGAACAATATTGAGCCAAGCCGATACTTTGAGAGTGAGAATTCATAGTAATTAGAGGTATTCAGGTAGAACGATATTCAGCCAAGCCGATGTTGTGAGAGTGGGAAATCATAGTAATTAAGGGTATTCAGTTAGAACGGTATTGAGCAAAGCCGATATTATGAGTTTGAGAAATCATAGTAATTAGAGACATTCAGTTAGAACGGTATTTAGTCAAGCCGATACGTGTGAGTGTGAAGCATATTAATTAGGCAGGACATTCGAACCAAATTGTAACGTGCACAAATATGTAAATAAGGTAACGTAATCTTAAGAAATTTGGTAATAAAAGAAATAAAAGAACGAAAATCGGTGTATATATTCAACTAAAGACCAGAAGAATTATATTTGCTAACCTTTCTCCGAACTAAAAGTATTTTGTGACGCAAACCTTGGCCACCGGCGAGCCAAGACCTCGGCCGTAGCAAAAGCAACGTCACAATACTTATTGAAACTTCATGTCCCATCAAACAACCTTATTGGCTCATTATATCCCAAGACAGTGACAAGGATCAAGGACATTTCGTAGATATCAAAAATTTTATTTGAAATCTTATGACTTTTTGTGCGGTCGCTCCTCAATTTGCCGTACAAAAATAAATCCATTTTTGTCGAGATTTATTTTAAAGCTGTGTGTTAATATCAGCAGGGCTATCGATTTTGCCTATTTTCTGCCAAGTGGCACTTCTTAAATTTGACAATCAGCATTTGCCATTATAAACAAAGCAAATTCAAGATAAAAGTTAAGAAAAAAGGGAAAAACAACTTTCATTTTACCGCTTTTGACATTTACTGTCAAAAATAAATCTCTTTCGGCTGGTAGCAATGAGCAAGATTTAACGACAAAATTTATAGATCTCATCACAGCTAAATCTTCGGTGAGAACGTGATATTACATTCAGTTTTAAAATAAAACCAAATGTTTTCGAGAAAGAACTCAGGGACGAAAAATATAAATCGAAAAATGTTAGAAAAGTAATAGAAAAAAATGTTTTTAAAACCAAATATCTCGCAAATGGTGTAAAAATTTCGCAAAATAATGAAAATTTCAAAAATGTTTCAAGATCGAAATAGTTTATTGAAAGGTTGATATAGACAATTATCCTTGCGTTAGTGTGCAGAAAACTTTTATCAACACCATGTATACATGTAAAACTTATGGCCAATATTAACTTAAGTCTTAACTGGAACTTTAACTTGACAATAAATTTCATACACAATCTAGAAATTAAACTAAAACTGAATTTTGCGAAAGCTACCCTTAGTTATTTGTATGGTGTTCAGATATCTTTTCATTATTATCTTAAGGTTTAAGATCTGTTGTATAGCTTTTTTCCCTCTCAAAATACTTCGAGACTAACTATAAATCTCGACACTGCTTTAGGATTCATATTATTTAGGTAATTAAGATCTAAAATCTCGAAACCTTGGTACTTGCGTCTCTCAGCAGCAGGGCAAATACTTACATAACCACGCTCTGGTGTTTTCAAGTGCTATTGAGTCTACAGGAATTGTCGGGCCTTATAAGCTAAAAACACCAGGTCTCTTGTGTTTAAGAAAATGTGTTTTTAACTTGGGAAAATGGAATAAATTTCGGGAATAGTGGCAGGAGGTTTCAACGAAGATGACGTAGGAGTAGGGATGAAGAGGGTTTTAATCCCCGGGGCTAAGACTGTGGGGTTTATGGTGTGAGGCCAGTAGTATTTTCTTTCTTCCGCGGAAATATTTTCTCTGCTAAAGTTTATTTAATTTTATTTTTTTTTTTTGTATTTTTAGATTTAGAAGATTTTTTTTTCATTAAGAAGAGAAAGTTTTTTTATTGCTCAACTTTATGGGTAGATTGGCTGGGCTGAGGACCAGCCTAGAAAATTCGAAGAGCTAGTCGAAAAATCTGCTAATCTGCCAAGATGAAGTGAGGGACAACACAATATTGATTTGCCATCTTACGTTCCATATTTTTGCCATCACTGCTCCAAAATATTCCATGTGAATTTTTGCTACAAAATCAAAATAGCAATAATTGACATAAATGGCATTTCTACAGACATTTCTATGCAGCAACTAAAAAAACGTTCCTTATTCTGAAGTCATTTTTATGCAGCAAGTGAAAAAAAATACTGTCCCTCCATAATTTATGTAATTAAATCCCTTTCAGTTTCAATTAAATCCTTTTCCAGAGCTCATTAGTTTCCATTCTAAAGAGTTCAACGTTTGCTTGACTTTTATTTCACTTTCTTCACAGTCGAGTTTCTACTCCAAAAGTTTTTTTTTTTTCATTTTGTTGCATTCATTATGCTTTTTATTTTCGCTGCTATTTTGTTTTGCTCCTTTTTTTGCCCGCAACAATTAAACTACACAATTGCAGCTGCAAATATTTAACTTTTTCTACTACTACTTTTACAACAACGAGTACGAGTACTTCTTTTTGTATATAAGTTTTCCCTCCTTTTTTTCATGTTCATTGTGGGCGTTTGTATCATGTTTTGCACAAACTTTGTGGGTGGCTAAGGCGGGTGGCAAATGCGGTTTTTTTTTTTTGTCCTATTGCACATTGGGATGGTGTTTTTGGAAGGAGTGATATGAATTTTTAAAATATGTTTTGCAAAATAATACGATCTGACGAAACATTTGACAGTCAGAAGACAAAATACTAAACAGAGATTTTGAGTGAATCAATTTTAGATTCAGAATGAATGCACCTTTAGCTGTGTATGTACTTTGAAAAGCTTTTGTCATTTGGCAAATGTTTGATCGAATTCTTTTCAGCTGGCCAATACAGAACGATTACAGGATAGTTACTGTATTTGGGCTTACCCTGGGCGTTACATGATAAATAAGAATAAGTATGAATTAAGAATATACAAGAATGTTTTATAAAGATTTTACTGTTGTTTTGAAACACTTTTCATAAAGAAAACTTTACATCAACTATATATTTGTGATGACACTTCGACCCCACTGTGCACTGTCGCCCCAACATCAACATCGTCATCATCATCATTGCTTTGTTGAGGTTAATGTGCTGCATTAAACTGCTGGTGAAACACACTACTAACTGGTACTGTTGGCAATACTGGCAACTTTAAAGTGCAACTGCATTTAAGTAAGCAGCAAATGTGTGTGTGTGTATGTTTATAGGTTTGTCTCTGTATTTGTGTTGCATTTCGCTAGAATTGTTGAATAAATGTCATTTGAAGCACAAACAAGCGGCTTAAATGATTTAATTGTCGCTTAGCGAATTGTTGTTGGTAAACGCGGTTTTTGTTGTTATGTTGCTGCTGCTTTGTTTAAAGCAACTATTGTAATTAATTTGTTTTAAGTCTACTATTACACTTTGTTGTTTCATTTAAAATAAGTAGTTGGAAACTTTTAATTTTATAGCACAAATAGCGATTAGTAAATAAGGCTTATGGCATGCTATGGCTTAGCGAACAAAACCAATATATACGGAAACGCAAAGGTTAAAAAAAATATTTAAAGCTACTTAAATTGGCTTTGTTCGTTATAAAATGATCAAAAAACCTTCAAAAAATGTCATTAAAAGTCAAAGGAATTGGAAAATATTAAAATAAATCGGAAAAATTTTTTTAAGTTAGAAAATTTTTAAAATTCTGAAAAAGCTGTAAGCTTGAGATTAGGTATCAAAAAATTATAATATAATTAAAAATATTGAAGAACTTGGAGAAAAATCTAAATAATATCAAAAAAATAAAAAATGTATAAGGGTCAATCTTGTCACCGAAAACAAAATACCGTCCGGACGGTGGCAACCCTATTCCTATGGTAGCGCACGTGCACCAACGACTCATTATAAACACAACACTAAACAACTTGAAAAATTCATAACTTGATAACAGTAAAAGATACCACAATCTTGAAGGTTGGTAAAACTTATAATAAAATTTGCTTTTAAGTACAAATATTTAAAAAAAAAAATTAAAATGGTGCTCCAAGCCCTAAATTGGTTTTAAAAAAGAAAAACCTTTTTTTTTCTTTTCAACTGGAAATAATTTTTTTTTTTTTTTTTTAGTGAAATTTTTTTTTTTTTCGAAGACACTTTTTTTTCTGCACTAACGTTGAAAATTTCATTAAAATCGGATTAAAATCCGAAGAGCTATGCATTTTTAAACATGTGAGTATCTAAAAGTTGGATCAGAATTCATATGGCCACATTTGTTGGATTGTTTCGGAATTTCGAAAAACCATTTTACCAGTCTAATCATATTTATACGTATGTCAAATACAAACTTTTCACCAATTTCATAAAAATCGGATATGTCAACCCAAATCTTAATCGATTACGCAAAGATTGATCCATAAGCATTTTTAAGTGTGTTACTTAATGACATATGGGACGTGACCGTCGAACTCATTTAAAGTAAAAAAAAAAACTTGAAATAAGACGGCTCATAACTGGTACTAAGGTTTTCAAGATAACTGCACAAAACCAAGACGTTCGCTTCTGACAAAGACAGAAGTGGTTTTCGCGGCTAACATTTCAAACGCCCAATTCATTACCCATTTTCCCAGTAAACATTGTTTGTCCCAACTGTGTACACATTTATTAAATCTCATTCATGCGCGTTATATATTTTCAGAGATATGATGATGTGATTTTCGTGGGGCGTGGTACTGCCATTTTCTCCAGTATATATTATTTGTCTTGATGCTTTTAACATATCTACAAAAAATCCTTAATGTACGTGAAATAGTCTCAGAGATATGTTGATTTAATTTTTTAGTTCACAACTTTCTGTGGAAATACCCAAATGTATATTATGAAAATTAGTTTTTAGGCTCCAGGAAATACTACCATAGCAAATAACGCCAGAATTTTTGGAAATAATGTCATGGGAAATAACGACTGAAAAACTTATTTCCATTTTGCATTGGAAATAAAACTGAAAACTTCTGGCGTTTGTTCCAACGATTTATGGCTTTATTTCCAAAAAATATGTGGCTTATAAACAGGAAATAACGCCATCGGATAAAACGCCATAATGCTGCACTTCAACATGTCTTCGTAGACTCCAGCACTGCCTCCGACAGTGCCTCCCGAGAAAATATCTGGGTTTCACTGCAACGAAGGGGTATTACCGCAAAGGCCATAAGCTTAGTACGTGCACAATAAGAAGGCTTTAAACGCAGTGTGTTACACAACTGCTTTTCGTGTTGTCACCGACATTCACCACAATTCAGGTGTCCATCAAAGCTGTTTACTATCACCAAATCTCTTCCTTATCGTTCTTGACGATATCCCAGATAAAGTTCTTAATAACGCCAAAAGGGGTATCAAACGGAACTTTACCGATCACCTAGAAGATCTCGACTACGCTGACGAAACTTGCCTTCTATCGTCCAAACATTCAGATATGCAAAGCAAAATTGAAGACCTTGTCTTGGAATCGCAAGATGCCGGCCTAAAAATCAACGCATCCAAGACTAAAAGCATAAAGCTGAACTCAAACAGGAATGACATCACGTTTAAAGCTGACAGTGATGACATCAGCAGCATTATCTCCATGGATGGTGGAGCAAAAGAGGATATCAACTCAAGAATAGCAAAAGCAAAAGGCGCGTTGGCTCAACTGAACAAAATAAGGTCTTCTGCCGTTAAAATCACGTCCACAAATAAAGCACTGCATCATCAAATTGTATTCTATAATAAATACTTATGACAGAAGTATTTTTTCAACAATTTTTCATTTCAAAAAAAGAAATAAATAATTCAGATGATATAGCAAAAAATACAACTCAGGTAAATTGCCTAAGTTTTTAGTTAAATATTACCTAAGAACTTTGGCAAATTGCCTTATAAAACTTAGGTAAAACACCGAAGTTTTTTTAGGCAACCTAACCTAAGTCATGTATAAAATTACAAAAAACTGAGGTAATATTACAAAGTTTTTTTATTGTATTTCATACAAAAATTTTTACCTAAGAAAACTTAGATAAATTTACAATAGTTTTTTCGTTCTGTGTAAGGAAATAACGCAATAGAATATATTGCATGAAAATCTTTTGGAAATAAAATCACAAAATTTCCGGCACATACCTACTTTCGGATAAAACGACAGAATTTTATGGAAATTTTTATCGTTTTATTTAAAAATTTTTTTTTCCCGTTATTGCCTATGGCAATTCTTTCAAAATTCTGGCGTTGTTTCCTATTTAGTTTTTGGCTTTATTACCCAAAATTGATGCTGACTTTATTTTCAAAAGCTTTGCTGCCGTAATTTTCTATGGTAATTTCCCTTTTGTAAACTTTATAATTTTTGAAAAAACGTCAGAAAAGTTTTTGGCTTTATTTCCAAAACTGAATCGAAATAACGCCAGAATTTTGTATGGAGATTTTTTTGGCCTTTTTCAAAAAAATTTCAGACATAATTTACTATGGCGTTATCTTCGGCAGCCTAAGTTTTAATTGAAATTTTTAATCACATTTTTGGAAAGATCGATTTTCATATAAATTTTTCAATGCATTTTCATACATAATGACGACAAATTGATGAACGGATTAAAAACACGGATTAAAACCACAAAGTACCATTAAATTAAATCCTCAAAAGAATTATGATTCTAAGGCAAAATTTAGGAAGGTCATTAGAGTAAATGATCAGAAATATCCGACTGTCATGAAAACTATCATCTTCGCCACATACTTATATATATTTGATAAATTGAAACCTAATCTTCCCAGAATTTTCATGTCGGTGCTTTTTTCAGAAAATGGATAAAGAGGAAGTATTTTGATCATTTTAATTAAATAGCTGTACATTTGCGAATTAAAAGAAATGGCAGAAAAAAGTGCTTGCAGTTTGTCATAAGTGTCAAGGTTCTTGTGTAAATTTTTACTTGCCAAATGAGCTGAATCCATATGGATATAACAATTTGATATATAACACAATTTATGTTTCCTCAATTGAAACTTATATTTTTGGGAAAAAGCTATTTTTCTATAAATTTTATTTTGAAGTGTTTATGCTCACTTAAGTGCAAAAATCCTTTGTCACGTCACGCATTTACCCATGATATTTTTAGATATTTTCAAATTTACTGTGTCAAATTTATGGCATCCCTAATATCATATACGATAACATGTGACAGATTCTACTTAAGTGCACGTAAGTTCGTTCTCATGAGAACGAACCAACTTTTAGATTAACAATCACCGATCGAGCAGAAACTTTTGGGCATGGCACCCTAACCTATTTTTCTAGACACATGTTTCTTATTTTACCCAAAATTAGTATTTGTTTGACATGTGGGCCATTTCTTATATGTTCCTGATAAACAAGACACTTATGGTTTTGAGCGATTTCTTAAGATTCAGATTCTTTCGCCGATATCTTATGTTGTTTGGGTTGCACAAGCTATTATTATCATTTATCAGTAAAAAATAAAATACAAACCGTACTGGCAGTATCCTTTTACGCAAAATTTATATTTTATTGTTTAAGCCTTACTGCCAACTTGTTTTACAAAATATTTCACATAATAGTTGTATATTTTTTATTGTGAATCGATCCAATCACGTAATCCAGCAACATTAGCATACACACCTGGATATCCTGCTCGACCACATCCGTGGTTCCATGAAACAACACCAACAAGTTTGTCATTGATAACTAATGGGCCACCGGAGTCAGTATTACAAAAATCTTTACCACTCTCTTTATTGCCAGCGCACACCATAGTGTTATCAACTTTAGAGCCTAATACGGCGTAAGAAAGTTTACATGCTTCCCTATCAATAATGTTTACTTCAACTTCTTGCAGGATAGTTGATCCTAGCCCACCTTCTTCTAAGAGACCCCAGCCAGTTACGTTAGCTTTTGCACCAGCACTTGGTTCTTCTTTCGCAAGTTTAATAGGTTGTGCAGATTGACTAAAATGAATATCGTCGCTCAGTAAAAGAACACAAATGTCGTTTGGAGTCGAATATAAATCGTAGTTAGGGTGGTTGTTCACTTTTTTAACAGAAATCACATTTTTATTTGTTCCACGTTTTGTAATTCCATATTGAATTGTATACACAGACGAAGGAAGTCCACAGCAATGAGCAGCAGTAAGTACTTTTCTATTGCTTAAAATACTACCTCCACATTGATGTTCGCCCGTAACTCTTACGGAAACTTGATAAGGATGATTTTCTATGGTGGTGTCCTGACCGCCAACAATACGACTTGTTGGTGATAAAAATCTTGGCAGTAAACCATTACCGAAAGCGCAAGCCACAAAGGATGAGATTACGAGAAAACGAAACATTTCAAAACTACTCTTTACAATAAAAGTGAACTAATCATAGAAGTTATGGTATTTTTATAGTAAATCTCTGAATTCTGAAGCTTGTAGTTTATTCTTCGAGACTCGAATGAATGACGCGTAGGCTTTTCATTGGCAGACAGCACTGTTACTTATTTTTAATTAACTTCAAACATATAAATCATTTTAGTGCAAAAGAGTAAATAAATAAAAGTAATCGATAACACTGTTCAACGGCAAAAAATTATCTGAGTTCAGACCATGAAATTATTGTTCCTTGCTATTGACATAATAGAACTGCATTTACAAAATTTTTCCATCACGTCTCAATTTTCAGATAAATTGACAAATCCAAAATCACGACTTACATCCGCGCCAAAACAAATTAAAAAATTTTTATCCGTCAGAATTTTTTAAGAAAAAAGTCAAACGATTAAGAAAATAGCAATTATTTCAAATCTGAAAAAAATTTTGAAATCGGTCCGGCAGATTTTTTTGTATGCCCGTTTAATTGAGAAAATGTACTGAAAAAACCGAAAACCAACCATCACTAACTACATAAATCTTGCCTAAATCAAAACAAAATTGAAAAAAACTCTTTGCGAGCTTGTGCGTCATTATTTCAACTTCATTTTGATACCAAAAACTTAAGGATTTGACCATGAATAACCAACTTACTTCCTTTTGAACAAGAAATGTACGTACAGAAAGTCATACAAAAGCTATAGAATTTTTGTATCATAACTACTTGGAAAAAAAAGTACTTGTATGACTTCCTGTATGTACATTTTTTGTTCAAAAGGAAATAAGTTGGTTATTCATGGTCTAATCCTTAAGTTTTTGGTATCAAAATGAAGTTAAAATAATGACCCACAAGCTGAAGAAGAGTTTTTTAATTTTGTATTGATTTAGGCAAGATTTATGTAATTAAAGATGGTTGGTTTTTGGTTTTTTTAGCACATTTTCTCAATTAAACGGGCATACAAAAAAATCTGCTGGACCGATTTTAAAATTTTTTTCAGATTTGAAATTATTGCTATTTTTTAAATCGTTTGACATTTTTATTTTTAAATTCTGACGGATAAAAATTTTTTAATTTATTTTCGCGCGGATGTAAGTCGTGATTTTGGATTTGTCAATTTATCTGAAAATTGAGATGTGATGGAAAAATTTTGCAAATGCAGTTCTATTATGTCAGTAGCAAGGAATAATAATTTTATGGTCTGAACTCAGATAAAAACAAAAACCTGAAATTCGTTGAACAGTGTAATTGAAAACTCCAAAAAAATCATTTCTAATAAACAAAGTTGCAGAGGAGTACCTACATTTGAATTTATTGAGGTTTCCTTACGAAATTGAAACATTTACTTTTTAATTTTTAATTATTTTCTCTTTTGCACCTCAATGATTTATATGTTTGAAGTTATTGAAATAAGCAAAAGTGCTGTCTGCCAATCAGAAGTCCACGCGTTCCTCATTCGACTCTCAAAGAATTAAGCTACTATAAAATTACTATGACTTCTAAGATTAGTTCACTTTTTTCGTAAACATTAGTTTCGAAATGTAACGTTATCTCGTAATCTCTGTCTTTGTGATTTGTGCCTTTGGTAATTGCTTACTGCCAAGATTTTTATCACCAACAAGTCGTATAGTTGGCGGACAGGACACTACCATCGAAAAACATCCTTATAAAGTTTCAGTATTAATTATGGGCGAACATCAATGTGGGGGTAGTATTTAAGCCAATAGAAAAGTTCTTGTTGCTGCTTGTAGCATCTTCAATATACTTTGTTATATACATACTTTGTTTTTATTTAGACTCAAATAATGTATTCAAAATAATTTATGTTTATTTGAGTTTTCAAAAATATTTTTATATTCACTCGAATTTGAATTTTATATATGAATGTTTACTTCATGTTCATGTTCAATTTTAAATAAAGATATAAATTAATTTTATAAAATTAATAACTACACTGCTCGCTGCATTGCTGATCTGATACCATCTAAAAATATATAATTCAATATTGAATTACAAGGAGAGGATCAAAAGAAAATGTGATTTCTATTGAAAAAGTGATAAACAACCCCGACTACGATTCGCACAACCTATCGAAATTGCAAAAGAAGAACCAAGTGCAGGTGCAAAAGCTGTCGTAACTGGCTAGGGTCAATTTGAACAAGGTGGGTCGGGATCAACTATCTTACAAAAAGTTGAGTTAAAACTTATTGATAGGGACACATGTAAGCATTCTAATGCCGAGGGCGGGAACATTGACGACAGTATGGTCTGCGCTGGCGATGCACGGGTTGGTAAAGATGCATGTCAGCAAGACTCCAGTGGCCCTTTAGTTGTCGATGGCAAATTTGTTGGTGTTGTCTCAAAGTGCCATGGATGTGGTCGAGCAAAATATCCACGTGTGTGTAATAGGCAATCTATTTTTTGTTGAGAAACATGCAAAAACTACGTCGGTTTAAAGTGTTATACATTCTATGTTTTTGTGTTCGATTTAAAAACACAAAATTAGTTGCCCATTTCTGAATATGCAATTCTGCTTTACATGGGCTGTTGATATGTATAAGTTGATCACTGCAATTGCGTACTCTACGTTCGCTCTTTTTGTAATTGCATTTGCCTGTTGCATATGTTCACTACTAGATATTTTGCTCATATAAAGCATATAGAGTATGCATAGGCCTGGCTTCGCCGAACATATTACATTTTTTATGTGTAAGAATTTTGATTCGGAACAATGCCGTTCACTTGTTGGTTTGCCTTTCAAACCGCCTTGGTAAGAGGTAATTTCTCAATACTCAGTCTTTCTGATTTCAACAGCGAAGAAGTGATCATTAAAAAAATTAAAGTTGGAAAAAAAAGAAAATAAAAGTTTAATTTCAATACAAGTTTTCTTATTTTAAATTCAAGTGACTAGTAAATTAAGAAAAATTGGAGTAAAGCCCAGGAATTAACGTAGCATTTTCAGTGTAATCTGAAATTAATAAAGGTAAATTAAAAAGAATGTTTACCCTTGATTATGTGTAAAAGCTGTAAATTTTCCAGAAGCCCCTCAATATACTTGGAAGTTTCTGTAGGAGTCTTCAATTTTGTGGCGCATCTTCAGCTGCAGACTTGAAGATGCGCAATCTTTTTAAATCAACTTTCCATCATTTTGCACAGTGCTCCACGCAGTTGATATAAAAAGTACAGCTCTAATACATCTCTAAAAACATCTCTAAAAAGTAGACAGCTCCAGAAGGTTAGGTGTCCTACATAAAGTGATATTGTGAATCGGAAAGGAAAATAATCTACGGCATACAATGGAATTCATCGTACACCAAATTTGAGTCGAAGGCATACAAAAATTACGAAAGGAAGAAATATTTTAACAATAATTTGTCTCATAACTCCTTGACATTGATGCAACCTTGATTGATGCATACATATATTTATTGTATATATGTAACATATAGTATATATATTTACATATATGATTATCAAAATGGCGGTAATCGCAGATTTTTTTTAATTTCATAAAAACTAAACCATAAATTTTGATTACCTCTCCTCAACCTTAACTCGAGATTTAAATTCAAAGATTATGTTTTGTCTTTCCTCGTAAAATTTGCTTGGATTTAAAATAATTTCTTAAAATACAATAGATTTAATCAATTTTAAAATAACGATACTTTTCTAGTATAAGCAAAAATTTGTTTTCCAAATGCCTGAAACTATATCACGGTATAAAAATTCCAAGAAATTTCAAACGTTTCAATTTCATATGAATTCATAAGGAAACAGCATTGAAAATTAATACACATAGTAATTTTTTTTGATATTTTTATTTCAAATTTATTCATTAGTAAAGTCATAAATAATGACGAAGAATTCAAGACTCAATTTAATTAAAAGGTAAGTCTAATAGAATTTGGAAAAAAAAATTAAACTTAATAACTTTCGGAATTGTTCAACACGTAAATTTATATTTGCCTTAAAATTGCTTACTGGGTTAAAGGCTAAAACTCCGTCTTGTATCTCGAACATTTGAAATTTAACTTTAAATGACTAAATTCTAATAAGAAAAGTAAAATGGAATTTTATAGCCTAATGTAACGAATGAGAGAAATTTAAAATCTAAGTTCTAATTAGAAAAATTTTGAATCCATAAGCTAATATAGAGAGTGAGAAATATTTAAAACCTAGCATAAAATCAACATAGCTTAAAATACAAAGAGCGTAACTATTGCTAGTCGAAGCTGAACATCACTAGAATGGGCCCATCGTCGTTGATGCAGAAAACAATGTAAGTTCTCGATTACTCTTTCTTTATTCTCTCTATTACTTATTGTTATTCTTATTGCTTTTAAGTTAAATTTAAACAAGTGCAGTTTTGTCTCTTGCTTTGAATAGAGATTGCAAGATAATAAAGCAATGCGTTGTTTGTTTTTGTAATTAGTCTAATTTCATTTGGGAGATCTAATGATTCATTTCCATGCATTCCACTAAATGCAATGAAAGTATAGAGCATAAAAATTTAGTCTGTTCTCTTTTTTGTTTATAAATTATGCTCTTAACCCAGAGTCTAATAACGAAATAAGATTTAAGATTTGGAATTTTGTATTGCTCACTTAAATATAAATTGAATTGTACTTAACTAAATATTAACTTTACTTGCTAATTCTTATGCATTGTGTTTTCGAAATTTTGTGCACATTAGTACATTGAATACGTTTTTTTTCACAACTTATTTTGTATTTTGAAATAGATAGTTTTAAGCAAACATGAATAAATAGATTATTATAAAAGTCTTGCGTGGATAAAACCTCACTAGTTTTACAATTATGGATGGGTTCGGGAGAGGATATAGGTCTCTCAATAACATGGTTGGGTAAGGGTGTAGACCGGAGGCAGTAATATCTTTGCCTCTCACTCTGAAATAGTATCTTTGTCTGTACTAAAAGACGAGTTTAGTTCTTATCATAGTCGATCTTGAATATTTTGTGTCGAGTATCTTTGATGGTTTTTTTTAATTTTGGCCCCGGTAGGATACCCTGTATGACAGCTTATGCAGTTTGATTTAAATGATTTATTTATCCACTTTTGCTGTTTGGGTTTTTCACTTATTTTGTGCATGAATTGAATTTTTTATATTGATGATAATTGGAAGAGGAAGCATATAGCACGAACCCCGACTTAGCCGACGAGTTAAGACCCGGCACGACTAGCATGCACACTCGCTTTATGCAGACTCTTGTCCACTGTCCTTATGGGCTCTTTGATTTTCTTCTTTTTGAAGTTTTTCAACTTCATCACCACGTATATCATTATATGTGTATGCCAATGTTGCTGGACTACGCGACTGGATTGATTCACAGTAAAAATGTTTAACTATTATGTGAAATGTTTGGTAAAATATACATAAATATGCTGATATTAAAGCTTAAGCAATAAATTGTACATTTGCATTACAAGATACTGACTTTGTAAGACTTGATAATATTTCATGATTTTTCGGGGACTTCATAAGAACGTTGCCTATAAACAACTCAAATAAAGACATTTTAAAATTCCTTCGATATGATCCAAATGAGGAATTGTCTTTATTTCGCATATTTTTACAATATTTAAGTTTAATTTCACAGAAAAATATTAAAAGAAGCCCAAGGACGGAAAGAACCAGTTTCGGCCAAAATGTAATGTGTCCATTCAAATCGGTTCAAAAAACATGCCACAAAGTTTCGACGCGATCGGTGATGATCGACCTGAAAGTTGGTTCTTCTTCACGTAGAATCTGTTTTTGTAAAAGCATTTTATAATTTTTATTATCTGGAGAGATATTTAAAATTCTTTTGAGAGATTCTGTAAAAAAAACCGTTATTTTGACTAGAAAAAAAAAAATCTTTTTCCGTAGCCAATAATAATTGAAAAAGAATAATACGTAATAAAAATTATAAGTCTGCTGATAAATTTAATTTAATTTTCCATAGTAAGTTTTGAAATGTCTGAAAATATCTACGGTAGAGACATTACATGCCAGAAGATTTCTTCACTTAAATAAGCGTAAAAGTTTCGAAACAATATTTTAAGTTTTTTCAGAAAATGAACTCCACTCAAACTATAGAAAAATGGTTTTTCCTTAAAATATAAGCTTCAATTGCGAAAACATAAAAGGTTTCACATATCAAATACCTCGATTCAGTTCATTTGATAATTAGTTTGCGCAGAGAACCGTGACACTTATGACAATCTGCCAGTGCCTTTGCCTGCCTTTCTATTTAATTCACAACTGTATACAGTCGTTTAATGAATATTATGAAAATATGAATGATTTATTAACTGTAAATACTCGTTCTATGTACTACTATATATATGTACCACTATATAGATGTTCGAATGATTCAAAAAAAAAAAAATAAAAATTTTGAAAATTCATAATTACGCCCAAAAAACTACAAGAAGGTGTCGAAAAAATGAATGATATCATATATTTCGTTTAGCATCAAGGTATATCAAAAAGACACAAAATTTTCATCTTGGATTAAATTTTTTGTTCCAAAATCATCTCGCAAGGAATAGTTTCCTAGAACATATTAACCCATCATTTTTTATTTATTTGATCCACTGAGTTTAAGCCCTTAAAGATTACAAAAACAATACTTAAAACTTTATTAACAAAGTTTCTTGATTTAAAGCTTGAGAGTATATAACAATGTCCTTAAGGCGTTTAATGAAAAAATTTATATCTGTACTAAAATCTAACTGATTAACGAATGCATTGCAGTTTGAGAGGCATCGAGATAGAGGCTCATTGGAACCATAATTAGTTCTTTGGTAAGGAGTATTGAATAAATGTGATTAGATAAACTACTAAGGCCTAACAGATGGCAACGGCCCCTATAAGTATGCATAGTTTCCCAAGTGTACTGTCCTTTTAAAGCAAATCTTGTGAAGCGTTTTTTTTTAATATTTTCAATCCGGATAACCGGCACCTCGTAAAATGGGTCAAATATAACCGACGCATACTCTAACAGAGATCTAACCATGCTAAAAAAGATAGTCCTAGGTGTTAAAGGATCAAAAAATTCTTTGGAGATATCTATTACGTGTCATGAGTGTCATATGAGACTCGACAGTTCTTTCTACTTTTGATTCAAAATGCATCTCTGTTAAAATTTTTGGAAATTTTCTTTTTATATTTGGTACAAACCATTTCAAAACGATCAAGATTTTTTTTATGGCATCCGATTTGGCTATAAATTGGCATAAGCAATAGTTGTAAAGTGGAAAAAATTACTACCAAATATTTTTTCAAAATTTAAAAAATGGCGGAGATATGGGACTTTGAAATTTTTAGGTTAGTTATTTTTGAGAAGCTATAACTTCGGTTGCATTTATCCAATTTTTAATTTTATAGTGTTAAATGATTTGTCTTAAAACAGGCTTTAAAATATAAACTAGCAAACATTTTTTTTTTTTTTTTTTTATATAGTTTACACTGAAAAAAAAAATTAAATTGAGTTTCCCAAAATACGTCCTTTTTAATATTTTTTATTTTTCTTGTAAAAAAAGCTGCAAGTGTAACTTACCAGTCATCCAAAAATTGGAGTGGGCCTCGCAGTGGTTCTCCAGAAAAACAATAAAATGTAGCTTTTGCCGCAATTTTTCAGCACAATTTTTTTGAATTTGAAATTTTTAATTAAACGTTAATTTGAATTTGAAAAAAGTACGTTGGTACTTATATTAGTACTATATAAGCAAAAAAACAGTCAATAAACTATTTTCAGCATTTGAAAATTTTTTTTAATAAAAATTTTAAATTAAAAAAAAGTACTGAAAAATTGGGGAAGATGCTACATTTTATTGTTTTTCTGGAGAACCACTGGCAGGCCCACTCCAATTTTTGGAGGACTGGTAAGTTACACTTGTAGCTTTTTTTACAAGAAAAATAAAAAATATTAAAAAGGACGTATTTTGGGAAACTCAATTTAAATTTTTTTTTTTCAGTGTAAACTATATATAAAAAAAAAAAAATGTTTGCTAGTTTATATTTTAAAGCATGTTTTAAGACAAATCATTTAACACTATAAAATTGAAAATTGGATAAATGCAACCGAAAATATAGCTTCTCAAAAAAAACTAACCTAAAAATTTCAAAGTCCCATATCTCCGCCATTTTTTTAAATTTTGAAAAAATATTTGGTAGTAATTTTTTTCACTATGCAACTATTGCTTATGCCAATTTATAGCCAAATCGGATGCCATGAACAAATTTCTTGATCGTTTACACATGGTTTGTACCATTTACTTAATATTGCTTCATTCTTACAGGCCATGTACTGAAAATAAGTATTTGGCATTTCCATTGACAACAAATGCGATCAGTAAGTGCAATTTAGTTAATGTTCAAAAAATTCGTTTTCGATGTCATTTAAAAAGTAATACAAAAAATTTTATTTCATAAATAAATTATTTTAATAACAATAATACATCATTAGAAAGGACATGATTTCTGAATTATAGTAACTCCAAAATATTATTAAAAAGTTTTGAGGCCGATATTTGAGCAAATTAAATTAAAGTACCATATAGCACTTATGACACAAATTGGGGTAAGAGTATTAGGTTGAATCTTTTAAGACCTCACTATGTTGCCTACATATGGATAGCCTTTTTCAAAATAAACAGCAAGGTCTTTAAATTGATTTGCACTGAAAAAACTATCACAAGTGGTATATTTATAATCAAAAACTAGTAAGAGTGTAACTTTTGGCCTGGCCAAACATTAAATACCCTACACTGGAGCATTTTGAAAATTTTGCTTATATGGGAGGTGCCACGCCCTCATGTCCGAGTTCGCCAAGTTTTTGCTCAGAGCTTGCATTTATAGTTTCTAGTGTCTGAGTGAAATTTGGTTGGATTATCTCAAAACACTCTTTCAGTAAATCATTTTGAAACTTTTGCTTGTATGGGAGGTGCAACGCCTTTTTACCCGAATTTGCCCAGTTTTTTATCAGAGCTTGAGCTTACAATTCGTAGTATTTATGTGTATTTTGGTTGCATTGTCGTGAAAAATACTCCAAAAATTGCATTTTGAATATATTTGTTGTATGGGCGGTAGGCGTGTCCTTTGACCGATTTTGCTCATTTTCAATCCCACGAGTTAACTTTGATAACGGAGGCAGTGTGCCAAATTTCATTGAATTATCTTGCTCAGTTTTCCCAAAAAAAGTATTTCCACACACAGCCAGCCACCCAGCCAGACAGACGGACATGGCTATATCGACTCAGGAGGTGACGCTGATCAAGAATATATATACTTTTCTATATCTGCCACGCCTCCTTCTCTGCGTTACAAACGGAAGGACAAAGTGAATATACCCTGGGTGTAGGGTATAAAAATAGGAAATATTTTCTGACAAAAAGTAAGAAACTAAATTTTTCAAAATTAAGGTATATCTGGTTAATAACACACCATTACAATAGATATGAAATATCATCTTGAAGATTTAAACGGTCCGTATGATCTTCAACTTCCATAAATTTTTTTAAATCATCAGCATATGCACATATATTCACCAAAACGAAAGTGCGCATTTTTTATTTGAATGTGAAATCGGTTTTGTAATATGGGTGCGAAACATGGCTTGTTACTGAACAACTAACGAACAAGCTGTAAGTATTCGTCAACAAATGCTTAAGGCGTATACTAAAGGTTTGGTGGCCTCGCACTATACCAAATGCCGAGTTACATCAAAAATGCATTCAGAGGTCTATAGCAAACAAGGCCAGGCTGCGCAAGTGGAAATGAATTGGTCGACCCTCCGGAAACCACACAGCAAAGTTTGTCACCAGGCTCTTGAGTGGAATCCACAAGGCAGCAGGCGCTGTGGTAGGCCGAAAACCAACTAGAAAAGGTAGCTGGAAAAAGAAATACAAGAATCGGGAAAGTCGTGGCAGGAGATCAAAGTTATTGCAAGGGATCACAACAAATGGAGACGTTTTATAATGGCACTATGCTTCTCCTAGGAATAAAAGGAGAATACAGCTGCGAACTAAAATAATTGGCAGGCAAAAGTGCTTGCATTTTGTCATAAGTGTCACGGATCTCAGTGTAAATTATTAACTATCAAATGAACTGAATCCATTTGGATGTAACAATTTGATATATGAAACAATTTATGTTTTCTCCATCACAACTTATATTTTTGAGGAAAAACCATTTTTCTATAGTTTGAGTTGCTTTCAATTTCTGAAAAAATTTCAAATTTGATTTTGAAGTGTTTATGTCACGCATTTTCCCATGCTATTTATATATATGAAGCACTCCAAGTGTACCAGCTCAAAATTTTTTTTTTCTCCGATTTCTCTCAAATTTGGTAATATGGTAGATCCGGTACAATCCGGGAGGATTTGGTCATAGTACCATTTGTTGTTAAAAAACAGGGTGTTGAATTTGGCATTTTTAGTCATTTTCATGAAAAGGGTAGTCAAATTGATGGCATCTTTAATATCAAATGCGATAACATGTGACAGATTCTACGTGGAAACAAACCAACTTTTAGGTTTACCATCACCGATCGAGCAGAAACTTTCGGGCATGGCACCTTAATCAATTTTTCTAGACACGTGCTTTTTATTTGACCAAAATTTGTGTTTTCTTTTTTTTTTTTTTCCTTATTACACTCACATGGTTTTGAGCGGTTTCTCTAAATGTAGACACTTTCGCCAATATCTTATGTTGCTTCGCTTGCACAAACTTTTATTATCATTTATCAGTAAAAAAAAAAATACAAAACTTACTGATTGTCAGTATCCACTTTTGCAAATTTATATTTTATTGTTTATGCTTTACTGTCAAAACATTTTACATAATAAGTAGTTAAATATTTTTTATTGTGATTCGATCCAATCACGTAATCCAGCAACATTAGCATACACACCTGGATATTCTGCTTGACCACATCCTTCGCTCCATGAAACAACACCAACAAGTTTGTCATTGATTACTAATGGGCCACCGGAGTCAGTATTACAAAAACCTTTACCACTCTCTTTATTGCCAGCGCACACCATAGTGCTATCAACTTTATAGTCTTTTTCGGCGTAAGAAAGTTTACATTCTTCCCTATGAATAATGTTTACCTCAGCTTCTTGTAGGACAATTGATCTTAACCCATTTTCTTCTAAGAGACCCCAGCCAGTTACGTTAGCTTTTTCACCAGCACTTGGTTCTTCTTTCGCAAGTTTAATAGGTTGTGCCGATTTACTAAAATTAATATCGTCGTTCAGTAAAAGGATACAAATGTCGTTTGTGACCGTCTGTGAATTCCAGTTCAGGTGGCTTATCACTCTTTCAACAGAAATCACATTTTCATTTGTTCCACGTTTCGTAATTCCATATTGAATTGTATACACAGACGAAGGAAGTCCACAACAATGAGCAGCAGTAAGTACTTTTCTATTGGTTAAAATACTACCTCCACAATCATGTTCGCCCGCAACTCTTACGGAAACTTGATAGGGATGATTTTCTATAGTGGTGTCCTGACCGCCAACAATACGACTTGTTGGTGATAAAAATTTTGGCAGCAAGCCATTGCCGAAGGCACAAGCCACAAAGGCTGAGATTACGAGAAAATGAAACATTTTAAAACTACTGTTTACGATAAAGGTGAACTAATCATAGAAGTTACGGTATTTTTATAGTAAATCTCTGAATTCTGAAGCTTGTAATTTATTCTTCGAGACTCGAATGAACGACGCATAGACGTCTGATTGGCAGACAGCACTTTTGCTTATTTTCAATTAACTTTAAACATATAAATCATTTTAGTGCTAAAAAGTAAATAGTTAAAAGTAATCGATAATTGAAAACCCCAAGAAAATCATTTTTGACATACAAAGTTGCAAAGGGGTACCTACATTTGATCTTATTGAGATTTCTTTGCGAAATAGAAACAGTTTTCCACTGTTGTAGATTATTTGTCCACTGACCGAAAATGACCGATATCTGGAAAACGACGTGAAAGAAAAAAAAATGTGAATTTCGGAATCAGCAGCCGATTCTTCATTTGTAAACTAGTGTAATTTTTATGATATTGAAGACTTTCTTCTGGAAGAAAAGGATTTTCTTCTTAGGATCATTACGCTTTTGACGATTTAATTGAAATTGTGATGGAAATACAAAAAAAAAAAAGTTTTCACACTTTTAGTAAGCAAAACAAATACTTAATTATATAAATAATTATGCATACAATATGAAACAAGACAAATTAACATTGTTACGAATACATGTTTACTTGCTTTTTTTATTGTTGCATACTTTTTGGCGTGTGTGCGTGCAACAAAAAATCGGCTTATTTGTATTTACATTTTTAAATGAATGTTGTTGTCTGCAAAACACAGACAAATAAATAACAGAAAAAAGCAAATACATACAAGTGCATATAAAAGCATACATTCATACATACATGTTCACATATGCATATGTATGTATATTCAATGAAACCTATACAGCTAAAGCAAAGCAAATAAACGCAACTAAACAAGGCTAAGTATCTGATGAAGCATCATCCAATGTTCCTTATTGTTGAGTTTTCTTCCTCTGAAGGCATAATTATGAGAAAAGTTTTCACTAAGATGTGATGAGCATGTAACGCATACAAACAACATGAATGAATAAGCAAACACACAGACATATGAATACATATTTATTTACACACACACACAAAAGCATACATGTATATTTATAATAAAAACAAAAAACGATACCACCACATGTTTGGCTGCGCTAACAACGCAGACACAACGAAAGTTTTCTCATTTATTTGAAGAACATGTTAAACAAGAGCTCCTCGCGCAGCTGCGTGGAAGAAATTTTTAAAATACTCGGTATGGCAACACTGCCAAATGTTGTTTTTATTTAGTTGAAGATTCAAATTGGAAACAGTATGTATGAGTAGTTGGAAAGTGGGATGGAAAACAACTAAATCCTTTGATTAAAAATTCTTTTCAAAAAATGCTTAAACAATAGAAATATAACATTACTTAGACAATTTAAGCTGAGCGTTCAATACATTCTATGTAATATTTCCAAAAAATATGTAACTAAGAAAGGGTTAAATATTTTTTCTAGTATTTCGAAATATATCAAGACGGACAACTTTAAAAGTAAAGCAAATGTAAAAATCAAAATAGAAAACTTAATGTTGGCAGTAACTCCCCTAAAGCCGGAAAGCAAAAAAGTTTTCCTCCGACAACAAAAGTAAAACGAACTAAAAGTCCGAAAAATACAACGAAAAGCGCAACACGCTAAACAAAAAAAAACTCCATTTTCCTGCTACCAAAAAAAAAAAAACAACAACAAGAATCCGCTTCAAAATAACTTTGATGCTACTGCACACTACTACTACCCCTACATACATAATGCCATTTCTACTACATTTCCATTTTCCGCACAAAACTATTGGTAGCGGTTACATGTAAGCAACAACAGAGCAACAACGCTCGAACAAAACTTTTTAACAACATTGCGAATTCTACAAAGTTGTTGCACCCCAGTGAGTACACAACTTCTGTTCAACTACTCAAATGTTGTTTTTGCTGTTGATGTTGCTGTTGTATTTATTTTTTCACTTTCGATGTACATAAAAGCCAAATGAAAACAAAATTCCCACGAAATATTTATATTGATTTTTGAAAAAATCATAAATGAAACATAACATAAGGATACCATGAAATTCATTGGATAAGTTCGTAGTTGCTACCGGAATAGTTCAAAAATATTTTTGAACAAATTTTTATGGGATGCTACACGTCAATCTCCAGAAATGTGTACTAGACAGTGGCAAATTAACCCTAAGGCATCAGCAGGCACCTGCTTTGGGCTACAGATTTTGAGGGGCCGCAGATTTTCGGAGTGATAAGAAAAAAGTTTTTATGATATAAGTATTGGACTTGATTTTAGTTTACCTACATCAATTGTACTTTAAAAACATTTAAATTCGGCACTATTTATGCAATACGAATGGACGATTTAACCAATTAAAAACAACCATGTAGTGTACCAAATGGTTAAATTAAGACGATTATAAAAGATATTTAAGAAAAGCTTACTCAATGCCTAGGGCGACACGCTTAAGGGGCGGCAAAATGGACTGATTGAAATAGATTTTGTTTTATAAGACCAAATGACTGTAAGCTAAAGAACTCTTATCACGGGATTTCACAAGTTTCGTTACCACATTAACACTTGAGACACTCTAGAAGTGGGCGAAGTAAATTTCAAAAAAATAGTGCATAAATATGTTCCAGGGAAATGCTGAAGAGAAAAAAGTAATGAGGGTTGGTTTTACACTCTAACCCGCCAGGGACAACATGGAAGTGGAGAGACTCAATTTCATTGAAACGCAATTTTTACAGCGGAGTCTCCCTAAAGGGTGGAGGCAGGTGATAGATTTGCGCAAAGAAATGTTTTACCCCGCTAAGGACGACACTTGCGCAGCTATAGCTCTATTTGTCAATAACCCCCATATTTTCTTGAACTTTTTCCTCCATAAATCGCCATTCAACGTGATCGAATCGAAACCCATATTTTGGCTCTCGCATTATTATAACCTCACAAAATAAATTAAAGTGATAATGTAACCTATTTGTTTAAACCTTCGATAGCCAGCGGAATTAAAAATACAACAATTATAGTGGAAAAAGGAACCTTGTCCAAAAAACCACATTTATTCACAGCACACAAAAAGCACAGTAAAAAACACATCTTCACCTTACAATAGCTCAAATAATACTGATACATTATACAAATATAAAGATACATTTTGTTGATTCTCTGAGAAAAACTCGTATACAGGGTGTATACGATACAGTGCCCGCAAAAACCAGCAGGTTTTTAATGATGATGCCCATCTCAATTAATTTGCTCAGATGGCTCGTCTGCAGTTTCGACAGACAAAATACAGATTTTCTGCACGGGTCGCTTCAATCGATTTGGCGTTTGCATCACAACTGATATAGATCCTTCCCAGAGACCATTGTGCTGGGGGAAATACTTCGCTCTTGATGCTTAAGTGATAATACACTTCTCGCCCTTGACACTTCTCACATACCATTTTCAGCTCTTTATTCGCACCTACAAAAGAGTACCATTATCGCTGCAAATTCGCTCACAACGCCTTCGTCTGCAATAAAACGCTCATAGCAAGCAATAAAAGATAAATAAGTTAAATCTGTCATAGTATCAATGTACACTGCTCGTGTCTTTAAACAAGCAACATTAGCTACCTAACATTTTAATAAAATACCACCTACTTAACCAACCATTTAAGGACAAAATTTACCATCATTATCTAAACCTGTATGTAAGAAAGGTTTACCAATTCTTACTGTATTATCTCCTTGCAATGCAGACATTAATTTTCTCACATTTTGCAATATATCGCGCACAAATTACATTTTGCTCCATAATCGCGTTCTCCAAAACTTCTGTCTCGCAAATTGCATCAGTACTTGCACAGCACCATGCATTGTCGCTCTTATCTCATTAGGCACATCAGCTCTGTTATTCTGTTGCTCACTCTTATTATTTAAAATGAAACTCATTTGAGCTCCCATGCTGCACAAATTTTCTTTCCTTTATCACAGGTATTCATTTCGCAAAGTCTTTCTCTTTTTCTTATTTCAACAGAACTTCAATTATTCTTTTTACATCTCTCAAAGGGCGAGCACCTGTTCCCTATTGCGCTTCGACTGTTACTCATTATCTTTATGCCTGGCTCCATCAATAAATTTTAGCATAAATGCTAAAAAATCTATAACGTTCTCTAAGCTGTGCGCATACTCCAATGGGACAGCCCAGCCGATTACCGGAATATATTTGCATGCATATGATCATATTTTGATATAATGCTGAGCACATTCAATTTAGCCTATATATTTTCTGACCAGCAATTCTAAAATTAACTCCACTCTTTTGGAGCATGCAAATACTTTTCATAATCGACTATCTCTTTTGAAGAAAACCTCGGCTCTATAAATTATCCGAGCTATATTTGGTGTTAATATTTGGCCAATCTCACTGCTGCTCATAATTTCTGATAAGGTTCCAATAAGGTACCATTTGTGAATCGCACCGCAGGAAGTATTCACAACCTGCCCAGCCTATTTCCTCCAGCACTTTGGTCAGAAGTTGAACCAACAATCTTGCGCCAAACACTCTAATCTTGACACTGTTTCCATTTCCTACAGTGTTGCACGCGCTTTTGATGCTTAAAGTTTCACTGAAACTCTCATGCTTTGCTCCATTGTCACATAAATCACTGCACCATATATAATGCATCGGAAAACCATGTATCTGCACCTGTGTGCACGCAATCCACCTGCTAATAATGAAATTTTCAAAATAGCAAATTCTTTCTCCAGCGCTATTCTATCTCATAATGAACATTTTTGCTTAATCTCTACTAATTTCCCATATAAAAGGCTCAAAATCACCGCTCTTCAAAAAAGCAGTGACCATATCCCTTACTAAGCGCCTATATCTCCGTATATGCACCCATTGCGCAATCATGCATTTAAAAATCTTGCTGTATTATATCAGTAGCCAAAAAGAATACCTCTTCGGCCCCTCTTGCATATTGAATCAAAGCTCCTACTGCGCTCTGTGTAGATTATGTCATACCATATTTCATAACTGTCATCCAATATTTATGCAATGTGTCGACCTTAACATTATCTTAATATCAGCATAAATCGCAATTGTATACCTTCTAAAACGCATAATTAAATGACATAGGTTTTTCAACATCTTATCAAACAATTGCTTTGATGCAAAGGCACGCCTGTTTCAGTCGAACCGTTTACAACAAAGACCACTCTAAATTTTATTTCATGACGCAATTAAAAATTACCTTGCTCTGCTCTACCAGTGTCTTTTCTCAAATGCTTAAGCTCGTGATATTTTCATAAAAGCAATATAAGTATTTTGCTTCAATGCACAATCTTTCTCCAATCGCTTCTCTTAACATGAACCATTTAAACATTCAATAATTCTTTTTTAAAGGAATAGTTACTGTAAAAAGCCTTAAACTATCTCTAAAATATGTTTACAAAAATTGTCTTTGGATATTTGTTCTTCTTCTGGTCTCAAATGTTTCAGCTCAGCAACTTGATCTAGTTGCCAAATCCGCAGCAATATCTCATCTAAATGTCCCTTATTAGCGCACTCTACAGAAGCCATATTCGCCTCCTGTATTTGCTCTTGCTCAAAAATAATTTCTCCAAATGCGATAATAAAACCGTAGCTCCATTCTTATCGTGCAAACTCATCGCTCTAACCGTTCTACCCTTTGCTATCAGAAGAAGAAAAATAATAAATAAATACATTTATAAAAAATAATAAATTTAAACAATTATTGTAACACTCGGAGTACACTTTAGCATCATGCCTATTTCTTTTTGTTTTAAATGGCGTTCATTTTAGAAAATTTTGGTTTTTAGATCCATCCCTTAGCCAGATATTTGACTAATTTTTGGTTGGGTTGTAAGCTGCATGTTAGCAACACCTTTCTCTAAAGATTTGTGCAGACAAAGCACACTGTTGTGCAGCTCCACGGCACATACTGGGTATAATTTTCTCCGCAGCACTGCGCGCATTTGGCAAATTTCTCGATTGATCTCACACATTACATGCAGCGAATTGCCCTTTAGGATTCTGCTCTCTCTAGTTATAACAAAGCCTGCCGCTCTGTTATGCTCCCATTGACGCGCTGTCTCTCACTATCACCATTTCCCAATGCAATATTCACCATATGTAGTAACTATTGAGCTGAAAGCGCTCTCTTAATTTGTGTTAACGCAGAAAAAGTTTCTCGAACAATCGATTACCTTTGTTGAAAATTTAATTGATGCCCTTATCTGTATAAATTTATCCTATTCCTTTAATTTTATATAAAGCGCCAAAACCTTTACCATCATTGTGAGTTTTTTGTAATATTTTGTGCCTAAGTGCCACTGTGAGTGATTGCCTTTGCCTCGCACACAAACTCATTTGAGTTCGCATCATATACGATACAAACTCTCTTGCTCTATTGCGTTTCGCTCTTTGAAACGTCTTATTAAGCATACTTTTATTGCACACATACAAGCCCATATCAATTCGACATGAACTAATTTGCACTATAGCTCTTGGTACCATTCGCTCTTGGTCATCTTGCTCTTGCACAATTTACTCTCTTTGAATATCGGTGACGATACCCAAAAATGACCAATATGCTCTACCTATTTTCATAACATGCATGTTACTACTTGCTAAGAATCTGTGAGTGTGAAAAACGCATATGAAGCCGCTGCCTCACTGTAACAGAAACATGATCAACGCATTTGATCAATTTCATACACCCTAATAAACAAACAATGTATTTGTATAAAACAAAAAAAAACGCACGAAAAGACGCTACCTCACATTTGCCTGCGTTTCTCTTCTTTCTGTTTTACACATAAGCCGCAAAAGAAAGAGAAAATAAAATAAAAAAAATAAAAGCCCTTCTACGCATACGAAAAACAGTACACGCACTCTCAATTTCTATGCACTCACACTCACAACTATGATGCTGCAAGCCAAACGCACACACGCACTCAAAGCAATCTGCTCATGTCGCTTTTGTTATTATTTATCAAAAACTAAATGCTCAATATTTTTCACAGAATCTATTATAAAATTGTAAACTCTTTACAAAATTATTATCACGCACTATGCCCTAGCTCTACACTTCACAGTTCTTAGCATAAACGCAAAAAATAGATCGCAAAAAAGGCAAACAAATCAAAACAAAAAAGCCGCAAAATTTCTCACATTGACGCCGCACTGTCGTCGACATTGCTCAAGGCACTCACAGTGACTTCAATAAAACACTCAAAATAGCACTTTTTAAAATTTAATACTCACAAATTATTATTGTTTTATGCGTTTTGCAGAAATATAGTTAATATTTATTATTAACTAAAACATCGAATGTCGCAATCGCATTTGCTCGCTCATTTTTTCTGACATCAAAGCGCCAGTATACTTCTCCTTCTCTCCGCACAGCCACTCAACTAAGTGATGTTCTCTTCAGTACAGCGGTCTTCTCAGTAACAATTCCTCTCATGCCAAACTCACATATACATATTTAATATTTGAAATTAAATATGACGCTACGCATACATGCACAATAGAATTTCACAATATTCAACGAATTTTCTGGAATTTACTTCCAGAAATTTTGCACTTCGCCAGTTTAAATTAAGAAAACCTTTTTTTTTTAATTTATCCGCTCGAATGACCAATGTTTAAACCTTCGATAGCCAGCGGAATTAAAAATACAACAATTATAGTGGAAAAAGGAACCTTGTCCAAAAAACCACATTTATTCACAGCACACAAAAAGCACAGTAAAAAACACATCTTCACCTTACAATAGCTCAAATAATACTGATACATTATACAAATATAAAGATACATTTTGTTGATTCTCTGAGAAAAACTCGTATACAGGGTGTATACGATACACTATTTGTTTGTTTTTATTACGTTTTTGTTATAAAAAAAAAAAAAATTAAAGATGGGGAGGGGGGGCGGAGAAATGTGTGCCTAGGGCGGCAAATTACTTAGATCCACTACTGCTACTAGATAATACGTATATAACTGCTCTGCATTTTTAAGAAAATGAAAAAGAACGAAATATTCTCTGAAAGAGTTAAAATTAGGGTTGTAACGGAGCTTCGCATCAGCATCAGCAAGTGCGGGACTTCCGCATGAAACTGTTTCTCCGCCACCGCTTCCACAAATTTTTATGCTGTAAGCAGTGGTACAATGGAGGTGGTAACATTCATTTAAAAGTGGAAAAATCAGTGCGAATACTGACTTCACTCAGATCTCTTAATGTTTAGTTTCTTAAAATTACGAATCAGCACTATATTAGGATGGTTTTTTAGCCTAATGTTGCGTGGAATTTCGTTCCCAAGGCATCAAAAGTTTTTCTTTGTCGGAAATAAGCACCATATAATATAAATTTTGGTACATTCCAGAGAAGATTTAATGAATCCCATATACATAATTTCAAAAACCGAAAAGTGCTCGATAATATGGAAAAAAATTTTTGGTTTGAAATAAACTTTTCAACTAGATTAGAATTCGCCTTGTGGTCGAAATTCGACCATTTCGTCTTGACTATAAAGCAAAACGTTTTTATACCCTTTCTTGGTCAATAAAACACAAGAAGCTTTTAATATTCTTCCTAAGGGTTCAGGTTATCTTCATTTCATAAAAATTAGTGCCGTGAAGGCGTGGCACCGCCCACTAAAAAGATAAAGGTCATATTCTCGTTCTTTAGTGTTAGACCTATCTCAATGCCAAGTTTCACAAAGATCAATGCAGTGGCAGTGAGAGCTTTTTCTCCATTTAGGCGCGTGGCATTGCCCACTGAAAACATGCTAACGTGCTTTTGTAAAAAGTCTATTGAATTTCGTAAAAATCGATGTTGTTAGAGCGTTTTTCTTTATTCAGGGGCGTGGTGCCGCCCACTTAAAAATATAATTGTCATGTTATCGTTCCTTGGTGCTGACCCCATATCAAATTTCATTAAAATCGGTGAAGTGTTTAAGCCATGAGAGCGTTTTTTCTATTAAGGAGCGTGGCAACGCCCATTTGTAAATATAAATATCATGTTATCGTTATCGATATAGAAACAGAGACTGAACCGATATCGTTTGACTATTTTTGTTAAGATTTTGAGCTGCAAAATTCGAATCAACAATATATACGTATGTCTCCGTAAATTCTGTAGTATTGAAGATATTGTCCATTTAAGGTGAAATGACTAATATGTAACTCCAAAATTGCAGAACTAACGGTGGAATAAATTACAGAATCCAATAAAGCGACTCAAAATCTATACAAAAATTTTAACAGTTAAAGTTTCGAAATACAATTTTTTTTCTATATTTAAAATTTTACATGGTGCTTATCTACATCAAAAGTAAACTTTTGGTGCCTTGCGAACGATATTCTAAGCAAACTTAAATTTTTCGATATAAATTTAAGCCAGACTAATAATTACAAATGTTTTTATGTCAAATCCTCAAGATTAAAACAGGCTGGTATGCATTAAGTATGTCTATTATATTCATTTAGTTTTATATGAAATCCTGATATACAGTGCTGTGCAGAACATTTGCAACCAGAAACACTTGAAACTGTATCACCAATTTTCGGCCACTAAAACAGATGCAAATAAAAAACTTGGTAGGAGGTTTTATGTCATTTATATTGTTGTTTATAAAACAAAAATATAAAATCCATACATCACTTAAACAAAACTAAAACTTAAGTGTAATATAAAAATGTGTCGGTAGTGGCTGTGCAAAACATTTGCAACTATTAATCTAAATTAAAAATTAATAACTAAAAATCAATATTTAATGGAATAACCCGTGATTTTTATAACAACAATGCATCTTTTTGGCATGGATGTGATAAAACTATTTTCAAATGAGTGCGGAATGTCCTGGTACCGTTTTTTAACTTCATTAAACAACTCATCCTGTGTTCTAAATTTTTGATTGCATAATAAGCAATGCATTTTCGTGACTTGACGATTTGATTGGGTTTAGATCTGGCGACTCCGCGGGGCATTAATAAACATCAATATTTTGCCGTTTTATCCAATCTTTTACTACTTTCCACGTGTGCTTAAGGTTGTTATTATGCAGGAATATCTATTTTGGTGTCATTTTCCAAGTTGCATATGGCTTTATAGTATTTTGTGGTACGTCTTTATAATCATTAGGCTTCATTATGTCTTCAACTCTTTGAATTGAACCGATTCCTTGCACAGAGATGCATTCCCACACCATGATTCTACAACCTCTATCATAGACAGTTCCTATTGTATATTTCGGGCTTAGCCTTTCTCTCCTTGGTCTTCTCATAAGCCTGTTACCACTCTATCCGCACAAAATAAACTTGGACTCGTCAGAAAAGATGGTAAAAGTCTTGTGAAAAGACCAAGGAGAGAATGGCTAAGCCCGAAATATACAATAGGAACTGTCTATCATAGAGGTTGTAGAATCATGGTGTGGGGATGCATCTCTGCGCAAGGAATCGGTTCAATTCAAAGAGTTGAAGACATAATGAAGCCTAATGATTATAAAGACGTACCACAAAATACTATAAAGCCATATGCAACTTGGAAAATGACACTAAAGTTGATATTCCTGCATAATAACAACCTTAAGCACACGCGGAAAGTAGTAAAAGATTGGATAAAACGGCAAAATATTGATGTTTATCAATGCCCCGCGGAGTCGCCAGATCTAAACCCAATCAAATCGTCAAGTCACGAAAATGCATTGCTTATTATGCAATCAAAAATTTAGAAAACAGGATGAGTTGTTTAATGAAGTTAAAAAACGGTACCAGGACATTCCGCACTCATTTGAAAATAGTTTTATCACATCCATGCCAAAAAGATGCATTGCTGTTATAAAAATCACGGGCTATTCCATTAAATATTGATTTTTAGTTATTAATTTTTAATTTAGATTAATAGTTGCAAATGTTTTGCACAGCCACTACCGACACATTTTTATATTACACTTAAGTTTTAGTTGTGTTTAAGTGATGTATGGATTTTTTATTTTTGTTTTATAAACAACAATATAAATGACATAAAACCTCATACCAAGTTTTTTATTTGCATCTGTTTTAGTGGCCGAAAATTGGTGATACAGTTTCAAGTGTTTCTGGTTGCAAATGTTCTGCACAGCACTGTATACTTAAAGCGAAAATTTAAGTAAAATCTTGATTTTGAATTATTTTCAAATTTGTTGTAGGTAGACCTACGCATCCGATAAGCCCCGCTTTCGCGGAGGTGACCTCCGTTACAACCTCAGTTTAAATCTCAAGAAATCATAGATTACTTTAAAAGTACTTAAGAAGCATATGTTCGAAACAAACCATATACAGTAGATATAATGAGTTAAAATGCCTTCGCACTTTTCCAAATATATAGATCACGCGAAACGTCCAATACGAAAAATCAAAATAGACTTTGCATGGTTTTGAATGACTAAAAATTGATAAGTTTATCGTAAAGAGAATGGTTTTATTGAGGAGTTCCGTAAATCGTATGAATTGTAAGCAATGAGGCCATTCGAGAAACACTGATATAAGTGCACGGAGAAAAAAAATGTGGTCTAATCACAAATCGTTTTAAATTAAATTATTCAGAAATAAGCTCAATGTTGCACAAAATCATCCGAAATACGCTAAACATGTTCGCAATTCGAGCTCAACTTTGGACACAATATAAATTTTGATAATTAAGGCCAATTGTCCTCAATGCATGCCCTTTTTGCACCTATGAAAAATTAAATATTCTTTGTTTTTCATATCGAAGCTTTTTGTACTTGTTTATCAAAAAATACATATTCCCATCTGAGTGTCTATGATTCGCATTACGTTTATGTCAATTAATGATCTAAGAATTGTGTTATTGTATGTTGTGATAATTTGGAAATAAAACTTTCGATCATGGAAGTATGTTTTTTGGCATGTGTTTACCAAAGGTACATATGTATGAAAGTCTATTTGAATATTAAATTTTGATCAAAACTTTTTACATAGGACATAATTCAATAATAGTTATCAACCTTATTCTATTGAGGGAATAATTTTTTTAATTTTTTACGTACATAACTTCATCCTAGCACACGGAGAAAAATACGTATAATAATTTTTACTATATTGGCTAGTCGAAAAATTAAAGTAATCAACACTAAATTTCAAGTATAATTTACCTTACGTATGAACTATTTGATGGGTCCGTAAAGTCATATCTACGAATAAAATGTAGTTAAATAATAAAGGAATATTTACTACAAATTTCCTACATTTGACTATATGTAAGGTAATTTGCACTTTCAGAATAAAAATGTGTGGTCAATTTGAATTTATAATACTAGTCAAAATAACTTCAATATTTTCACGCACAAAAAGTGAGTATCATAATTTTCACCTTACGCGAGTAAGGTAAGTACCACCAAAATATGGAATCATTTTGACTTTTATAATTTTAGTAACAATTTATATTTTTGGACAGACATTTTCTTCATATACAAATTTTTTTGCTTCTACATCATATGCGGAAGCAGCCCAGTGGATATGTATCTGACTACCATTCGGAAGGGCCAAGGTTCGTATCCCGGCGCCGGTCAGTTCATTTTTTTTTTTTTTTGTTTTTTTTTTTTTTGTTGTTTGAACTATACAGTAAGGTAAATATCACGCCAATTTTTTCATTAAAATTACTAGACTGTGAGGTCATTCGAACAATCTGAATTGACTAAAACAGTAAGGTAAATCTTACTTCGGTGTAAAGTTGTCACTATTTCGACTTGAAAATCTGGTAAAATTTATGAGAAATAAAGTAGCAGGTACTATTTTTTTTCTCCGTGCATTTCTGCAATTAATAGATATATACCCCAATTAGTATTGGAGTCATCCGTACACATTTGTTAGAGAAAATATTATTTAGGTTCTTTAAAATTGGTTGTTGTTCAAAACAAAAGTTAACGCAAAGGAACAAACCAATATTTGTGTTCCAGTAAATTAAGAAAAAAACCTTTTCTTTGGCAGAAGATCGAATGAAAAATGTTTTGCGAAACAAATTTTGATTAGGTTGTTTGTTTTACCATAAAAAGTGCGGGTTACCTCGACGGAAGCTAATAAAAAATAAAAACAAAGAGTGCACGGAGAAAAATACGTATCATAATTTTTACTTTATCGGCTAGTCGAAAAATTAAAGTAATCAACACTTAATTTCAAGTATAATTTACCTTACGTAAGAACTATTAGATGGGTCCGTAACGTCATATTTACAAATAAAATGTAGTTAAATAATAAAGGAATATTTACTATAAATTTCCTACATTTGACTTTATGTAAGGTAATTTATACTTTCAGAAAAAAAATGTGTAACCATTTTGAATTTATAATTCTAGTCAAAATAACTTTATTTTTTTCACGCACAAAAATGAGTGTCATAATTGTCACCTTACTCGAGTAAGGTAAATATCATAAAAAAATAAAATCATTTTGACTTTTATAATTTTAGTTAAAATTTCTATTTTTGACAGACATTTTCTTTATATACAAATTTTTTTGCTTCTACATCACATGCGTGAGCAGCGCAAAGGATATGTTTCTGACTATCATACGGAAGGGCCAGGGTTCGTACCCCAGCGCCGGTCAGCTAAGTTTTTTTTTTTTTTGTTTTTTTTTTTTTTTTATGTTGTTTGAACTATACAGTAAGGTAAATATCACGCCAATTTTTTCATAAAAATTACTAGCAAACATACATTCTGAATTGCCTAAAAAATTAAGGTGAAATTTATATCAGTGTAAAGTTGTCACTATTCTAACTTGAAATTCTGGTAAAATTTATGAGAAATAAAGTAGCAAGTACTATTTTTTTTCTCCGTGTGAAAAAAAATGCACAATGTTGCCGTTTTTACATCGAATTGGCCTTTGGCGAAGTCATAAAGAAAGTAAAGAGTAGGCGCATTAGCCGGGTCAAAGTTGTGGTGTGAAATTTGAACACGGGTTAGGGAGTTACATTTTCTTTGCATCCCTTTTTTCCATCCCCTTCTCTTGTCGAAGGCGCAACCGAAACAAATGAAAATTTACACAAAACCACAACAGAAAAAGCACAGCAACAACAACAACAACAACTACAAAATCAACAACAAAAACAACAACAACAACAGTAGCAGAACAACAACATGTTAAGGATATTAATTTTAATTAATTTTGTGTAACAGGATTTCCAACAAAATTTTCACAAAACATTTTTCATGATAAAAAGCCCATGAAAGTGAATGAGATAAAGGGTGTAGTGGGCGAGGGGGTGGGTAGTAGAAAAAAGGGATTAATTAGATAATTTGTTAATTTTCTCGCTTTATATTTTTTTAAGCCGACTGCAGCACTGTGTTATTTTCAGAAAAGGTTTTACTGGTTACTTCGTTTGCTTAACACTTTAATGCCTAAGGGGCATGTGGGTTTCTTAACTAAAAGATATAACATACGAATACTATACATACATACACCTTAGTATGTAGTAAATACTCTTTATGAACTTTAATAAAATTCCTAAAGCAGTACTTATTTGTGTGTTTAAAAATGAAACGGAAGTGGCACAAACGAATATGGCTTTAGTTAATTAGTTAGTTATAATTAAAAAGATTATGAGCAAAAAACTAATGAAACGCCCAGTTAACTTTTTCAAGCGTCACTCATGTTTCAAATTTTAAACTTTTCTTATTGAAAATCTTACAAATTAAATTAAATTTAGCTCTTGCAAGTACCTTGTTTACTCTTTGATCAGTTTATTGAACCAAAAGATAAGGCAAGTGAGTGCTCTGACAATATCACCATTTATTTTTAACCTGCCCATCAAAAGCCTCATTTGGTTTCTCAAGGGTTAAGTTGACTTTATTTATTAAACTATTTTAAAATTTTTATTTCCGCAGGTTAAATCGCTTGGAAGCAACAAACAACCATCGAATTTAATGAAAATTTATTAAGGTTTATGAAAATCCAAAAAATAAGTAAAGGTTAACGAAGCGAAGGGATTTTACTGCAGTGGTAAAACTAAGCTCATTTAGCCACAGCTTGACCACAAAATGCTTGCAGTAACAAAGGATTAGGCCTAAGCAACTTAAGTATTTGCCTTTGATTTTGTAAAGTTAATAGATATTCTTGCCATTTTGAATCGATTCATATAAGCATAGCAATTCGAAAAATCATTGAGTATTATATTATTTTAATTAAAGTGTTTTTTATGGAACCGTATTTAACATTTTTCAAATTTTACAAGAGTTTAGGACTTTTCCATATATTTTTTTTTTTTTTTTTTGAATTTTTGACACTCGTATTTTGTACTTTTAGGTTTTTTTAATTCTATCAGCATTTACATATCGAAATTTTCAAAATTATTTGAAATTTGCAACAGTTTTTGACATTTTTATAAATACATAATTGAATTTTATCACAATTTCTTACTTTTACAATACTTCTCAAATTATTCAAAATTGATCGACACGTGACTTGACCCACTTTTCAACTTTTTTCATAATTTTTAGATTTTTTAATTTTTTAAACATTTCTTGACTCTTTTTTCAGACTTGCAATATATTTCAAAGTATTGACTCTTGCCACATTTTTCAAAATATTGACTATTTTTCGAAGTATTAGAAATTTTTTAACTTCTGCATTTTTTAAAGTACTAAACATTTTTTGACTCTTCCAACGTTTTTGAAAGTTTTAAACATTTTTGGAATCCTGCAACATTTTTCGAAGTTTCAAACTATTTTACTCATGGCAACATATTTAAAAATATTAAAAACATTTTTCGATTATTGCAACATTTTTCAAAGTATTAAACATTTTGGACCCTTGCAACGTTTTTGAAAGTCCATTTAAACATTTTACGACTCTTGCAACATTTTTCAAAAAATTAAAAATTTTTCTACTCTTGCAACATTCGTACTAAACATTTTTTGAAACTGGCAACATATTTAGAAATATTAAACATTTTTCGATTACTGCAACATTTTTCAAAGCATTAAACATTTTTGACTCATGCAACGTTTTTGAAAGTGCATTTAAACATTTTATGACTCTTGCAATATTTTTCAAAAAATTAAAAATTTTTCTACTCATGCAACATTTGCACAAAACATTTTTTGAATCTGGCAACATATTTAAAAATATTGAACATTTTTCGATTACTGCAACATTTTTCAAAGCATTAAACATTTTTGGCTCAAGCAACGTTTTTGAAAGTGCATTTAAACATTTAATGACTCTTGCAACATTTTTCAAAAAACTAAAAATTTTTCTACTCTTGCAACATTTGCACAAAACATTTTTTGAATCTGGCAACATATTTAAAAATATTGAACATTTTTCGATTACTGCAACATTTTTCAAAGCATTAAATATTTTTGACCCATGCAACGTTTTTGAAAGTGCATTTAAAAATTTTACGACTCTTGCAGCATTTTTCAAAAAATTAAAAATTTTTTGACTCCTGCAACATTTGCACAAAACATTTTTTGAATCTGGCAACATATTTAAAAATATTAAAAACATTTTTCGATTATTGCAACATTTTTCAAAGTATTAAACATTTTGGACCCTTGTAACGTTTTTGAAAGTCCATTTAAACATTTTACGACTCTTGCAACATTTTTCAAAAATTTAAAAATTTTCTACTCTTGCAACATTTGCACAAAACATTTTTTGAATCTGGCAACATATTTAAAAATATTGAACATTTTTCGGTTACTGCAACATTTTTCAAAGCATTAAACATTTTTGACTCATGCAACGTTTTTGAAAGTGCATTTAAACATTTTACGACTCTTGCAACATTTTTCAAAAACTTAAAAATTTTTCTACTCTTGCAACATTTGCACAAAACATTTTTTGAATCTGCCGACATATTTAAAAATATTGAACATTTTTCGATTACTGCAACATTTTTCAAAGCATTAAACATTTTTGACTCATGCAACGTTTTTGATAGTGCATTTAAACATTTTACGACATTTTTAAAAAAATTAAGCATTTTTTTTACTCTTGCAACATTTGTACTAAGAATGTTTTGAATCTTGCCACATTTTTCGAATTATTAAACATTTTTGGTCTATTGCAACATTTTTTAAGTATTAATCATTTTTTGAATCTTGCAACATTTAAACATTTTACAACTCTTGCAACATTTCTCAAAAAAATTAACATTTTTTTACTCTTGCAACATTTGTACTAAACATTTTTTTAACTCTTGCAACATTTTCCAAAGAACTAAAAATTTTTTGACTCCTGCAAAATTTTTCAAAGCATTAAACATTCTTGACTCGTCTCCACTTTTTGCGATTTTGAGATTTTTGCAGTTATGGTATCCTTGTGGGCTTTTTTATCAAGTGGACAACTGTAGGATATCTACTACGTTTAAGAAAATTGTTTTTTTTTTATACGTAGGTTGTTGTGCCACAAAACATCGATGCAGTGCATGAAAACGTTGTGAGTACGTTTATGCTAAAAAATGTCAAACTTTATTATGGTGTTGCCAGTTTTCAGCTATTGACGTTAGTGTTGCCAGTTCCCGAAACATAAATAGTGCCCCTCGGATGTACTTCGCAATTTTTTGCCTCAAATTTTGACTGAAAGTTCAGAGTTACTGGTATTTTCGGGTCAAATCTCATCATTTCACAAAATATAACAATGAACGCGCTTTACTTGTATTGGAGGTGCTACACCCACTGGTGATATTTTGCCAGATTTTATGGTGGAGATACTTTACTTTAAATGAATACAATACATATAGTAAATTTCACACAGATTACTTTCTTAGCTATTTTAATATAAGGTATATAAGCTTTTTAAGCGACGCCACACCTTTTTTCGAGTTATTCAAACATAATGACATACCACATATAAGTCCTCGTTATTCAAAGTCTTACTTCATGAGCTCCTATTAAATCATTGGAGCTTTTAAGAGTAAAATTAAATGAAATTAATCTAATTGCTTACAAATACGTAGTTAGAAAAGTTTGCGAAATTTGATTAACATTTTCGACAATTTTAGTTAATATCAGTATTTTTCGACTTTTAACAGCAAATTCGATACGATATGGAACGGAGTACACAAATGAAACAACATAGAACTTTGTATGTAATTATAAAGGTATAAGTCTTAGTCAAACGCCCCTTTCCATGAATATAACCACATAGGTGTGCGTGTATTGCTTTACTTTAAATTCATTACATGGGCAATTCAGCCAAAAAATTATATTATAATTAATAGGTATAATTTAATTTAATTCATTAACATTCGCATATTATTCTTCGAACATCTCGAGCGTGGGATGTTGAAAATAAAATCAACAGCGTAAGAAATATATTCGCGGAAGTTTTTTGTCTGCCAAATTCTTTGTGTTTCAATAAAAATTATGTCATTTTCATGCATTAAAAATTTACGAGTTGGTGTAATTATTCGTTAATTGCATGAATAAAAATCTTTATCATGCGATATTATTTTCTCGAGTATTAAACATATTCAGAGGAATTTTATAAATATGTAGATATGTGTGAAATAAGTAACGATGACTTTTTATCACAGATATCGTTAAATGGGTCATTTAAGAAGAAACTAGTAAGGGTGCAACCTTTAGCCTGGCCAAACATTAAATACCCTACACTGCAGCATTTTTAAAATTTTGCTTATGTGGTGCCACGCCCTCTTGACCGAGTTTACCCAGTTTTTGCTCAGGGCTTGCATTTATTTAGCTCGATTATCTCAAAAACCAATTTCTGTATAGCGTTTTGAAGCTTTTGCTTATATGGGAGGTGCTACGCCTTCTTTTCTGAATTTGATCAGTTTTTTTTCAGAGATTGCGCTTAAAATTCGTAGCATTTATGTGTATTTTGGGTGCACACTTGTGAAAAATACTCCTAAAGTTGCATTTTGAATGTATTTTTTGTATGGGCGGTAGGCGTATCCACTGACCGATTCCACTCATTTTAATCCCACGAACTAACTTTGACGAAGAAGGCAGTGCACAAAATTTCATTGAATTATCTTGTTTAGTTTTCTCAGAAAATGTACTTCCACGCACACCCAGCCAGGCAGCCAAACGGACATGGCTATATCGCCTCAGGAGGTGACACTGATCAAGAATATATACACTTTTCTATATCGGCCACGTCTCCTTCTCTGCATTACAAACGGAATGGCAAAGTGAATATACCCTGGGTGTAGGGTAGAGGTGTTTTAAGAATGTATGGAGATCCTTAGTAACAACATTTTGATACTTGACACCCCGCAATTTTGTGAGGTTGGAAAAAAAAATGAGTTTGCACAAAAAAATTTTGGGGGTGGGGTGAGGGTAAAGGTTGGCGCATCGAGGTCAAAGGTGAGAGAAAAAGAGAAAAAATGTACATTCAGCAATACAAATGTTTAGGGGTCCCCTCTAGAGGGGTCGAATATATGACCGACCCACATTATTTTTTCCCTTCCAACATTTTTACCCAGCATACTTACCCCCTCTCCCTAACCCCTAAGGGGGCTCCCATACAAAATTGACATTTTTAGGAAATCGACCCCCACCACTTCCTGGGTGCCCCTAGAAGGGTCAAATGTTTGACTAGTCCCTAATATTTTTTCTTCCGCAACATTTTTTCCCAACATACTTACCCTCTATCTCTGACTCTTAAGGGGACTCCCATACAAAATAGATGTCATAGACATGAAAGATATGGAAAGAAAATCGCCAGAAGTCACTCCTAGAGGAGTCAAATATATGACCTACCCCCATGAGCCCCCCTCCAAAGTTTATTCTCAGCATACCTACCCCCTATTTTTAATCCTTAAGGGGGCTCCTATACAAAGTTACTGTTTTTACATAAAATGCCCCCACTGCCCTAACTGGCCCACGGGTACCCCTAAAAGGGTCAAATGTATAACCGACCCCCATTATTTTTTTGCAACCTATATTTTTTTCCCACATACTTGCCCCCTATTTTCAACCCTGAAAGGGGCTGCCATATATTTTTTTTTTTTTATAAATTTTCCTAGAAATAATGGGGGTCGGTCATACATTTGACCCTGCTAGGGGTACCCATGGTCCAGTTATGGTCCAGTTATGGTTCAGTTAGGGCAGTGGGGGCAGTTTTTAAAAAAACCGTAACTTTGTATGGGAGCCCCCTTAAGGATTGGAAATAGAAAGTAGGAAAGCTGTGAAACTTTGGTAATGGAGGTCGGTCATATATTTGATTCCCTAGGACAGACTCCTGGACAATTATGGGCCTATTTGACGATTTCCTTTCCATACTTTTTATGTCTATGACGTCAATTTTGTAAGAGGGCCCCCTTAAGAGCTAGAGATAGAGGGTAAGTATGGTGCGAAAAAATGTTGAGAAGGAAAAACCATTAGGGGTCGGTCATACATTTGACCCTTCTGGGGGCACCCTGGGAGTGGTAGAGGTCGATTTCCTAAAAATCTCAATTTTGTATGGAAGCACCCTTAGGGGTTAGAGGTAAGAGGTAGGTATGTTTGGTAAAAATGTTGGGGGAGAAAAAATAATGTGGGTCCGTCACACAATTGAACCCTCTAGAGGTGGCCCCTCTTGTAGGACTGTAAGTAAATTGGTTCTCCTTTTCTGTCATCTTTGACCTCGATGCGCCAACCCTTACCCTCACCCGACCCCCAAATTTTTTTTCCAAACTTATTTTTTTTTCCAACCTCACAAAATTGAGGGGTGTCAAGTATCAAAATCCAAAATTCGTGTACTAAAACACCTCTAGTGTAGGATATAAATATCTTTTAATTAATTTTCTCCCATGGTATCTTATTTTCTCTACAAATATAAAGGCTATATATAGTATAAAAAACAAATTAATTTTTTGCAAAATGTTTTTCTTACATAAATTTGCAGTTGATTTTGATTTTTTTTTTTTAAACTGTTGTGAAAGAAATATTACAAAGCGTACTGACTACCAGTAACTTCTAATGAAAATTTACAATTTATTGCTTAAGCTTTATTATCAGCATGTTTTACAAAATATTTCACATAATAGTTAAATATTTTATTGTGATTCGATCCAATCACGTACTGCAGCAACATTGGCATAAACACCTGGATATCCTGCTTGAGCACAACCTACGCCCCACGAAACAACACCAACAAGTTCGTCACCGACAACTAAAGGTCCACCAGAGTCCTTCTGACAAGAATCTTTACCACCCCCACTAACTCCAGCGCACAACGCAGTGTTGTCAACTTTATGCTGGTTATTGGCATAAACACGTTGACATTCTGCCTTATCAATAATATTTACTTCAACTTCTTGTAGGATTTTTGGTAGTGGCCCACCATCTAATCGGTAACCCCAGCCAGTTACTACGGCTTTTGCTCCTGCAGTTGGTTCTTCCTTTGCAAGTTTAATAGGTCTTGCCGATTCGCTGAAAGGAATATCCTTATCCAGTAGAAGTACACAAAAGTCGTTTGTACATCTGTCGGTATCGTAGTCGGGGTGTCTTGTCACGTTTGCAACAGAAATCACATTTTCCTTTGATCCTCTTTTTGTAAGCCCATACTGAATAGTAAGCTTCGCATTTGGCTTAGTTTCAAAGCAATGCGCTGCAGTAAGTATCTTCCTACTGCTTAAAATACTACCACCGCATCCATGTTTGCCATTTGGCCCTCTAAGCGAAATTTGATGAGGATGGTCTTCTATTTTGGTGTCGTGACCGCCAACAATACGACCGGTAGGTAGTACACTATTGCCAAAGACACAAGCCAATAAGGCTGAGAGTACGAGAAAACGAAACATTTCGTAAAAACTGTTTATGATAAAAGTGTACTGTTCATAGAAGTCACTGTGTTTTTATAGTTAATTTTTTAATTCTCAAGTTTGTTATACATATATTCTTCGAGACTCGAATGAAAGACGTGTACACTTTAGATTGGCAGGCACATACCAATATTGCTTATTTTAAATTAAGTTTAAACATATAAATCATTTAAGTGCGAAAAAGGAAATAATTAAAACTTATAGATAACTGAAAATCACAAGATAATTATTTTCATATATGTTCAAAGTTGCAAAAGAGTACCTACAGAGGCCCTCATTCATTTAATTGATTCAAACACTGACGCCATTGAATCGTCTACTTCTTTGAAAATAGCCAAACAGGTTGTCTTATATCGCGTCGAATTCACAGTTTGAAACGATATATTTCTATTTCTCAAAAACCATTTGTGATGACTATTTTGGTCAATCAAATACCAATTTCATTAAAAGTGACCACTTTTAATACGAAACTTTCTTATCAATCCCTCCACCAGAAAGTCGGAATTATCGGTATTAAACTAGTTGGCTCGAGAGCGACTTTATTCGCCGTTCACATACCAATGTATGTAACTATTCTCATCAATCTCCGTACAGAGATTTAAATAAATTCTTCTTCTTTTTAATATACATCTATACATATAAGTGGCTGGGTGTTGCCCATTTTACCTGCAGATATTACTTATTTGTCTTGATGCCATTTATAAGGTGTTTAAGGCAATCATCAGACTAGTTTTGACTTACGGAATTCTTGTCACTCTCATTAAAAATTCTAAGAAAAGCTGGCTCAGGACTATGTTAGAGAGCACTGAAGACTGCACCTTTTGCTGTTTTCGACTTAAATATGTTCATAGTCACACTAAAGGGGTAGCAGCACAAAGTGCTATATGACTGAAGAAATTAGATTTTTGGAAATCGAAACCTCAATCTGACAGCGATATACAGTGTCCTCAACCAATACACGGAACCAAAGTTTAGACTCCTACATATTTAACACCAACTTTAATTGTCAGTAAATATCAAGTCCTCAAATCATTTCGAACAGTAAAATTGTTAGTTTTTCAATAATTTTTTAAACTATGAAAGTAAATGATGGAATAAGATAGTAAGCTCTGTTATATCAGCGAAAGCACTTCCCCACCCCCTTCCAGCAGTTGGAGGGGGAGGAGTTGTGTTTGAAAAATGCCTTGCCAATAGACCTTTTTTTTTCAAAGTGACCGTCGTACACATTTAAAGTGCCAAAAAAGTGGAAGTAAAACATATTTTTATTTTAGTTTTTACTTTACATTATGGCTCTAAGGTCGCACGATAATAAGTGTCAACGGTAATAGCAAGCGAAGTCCTGATTTCAAGATACACGCAAAAAAAGACACAAAATGAACGTAGTAGTAGTTTTCGTCCCTATTCAAAGAAAGTCAGAGTTCAGCGCAACAAGTCAGAATTTTTCAGTAAAACTAATCTTAGAATCTTATGCGATAATGTTTCTTCATATGTATTTTGTTTGATTCAAATATCTTCTGTACTTTTCTTTGTTTTGATCGTAATCTGAATCGATACGTGACATTATGAACGTGAAATTCATTATGGTTCAAAAGGGTATTTATTTTAAGTTTTTTAAGTAAGGTTGATTTAAGACAAATTTAGTTTTGTGAGCGAAAAAAACTTGTACGCTGTTCTGGAGGCAATTGTGAAATGTGCTTATCCGACAACTGCAACACATTTATTAGTTTTTTTACGCATTATTCTTACGCTTTAATGATTTCTTGTCTTTGGTGACCCTTATTAAAATTTTACGTAGAATATTTTTGAAGAACACTTTAACCCATTATAGCCAAGTCTTTTTGAAAAAGATACTCAAAAGACCATAAACAGGATATAATGGGTTAATGTGTTTTAAGGAAATGTTCCTCGTTTGATTTTATTATGATCTTACGATAAGAAGATTTATCCAAAATGAAACTTCAGAATTTTACAGCAATATGAAATTTCAGTAATAAATCACTTTTGAACTAAAAGTGACGAACGTGACCAATTTTAAATAGCTTTAAATTTCATTTTTTGAATTGATTTTTTTTTTTTTTTTAATTTCGTGTTTTAAACAATATTTGCACTAAATTTTTGAAACACTAGGTGCTTGGCGTGCACTTGATTTGTGAAGTAAAGATGACAAATTTTCTTTTTCAGTGACGAAATCGGATTGTAGAAATTGGACTAAAGAAAATAAAAAATTGATAATTAAAAATTTATTGCTCTCTTTTCATTTTTTTTATATCATTAATGTTGTTAGAGAGATTTTTTGGAACAAATGTTATCTTCTCTTCTTACACGAGCTAAAATTGTAAGGAATACTGTTAGATATTAGCATACAATGAAGAATGAGCAAAGTTTGAACTTTGTAAATACTCACCAAGGGGCGTAGCACCGCCCTAAATTTTAAATTTGGTTTGGTCATAACTCGCAAACCATACAAGGTATTTGGATGAAATTTGGTGGGCGAGTACTGCTAAATAATGTCTTGTAAAAAACGAAATGTAGGCTGTATCGAAGAAATGCTACGCCCGCTTTTTAGTCCATGAAAATTTTGATTTACTATTACTAGAAAACCACTCCAACAATTTTATTAAAAATTCAAGAGATGTTACCACTAAAAACAAGAATTAATATGGTGTGCGCCGTTATATTGGGAAAACTCGTTGAAGGGCGTGGCACCGCCCACTAAAATGTAATACGCTATAAAAGGAAAACTAATAAAGCAATCTTTCTGAATTTAACTACAGGGAGTCTACTTGCTATAAGGCACCCACGACTTGAAAGTGGGCGAAATATCGCCGATTCGCGTGGAACCTCCCATACAAGCAAAATACGTTAAATGCTATATTTCTCGCAAATGTTACAATTTCTTTTAATGCAATTTGGTATGCGGATCTGGACCATGAGTATCTAAAGCATAACGAAAAGTGGACGCTGTTCAATAATTGCCACGCCCAATTTTTACCTGAATTAAAATTTTGGTTATTAACTCAGAGACAAAAAAAAATGAAATTAAATTTTTATTTAATACATGTACTTTTCAACGCTGCAATTGTCTTAATCAGCAGAACTGTCATTATACCTGCAGGATTTTAAAATATTCTAGCTTGAAGTAGAAGTCTCACAGCATAGCTACAAGAAAAGTGGAACTAAGTATTTTTTATTTATGGCATCGAATAGCCACACTCTACCTTATAAAAATATCCTTTCTGATTTTTCCAACAGGACTCTTATTTACTCTTATTTTCCAAGTTATGATCCTTTGAAGAAAAGATATTACAGCTCCCAAATATTTTGGATTTGTGGCATATCCCATTTATTTATTTTAGGGCATTTTATTTCACCCAAAAAAAATTTAAAGTTTTTGATATTGTTTTATACCATTCAACTCTTTCCGAGTTTTTTCTTACTATTAATCTCATCGGTAAATTTATGATTTGGAAAGCATGAAAATTGCAGGCGAAAAGATACGAATTTCATTAACAAAATATGAATGAAAAACATCTTCAAAAATTATCAGATCAGATTTTCGACCGAACAGCGATCGGTCACCAGGTACCAAACATTATGTTTAGTTCTGGACAGGATTATTTTGAACAGCGATTCGCGATTTGTTAAAACAGCTGGAAAAGAAGCGTGTCGCTTATTTTCCTACCAGAGCTGACATATTGAATTCGTAGCAATTGTACGAAATTTGCTTCGATTGTCTGATAGAGTTTTTAAGATTTTGCTTGTAAGGGAGGTGCCACGCCCTCTTATTCAAATTCGACCAAATTTTGTTGTTTAAGTTTAAGTGATCCATCTTTGGTATATACCTACATATATGTAAATAATTTGGTTGAAGTGCGTGTGTCCGTTTATTTGATGCCACATATGAGAGCTCCTTGGCCCAGTGTGCGTTGTACGAAAAAAGTGTTCAAACAAAAAATACTTAGAACCATCCAAAAATACATACGATTTTTTAAAAATTTTTGGGGACACTTTATAATTTCTCAAAAACTAGTCAAAAATTAAAAAAGTTCCAATAAATTATGACAAAAATTAACACACATTTGTTGGACGATTCTAAGCATTTTTTGCGTTAAAAACTTTTTTCGTAAGATGCCTTTGGTTTTTAGCAAAAACCTCTCCTCCAATGGCGGATCCAAGGGGGGCCGATCGGCCCGCCCTCTCAAACCAAGTGGTTACATTTTTTTTTAAATTATATGTAAAGATTTTAAAAACATTCAGTTATTATCTAGAAATGTAGTCAATCGGCCCCCCCTCTTGACAATGCTGGATCCGCCACTGCGTTTTTCCGACCACATATGCAAAATTTCAATGTTCGAATGGCCATATTTCGGTCAATTTAAACCTTAGAAAGTTTTTAAATGTGGCATTTTAAAGGAAAATTTATCTACTTTATATATATTCCTCTATGTCTTTTCGCTTCAGGATTTTTAGCATAAGCAGTTTGCTTTTTTAATTTTTTAAATAAACTATTTCGATGGCAAATTTAATTCTCCACAAAAAGTTTTCTATAAGAAATATCGAAGTTTCGCTTTGTTCACTAGATACATATATCGAAAAAACTTAAAACTGTGAAACAAATATTAAAAAAAGTACTGATTGCCTGTAACTACTAATGAAAATTTCCAATTTTTTGCTTTAGCTTTATTATCAGCATGTTTTACAAAATATTTCACATTTCACACAATAGTTAAATATTTTATTGTGATTCTATCCAATCACGTACTACAGCAACATTGGCATACACATCTGGATATCCGGCCTTAGCACATGGTTCGCCCCACGAAACAACACCAACAAGTTTGTCATCGACAACTAATGGGCCACCAGAGTCAAAATAACAAGAACCTTTACCACCCCCTCTAGCTCCAGCGCACACCATACTGTTGTCAACATTATACATGCTATCGGCATGAGATCGACGGCATTCTTCCCTATCAATAATATTTACTTCAAGTTCTTGCAGGATATTTGGTAGTGGCCGATCATCTCCTCGGTGACCCCAGCCTGTTACTACGGCTTTTGCTCCTGCAGGTGGTTCTTCCTTTGCAAGTTTAATAGGTCTTGCTGAATCGCTGAAAGGAATATCCTTATCAAGTAGAAGGACACAAAAGTCGTAGTTATTGTAATCGGTATCGTAGTCGGGGTGCCTTGTCACGTTTGCAACAGAAATCACATTTTCCTCGGATCCTCTTTTCGTAATTCCATATTGAATAGTAAGCTGCGCATTTGGCTGATCTTCAAAACAATGCGCAGCAGTCAGTATCTTCCTACTGCTTAAAATACTACCACCGCATCCATGTTCGCCATCTGGCCCTCTAAGTGAAACTTGATAAGGATGGTCTTCTATTTTGGTGTCGTGACCGCCAACAATACGACCGGCAGGTGATAAAAGCCTTGGCAGTATATTATTGCCAAAGACACAAGCCAATAAGGCTGAAAGTACGAGAAAACGAAACATTTCGTAAAAACTGTTTATGATAAAAGTGTACTGATCATAGAAGTCACTGTGTTTTTATAGTAATTTTTTGAATTCTCAAGTTTGTTATATATTCTTCGAGACTCGAATCAAAGACGTGTACACTTTAGATTGGCAGGCACATACCACTATTGCTTATTTTAAATTAAGTTTAAACATATAAATCATTTAAGTGCAAATTAGTTAATAATTAAAACTTATAGGTAACTGAAAATCACAAGATGATTATTTTCATATATGTACAAAGTAACAAAAGTGTACCTCATCGACTTAATTGGTTCAAACACTGTAGCCATTCAATCGTGTACTTCCTTGAATGCAGCCAAATACAGGTTTCCTTAAATCAAGTCAAATTCACAAAACTATTTTTTCATTTGGACATCTTCATGATGATTTTTTTGGTCAGTTAAATAATAATTTTATTAATAGTGACCACTTTTAATACGAAATTTTCAATCTTATCATTCTCTCCACCAGAAAAGTTGAAATTATGGGTATTAAACTAGTTGGCCCGTGGGCGACTTTATTCGCCGTTCCCAATACCGCTTACAAATGTACATGACTATTCTCATCCATCTTCGTGCAGGGATTTAAATAAATTCTTCTTCTTTTACATATATATCTATTCATATAAGTGGCTGGGTGCTGGCCATTTTAACTGCGGATATTACTTATTCGTCTTTATGCCCTTTATAAGCTGTTTAAGGCAATTATACCTGCACGATTTTGAAATACCGTAGCTTGAAGTTGAAGTCGTGCAGCATAGCTACAAGAAAGGGTGAAATTATTTTTTATTATTGAAATCGAATAGCCACACTCTTTCTTGAAAAAATATTCTTCCGGATTTTTTCAATAGGACTCTTATTTTCCGAGTTATGATCCTTTGAAAATAAGATATTTAAGCCCCCATACAAAAGCCAAAATATTTTGGGTATGTGGCACATACTATTTATTTATTTTAGGGCATTCTATTTCACCAAAAAAATTTTAAGTTGTTGATATTTTTCTATACCATTCAAATCTTTCCGAGTTTTTTCTTACCAAAAAAGCTCATCGGTAAATTTATCTTTTGGAAAGCATGAAAATGAATAAGAAACATCTACAAATATTATCAGATCAGATTTGCGACCGAGCAGGGATCGGTCACCAGGTACCAAACATTATGTATAGTTCTGGACACACTGATAAAAGAGAATGGTTCCTCAAAGAAATATATTTGATTGAAAATTCTAGAAAATATTTGTTAATAATCAATAAATTTCGGTTAATATTAATGTGCCTTTAATTGGATCTTGAAATATTGTTGATTGGGCCAAAAATGATATCTGTTTGACGGAATGTCAAATATTTGCTACGTATAACTTAAAAAAAAGCCTTGTTGGGAGTTGAATGCACTATTAAAAATAAAATAATTAAAAAAAACTTTCTTGTCTGTGATTTGAACCTACTCCCGCAGGTTATCAGTCAAACGTCTTACGAATTGAGCTAACTCTATCTACATTAATTTTAAACAAAAAATTCAAAAAGTATTGAAAAACTTTAAAAAGCTTACTGACATTATTTTCAAAACAACTTTTATTAAATAAGTAATAAACTAGTAAGGGTGTAAAATTTGGCCTGGCCAAACATTAAATACCCTACACTGCAGTATTTTTAAAATTTTGCTCAAATGGGAGGTGCTACGCCCTCTTGTTCAGAGCTTGCATTTATAGTTTTTAGTGTCTGAGTGAAGTTTGGTTGGATTATCTCAAAAAACTCTTTCAGTATAGCATTTTGAAACTTTTGCTTATATGGGAGGTGCCACTTCCCCTTGTCCAATTTCACCCAATTCAGTTGAGAGCTTTCATTTATGATTTTTAGTGTCTGAGTCAAATTTGGTTCGAATATCTCAAAAAACACTGTCAGTATAGCGTTTTGAAGCTTTTGCTTATATGGGAGGTACCACGCCTTCTTGTCCGAGTTCGTCCAGTTTTAGCTTAGAGAGTGCATTTATAGTCTTTAGTATTGGGTGAACAACTTAAAAACCGGAATTTTTTAGCGAAATTTGATGCTTTATTGTGGAAAAATGTTACAATATATTTTATTCAAAGTATTGTCCATTGGAAGCTACAACATTTTCCCATCTTTCAGGCAATTTATGAATTCCATCCCAAAAATATTGCGCCGGCTTGGCGGCAAAAAATTAATCTATCCAATTTCGGATGCCTTGCTCTGATGTGAAGCGTATTCCGGTGAGGGCGTTTTGCATCGAGCGAAATAAATGAAAGTCAGACGGAGCAAGGTCCGGACTATAAGGCGGTTGAGCCAAAACTTCCCATCCACTATTTTCCAAATAGTTTTTCACGGGTCTTGCAACATGCGGCCGAGCGTTGTCATGATGAAAAATTATTGCTTCGGGTCTGGTCGCATTGTCCGGGCGTTTTTTGATGATGGCACGCTTCAAACGTATTAATTGTGTACAGGTCACCTGTGATTGTCTGGCCCGATTTCAACAACTCCCACCAAATACACAGCATAACCTTGGTGCCATGGATATTTGGCTTCGAGGTTGATTTGGCTGGTTGGCTGGGTTTCACGTATGACTTTTTACGTTTGGAATTGTCATAATGGATCCATTTTTCATCCCCAGTCACAATCCGATGCAAAAATGATTTGTTTTTATGGCGCTCAAGCAGCATTTCAGACATACAGAAGCGCCGTTCAACGTCTCTCGGCTTCAACTCATAGGGGACCCAATTACCTTGCTTCTGAATATATCCGGCGGCTTTCAAACGTTTCGAAATGGCTTGCTGAGTCACTTCCAACGATTTGGCAAGCTCGTCTTGTGTTTGACACGAATCCTCATCGAGTAGCTTCTCTAAATCTTCGTCTTCATACTTTTTTGGCTGTCCTGGGTGTTCTTTGTCTTTGATGTCAAAATCGGCACTTTTGAAGCGTTTAAACCATTCAAAACACTGTGTTTTTTCTAAAGCATCGTCGCCATAAACTTCTACAAGCAAACTATGACTTTCCGCAGCAGTTTTCTTTGCAAAAAAATAACCCAACAGAACCTCCCGCAAATGCTGTCTTTTTCTCGAATTTTCGAAGTTATTCATCGTGAAAAATAGTAATGATGCACACAAGATAAAACTGTTTTGTTGACTGATTTTGACAGCTGTCAAATGTACCTTCAAAATGATATATATATAAAGTTCGAGCTTTCACGATATTTGTTAGTACGGACATCCACCGTCAAATTCCGGTTTTTAAGTTGTACAACCAATATTTCTGTGAAGTTTGGTTGGATTATCTCAAAAAACTCTGCTTATATGGGAGGTGCCACGCCCCCTTGTCTAATTTCGCCCAGTTTTCGTTGAGAGCTTTCATTTATGATTTTTAGTGTCTGAGTCAAATTAAGTTCGAATATCTCAAAAAACACTGTCAGTATAGCGTTTTGGAACTTTTGCTTATATGGGAGGTACCACGCCTTCTTGTCCGAGTTCGTCCAGTTTTAACTTAGAGAGTGCATTTATAGTCTTTAGTATTTCAGTGAAGTTTGGTTGGATTATCTCAAAAAACTCTTTCAGTATAGCATTTTGAAACTTCTGCTTATATGGGAGGTGCCACGCCCTCTTGTCCGAATTTGCTCAGTTTTTGCTCAGAGCTTGCGCTAACAATTCGTAGCATTTGTGTGTATTTTGGTTGCATTGTCGTGAAAAATACTCCTAAAATTGCATTTTGAATATATTTTTTATATGGGCGGTAGGCGTGTCCGTTGACCGATTTTGCTCATTTTCAATCCCCCGAGCTAGCTTTGACGATGGAGGCAGTGTACTAAATTTCATTGAAATATCTTGCTCAGTTTTCCCAAAAAGTGTATTTCAACACAGCCAGCCAGCCAGCCAGCCACCCAGCCAGCCAGCCAGCCAGCCAGCCAGACAGACGGACATGGCTATATCTACTCAGGAGGTGACGCTGATCAAGAATATATATACTTTTCTATATCTGCCACGCCTCCTTCTCTGCGTTACAAACGGAAGGACAAAGTGAATATACCCTGGGTGTAGGGTATAAAAACAATCAATAAGGCATGTTCTGAAATCCGATTTACTTCGGAATCGGAATGAAAGCAATTTTCAAGAGCTCTGCATTCGAACAAATAAGATGGAATCGGATTTTTCTTTCAACAAATAAAATTTGCTAATGTTTCTTTTTCGATTTACCGAAACATAAATCTGATTTGATGTTTATTATCCAAATGCAGAGCTCTTGAAAATTGCTTTCATTCCGATTCCGAAGTAAATCGGGTTTCAGAACATACCTGAATACTTCGTCGGCTGGGTATTATTTTGCCGTAAACGCCACTTCGTTGAAAAAGCAGAGACGAGCACAAGTTATCTGCTTTTGCTTTTTCAACAAAGTGGCGTTTACGGCAAAATAATACTCAGCCGACGACTTGTCAAATTTTTTGCTTAAAATTAATTCAAAATAACAATCAATACAAATATAGAAAGAGTTAGTTCAATGTGTAAGACCTTTGACTGATATCCTGGGGGTGTATGTTTGTATCCTAGACAAGAAAGTGTTATTTTTTTAAATAATGATTTTATTTTTTACTTCATTTTGGTAGACTTTGTGATTCGTTATAAATTTTTCATATTTCAATTTGTATATGTAGGACATCTTTAGTTATAATGTAGTTTTGATTGTTAAGCTGTAAGATTCAGTAATTTTCATTCGATCATTGCGTCCAGAGGCTTAAAGAATTCAATACGCGCGGCATAGTTCCAATTCGCTATACATGGAATCCCTCTTACGATTGTAATAAACCAAGGTTACAAATGAAGCTGGTAAGCTGGTAAATATATGGTAGCATCTAACAACGAACAAAATGCCCTGGGGGAATGAGTTCAATCCACCACCCAGACAAGACTTTTTTTTTGTTTTTTTTTTTTACTTTTTTTGCAACTTGGCAAGTGCATTCCATTTTCAGAAAAGAGTTTTTATTGTTAATTTATTACAAATATTATATTTTATAATGCCGGCGTGATCCTAGCAAATATTGTTATGTTAATTCCTAATTAATAAAAGGATTAATTATATTAAAGGCCTAAATAAAAAATAATAAAGTTCTTTATATTCAAACGTATATTTGGTAATTATTAACAAATATACGATTGAACCAATAAAACTGCTCAAATATGCCACTCATTGAATAATATCAAATGAATGGATTTATTTGAAAGTGGAATAAGTTGAATTTCAGAAAAATTGAGTTTATGGTAGTTATGTCTAGCTATGTATGTCCTTTTTTTATATTGAAAATTACAGACTCGTTAGAGCATGATTTCATCATAAATTACTCAAAAGAACTTTCCATGAGAAGCGTTTTTACAAAAATGATTTTTTTGAAAGTGGAATAAGTCCGTTTTTTCATCTACTGCTATGCAGAAAGTTTTGCTTTTAAATTAATTTAAAAATACGAAGGTTGCCTTTTATATTTCGGGATTGGGCAACCCTAGTATTGCAATCTGGCAACTGCCAGCTCTATCGCAAAGTTTGACATTTTTGAGGTTATTCGTACTCAGAACGTTTTGACATACGAGCGCTATTTGTGTTGTTTACAGTAACTTAAAAGATTCATCTCGCCCAAAAAATGGAATTAAATCGTGAAAATTTTCGTGCGATTATTTTTTACAACTTTCGACGTGGATTAACTCAACAACAGTGCATCGATGAACTTAATTCAATTTTTGGCGATGAAGCTCCAACAAGGACCAGTGTTTATCGATGGCATGGTGAATTCAACCGAGGTCGCAGTTCACTCCAAGACGAATTTCGTAAAGGTCGTCCAAAATCAGTTGTTGTTCCGGAAACCATTGATGCTGTGCGCCAACTGATATTGCAAGATCGTCATGTGACCTATCGTGAGATTGAGACAACCTTAGGCATTAGTGAGACCAGCATACATTCAATATTGCAGGAACACCTGGCCGTAAATAAGGTTTGTTCTCGTTGGATACCCCATAATTTATCAATCGCTTAAATTATCAATGGAAAAATTGATTTTCTTAACTCACTGTAAACAAAACAAATAGCACTTGTACATCAAAACGTTGTGAGTACGTTTATACTATAAAATGTCAAACTTTATTATGGTGTTGCCAGATTTTAGCTATTGACGTTAGTGTTGCCAGTTCCCGAAATATAAATAGTGCCCATCGTATTGGCAAGCGTTATCAAACTGGTGTTTAAGTGTTTACCACTGTAAATTTATCAAATTTTGTTATGCTATAAAAATTTTAATAAGTGTAAATTGAGTTTTTTGGTCTGAATAGACTTATTCCAGTTTCATTTATAATAAATTTAAAAATTTGTTATACTTTTGTATGACTTATTTAATTTTGAGTCACAAAATATTTTGTAAATAAAAGCAAAGGAAAATTAAAACTCAAAAAAAATTTTACTTTAAAAACTGTTGTTGTTTCTTTTCTTTTCTTTTTGCCCAAGAAGGGCTCCGGAAATTTATTACAATAACAACAAAACGTTTTTGTAGGACCTACTTTCGGAGATATATCCATCAAGATATATATTTTATAAAAGTTATTATAAGTTTGGAACGCCTGATAAAAATTTAATAATATAAGTGCCATACGAAAGATATGTTAACTCGCTACAAAATCGACCCAAAAAAAATATGAATACGAGTCGTAGTTTTAGAGAAATTGCAAATTTTCAGAAATTTTGACCATTTTTTTTTTTTTAAAGCACAATTTTTCCAAAAACTGTATTATTAATGCATAGTTTTAGTAACACATTTTTAAAGCCCAATTTATTTTCTTTCTTTTGACATGTAATTTGTACCTGATTTCTTGTAGTACCGTGTTTTTTTTTATAGGAAAACAAAAAAGTAAACCAAAGAAAAAGTCAATTAAAGTCGAAGTTATTGAAAAACACCGAAAGAGTCTACAGGAATCGGAATTAATCGAAAGCTATCCAAAAACATCGTTATTGTTGTTTTTATTGCTGTTATTGTTATTTTTGTTGTTGTTGGTATTATTGTTGTTCTTGTAATGTTTTCCTAAATCTCATGAAAACTTCTTTGGTTTACTTTTTTTGTTTTTCTATAAAAAAAAAATATGATAATTAGTGCAAGAAATCAGGTACAAATTACATGTCAAATGAATGGAAATAAATTGGGCTTTTGCAATACGTTACTAAAACTATGCATTTGAATTTTTAAAAGTTTTTGGGGACACTTGATAATTTCTCAAAAACTAGTCAAAAATTTAAAAAGTTCCAAAAAATTATAATTAGATAGAAATTCACACATATTTCTTGGACGATTCTAAGCATTTTTTTGCTTTAAAAAACATTTTTCGTAAGATGCCTTTGATTTTGAGTAAAAACCGTTTTTTCGACCGCATGTGCAAAATTTTGAATGCCAAATTTCGGTCAATTTTAACCTAAGAAAGATTTAAATAAACAATTTTAAAGGAAAATTTATCTTTTTTTGTATATTCTACTATATATTTTTTTTCGCTTCAGGATTTTTAGCAGAAGCAATTTGTTTTTTTTTTTTTATTTTTCTAAATAAACTATTTCGATGGGAAATTTAATTCTCCACAAAAGTTTTCTATAAGAAATATCGAAATTTTGCTTTGTTCACTAGATGTATTGAAAAAAAAACTTTGAACTGTGAAACAAATATTACAAAACGTACTGACTACCAGCAACTACTAATGAAAATTTCCAATTTATTGCATAAGCTTTATTATCAGCATGTTTTACAAAACATTTTACATAATAGTTAAATATTTTATTGTGATTCGATCCAATCACGTACTCCAGCAACATTGGAATATACACCTGGATATCCTGGTTTACCACAACCGTCGCCCCACGAAACAATACCAACTTGTATGTTATCGACAACTAATGGGCCACCAGAGTCCATCTCACAAGAATCTTTACCACCCCCTCTTACTCCAGCGCACAAAGCACTGTTGTCAACTTTAAACTTGCTATTGGCATAAACTCGTTGACATTCTGCCTTATCAATAATATTAACTTCAACTTCTTGCAGGATTTTTGGTAGTGGCCGACCATCTAATCGGTCACCCCAGCCAGTTACTACTGCTTTTGCTCCTGCAGTTGGTTCTTCCTTTGCAAGTTTAATAGGTCTTGCCAAATCGCTGAAAGGAATATCCTTATCCAGTAGAAGGACGCAAAAGTCGTTGGTATTGCGGATGGTATCGTAGTCGGGGTGTCTTGTCACGTTTGCAACAGAAATCACATTTTCCTCGGTTCCTCTTTTCGTAATTCCATATTGAATAGTAAGCTTCGCATTTGGCTGATCTTCAAAACAATGCGCAGCAGTCAGTATCTTCCTACTGCTTAAAATACTACCACCGCATTCATGTTCGCCATCTGGCCCTCTAAGTGAAACTTGATAAGGATGGTCTTCTATTTTGGTGTCGTGACCGCCAACAATACGACCGGTAGGTAGTACACTATTGCCAAAGACACAAGCCAATAAGGCTGAGAGTACGAGAAAACGAAACATTTCGTAAAAACTGTTTATGATAAAAGTGTACTGATCATAGAAGTCACTGTGTTTTTATAGTAAATTTTTGAATTCTCAAGTTTGTTATACATATATTCTTCGAGACTCGAATGAACAACGTGTCCACTTTAGATTGGCAGGCACATACCACAATTGTTTATTTTAAATCAAGCTTAAACATGTAAATCATTTAAGTGCAAAATAGTAAATAATTAAAACTTATAGATAACTGAAAATCACAAGATGATTATTTTTCATTTATGTACAAATTAACAAAAGAGTACCTCATCGATTTAATTGGTTCAAACACTGAAGCCATTCAATCGTGTGCTTCCTTGAAAGTAGTCAAATACGTTTTTTTTTATATCGCGTCAAATTCGCAGTTTGGAACGACATATTTCTATTCCTCAAAAACAATTTGACACTTGAACATCTTCATGATGACTCATCCATCTCCGTCCAGAGATCTATATATAAATAGGCAAACGAAATCGGTTCAGTCCCTGTTTCTATACCAAAATCTCAACCGATTTGCTTGATTTTTTTTTTTGTAAGAAAGGTTGTAAAGAGAAGCAGTGCATAAGGCTATAATTTTTTAAAGTGGAAGGTGCCACGCCTCTAAATGAAATGGCTAAGCCGCTGCATCGATTTTAACGAAATTTGGTATGGAGATAGAGTAAGCACCAAGGATCGATAAAATTACCATTAAGTTTTTCAGTGGGCGGCGCCAAGCCCATAATGGAAAAAACGCTCTCACGGCTAAGCCTCTGTATCGATTTTATCGAAATTTCGTATGGAGATAGGACTGGCACTAAGGAATGATAACATGAGCGGTGCCACGCCGCTAAATGGAAAAAACGCTCTCACGGCTAAACCATTGCATCGATTTTTATGAAATTTGGTATGAAGATACTGTTAGCACTAAGAAACGATAAAATGTCCATTATATTTTTCAGTGGGCGGAACCACGCCCTTTAAGGTAACACACTCTATGAAAAATACTTCACCGTTGGAAAAATACTTCACCGTTTTTTATGGAATTCGGTATAGAGATAGGGTTAGCACTAGGGATTCCAATTTTTGGACTTTTTGCGATCCCGGGATTTCGGGATCAGAAATTTTTGAATCCCGGGATCCCGGGATTTTTCGGGATTTGTATGAATTTTTTTCTTTCTAAATAAAGCAGAATTTAGTATTAAAAATTCCTAATATTTTGTCTTATATACCCCTACTACACCCCTACAAAGATATTTTATTTAAAAAGTGTAAAAAATATTAAAGAACAATTTCTTAAAACAGGTTCATTTCATTAAACAATTCTCGCCTTTTTTAAAAAACAAAAAATTCAAAAATACTTATTAACTTCAAAAACGAACATAAAGGTACATTGCAGCATTATATGCTTAGTTAAATGGATACATAAAATATCATACATATTTAATTATATAAAATAGTGAGATCAAAGTTTTAACAAGTGTTGGACTTGATAGGAATAACTTTTCTTTTAATCAGTTTTATTATAATTAAAATATGTTTTTAGGAGAATTAAAGCATTTATTGTTTTATCATCCTTTTTATATCTTAATTTAATACATATCTGTGGACTTTTGACAAAACAACCTAAGTCGAATATGACAATTCTCCAGGATTTTAGTCCTAAATAAAAAATTTAAATATGCTTCTATTGGTATAATCGCCATGTCTCTATGATTTCTTGTTCCAGAGATATAAGGGTGTCCCATAGTTCACGCAAGATTTGAAGTGTTATGAACCAAAAAAAAAAATAATTTGACAGCTGACACTTTAAGATTAGTAAAAATGTATGGAAAGAGGAGATTCAATGCTGCATCAACGAAATTGAGCCACATTATTGAAAAGTAGTTAATCAGTTTTAAGGCTCTCCTGAAAAGTTGCCAATTTCGAGTTGGGTTGTTTTGTCAAAAGTCCACAGATATGTAACCTCACACCAGGCATTGAAATAAGCTGCAGCAATGCCTTATTTCTGCAGAAATAACTTCAAATTTGCAGCAATAACAGTCAAAAATTGTAAAAAATTGTAATAATAATATTTAGGCAAATTCATATTACTTTGTTTTTGAGTTAATCGTTGAAACTAAATACTCATTTTATTTTGCATATAACCGTTGTCTTAGGTGTCTAACCTCCCAATCTGGGCTAAAATGTAGTACTCGGCAACTCTACTTTAAACAAGCAAGAAAGAAAATTTCACTATAAATTTTCGATTTTGAATTAAATCATTGCCATGATATCTGATATTTAATATTAATATTTAGTATTCAACAAACACTTGAATAAGGCACTAAAAAAATTTTTAAAAAATTGCAAATAATCAAAAAAAATTCTGCAGTAATATTTTTTTTCTTATTTCAACCCTTGCTGCACGCGAAAAGCATCTTTATGATTCAACACTTGTTGGTTGAATTGAAAAGAGATAATCGAAAGTTTTCTGGAGGAAATAACCCCTATCACCACCATTACAAAATATGTATATCAATTTCTTCCATTAAAACGTCGGATAAATTATAAGATTATCTAGAAAACAAATTTTTTGAAGTGGTATTCAAAACTAGATTTAATATTTCTTTCAAGTTTTTTGCTGCGTTTACATTAACTGTATGGCTATTGTCCTATATTTGAGTTTTAAATCTAGAGAGAATAAGTTTTATCTCTACTTTAATGTGATTTTTCTGTCATTTAACAAAAAAAAACTTGCAAAAGAAATCCCGGGATTGGTAGCACTAATCCCGGGATTTTCGGGACTGCAAAAAGGCTCGAATCCCGGGATCCCGAGATCCCGGGACTGAAATCCCTAGTTAGCACTAAGGAAAAATGTCATGACTATTATCACGGCATTGATGTTTATAAATTTTGGTATGGGGATAAAATGAACTGGACGGAAAGATATCAAAAACTTTTTGCTCTTTAGTAGGAGTAACACGCCTCAAACGGAAAGCACGCAGCTAAACTGCTGCACCGGTTTTTATGCATGCAGGTAACCCTAATCCTAAGGAAGAATATTTAGAGCTTTTTGTGTTTTATCAACCAAGGAAGGATACAAAGACTTTTTGCTTTATAGTGAAAGGGTCGAATGTCGGCCACAACGCAAGCTCTAGTTTAAATAAATTCTTCTTCTTTTACATATGTATCTATACATATAAGGGACTGGGTGCTGGCCATTTTACCTGTGGATATTACTTATTTGCCTTGATGCCATTTATAAGGCAATCATCAGACTAGTTTTGACTTACGGAATTCTTGGTGTAAGCATTGTCACTCTTATTAAAAACTCTAAGAAAAGCTGGCTCAGGACTATGTTTAAGAGCACTGAAGGTTACAACTTCTGCTGTTTTCGACTTTAATATCTTCATAGTCACACTAAAGGGGTAGCAGCAGTAGGTGCTATCAGACTGAAGAAATTTGATTTTTGGAAATCGAAACCTCAATCTGATATTAAGAGTGGAACAATTTAATACTTCCACTTTTCTGTCCTCAGCGAATACAAAAAACCAAAGTTTAGACTTCTACATATTTAACACCAACTTTAATTGTCAGTAAACATATCACGTGCTTAACCCATTTCGAACAGTAAAATTGTTAATTTTTGAATAATTTTTTAAACTATGAAAGTAAATGATGTCAGAAAGATTGTTAACGCTGTTATATCAGCTATAGCACTTCCCCAACCCTTTCCAGTAGTTAGAGGGGGGGTTGGGCTTGCACTCGATTTGTGAAACAAAGATGACAAATTTTCTTTTTCAGTGACGAAACCATACAGTGGAAATTGGACTAAAGAAAATTAAAAATTTGCAGTTAATCGGGATTGCATTGTTTTCTCATTATACCCTACACCCAGGGTATATTCACTTTGTCCTTCCGTTTGTAACGCAGAGAAGGAGGCGTGGCAAGTATAGAAAAGTATATATGGGTGATTCTTAGATAACTGTGCTTTTTCGAGTTGTAAAATTGGCAGATAATTTTTTTGGATTTTTGCAAGTTTCTGCATGCTATCTTATGTAAACACACTCTTAAAACCCACCTTTTAAGTAGATCAACTACAAGTGTGAATTTACGGCTTTGAGGTCGAAATTAAGAAATTTGGCTGCCACGTTTGTGACCAAATTGCCACGTTTGTGAAATTTTAGCCACAGTATGGAAAAATGATGGTTTTGAAGCGTTTTGATGAGAGATATATTGCATATAATGACAAATTTACACTTCAAGACTAATTTTGCAACAGTGTCATGTCTCCAGTGGTCCATTTTTTTTAATCCCTATCGCCCTAAAGATATGGTGGTATCCTTGCTCAAAAGTGAAAAAATCACAGTTTTGACATCTACTTAAAAAAAACAGCAACAAGTAAAATTACTTTTTGTCAATGGACTCAGACAGCCGAATTTATTATCAACAAGACATTATTTACCGTTTTCCAATTGGATTCCCAGCTTCCGAGTTATAAGCTTTTAAAAAAAAGATACCTCTCAATAGCACACAAAGGATTTTCTGGACCGAAAAATTAAAAAAAATGGTAAGTTTTATTATTTTTATCAAAAATATATTTCATCACGAAAATTTTAAGCCCTTGCAGACTAAAATCGGATAAAAAAATAAGGCTCTATTGTAGATTTAGTGAATGAACAGATGAAATTTTGATTCTGTTAATTTGCAAAGCAATAGTTTAGTAGGGTCATTCACTAAATCTAGCATAGAACTGTGATTTTTTATGCGATTATGGTCTGCAAGGTCACGAAATTTTTTGTAATTAAATATGTTATTGATAAAAATAATAAAACTTGATTTTTTGTAACTTTTGGGTCTCGAAAAATCTTTTGTATATTATCGAAAGATGTCCTCATGTATTTTAAACGCTTCTTTACTCGAAAGCTGGGAATGCAGATGAAAAACGGTAAATGATGTCTTGTTGACAATAAATTTGGCTGTCTGAGTCCATTGACAAAAATTAATTTTACTTGTTGTTGTTTTTTGTTGTATAGCTTTAAGTAGATGTCAAAACAGTGATTTTTTCACTTTTGAGCAAGGATAACTCAGGATTCTGATGGCGTAGAAAAATTTTTGTATTAAAAACATAACTAATAGCCTTCAACTTAACATCTGTATACTCAAACTTTATATCGAAATATGTTTTTTGCAGACTGATAAAAAGTGCCACGTTTGTGACATTTTTGATGCGCCACGTTTGTGACATTTTTGTAGTTTATCGTTCATTGAAAAGCACGCTTTTGAGTTCAAGATTTTTCCGAAAGAATTTGGGGTCATGTATGCAAATCCTACAAAAAAATTGTTTCATGCATAAAATAAAATGTACTACCTGGGAGTGCCGAGTGCCACGTTTGTGACCATAATTTTTAAAAAAAACTGCTTTTGTTTATAAAACGCAAACAGATTTCTTTTTGGACTCGTCTTGACATGATGACCTTTGGGTGATGGATAGTGATCAGAACTAATGCATATGTATTGCAATCTATTGACTGAAACAGTAGTACCATGCAGTAGTAGCATAATGCTTTCAAGAAATTTTTTTTTTCCAAAACTAGGGGACAGTTTTCAATTCGAAATTGTGCCCTCTAAAAATTATTTAAAACTGCAGATGAGCTCAGAATATCGTAGCCTTAAGTATTTACTTAATGTGTGTAGTAACTTGTTTTCTGTTCTATTTCCATTTTTTGGTCGTTTTGCATCGTTTTGTTTATAAAAAGTAGGGATAGGACATGCCACGTTTGTGACATTTGGGGTATATTTGCAAACTTTCAAAGTAGACCAATAAATATTTGGTGGTAAAATTGATCCACTCTATTAGAAAAACATAGTTTCTAACTTATAGCGTAATTTTTTGTGAAAAAAAAGCCTACTGTATAGGTGAAATCGCCAGAAGACACAAAAAGTACAGTTATCTGAGAATCACCCATATATTCTTGATCAGCGTCACCACCTGAGTCGATATAGCCATGTCCGTCTGGCTGGCTGGCTGGCTGGCTGTGTGTGGAAATACATTTTTTGGGAAAACTAAGCAAGATAATTCAATGAAATTTGGTGCACAGCCTCCGTTGTCAAAGATAGCTCGGATGATCGAAAATGAGCGAAATCGGTCAACGGACACGCCTACCGCCCATACAAAAAATATATTCAAAATGCAATTTTTTGAGTATTTTTCACGATAATACAACCAAAATACACACAAATACTAAGAACTATAAATGCACACTCTGAACAAGAACTGCATGAATTCGGACAAGAGGCGTGGCACCTCTCGTATAAGCAAAAGCTTCAAAACGCTATACTAAAGTGTTTTTTGAGATAATTAACTAATTAATAACTAAATAACTAAATTTTCCTCACTAAGAATTATAAATACAAGCTTTAAGCAAAAACTGGATAAAATCGAAGAAGAGGGCGTGGCACCTCCCATATAAGCAAAAGGTTCAAAACGCTACGTTGAAAACATTTTTTGAGATAATCCAACCAAATTTCACTCAAATGCTAAGAACTATAAATTCAAACTCTGAGAAAAAACTGGGTGAATTCAGACAAGAGGGCGTGGCACTTCCCATACAAGCAAAGTTTTCAAAATACTGCTGTGTAGGGTATTTAATGTTTGGCCAGGCCAAAGGTAACACCCTTACTAGTTTTTTTTATATCATTACTATTGTAAGAGAGATTTTGTGGAACAACTGTTATCTCCTCTTCTTATACGATCTAAAATTGTATGATTGTTTTTTGTACTTATTTGTGTGCCAATATGTTTTCTCGGAAACAGCTACAGCGATGAATATGGTGTATGCCGTTATATTGGGAAAACTTTGAAGGGTGTGGCACCGCCAACAAAAATATAATACGCTATAAAAAGAAAACTAATAAAGCAATCTTTCTGAATTTAGCTGTAGGGAGTCTACTTGCTATTAGGCACTCACGACCTAAAATTGGGTAAAATATCGCCGGTTCGGGTGGAACCTCTCATACAAGTGAAACACATTAAATGCTATTTCTCGCAAATGGTGCAGCATATTTTGATGAAATTTGGTATGCGGATCTAAATCATGAGTATCTAAAGCATAATAAAAAATGGGCGATGTTCAATAATTGCCACGCCCACTTTTTACCAAAACAAAAATTTTGTGCGAAATAAATGGAATGAGCCTTTTATTTCTTTTATTGTATGTACTTTTCGACGCTGCAATCGTCTTGAAGTTGAAGTCTTACAGCATAGCTACAAGAAAAGGTGATATTCTTTTTAATTAATGGCATCGAATAGCCACACTCTTCCTTATCAAAATATCCTTCCAGATTTTTCCAATAGGACCTTATTTTCCAAGTTATGATCCTTTAAAGAAAAGATATTTCAGCTCCCAAATATTTTAGATGTGTGGAATATCCCATTTATTTATTTTAGGGCATTTTATTTCACCAAAAAAAAATTTAAGTTTTTAATATTTTTCTATACCATTTTTTTTTTTCTTATTATTATTATCATCGGTAAATTTATCTTTTGGAAAGCATGAAAATTGCGGGTGAAAAGATACGAATTTCATTAACAAAATATGAATGAAAAACATCTTCAAAAATAATCAGATCAGATTTTCGACCGAACAGCGATCGGTCACCAGGTACCAATCATTTTGTTTAGTTCTGGACAGGATTATTTAGAACAGCAATTCTGTTTTTATTAAAACAGCTGGAAAAGAGGATAGGTGGTCATCGCGAACACTTAGTAAGAAATTATCTCATTTCAAGTCCCAATAAAGGTCAAAATGGCTGAAAGCGTGTCGTTTATTTTCCTACCAGAGCTGACATATATTTACTATTCGTAGCAATTGTTAGAAATTTGCTCCGATTATCGCACAGAATTTTTAAGATTTTGCTTGTATGGAAGGTGCCACGTCCTCTTGTTCATATTCGACCAAATTTTGTTGAAAGCTTAAATGATCCATCCTTAGTATATATTTAGCTACTTATATGTAAATAATTTGGTTGAAGTGCGTATCTCCGTTTATTTCATATCACATATGAGAGTTCCTTGGCCCAGTGTGAGTCGCACAAAGGGGTATTGTATGCGCTTTTACGCATTTAATTGAAAAAAAAAATTTTTGAAGTACCGGCTTTTTTTGATACCGGTTAAAGATAATTAAATTCTGCGTCACAAACAATAAAAATTGTTGACCTAACATTACTAGTTAAAAAGTTATATGCGGTTGAAGATCAACTTTTTTTGCTTTCGTTCGCGCGCTGTGAAAAATTGGAATTTTTTGGCTTTTTTAGAGTACATTTTTATTAAAAAAAATTGTTTTTGTGGAAAAAGTTTTAATGGAACCTTCAACTTCAGGTAATTGTGGTTCTTACTACATAAAAGTTTTTTTGAGTTAATGTTTAAAAAATTTTGTTTTATATATATTAAATATGTGTTAAAAAATTAAGGTTTTTTATTATTCAAGTGGAGTTAAAGTATTTTAGGTTGTGAAAGGTTTTCATCTTGTTATAATTTCCTTTAACTATAGACTGTCCATAATAAGTGTTAAAAATTTGGTTGTGCGATGTTTTGCTCATTCGGAATTATTAAACTTTTTGTAAGAGAACTCCAGTCGCTATAATCATAACAAGCAAGTGCAGCCACCAACAATGCAACAAAATGCTATGATTTTTTTTTTCCTTTTGTTTTGTTATTCTTCTTAAGCTGTCGATGTAGGCTGTATAAGTGACTTAAAAATACTAATTTTTTTGTAATGTATTCGTTCTTTAAATAAAACCCTTGTAATATTAACTACTTTTGAATATTATGTCCTAATTGATACTGCTCTTGAAATATGAATTACATATTGTTTTTACATATTGTGTTAAATGGGTATTCGGGTATTTCACTGCAATTCGTCTTATATGAACATCAAATGTACTGTCTTTTTTAGGAACTGCTTCAAATACATTGTTTATATCTCGCCAAAACATGTATGATATAATGAAAACCTCTGGGCATTATGCTTTTAGCGATAAATTTCAATATTTAAAAGATGAAATGAAGCGTCGAATTCATCCTGCGGAGGGATATATGAAAGATTTTGATGAAATAATTAATCAGTTTATTAAAGGCTTTAAGTTGCGTTGGACAAGATCCCATAGAATTGAAGAACGATTTTTGGAATTAAATCGCGATTGGTTGGCTTCATCAATATCATTTTCTCTTTCTAATTTTAACAAACGTGGACGAAAGGAACTGTCCTTTGAAGATTCCTGTGAGGGAACTAAGAGAGCGAAATGCAAACAGTTAAGAGATTCAACTCCGTTATCAGCGTTAACGTATGCCACCAAAAAGAGTTTGCGGGCTGAAGGCCATATTGAAGCATCAAAGTTGCTACATGAATTGACAACTTCACCTGAAAGAGCAACTGAATATAGGCAATTATATGAAAAACATAAAAATCCTACTAAAATTAGTAAAGAAGATGCTCTCGCCGTGCTTGTAGAAGCAAAGTTATCCCGCCATCAGTACAACATTATAAGAAGTGCTGCACCAGAAAAATTTCCCTGCTATAGCGTTGTACAGACAGCAAAAAGGATTGTTATCCTTCAGTGGAATTTATAACAATTTCTGAAACTTTATGCGAAGTAAACTTGCAAGCTTTGCTAAACCTAACAATCCAGCGTTTGGTTACATTGCAAAAGCCAGTTATAGATGCTTTTGAGGATAACGCATTATCTAGTTTATGTTTGTTTTCGAAGTGGGGTTTTGACGGAAGTTCGGGCAACAGCATATACAAACAAGCTTTTCACGGCCCGGATGCAAATGATGCATCGATATTTATTACTTCCATGGTTCCAATTAAATTAGTTTGTGGATCTAAAATTATTTGGCAAAATCCCCGACCTGCCTCAACAAGATTTTGTCGTCCATTTCGCATGGAGTTTATTAAAGAAACAACAGATGTGTCAAAAAAAGAAAAAAATAGGGTAGAAGCTGAAATAAGTGACCTCAGCAAATCTATTGTACAATGTGGAGACAGATTAATCGAGGTAAGTCACAAGCTTATGTTAACCATGGTGGATGGTAAGGTGTGCAACGCTCTCACTGAAACTACATCTACACAAAGGTGCTATCTATGTGAAGCTACGATTAAAGAATTCAATTCAATTGATCTTATGATTAAAAGAAAAGTAAAAGTTGAAAACCTGCAATTTGGTTTATCAACACTACACGGTTGGATACGATTGTTTGAGTGCTTGTTACATTTGGCTGATAAGCTACCAGTCAGAAAATGGCTGATAAGAGAGGAATCAGAGAAGCAGATTGTAACAGCAAACAAGTCGAGAATTCGAAATGAATTTAGGACACAACTAGGTTTAGTAATTGATAAACCAAAGCCAGGGTTTGGTAGTTCGAATGATGGCAATACTACTCGACGTTTTTTTGAAAATGCAGAAACAACAGCATCAATAACCAAGATTGATGTAGAGCTAATCAAAAGAATGCATATTATTTTGATCGTTATTTCATGCGGACACGAAATAAATACAGAAAAATTTCGAGACTATGCGCTTGATACAGCAAGATATTTTGTACGAAAATACTCGTGGTATAATATGCCCACAACTGTGCATAAAATCTTAATTCATGGCCCTGAAATCATTAAATATGCTTTATTGCCGATTGGTCAACTTTCTGAAGAGGCACAAGAAGCAAGAAATAAGGACTTCAAATCTTTCAGAGAGCATTACTCAAGAAAAATAAGTAGAGAAAAAACCCTTGAGGATATTTTAAATAGGTTTTTAATAACTTCAGACCCAATTATTTCAAGCAAAAGGAAATTACCGCAAAAGAAGTTCTAAAAGTTGCCACAAATGGCTGTAAATTTGCTTGTAGCACCAACAAATGAAGATAACGCTGAAGATACTGAAGAATCCGATGAAGACAACTGCTGAAAGTAGTGATATCGGTTTTCTTGATACAAACGAAAAAACTTTAGCAAGCAGCATTCAATAAATGTGATTACTAAAAAAATAAAATTAAAAAAAAAAAAATTATGATATTTGTAGGCATGAAAAATTTGTTTTTGATTGAAAAAAAAAAAAAAATCTACTAAAGGATGTCACCTAATTGTTGTTTTTTTCTTATTATGATGCATTGTAATTAAAAAAAAATTTAAAAGTTGCCTCCGTCTCCTAGTTGAATTGATAGCGTGTTTTGGGGGTCAATACCCCACTGTGCGTCGTACGAAAAAAGTGTTTAAACAAAAAATACTTAAAATCGTCCAAAAATACATATGATTTTTTCAGTTTTTGGGGACACATTATAATTTCTCAAAAACTAGTCAAAAATTAAAAAGTTTCAATAAATTATGATAAAAATTAACACACATTTGTTGGACGATTCTAAGCATTTTTTGCTTTAAAAACTTTTTTCGTACGATGTCTTTGGTTTCGAGTAAAAACTGTTTTTCCGACCGCATATGCAAAACTTCCATATTCGTATGTCCATATTTCGGTCAATTTTAACTTAACCCATTTTGAACATTTGTACGATTTTTCGTACAGCAACTTTAAAAATTTATAACAAAATATTAGGAAATAAAAACTGAAATTTTTATTCATTAAAGTTAAGTTTAGTTAATTGCCTATTGGAAAAAATTGCAATTTTAAATTTTTCGTATTTTTTATTATAAAATCTGATATCGTTTTGCGATTGTTGTTTATTGTTGAAAATTCTTGTCATCTGGATGTATACTTATTTTTGAAGTGGAGTGACAACAAACATCAAACTATAGAGTCAATGGCACATACAGCCCGATATGATAAGGAACAAAAATAAAAAGTCTCAGTAGTAATAACACAGGCAATATATCATTACAACCATTATATAGGTGGCGTGGATCTTCAGGATATTGCAGCATCAAATTATCATTCAGCTATACGAGGAAAAAGTGGTCAAGGCCGTTATTTTCATTTGGATTTGATAGCGCTTTAGTTAAAGCATTGAAAAAACCAGCTTCATGTGCCGACGTCCTAATTTGACTTTATGAGGATGGTATTAGAAGAACATCTTCTCATCCAAGAAGATGATGAAGAAGTGCAGCCTACTGGATTACCAAAAATTAACGGAAAGCATTTAGTTATTAGGGATGCAGATTCACAATACAAACGTACTAGCGTATGTGGTATAACAGGAGTGTATATGTGCAGAAATTGTAATAAACATATCTAACCAAAATGTTTTAGCTAATACTCACCTCATATCTCCATATCTGATGGGCGTAACCAGAATTCTAATTGGTGTGGGGAGGGGTTTTAAAATTTCGGTTTTCGTATTCAACTTTTGAAAAAAACTTCCCTATGTTTAAAAAATATGAATTTCGGGAGGGGGTATTAGCCCCAAAATACCCCCTGCCTACGCCACTGATAAATATTTACCTTTTTAAAATATAATAAACAAATAAAATAAGCAAATAAAAAATTTTATTTAATAAATTCCATTCATTTCAATCATATAATCATATAACTTATAAAGAGGCGGGAAAAAATTTTTTTTTATTTTATTTTTGAAGTGAGGAAGCTTTAACTACTAATTACTCCAAAAATCTTCAAAAAATTCCAAGCGGTTCTGGTACCTGTTCAAAATGGGTTAAGAAAAGTTTTAAATAAAGCATTTTAAAGAAAAATTTATCTATTTTTTGTATATTTCTCTATATCTTTTTTTTTTTTTTTTTATTTCTTAAATAAACTGTTTCGATGGGAAATTTAATTCTCCACAAAAGTTTTCTATAAAAGCGTACTGACTGCCAGTAACTACTAATGAAAATTTACAATTTATTGCTTAAGCTTTATTATCAGCATGTTGTACAAACTATTTCACATAATAGTTAAATGTTTTATTGTGATTCGATCCAATCACGTACTGCAGCAACATTGGCATACACATCTGGATATCCTGCATGAGCACATGGTTCGGCCCACGAAACAACACCAACAAGTTTGTCATCGACAACTAATGGGCCACCAGAGTCAAAATAACAAATACCTTTACCACCCCCTCTAACTCCAGCGCACACCGTACTGTTGTCAACTTTAAACCTGCTATTGGCATAAGAACGACGGCAGTCTTCCCTATCAATGATATTTACTTCAACTTCTTGCAGGATATTTGGTTTTGGCCGATCATCGAATCGGTAACCCCAACCTGTTACTACTGCTGTTGCTCCTGGAGTTGGTTCTTCCTTTGCAAGTTTAATAGGTCTTGCCGAAGCGCTGAAAGGAATATCCTTATCCAGTAGAAGGACACAAAAGTCGTTGGTATTGCTGTTGGTATCGTAGTCGGGGTGTCTTGTCACGTTTGCAACAGAAATCACATTTTCCTCGGTTCCTCTTTTCGTAATTCCATATTGAATAGTAAGCTTCGCATTTGGTTGAGTTTCAAAGCAATGCGCTGCAGTAAGTATCTTCCTACTGCTTAAAATACTACCACCGCATCCATGTTGGCCATCTGGCCCTCTAAGCGAAATTTGATAAGGATGGTCTTCTATTTTGGCGTCGTGACCGCCAACAATACGACCGGTAGGTAGTACACTATTGCCAAAGACACAAGCCAATAAGGCTGAGAGTACGAGAAAACGAAACATTTCGTAAAAACTGTTTATGATAAAAATGTAATGATCATAGAAGTCACTGTGTTTTTATAGTTAATTTTTGAATTCTCAAGTTTTTTATACATACAATCTTCGAGACTCGAATGAAAGACGTGTACACTTTAGATTGGCAGGCACATACCACCATTGCTTATTAAAAATTAAGTTAAGACACATAAATCATTTAAGTGCAAAATATTAAATAATTAAAACTTATGGATAACTGAAAATCACAAGATGATTATTTTTGATATATGTACAAAGTAACAAAATTGATTTAATTGGTTTAAATACTGAAGCCATTCAATCGTGTACTTCCTTGAAAGTAGCCAAATACAGGTCGTTTTATATCGCGTCGAATTGACAGTTTGGAACGACAAATTTCTATTTCTCAAAAACCATTTTTCACTTAGACATCTTCATGATGACAATTTTGGTCAATTAAATATCAATTTTATTAATAGTGCCCACTTTTAATACGAAACTTTCAATCTCTCTACCAGAAAAGTCGGAATTATGGGTATTAAACTAGTTGACCCAAGAGCGACTTTATTCGCCGTCCCCAATGCCCCTTAATGTAACCATTCTCATCCATCTCCATCCAAAGATAATAATTTTTTCTTCTTATACACAAAAGTGACAGGGTGCTGGCCATTCTACCTGCGGATAGTATTTGTCCTGATGCTCTTTACTAGAGGCAATCATCAGGCTAGTTATCTTGGCGGAAGCATTGTCAATCTTATTAAATATTCGAAGAATAGCTGACTTAGGACTATGTTGGTGAGCACTGCAGATTGCAGCTTTTGCTGTTCCTAACTTTTATATCTTGATATTCACACTAAAAGGGTAACATCACAAAGTGCTATCAAAACCTCAATCTGACAGCGATTTTAAGAGTGGAACGATTTAATATAAAATAGAATCGCCTAATGGTCAAAAATTTACAAAAAGGCATTAAATAATTTTGGTACTTTTTGGAAAGTTTTAGTACTTTTTTTGCTTTTTGGTATAAAAAAAAGCTCATTTATCATCCCTGCTACAATGACAAATGTGAAACGAAAATAAAACAAAAAACATGAAGTCAACGACAGTCAGCTTTTTGTCTTTCTCCTTGTGCTCACGGTGCTCTTAAACAGTCGATAGGTTTTTTGGCTATGTGGAGAAAATCTGTGAATGGGGTTTCATTTGTATTAGTTTAGTGGTCTGAAAAATGCAAACCCCGAAACCGTAGCTGATCATCCCCGCAAAATATCGCAAAAATACATATCCCATATAAAAAAAAAAAAATCAGAAAAAAACGCAACAAACAAATATAAAAATATTTATATTTAATGAATTTTGCAATGCTTAATCTGAATCCGGCCTTAAAATTGCTATATCTCATACGGTTTTTGAGATATCTTAGCCTAAACAAGGAAAAAATACCGTTTTTACCATATTTTGAAGCTATATAACTAGAATATAGAACATTTATACGCGGAATTCGATACATTATCTGAAAGCTCCAAGCTTTTTCTTTAAAATCACATTTAAATTATATCAATAGCTTAATTTTTCTCCGAAATATCGTAGACTGAAATAATGACAAAACACGTTTTTTACACTTTTTTAACTTTTTAGGTTAGGATATCTCCGAGAAAAATGAAGATATCGACATTATTTGAATTAGGTTTAGAAGATTGATTAGAGCTTTCCATTTCTGCATCAGAATTTATGGATATACGTCCTGTTATATATCTCCAAAATACAGCAATAAAACATAGCATCGGCTTTTTTTCCTTGTTTAGGGTAAGATATCTCAAAAACCGTATGAGATACAGCAATTCTAAGGCCGGATTTGGATTCAACATTGCAAAATACATTAAATATAACTATTTTTATATTTGTTTGTTGCGTTTTTTTTTAGATTTTTTTTTTATGTGGGATATGTATTTTTGCGATATTTCGCGGGGATGATCAGCTACGGTTTCGGGGTTTGCATTTTTCAGACCACTAAACTAATACAAATGAAACCCCATTCACAGATTTTCTCCACATAGCCAAAAAACCTATCGACTGTTTAAGAGCACCGTGTGCTGTATCCTCTTTTCAGCTCTGTGTGGCTGCGTATTTTGTCGTTGTCAATATTGAAAACTTTGAATTTAATTTTACCTGGCTTAATGGCAAAATATTAAAATAATTTTAACTTTGTGCACATTTACACCCCAATATCTTTCTAATGGTGTATAATTCAAAGTCCTGTTCTATTTCTAACATAGCAAAAAGGGTAAGACAAATTTTTGTCTTGTGTTTAAATATATAGATTCCGCTTTTCTGTCCTCAGCTGATATACAAAAGCAAAGTTAAGACTCCTTCACAACACCAACTTTAATCATATTTAATATATCAGGTGCTTAACCCATTTCGAACAGGAAAGTTGTCCATTTTCAATAATTTTTAAAACTATGAAAGTAAATGATATCAGCAAGATAGATGGTGTTTGGAGAACAACTAAAATCTTAAATTAATTTTAATCATTTTTCAACACTTAAAATTATTGATCTAAATTGTATTTCTCTATTTTGCAAATTTAACTGTTTTAAAAGCTTATGTTAATTCACAAATTTTTAGTATAAAAGAGAGTGCAATAGAATATTCTCTCTTCTTGTTAACTCGCGCTTACATCAATACTGTTCATTAATTTTTTTACCGCGACAATCGGTCGTTTTGTAAATAAAGCTTATGTACTTAAAGTTTGAGTTTTCGCGTTTTATTTTTCGTCAAAAAATAAGTAACAAAAAAGCTTGTTACTTCAACATTGGTGACCCCGACGTGATTTGTTGTCGTACGAATCATTCGATTATAGTTTTGTTGTTGCACCGAACGGTAACATCGTACCATTTCGCGCTGTACATAGACGCCGTTAGTTGCAATTAGCAAAATAATTTCTTTGCTTGCATATCGTTGCATAAAATTTATTATATTGAAAACGTGGTTGTCTCGTGTAGTTTAAAATGACGGACAAAGAAAAACGTGTCGCTTTTTTGAAACTAAAAACAGAATCGCTAATAAAGCAAATTGAAAGCTTTAAAAACATTTTGGAAGAAAATGTTTCCAAACAATTGGATGAAGCTGCCATGAACGTGCACCTGGAACAAATGGAGAAAATATACAATGAGTTTGGAAACGCTCAGTATCAGCTTGAGGTAGAAGACAACAGTGAAATTGGAAGCGACAATGCAGAAGAGTTTCGCTCAACTTATGTTGACATCAAAACGCAACTAACTCGGATGCTAATCTCACATCGCTCATCAAATCCACATTCTTCTACATTTCTTCGCCAGTCGTCGTTCGAAAATATGCAGCATTCCATCATCGTCGCACCTCAAAAGCCACGTCTACCCGTTTTGCAGATACCCCGATTCAACGGAGTGTATACTGAGTGGCCGGATTTTTATTCCATGTTCCATACTGTTGTTGGCAACGATACGGAGCTGGCAAAAATAGAAAAATTTCAGCATCTCAGGTCATGCCTTGGTGGTGCCGCACTAGACACAATTCGTTCGTTAGAAATTAGTGGCGACAACTACGACAAGGCTATTGATTTATTGGAAAAAAGGTTTAATAATAAGCGTTTAAACTTTCAGGCTCATGTTCGCGATATCGTCAGCTTAGATAATGTGCAAGCAGGATCCGTGTCAACTTTACGACATCTAAGTGACTCTGTTAACTCTCATCTGCGCGCTCTTTACACTATGGGAACAAAAGCGCAAATCGCTGATTGTTTGCTAATTCACATCATCAGTCACAAGTTGGATGTCGCATCGCAGACGAAGTGGGAAGAGTCGGCACCTATCAACGAAATACCAACTTGGGAATCGATGGCTACATTTTTGGCGAAAAGATGTCAGATGATGGAAAACGTGGAGAATGCTCTGGTAACGAAAACACCGAGCAAACAGGTGGGAGAAAAATTGTATCAAAATATTAACAAAAAGAAAGCATTTTTGGTGTCAGCTGACATTTTCAAACATTGTTCATTTTGTAAATCTGGTTCACATCCACCAAACCTTTGTAAGCAATTTCTTTCGCTTACGCCTGCTGCTCGTTATAAAGAGGCCAAAAGACTTCAATTATGCCTTAATTGTTTACGTAGGGGCCATGCGATTAAAAATTGTCAGTCGGGTAACTGTCGCACTTGCTCTTTACAGCACCGCACTCTCCTCCATTTCGATTCAAACCCTTCGCCTACAGCTAGCCCTCCACCTGCAGTGCCGTATAGTTCGCCACCCATTTCGCAGACACAACCGTCAACTTCAGCTGCCGCTGCTACTCGTGAAGCCGCTGTTGCATCTACTTCTTCTACGCCTCCACAATCGGCTCTTGTCGCTGCATCACTTTTCGACTCAAAATATGAGCATGCAAGTTTCGATCCTCAGGGTTTTGTATTCTTAGCCACAGCAGTAGTGTTCGTGAAAAATAAAGCTGGTTCATTAATACCTTGCAGAGCCATACTTGATTCCGCATCGCAAGTGCATTTCGTTACAAGTAGTTTTTTTGGGCAGCTGCAACTAAAGTCACAAAAATCAACAAACTTCATTTCTGGCATCGGCCAGTCGGATTTCGTCGCAAACAAAGTTGCTAATCTTGATTTGCAAGCAACCATAAATACATACTCTACTTCGATCTCTGCTGTAATCGTTCCAGCCATCGTTGATAATCAGCCTTTGTATACCGTGAGCGTTACTGATTTAAATATTCCGGCAAACATAAAACTAGCTGATCCCTTATTTTATAAGTCCCAGCGCGTTGATTTATTGATTGGAGCAGATCTATTTTATGATTTGATGTGTGTTGGTCAGATCCGCTTAGATCCGCTATCAGTTTTGCTACAAAAGACTAAATTAGGGTGGATAGTAGCAGGCAGTACGAGTCGAGTATCAGGCAAAAAATCGTGTCTCGTCGTTACTGAATCGTTTGCCATGCAAAGCGAGTCTGAGTATTATTTAGATGATACTGTCAGAAAGTTTTGGGAGATCGAAAACCAACTTGAAAATAATTTGAAAATTACCAAAGAGGAGCTTGATTGTGAAAAGCATTTTGTTGCAAATTTCACTCGTTTGGAGTGTGGCACCTATTCAGTTCGATTGCCTTTTAAAATAAAACCTTCTTCACTTGGTAATTCATATCAGCAAGCGTTAAATCGTTTCAAAAATTTAGAGATGCGTCTAAATAAAAATTTTGAACTCAAATCTCAATACACTGCGTTTTTAAAGGAATATCTTGAGCTTCAGCATATGTCACCTGTCGACAGCATTCCAGACGACGTTGCTTGCTATTTTTTGCCACATCACTGTGTACTAAAAGAGGACAGCACAACCACAAAATTGCGTGTGGTTTTTGATGGCTCTGCTCGCGCATCCAATGGGAAATCGCTGAATGATGGTCTGATGGTAGGCCCAACAATTCAGCCTACTCTTTTTGATATTTTGTTACGATTTCGATCTTTTAAAATCGCCCTCACTGGTGATGTGTGCAAAATGTACCGCTGTGTTAAGGTATCGCCTCCTGATAACTACATGCAGTGTATACTTTGGAGAGACCACCCTGCAGATAAAATTCAAATATTTAAGCTCGATACAGTCACGTATGGCACAAAGCCTGCATCTTTTCTCGCCATTCGGGCTATGCAGCAGCTTGCGGTCGACGAAGGCAAGTCATACCCTGTAGCAGCACGTATCGTACATCGAGACTTCTATGTTGATGATTTGATTTCAGGTGGTAACACAGTTGAAGAGGTTTTGCAAATTTTGGGTGAAACAACAGAATTACTCCACAAAGGAAATTTTAAGCTTCGAAAATGGTGTTCGAATAATCCGGAAGTACTTAGGGATATAGTGGATTCAGACAAAGAGACTTTTTTAAAATTTGGTGATGGTAGTGACGTCACAAAGGCACTGGGGCTTGTGTGGGATCCGCATCTTGATAATTTTTTGTTTTCGTTAGTTCCCTTCTCTGAATTCAAGAGGATAACAAAGCGGTCAGTGCTATCAATTATCGCTCGATTTTACGATCCACTTGGCTTGATAGGGCCAGTTGTTGCAAAAGCAAAAATATTTCTACAAACGTTATGGAAACAAAAATTGGATTGGGACGAAAGCTTACCTCAGTCGCTAGAGTCATCTTGGGTCAATATGTGCGCAGATTTCGAGGTTGTCAGGAAATATAATTTTCCTCGGCCAGTTTTAATATCTCATGCTAAAATAGAAATTCACGCATTTTGCGACGCCAGTCTCTGTGGATACGGTGCATGCGTGTATATTCGTTCAGAATTGAATGACGTCACTGAAAACCGTCTTTTGTGTTCGAAATCTCGAGTATCTCCTCTCAAAGCGCTTACTATTCCTAAATTAGAGCTATCATCTGCACTGCTACTGGCAGAACTCACGTATTCAATTGCTCGTACTGAAATCTTTATGGGAGAATTCCATTGCTGGACGGATTCTACGGTGGTACTTTCATGGCTGCAGGAGGAATCGTCAAATTATAATATTTTTGTATCGAATCGTATCAGCCGTATTCAATCGCTAACAAATAATATGTCGTGGCACTATGTGCCAACTGAGGTGAACCCTGCCGATATTCTTTCGAGAGGTGCTTCGCCCAAAGAGTTATTGAACTCAGCATTGTGGAAAAGCGGTCCATCGTTCCTAAAACATGGACGTGACAAGTGGCCATCTTCACCAAGTGCTATTTTAGATCTACCGGAGAGACGTAAAAAGGTACTTGTTCTATCATCAAAAAATTTGGATTTGTCGTTGAATTGCAAGTACATAAATTCATTTGGTAAAATAAAGCGAATCTTTGCATACATTTACAAATTTGGAACTAAGAATATTAATCGCGTTGGACCTCTCTCAACGAACGATATACAAATGGGATCTCGCCTACTTATTCGCATGGTACAAAGATCAACACTTTATGCAGAATGTCGTCTCCTTAAAAGCCAAGAACATGTAAAGTCGCCATGCCTTTCGTCACTAAATCCATTTTTGGATTCATTTGGGTTGATGCGTGTCGGAGGGCGTTTGAAAAATTCAGCGTTGGATTTCGAATCGAGGCATCCAATAATTTTGCCCAGGCATCACCCTCTAACTGATTCGATTATAAACTACTTTCACCATCGGTGCTTGCATGCAGGGCCGCAAGCGCTGCTGGCCACAATTCGACTGCAGTATTGGCCCATAGGGGGCAGAAAAACCGTGAGTCGCATAATCAACAAATGTGTGAGATGCTTTCGAGTAAAACCCCAGGTAGCAGAGCAGATTATGGGAAATCTACCTGCGGAAAGAGTGCAAGCTAATCGAGCGTTTCTCATCACCGGTGTCGACTTCGCTGGACCTCTATTTTATCGCTCGGATATTCGAAATCGAGCTCCAATTAAATGCTACGTCAGTTTATTCGTATGTTTCGCAACTAAGGCGATTCATTTAGAATTGGTGAGCGACTTATCAACACAAGCGTTTCTCGCTGCTTTAAAGCGCTTCATTTGCACCCGAGGAAAGCCGCGAACACTTTGGTCTGATAATGCAACAAACTTTGTTGGGGCAAAAAACGAGCTAGTGGAGCTCAAACAACTATTTTTTAATCAGGATCATATCAAAGCAGTTTCGGAACAATGCCTTGAGGAAGGCATCGACTGGCGATTTATCCCTCCAAGATCGCCTCATTTTGGTGGCCTCTGGGAGGCCTCCATTAAAATTGCAAAATTGCATTTGCTTCGCACCACTGGCCTTTCTATTCTGTCTTTTGATGAGCTTCGTACATTAATTTGTCAAATATCTGCAATAATGAATTCTCGTCCATTATGTCCCATTTCAGAAAATGTTGCTGATCTAGAAGTGCTAACACCAGCGCATTTTTTAATTGGCGCACCATTTACATCTGTCGTTGAGCCAGACGTTTCTTTGATAAACATCAATCGCTTAGATCGCTGGCAGCGTGTATGCTACATGCAGCAGATATTTTGGAAAAGGTGGAGTTCTGAATATATAACGCTATTACAGCAACGAACGAAGTGGCGCACAACCCCTCGCAGTGTAAAAGTTGAGGATATGGTGCTTGTAAAGGATGAAAATTTGCCACCACTGAAATGGCCCATCGCTAGAGTTATTGATGTTGTCGAAGGTGACGATGGTATTGTACGTGTAGCTATACTTCAAACCAGCAGCGGCGTGATTAAGCGTGCCACTGCCAAAATTTGCCTCCTTCCTATAGATGATGCTGTTGGAAGCGTAGATCTTCCAACGGGGGGAGGATGTTTGGAGAACAACTAAAATCTTAAATTAATTTTAATCATTTTTCAACACTTAAAATTATTGATCTAAATTGTATTTCTCTATTTTGCAAATTTAACTGTTTTAAAAGCTTATGTTAATTCACAAATTTTTAGTATAAAAGAGAGTGCAATAGAATATTCTCTCTTCTTGTTAACTCGCGCTTACATCAATACTGTTCATTAATTTTTTTACCGCGACAATCGGTCGTTTTGTAAATAAAGCTTATGTACTTAAAGTTTGAGTTTTCGCGTTTTATTTTTCGTCAAAAAATAAGTAACAAAAAAGCTTGTTACTTCAACAGATGGTTCCTTATATTAATTTGATTTATCGAAATTTGATTATTCGAGAATAATATTTACCACTTCCCCACCCCCTTTCAGTAGTAGGGGGGTTGTAGTTGAAAAATACCTTGCCGAGAGACCTTTTTTAAATATTAAATATATAAAATAATGAGAAAAAAAATTTATGATGAGGTTTCATAGCCAAAGGACCAAACAATCTTTCGTTATTCAATAATCAATATCTGTGAACACCAGATTGCCTGAATGTCACAGGTATGAGTCAAAGAAAGGTGTTCAATTAATCGATTGAAGGCCGTTAGCCGAAACCATACGTGGTTAGTGAACACCTTATGACGTGTCAGCCGAAAGGTAAATCATCGATGCCGAAGCCTCGAGACGCAAAACTCCCATACGGGAATGTAACATGTGACGATAGCGTGAAGTACAAAACAAAATATCGTCTCGTAGTGGGCGAAGTGCGTCAAGAAGCTTATGGACAGCCTCCTTTCAACTGACATAATATATATTTTTTTTTCCCAAATGGCGGATTAAGGACTGCGATCGATAAAATTGTCTGATTCAAATTCAAATAATTCAATTTAAAATTTTTTTTCGCAGTAGGCTTTGAAATTAATGTACCAAAACTATGGCTCTAAAATTTTGTCCCTAGTCAGCCATATTTACTTAAAAATGGCAAACGATCACGAAGTTCGAAAGTCAATAATAAAAATTTTTAAAGACCACCCGATGTGGACTACAAATAGATTTGCTCGGAATAGGAAAGTAAATGAGAAATTGGTATCAAGAGTTCTGAAAAAATTTAAGAAAGACTTGGATGTCTTTCGAAAGAAAAAGACTTCCGTGACCAAAACAAAAAGAAGAACTTCGTCATAATTTTAAAGAAGAACCCCAACATTTCATGCAGAAAACTGGCACAGAAGGTAAAGTGTTCCGAGATTTTAGTTCGCAAGGCCAAAAATGAGGTTAGTTTGAAGACGTTTAAGGTACAAAAAGTTTCTGACAGAAATGCTATGAAGAACACGAAAGCAAAACAGCACGCCATAAAATTAAAAATTAATTTTTTTTCAAAAATTCGAATTCTGCATCATGGACGACGAAACGCATGTTTTAGTCGATTTTACGCAGGTTCCACGCCACTATACACTCGCGGGGGAATGTAGAAGAAAAGCTTAAGTCAAAAAAGCAGTCAAAGTTTCCTCGCAATTTCTTGGTTTGGCAAGCAATCTGCAGTTGTGGCAAAAGGAGCAATTCTTTTGTTACCACTGGAACAGTAAACTCTGAATTCTATATTAAGGAATACTTGGAAAAAAAACTTAAGCCTTTCCTACAAAAGCATGAAGTTTCCACTTTCTTTTGGTCAGACCTAGCATCTTGTCATTACAGTGGCGGATCCAAGGGGGGGCGATAGGGCGATCGCCCCCTCTCTCAAACCTAAATTATATGTAAAGATTTTGAAACATTCAGTTTTTATCTAGAAATGTAGTCAATCGGCCCCCCTCTTGACAATGCTGGATCCGCCACTGTAACATTATAGTAAAATGGCCTTGGAGGGGTACTCAAGAAATAATGTGATTTTGGTGCCTCGTGAAGCAAATCCTCCAAACTGTCCAGAACTCTGGCTAATTGAAAGATACTGGGCTTTGGTCAAAATGGAGATAAAGGCAACAAAAAAAGTTGCCAATTATGTTAAAAATGTTCGAGAAAAGTTGTGTTCAGCAGCTAGAAAGTTATCAAATAATACCTTAAAATCCTTAATGGAAAGAGTGACAGAAAAGTTACAAAAAAATTTGTAAATAAAATATTATTAAAATGCTAGATACCTAATAAAAATGGTAAGAAAATGGCGGTTCAAGAATGAGTCTAAACTTTAAAATCGGACTACTAGTTCCATAGATTCTTTGAATTTTGTATCGGACAATTTTATCGATCGCAGTCTTTATAAGGTGTTCAACAACCACGTTTGATCGTATTTGTATGGGATTTTGTGGTATGTGCTAACGGCCAACTTTCGATTAGTCGGACACTTTATTTGACGATATAACGACATTTGGGAGTAAAAATTTTTTGATAACAGATTTAAAATCAGGGGTGCCAATTACTCTCAAAATAGACTTTATATCAAAACAGAAAATAAATTTTGTAGCATGACTGGAAATGGATTAATCCAATCTTCTACCTTAAAATGGGCGACGTGGCAGAGAACAACCTACGCGATATAACGCAAAACATGAAGAGCTTATGACACATAAATGTCATCATGTGTGTTGATAAAAAGGACAGCAACAACAGCGAAAATGCAGCATAAAAACTAAAGTCATTCAACATTTAATGTGATATACATCAACACATATTGCTTGGAGAAAGATTGACTAACTGTACGACTGACTGACAGACAGACTGAATGATTGCACAGCACACACACAGCTGAAATGTCAGAAAATGCGGCAATCGATCAAATACTCTCTCTCTCATTTTACAAAGAATCAAATTTTATTTATAAAAAAAAAGTAGAAAATTTATATATCCTTTTGCTCCAGTTATCATACACCACGGTATATAAATTTACTGATGATATTTTTGTTGTTATTGCATATACACAGTTTTTGTTGTTGTTGTTGTTGTGTTTGCTCCAGTGACGCCAAATTGTTGCAATACTTGATGTGAGCGATATGTGAAAATATGTCAACCTCATAAAATTGCAACTGTCAGTTTGTTGCTTTTGAAACTTTTTGTGTTTTTTTTTTTCATGTTCAGTGATTACTAGTGGGGTACTATGTGTTTCGGTGTTTCATTTTGCCAATTCTCTTTGATGAATAGTTTTTTTTTTTAAGAAAATGTCATCGTTTTCATAAAACGTAACATCATGTAAAATAAGCATTTTAGTAGTGTTCTCTTTTGCTTAAAATTCATAAAAACAGTTGAATGTAAGCACTTACGACATGATTTTTCCTTATGTTACAGAAATGATAGTCGAATAACGTTAAAATAGAAAAATTTTAAAAGATGACGAAATGGACAAAAAACCTAAAAGAATGACGGGAAATGTCAAAAAAATTATTCAAAATTAAGAAACTCAAAAACTTTTGAATAACAAATGCAAAAAGCACTTAGTGTTAGTGAATAAATTTCTTGAATTTACCATGGCCAAAGAATGAGAAACAGTTTTTAAAACTTGAAAAACTGACTTACATAGTACTTCTCACTTGTATAGGGACGATATGTACATAGGTGAACGATCATGAAGAACAATCAATAAATTTTCACCAAGTTAAGCCAATGATTCTACAATAAAAAACTTTAAAAACTTTAAACGGGGCGACCCAGTGGTAGTTCCCATACAACTGATTATAAAGGATTTACTTTGTTGTCTCGTGCTTAATCCGTACTACACAGATGGACGAATTGTATGTTGAGCTTATTGTTGCTGTTGTTGCAGATGTTGCTCAAGTGTGAAATCGATTTGTTGTGCAAATAAATAAAAAATTGCAACAACAACAACAACAATGACGCAAGCAACTTAACAATGTTGCTGAAAATAAAATACAACGCAAAAAATACCGCATTTTTGGTTGCATATTTCATGGCGTTGTGCTGTCTACCACTCGCTGGACATTGTCTTTGATGCTGTCGTATATAAATAGTACATAAGTATGTACTCGTATATATGTATGTAGTACATATTATATTAGTATTAGTTGCGGTGTCGTATTTTACAGCAGATTGACCAAAAATAAATTAAATTAATTTGTTTTGAAATCATAACCGGATTATATTCCATAAAGTTTGCAGTCACTGCAGGCAGAAAGATAAAAACGCAGCAAACTTTGAAATCCAAACAGATCCCTTTTTCGAAATATTTAAGGTCAAAAGTCAAAAAAATCAGATTTTTGCAAATATCATACTAACGGTTACTTTTTCATAGAAGTAGTTCCAGAAATTTTTTAGCACTGGTAATTTCATGTAAAAAAGACCTCATAGCTGTTTTCGTACGACTTATGGGTTAGGAGATATTCCATTGATAGATTTCTGGTCCATTTAAAAGGCACTTCAGACTATCTGAAAAGTCATATGCGTTTCCTTATGTTTTTCTGTCTGATTTTTTCTCTGACTGTCACATTCTTATTGGTTTTCATTTATGTTGTTGAAATTGTTTTAATTTTTTATTTATCAAACAACAATAAAAAAATTTGAAAACACATATGACTTCTCTTTTCAAATAGATTCAAATCTAATGCCAAAATAACTCATTTGAGTTTTCATCTGATAAATCATTTGTATAATAAATTTACATTCAGACTATTAGAGTTGCCATATTTGACAGCTCATAAGAGTTTCTGTATGACTTCTCTGAAGTCTGAAGCGGCTTTAAGTCGGATAAGACTTTGCTTCCTTCCTACCGTGCAGTAATTTCAGTTGTTGGTGTTTGTTTGGAATTAATAAAACGATGATCAATATTTATTAAAATCACTAAATTATTGCTTATCTTATTTTCGTGACAAACGTATGGATTGGACCACAATCTAAAAAAACGTTTATACATTTGTATTAGACTGTCCATGAGGTATATGTATAATGAAAATAATGAAAGAAGTAAATTTTTTTCCTTCATGGCCATTGTAATTGGTATTGGTTTTGGTATTGGTATTGGTATTGGTATTGGTATTGGTATTGGTATTGGTATTGGTATTGGTATTGGTATTGGTATTGGTATTGGTATTGGTATTGGTATTGGTATTGGTATTGGTATTGGTATTGGTATTGGTATTGGTATTGGTATTGGTATTGGTATTGGTATTGGTATTGGTATTGGTATTGGTATTGGTATTGGTATTGGTATTGGTATTGGTATTGGTATTGGTATTGGTATTGGTATTGGTATTGGTATTGGTATTGGTATTGGTATTGGTATTGGTATTGGTATTGGTATTGGTATTGGTATTGGTATTGGTATTGGTATTGGTATTGGTATTGGTATTGGTATTGGTATTGGTATTGGTATTGGTATTGGTATTGGTATTGGTATTGGTATTGGTATTGGTATTGGTATTGGTATTGGTATTGGTATTGGTATTGGTATTGGTATTGGTATTGGTATTGGTATTGGTATTGGTATTGGTATTGGTATTGGTATTGATCTCAGACATTGAGTATTGGCCTAGATTTTGATATTGAGTCTTGGTCTTGATCTCGATCTTGGGCATCTAGTATTGGTCTCGATCTTGGTCTTTATCTTAAAGAAATGTCTAAAGATTGTTGAGTATTCAAAATTTCCAAACCTTATTTTTACAAAGCTGTTAGGTTTTTCAGATGCCAAATTAAGAGTTGTGAGATAATTTTGTGCTTGAAAAGGGCGTGATACACCTATTAACGATAAATTATCAAGGCTTTGTCTTGATAATCATCGTGAACAATACCAAGAACACAACAGTCTTAATCTTGTAATTATATTAACGTCTTGGTCTCGAAAAAGTACCAAGACCAAAACTAATTTTGCTCATCACTTCTGATAAAATTTATTCTATTTCTAGTTCAATGAAGAAGGTTATGGCTCTTCGATGTTATATACTAAAAATTAATTACACTTTTCACTGGAAGTGCTACACTTCTTCGAATTTATACGCCTCAAAAATAGCTATGCTTGAACTTTAAAGCAAGAATATCTGGATTACTAGAGTCAGTCTTGACAAACAAATTATAATCTAGACATTGAATGGCCTTAGTGAACCTGAATTTACTAACAAAACTAAGGCCGTCGAAATATAATTTTATTTGGTCGCACTGTGTTATCATTTCTTTTTTAATATATATTTTTGCACTTCTAGAAAACTACTGTATTGTAAAAATTTATATTTTTTTAATCGATAGCATTTGGCAATATTATCTCAAACTTAAAATCAACTATATGTTGCTTTTTAGCTAAAAACTCCAAACAGAAAATATTTTCGAAATTTCAGCCCACTGTAAAACTCAAAAACTGCATCTTGGATACAACTCGTTGTCCCAAAATTAGAAGAAATCACACAAGGAACATTTTTTTAGAAAACATTAACTCAATGTTCTTGTGGCTTGTTACTGAACAACTAACGAACAAGCTGCAAGTATTCGTCAACAAATGCTTAAGGCGTATACTAAAGGTTTGGTGGCCTCGCACTATATCAAATGCCGAGCTACATCAAAAATGCAAACAGAAGGCTATAGCAAACGAGATCAAGCTGCGCAAATGGGGATGGATTGGTCACACTCTCCGGAAACCACACAGCGAAGTTTGTTGCCAGGCCCTTGAGTGGAATCCACAAGGCAGTAGAGGACGTGGTAGACCCAAAACCAACTGGAAAAGGTCGTTGGAAAAGGAAATCCAAGAATCGGGAAAATCGTGGCAAGAGATCAAAGTCATCGCAAGGGATCGTGACAAATGGAGAGATTTCATATTGGCCCTATGCTCCTCCTAGGAGTTAAAGGAGAATACATACATACATACATACATACAACTCAATGTTCCCCTGTTTTAGTCATCATTTTTGTAAGAAAAGGGTAAAAATAGCCCATATGTAGGGGATGTTGAAAGTTGAAGTTATTCAGTTTAGCGTTTCAGCAGCTCTAGCACTTGCATTCTAGGTCTATATTTTTTAAGAAAGTGTTTGTTTTTGTAATACAAAAATTTTTTCAGACCTCACTGAAATCAAGTGCAAGCATTTATTTTTTTTTTTTTTTTTGAAGGATTTGCAGAAATAGTTTTCTAGGAAAAAATTCCAAGCATTTGAATTTTATTCTGATTAAATTGCTGGGAAAATGTTTCTTGTAAGCGAATAAATTAAAATCACGCTCACACACAGTAAAAACGCACTGAGGTGTGAGAGCGCTTTCATTTAAGTCTCCCCATTTGTATGTATGTGTTTGTGTTCATTTTTTACTTTACACCTTCACAAGCACAAAGTGGCCGCAAACGAAACGGTGCGCTCACACTATGATGCTGTTGTAGCGCCGCGTGTAGAAGAATTAAAGGAAAGCGTCGTATTACCGTTATGTTTCTCTACATTGCATTTTTGCATTTCCGGTTCACTGGCACTGACTGATACCGCAAAATGCGCTGATGCTGCTGCTCCTGCTGCCACTGCTACTCAGGAAATCTACTGCAAATTTTTAAACGAAGAGTGCGGAACTTAATGCGGGCTATGCGGCGAGCGTTATTGCTGCCTTTACTTTAATGCGCTGCTGTTGTTTTTGTAATTTAGGGTAGCTTAGGGAGCAACAGCGAACATTGGTAGTGATTTCAACGCGGAAATTAGCGCACAGCTCATTAGCGTTTTGTAGTGAGTGAGTGCGAGCGAGCGTACATTTTGTACGCGATTATTTTTTTATGTTTGTGTATTTGTGTAAATTTGTGCATGTGTTTGTGTAACTGGAAATTCTCAGCATATTGCTGTGTATGTGTTTGTGGCAAAGTAGGTTAATTGATTTTGCTTGGTCCTACATAATGTGCGGCGCGCGGTCACTGGTTTTAATAATCTCGTTGTGTTTTTTTGTTATCTGTGTAATGTGTTGCAAAATCATTAGGGTGGAACGTAGATGTATGAAAAAAATTTGCTAATTAAAGTTTAATTAAAGCTCAACTAAACTTTTAATGGGCATTAGCTTAAAGTTTTGATGAAAAAATTAGTTCACTAACAAACTTTTCACACGTAACTTTTGGTACCTTTTGGATATAAGTATAAACGTATATGCGCACTGTCAGAATTTGATAAAAAAAAAACCTTTTTATCCTCATCATATATGAGTCACTTGAAAACATTTCAAAATATGATCCACTCTAACATGAGTAATTTTTTCAAATTAATGCATAAAGCAGAATTGTGTTAATTGCTTTTAAAGGCTGATATGTGCACATTTTATTTTTATAAATATTTGCTCATTTTGATGTAAAAATATCAGAATGCATTTACTTCAACATAAGGCATGGCTAACACAGAATAGTACAAAAAAACTAGTAAGGCTGTTATCTTTGGCTTGAACAAAAATTAAATACCCTACACTACAGTTTTTTAAAGATTTAGCTCGTACGGAAGGTTCCATGATCTCTTGTCCGAATTCACATAGCTTTTGCTCAGATCTTGTGTGAGTTAAAATTGGTTGGACTATCTCAAAAAATGCTTTCAGTATAACATTTCTAACATCTTTTGCTAATGCGAGAGGTGCCACGCCCTCTTGTCCGAATTCGCCCGGTTTTTTTTTCAGAGCTTGAGACTATAATTCGTAGTATTTAAGTGTATTCTGGTTGCATTGTTGGTGTGTCCGTTGACCGATTTTGCTCATATTCAATGGATCAAATTAACTTTGAAGACAAAGACAGTGTACTTAATATCATAGAATTATCCTGCTCCCAAAAAATATTAAAATAATTTCAACGGACAGACAGACGTATGGACAAAAAGAGTGTGTCGAAAAAAACTTATACACGCTTAAAGCTAAATAAAACTTAAGCCGTTCAATTTAAAAATTCTTTAAAATATGTGTCATTAACCATTTTATAGTTTTTTCCGTTACTTTTTGGAAGAGCCGGTCCATTTACGCTTAAAATCAGATATGACCTGGGATAGTTTTCTTGTGTTCTTTAATTTCCTTTTCACGAGCTCCCAAAATCTCTCCACAGGCCGAAGCTCTGAACAGTTGGGTGGGTTTGCCTCCCGTGGTACAAAATTAATATTATTATTTGCATACTACTCAAAGGCCTATTTCCATAGTGAAATGATGCGAAATCGGGCCAGAAATATGTAGGCACTCTGTGCTTTTTTAGAAAAGGCAAAAGCCGTTTTTGAAGACACTCCTTAATAAACATTTCTGTATATATCATTCCTGATGTCAAAAATTATTGGCATCTTTTGCCACAACTGCAAATGGCTTGCCACACAAGAAACTTCTTATGGAATTTTGTTTGCTTTTTTGTCTGGTATCGTTTCTGAATATTACCTCATCTATCAGCCACATAAAAATCTTGATCCGGAAATTGTGAAAAGTCCGCCAGAACATAGGTTTCATCATCCATCGCACAGCACGTACATATTTTTATAAAATTAGACCTCAATTTTGTAAGCTCGTTTTTTTGCTTTTAAATTCTTTACCGCATTGTGATCTGGAACTTTCAGAACTTTATATGACTTCAGCCCAGCATTATCTTTGGTCCTGCACACAAAAGAATCAGAGCATTTACCCAACTGGAAAAAAGTTCAGGTTGAGATCCAATTCGGATCAGGCTTGCCTGAAGAATGATCAGGAACGAGTCAGGCTTTCTGATCTAACAATGACGAATAAACGTCACACCTCACATGAAACGGACCTGATCCGTTTGAGCGGATACGATCCGGATCCCATAAAGTTTTCAGGAACGCATCAGGATATTTCAGGTCCTCATCAGAAAAGTAAAATATTTATTATTGAGGATCGGATCATACCCATATTAATTAATTTTAATTTCGTCCGGTTACAAAACGCTTTCCTAAAACATTTTGTAGCTTTGATTCATATGTTTGATTTTTCATATGCATTTGCTATGATATAAACATGATAACCACCTAAAATGTGTTTGGGAAAATTTTTTGTGGCCGTTTTGATAAGAAATATGTATTAGTTATAAAAGGACTAGGTTAGATGAATTAAATTTCTTACTGCGATTTAGTTCTGAGGATTTGACGCGATACTGATTTAAGCAACGGACTAGGACCGTATTAAAATTTTTGGTATGGGATTTTGATGAGGAACTTATCAGATGGCAGCATTAAAAAATACCTGATCTGAATCTGATCCTAATCCGAAATTCCTGAACTAATTTCTTGTCGGGTAACTTCGAAAGAGTTGGTCGAAATCTTTTGCCTTACCAATATTTGTTAGACCTTTTTTTCTTCCTGATCCAGGTTTTCGTGCAATGTTTAAGTCTTCTTTATACTGTTTAATGGCTTTTGAAAGAGTGTGTCGATAAACCTTGAGATCTGTTGCTATATCTTTGAAAGTCCACAATGGATATTTTTGAAAAGTTTTAATTATTTTTTCACGTACTTTTATTTCGCTGTCCATTTTGAAAGAAATAACAATTGAAAATGAATATTTAGTTGTAGCCAAAATACCACTCTGCACTGTCATAAATTTCAAGGTTAACTACACAGCTACTGACTATCAAAGCCATATAATGAACAAAAAGTGGGCGGGACCTAAAGAGTGTTACGCCCACTTTTTAGATATAGTTCTAGATATATGTAGATAGGTGCAACAATGACATTAAATAATATCCACAATATGAAGTATGTAACATTTCTTGCAGTGAAATATTCAAATCATTTCATTAGTTGCTCCGCTCCATTGCTGCCAAAAACTCCCACTCCAATGTCAAACAAAATTTTATGTCTATAACCTTTCAAATATTTCTTTCTTTTTGTTTTAATAAAACCTGAATATAAATTCTCGAAAAATATGCAAATGTATGCCGCCTTTCTGTGCTGTTTAACAATGAATTTGAATGTCCTTTTAATTAAAAGCACATAACAAACAGCTCCTTTACATTTAATTGGTATTTAAGCAGAAATATATGCACGAACCAACCACTCGAATAAGTAAAAGGACAATCTGCCTAAATTAGAATTTCAAATTTAAATATATGTACGAAATTTAACAATCCAACAACAAACAATAAAGTTAACCAATCAACAAAAGTACCCACTGAAGAAAAATGAACTAAAAAACCCACAAGGACACAAAATCTCAGCTGTTAGTTACATAAATAAGACAACAACAAAAATAAACCCCAAAACAAAAAAGGCCGGAATCACTAATTTTGTGCCTTTAGTAGCAAGGGTGGCTACATACATTAATAAAAAAGCTCCAAAAAAATGGTAGTCTTCAAAAAAAAATGGCACAAATAATTTTGTGGCTTTACGAGTAGGTCCTTAAATTTGCTTTTTTGTTTAGTGTTTTCCTGCTTCTGGCATATCCTTTTTTCTTCGCTTTGCTTAATTAAATGTTCATTTGCGCGCAATCAGCGAACAAATAAATTTCTTTTGCTGCGATGCCGCCAAAATCCTTAGACATACCAAGGACGCTTTTCGCCTTAAAATGTCTCCACAAAAATATCCTTGAGACATAATTGAGCTGAAGCAAACACACAACACCCGACCCGACCGACCGCGAGACTGACTGAACTGTAATGGCGCGTCGTCCCTTAGGCTATGACGGCGGGAACTGTAAATTCCGTAATTAATTCCACAAATTTCCTACATTTTTTGTTAAGCTTTTGGCTGTGCTTTTAAGGGCGTTTTAGCAAAAGTTTTAAATTTTAAAATGTTTGATTTAATATGGGACAAATCTATGAAAGAAACGAACCAATTACATGCATTAAATTTTTGTATTGAGAGGAAAAAGGAAATTTATACTTAGTAAATGTGCACAAATGCACATTAAGTACTCAATATACATTATGTTTGGTATTTAAAAAAATTGTCAGATAATACTTAGGGATGAAAAAAAAACTATAAAATTTTCAAACTTTTTTTTGGGTCTAGTAACACAGTGGGCTCAAAGTTGAATTTCGAACAGCAAAAATGCTCTATGGAACTTTTGATATTAGCAACTGATAGATAAAATGCTCTTAATTTGCTTAAATGTAATGTATGATATTTCCAGAAAGGATATACAGAGTGGGCCATTTAAAGTGGAAGCATCGGGCAACCCAATAACTTTTGACAGAATTGTCAGATCGACTAATGACATACCGCGTTGGAAGCGTCATTCCAAGACAATTTTACCATGGAACAGTACACACCAAAAGAACGCGCTGAAGTCGTTCAGCTTTACAGGCCAACTTTTGGCGAAAAATCATCATGTCAGATGAGGCACATTTCACGTTAAATGGATGCGTCAATAAGCAAAATTGTCGGTTCTATGCCACTGAAAACCCTCAATTAATTGAGGAACAGCCTCTATATGACCAAAAAGTTACAGTTTGGTGTAGTGTTTGTGCGGATATGGTCATTGGTCTTATTTTTTCGAAGACGATGATGGAGCAACGAAAACTGTTAATGGCGATCGTTATCGAGCCATGATAAATGATTTTGTTATGCTTTGTTCATGAAAATGGTTTGAATGGCTTCTGGTTTCAACAGGACGGTGCAACATGCCATACAGCTCGACTAACAATCGATTTGTTACGACCATTGTTCCCCGGACGAGTCATATCGAAAAACGGTGATTTTGACTGGCACCCGAGATCACCCGATTTGACGCCACCAGACTTTTTTTTGTAGGGCTATTTGAAATCCAAGGTATACGCTGATAAACCAAGGACCATAGCTCAACTCAAAGACAACATACGACGTGAAATCGCCGCCATATCGACCGATACATTGGCCAAAACGATGGAAAACGCCAAAAAAAGGGCACATTTTGTACTCAAGGCCAAAGGTGGCCATTTACGCGATATCATTTTCAAAAAATAGCTGTAACATATCTCCTTGAACCAAAATAATTAAAATCGAAATGAAAATAAATAAAAATGTTTTTTTCATATATTTTTTTCAGAAACAAATGCTTCCACTTTAAATGGCCCACCCTGTATATAGTTTACACATTCTAGAAACTAATTTTTTTTTTATACCCTACACCCAGGGTATATTCACTTTGTCCTTCCGTTTGTAACGCAGAGAAGGAGGCGTGGCAGATATAGAAAAGTATATATATTCTTGATCAGCGTCACCTCCTGAGTCGATATAGCCATGTCCGTCTGTCTGGCTGGCTGGCTGGCTGGGTGGCTGGCTGTGTGTTGAAATACACTTTTTGGGAAAACTGAGCAAGATAATTCAATGAAACTTGGTACACTGCCTCCGTCACCAAAGCTAGCTCGGGGGATTGAAAATGAGCGAAATCGGTCAACGGACACGCCTACCGCCCATACAAAAAATATATTCAAAATGCAATTTTAGGAGTTTTTTTCACGACAATGCAACCAAAATACGCATTAATATTAAAAATTGTAAGCGCAAGCTCTGAGGAAAAACTAAGCAAATTTGGACAAGAGGGCGTGGCACCTCCCATATAAGCAAATGCTTAAAAACGCTATACTGAAAGCGTTTTTTGAAATATTCGAATCAAATTTGACTCAGACACTAAGAATCATAAATGAAAGCTCTCAACAAAAATTGGGTGAAGTCGGACAAGGGGGCGTGGTACCTCCCACATAAGCAAAAGTTTCCAAATGCTATACTGAAACAGTTTCTTGAGATAATCGAACCAAGCTTCACTCAAATACTAAATACTATAAATACACGCTCTAAGCTAAAACTAGACGAACTCGGTCAAGAGGGCGTGGCACCTCCTATATAAGCAAAAGCTTCAAAACGCTTTACTGAAAAAGTTTTTCACTCAGACACTAAAAACTATAAATGCAAGCGCTGAACAAAAACTGGGTGACTTCGGACAAGAGGGCGTAGCAACTCCCATATGAGCAAAATTTGAAAAATACTGCAGTGTAGGGTATTTAATGTTTGGCCAGGCCAAATTTTACACCCTTACTAGTTTAATATTGACTTTATATGAATTGTACCATTTTCTCAAAATTTAAGATAAAAATGGTAAAAATGGAAAAATTTAAAATTTATACTTTTAAAAAAAATATGCATACCCGGATTTTCGTTATTTTTTAATAATAATAATGTTGCAAGTATGCTTAATCAAAATCCAAAGAACTGAGGTTTTGAAAACATTTTTGATATGCATTTTTCAATATTGTAGTTCTTGAGAAGACAAATTAAGTATTTTTATGTCTTTACATTTTGCATCGTTTTACAAAAGTTTTATCAATTTAAAGCTTAAAGTCTGCTTAAATTTGGAAGATAGTTTTCTTTTAGAGAGGGGAGCCTGTTAGAGTTATATGCCCCTTCTAATTGCCCCTTGGGACTAACCTAATTAAAGCATTATACCAATTTCATAATTTGCGTAATATGGTTTAAGAAATACGCTATATTTTATTTTCATAGGGCGCGGCACAGGCCATTATTTCCTTGAAAATTATTTCTCCTGATTCCCTTTGCATGTATCATATACTAAATTTTACTTATCTGTATCAAGCAGTCTTAGAAAAATTATGAATCAGCTTTTAGGAGGGCGTAGCAACGCCCATTTTTCTAGTGAAGATTATTTGTTCTAATGGGCTTTTTACATACATGTATTATATTATATCTATGTATCTGCGTCAAATTTTTCAGAGATATGATGAATTTGGTTTTTTGAGGGTGAACTATTTGTGAAAACTATTTGTCCCAATGATTTTTACATATTTACTAAATTTCATCTATCTGCGTCAAAAAACTTCGGAAATATGCTTTATTAATTTTTTGGGGGGCGTGGTACCATTCTGTTTGTTATCCTATGACTTAATAGTCTTTTATTTGTAGTAGTACAATGTGAAAATTTTTTTAAAATCAGCTTCCCTACAGGACTACGGACTACTCCATAAGCACTCCTTGGGAGGAACTGACTATGTAGTCCGAATTTTGGTCCCATCACATGTAAAGTTCTAATTACGTTTTACATTGTTTTTCATTGGGCGTAACCAATTGTCTTCTTATTCATTACATTCGAACCAGATAAAGGCTAACTTTCTTCTTAAGCATTACATTCGGATCAGTAAAATGTCAATTTTTTTATACCCTACACCCAGGGTATATTCACTTTGTCCTTCCGTTTGTAACGCAGAGAAGGAGGCGTGGCAGGTATAGAAAAGTATATAGTATATTCTTGATCAGCGTCACCTCCTGAGTCGATATAGCCATGTCCGTCTGTCTGGCTGGCTGGCTGGCTGGCTGGGTGGCTGGCTGGCTGGCTGGCTGGCTGGGTGGCTGGGTGGCTGGGTGGCTGGCTGTGTGTTGAAATACACTTTTTGGGAAAACTGAGCAAGATAATTCAATGAAATTTGGTACACTGCCTCCGTCGTCAAAGTTAGCTCGGGGGATTGAAAATGAGCAAAACCGGTCAATGGACACGCCTACCGCCCATACAAAAATTATATTCAAAATGCAATTTTAGGAGTATTTTTCACGACAATGCAACCACAATACATATAAGTACTACGAATTGTAAGCGCAAGCTCTGATAAAAATTTGAGCGAATTTGGACAAGAGGGCGTGGCACCTCCCATATAAGCAAAAGCTTCAAAACGCTATACTGAAAGCGTTTTTTGAGATATTCGAACCAAATTTGACTCAGACACTAAGAATTATAAATGAAAGCTCTCAGCAAAAATTGGGTGAAATCAGACAAGGGGGCGTGGCTCCTCCCATATAAGCAAAAGATTCAAAATGCTATACTGAAAGAGTTTTTTGAGATAATCCAACTAAATTTCACTCTGACACTAAAAACTATAAATGCAAGCTCTGAACAAAAACTGGGTGTACTCGGACAAGAGGGCGTGGCACCTCCCATATAAGCAAAATTTTCAAAATACTGCAGTGTAGGGTATTTAATATTTGGCCAGGCCAAAATTTACACCCTTACTAGTTTTATTTTATATATTAATTTCAGAGAATTTAATTTAATATTCCAATTTTGTTACATATTTCTTAGCATTGCGTGCCGGGTTCGAATCTCGGTGTAGATGAATTTTTTTCATAATTTTTTTTATTATTTTGGACATATATTTCACTGTCAGCTCCGAAGACTCTTCACACAAATTGTGTACAAATTAATGGAAATTTAAAAATTGGAACTGAAAATCACTGAGTGGAGGAACCTGGGCCTCTCCACGCAGTCAAGACATCTCTTCTTCACAGTCGACGTACTCTCAAACAGTACACACGTACTCAGTAAAGTTATAACTTCACTGACACAATCGATACACAATTGGATTACTTTTGGTACTAATGTCGGATTATGTATAACATTCGAACCATTTTTGATACAAATGACCGACTTTGCATTACATTTGGACCGTTTTTGTTATAATTGATAACACAGGCCCACAAAAAAAAAAAATACCATGCGCGAAAGATCGCACCACCTGAACTTTATGTTTTCGGGGTCGCTGAATCCGAATGTGGTACCAGAATAGCGAAGTTGGATCGCGTTTTTTCAGAAATCAACAATAATGCTGAAAATTAGAGATTTTTCCTGGTTTCTGGAAAAACGCGAACCAACTTCGCTAATCTGACACTATATTCGGGTTCAGCAACCCCGAAAACATAATGTTCCGGTGGTCTGATCTTCCGCGCAGGGTACTTTTTGTTTGGCCTGTGCACAGTACTGCAAAAAACAAATTCCCTGCGCGAACGATCAGACCACCGGAACATTATGTTTTCGGGGTCGCTGAACCCGAATATGGTGTCAGAATAGCGGAGTTGGCTCGAGTTTTTTCAGAAATCAAAAATAATGCTGAAAAAAATCTCAAATTTTTCAGCATAATTGCTGATTTCTGAAAAAACGCGAACCAACATCGCTATTCAGCGACCCCGAAAACATAAAGTTCAGGTGGTCTGATCTTTCGCGCAGGGTACTCTTTTTTGTGGGCCTGTGTAATTTAAGTGAATTTATTCAAAAATGAAACTATTGAGACAATTGTCTCCGCCGGTCTTACAGGGCTGTTAGTTTCCGAGTCGATAAAGAACAAATACACAAACAAACAAAATCTCATTTTGATAAATTTTATTTAAGTTTTTTTCGCATAACTTGAAAACTATAAAAGATAACTTTCAATTTTTAACATTTTTGAAATCAGCGCCGTCAAATTAATGGAAAACTATATGAATATTTCAACGGACTTGTAGGAATTTAGTTTCTGTGCAGGCCAAATAAAACACCCTTACTAGTTTTAATGACAACACAATGTGAAAATTGTATAATCGGTTAGTTAGTTTCCGAGTCAATACGGATACAAATGAATAAAATCTAATTACTTATTTTCAATTTGATTCTCTTTTTTTTTCATAACTTGAAAACTATAAAAGATAGGTCAGAATTTGTAACCTTTTGAAACCAGCTTCGTCAATTTAATGGAAATTGATACCTGTCAGAAAACACGAAAAACCTGGGATGTGTTGCTGTCATAGACCAAATCGCTTGTGGTCGATGTAATTTTTCGCTTTTTTTTGATATAGTCGGGCTTCGCTTATGTGGTATCTGAACATTTCTTGATATCCTTAACATTATTTGATGGGTGTTTATTTTTAAATAATAACTATGAGTTTGAGGACCAATGTAAATGTTATTATGAACTTATTTGATGCCTTTCAAATTTTATATTTTGTTCTATGGTATAAGTATACCACATTGCCCTACAATATATACCACATTACCTGCCAACTTTTTGAAATCAGCTTTTTTGACCTCTTTCAGATTTTGCTCAATAACTATTTTTAATGAAATTTCACACATTTTATTGAAAAATATTCTGCTGCCAATGCAGATTACCTATAACACAATAGCTTCAGTTCCCCTACTAGGATTGCGCAATGGTCAAAATTCGACCTCATATGTATTAAATAATTTTGGTACTTTTTGAACACTTAGTACTTATTTTGCTATTTGGTACAAAATAGAAAAGCTCATTCATCATCCCTGGTACAATGACAAATGTGAAACGAAAACAAAATAAAAACACGAACATTGCTATGCTTTTTGTTTTTCCCTTTGTGCTTTATCTTCTTTTCAGCTCTGTGTGACCACGTATTTTGTTGTTGGTAATATTGCAAAAATTTTTATTTAGTTTTGGCAGGCTTAAGGGCAACATTTTGAAATAATTTTAGCTTTGTGCCCATCTGCACACAAATACCATTCTGATGGTATATAATTCAAAGTCATACTCTATTTCTAATATAGTAAAACAAGGAGGACAAATTTTTGCCTTGCGTATTAATAAATTGATCTCAAAATTTACAATCAGATGTTTTTTTTCTGCGGAATTGTTACTGCGGATTAACGCAGTCGTCTGTCTATGCTATTAGACAGCAAATTTTAGTAAAATTTTTGATTTCATAACCCTATCTATGAAGTAACCAGTCAAAACTTTGCAGTTTTCGGTTTTTTTGATTGCGTGTTCTTTAGAAAAAAAAAAAAAAATCAGAAATTGTATCGCCAAAGGAAAATGCAAAATAAGAGATTTTCACTGAAATTCATTATTTGTTTTTTTTTTTTTTTTGTTGGCTTCTGTATGATTAATGCTGCTTTTTTTAGTGGCATATTGTGAATATTTTTTGCGCTGATATATTGAGAAATTTTTTCAATTTTTGTTTTGATTTTAATTGAATGTGAATTAATTAGTGCAAGGTTTCGAGTTCAATATACGGCATGAAAAAAGCATATTTGAGAACGTCAATAAATTATAGAAATATTTCCTTTTCATTATTGGAAATAGATGGCAAAATTATGGAAATTTTATTTAATTTTACCTTAAACTGAGATTTATTAAAAAATTTACATACAATTTTATTCTGTATTATTCTAAATTTTTCATTGACAGCTGTTCCATTGCTGGAATGCTACTTAAAAATATTTCTTATCTCCACTGACGTATACAAATAAAATGAAACCATGACAATGTGCCAAAATGTCACAAATTATTTATGTTAATGAAAAGCCAACATCAAGTTGGTAATTAAAAATCTTAATTGAAGCATCAAATTAAATTAGTAGTATTCACAAGGATAAGAAATATGTCACAGTCAGTCACACGACCGACACGATCCAACAATGTGACAAAAATATGTACGTACATATAGAAACCCACAAACAAACAACAAAAAAGACAACAACTAATTGTTGTAATTTTTCTTGCACATTTTACTTGTGTAAACTGGTGCTTTTTCCACAACAAAACTGAAAAACTTAAAGCTTTGACGGAAAGGATAAAGTTTTGCTTATGCAAAGGACAAAAACAAGCCATAAAAAAAGATAACACAAAATTTATGTGGTACCGCACTTGGAAATTGGGTTAACGATATTCTGCTGCTGCTGCTGCCGTATTGTTGTAGAAAGACACTTTCAGTTTCTGTAGAAGAAGTACAGAGTGCTGGTTTTGTCTTAAATACAACAAAGGCACAGTGGAGAATAAACGAAAATTGTTTGACGAACTATAAGGCATTTTAATATAAGTGAAGTAAAACTTACACAACCAGCCAGCCAGCCAGACAGGCGGACAGACGTACATGGCTATAATGACTCAGGAGGTGACGCTGATCAAGAATATATACACTTTTCTGTATCTGCCACGCCTCCTTCTCTACGTTACAAATGGAAAGACAAAGTAAATATACCCTGGGTGTAGGGTATAATTATAGTTTGTCACACTGTTGTTTCTTGAAAGCCATTGCTGTATATTCTCTGCTCACAGATGATGCCTATCTTAAACTGTCAACTGTCAAATGCGCTTTTGTTAACATTTTTGTTTTTGTTTTTATTGCTTTTATTTTTTGCTTCTGTGTATACTTCTGTGGTTTTAATTTTTATTTTATTCCTCATTTATTCCTTTGAATCCCTTTTTTATATCACTTTAAAAGGCTTTTTAAAGTAGATTTGAAAAAAAGGCATCGCTTCCCTTTTTCCTGTATTTTCTTCCCTTTCCAAATTTTCACTTCCTTTAATGCGTTTGTTTTGCTCAATTCTTTGTGGCCAGCAAATCCTTCAAATGCTTTTATTTACATTTTGTCTGCTATTATTTGTTTACTTCTTCTTCTCGGCTTTACTTTGAGTTTTTTTTTTTTTGGGCTTCATTGCTTTGGACTTCCTTTTGCTTTTGCCATTCCATTTGTAAAAATGGCTTCCATTTCAATGGTTTCGTTATGTCTGTGCGTTTTTTACTTTTTCCTTTTTTCTTGCACCAAAGTCTCGTGAGGAAAACAAAATTATGAAAGAAATTCCGACATCATAAAGTTTTATTGTAATTTTGCTTTGTAAAGGTACTTTCTTCATTTTTCGTTTTTATTATTATTTTCGATGCGGTTGTTTCATCGGGTCTATTAGTGTAAAAGTTGCAGATATTCGAAAAGAAGCAAAAAACCTATAAAAATTTGATTAATATACGCAAAATAAAAACTTTTCGCACAAAAATTGAGAAATTATCAAAAAAGTTTCTGAATTAAAAAGCTCACCGTGAATTGTTTTAAAAACACTTACAAAGTTCCAGTAAAAAGTCACAGTAGAAAAGAATCTTCATACACAAGCAAACTTTGATAAAAAAACCCGATGAACTTGGTCAAGAGACAAAATCTTCAAAATGATATAACAGGAGCTGCTACACATTCTCTTAACTTTATTCCAAATTCAATTAACTATTCTTTACTTCCTACTCCTAATTTCTCTCCACATTAATTTCCAGTTCAAACTCAACTACTCTCTCTTTCAAAAGAATCAGATAATAAAATAGAAAAACTAAATAAAATATACATCTAAATTTCCAAAATATCTTAATTTTTTAATTTTTAGCTTACCAAAATTTTGAGCAAATTTAACGTTAGATATTTAAAAGTATTTACCTGAAAAGATAATAAAAAGAAATACAAAATTAGTTTGGTTTTATTTAAAAAGGAAAATAACTGTACTATACAGCCATTCCATGCCTAGCGTAACAAGATCTGACACACCCCTTCCGATTTTGCTGAAATTTTGGTACATGATTTTGCTTTTGTGGCAAGGGGGGTGCAAAGTGTATAGGTAAATTGTAGGGATTCCAATTTTTTGACTTTTTGCGATCCCGGGATTTCGGGATCGAGAAAATTTGAATCCCGGGATCCCGGGATTTTTCGGGATTCGTATGAATTTTTTTTTCTTCCTAAATAGACAGAATTTAGTATTAAAAATTCCTAATATTTTGTCTTATATACCCCTACTACACCCCTACAAAGATATTTTATTTAAAAAGTGTCAAAAATATTAAAGAACAATTTCTTAGAGCAGGTACATTTTATTATTAATTCACGCCTTTTTTTAAAAACAAAAATTCATAAATACTTATTTGCTTCAAAAAAAGCATAAAGGTACATTGCTGCATTATATGCTTAGTTAAATACATATCGATACCTTAGAGCGCTATAGTCCTATCTCAATTTTTTCAATTATTGGGAAATGCAAAAAGAATACTTCAAACAGTGGTTATTTAGAATTGGCTGCGATTTTGAAAAAACTATACATGCAATAATTTTACCTTAGTATATTTTAACATAATTTTATGTTAAAAAATTCTTTTATAAATTTTTAACAAAATCAATTTAACAAATTATATGGAATTGCACTACTATTCAAATAAACTACACATTTAGTAAATTTTATGAGCGACCAGCATTTCCCGGTGTGCGTTGCGATAGCATCATTTGTACGGAGGGCAGATCATTTCCAATTAAACCAATGAATGTAAATTGCTCCGATGCAATTTATATGCGCACCAAAACTCATCTAGATAGTTTCAGAGCATTAGATAGTTTCAGAGGTATGATACTCTTTTAAGGACGTAGGACCGCCCATTTTTCCCTTAGACACTATTTGTCCCGTGACTCTTAATACACATACCACATCTCATCCATATCCTTTGAATGATTTCAGAGACATGAAAAATTATTTTTTTTCGAATCATGGAAAAAACAAGAAAGTTTCAAAAATTTCTGGTTCCGACCTTTGGGTGAAAAAGAAAATGTTTCCACTAAAAAGATGTAAAATGTCATGAAACGTGTAGAAAAGACGAAAAAAATGGAAAAATTTTCTTAAAAATGTGACTTATTTAAATATTCAGAGGAGATAGCACAGTGGCGCTCTTCAAAAAATTACAGTTTGGAGATACGATTTTTCTTAATTCTCGAATATTTCGGTGTTTTAGTGGTATTTTGACATCCCACAGAATTCCACTCGGTAAAGAAGCCCACAAGGATACCATATCTGCAAAAATCGCAAAAAGTGGAGATAGGACTATAGCGCTCTTAGGTATTGATATATAAAATATCATACATATTTAATTATATAAAATAGTGAGATCAAAGTTTTAACAAGTGTTGGACTTGGAAGAATTAACTTTTGTTTTAATCAGTTTTATTACTTATTATTAAAATATGATTTTTGGAAAATTAAAGCATTTATTATTTTATCATCCAATTTAGATCTAAATTTATTACGTATATAACCCGCACACGAAAAGCATTTTTCTGATTCAACACTTGTTGGTTGAATTGAAGAAAGATAATCGAATGTTTTCTGGAGGAAATAACCCTTATCACCACATTATAAAATATATCAATATCTTTCAATAAAACGTCGGATAAATTATAAGACTTTCTAGAAAATTAATTTTTTGGCAACTCTGATAGTGGGAATGTAAATTTATTACACAAATGATTTATCAGAAGAAAACTCATATGAGTTATTTTGGCATTAGATTTGAATCTATTTGAAAATAGAAGTCATAGGTGTTTTCAAATTTTTAAATGTTGGTTGAAAAATAAAAAATTAAAACAATTTCAACAATATAAATTAAAAACAATAAAAAATTTACAGTCAGAGAAAAAATCATACAGAAAAACATAAGAGAACTAGTCTGAAGTGCCTTTTAGCAAAAATGATATTACTCAAAGCAGATTTATCTTTCTTTATAATATCAATAGTGATTTTGATTGGTTGAAGAGTTCGAGCTAATTGTTTAATAATTTTAAATTCGCTACAGTGGATCGAAGAAACCTTTAAGTCAATACAAGCTGTTTTTATGCTACTCTCAAGCATAATAAAGTGCTGCAGCATATCTAAAAGACTACTCCATCTCATTTTGCAATCTAAGATTAACTTCAGCTCTTTATTATGTTCAATTTTAACATAATGTTGTAAGACTTCGTTTTTTGTTGGTGATTTTTGGAACATTCTAACAATTTTTCTAACCTAAAAAACTTACAAAAGAAATCCCGGGATTGGTAGCACTAATCCCGGGATTTTCGGGACTGCAAAAAGGCTCGAATCCCGGGATCCCGGAATCCCGGGACTGAAATCCCTAGTAAATTGTGACAAACTCTCCTCAAATAATTGTCAATAACTTGTACATTTCTTAACAGATTTTCATACTCAGACCACTTATGCAAAGGTAAATATTAAATTAGGCTATATGCTTTTTTACCTTCCAAAATATATTTTATGGAAAGAAAGAAAAAAATAATCTTTCGTATGAAAAATGGGGAAAATTGGTATGTCTTGAGGCTTAGAAGTTATGTTATTTTTTGAAAAAAAAAAAAAATTCATCTGAAGATTTTGAAAATGAAATACGCCATGTTGCAATACGATTACGTCCTAAAGGAACAAAACTATGAATTTTCTGGGTCCCTGGTATAGCTCTTACATTTGCGAAGCGTTTCATATTCATCAATCGTATAGTACAACAACGGCAAACTATGTCGGACTCTTTACTATTTGCCCATTCAAAAAGTGCCTTAGCATCTGTTATTTGACCTTGGTAAAGTTTCTGCAAACTTGCTCTTGAAGCATTTCGCTTAAAGGAGCCACGAATACCTTCGCATAGCTTTTTTTCACTGAAAGTAGCAAAAAAATTCCATTCCGCGTCGAAACAAAATTTTTCTCTAAGTCCCTTTGGACATAACTTCATAACTTCTAAGCCTCAAGATATATCAATTTTCCCCTTTCTTCATAAGAAAGACTTTTTTTTTTTCTTTCCATAAAATATATTTTGGACGGTAAAAAAAGTGCACCTGGGCACGTTTTTTGTAGTTTAGTACTAAAATAGTAGTAAATTTAGTACTTTTTATCATATACAAAAAATTTTATTTTGAGCATAATACCTTTCCAAAAGTGGTCTGAGCATGAAAATCGGTTAAGAAATGTCCAAGTTATTGACAATAATTTTAGGAGAGTTTGTCACCATTTACCGATTTTCCCACTCTTTGCACTCCTCCACAAGCCAAAAAAGAATCGTAAGATTTTTACACCCAGGGTATATTCACTTTGTCCTTCCGTTTGTAACGCAGAGAAGGAGGCGTGGCAAATATAGAAAAGCATATATATTTTTGATCAGCGTCACCTTCTGAGTCGATATAGCCATGTCCGTCTGTATGGCTGGCTGGCTGGCTGGCTGTGTGTTGAAATACACTTTTTGGGAAAATTGAGCACGATAATTCAATGAAATTTGGTACACTGCCTCCGTCGTCAAAGATAGCTTGGAGGATTGAAAATGAGCGAAATCGGTCAACGGCCACGCCTACTGCCCATACAAAAAATATATTCAAAATGCAATTTTAGGAGTATTTTTCACGACAATGCAATCAAAATACGCATAAATACTAAGAATTGTAAGCGCAAGCTCTGAAAAAAAAAACTGAACGAATTCGGACAAGAGGCACCTCCCATATAAGCAAAAGCTTCAAAACGCTACACTGAAAGCGTTTTTTGAGATATTCAAACCAAATTCAACTCAGACACTACAAATCATAAATCATAAAGCTCTCGATAAAAATTGGGTAAAATCGGATAAAGGGGCGTGGCACCTCCCATATAAGCAAATGTTTCAAAATGCTATACTGAAGGAGTTTTTTGAGATAATCCAACCAAACTTCACTCAAATACTAAAGACTATAAATGCACGCTCTAAGCTAAGACTAGACGAACTCGGACAAGAGGGCGTGGCACCTCCTATATATGCAAAAGCTTCAAAACGCTATACTGAAAACGTTTTTCACTCAGACACTAAAAACTATAAATCCAAGCTCTGGACAAAAACTGGGTAAACTCAGACAAGTGAGCGTAGCACCTCCCATATGAGCAAAATTTTAAAAATACTGCAGTGTAGGGTATTGTATGGTTTGGCCAGGCCAAATTTTACACCCTTACTAGTTTTTTTTTTTAATTAAAATAACGCATTACAAATAAGCGCTTCAAAAGGCCATTTCCGTAAGGCTGTGGTAAGCTTCAGGGCGCTTACATCCTAAGGCATGCAATGTTAAAAAGAAAGAATAGTTCTTAGGGAGTGGAAGCGCTTATTGGTGAAAAAGAAGCATTTCAGAACTATTTTTGCAGCGCTTCTTTTCCCCTTGGGTATAAATTAAATGCTAAGTATACAGCACAAAATATACATTAGTAAATGTCCAATGAACTAAAATTATACGTGACTATTGTGAAAAGCTTATAAGTTGTTGGTTATTGTGAAAATTTTACAAAAAATAAAAATTTATATGAACATCCCAGTGTGCCAGACGGTTCATATCTCCGCTTTTTCATCCGTTACGGATCCGTTACTGATCCCAAAAAAAAGCGAATCCTTTTTTTTTGGAGTTTCTCCCGCAAACGTATCAGTAACGGATCCCTAACGGATAAAAAAGCGTAGATATGAATCGTCTGGCACACTGGGATATTTCAAAGAGAGTGGAATCTTTTGTAATTTTTCTTAAGAATCGATTACGATACTCTACTTGGTGACGTTGGTGACGCTAAAAAAATTTTGTGCTTATACTCTTATAACTCCAAAGCCGAGAGTGATAAAGAAAAACATCTTGTCTATGAAATGTAAGTCTCAGGAACCTATATTCTATGCAATTAAGAAATTGTGTCTAAACTGTTTTTCGAAGAAATATGAGCAAAAATGAGTGTACGAACGCAGCGATACCAGCGGTGACTGTGCCCACATACATATACGTTTTTTTGCCTCTGAAAACCCGATTCTTTCATTGCCCAAATTAAATTAAATAAAATATGTATCCATTTCCTTCGAGTTCAACCTCGGCTTCTATATTTTTTTCAAAAAATTCATTTATCCGAAATTCAATAAAGCTATTTTTGAACTTTTCCGCTATAATAAGTTCCATATATTTATTTTTTCCTGCCATCTCTTCCTGCATTCTCATCTTTAAAAAACATTCTTTTCCTTTTTTCCTGATATTTTCTATATTGATTTCAAAAATTTTATCTACTGCTTATCTCTTTTCACCTGAAAAACATTTTTCAATTCTTTCTTTTAATGAACTTATATTAAGAAGATTCTTTTCAAGACCTTCCTTTAACAAAAATTTTTCATATTGTATATTTACTGGTTTTCAGACATCGAGCCTTTCGTTGCTTTATACTTTTGGGTATACAATCCCATATTACAGGGGTACTTTTCCCACAACATGTATCATGGGCTCCGTTAGTTCGAGCAAAGTCTTTAACGATATCATAGGCATAAAGAAGATAGATTGTGGTACAAAACTTTAAGTAAAGTGATAGAAGTTTGGTCTTGCACTTTGTCATATATTGCTACTCTATGCTCCACAACACAATACTAGACATAACACGACGTTTTGTCTTAATGATGTTATGAAGATGAGAAACATTGTGTTTTTAGTGGTTCGCGATGCATTTCAGGCTGCATTTAGTCTACACACTACATCAAAACTGGTAATTTTATGTCAACTCAGATTAAGTTCTGTTGTTTTGAAGAAAAATTTTAGTTCTAGAAAACTTAAAGATAAAAGGAAAATAGTCCGATTTAATATGTCATCGGTTAAACTCATTATTGAGTCAAATTCGTTGTTCGAAATATCACAATATGTAGTGATGATATATAAGAATATGTTTGGGAATTCTTGAGGCCTACTATTTTTCTAGGCGCCTCAGTTCTAAGAAGTTACTAACATTAGATTCAACCTTTTATTTATAAGTTTTGTTAGTCCTTTTTTAAAGTAGTATATTTTAGCACATAATTGTTTCGAATGTCTAACAGCCTTAAACTCTAAGATTTGTGATTTACCCCCCTTGCAAGATCTTAATCATTTTACTACAAGGACGAAACATTAAAATGTCATATTGAAAATGTAATGCCGTTAAAATTTTGCGACTTTAGCATAAACTATCAAACAATCGAAGGCAGCACTTTATGCTTATGGCGTCGTCGCCTCAACCTGTGCTTAAACCCTAGCACATTACAGCGAAGGGGCGCCGCTAAGCCCTTCACAAAATTTTCAATAAATGTCATATAAATTGAATGCTTTCATATTTTTGCAATAAAAAATTTATCGAGTCATCAAAAGAACGCAAAGAAGGAAAAAAACGACGAACACCAAAAAGGGGTAACAAACAACAAAAGGTGGGGTAACATTGTCAACTAGCAAGTGGGGCGCTCGTGTAAAGGGAAGGCAATGGTTGTGGGCATGGATTTATGACATAAACACGTGGGGGGCTAAATCGGTGATATTTTCAAGATACTTAAACTGTGTGTGAGTGTGTATGCATGTTTATGAGTTTAAGTATCAGGGCATTGAAAAACAAATTGATTTCTCAAGTGCGAAAGAGCATTAAAAAAAATGTAGTAGAATTGAAGGTAACCCTCTTTACAATGTTGGCAAGAAAATGGCGCCGCTTCTTAATGTGCAAAGTGTTGCAGTAATTTAATCTCATATATGGTGTTGCTATGTTAAACAGTGTTGCCAGATTTGTTTTTTGTAAGAAATCACGTAGTTTTGTGTACTGTTGTTACTTTCCCAATTATCATTAATTTTATTATGCCAAAAATTGCAACGAGCGAATGTTTCTTATTTTATTCAAATTAACTAAGCCATCACCACTAGTTTGAATCAGGCCATACATTTTATTTCAAATTGTAGCACTTTAAATTTGAAAATTCCATATCACTGACAGTAAAAATAAAAGATTCAAATTAAATAAAACAGATTTCGCACATTGTCATAAGAGTATTGTAAAAGGTTCACTAACGGCTACACCAGCTAAATAAGACTGACGTAAAAAGAGCAGTACAAATAAATATCAAGCTATTGCGATGATTGGAAGGTTACGGCTTACCCGAATTAACTGTTCAATAAATTTATTTGAGTGAAGTCAGTATGTGAGGAGGATAGTTGGCGGAGCCACGTTTTCCTCCTACAAATCATGGCTTCGTATAAAATGCTTCTCTTATGTAAGTAACTGATCATTTCGTAGGTTCTTGTTATAATACAAGGGTGTCAGCGTAGAACAAAAGCGAGCCAATTTTGGCTCGCCTACAAAAACAAGAATATTTCAATAATTTTTTAAATTTCTGAGAACTACAACACACACGAAAAATGTTTGTTGTTTTTTTTTGAGCTCGTCAAAATTCGCGGAATTAAAATATTTATGAAAAATTGTTTTTGTTGTTTCGCATAACAAAAAAACAACAAACATTTTTCGTGTGTGTTGTAGTTCTCGGAAATTTAAAAAATTATTGAAATATTGTTGTTGTTTCAAACGATCCAACAAAAAACAACAAAAAATAGGTTTTGTAATTTTTGTATTTAGAGGAATTTGAAATTGTTGTAAGAACGAAAATTTTGCGCTGACTGCGCTTGGCTCAGTGATTTGAAAACGCTGACACCCTTGTTATAATATATTATTATTTTTTAAGAAAAGCCAACTCAGACACATGAAATGTTATCTTTTTTATTATTATTAATTAAAATAAAGATTTATTATCGTAAATAAATACTTAGCCAAAAAAAATAAGCCTACATTTAGTTAAGGGTAAAATCCCCATCACATCAGCAAAACCAGACGCAACGGCAACACTGCGCAACAGATGTTTTTGACACGCAGCTATCGTTCGATCTGTTTGCTGTCACAGAAACAGAAAATAAATTTAGACACACTGCAGTGGATCGAGTCAGTCTTTGCGTGGCCGGCGACCGGCAAACAACAGCAGGAAGCAGAAGTAGCAGACAAAGCGGAAAGCAAAAACCGAGAAGAAACCAGGTATTTGCTGAGTTAAAGTAGTAGTAGCGTAGCGGCCGGGCACTAAACACACGTAGTCCGATAATAAATCAGCTGCCGTGGATAGTACAAGAGTGAGGGGTCACACAAACGAGTAGCCCGATAATACACCAACGGAGTAAGGAGAATTTAGTCGAATACAGAAGAGCATTGTAGTCAATAGCGTGGGTGAAATATAGGGGGATAGTGCTCGGTGGCGTTTGGTGTGAGCAGCCCGATGCGATATCAGCCATCCCCGACTAGAAAGTACGCGTTCAAGAGAATACCATTGCGTTAGGAATAAGCAGCCCGATACTATAATACTATATCAGCTACTCACGGCTATAGGTAGGTGTGAGCAGCCAGATATGATATCAGCTATCCACGACCAGAGAGTACGAGTTCAAGAGAATACCATTGCTTTAGGTGTGAGCAGCCCGATACTATATCAGCTACTCACGGCTATAGGCCACGCGATCAAGAAAAGTAGCCATTGCGATAGGAGTGAGCAGCCCGATACGATATCATTGAATTTAACCAAGAGGCCGTCCTTTTCTTTTATAAATTTTTGTAGCCGAACCCCTGGTCACCGGCAAGCAAAACCACAGGTATATTTAATAGCTGTCATCGATTATATATCGCTCATTTACTTCAAGAACGGCACAACTCAAAAAGCGCAAATTTTGAGTAAATAATAAAGAATTATTTGTTATATCATGCATCATATTGTGTAAAAATGTCATATTAATATCTTTTGCGGTCACCGTTTGAAAACGAAATAACTTTTTCAATTGAAAGTTTTAAACATATTTTCTGCAAACTCGAGCTTTTTTGACTTTTGCCGTACTTGAAATAAATGAGCGATATGACTGACGGTTAAATTAAGACTCAATTTAAAAAGTAATTTCAGCATTAGTCCGCTATTTTTTGTTCTGAAAGTGTTTTAAGCTTAGAATCTTACTAATTATGTAAAAAACCAGATGTCGGACATATTTGACTGACGGCTATTTATGTATACACCAAAACAATCAGTTGCAGTTAAATGCTGATTAAAATCAAGTACCATGAAATACATTGAATTTATAAATCTATGAAAAACTGTGTCAGACAAATATGACTGACGCAAGAAAAACTGATTTTACTCACATAATGTGTGTTTACAGTAGATATGTGAATCAAAGAATTACGTCGCTCAAATATGACTGACATGAAACATATTGGTTCAAACCTTATCAATATGAGCTTATAGTAAGCTACAAAATTTAAGAAAACTTTATGTTTTAAGCGCTTTATAGTCAATCAAAGAAAAATACAAGACAAAATTTAATAGCACAAAAATTTTATTTCTCATAGTTGTTCAACTAGTTGGCAACCCTGGCACCCAACCTTATGTCGTCAGTGTACCTTGCAATTTAACAACAAAAGATTTTTGCTACAATAGCGCAAGTTTTATATGCTATGAAGGCGTTCGCGGTTTATGATTAAGTGATGGAGGTGGTTGGAGACAGTAAATGGCCTCCCGCGACGGTTACTAAGGGTATAAACAACAACAAAAACAACACTGCATTTGTTATGTTATCGCACAAACGATTATGCTATCGCTGGCGTCATAAAAGTCTGCAATTTGAGTGGGTGGGAGCATTCAAATTTGCAATAATTCTTTTTAGTGCCTTAAAAAACCTTAAAACGCTGCAGGAGAATCTGCATTAACTTCTACATAGATGGCGCTATATGCAAAATAAACTTGAAATTTAAGTATTGCCTTGAGCAAAATTGAGTTTATTTACGCAGAATTCGTTTAAAAAAAAATTGCAAGGAAAATATGAAGAATAATTGTCCAAAATATAAAAGATTATTCATTATGCTGAAGCATAGTCTCGCAAGCGAAATCTTCGGCAAAATTTTCTGGGAAATTTCATGCCTTAAGCAATTTATATAAAAATAAGGATAAGAACTTGAATTATGATTCGAAACCTTAATTTTCAATTGAAAATCACAAATAAATTTTCACTCAATTTTCAAGGATTTTTAAAGCCCATTTGCTTGGGGGTTTCATTAACTACAACACTCTACCCCAATGTCTTTTTTCGTTGCATAATACAGAAAAAGCAGCAACCCTTGTATCCATAAATACCAACTCCAACCGATTCAGTGGCTTCAAAATTTAAATGACACTTCAAGTGGATGGACACTTCAACTGGAACAACAACAACAACAACGACAACGATGCTACCTTGTCAGTGAAGCGTAAATAATTGGATTATCGCAACGGCAGCATCAACATCATCATCAACAGCAACATTAACACGCTGCGCCCTTCTGTCTCTCACATACCCTCTCACTCTCTCTCTCTACAATAATATTGGCAAATTGTACAACAGTGATACCCTTTGGCTATAGAAAGTATCCTTCAAGTGCGCTTCATATACTACTCATATGAAAAAAAAAATTTGCAATCCTTTCCGCCGCTGCTTACACTCACTTCAATGCTTCTCCTAACTTCCTCTCTGCCAGCTCCCCACTATATGAACAACATGCATAGGTCACATACGTCCAAACCCAAATTGACAGCAATCTCCCCCAATCGCTAAAGCCTGTTAGTCTTCGTCCAACGAAGCATCCATGCAACAGCGCAAAACACATCCTGTCCAGGCGTATAAAATTAAATCCACGATTTACGAGGCAAAAAACCCTAAAATACAAAAACAACAACGTTGACGTTGATAACCAACCCCCCATCTCCCTCCCCCCCCCCCTAAAAAATAAAACCGACATAAAGTGGTGCCAGAATATATAAACTTTACTGCTGCACCACAATTGCAAGTGTCAGTGCAAATAATTGAGGCGGAGGGATAAAAATCAAACCAAAAAATTCGACTGTCAAAATTTTGACATTTAGTATAAAGCATGATAACTCCTTTGCCATTTGAGTTTTGTACTACACATTTACATACAAACATTGAAATGATTGCGTTTTTCGCCGTGATATGTGTGAACGTGCATAAAATTTATATATCTGTATGTATGTAGCATTTGCGGCTTGTAAAGTCAACCGAAAATGCTAGTGACTGCAATTTTTATATTTTTCCTACTAAGTAGTAAAACATTGGATGACAAGGCTTTTGATACCTACTTTTGTGTGTAGTATCAATCCATATTTATTTTGAAATGACTCGAAAATCCCAATCACAGCCGAAAAACAGATGAAGAACAAGACCGCCGGAATCGATTAAATAACAGCTGAACTGCTAAAAGCAGTTATCCTAGATAAAGCTCTTAATAAGGCCAAAGGAAGTACTTGATGGAACTTTACCGAAAATCGCTCCAACTATTCGTCAACAAGTGCTTAAGGCGGATACTAAAGTTTTGGTGGCCTAGCATTATCTCAGATGCCGAACTACACCAAAAATATATCCAGAGGCTCATAGCAACCGAGATCAAGCTACGCAAGTAGGGATGGATTGATCATTTCGTCCGAAAACAACACAGCGGAATCTGCTGCCGCACAGGGAGAGTTTGTATGGAACAGCGGTCATAAATGGTATTTTATTTTATTTTTATTTATTTATTATTATTCTCATCATGAAATACAAAAGTACTTAAGATTAATTACATGGATATAAATACTTACATAGTCAATAGGAAATTTCTAATGAAGAATAAAAATTAGTGACATTTTTTATTTTTTATTAATGTAAAATAAAAAATAGAACAAAATGCACTTCATTAAACGAAATACTTAATTAAAATACTAAGTGTGGGGTGAACTTAGTTTATGAAAGACTCAATACAACGCATAAAACCTATAATGTTACTAAGTACAAAGTGTTACAAAGAAAACAAATCACGAAATAGATTTTTTTTTTAAATTAAAAAATTAAATTATATTAAGAAAAAAAAATAAAAACTAAATAAAAAAAATTAAATTAAGGAAAAAAATTAATTTAAATTAGAAGTAAGAAAAAACCAAAACTTAAATTAAAAATCAAAAATCAATCTAGAATCTAGTAACTTGAATTAAACTTGAAATTGAACTTGAATCTAAATTAGGGTACAGATGAAATAGTGGCAACATAATAAATAAATTAACTAAATTATTAAAACTTCCAAGCTATGAAAATCTAGCTCTAAAAGCCAAAGTTTAAGTTTTTTTGAAAAAATATTGCACGATTCTAATTTTCTGAGATCAAGAGGAATTTTATTGAATAGCCGACGAGACGCAATATCATAAAAACATTTAAATGCAGTGGTACGGAAAAAAGGTACATTTACTCTGTACAGATTGTTAACTCTGAGATTGCGTACACTGAAAACTCTATGGATTAAATATCCAGATCTAATAAAAAAAGTTTTTAGCACCTTGAAAAAGTACAAATGTCGCAATGGCAGAATGTTTAACTTCTTGAACAAGGGGAAGCTATGATGCAAACGATTCTTTTTACATATCTTTCTAATAGCATGTTTTTGCAAAGTTAAGAGTGGCTAAATTTTACGAAAGTACGTACCCCCCCAACGCGTTATACCGTACTGTAACTTGGAATGAAATAATCCATAATAAATAGAGGATAAAAGTTTGGAAGAGCACATATTCCTTAAATGGTAAAAACTTCTTATGGTTGATCGTAAATAAGTAAACCGTATGATTAGTCCAACTCATTTTATTGTCAATGACAAGACCCAAATATTTAATTTCCTTTACTATATCAATCTTAAAACAGTTTTCATCACAAGGAATGTGACAGCAAAAAGTCGTATTATGCAAATCACTCACACAAGAGCAATCACTTAGTTTGAAACGTTTACAATCCGGAGCATGGTACAAGACTTCAACATCTGTATCCTCTTTGTTAGTTAATAAAAAACATAAGTTTAGTTTTGTTGCTCATCAAAAGACGATGCTTACCAAACCAAGCACGTAGCTGACTTACATCATAGTTGATGTCTGCAATTAAGCTTAAAGGATCTTTAGAACCATAAGCGAAACCTATGTCATCCGCAAAAGCTGTTAAATTGCCTTTGAAAGGAAGTTTGAACAGAGAATTTATATATACCAAAAATAGCAAAGGGCCCAAAACAGAACCGTGTGGGACACCCAGCTTATGAAACAGAATCATACTTTTAAGTATGACTTAAACCAATTAAGCATAAATCCTCGAATTCCGGTTTTTTCAAATATATTTAAAAAGATTCCATGGTGAACCATATCGAATGCTTTTGTAATATCTACAAATAGGCTAGCTGAGAATTTTTTGCTATCCAAATTGTTCATAATTTCAGAACTAAAAGTTCATAATTTCAGGTAATGATAGACCTAGGCTGTTGAAATCAGGTACAGGTGCTTTTTAGATTAAGACAATAAAAATCTGTGAATATAATTTGGTACATTTGATAAAATTCTTAGAAAAAATAAAATTCACTATAAACATAGGTGGTGCCATGCCCTCTTAAAAGCTGATTCATCATTTCTTTAAACATAATTAACGCAGATAGATAATGATTGATACATATTAAAAGGGTATTAGAAATAATTTTCAGAAAAAAAGTGGGCGGTTTCACTCCCTATAAATATAAAAAGTCATCATATTTCTGAAACCATTTGATGCAAATTATAAGATTTGGTACAATGCTTCACTATGGTATGTCTAAGTTAAAAATGGGCAAAAACCAAAAGGGGATTAAAAGGAGCAATATAACCCTTACCTGCTACCTTCCCCTTAACCATTTCCAGACCGCTCCTGAACCGCTAGAAAATTTGTAAATTTTTTTTGCAGATTCTTGCTAAGCGAAATAACATTTCTATTCAAATGTGTTTTCAAAACTAAATTTTTTTAATTCCAAGTGTGGTCCTGAAAGGTAAAAAAGCAGGTAAATTTTTTTTGGGCCATTTAGAGTTTTTCAGTTTTCCTACATCATTTTCAGATTCAATTACCCCGAAAATAAACTCAGTAGCATTATTTTTAATTTTACAGTTCAAATTTTAAAACAGTTCTATGGAATTTATTGGTTTATGAGGGCTTCATGGGGTATTAAAAGAAAAGAAGGGGAAAACGCATAAATCCAAAGTATTGGCTTGTATCCAAATTTGATTGCGAACAAAATGAGCCATCCCAGTGTGCCAGACGGTTCAAATCTTCGCTTTTTTATCCGTTACGGATCCGTTACTGATCCGTTGGCGGGAGAGATTCACAAAAAAAATGCGAATCGTTTTTTTTTTTTTTTGGAATTTCTCCCGTAAACGGATCAGTAACGGATCCGTAACGGATAAAACAGCGGAGATATGAACCGTCTGGCACACTGGGATGCCAGATCAAAATCGGGTATGTTCAACAAAATTAGATATGTTTACCTAGTTTGGCTAAACTATTTTTGCTTCCCAAAGTAACAAAATTTGATTCAAAATTCACCATGGATGATTTCGTATAGTTGTTTTCTTTAATTTGTTTCGAATAAATTATTTTTATCAGTATTTTATGTAAAAAAAAGCAAAAACAAAAAATTTTGGCGAAAATAATTTTTTACCTTTAAGGACCAACGGCGCACGGGTGTACCATTTTAGCTATGGGAAAATAAACCTGTGAATCGAAAATTTCTTGGCATTTCTAAAAAGCTGAAAGTCTGTTACTCTTGCTACTGGGACGCTTCATATCGTTTATAGAATAGTATTCGAGATAAAATTTACTGAAAATTATTAAAAAAAAAACACAATTTTTTGGATTTGGGATCACCCTGAGTGCTCCTGAGGATATAAAGCTCAACGTTTCTGACACACTTGAATATCTACATCTATTTTCTATCGACGAAAAACTGTCTGGCTCGAATCGCAAAAAAAAAATGTGGGTCTGATACTGAAAAATTCAAATGGGACATATATGTCCCGTTGGTCCTAAAAGCTTAGAACTGATGAAAATATTGTAAAAAGTTACAAAATATAAAGAAATAATAATATTTTCTCCCCTTAAAAACTGTAATAGAAAAAATTCATAAAAAAAGTTCTCAAAAGTTGCAGCTGGATCTTTGGATTTCGAATAAGCATTCTTGATTTTATTCTGTTAATCCATTCCTCTTGGATGTTCAGATATATAATGTGTAATCGATAAGGCTACGAAATTTCTGGGAAGTAATAGAGAAGTCCTAGACTAACAAAAAATTGCACCTGAGAGGGGTCTGAAATGTACCCCTGAATAGTTATAGGGTTAAAACTGATTTTCTGAATTGTTTTACAAAAAAATAAATAAATTTTTTGGATCACCCCAACGTTTTGGGGAAAATTTTTTGAGCTTTCTAAAAGTGTCTTTTATTTGTAAAGTTTAAAAAGATTTCTTAAAGTTCTGGACCTTGATTTTTATTTTCAATTTAAATTTTTTTCCCTATTTTATAACTTTGGCGGCCATTTTAGTATGAAAAATGTCCTATTAATGTACCCTTTTGTAATTTTTTTTAAGAATTCTTGTTAAATTTCCTTTAATTCTGTAGTACATTTAATAAACCAATTTTTAAAATTTGGGTAGAAAAATATACTTTTTAAGAACAATCGATTTGAAGGCTCTGGTATATAAAGGACAACGCATGCAGCAACACGTGTGTTGTAACATTAAAGGATTGTTTTTCTGATCTAAAATTAAAAAATTGGTATAAGAAATGTACTACTCAATTAAAGGAAATTTAACGAGAATTCCAAAAAAAATTTACATACCAAATTGAACCTTTTTCATACTTAAATGGCCACCAAAGTCCAAAAATAGGGAAAGCAATTTAAATATCAACTGTAAAAAAAATTTTTTAACCTTATAAACCAAATACACTCTAATACCTTATTCTCACTTGACTGGTTAATAGATGAATGCTGATTAAGCACTAACCAGGACAGTTTTCCATATAAAAAGATTTTTGATTTGCATGGAAAAGATTAGCTTGTTTTAAAAAAAAAGATAGTTTAGCTTTTAAACTTTATCCAAAAATATCGGCAGGTGGTATTTCCAAATACAAAAAGCCCCAGGATTTTTTTTTTTTTGTTTTGACATATGTAAAATGTAAACACACAAAAATTTTATAATAAAAATAAAAGGAAATTAAAGCTAAAATCAAAAATGTATCCATCTCAATTGATTTTAAAAAATTTAAACAATGAATTATTCAAAAATATAAGTGAAAATAGTGAAAATAGTGTTGTGATTTGGTAAACTTCAAACTAATTGTCATTTAAATGACAGAGCCATTGATCAAGGTAAAGATATGAACTGTGATGATTATTTTCTTATTTCATCTGGTTAACCAGCTAAGTGTGAATGTGGTATAAGAATGCTCATACAATAAACTAAAAATATCTGAAAAATAAAAATCAATTCTCAGAAGCTTCGTATTAAACCCTGTTTATCTTTCATTAGATGAAGCATAGACATAACACTCATATGCATCATTTTAATCTTGAAAATTAAACATTCCTTCATTGAAACAGTTCACTTTTGGAGATGAAGGTCTTCCTCAGACATATTTAGACACTTAACTTGACAGAATGGATCTAAAAATGTCAAAAGTTTATTCTTACTCATTATCATATTCCAAATCAGATTTACTACATTATTTCTTATATAAAAGTCATATTGACAAGTATCGATGCTGATACCCTTTTTATCATATATAAATTTACATTGCTGTAACACATATACACTCATATGAGTATCATTTTGTGTGGCTGTGTGTGTTACAGTTTTTCTCTATATATAATTCATCAGTTGCTTTACTTACAACAGGGTTCAACCATTTGGAAATTTATGACTTAATGCGGTAAAAGTTGCACTAAAATAGCGTGCCTCTGATTGTATGACAGCAAAGACTGCATGACACCATTTTTTTTGGGGGGGGGGACAGTTAAAAAAATACGTATATATATTTTACGAGCCGTGGCGTAACGCCGCAAAGCAATGAAAATTCGTACGCTTTTCATACAAAACGGAACGAAAGAAAATTAATTTCTAATTAGATTATATAGGTCCTTTATGGCGGCATTCGTTGTATTGACGCTTATACGGCTGTGTTTTTACACAGATTTTAAGGACAGTGCAATGGAGAGACAGTGATTCCCAATATAAAAGTACCTAATATTACTGTCGCTACTGTATCAAATAAAGGAATATTACTATTTTTTGGGAACTTTTTTTTTTTGGGCTTAAGAGTTCGAGGTTTATTTGTTTTGCAATCTACTTAGTTGTTGTTATTATTTTTGTTGTTGCTGTTATTTATTGTTATTTTTCATACTATTTATCATACAAAAAGAAAAGTTCCTAGAACCTAAGGAATTTCAAGATAAATACAACTGAAAAATATCTGATTAATACAATGATATTTGTAGATGAAGTTTATAAGGAAATATCCACCAAGTGGATTTTATCAGAAGGGAATGACTATGGATATATATCGAGAAATATCAAAAGATTTTGAAGGAGATAAGAAAAAATAATCAAAAATTGTCGGATGGTATAGAAAGTTATTAATTAAGTAAATCCAGAAAACTTTAGAGAGAAGCGCTCCAATAGGTGAGGAAGAACACACTAAGATAAACATTTTTGGATACTGCAACATTTTCGACTGTTTTAAGATTTGTAACCGTCCGCAGGAAAACACACCTAATCTTCGCTGACAAACTTAAGCGGGACATCTAAAAGTAAGAGCTAGAGTAAATTTTACTGGTTTTCAATTTAAAGTAGAATTTAGGTCTTCGACATGAACTGAAGATTTTACAACTGATTTGAGGTAGGTTATAAGACTACAAATCTATATATTAATACGTAATACAAAAATTTGTCCATCTTTTTTTACTATGTTAGAAATGGAGTACGACTTTAAATTATACACCATTAGAAAGGTATTTGTATGTAGATGTGCACATAATTATCTTAATATTTTAACTTTAAGCCAGGTAAAATTAAAAACAAATTTTTAAACATCAACAACAACAAAATACACGGTCAGTTAGAGCTCAAAAAAAGGATAAAGCACAAAGAGAAAGTCAAAAATATATCACTGCTTTCATGTTTTTTGGTTCTGTTTATATTTCACTTGAATAATACCAGAGATGAAAAATGAGCTTTTCTGTTTGGTACCAAATAGCAAACAAAAAGTACAAAAACTGTCCAAAAAGTACCAAAATTATTTAATACATTTGTGGTCGAATTTTGACCTCTGGGCGATTCTAGTACCAATAAAAGCGGCCTTACTAAACGTCTACTCTGAAAAAATGGATAATAGATGAACTTAGAACTTCGATACAAACTTACATTTTCAACTTTTTTCGGTTTTAACAACCATTTTCGACATTTCCACTTTTTTTTACTACTTAACTTAACCTAGCTGTGGTGAATGCATACATTTTGTGTTAACGAATCAAAATTCCTAACTTCAATGACAAAAAATACTAACTACCGAACTTCCACTCAGAATGCAAAATCCTGCAGTGCTTAAAGCTCAGGGGCACCCGCTATTACGGAACCGATCATTCTCCAAAATTTTTAGAGCACAATGGCAAAAAAACTTTAAATTTTCCTGATTGCACTTCTGAGTAATAGAACTTAACTTAGGGATGGATAGGTCATACTCTCCGGAAACGAACCAGTGAAGTATGCTGCCAAGCTTTTTAGTGGAATCCACAAGACTGTAGAGGACATATTAAACAAAGAACCACCTGAAAAAGGTAGTTAGAGAAAGGATCGAGAAAGTCGTGGAAAGAAACAAAAGTCATCGCAAGTATCGCGACACATGGAGAAGTTTCATTTTGGAACTATACTCCTCCTAGAAGTTCCAGAAGAATACATAAAGACTATTCTTATAGTTCTTACCATATTTTATAATTTTTTATGGATATTTTTAAATTTTTATACACTACACCCAGGGTATTCTCACTTTGTCCTGACACGCCTACCGCCCATACATAAAATATATTTAAAATGCAACTTTAGGTGTAATTTTCATGGCAATGCAACTGATATACACAAAAATATTTCGAATTTTAAGCGCAATCTTTAAAAAAAACTGGGTGCAATCGAACAAGAGGGCGTGGCACCTCCCATATAAAAAAAGCTTCAAAACAGTATATTGAAAGCGTTTTTTGAGATAACACTACATTACAAATAATAAATATGTGTGTGTAACATTTTGCGAACCATATTTTCAAAACTGATTTGAGGTCGTTGAGTCCGAAAATTGCATTTAATTTTTATTTTCTAGAGGCCGTTCTCGAAATAATCGACCTTTTCGATTTTTTAGGTTATAGCTCATCTTTTTCGAACATATTTTGAGAAACCTAATTTTGATCGAATATGTTTTTACATTATTATAGAAAAAAATTCTTAAACTTCCAACAAGTGTACCAATATCTAAGGTCCGATTCAAATTGGATGAGTTATAGCAACAAGAAGTTCATTTTATAGTAGTTTTTCATACTTTTTTGTGCTTAATCCACGGTTTTTTTGCCAGTAGCTTATGTAAATATATATTTTTTATATTTTAATTCAAAAGTTTATTTAATTTCAAATATTTGGAGTTCAATTTTAGCAAAAACGGATATTTTTTTAAAAAGTTATTAAGGTTTTAGTGAAATAAGACCACTTCGATTTTTCATAGAAAAAATTAATTTTTCAACAAAAATTTAAAAAATAATTTGTGTGTTTTGTGTTTTGTGCGATTTTGGGACTCAGCGACCTCAAATTAGTTTAGAAAATATGGTCTGCAAAATGTTACCTTTTGGCTGTTGTCTAGTGTATTCGAACTAAATTTCACTCAAATACTAAAGACTATCAATTCAAGCTCTAAACTAAAACTAGACGAACTCACCTCTTATACAAGCAAATGCTTCAAAACGCTATGCTGAAAACGTTTTTAGAGATAATCCAACCAAATTTCACTCAGACACTAAAAACTATAAATACAAGCTCTGAGCAAAAACTGGGTGAACTCGGAAAAGAGGGCGTGGCAGCTCCCATATAAGCAAAATTTTCCAAATACTGCAGTATTGGGTATTTAATGTTTGGCCTGGCCAAAGGTTACACCCTTATTAGTCGACTTTAATTTTGACCTAAAAAATCAAATTTTTTCAAATATTTTGACCCATTACCTACACTTAAATCAATTTTAATTGCCTTTAGTTTAATATCTAAAGTGACCAAATCGGACGGTGATGACTAGAGAAATGACCAGAAAATGAAGCCACCTTTGAAAAATACAAAAAAATATAAATTTTTAAGTTCGTACATATCTCGAAATAAAATCTTTTTTAGTGTTTTTCTAGTTAAGGCGACCAAAGTCCATCAGAAAAAGTTTCGAAAACTTATCCATAAAATTTTATTTTTTTTTTTTTTGTTATTCTTGAGAATGGTGGCCTTTCTTGAACATTTTGGTTGTTAGCTTGTGTTATTAATAATGATATTACAAAACCATAATTTTCGATGAAAATTGCCTCATCTTAGGCCTAATGAAAATCATTTTGAATTTATGATTTCTTAAAAGATTTTCATAATTTTAGTTTTTTATTGCGAATGAATTTCCATTAAATTTACTTTATTTCTGAAACATAGAAGGAATTTTTGATACATTAAATTTTAATGCCCTCGCAATAAAATCTAAAAAAAAAAAATATTTAATTTGAACAAAATACAGAAACTCTGATTGCTGGTGATGCTGTTGCTGCCTATGATGATTTCAATACGAAATTTTTAATTCCCCCAACATTGCAACAATACGCAATGGAACAGAGCGGCGTACGACCCTTACGGCCAAACATGAAACTAAAATATACAAACGCACAAGCCCACACATACAAATAAATGAACTTACCACATACATAGATAGATTTTGAAAAAGACAGTGTTTTCGAATGAAGGGCCGATGAAAAATACAACAACAGTACACACAAACATAGCCCCATGGCAAATGAAATTAATAATTTATGCAATTTTGTACAACAGAGCCGATTGCCAGGGCTACTACACGTTTATGGTGGCTTAAACAAAGGCTTTCTAACCTTAGCTGCGGAGGCCGCCGATATGGAAACAAAATCAAACAAATAAAAAAAAGTTTGTGTATTACCATGAAACACACCCATTCGTACTATCAACAAATACATAAACAAAAAAGAAAAATGAAGTATTAAAATATTGATATGAGTGGGCAAAAATGACATTTCCGTCGTAAGCTAAAAATTTAGGTGTGGCAATGATTTTTGGTTTTCGAAACGAAAAATTTCCCCCATTAAATGCTGCATTTTCAATTGAAAATGGTTTTGGGGTTATGGCTAGAACTCCCTTTTTTTCCATAACATAATGGAGTTATGTTTTAATTATAAAAAAGATTGTCTCTCCGTCTGTCTGGCAAGCCCACCCTTTAAGTGTTGCTATTAATTTACTTTAAACCGATTTCTGTTTATCATTTAGTCCTTTGGGATGGAATTTTTGTTTATTTTTATTCTCGCCGAAAAAAGTGAAAGCTTAAGTTGCTCTCTTTCATTTGATGGTGGAGAGTGGGGAGAAATCATCGTCATCATACGAGTTATGGGTATGGCTTTATTTATCTTTACATCGGGTGCGAGAATGATATGTTAAATGGAATACTAATTGAATTTCGATTAACGTTTTGTTTTTCCCTTTCAGTGCTTCTTATTATTATTTAGTAATCAGTGTCAGCATGGGGAAGATTTATTAAGCTGTTTCATCATAATTCTTCTTTGACATGTACAATGCATGGAAAATTCTCCTTGTCAAGGGATACTAATTTGTGTGCTGGTAGGAAAATGTATTTTCGTTGGCTTACCAATAGGCTAGGTATGTATTTATGTTGGAGAAAAGCACTTTGGATATTAAAACATTAAGTTTGTAGATTTAATGCGTCGATAAATTATGCAGTTGTAATATTAGGTATTTTATTTTATTTATATCCCTTTTAATATCCTCAATAAGAATAATCTTAAAAACGTTTAATTAGCTTTCAGAAAAAGTCGTTGCCATGTCCAAAGCTTATAAAATTTGAGAAGAAATGCTGCAGAAAAATTGCAAATAAAAGGAAAAACAATTATATGTCATTATCATCTAGTCGGTAAAGACAAAATCGCATTAAATTGATAAGCGCAACCACTCATGTAGAATGGAAATTAATTGATTTGAGAAAATATGGATAAGCTGTATTCTAGTTAAATGAGGTAAAATTGAAGATTAACTACCCAATTTCACACTAAAAAGAAAACTATTGTTATTTTAACAGTTTTAGCATATCACTTATAAAATGCTTCAATTGTTAAACTAACGTGGTAAAAATGCAACTGTAATTAGTGCTGAGCAAACAAAGACCAAGACCATAGCAGTCTTGGTTTTGATCATGAACATTGAGTCTTGAACTTGATTTTGATATTGAGTCTTGGTCTTGATCTTGGTTTTGGTCTTGGTTTTGAAAAAATTGTTTAGCATTCAAAATTTCCAAACATTATTTTTACAAAGCCGTTGAGTTTTTAAGATGCCAAATTTCGAATTGAAAGGAGCGTGGCACACCTATTAACTATAAATCACCAAGGCTTAATAGCAATCTTGGTCTTGAGGATCATCGTAACCAAGACCAAGACCATAGCAGTCTTGATCTTGGTATTGAAATTATATCAACGTCAAGACCAAGATTTGCTCATCACTGATTGTAATATACAGAAAATGTTAACTTAACATGCTAAAAATGTTAATCAAACATTAAGTATGGTAAAATAATACTTTTCTCATGTTAGACAATCGTTTTGGGCATATGAATTATAACATGCTACAAATGATAGTTTTCCGAATTCGCGAAATATATGGGAGTTCTGTGGAGGCTAGCTACAAGCCACCGGACGGGTTACAGGGTGCGAATAGTGAACGGCCTTTAGATATAGAGGTTCCTAACAAGTAGCGGGTGACCAGCCGGGGTGTAGAAATACGTAGCGTTGGACAGCGCTGCGTCATTGGCACTGACATAGGCGAGTCGATACCGCCTTAAAAGCATCTTGTTCAAATATACCTGGAAATAGTACAGCGTCTGATCCATAGTGGTCGGCTCCCAGGTCAGCGACTGTTTTAGATTGAGCGGCAAAAATTTAAAGTGTATACAGCCATTTTAATTTGCAACTCTTACCGGATCTAGCCCTAAGCTTACTACGTGGGGCATTGCTGAGAAGATTATACTAATGAAACATGGATCAAAAAACGATGGAAAATAACTCTTCAAGTGGTACCCACAAGAATGTGTTAAATCCACCTGCTTTGCAGTTTGAATATTGGATTAAGAAGTGAATAAAATAGGCATACTTAGTAATGATTCTCCTATAATTGGAACAATTATGATGTTGTTTTAACATACTAAATATTGGGCTTAAACTAACATTTTTGTACATTACGTTAATATTATAATTTTTCCCAAATATCTTAATTGACCTTAAAGAGCTATGTCAAGGATGTCGTCAAGAACAGTAAAGAAGAAAGTTAGTTATGGTAAACAGCCCTGCTTGAGTGAAGATAAAGAGATTCAATAAAATTAGTTGGCTGAAATTCTTAGTCCGATTGGTAGAAAATAAGCTGATCTTAAAAGATATGGTTTTGGTGGAGCTAAGAGGAATAGGTAAACAAATTTTATACCTTCATATAAACGAAGCGAACTATGTACATATGGAATGAATAAATACGAGTAGAAGCTAAACTGTTGTTTTTTAGACAAAATCCTTTAGAAATTTTAACGCATAAGTTTGTACAAAGGGATCAAAAATTCGCAGAAGTTAAGTTACGGCAAAAGTATCATATGGATTGTTTTGTACAGATGAAAGCATTATTCTACATTACATGAAATTGAAACCGCAGCATACTTGGATAAAATTAAGGGTCAGCATTTTAGCATACAATACTGGGCAGTTTGCACAAACTAAAACAACAATATGCATAGTATGTACAAGTAAAAATACTACGGCACACATGTAAAGGGTGTTTTTTTTTAGAGGTATTGAACTTCGAATTGAAATAAAATACAAAAAAATAGTTTTAATGTCCATCAATTTGGCTTTATTGGAAGGATATTTTTATGCCATTAATGTTAAAATATGATTTCGGGCATGTGGCCGCCGCAGCTGGCTCGAATAAAGCCAATTCTACAGGTCCAATTTTCAACCACTTTTTCGAGCATATGGGGCCGTATGTCGGCAATAACGCCACGAATGTTGGCTTCCAAGTCCCCTAACGTTTCTGGTTTGTTGGCGTAGACGAGCGACTTCACATATCCCCAAAGAAAATAATCCAATGGTGTCAAATCACACGATCTTGGTGGCCAATTGACAGGTCCATTCCGCGAAATTATGCGCTCATCGAATGTTTCCTTCAATAAATCGATTGTGACGTGCGCTGTGTGGCATGTAGCGCCGTCTTGTTGGAACCACAACTCATCCACATTCATGCCTTCCAATTCGGGAACAAAATAGTCGGTTATCATGGCTCTATACCGGTCTCCATTAACGGTAACTGACTCTCCAGCATTATTTCGGAAGAAGTATGGCCCAATGACTCCACCAGCCCATAGAGCACACCAAACAGTCAGTTTTTGTGGATGTAATGGCGTCTCAAGGGTCTCATGTGGATTCTCTTCACTCCAAATGCGGCAATTTTGCTTGTTGACGTAGCCATTCAACCAAAAATGAGCCTCATCACTGAACAAAATTTTGCGATGAAAATCAGCATCGAGATCAATCTCATTTTCGGCCCATACACCAAAATCACGACGCATTGCATGGTCTCGCGGCTTTAATTCTTGCACAAGCTGGATTTTGTAAGGTCGCAAGCCAAGATCTTTGCGCAAAATCTTCCATAAAGTTAATGGACAAAGCTCCAATTGCTGTGCACGGTGGCGAATCGATTCATTCGGGTCCTCTTCAACATTTTGCTCTACAGCGGCAATTGTTTCTTCGGTGCGCACTGTTCGACGTATCTGCGGATGCGTATTATCACATAGAGTAAACGTAGTGCGAAAACGATCCATGGTTAACCGAATTAATTGCTCTGATGGACGATTATGTCGACCATAAAATGGACGGAGCTTGCGGTAAACTTCGCGAACTGAACCATTATTTTCGAAATAAATTTGCACGATTTGCAAGCGTTGTTCTTTTGTCAACCTGTTTGTGATGAAATGGCAAACCAAACTGAACATAAATGACATTAGAGTTGTCAGATTTGACCACAAAATGCCAGTTTTATCTCTATTCGAAAAACAAACCTCTAAAAAAAACACCCTTTATATAACACCACCCAAGGGAAAAAGAATTGCTTCAAAAACCCTTCTGAAGTGCATCCTTTTCACCAATAAGCGCTTCCGCTCCGTAAGAACAATTCTTTCTTTTTAACATTGCATGTCATAGGATGTAAGCGAGGAAAAGCTTACCGCAGCCTTACCAAAAAAGAATTTTTAAAGCGCTTATTTGTAATGCTGCGGTAAGCGTTTTTTCAATAAAATTAAGAAAAAAAAAAAAGAAAAAAAAACTGGTCGCGCCAGGTTTTGAATCCACGACCCTCCGCGTGCTAGATATTTTTTTCTTACATTTACCAACCCTTTAGACCGCTCCACCAACGCCCGATGATATGAAGAGGTATTTAATTTGTATATTAAGCAAATGTTGTCCTGCAGCATTACGTAGAATCATTGTGCAATCAGTTTCAATTCAAGTAAGCAAAAGTAAATAAAAATGAGAAATTAAAATAGAAAAGTGAAATAAAAAAGGTTGAATAAAAAATATTTTAATAAAAAAAAATAAGGCAAAAACAAATAAAACTAGTAAGGGTGTAAATTTTGGCCTGGCCAAAAAATAAATACCCTACACTGCAGTATTTTGAAAATGTCTGAATCAAATTTGGTTCGAATATCTCAAAAAACGCTTTCAGTAAAGCGTTTTGAAGCTTTTGCTTATATGGGAGGTGCCACGCCCTCTTGTGCGAGTACACCCAGTTTTTTTTCAGAGCTTGCATTCATAGTTTTTAGTGTCAGAGTGAAATTTAGTTGGATTATCTCAAAAAACTTTTTCAGTATATCATTTTGAAATTTTTGCTTATATGGGAGGTGCCACGCCCCCTAGTACGATTTCAACCAATTTTTGCTGAGAGCTTTCATTTATGACTCTTAGTGTCTGAGTCAAAGTTGGTTCGAATATCTCAAAAAACGCTTTCAGTATAGCGTTTTGAAGCTTTTGCTTATATGGGAGGTGCCACGCCCTCTTGTCCGAATTCGCTCAGTTTTTTATCAGAGCTTGCGCTTACAATTCGTAGTACTTATATGTATTGTGGTTGCATTGTCGTGAAAAATACTTCTAAAATTGCATTTTGAATATAATTTTTGTATGGGCGGTAGGCGTGTCCGTTGACCGATTTTGCTCATTTTCAATCTCCCGAGCTAACTTTGACGACGGAAGCAGTGTGCCAAATTTCATTGAATTATCTTGCTCGGTTTTCCCAAAAAGTGTATTTCAACACACAGCCAGCCAGCCAGCCAGCCACCCAGCCAGCCACCCAGCCAGCCAGCCAGCCAGACAGACGGACATGGCTATATCGACTCAGGAGGTGACGCTGATCAAGAATATATATACTTTTCTATACCTGCCACGCCTCCTTCTCTGCGTTACAAACAGAAGGACAAAGTGAATATACCCTGGGTGTAGGGTATAAAAACGGAAAAAAAAATCACCCGGGCTGGGTTCGAACTCACGTTGTTCTTACTGCAGCCTTATATGGAATCATTGTGTAATCAATTTCAATTCGGTTAAACAAAAGTAAATTAATAAGAGAAAGGAAAATAGAAAAGTGAAATAAAAGATGTTGAATAAAAAATATTTAAGGGGGGCTTCTCATGTAACACGTCAAAAAGTAGTTGTTTTTCGGGATTGATTTTCACTCGGAAAATAAAAACACACACAAATAATTTTTTGCATATATTTAAGAACATGTTTGAACTATAAAAAAAGCATTTTTTCAAAAACTAAAATGACAAAATGGCGGACTTATTCAATGTTGCGTGTGGCGACATTTAACAAGTAGGATTTATCGCGGTACATTGTGGAGCCCAAAGTATTTATCTGAAACACAAAGCAAAATTTTTTTATTACTCAGCCGGGTTCCCCTGAGTGCATGAATGTCTGCAACTCCAAAAAATTCGATTCTACAATATTGAAATCACGTCTTGAAAAAAAAGTGCTATTTTTTCGTCATTTTTTTTTCACTAAATGGGGCTAAAAAGTGTATAAAATAACTTTTTTTCCACAATTTCAGACATTCATGCACTCGTTCAATTTATAATCTGCAAAACCCTTTTTGAAATCAAAAATCGGTTAAGTAGTTTTTTCGCAATCCTGTACCGCGATTTTAAAACCATAGTTTTGAGAAAAAACTATTTAAAATTTGAAAAACAAAATCGCATACAAAGTGCGCCCGAGCGCGCTGATTTAATCAATCATATTTTCCATAATATTTAGAGTTGAGTCATGAAACTTTGGGAGTATACTCCCAAGACGATATTCTATCAACCTATGAAAAAAAAAATCGATTTTTACATGAGAAGCCCCCTTAATTAAAAAAAAAAAATTAAGCAAAAAAAAGTAAAAAAAAAAAATCTCCCGGGCTGGGTTCGAACTCACGTTGTTCTTACTGCAGCCTTATAAAAAATCATTGTGATAGTGCTTCTAAATTTCTATGGGGACAAGCACTTTTGAAGTGCTTGGATCAGAAGCGCTAGAAATTTTTCCTCTTGGGCACTGACTTACAATATAACCAAACAAGGCCGTATAGGATACAAATGTTTTTTTAACCTATTAAATACTACTCTGGAACTTTAACCAAAATTTGGATTTCATATGGAATTCTTTTTAATATGTGGAAGAATAAGTTATCATTTTATAAACGAATAAACAAAACAGTGGAGCCTTTTTTTAACTGCCTTAAGCAAAACATATGCGATTGATTTTTATTTTAATGGAAAAGCTGTGTAGAGTGCCGAATGAGAATGTAAATTTGTCTTCAATATGTCGAGTTTCAGGCAAATAAAAACCTACTAAAATAATGACGTTTAGAGTTCCATCAAAAACTCGGCAATCGATAGCCATAGCCCATTAGCTCGCTAATTAGAGCATCATATAGCAACGCAAAAGTCATAGGTTCAATCCCCTGTGGTTACAATTCTTTTTTTCTAATTTCTGATTTTTGCCGAGTTTTGACTAAAAGATAAATGCTAAATAAATCTTTGAGGAACAGCAGGATTTTTGTACTGCTTAGAAATTCTAAATTACATACAAAATGGGTTAAATTTTACGAAATTGGAACAAAAGCATATGGCGCACAAATAAAAATTTAATATTCGTTTGTTGCATTTTAAATGAAATGAACCACCAAATAAATAACTTGAAAGAACAGTTATTTTATATAATATACTGACCAAACCTTAGAAAAAGTAACATAGGTATGTACATACTTTAACATTAGTTAACATGGTACGTATGTATAATGAAATTTACTTCTTTTTTCACAGAAAAAAAAAAAAAGAAAAAACCAAGCACGCGTGTCTTTCATTGTAAAGTGTTACCAGCATGAAAACGTCAAAAGATTTTGTTTAACGTGCAGGACACGTCAAACAGTCAAGTTATTTTAATATGAAACATAATGATTTTCCTGTGTCCTGCTGCTACAACGACAACACCAACAACAACAGCAGTGTGGCACTTAAATGCATTCTCCGGTGACAAAGTAAAAGCAGCCAAAAATATGCTTTGTGTGGAGCGCTTAAAACAGCAGGAGTTGGCACGCAGCCTGTGCTGTCAAAGTATGCAGTTAGTGTTCGCATGTAACACCGTTAAAAAAAATGCACCGCCATTATGTCTTGGCAGCGTAGTGCGCTGCTTTAATGACACTTTTTCGGTAAAAGAAGTGTGTAAGAATTCTTGCCTGATGACAACGTGCTTTCTGATGACATTGCTAAGGAGCTTTGTTTTTTTTTTTTTTTTTTTGTCATGAACTTCCTTTAAGAATATTCTTTTTACATTTAAAGCACAAGGAGTGAGTTCAAAAACTCGCTTACTGGGAGTTTTAAGGGATCACAGATGTATTTTTCTTTACAATGTGGTTAGCAGGGACTAAACTTGAGTGATCTTCTTGATTTCTAAACATAAAAATGTTGCTCTTATTCAAAAATTGGAATACTAAAAATCAATTTCTTTTCTAAATTTCGCTACAAAATTATTAAACTTTTTCATAACATTTTTCGTTCTCTTCATACGTAATTTTGTTTTGGGATCTTCCTTAGTTAATTTTTATTTCCAGCACTTTCGGATCATGTTTAGATTTTTTTATTATAATCTCTGCTGGATAGATTAGAAGCTATCTCAGATGAAAGAAAAGCTCATAGCAAACAGCAATGTTTTTAAAGGAGCCGAATAAAATAGCGTCTGTCCTTCTTCTCCATTTGAAGAACAAAGATTTTATTATTTCATAGTTCTAACGTAAAATTACTAAATGAATTTTCGAAAAATTTTCAAAAAGACTTAAGCAGCTATCGATATAGTACTCCAATAAAAACAATAGATTAAATAAAACATGGAAAAAAGAAGTGATAGTTAGATAGAACTGTTCAAATTTTTGAGTTTACTTTATCAATTTCATGTTCCTATGTTTTAGATTTTTTGAGATATCGCATTTTGTAAGAATGGAATTTTTTTCGTTATAAATATGAAAAATAACTGACCATCCTACAAACTCTTACTTTGTTTAAGAACAAAATTAGCTTTTGGGCTTTGCATCACTGATTTTTTTGGATTTTTTTCGTCTTATAGACCTAGTTGAGACTAGCGTCCATGATTTTTTTAAATTTTTTTTATCAAGCTTTTTCAGAGATATAAATTTTTACATCTTTTAGACCATGAGTAGCTCCAAAAAAAATTTAATACGGTGTTTACAGAATCCAATTATCTTTTGAACGGTTTTTTAAATTTTTTTTGTACGACTCCTCGTTAAAGAGTATTCGCAATTTTAAAAGTAAGATATTTTAATATGAACTTACACGTAGCACTTACATATAAAAACTGTGCACAACTTTTTAAATTGGGTTATCTTCTAAACTATAAGCTACACGAAAACATTTTTTACATCTTTAAATAAGAAATTTTCTGTGTTACAAAATTGTTGAGAAAAATTTTTCTGTAAAAGTTTGCGTTAGCGAGATATTTGCAAAAAACTGATTTTAGCGACCTTTGAACCTGAATAACTTTTTATGCGCACAATGGACTTCAATGGACTTTTTACACATTATTAACCATGCATAAATAAATATAATTCCGGTGAAAAAAATTCATTTGGAATTTTTTCGCACAGCAGCTCTTTTTATACCCTACACCCAGGGTATATTCACTTTGTCCTTCCGTTTGTAACGCAGAGAAGGAGGCGTGGCATATATAGAAAAGTATATATATTCTTGATCAGCGTCACCTCCTGAGTCGATATCGCCATGTCCGTCTGTCTGGCTGGCTGGGTGGCTGGCTGGCTGGCTGGCTGGCTGGCTGTGTGTTGAAATACACTTTTTGGGAAAACTGAGCAAGATAATTCAGTGAAATTTGGTACACTGCCTCCGTCGTCAAAGTTAGCTCGGGGGATTGAAAATGAGCAAAATCGGTCAACAGACACGCCTACCGCCCATACAAAAATTATATTCAAAATGCAATTTTAGGAGTATTTTTCACGACAATGCAACCACAATACACATAAGTACTACAAATTGTAAGCGCAGGCTCTGATAAAAAACTGAGCGAATTCGGACAAGAGGGCGTGGCACCTCCCATACAAGCAAAAGCTTCAAAACGCTATACTGAAAGCGTTTTTTGAGATATTCGAACCAACTTCGACTCAGACACTAAAAATTATAAATGAAAACTCTCAGCAAAAATTGGTTGAAATCGTACAAGGGGGCGTGGCACCTCCCATATAAGCAAAAGTTTCAAAATGCTATACTGAAAAAGTTTTTTGAGATAATCCAACTAAATTTCACTCTGACACTAAAAACTATAAATGCAAGCTCTGAACAAAAACTGGGTGTACTCGGACAAGAGGGCGTGGCACCTCTCATATAAGCAAAATTTTCAAAATACTGCAGTGTAGGGTATTTTTTTTTTGGCCAGGCCAAAATTTACACCCTTACTAGTTTCGTCTTATTTTCCTAGGCTATTGAAAGTTGAAAATTTAAAAAAAAAATCATATAAAAAAATTGTTTGTTTTTTTTTATAAAATTTCCTTAACCCTTTCGAACCGGTTGGGACAATATATCCTAACAAATTTTTTAATAAATACATAACTCGGCTATTTATGTCACTTAAATTGAGTGAATTAATGAAATTTATGCAATTTTTAGTGACCACTGTTTTTTCTTATAACCACTCCAAAGACATTATATCCCAAAAATTCAAATCAAAAACATTTGTTAGGAGTATAGACTGGAAGCGGCTCTGGCGGTGAAAATTTGAATTTAGAGACGATCATAAACTTTACTTTAATTAAGTTTCTAAGATTAACCCATCACAAACATTGTGTACCCCACAGTTTTTTTTTCGGGTCGAAAGGGTTAAGAAAACAAAACTTTCTAAAAAAAATTCATGATTTGGTTGACTGTTGACGGAGTTATGAGCATTTCAAAAAACTACTTAGAAGTTGTTTTTGTAGCTTTGTTAGTTTTTTGAAAATTTACGGCTCGATGAAAATTGAAAAAAATCATAGATGCTAGTCTCAACTAGTACTGTAAGGCAAAAAGTTTCAAAAAAATTGGAGATGCAAAAGCAAAATGCTATCCGGAAAGATATGTAATGCCCCATATACCTATCTCTGTACTTACATACACACAAATGTTTACACATAACAAATACACAAGAAAAAACAAGGAAAAATTAACAATGAAAATCAACAACAATTTTATGCATAGAGTTAAAAATGTGTACTTTTTTGTGCATTTTCAACATAAAATTAAATAATTCATAAGCTAGATATTTCGACAATGCAGCAGTGTTGCCGATGGCACCACATTTAAGCGCAAAAATATGTTGACGGTGTTGTCAACTTTTTTTTCAGCAGCAGCAGCAACGTATAAATTTTGTGTTTTTAGCCAAATGATGATGAATTTTTATGCATCAAATTGCTTGGGGGCATAAATGTGCACTGCGGTATCTAAATTTTAAACTGCGATTTTTTTCTTTTTTTATCTCCAATTTAAAACTCTGTAAATATGAGCAAAATGAAATGCTGCGCTATTATATTACTAAAACAACAACATCAACAAAATTAAAATCTGTGACAAATTCCCTGGCGCATTTTTCAAATTTTACTTACAACCCACAAAAAACAACAACCCTCCCCCCATTAAGTGTGGGAAGAAGCGCCGCACAATGGGAAAACAAGCAACTAAACTGGCAGTGCAGTCCATCAGAGTTTATTAAATGCTTTGTGAATAATTTGAAATAGCTACCAAAACAACAACAACAACAATAGCATAATAGCGAATTGGGTGTGGGGGGAGCGAACCATCCCATTTTCATGCTTTTGGAAAATAAATGACAAAACTTAAAAATAACTTTATTAAGCGCAAAAAAGGGAAAATGGGGGAAAATTATCTCCTCGCCCCATCCCCGACTCTACTCTACACTCAAGCTATGCCGCGTTAACACTTTTTAAGTTTTTCTTTTATCATTGCAGTGTTTTTGTTTCTTTTTTTTTTAACAACAGCAACAAAAACAATGCTCTTTATTTATGGGGTATGGGGATAGAAATATCCCTCTTAGTTTATTCGTTATGGCAGTGAAAAAAAGCGAAACTGATGTGAAACCATTGAGAAAAGAATTCTTGCTATGTGCTTAACGGAGGTTTCTTTTTGGAGAATTGTGTTTTTCTATCGTGTTTCCTTTACTCCATTGACTTAAATGTGTCCTTTTTCTGATTTTGCTTTTTGGGACTTAACTAAACTTAATATGGCTGCAAAGTTTTCCCTATCCACCATCGCCCGCTGTGTCAAGTGGCCGTAGTGGTAATTTTTAAGATTTTGCACAGTGTGGTGGAGATGGTAATTGGGTGGACAAAAAGTAAATAAATCGTTGTTCATTGTTTATTGTTCGTTGTTCAGGGTTCATTGTTCATTGTTAATTGTTCATTGCTCATTGTTCATTGTTCATTGTTCATAGTTCATTGTTCATTGTTCATTGTTCATTGTTCATTGTTCATTGTTCATTGTTCATTGTTCATTGTTCATTGTTCATTGTTCATTGTTCATTGTTCATTGTTCATTGTTCATTGTTCATTGTTCATTGTTCATTGTTCATTGTCCATTGTTCATTGTTCATTGTTCATTGTTCATTGTTCATTGTTCATTGTTCATTGTTCATTGTTAATTGTTTATTGTTCATTGTTCATTGTCCATTGTCCATTGTCCATTGTCCATTGTCCATTGTTCATTGTTCATTGTTCATCGATCATTGTTCATTGTTCATTGTTCATTGTTCATTGTTCATTGTTCATTGTTCATTGTTCATTGTTCATTTTTCATTGTTCATTGTTCATTGTTCATTGTTCATTGTTCATTGTTCATTGTTCATTGTTCATTGTTCATTGTTCATTGTTCATTGTTCATTGTTCATTGTTCATTGTCCATTGTTCATTGTTCATTGTTCATTGTTCATTGTTCATTGTTCATTGTTCATTGTTCATTGTTCATTGTTCATTGTTCATTGTTCATTGTTCATTGTTCATTGTTCATTGTTCATTGTTCATTGTTCATTGTTCATTGTTCATTGTTCATTGTTCATTGTTCATTGTTCATTGTTAATTGTTTATTGTTCATTGTTCATTGTTCATTGTTCATTGTTCATTGTTCATTTTTCATTGTTCATTGTTCATTGTTCATTGTTCATTTTTCATTGTTCATTGTTCATTGTTCATTGTTCATTGTTCATTGTTCATTGTTCATTGTTCATTGTTCATTGTTCATTGTTCATTGTTCATTGTTCATTGTTCATTGTCCATTGTTCATTGTCCATTGTTCATTGTTCATTGTTCATTGTTCATTGTTCATTGTTCATTGTTCATTGTTCATTGTTCATTGTTCATTGTTCATTGTTCATTGTTCATTGTTCATTGTTCATTGTTCATTGTTCATTGTTCATTGTTCATTGTTCATTGTTCATTGTTCATTTTTCATTGTTCATTGTTCATTGTTCATTGTTCATTGTTCATTGTTCATTGTTCATTGTTCATTGTTCATTGTTCATTGTTCATTGTTCATTGTTCATTGTTCATTGTTCATTGTTCATTGTCCATTGTTCATTGTTCATTGTTCATTGTCCATTGTTCATTGTTTATTGTTCATTGTTCATTGTTCATTGTTCATTGTTCATTGTTCATTGTTCATTGTTCATTGTTCATTGTTCATTGTTCATTGTTCATTGTTCATTGTCCATTGTCCATTGTTCATTGTTCATTGTTCATTGTTCATTGTTCATTGTTCATTGTTCATTGTTAATTGTTTATTGTTCATTGTTCATTGTCCATTGTCCATTGTCCATTGTCCATTGTTCATTGTTCATTGTTCATTGATCATTGTTCATTGTTCATTGTTCATTGTTCATTGTTCATTGTTCATTGTTCATTGTTCATTGTTCATTGTTCATTGTTCATTGTTCATTTTTCATTGTTCATTGTTCATTGTTCATTGTTCATTGTTCATTGTTCATTGTTCATTGTTCATTGTTCATTGTTCATTGTTCATTGTTCATTGTTCATTGTTCATTGTTCATTGTTCATTGTCCATTGTTCATTGTTCATTGTTCATTGTTCATTGTTCATTGTTCATTGTTCATTGTTCATTGTTCATTGTTCATTGTTCATTGTTCATTGTTCATTGTTCATTTTTCATTGTTCATTGTTCATTGTTCATTGTTCATTGTTCATTGTTCATTGTTCATTGTTCATTGTTCATTGTTCATTGTTCATTGTTCATTGTTCATTGTTCATTGTTCATTGTTCATTGTTCATTGTTCATTGTTCATTGTCCATTGTTCATTGTTCATTGTTCATTGTTCATTGTTCATTGTCCATTGTTCATTGTTTATTGTTCATTGTTCACTTTCAATGTCAATGTCACTGTCACTGTCATGGACACATTGCTATTCTTGTCATTTTTGTCATTCTTCATATTGTTGTCATCGCTGTCATTCAATCACTGTTATGATTGTCATTGGGATTGTCGCAGGTTGGAGCAGTAGTTGTACTCCATTCGTCCAGTTTCAAAGCACACAATTTTTGAAAAATGTTCTTTCATGTTTGGTAGTAACAAACTTTTGTTCCGCAGGTATAGCTCATGCTCTTCTGTAACACTTTTGCAGATAAAACCTTATAGTGGCAACAAATGCATGTCCCTTGTCACTTATATTGTAAAGCAACCACCTTTGTACGCTTTAGTTTTCCTTAATATGTTCACTAGCCATGATACTTTAACTATTTTAGCCAGGGTTAGCTCTTACTCTCGCTATTGTGTTGTTGTTGTTGTTCACTATCTCGGCCATAACGTTTTGGCAGGTTTAACGTTTAATTTTCTTTTTTTCGAACTTTCTTCTTTGACTACCGAAAGCGAGCAGCCTTGGCACGCCCCCCAAACTTTCTTCATCACTTTCTGCTGCTGTGTGACGACGACTACCTCCCATAAAAGTTGAAAGTTGGACTTTTAAAAGTGTTTTTTATTACGTTGTTAACCGACCGCAACGAAGGAAAAACAATTTAAAGCGTTACAACCAGCCAGCCAGAGCCATTCGGGAGGGTAAGAAATGCCAAGCCAAGCGGTGCGTTTTTACTTGGCTTTTTTTTTTTTTTTTTGGACAACGCTACCACCACCAACCAGGACATGCAAGTGTTACCATGGCCCATACACTCGTAACTTTTTCATGTTGCTTGGTGTTATGTGCTACTGTTATTGTGGTTGTTGTATATGTTACTTGTTGTTGTTGTTGTTGTTGTGCGCTTATAGCTACGCGCCAAAAAGTTTTCTTTTCTTTTTTTGTTTTTTATTTGCTGGTGATTTATAAAGAGTGAAAAATTAACCGATTATTCGTGCAGCTAGAAATAAACAGATTTAAGACGCTTGCATAAATTGCGGGTAATGGAGAAACTTTCTTCTGGTTGTTGTTGGTGGGGGTAGTGGGGCTTTGTTTCTCCTTTTTTTGTTTTGGGGATTTTAGTGACGTAAATAAATTGTCAACTTTTTGTTGAAAGTTAGTTGTGTGATTAAGTCGTGGTTAAGTTAACTTACGTTAAGGTTAAACTTCTTGTTTTATATTTATTTTTAATACAGTTTTATTGGAGTTTTTGTATAGTTAAGGGCGTGGTTGACTTCAATTTGAGTATAAATTATGTCATATTGTTAACAAAATGTTGGCAAGTAGAGAAAAGCTTAATAGCTTGATAGCTTAAGAAACCTAAAGCATTCAAAGTGTGTTTTTTGGAAGAATAAACCACGGCTAACAGCTCTTTCATCTAAGACGTAAATGTTGGCTTCTCAGAAGACGAAATAAACTATTGCTCCAATGAGGTAAGTTTCACGATATATGGGATATCAGGGAAACAGATTTTTTGTTTTTGTTTTGGAAAACACATGCTCTGCAAACAGTTTTCAGATACACATATATGTATACGAAAATGTAAACATTTATGAAATATATACCCCCTATTCAAGTAATACTAAGGGCCGTTTTCAAAATATTCCGTTAAGATTTAACTTCCAGATAAATTAAAATTTTGTAAAAAATTTAATGTCGAAGTGCCAGTTAAAGTTTCAGTTAAGTCTTAACAGAACATTGTGAAATCGGCCCTAAGTCAGTTTTTTGAGATATTAAAAAAGTTAAAAAAACTAAGTTTTTGTTTATGATAAAAAAAAAACACCTTTTAACAGAGTTTTGGATCAAATGGTCCTATCAATCTAAGCGTTATGATATTTTGGACCAGAAGTTCTACCCAAAATAACTCAAAACTGACATAGTGTTTGTACTTGAATAGAACCGATATCACTGCAGGACCATGGACTATTCCAAGACTAGTTTGCAAACTGTTCCATGGGAGAAACCAACTACATAGTCCAAATACTGGTGCCATCACATATAAAGTTTTATTTCCGTCTTACATTGTTTTTCATGGGGCGTAACCAATTGTCTCCTTATACATTACATTCGGACCATTAAAAGTAAATTTTTATACCCTACACCCAGGGTATATTCACTTTGTCCTTCCGTTTGTAACGCAGAGAAGGAGGCGTGGCAGATATAGAAAAGTATATATATTCTTGGTCAGTGCCACCTCCTGAGTCGATATAGCCATGTCAGTCTGTCTGGCTGGCTGGCTGGCTGTGTGTTGAAATTTACTTTTTGGGGAAACTGAGCAAGATAATTCAATGAAATTTAGTATACTGCCTCCGTCGTTAAAGACATCTCGGGGAATTGAAAATGAGTGAAATCGGTCAATGGACACGCCTGCCGCCCATACAAAAAATGTATTCAAAATGCAATTTTAGGAGTATTTTTCACGATAATGCAACCAAAATACGCAAAAATACTAAGAATTGTAAGCGCAAGCTCTGCAAAAAAACTGAACGAATTCGGACAAGGGGGCGTGGCACCTCCCATATAAGCAAAAGCTTCAAAACGCTATACTGAAAGCGTTTTTTGACATATTCGAACCAAATTCGACTCAGATACTAAAAATCATAAATAAAAGCTCTCATCAAAAATTGGGTGAAATCGGACAAGGGGGCGTGGCACCTCCCATATAAGCAAAAGTTTCAAAATGCTATACTGAAAAAGTTTTTTGAGATAATCCAACCAAACTTCACTCAAATACGAAAGATATAAAAGCACGCTCTAAGCTGAAACTAGACAAACTCGGACAAGAGGGCGTGGCACCTCCTATATAAGCAAAAGCTTCAAAACGCTATACTGAAAACGTTTTTCACTCAGACACTAAAACCTATAAATCCAAACTCTGGACAAGAACTGGGTGAACTCGGACAAGAGAGCGTAGCACCTCCCATACTGCAGTGAAGGGTATTAAATGTTTGGCCAGGCCAAATTTTACACCCTTACTAGCTTTTAAATTAATTTGTAAATTTCAAAAAATTTAGTTTAATATACAAATTTTACACAAAAACGTCGAAAGGATTCATAGACTAATGTGCTAAAGAAATTGTAATATATTGTTGAGCATTGTGTTCCGGGTTCGAATCTCGGTGTGGATGAACTTTTTTTATTAATTTTTTTATTATTTTATGCCTCGATATGTTGGAGGAGTGGAGTGTATCACTGACCATGCCTCTCCGTCACTGGTCTTGGGTCTCCATCAGTCCATCGTGGAGTACACCACATATCCATTGGTTGTTACTTGTTAAAAAAAGTCGTAAATTGCGGGATATTGGAAATAAACGCAGATCACGTCTTACCTATACGGCGACCACCCAGAGAAAGAAAGTATCTCCGACAGGAAATGCCTCCATTGCCTTAATTAAATGACGGCAGCCCGCCCCCTTGCATGTGTTTCTAAAGTATTATTCGTTGGGGTGCGTTTGGAATTCTCTGCTGGCGCGATATTCAGTTGGTTGTAAACTTGGTAGGCCGATAGTTTGATTATCAGTGTTTTATTCGCATCTTCGCTTAGTGATAGGAACTATTGTTGATGTCTCCAGATTAAGCTGACCGAAGGTGAAATACTTATGCCTAATCATGGAAATGAGGATTAAATCTGTGAATACCAACGAGTTTTCCATGTGTTTGACCGATGTCGCTTAACTGTTGGATATTCGTTGCATGTTCGCTTGGTTGGATGGTTGATTGTTTGGCTGGTTGGTGAGCTGTTTGTTTGACTGTTAGGCAACCGTTGCATGTTTAATTGGTTGGTTGGTTGATTGTTTGTTTGGTTAGTTGGATGATTAGTTCTTTGGTTGGCTGTTGGATTTAAATCGCATGCTTATGTCGCAGTGTGTGGGCAAATAAGCGTGTGTGATTTGTATTATCACAAACCTGAAGACAATTTCTCTCATAGTTGGCAAAGTAATATGTTAGTTTAATATGACTCCAATTGAAACTGAATCCTAATTTTTAAGGGCAATCAGGAGAGTCTGCAGTTGCAAGAAGTCAAAATATGATGATTTATTTGGACAAACTTGATCATATTGCTTATATGTACTTACATTACGAAACTGAATCTACTTATAATATAAATCACACTTTTTAATACAAATGCTTTAAGTAAATCTTTTACCTTTTGTTTATATTTTAGCACTTTTCAGACATCACCAACATACCAAACAGTAAATGGAAAATCACTCCCAGACACCTAAATATACATATCAATTTATGCTAGTAGGAAAATTTAAACATCAAAGAATCAGAGTTCTAGCTTTCATATATGAACTTTTGAATAATTGTATTCTATACAATGTAAAGTACAGGCAACCACATCTGATTTTGTTAAACATGCACCGATTTTAATCGGAAAAGCCTTATTTTTGCTCGTAATTGAATTAAGAAAAAAAAACCAAAACTTAAGATTTATGCGGTTTTTGAAAAAAAGATCGAAAAACAGTTATAAGCATTCTACAATGACATAATGAAAGCATGAGAATCCGCATACGATTTAGCTATAAATGTTGTTGTAAATCTCGTGTTTTACCATATAAAAATAAATCTAGTTCTGATAAATCTTTTGATAAATCTCATAAGGGCAACCGATTTTTGCTATTTTAGAACAAGTGGCACCCCTTAACTTTGACAATTGTTAATAAATGTCTTTGGTAACAAAAGCAAATGGAAGAACGAGTGTGTATGGATTATTTCGGCATACAAATTTTTCCTATTGGGTATGTCAATTTAATGCACGCAGCAGACAAGCACGTAGTAAAAATTCCAACGCATGAAATTTTTGCAAAGCTAACAATTTATTTATGTTCCACAATTTTGTTTTTTTGTTTTATTTCGTAGACGTTTCCATTTCTTTTCTTTTACTTTTTCTTATCACCTACGCGAGCATAAAAGCAATTTTCTACACTTTCAATTTCATCCTTTGTCTATCTATCTTTTAATGCAAGATTCATCGACTGCTATGGCAGCAGAAGGGGTGTGGTCATCCCCTTTGCATTACCAAGCAAAAATACGGTATTACCAGCAGTGATATCTTGCTTAGCACATGCTGACAAATGTCTCAGCAATGGCTGAATGGCTGTGTGTCGACGACGACATCTATTCCCTGAGAAACAATTTTAAGGTAAGGTTTTTTTTTAAGAATTTTTCGGTTTTGTGGAAGGAAGTTGAGAATTTCCGGCGACGTTTTCTTCTTGGAATGCAAGCAAGAAAAAAATTTAAGAGACACAAAATGAAAGATGTTTACGTTTAGATAAGAAATAGAATATTTTTATTTGTTTCTGCTTTTTATTGTTGTTGCAACATTTTTTTTTTTTTTTATTGATTGTTTTTTGTCTTCATTATCTTTACTAGAGTGGTGTTGAAAATATACAAGTATGTATATCGATATATCATAAAAACATTCCCATCGCTTCCCTGATTTGAAATAAAATTAAAATAGCCCAAAGTTACTACCAATAAGGAACATTATGGCAAAACTCTATTCAAATGTTCATTTCGACTAGATTACTCCAAATGCTTAACATAATAGCGACATAACCTCCTAGTTCTTATGTGTTTGGTCGCTCTGTAAACAAAATCGACCCGAAATTTTAAGACAATTTAAAAGTTAAAAAAAGTTTTATTCCTTTTTCTAAGGGTAGGTATATATCAATATGGGCTGCTGAACTTCTAGGGCTCGAGTTTACGGAATGTTTTTGTAATCATTTCAGTATTATAGAAATGCTTCTCTTAGCTATTCACATTTGCAACAGCCCTAATGGAAAAAACAAAAATTTGTAGAGTCCATTTCTGGTCTTTATATATGTATTAATGAAGTAATTTCAGGTTCACTATAGCAGACAAATTGATATACATCAGGACTCGCTCCTAAGTTAATGAGCCTATAGAAAATTTTTAAAGTCCAAAAAAACTGTCGAATATCAATACCTCTTGAAGTACACCAGGTAGAATTCTCCAAATTACACTATTTTAATCCACAAGCGTGCAGAAAATGTTCTGCATTAAGTATTAAGTACGAACTAAGGAACTAAAGTATGCAAAGAAATAATAATTGCAAGAACCTTGAGGTTCAACAAGTATCTCCAATCGAGTGTCTTAAGAAATAAATAAATACCTAATAATAAAAACAAAAGTGAATAAAAATATCAGCATTTTAAAGAGTTGCAATTCAATGCTTAAATTCGTCAAATTTCAGATATGCATTAGAGGACGGCACAAGACGTCTTATTGGAGTTGTAAGACATTTGTATCCAAGATACGTTACGTCTTGAACCCGATTCGTATTTATCAAATACTTTAGTTTGTGTCGTTTGCGAAAGTCTTGGTAAATAGTAGATTCTTGGATATGAAAGAAAAAAAAAAACAAATACATCACTGACATGTCTTGTTTGATTTACTTCAGTTCAGTTCATTGCATTGCATATAGTGTAGTTGTAGTTTACTTGGAAAAATGCTACTTTAGTGACAAAAGTAGTTACCATATCATAAATTTTGCAGTAGTTTTCCTACTCTCACGTTTTACACTGATTTGAAGTATTTGTTTGTATGAAATACAGTACATTAAGGATATCTAAGATATAAAGACTATTTGGGGATATGGATAATATTCTCATCCCAAAATCGATTTTTTTACGCTTTTCAATTACGCGGTTGGAAAAACGAAAAATGTAGGGGAGATGTGTGTACCTTGGTCCGCTTTTTAGTTTTTTCAGTGTGCTGGATTTTCCAAAAAAGTTTCTTTAGTTTTTTGATTAAGTTATATTTCTACAATGCTTGCAGCATCAAATGACGTGACAATGATATTTCTATGTCTAACCATTGGGTAGAAATATTACTTTTTCCGTTGCAATCTCAAACGGTCCAAGGTACACCATACAAGTGTACCTTGGACTATTAAAAATAAAAGAGAATACATTGTATTTTGGTAATAAATTATGAAAGAACCATTTATTATGTAATCAAAAGTAACATTTTTTTCAATAAAAAAAAAAAATTAATCATAAACAAAAATTATAACACAAAAAAGTGCATTTAGTAAAAACAATTAATTAAACAAAAATAGTTGCAAATAAATACATTAATCGCGTAAATAATAATAATAATATTATATTGAGAGGCGATTATGGTTTCCTGGTTGCCCGTCGAAAAATGCTCGCTGGTCAATAAGCTAGGTCCAAGGTACACACAGACAGCATGTTTTAAAAACTGTCAACACCCATAACACATGTTAATGAAAATACATCTAAAACACACTAAAAGCTTAAAACAATAACTAAACTTCCTTCCTGATGTTGTAAAACTGAAATATTTCAAGTAAGTTCCTCACAAATGGTTTCGTAGCTTACACCAAAAACAAATTTTTACACACAAAAAACACTTTTTCCGTCGCTTTTTATACACGCGTACAGCTTGACGGTCTGAAGTCTATTTATATGAGTCACCGGCATGAGTGGAAAATTTCATAGAAGAACATTATCGTACACGTGCCACTGTTGAGTGGCAACCGGCACTCGGACCGAGGTACACTCGGACCAAGGTACACACATCTCCCCTATATGAAGCACTCCATGCCCAGTGTACCAGGTTTAAATTTTTTTTTCTCCGATTTTGCTCAAATTTGGCAATATGGTAGATCCTGTGTGCAAGAACAACAATCCGGGATTTGGTCCTAGTACCATTTGTTGATAATATAGGGGAACTGATGCTATTGTGGTATAGCTAATGTTTCGGTGAAATTTTAAAGGGAACTGTTAGATCAATTTCAGCCAAATTGTTTTATGTTAATCATTGAAGTATTAGCTACAGAATATATTTCAATAAAATGTGTGCAATTTCATTAAAAAAGTTATGGAGCAAAATCTGAAAGAAGTCAAAAAAGCTGTTTTCAAAAAGTTGGGAGGTAATGTGGTATATATGGTGGCATAATGTGGTATATACACTGATCAGTAGTTGTTAAGTGGACTGGTAATGTGGTACATATAAGCAGGGCCCTGCTTATATGTAATGTGGTATACTTAACCATACAACCAAATATAAAGTTTGAAAGGTATGAAATAAGTTCATAATAACATTTACATTGGTTTTCAAACTCATAGTTTTTATAAAAAAATAAACAGCAATCAAATAATGTTAAGAATAACAAGAAATATTCATATACCACATTAGCAAACCCTGACTATACCACACTGCCCAATTTTTAGAAATTACAAAATTCTAAAAATAAAATGGGAAACTTTGTGAATTTACACAGTTAAACACTTATTTCGCAATACGTAGCCTAACCTTTATTGAATATAACTAAAACTTCACCATAAAGCGACTTTTTCTTTCTTAACAAAATTTTTTTGCAAATAATCCGGAAAAAAAAATCAACCACACGCGACTTAAGTTTCGTTCAACTGACATCGGAAAAATTTTGTTTGGTGCATGACAGCAACACATCCCTGGTTTCTCATGTTTTCTGATAGGATAAAAGCAGTGACGTTCGCAGGTTCTTTAACAATTCGGAGATATGTGACCATACCACATTGAAAAACTATACCACAATAGCATCAGTTCCCCTACAGGGTGTTGAAGTTGGCGTTTTTAGTCATTTTCATGAAAAGGGTGTTTTTTCAAAAATTTATAGCTTACACTTATTTGATTGGGCGATTTTAAGGATTTTTTGCTTAGCACACGTTTTACGTAAGATGCTTTCCTCTCAAGTAAAAAAAGATTTTGTTCTGCCACGGGCGTTCAAAAGCCAAAAACTCCCATGTAGCGTCCGAATCCCGTCTTGAGTCATACACCATTTTAAAGCTTATAAATTATGCGTTATTTTAAAGTACTTTTAAAAAAATCGAAGGGGGCTTTTTTTAAAAAAAATTTTTAAATGTAAAAAATTTTGGTGAAAAAACATTTTTTTCACCAAGAAATATTTTTTTATAAAAAGAACATTTCAAAATAAATGGGACCATTAACTTAGATATATCAATTTACAAACTTTAGTGTAAGCTATAAATTTTTGAAAAAACACCCTTTTCATGAAAATGAGTAAAAACGCCATCTTCAACACCCTGTATTTTGACAAGAAATGGTATTAGGACCAAATCCTCCCGGATTGTTGTGCTTGCACACCGGATCTACCATATTGCCAAATCTGATCGAAATCCACGCATTCCTTGGATAATTTAAAGCATTTATTGCCTCAGACCGCGTAATTAAAGAACGTAAAAAAATCGATTTTGGGACGTGAATATTATCATACCCCAAAAAAAATTATAATTTTTAAGCGCCAATATTTTTTTCAGAATATAGTCTTTATTTCTTAAATATCCTTGGATATCCATTTTGTAATGAAAAAAAATGTTGTGACCAAAAAAAAAATGTTTTTTTAGCCAAAATGGGCCTTCAGTAGAATCAAAAGTCCTCCATTGGTGTTTCTCGGAATGAAAGGAAAATGATGCAGATATCGGTTTTAAGAGTCCTTCTGACTTCTGAGTCGGTTTCGGGATGAATCTAAATTTCGATCCTATCTAATGTACAATACATATATACACATGGGAATATTCGAAAATAATCTCCTCTCAATGACCCAGGTTTTAAGAAAAATGTTTTTTCATGTTCAATAACCAAATGTGGTGGAATATATTTCAAGACGTATAAAATGAAATTCCCAAAAGGTGAACAAAACAATTTCGACCCGAGTGGATGTCAGGAGGTCGTTTTATCTAACAATTTTGGGAAAATCGAGATTTCCTATAATATACGGGAGAGCACATATTTCAGAAGTAGTAGATATGTTACGGGGCACCTTTCCAAATATTCTGGAGTAAAATTCATATAAATCGTATGTGGGTCGATGCGACAGAATGGGTTAAAATGTCTAAATCGCTCATTACGGCCACATAACAGGTCCAAAAAAAAAAAAAAAAAAAAAATTCAAGCAAGTTTCATGATGAAATATAAATCGATTTTGTTTACGATTCTTTTAATTTAAGCGCCCCTTGTTGAGTAAAAAACGAAAACGCAAAGTTTGGGGAAAAAATGAGATTATTGGGGATGTATGACCGATCACGCCATAGCGACACATAAGGCAAGATAGCGGGATATCTAACAAATATTCCGGAGTAAAATTCATAAAAATCGTATGTAGGACTTGGGGACAGAATGGATTAAAAAGTCTAAGTCGCTCTTTACGCCCACATAACAGGTCCTAAAATTCTGATAAAATTCAAGCAAATTCCTTGACAAAATATAAATCGTTTTTGTTTATGTTTTTTTAATTTAAGCCACCCATGTCGAGTAAAAAACGAAAAACGCTGAGTTTTAGGTAAAAAACTTGATTTATGGAAAAAAAAAATTTCTTAAAACCTGGGTCATATAAGAGGAGATTAATTTCGTATATGCCCATGTATACATATTTCAATATAACTTTTGCAGGCTTCTACATAATATGTATCGATGCATACATTTTTTTCGCCATTTCCACTAAGGTGTCACTGACAGCGTTTCCTTTTCACTTTATCCTTTTTAATACGGACTTTATTTAACATTGCATTAGATAAACGAGCTAAGATAGCATGCAACAAGATACAAATCTCCGTTTATGCATAATATTTATTATTTTTCTTTATTTTTCCAGACTTAATTTCTTTTTCAATATCTAAGGAATTGGTCAAGAAATTGTTATTATGTTTATTGTTATTGTTGTTATTTTCTTATCATTTTATTGCTTTATGCTAAGAATTTCTTAGAAATGAGCGGGCTGGCAATTTTCCCTGAAGGGGGCAGCTGGTCGTTAAAATATTTTTTTTTTTTATTGTGAGCGCTTATTATTTGTTTTCCTTTTGGACACAATTTTCTTTGCTGTTTATTGTTTTTGTTTTTTTATTTTTTTATTTTTTTGTCTCATTCTGCCGATCATCATAATTTCATAAATTGCTTAATTAAATAAATTTATGTTTTTATTTTCATCATGGGCGTTTCGTTTCGCTGTGCGGCAGTGTTGCAGTTTATTTTTATTTTTGCCCTGTTTTTATGTGTCACTAGGGAGACATTTTTATGGTTAGCAAAAGCAAATATTCTGTGACTTATTTGCAATAATTTTATGGCTACAGTTTTTATGGGCATGAGTTTGTAGATATATACCTATAGATATCAGTAAAAAGAACTAAAATTAAATTGTTGCCACTGGAAAGAAAAGGGATTTTCGACGGACTATAGATTAATCATGCTATTTCTTATTTTCTACATAGACACATGACCATATCTCACGTATCCAAACGAACATACACCGCACCTACGAAATTTTGCTTCCAACATTTGTAATGCATTACATTCATGTAAAGCTCGTATGAATGAATAATGATGTACAATTTACGTAAAACATCACTCAGAAAATTATTCATGCATAAAGCAGACAGAGAGACGGGGTAGATACTACGCATTTTGGGTGGTTGTGGGTTGGGGAACGCTGTAAGCCGCTGTTGACGTAGCGCCATCAGTGATTCGCATGAATTGTTTGCTTTTGCTTTCTTATCACCAGGCCAACGATATGACGGAAGGAGAATCATTTTTCTTCTTTTTTGGTTCGAGATATGACATTCAATTAACATTTAAATAAAATAAAAGAAAAGAGATCAAAGTAAAAGGGCCCCTTTGCTATACGTAGAAAAACGCGAATTTGGTTTATTAAAATTTGATAAAATCTCAAATTACTTAGAGAATCAATAAAATTGTTAAAACTCCTTAATTGGAAAAATATTTTGGTACCCTGTTCATCTATCATTTCTTGAAATATTTACTTTAGCCCAAAGTTGGATTGAATTAAATAATTACAGTAATGCACTAAATTTTTAACTCATTGAGATTCTTATTTCCACAAATAAAATTTTTCCAATACGACTTAATGAACTATAAGAAAGTGATAAATTTATTTCATTCAGTAAGTTCTTCAATGAAAATTTTCATAAAAGTTTCTTTAAATTTAATGGAACAAATTTACACTTTCAATAAGTTTAATGTAGCTTTTAATGAATCTTGTAAAGAAAATTTTCACTAGTTTCATTAAATTCAATAAAAGAGAAAATTTATTCCAATGGTTACCAGAAAATTACCAAAATTTTAGAGCCCTAAAACGAGTGATATGGAAAATAAAATGCTTCTGGACCAATTATTTTGAACGTGCTTCAAATAGTGTTTGAAAAGGAGAATAATGTTGCATAAGCGTATTTGTTAGAAAAAATTGTTTTGTGGCATTTTTTGTAAGTTTTTCGAGCGTGTGTTCATATAGCAACGCTATGCAGGATACGGCACTGGCTTACGGCAGTATGTTTTTGATAAAAATACTTACCAACGAACGAAAGCAGCAATAACCATTTTTGGTGTATTTTTTTAAACTAAATCCGAATCCGAAATGATATCGTAACAACTCAAATTGAGTTTTGAAGGGAAAACTTGTACTTTTATATACCATATTACATTAGTGCTAAGACTTGCGCTGTGTTATTATACAACCTGAAATATAGAACCCTATTTTTGATAAATTTTAATTAAGATATCTCAAAAGCCAGACGTGGCAGAACAATTCTAAAGCCAGATTCGGATTCAGGATTGAAAGCTACATATATCGAAAACAACTATTAAAGTTTTAAGCTTTTGACCTTTTTTTGGTAAAACCTTACCAGTCCTCTATCCTATCTGGTGTGTCTATCTGTGTATATGGCAGCAGGACATTCTGAGAATACAGGATCTGAAAACTAATAATGCTTTGTTGAGTATGCCTCTAAAAATCTTCTTAAAATTCGAAAAAAAAATTACGTAGGGTGATTCGGGTTAATACACATACATATGTATTAGTGTGTATTGAAATATATGGGCGAGTTTTAAAACCCAATTCCACACTCAAATTATGAAAGAAGAAAGATAAACAACTCAGGAAATATAAATTTTTTGACTTTAAAATAAATTCCTAGCTGGCCAAATGGCCATTGTTTATAAAAACCGAGTGATTTTGCACTGGAGCCTATCTAACGGTAAATTTTTTTCCAAAAAAACCCTATGGATATCGATTCGTGGTCTAAAATAACTTATGTGTGCAAATTTTCAGAGAGATCGTATGACGTGCAGGAGCGTCAGCAAAGGAATAAGAAACGATTATCTTCAATGAAACGAATACTTTTTGTACTGGAGCCTATCTAACGGCAGATTTTTTTCCAAAAAACACTACAGATCTCAGTTCGTAGTCGAAAAAAACTTATGTATGCAATTTTTCAGAGAGATTGTATGACGTGCAAGAGCGTCAGCAAAGAAAAAAAGCACTTATTTTCGATCAAACGTTTAGTTTTTGTACTAGAGTCCATCTAACGATTCGTTTTTTTCAAAAAAAACTTGTGGTACTTGATTTGTCATAAAAAATAAACTATGCACCCAAATTTTAAGATTGGTGGAACGACGTGTGGGAGTGTCAGCGAAAGATTAAAAAATGGTATACAGCCATTTCATGCCTATCGTAACAAGATCTGCCACACCCCTTCCGATTTCGCTAAAATTCGGTACATGGTAATCTTATTGCAGCACGGCGTATTTCATTTTTAAAATCTTTCGAAGAATTTAAAATCATGTAAATTACAAAAAAACCTACATTATACGAAATATTGCATGTACTGAAATGTTCAAAAAATCATTACTCCTATGTCATTAATGGTACTATCCAAATTTTAGATTCATTTGAAAGGTAATTTTGTCTTCTTTTCTATAAAATTGTTTTGGAGGGTCGAAAGTAGGTACTATAGCGTTTTCAGTAGTTTAGTACTAAAATAGTAGTAAATTTAGTAATTTTTACCAAACACAAAACACTTTTACTTGTGCGCATAGAATGATTCAATCCCTTTCTAAAAATGATCCAAACATAAAAATGAAATAAGAAATGTTCCAGCTATAGGCCATTTTCTGATCGGACCTTTTTTTAAATTTTCAAAAAATCATAACTTCTTAGCCTCGAGACATACCAATTTTCTCTCTTTTTTGACTGAAAGATTTTTTTTTTTTTCTTTCCAAAAAAAATATTTTGTAAGGTAACAAAAGTGTACTCGGGCACGTTTTTTGTAGCTTAGTACTAAAATAGTAATAAATGTAGTACTTTTCATCAACTACAAAAAATTTTATTTTCAACTTATAGCATGATTCAATGCCTTTCCAAAAAAGGTCTAAACATGAAAATCAGTTAAGAAATGGCCAAGTTATTGGTAATTATTTGAGGAGAGTTTGTTACATTTTACATATTTTTCGACTTTTTGCACCCCTCCACAAGCCACAAAAAAAATCGCCAAATTTTTTTTTTGCCATTTTTCAAAGTTTAAGCATGAAACGAAACCATGTACCAAATTTCAGCGATATCGGAAGAGGTGTGGCAGATCTTGTTACGATAGGCATGAAATGGCTGTATACCATTTTTTAATCCTTCGCTGACACTCCCACACGTCGTTCCATCAATCTTAAAATTTGGGTGCATAGTTTATTTTTTATGACGAATCAAGTACCACAAGTTTTTTTTTGAAAAAAATGAATCGTTAGATAGACTCTAGTACAAAAACTAAAGTTTGATTGAAAATAAGTGCTTTTTTTTCTTTGCTGACGCTCTTGCACGTCATACAATCTCTCTGAAAAATTGCATACATAAGTTTTTTTCGACTACGAACTGAGATCTGTAGTGTTTTTTGGAAAAAAATCTGCCGTTAGATAGGCTCCAGTACAAAAAGTATTCTTTTCATTGAAGATAATCGTTTCTTATTCCTCTGCTGATACTCCTGCACGTCATACGATCTCTCTGAAAATTTTCACACATAAATTGTTTTAGACCACATATTGAGATCTATGGTGTTTTTTGGAAAAAAATTTACCGTTAGATAGGCTCCAGTGCAAAATCACTCGGTTTTTATAAACAATGGCCATTTGGCCAGCTAGGAATTTATTTTAAAGTCAAAAAATTTATATTCCCTGAATTTTTTATCTCTCTTTCATAATTTGAGTGTGGAATTGGTTGTTCGTTTTTCGATACACACTATTATGTATATAAAATATATACTTCGAAAAACACCGTTTTTTTCACATCAATGTACAATTTTTTAATATTGTACTTTTGGGTCAAGTATACTGATCGTTACGCATACAATATGTTCTCAGTCAATAAGTGTGAAAGGTTTCATTTAACCTAATCACAGTAGAGGTCAAGAACAATACTGATTCGCAATGGAATTTATTGGGATTGCATGATCTATAAAATGCATAAAAAAATAATTTCGAGTTCAACGTTTCGGAGATATTTTTCAAAAACTGTTTTTTTTTTAATTTTTAGGATTTTCAAAAAATATCTCCTAAACTATAAATTGTATAAAAATAAAAGGGTGCAGTTTGTAGTATTTTTACTGTTTACCTACGATTCACCATTAACGAGTTATCGCTATTAACAAGTCAACACACGACTAAGAACACTTATACGCCATATGCACACTAGATAGTATCGACCCCCATACAAAAAAAAAAAAAAGACCGCCCCAGTTTGAAGGCTAACATTGGAAGAATTATAAAGAAAAACACATTTTTTTTTTCGGCCTCTAAATTCGATGCATTTTTGTTTTTTTCTTATATCTCCGCAACGTCCGATCAACAAGTATAGTATAACATTGTAAATGTCTCAACATGTGATACTATCTAATGCACACTTCATTAGTTATTGTCATATTTTAAAGAAGAGTATATACTTAAATATAAGTTGTACGAAAACAGTTCTTATGGTTTTTATAGAAATATTGTCTACCAACGTTTTTCTCCAGAAGTAACCATTATCGAGATATTTGCAAAAACTGATTTTTGACCTTGAATAATTTTTTAACTCATGTAGAGCTTATGAGGTCTTATGATTTTTTATTTGTAATGATATAACCAAGAACTATTGTGTTTTTTATTGGATCACAATACAGAGGGAGAACTCTTAAAAAGAGAGTTGTATTAGATATTCAAAGAATGTATTTCTTGACAGTTCATTCCAGAATTTATCATAGATAAATTGAAAATTGTCAGGATAGGGCTATTCTTAGAATAAATAATAATAATTGGCTTAAATCAATTCAATATAAGTATTATGTTTTATGTTGCTTCCTGAGAGTAAATAAGAAACAAAGTTTTTGTAATTTGTACCTAAAGCATCTCCAACAAAGCTTATAATTCGACCTAATTATCTATTGCAATTTTAAGAAACAAGAATTTTCTAAAACAATCAAAGAAGGTAAGCCAAAAAAAAGTATACACCAAATGATCTTGTCCGGATTCGTAATGTAATGTGAAAATATCTGGCAGTTTCAAAACAATCACCGATTAAAAACTATTTTTTGCGTTTATATAATATTAGACTTAGGACAATTGAATCGGTCATTTTTAAAAGGGGATATGTGTCGCTCGGTAGAAAATTATTCTTTTGCTTTTTTGCCACTGCGGCGATGGCACTGGTTGGTTTATCTATTTTCCAAGTACTCAGATTACTGCTTACTATTATTGTTAGCTAACTTCCATCACTACAATCGCACTAAAATAAGGTTTACCAAACTTACGAGGGTTTTTCTTAAATTTGCCATAAGATTTAATTTCTTCACATATCCCCTTTTAAAAATGACAGATTCAATTGGAGTCTTCGGAAAAAAATCTTAGCTTTTGGCCATGTGGAGTACTTAAAAGATACATGGAACCAAAAAAAACTAGTAAGGGTGGTATCTTTGACCTGGCCAAAAATTAAATAACCTACACTACATTTCAAGTGTATTATTAAACACTTATAGCCTTATCATGTATGACGAACGAATAAAGTGACTGATTTTCACTCATTAATATCAAATTATTAAAACTTTTTATTAAGAACTTACTATGACCCAAGCGTTTATTTTAGTTCAAAGAATAAGGTTTGTAGGCATAAATTTCAAATCATCTGTTAACTTGGAGGATATAAGCATTTGAAAATCAGTAAAACGATTCGTTCGTCATACATGATAATGCTATTAGTTGATAAATACTATGCGATATTTTTGTACATATAAGAATTTATTTAAATAAAATGTTTTATTCTCCCGGTACTCCTAGGAGAATATAAAAAAAAATCGGTTACGATAAAGGAGAGTTGTTTTCTGGGGAATTGTTGATGTTCGCCCTGAGATATTGTTGGAAATTTGGATTCGTTATCCCAAATAACGCTTTCAGCAAAGCATTTTGAAGCTTTTGCTTGTAAGGGAGATGCCACGCCCTCTTGTCCGAATTCACCTAGTTTTTTATCAGAGCTTGCATTTACTGTTCTTAGTGTTTTGGTTAAATGTGGTTGCATTATTTCAAATAACGTTTCAATTTAACATTTTGAACCTATAGCTTATATGGGTGGTGCCACGCCCCCTATTCGAATTCGCTAAGTTTTTGCTCAGAGCTTGTATTTACTATCCATAGTAATTATGTGTATTTTGCTTGCGCTATCGCAAATAATGTTCCTAATATTGCGTTTTTAACATATGCTTTGTATGGGCGGTATGCGTGTCCGTAAACCGAATTTGCTCATTTTCAATCCCACAAGCTAACTTTAACGACGAAGGCAGTCTACTAAATTTCATTGAACTATCTTGCTCAGTTTTCCCAAAAAACGTATTTCCACACACAGCCAGCCAGCCAGACAGACAGACGGACATGGCTATATCGACTCAGGAGGTGACGCTGATCAAGAATATATACTTTTCTATATCTGCCACGCCTCCTGGGTGAAGGACAAAGTGAATATACCCTGGGTGTAGGGTATTAAAATTTGAAGCTCAGTACCAACTTTTCTGGATATGTTTCCTCTAGATATGCTCAGCGCAGCAGGTACATTCTAAAACTATTTGCTGGAAATTATCAAAAGAAAAAGGATTTTTTGCTTTTTAATGTTGTTTCTGTTTGTTGTTTGACTTTACTACCAAGCGTTGGATAATTGTTCGAGAAATTTCGTCTTCTACAGGAAATTTTTTTGTATGTAATTGACATGTTTTCCTCTCAAATCTTTTTAATTAAATTTATAACATGTGAAAGTTTCAGAATATCAAATGGAATAATTTATTTTCAATATTGTTTTTTGATTTATTATCATAGTTTAGAGTTTACTACAAAATCCAAAAAAGGAGAGAGTTTCTATTAATAAATGTACTCTTTAAATGAAAAGTAGAGACATTTTCAACATTTTAGTTCTTCAGAAAATATTCTACAAAAAATATTTCGAGAATGAATCCATAACAAAAAATCATCAAATATATTTAATGAAAGACTATCAATTGTATAATTTGAGAAAGAATCAATTTCGAATCGGATCTATTGGGAGTCATATTAATTTTAAGATGATTCAAGAATACTTCATTCAAAAAACAGAAACAACATTCAGTAAACACTTCCACAGGCATAGTGAGACAACTTTAAGAAGTCAGAAATTTCACGATTTCAATATAAAAAACACCACAAAATTCGCAAAAAACCATTCGTTACACTGCAGAAATAAACAAAAATTATATTGTAGAGGTAGGGGAGACACCAAAAATATGTTTGTCTACAGCATTAAATTTGTGGGCGCCACAAACAGATTACAACACTTTATGCAACAACACGCACATTAAGCAGAAACAAAAAAAAAAAAAAAAAAATATAAAAAATAGGAAAAATAAAACATAAATAAAAACAAAAAATTGCTATATAAAAAATGGTGAAAAAATAGAGCCTCAAAAGGAGGCTACAATAGCGAAGACGAAAAACAACTAAGTACTACAAGAAAAATTCCTTACAAAAAATACCCACTTTCAAACAGCAAAACAAAGACTTTCTGAGGATGCAAGCAGTGGAAGAAAAAAAAGAAATTGCCAGCTTCTTCTTTACAAACTTCCTGACTGTCTGAATGTCTGTGTATAACCTAGACATCATTTAGTGGAGTCGGGGGTACGTCGTTTTCGGTAGGTAATAACAAGAACTCACAAGAAACAAGGTGCAATGCGGAAATATATATGAAAGAAAACAATTGGGGAACTTTATGAATAAAAAAAAAAATAAGGAAGAAAAGGAAAAAAGTCGCACAACTTTGAAGGTACAAAACAATGTCTGCTTTTCTGTCTGTCTGCCTGTCTTAGGAAATGTCTGCCTTTGGTGTTGGTCTCTTTGAACTCGACTGTTAATATGCGAGTACATAAATAATAAATGCAAAGTTGGTGTAATTTTCGTCTGCTGAGGAAAATATTTGTGTGGGTATGTGTTTATATATTGTATGTATGTATGTGTTGTGTAGTACGGAAACTCTGCTAGTCATACATTTGGTGCAACAGCTTAAATTTTAGCTCGAGATATTTCATGCTAAATTAGACTCATCATAAATAGCCTATGTATCATTAGCTCATGTTTTTACGCTCTGTCACTGAAACCCCACAAATCACTTGGGCGTTTGCATGGAAAGAACTTGACCTAAAAACCATCACAAGCCAAATTATTTTGGATGCGATTATCAGCTGAGCCATCATATGCCCATTTGTGCTTAATTTCATTATTTATCAAAATATGAATATACCGATTTTTGCGCAATGTAAGAAATGTCATTTCATTTTCAAAAACCAATGTACCAAAATGTCCATAACGACATCTCAGTACATCGTAACATTCCATTTTTTGTCGAGCAGTAATAATTCCAGCAATAGTTGGCATAATCCTCCTGAGAATCATAAACACACAGATGAAAATATATATTTTTTGCCAAAAAAAAAAGCACAAAATGGCATGCATTGAGCACAATTGGACTTAATTATCAATATTTTTATCATGCCCAAATTAAAACTCGAATTATGAACAAGTTCAGCATATAGTATTTTGAAATGATTTTGTGCCATATAGAACTCAATTCTGAATATTTTATTTAGGAACTATTTGAACTTGATTTTAGGAAATTTTTTCTCTCAGTGAGTTTTTTTCCTCAAAAAATCTAGACCATTCTTCACCAGATTCAAAATATATTATGGTCAAACAATATTCCGAAGAATATATTTCAGTTGTTAACAGAAATTTTGTTTCTTGGCAACCAATTACTGAGCAAGCTGCAAGTATTTGTCAATGAGTGCTCAAGGCGTATACTCAAGATTTGGTGGCCTCGCACTAACTCTAACGCCGAAATACGCCATAAATGCCGTCAAAGACCTATAGTTATCGAGATCAAGCTGCATAGGTGGGGATGGATTGATCATATTCTTCAGAAACCACACAGCAAAGTCTAACGGCAGGCTCTTGAGCGGAATCCACAAGGCCATAGAGGACGTGGTAGACCGAGAAACCACATGGAAAAGATCGCTGGATAAGGAAATCCAAGAATCAGGAACGGAGTGGTAAAAGATTAAAGTCATTGCATGGGATCGCGACAAATGGAGATGTTTCAAATTGGCCCTTTGCTCTTCATTGGAGTTACAGGAGAATACATAAGTACGTACCAAAGAATTATTATAAAAATTTTCTTGTATGGGATTTTCATGTTTTGCTCTCAAATCCTTTTGTTCATAGAGCTTTTTTTTATTAAATTGATTAATTTTTTGTATTTTAATATTGTGTTTTATTTACTTAACATATTTTTGAATTTATAAAAATATATTTGGGAACGGAGCTAAACGGACGACCTGGCAACACTGACAAAAACGCACGAGACTTGAACGAAACAAACATGACGAAAAGATTTTGAATAAACGAACAAACGTCAGTTGAACTGAGTAGTAGTTGAATTTGGAGTTGAAGCAGATCGTTGTCTGCGGACATGTAAGAAGTGAAATAAAAAGACAAAGAAAAGAACAGAATTAATAGTTTAAAAGATGTTAAAGAAAAACTGATATAGAAAGAAAAATAAATATGTTAATAATACTGTAAAATAAAATAATAGGATAACATTAAAGGAAATGAGTAAATAGAACTGTAAAAAGAGAAACTGAAAAGTGTTTTTAGCCCAGGAAAATAAGACGAAAAAAGAGCTTCTGTGCGAAAAAATTCCCAGTGTAAATTTTTCACCGGAATTGTCTTTATTTATGCATGATACACAAGCTGTGAAAAGTCCATTGCAAAGTCGTGTGCGCATAAAAAGTTATTAAGGCTCAAAGGTCGCTAAAATCAGTTTTTTGCAAATATCTCGCTAATGCTAACTTTTACAGAAAAATGTTGGTCTCCAATTTTGTAGCACAGGAATTTCCTACAAAAGTACGTTAAAAGTATTTGCGTACGACTTCTAGTTTAGGAGGTCACCCAATTTAAAAAGTTGTTAACAGTTATGATATGAAATACTACCTATGAGTTCATATTAAAATATCTTACTTTTTAAATTGCAATAACTCTTCAATGAGAAATTGTACAAGCAAAATTAAAATGCCGTTTGAAGGATAATTTAATTTTCTACATACCGTACAAAACTTCTTATTGAAGAGTTATTGCAATTTAAAAAGTAAGATATTTTAATATGAACTCATAGGTAGTATTTCATATCATAACTGTTAACAACTTTTTAAATTGGGTGATCTCCTAAACTACAAGTCGTACGCAAATACTTTTAACGTACTTTTGTAGGAAATTTTTTGTGCTACAAAATTGGAGACCAACATTTTTCTGTAAAAGTTAGCATTAGCGAGATATTTGCAAAAAACTGATTTTAGCGACCTTTGAGCCTTAATAACTTTTTATGCGCACACGACTTTGCAATGGACTTTTCACAGTTTGTGTATCATGCATAAATAAAGACAATTCCGGTGAAAAATTTCCACTGGGAATTTTTTCGCAGAAAATGTCTTATTTTCCTGGGCTATTTGTTGTGTGTTTTTTATTAAAAAGAAGAAAGAAAGCCTACAAATCCTACATATATACTTTTTTTTACAAAAAATCATCTGACCCAACTTAACCCATATCGTACCATTGATGCGTTAACGAATCAGGAATATTGCTAAAATAGGTGATGGGTATAAAACAGTCACTTCAAAGCGTAAAATACCTAAGAGAAAAACAAACTTCAGTTGTAAAGTCGATTAGCGGCATAAAACCAACGATTTTTTTTATATGGAAAGTTGCTATTTATGGGTTAACACATCAATTTTAAATATGCAATTCTATAAATGAACATTTTTTTATAAGGCTCAAACTTGTTTTCCGCCACTTTTTTTACTCAATTAACCTTTTTATTACAAAATTTAAAAAAAAAAAATGCTGAAATTTTTGGTACGATATGGGTTAAGCTTTTACCAGAGTCAAAATTAAAACTCTATGTAACGCTGTTTTGCAAAATATACAGAACCAATTTTTAATTATTTTAAATTATTAAAGAAAAAATATAGAATTTGATGTTATGATGTTGATGAGAGCAAAAATTAGAGTAATTTTACCAGTGATACTAACTCAATATTTTCAAAATTTATCGACTTCTTTGGACTTGTACCGATTTCTTCGATGTATTTCGATGTTTTTCAATATTTCTGAACTTTTACCGATATCTTAGAAGTTTTCCGATATATTTCGACTTTTCTTCAATGTATTTCAATATTTTCGATACTTTTTTTTAGAAATTAAATATTTAACTTTTAACGCTGACACACAAGGTACAATAAACAAGATTTTATTTTTTTTATAAAAAATTTTCAACTTATTTCAATTTTCTTTTTATATTTTATTGTATACAAATTCAATTAGTAAAAATCAACGACTCCCTCATAAAATTCATATTTATTCAGTTCTTTTCCACATTAATTAATTTACGCAACGATAATCTCTTTATCATAACAGGCTAATTTCATATAATTAAAAAAATGTATTTAATCTTAAAAAAAAATTATATTGAATTTTTGTTTTTTCTTTAAACAGTAAATAATATTGCTGTATTATTAAAATTTAAACATGAGCGCACAATTTAAATTAGCAAAAGAATCATGCAAACGTTTTCCCATATAAATTAATGCAAAATAAATGAACTCGCCCCAATTAGCAGAAATAACAAAAATCCAAATAAAAATAAACGAACACAAAATTAAATTTAAATAAAAATGCAACCAAAGCAAAAGTAAAATTTAATAAATTATAAAAAGAAAATATAAAAATTTAATAATAAATATAAAAACAACATAATTCTAAAAAACAGTAAGCCTTCAAAAAATAAAAAAAAACCTGCCGCACACAACAATTATGTTGATAATTTAAAAATCCCACAGCTGCAAATAATAAAAATAATAACAATAATAAAATTTTTATTATTAACACAATTAAATATTAATTTATGACGCTGACGGCGACGCAACGTACACAAACGCACAATATATTCGTTTTCAATTAGTTGCCTTTATTAATGCTTTACTATATACGAGTAATAAAAATAAATCGGGTGGCAACATTGGCGCACATTAAACAGCGTTTGCCTCAGGGGGCAAAAATTGTAAAAAAAACACATCAGTTGTGGCACACTTTTTTATGTGTAAATAAATAAAGAAAAATATAGGATTTTTTTGCTTTATGTCAAATTTTTTTTTATATCTGATATATGCAAATAATTAAAGCAAAATTATATTTTAATTATTTAAAAATGTGCCTTGTAGTGTTGTACAAAAAAAAATCGTGCAAATACTCAATGACGCACAGTGGCAGATGAAAGTAAAATGAAAGTGCTATGGATTCAAAAATTTTTTACGCCCATCATCATATGAGCCGTTCAAAATGACAATGGTCCAACTCCGAAACGAAGCAAAAGTAATGTCATAATATTATTTGGCAGACATTTTGTTAGGGATGAATAAAATTGATTTCTGTTTCCACGAAAAATTTATTTGATAATATGGAATTATTAAAGTTAAGTTGAAAACATGATCTCGTTGCACCATTGTCATTTTGAACGGCTCATATACGAGTAATACTTACTTAGGAACAAAAAACAAAAATTATTCAAGTTTAAAATTTTTTTTTGGCTTAGTGACGCTCTAGCTAATTTGTTTAAAGGAAAATGCACTAATGTAGAATATTACCTAAAATTTTATTGTTTTAACTTTTTAAAAAATTTTTTTTTTTTTTTACTATCGGTTTTATGTGAATTATACCGATTTTTCAAATATTAAAAAAAATGCTAGAATGGAAAAATTGCAAGCTTTGACATAAAAAAATATACACCTCCGAAAGTGTGTTATTTGTTAATATATTTGGGGGAATCGAAACTCAAAGTTCCAGCTGCCTTTTTTGAGAAACTTTTTTTTATTGAATTTTTTCATATTGTTGTTTTTGAGGAGACAAAATAAATTGACTATTTTTAACTCGTTTGCATCGAAATATGTCAAAATAGTATACTTCCAAAGAATACAAATATTTGTTTGGCTTTTTATTTATAATGCTTGAATTATGTTGAGTTTTTGAAAATTTTAGCCGAAAAAGCCAAAATCGAAAAATTTCGAAAACTTTCACATTGAAAAAAATATAAGCTATTTGCGTCAAGTATTGTCAGTAATATGACGTATTTTATTTTCATGTGGAGAGGCACCGCCCATTTTTCCATCCAAATACTTATTGCATGTGTACCAGATTTTATATATCTGCGACAAGCAATTTCTGCGATATGATGAATCAGCATTGAGAAGGGTGTGGCGCCGCCCACTTTTCTATTGAAAATTATTTTTTCTAATTGCCTAAGCATATACACCAAACCATATCTATTAAATATTGTCAGTGAAATGATGAGTTTTTTTTTTTTGAGAGCGTGGCACCGCCTCTTTTTTTAAAGAACGTTATTTTTCCCGATGATTTTTACATGTTTACTAAATCTCATTGACCGGCGTCAAAGAGTTTCGGAGATATTATTAGTCAATTTTCTCATAACTTGAATACTAGAAAAGGCAGCTGAAACATTTTTGAAATCAGCATGGTTAAGTTAATGGAAATTGATACCCATTTTGAAAAAAGCTTCGACCACGCTCTAACTTTGTATGGGTGGTAGGCGTGTCCGTCGACGGATTTTGTTCATATTCATAGGTTTTTATTATTTTAATGTAGAAAACATTTGTACCAAATTTCAAGAGCTTAGCGTCCACTGTGGGACTTACTTAAAGTAGCCGTTTGAGTTTATGAAGTGAATAAAGTGTTAAAATTGCTTTTTTATATTTTCCAGTTTACCAGCTATGTTCTGAACTTTTAAGGGAACAAGTCAAGCGTTGCTCCCAAAGCCAAAATTTTTTTTTTTGCCAAAATATGGCTTAGGAAATTAATTACAACAGCAACAGCAAAAACAAAAAGTGTCGCTCAGATCTGGTTTCGGAGATATAGCAATCGGAAGATCAGGACATAGCTTTTATGAAAACAAGTATAAGTTCTGAGTCCCTTAATGGATATTAAAAAATTTGGTGTCATATGAAAGGTATTATAACTAGCTACTAAATTGGTATACAAAAGTCTTAAATCCGAGTTTTCGGTTTCGATATATGGCGATTTTAAGATAATTTTGACCAGGTTTTTTTAAAAAAACACTATTTTTTCCAAAAAACGTCTCATCAATCCATAATTTTAGTAACAAAATATGAAAGGCCAATCTATTTTCTTTTATTAACTATGCCATTTGTATCTGATTTCCTATATTTGTAAGGTTTTTCCAAAAAAAAAAAAATAAAATATATAGAAGAATTAAAATTTGTATTTTATTTTATAAGATGTCTTCATCTACAACATTATCATCATCATCGTTCTCTGCTTCATAGGAAACGACTTTATGCAATTCTCCCTCATATTGAAAAAAATCCTCCATTGGCTCAACCCCCTCTGCTTTTCACTTTTTAAGGAACATGAATTCTGCAGTATATCCTTCGTAAAATCATTTTCTTCTGTTATATGACATATCGCCACAGACCCTCAATCGTATTTGTGTGGTTATCAGTTACTGGATCTTTAAAAGAAATTGAGTGGTTCACCGTTAGGGGGTTAAGACCTTATTTTTGTAATCAGTTATATAACCTGACTGAATGATTTGCAAAAATTTCCAAATAAGAAAGCGCCGCAGGCGAAAAATTGTTATTAAAAATTTCGCGCGAAATTTTGAATAACAATTTTTCTCTTTTGAAATAAAAAGTAGTAGTAAACCTCACGTTTTTGAAAAAAAAATTTCATTTTGTTGTGGTTGATAGTGGTGTTGTTGATAGTGATGTTGTTAGTAGTAGTTTTGTTAGTGTTGTTAGTAGTGTTTTTGTTTTGTTAGTGTTGTTCTTGTTGTTGTTGTTGTTAGTGGTATTGTTGATGTTGTTGTTGTGGATGGTGGTGTCATTGTATTTGTTAGTGATGGTGTCGTTGTTGTTATTGTAACGACTCGAACGCCAGACAGATATTGTCGTCAAGGTTGTTATTCCTGGCCTCCCAATAGGATGGTCTCTCTGAGACATTGTTGTTGTTGTTAGTGGTGGTGTTGTTGTTGTTTTTGTTAGCGCTGTTTTTGTTAGTGGGGGTATTGTTGTTGTAATATTTGCTAAATTTCATGAAAATTTCTTTAGTTTAATTTTTGTTTTTCTATAAAAAATGCCCTAATGATGCAAATTCAGCTTTAAATGGAATACCTTATGAAGGAAAATAGATAAGGCTTTCATATTTTGTTACTACAGCTATAGGTTATTAAGGTATTTTTTTAATTTATAATAGTTTTTTTTTTTAAAAACTGGTCAAAATTTTCACAAAATCACCATATCTTGAAAACCATAGCTTGGATTTAAAACTTTTTCAGAATAATTTTGTAGCCAGTTAAAATATCTTTCATATAACATCAATGTTTTTGAAATTCATCAAGGGATTCAGAACTTATATCAGTTTTTATAAAAGCTATATCCCGATCTTCCGATGACCATATCTCCAAAACTAGGTCCGAGCGACACTTTTTGATTAAACATTTTTTGTAAGAATTATAAGTTTAACAAGAAAAGCTTGGTTTAAACCAAATTGGGTTCTGGGAGCAACGCTTGACTTTAGCCCTTTTAAGTATTCCAGAATCCAATAACACGAAAATTTGAATAAGATCTCGATAACTTTTTTTTGTTAATTTGCGGTTGCTATATCCGAATCTGGAAACCTTTTTCTCTATTATAAGGGTGGTATCTGAGATATCCTTACTCTAAAGTGCGAAAAAACTTTTTTTTTCATGCATGCTTATCATGATGCTTATCCAGGCAGTAGTGTCGTGTACTTTTGTACTTTTCCAAATGTATCATAACTTTCCGAGATATCTTCCATTGAAAAAAATATGTCGCAACAATATGTATGAAATTACGATACCTTATCAACGGATGATATCTCGGAAAGAATTGCTACAATTTAAAAAGTTAAAAGGTAAAGTTTAGTAAGGAAGTGGACGGCTTTCCGGTGCTTTTGAACTACTAAGATGAACTACACCACCCTCGGGGCATGCGCCATAAGTCTGAAAAAAGCGTCTTTAGACTTTATATCAATGATTATTTGATTCAATTTCGAGTTCGAAGGGAAGCGGATTTCAGAAATTGACTGTATTTAACGATTTGAAAACGATTCAAAAGTTCAAAATTTACAAAACAAGAAGTTCGCATAAAATAAGATAAGATAACTTTGTCTTGATTAAGAAAAATGGGGTCTACTTAATGTAAATTAATACAAAATATCAGTCTACACCAAGACATTAAAACTGAACTTAGCAACAATATGAAATATAAGACTTATGTGCAGATCAGCATCTGAGCAGAGAAAAAAAAAATTGAAGTCCAATGGAAAATTTCAAGGTTTGCATACTTCAATCTTTAGTATAACTACTGGAAACAGAACATTGCGATCTTGACCGACATACGAAAATTAGAATAATTCATTGGTCTGCCGAAAACTAAGATTTAACAAAAATTATCGATAAGTAAGACGTTTGCAAGTTTCGTCGGAAAGTAACACGTTCCTCGATGCTTCTGATAAAAAAATTAGATGTCTTATACTTTTTAACGAAAAATAGGATATTTCATAATGAATGAATACATAATGAATCATTTAACACACTTCAAGAATCAACGACAACATTGTTTTCGTAAGACAAATGAATCATCCTACTTTTCGTATGGGATATCAATATAAGTATACGTATTGGGATATTAATTCGAATAATGCTTGGAATTTGATACAAATAATAGTAAGACAGTTTATGTATAATTGGTTAATTATCACGCCTACCTCGCCAACAATGTCTTAAATTGCTTAAATGGAATGCAAGCGAGAACATTAACCGCTAAGGCCCATTTTTAAACCCAGACAGTTTAGGGCTCAAAAACCGTGGTCCTACAAAAACTATTTCCCATTCAATTTGAATCTTTTGTATAAAGATATGATGAAAAATATTCAAAATTAACATATATAGCTCAATATATTCGGCAATAAAATAATCCGATACTTCTCATCACTATGAATGCACACGAGGGCAAACATGAGTTGGGTTATATGGCAAAATATGTAATTAATTGCATATTTAAGAGCGACAGACAATAAATCAATATTTATTATGATAAAAATGACAGCTGAGGAATGGCTACGCCTTGAGCTAAATATTATGTCAATGAAACCAATGAGTATAAGAAAAATTTTCAATAAAATAAAATTAAATAAAATAAAAAATAAAATCTGTATAAAAGTCAATTGCAGCAGCCAATTGTTGAATTGCTCGTGTGTGCAAAAAATTGTTTATTTCACTTTAATTAATTATTGAATGTGAACTTGGTTGAATGTGTTAAATGAATGAAAATTTATTGGAAAAGATATAGTTTTCATATTAACTGGGAGTATACATATTTCATGTCGTCTTGTAGAAGATAAGTTCGGAGATGTTGAACTAAAGAATAACTAAAGTTTAGAATAGCTTAATTAAGCAAGAGTCACTGAAAGAAGTGCACCACAAGAACACTTGAGTGGATAACAAAAGAAAATACATAAAATATTGAGCTCAAAATATTTTTACTTGTGCATAAATACCGAAAGTTCTGCTGCTGACATCGGTCACTATCAAAATATAATGCATATTTGATATCGCAATATTCCCTCATACACAATAATGCCAAAACCAATTTGATTTTGTATTAAATTGCTTGAGTGTGTGAGTAAATGCATTTCTTGATTACAACAATATACGGTTGCAATAAAATTAATCTTCCATCAAGAGATTTAGTTACATGTAAACATTTCCGGTTGTCAAAGCAACAACCGAAACTTAAATTAAATGCGGCTACATGTAGGCTTAGCCAAAGCAACAACCAAAGACAACAAGAGAGTTGCCATTACAATGACCACAATGCAAAAGCTGTACTATGTACAAGTGCTGCCAACTGTTAAGTGTCACACAAATATAAGTCAACATATATCACTTCAATGTGTGTGAGCAATTTAAATTCTGAGCAATTTAAGTCCATTGTTTTCTCAAAAAAGTTGTGCTTCTATGAGTGGATTTGTTTAAAAACAAACTAACAACCGAAATCACAAGATCTGTAGGTATACTTACATTATTTTATTACACTCAAAATATACGCGTGTGCAAATTATTGCAAAATCTATATATTATTGTAATACGCAAGACAAAACTTTGTTCTACCTTTTTTACTATGTTAGAAATGGAGCACGACTTTGAACTTTCCACCATTAGAAAGGTATTTGTGTGTAAATGTGCACAAAGTTAAACGCAAATTTTTCAATACGTATTAACAACGACAAAATACGCGGTCACACAAAACTGAAAAGAGGAAAGAGCACAAATAGAAAGCCATAAAGCTGACTGACACTTACTTCATGTTTTTTGTTTTCTTTTCGTTTCACATTTGTTATTGTACCAGATATGATATACATATGAGCTTTTCTATTTTGTAGAAAGAAGTACTAAAACTGTCCAAAAAGTACCAAAATTATTTAATACATTTGTGGTAAAACTTTGACCATTTGTATAATTTGTAAGAAATCTGATTAAAGTAATTCCTCAATTTAAAATAAAATGAAAATTTGCTGAGTTTTGTATCACTTCTTTTCTGTTCGTACGCTATTTGTGTTTCTCTGGTCTTGAAATATCCAGATAGGGCAAGCTAGAGACATGACCAAAAAAGGTATTTGAGATCAATTCTTTAAAGAGAAGGCCACATCAGTTTCACCGAAACCCGTTTTTTAAGTTCTAGGAATGGAGTAAATAAGGCTATAAGTGCAAAGTAACTTTTTGCTATTTGGAGAAAAGTACTATTTTTATTACTTTTTAGTACTAAGACAAATAAAAACTTTTCATGACCTACTTTTTCTTTAAAAAATAATAACTCTTAAACTGTTAAAGAAACCAATATGGGTTTGGAAAATTTATTATAGACAATTTTGTTAGATAATATCAGTAAATTGTATATTTTGAAATGTTCAAAAAATCTAAACTCCCAAAACTTTTAATGTATCATCTTGATCTTGATTTGGGTTCGTGTTAAAAGTAATTTAGATTTTTTTCCATCAAAAAGATTTTATAAAACATGAAAAATTGTCAATGTAGCGTTCTTTCTAATATCGGTACAAAAAGTGAAATGAAAATAGTATTTTTTTTTTCGAAATAAAACAGAAAACGTACCTTGTGATTTACAACAATTTAAAGTTTTTTTCAAAATATCAAGGTTCCGACAGTAGCTTTAAGTACACAAAAAGAAAAACTATATAAAAATTACCAGAAACGTACTGTAAAAGGCGTGCAAATTGCAGATTTAGGTATTTTTGTGAGTCAGGTCAGGAAACATTATGCAGCAGCATATCGATTTTTATTATAAACAAGCACTTCGCTGTGTGCGTCCTTTAACCTCTTCTTGTACATAGGCCGGGCATTTCCAATTAAATTAAATCAATTCATTTACGTACCAAATTTCATCCATATCCTTCAAATATTTTCAGCGGTATGTTAATTATTTCTTTTGGAAACACGAAAAATGCGAAAAAAAATATTTATGAAAGTTTTGTTTCCGACATCTGTTGTGTGAAAAAATTTTGTTTCCACGTTTATACGTCATGAAACGCGTAGAAAACACGAAAAAACGAAAAAAAATTTTTGGTTCCGGCAACACCCTTGGGTGAAAAAAAAAAAGAAACGAAAAAACTAATGATGCAGAAACACGTGCCGTACCCAAAAACTTATAAATATAAATTTTCACTATGATCGGTCCAGCCGTTTGGGAGTCTATAAGGAACATACAGACATACAAACATTCATTTTTATGCGTTATATAGGGGGGAAGGCTCGTTTGTGAGCTGGGTTTTATTTTTGGGCTCTAACTTTTCACAAAATAAGATATCGAATAATTTCAAATACCATTAGAAAGGTAACATAAAACACAACTTTTTTATGCAGACAGATTAGCGTTTTGATAAAAATTCAACTCTCTGTGGCCAATTTTCTAAGGACGTGATTTTTGGCTCTTCCAAAAAAGGGGCTCGGTTGTGAACCATCTGGCAAATCTCAACAAAAGTCGGTTAATACTAAGTAAAACACCCATAACTTCATCATTAATTGAGATTTTATTCATTCCAAAAGCCTTAGGAGGACAAACAAGTTATAATGACGCCAATTACGCTAAAAAAATCGTGGTAAATGGAAATGTTCAATCATTTTTTTTTATCTTAATAATTAATTTAGATACATATTCAATGCTAACAACATGGCTAAAAATTAAAAAAATTAAACACAAACCGAGTAAAATAACATAAAAACACGGTATTTTAATATATCTGACGATATCTGATATTTATTGTACACATCTAGTACGAAAAACAATGGTTCAAAACCGAGCCACCAGAGTGGTTCACAACCCAGCTAAGACGCTATTTTTGATACCTCAAAAACAAGACACTTCCAATCATATTTCGACATAATAAAATATTGGATCGTATAAAAGAATCAAAACACTAAATAAATATACATTCACTATTTTGGAATAAATTCACTCACTTGGAAAGCACTTTTCGCAATCAATTTTCAAACATGATGTCTGTAGCTGGCACAAGCAATGCGTCTGTACACTTCGGTGAAACCACAAAAATTGAGTCATGTCAAAAGACGATCTCGACTGTTGAAAGATTAGCGATGTGTCATTTAGGGAAAGAAAGATAACTAATGGTTCACTACCAAGCCCGGATCACAACCGAGCCCTCTTCTCCATAGATGATTTAAATTCTATAAGAATTTACATAAAAAATTTTATGAGAGCTAAGTAAAAATCCCGACTCAATAATTCAAATGTGTCCAATAGGAAATATGCACAGCTATTCAGTTATAAACAACATTTTTTCTGTAAAACTTTATTCAACAGGGTGGCAAATTTTGATAATTTGGTAGGTCATATTAAAAAAGATAAAGTTTCAGTCAACTTTAATATAATGATGGCAGTGGTGCAGATGGCTAATTAGCGTGCATATCAGATTGTGTATATTTATCACACGACATCTCGCGGTTCAAATCTCGCACAATGGAAACACAAAAAACAAATGATTTTTTAGAACTTTTGCATGAGCTGCATTTAATTTATTACTGTCATTCTCGTCTTATCTATACAAAGGGCTAAATATAGCATACTTGTCGAGTTCTTTCGGATGTTGGCAAATTTGTCTGATGATTTAATTGTGGTGATCAATGAAACTAGCAGCGAAGACCAGCGTTCCGATAAATATTCTTTTTGTTTTTCTCTAAACATTTTTACTAAATTACATGGAACAGTAAGTTCCAACCACCAATGACATTTAATACATGCTTGGATGGTAGCTAATAAAAAATTGAAACATTTAAAAATATAAAAATTAACATTTAGCAACAAATTTCGGAAGGCAAGTCAACAAAAAAAGTTTATAAGGATAAGAGTGAGCAATCAATAAACGAATTTTCAGAAAAACTTGTAAAAATGTTTGCAACCAACGAAGCTTGGTATAAAGCTCTTTCCTATGAAGCGGAAAGAAAACGAATAGGTACTTATAAAAAAAGGCATGAAAGAAGATAGCAATTGCCAAATTGTGAAAAATATTTTATAGGTCAAGAAAAGAGTGCACTAGAGAGATGGTTGTAAATATTTCTGTTCTACCCACAAATCTTGACATTCACAAATTTCTAATGCGGATCGTATAAGTCACGTCTCCTGAGTATCATAAAAAAATCATGTGTATGTAAGTTGAGCTATTTTTAACGAAAAAGGTCAAAAATCAAGAAGAAAATAACAAAACGCAAATACAAATTTCATAAGGGAGTTGCAGCTGCTCAAGGTCATTTTTCAGATTTTTATTTTTGCAAAGATTTTCATGTCGAAATTTCTGACCATGTACAAATTTACAAATACATACATATACACTTCTTCACACATTAACATACACATGGATGAAAGATATTTCAACATGTATCCATCGCATTGTATTCAACACTTTGTGTTATACATACATATATGGTAACTGTACTACTGTGAATATCCACATCTACTTCAAATTGCATTTAAATTAATTCGACCAAAAGTTAGAGAGGACATCAAATGTTGTTATTGTCATCGTTGTTGTTCCTTTTTTATTTTTCCATTATTGCAGTAGTTTTTGTTAGTTTTCAATCCAATTAACATATGTTTTCCTTTGTTATATTGCTCTTTCCTTTCATTATTTTGTTCATTGTTGTACGTATGTATAATATAAGTACATTGTATATGTAAGAGTATTTGCGAACTTTTGTATTTACATAATATTTGCTCTTTCTATTAAATTGCAATAATACCAATTATAAATTTTGTTTAGTAATTATATTTGAAGATTTGTAATGAATACCAATTGTTTGAAAATGGAATGATGTATTATAATTTGATATTTACGTACACAAACAGTTTCAATATTAAAAAAAGTTATGACTTATGGTTCTTAATATTTTAAAATTTTGTTATGTTAATGCCCCAGACAGACGGCAGCTGTAATGCACATATTCAATAATGTGAAACTTTTTGTTGCATGATTTAAGGCATTTTTAAATACATATTTCATAGACATTAACTAAAAGAAAATTTCACAATTCAGGGTCCGAAAAATTCTTATTGGCTTTTCTAATGCTTCACTCACTATTAATATTGTTTTTGATGTTTTAGAATTTTTTGGACCCTGAGTTGGGAAATTTTCTTTTATTCAATGTCTATGAAATATGTATTTAAAAAATGCCTAAAATCATGCAATAAAAACTTTCACATTATTCGTCTGTAATGTGCATTAGAGGCTGTCGTCTGTATGAAGCATAATAGTTAGGAAAAAAAAACCTTAAAATAGCAGAATATCAATCACGGAATGGGAACATACAGAATACGCACCAAATGTAAAGATTATGCTCGCTTTTAAAAACACTTAAGAACTAAAAGTATTTATTCACTTAACCCATTCCCCGCCAGCACTTATTTTTTTGAATTTGATGGTGAATTTTTGTTTGGAGGGTAAAAGAAGGTTCCTGAGTTCAAATCCGATTAGCTTTTCAGCGATCACGCCCCATTTTCCCATGGTGCGCTGATGCAATATGGCATCACTGGCGTGAACCTCTTAGCAAAAAATTTACTTTGAGTTTTATTTAAAATTCTATTTTTTGCACGTATGCAAACATATTTTTGAATAAAAATGGTAAGTTAGCATACTAATCCGCGGTAGTGTGATGTTTGACGAAACATCTAACGCATAAATCTATATTGCATCTTATACACCTGTTACAGAATTGATTTTTGCATGGTCTACATCTACTTACGTCGATCACATTCACCAAACAATGAGCGATTCCATCAAAACATGAATTTTGATCCATTCGATTAGTTCCTTCCATACATTTATTATATGGTTCGACTGCTTTTAGACTTTCGATCATTATTTTGTTCTACAAAGAGCGTAGCTATCGATTTTAGATCTCTTCCATGTGAAGTAAAAGCAACTAAAACGCAATTATTATCATTCAACTTTTCAATGGCGATGTCAAATTCCTTGTTTTCTGGAAATTTGATATGCCCCCTTGGTTTTTTTTTTTCATGATGTCTTTACAGGAAGTGGGCAGTTGCGTGGAATGCAATTTTCTCTTATGGTTCCCAATACATTGTAGCCTAGGCTTTGGAAATAATTTAAAACCGGGATTCCAGTTAATAAATTATCGCAGTAAAAGTGGAATAGGAGGGCACGAACGTCGTCAGGAAGGGAGTTAATCATTTGTGATAGAGGTGCCACAAAGTGAATATAACAATACTTTCCTCGGTAAATACCAAAGGACACCAAATACCCTCCAAGAGTGTTCAGACACCATGCAATGTATCTAAATCGTAGAAGTTTCGTTCGAATAAACTGTTTGCAGGAGAGCAGTCCGAAATACGGTGTCATGGATTCATCAAATGATGCTCAGGGTGAAAGGGATCAATATGTTTTTTCAGTCTAAAGTGAATAAAACGGCTTATTTGATTGAAACTATTTCGAGATATGCCAGCAGAAATCATCTTCACGACTAACTACAGCACATCTTCATAAAAAAAAGCGCTCGAAAATTTCATATGACACCCAGGCCCATTCACACGGTGTGGGTTTTTTGGTGTTCAAACCCCCCAGATAGATATTTTCCCCATATAAATTGTTTATGAATTGATAATATTGAAATAAATGGAAATTAATCTGCCTTATCTATACCTACCCTTCTCAAGAGCAAATCCTGTGATGATGACACCTTTGCTCTACGCGTTAAAACTTTTCATAAGCGGTTCCCGCCAGTGATGCCATATGGCACAGTTAAAATATATTCAGGCCTATCACTTAGTAAGAAAAAATTTATGGAAAATTATAAATGCACTTTAGAAACTACTGCATTACTCTTCTATTTGGCATAATTACTTTTTTCAAAATCGAAATACAAATAAATAATTTTTTGCAACTCCCCGACGTCTCGATGCCATAATCGATTTTTTTCGAATAATTTTTCAATGATCACTTTCTCTCCGCTCACGCTTGAAAAGTTGATGGAATATTTACGCGTGGAATGCATCAAATGATAGATCAAACATTTCTACGCACATAAAAAACAACAAGCCTGCGCGAAAAAGTTACAAAATGATTTTGGTGAACATTCGGGTGCGTTTAATCTGTGCCGTATGACATCACTGGCGGGGAATGGGTTAATGAAAAATGCATGGTGTCTAAAGCAAATACATAATAAGTATGATAAAATATTAAATATTTGCATGTAAAAACAAAGAGTATGCACTTTTACTTAAGTGAACCGAAACATGAGCTAAATTGGAAATTATAGAACCTTACCAATCTGAAGTTTATTGAGGTTTCTTTTTGTCACATATCACACTTGTAAACTGACATACCTAAAAAAGACAAGAAATTGGATCATTATCATTTTGCAGTATAAAAATTAAGTAATCGAATACCAATAAGAACTATTAAATTATCTAAGAAGTTGAATATTATCAGACATTACATAAATTCAAATTTGACAAATCATGTCGAAGAGAGCTGAAAGTATAAAGAAACCAGAAAATATCGAATAGCATGTCAATAAATAGCGAAAAAAGATATAAAATTTTGAAGTTTTAAATAATATCTAAGCATCGATAAAGAAAGTCATAAAAAGAAAACTGAAATCTTTAAAATAGCTTAACTACCGTGGTACCGTCCAATATAAAACAAAAATTCTTGGAAATCTTCCTTAGAGCTCAGTCTATCTTCATACTGAATTTCAAAAAAAGTGATAACGTTAGGGAGAACCACCCACTAAACAGAAAATTCCGATTATACTTCCTTACAGTATAGTCTATCTCCATACAAATGTTCATATTTTTCCTATATATATTCGTATATATATTCTAGATCAGCGTGACATCCTGAATCAATATAGCCATGTCCGTCTGTCTGGCTGGCTGGGGGGGTGGGTGGCTGGCTGGGTGTGCGTGGAAATACATTTTTTGGGAAAACTGAGCAAGATAATTCAATGAAATTTGGTACTCTACCTCCGTCGTCAAAGTTAGCTCAAAGGAAATCGGTCAACGGAGACGCGTACCGCCCATACAAAGAATTTGTTCAAAACGCAATATTAAGAGCATTATTTGCGTTAACGCAAACAAAATACACATAATTACAAGAAATAGTAAATAAAAGCTCTGAGCAAAAACTAGGCGAATTCGGAATAGGGGACGTGGCACCGCCTATATAAGCAAAAGTTTTAAAAAGCTGTACTGAAAGCATTTTTTAAGATAATGAAATCAAATTTTGTGCAGATACTTGGAATAGTTAGTGCAAAGTCTAAGCAGAAACTAATTGAATTCAGTCAAGAAGGCGTGGCACCTCCCGTATAAATAAAATTTTTAAAATGCTGCAGTGTAGGGTATATTATTTTCTGGCCAAGCCAAAGGTGACACCCTTACTAGTTTTTTTTTAAACATTCTCTTGTTGACTTTATCTTCTTTCAATCTTTTTATAGCTGCGGACCGCCGACATAATTTCGCAGACCGGCGTCATATATTTTTGCATCTTTTGCTGACCGGTGCCGGTCCGAGGACTTCAGGTTGATGAGAACTGATTTGGGCAATTTGAAGTAAAGTGTTTCGCGTTGAAGGATCTTGTCAGTATTATTTCGATTTGAGCGCAATATTGTGAAAATATTCCGTTGATTTTTTCAAAAATTTTTCAGCCGCGGATCAGTTTATAATATTTCCAACAACTAGTTTGCAAGCAACAGTAATTTTACATAAGATTAGGGGTAAGTGAGCGGCCTATGGCCGCAGCTCAGGATTTAAGACTCCCAAAAATCCAACACCTGCTGCGCGGATCAGTCTGTAATATAGTTTAAATAAGTTTTAAGCTTTTCGGACATAATCCCCGTTTCGTAAATGGGTATTAAGTCCGATTATTTAGCGGACATAACACCCATTTACGAAACGGACATAGCACCCATTTACGAAATGAGGATTATGTCCGTAGGGATTATGTCATGGCACCGCCTTTTAGGATTTTTTTTTAGGATTTTCCGGGAAAGTTTGGGGTTTCCGGAAAATACTTCCCGTTTTTGGTGAGCTCGAAACTAGCTAAAAATTTGTGTTTCAAATGATACGATCGCCAAATATTCTCATGGGTCCATCTGGCTGAAAAAATAAAGGAAGCACTTAACATTTTTTTAGGATTTTCCGGGGAAATTTAAGGTTTTCCGAAAAACACTTCATTCAAGGTCAGCTCGAAAGTAGCTCGAAATTACTGCGTTAAAAGATTTCATCGCTAACTCTTTCCGCGGATAAGCTATGCAAAACAATTTTTCCGCTTTTCCGGAACATGAAAAATTTCCCAGGCAGCTCGAAATTACTGTTGAATAGCTCGATAATAGCTCGAAATTCCCAACCAAAAAACATCGAAATTCGTCACACTTGTATGGCTCACTTTATGGATCTGACATCTTCTTTATAGTTTTAAATGTTTTAATTTACAATTGGAAATAATTGGTTAGTATAATCTCTTATAAAAACCAAATCGGAAGTGTTTAATTTTGATAAAAAAATAGTGGAAATGATCCATTTTGACGAAACAATTCAGCAATCGAATTCGAACGTAAGCATTTTACAATATACTTTAGATTCTGAAGTAGCATAATCTATCATAACCTATAGAAAAAAATTTACAGCAATGTAAAGTAACTTTGATGAACCCTTTGTTTATAATTAAGAAAAAGTCAATAAGCGCCCAAAAATTAACAAAAATCTTTAAAAAATATCGAAAAAACCAACAGGCCACTAACAGTAAATTTGTGCAAATTAAGCCACAATATGATTGACTTGGTATGTTAATGAAATGTATGTAAATTTGTCAAAATATATTTAATATAAATTTAATTGAAAAGCACAACAAATATCCTTTGCTATTTTTGTGGTAACATTTAAATTGATTAAATGTCGCCGCACTCTGTACAAAATATGTTTTGAAAGAGGTGGTTGCCAATAGGAAAAACCCCAAATCAACAGTGCGTAAAATATTAATTTCACATATCCCTTACAAGCAAACAAATAAACTAAACGCACACATACATGCATGAATACATGTAGGCATAACATATACAAACAAACTATATAGAACAAATAAACAGTAGTAACTTAACGCATAATACATGACACGAATATAACAAAAACAACAACAAAACTGAGTCGTTAAACTAAACATCATCACACAATCTCTACCCAAAACCAGCATCCAACATCATCATCCTTTTACAAACTCAGCACATTTGTAATTTCCAGCTGAATGACATTCTATAACTTGTTTGTTTATTTGTATTAATGTTGATGTTTTTTAAGTTATTTGACCACTGTGAAATAGAAACGACATCATTCGGGGTATTGATTTGTAACTCATGCCTCAATTATGGATTGACATATTTAACCTTTAATGTATTACTATTGATATATACTAGACATTTGCATGAATGCAGCAGTGTCATCGAATGTACCCATGGATATTAGGTGACATACATGATGAGAAGACCGGATGGTGCGAGAGAATAAACGACCTTATGCGTCTAAGTCATAAATTTCTCTAGAGCACATTCCATAATGATATCTATAGAAATGCGTAACACACCAAACGTTATGACGTCGATGATAGTCTTGAATCGAACGATCAGGAAATGGGTCTTTAATATTTTATTCAATGTTCCGAAATGTTCCAGTATTAAATTGTTGGGATTTGCAAAGTAAACATATGATTTGGTTAAAAATATCTTCTTTTTTTCCTTTTTTACTTTTTTACAATTTTTAATGTCATAATATGTTAAAAAAAACCATTTTAAGTATAAAAGTTTATAAAAAAACACCCTTTTGTCTGACTATATTCGAGAGAATCAATAGAAGAGATAACATCCACATCGGGACAATCTTCATTATTATTAACTGGCAAAAGAATTTCCAAAGATTCCTTTGAGAAAAGTTTTACTATTTTTTTTATTTTTTTTTTTATGTCCAGTCAATAGAGGGTCTCTTGATATTCTGCGGGCAAAGTTTCCGCGATATTGGCGAAAATGCTTATTTCTGGCGTCTGCAGCTTCTTTCGATAATTGTCCAATGGGGAGCAAAGCATTTTTGATCACGATTTGTCCATGAACAAGTATCTTATGCATTGTAGGCACCATTAGATACCATAGGTATAGTCTAATGTACCGTTTGGCAATATCCGATGCATACGATTGACTGGAACTGGATATTAATTCTTAAATAACTTTTAAGTGAAAAATTAAGTGTAGATCAACTCCTGTTATTTCTGCTGCCATATCTGTGATGGAAAAAAACGCCTGCTAGTTTTTCCATCATTGCTATTTCCGAAACCAGTTTTGGTAACGTCAACAATTAGTCCCATTCGATTTTTAAACTCTTTTTGGATGGTTATTTTTCAAGTTATAACCATATTTTTGTCCTCGTCCGTCCACACTTGCCATTCATTAATTTGTAGTTTGTAGGACATACATATGAAGAATGTTTTCAAAAGCCGTTTCCAAGCATGGAGATTAGAATGCGAGAATGCGAGTGAGCTTATATTTATAACACCAACTTAACTTAATTTGTTGAAATCTTTAGAAGTTTTCTTACAAACGTAGCATTTCATTATAGAGGTGGTAAGAGCACCTCAGCATCAACCATAGTGAGCAACAAATTATGTTTGACTCTTATTTGCACTCCCTTCTGCTCTATTACCGTTTCCATCAAGGTACTTATCGCTTTTTGAATATAGTCTACTCCTTCATTTGTTTTGTCCACAGATTCTTTTACAAATCGAATCCTAATTGGTCGGCAATAGTGTGATGAAGATGGGGTTGGATTTTTTTATATGACGAAGGACCAAATGTTTTCATGAAAACCTTTAATTATTTCGCAAGGGAAATGTGGATATTTTATTTTACCTAGGTAAAATAAAACTTGGGTGAGAAGCGGAATTGAAAATAAAAACAACGCGGTTTCAAAAACACTGTGTACTTTATTGCACGAGTTACAATTCAGTATTGAAAACTTATGTTCTAAAATGAATGCAGGAGAGCGCCAAACCGCCAGGGTTGCTATCGATGGTCAAACTTGACGAAGACCAAAGTATGTTTAGTCTTGTCGCAAACAGGCACCAACGAACTTTGCAATATGTTCGAGTCAGACTCAGACTCTTTTTCAAACTTTTGCTTGTATTGCGTTTGCTGGGATCCATTACAACCCCATTTGTAAATCAGTTTCAGATTTGTGATTTCTCCTTCTTCTTAAGAGTCGAGTATGTACTTCTTAAATGTACTGTAGAAGCCGAGTCGATGTGTGATCTAAACGGATTTCGGCGCATGTAGCACTCATTTTGTATGCTGACATTGAAGGATAGCAATCTTTTTTGCCTTTTGAAGCAAATTGTAGCACGGAAACCATAGGAGTTTTGGTCTTGGACATTGTGTCTTGGTATTAAATCTTGATTTAGTCTTGAGAAAATGTCTAAAGATTGTTGAGTACTTATTCAAAATTTCTAAAGCTTATTTTTTCGAATTATGTAGTTGGATTTTTATGAGGCCAAATTTCGAATTTTGCAGATGATTCCATGCTTGAAAGGGGCGTGACACACCTATTTACATTTACCAACGACCAACATTTTTTACAACCTTTCAGTAGTAGAAGGATTTTCTTGCTCATTCGTAAAGTTGCTTTTCGCGCTGAATCGTGGTTTCACAGAAATTTCTAGCCTCATTGTGAAGCCTTAGCGTCAGCATTTCTGTTTTTTCGATTTTAGACCAGTCAAATTAGATACTGGCAATATATTTGAGCCTTACACTAAATCCAAATTTCATAAAACCTATACCAATCGATAGAGAATTTTGCCCTGAACAATATATCAATTCTCGCAATTTTTCCGGGAAACTATGTAAATGGTAAAAAATGTCGATATTTTCGATTTTGGTTATTATGTTATGGTGCATCACGTGGAAAACCCTAATTTACATAATTTCCCGGAAAAACTGCGAGAACCCATTTTGATATATTGTTCAGCAGAAAATTCTCTATGGATCGGTATAGATTTTATGTACCTTGTACCTTAGCTCGTTAAACTGACTTTATGCCGTAAAAATATTTTGTATCTGGATCAATGACATATATAGGTATAACATAATCAAATTTTACTTAAATCGGAAACACCAACATTTTTTACCTGGTGCTTGACGGGGAAAACCCCAATTTACATAATTTCCCGGAAAAATTGACCCATTTGGATATTTTGTTCAGGGCGAAATTCTCTATCGATTGGTATTAGGGGTCTGCACAAGACATCTTGAAATAAAGTGTACTTCTTTTTACACCAACATTTTTCACTGAACTGATGCATTTAACCCAAAAAATTTAAGATTCAAATCATGGTATACGATGATTTAATTTTGACACTATTTACATTGTGTTGTTTTACCAGTGTAAAAAATAAACTTGGTTCTAAAAAATACATCAGTGAACTCTATTTTATAAAAACAAATACTTCAGGTCACTGTAAAACGTGCGAGTAGAGAACCTCAATAAAATTTATGATATAGTATCACTTGTAAAATTGTAGTAGCTTTCATACATTTTTGCGACACAGACAGAGAGCGTAAACAAAAAAGAGGCACAAGAAGAGAGCGATAAACTACTCTTATCACACCAATAGCATTTAGTAGTGTACACTACTATTACAGTATGCAACTTAAATAACTGAAACAAATCAAACAAGACAAATTAGCACAGTATTTGTTTATTTTCTTTCAAATTCTAGTTCTGTCAAGACATTTACACACTACACTGAACTAGAGCATTTGATAAATAAAAAACGGGTACAAAATATAACGTATCTTGAAACGAAATGTCTTAAAACGCAAACAAGACGTCTTGTGCAGACCCCTAATTGGTATAGGTTTTGTGAATATTGGAATTAGTCCAAGGGTCAAATCTAATTTGACCGGTCTATTTGCCAGATATCAAATAAGACTGCAATTCATATTAGTAGAAAAGTAAGTACCCTGAGAAAAAACGCGATTTTTCAAAATTATTTAAAAAATCGCAAAATATGAAAAAGAGTTAAAAACTAGTAAGGGTGTAACCTTTGGCCTGGCCAAACATTAAATACCCTACACAGCAGTATTTTGAAAGTTTTGCTTATATGGGAGGTGCCACGCCCTCTTGTCCAAATTCACCCAGTTTTTTCTCAGAGTTTAAACTTATAGTTCTTAGCATTTGAGTGAAGTTTGGTTGGATTATCTCAAAAAATGTTTTCAGTATAGCGTTTTGAACCTTTTGCTTCTATGGGAGGTGCCACGCCCTCTTGTCCAAATTCACCCAGTTTTTTTTCAGAGTTTAAACTTATAGCTCTTAGCATTTGAGTGAAGTTTGGTTGGATCATCTCAAAAAATGTTTTCAGTATAGCGTTTTAAACTTTTTGCTTATATGGGAGGTGCCACGCCTTCTTGTCCAAATTCACCCAGTTTTTTTTTTCGTAGTTTAAACTTATAGTTTTTAGCATTTGAGTAAAATTAAGTTTGATTATCTCAAAAAACGCTTTCAGTATAGCGTTTTGAAGTTTTCGCTTATATGGGAGGTGCCACGCCCTCTTGTCCGAATTCTCCTGGTTTTTGTTCAGAGCTTGCGCTTACAATTCGTAGTATTTCTATGTATTTTGGTTGCATTGTCGTAAAAAAAACTCAAAAAGTTGCATTTTGAATATATTTTTTGTATGGGCGGTAGGCGTGTCCGTTGACCGATTTCGCTCATTTTCAATCCCCCGAGCTAACTTTGACAACGAAGACTGTGCACAAAATTTCATTGAATTATCTTGCTTAGTTTTCCCAAAAAGTGTATTTCCACACACAGCACCCAGCCAGCCAGCCAGCCAGACAGACGGACATGGCTATATCGACTCAGGAGGTGACGCTGATCAAGAATATATATACTTTTCTATATCTGCCACGCCTCCTTCTCTGCGTTACAAACGGAATGACAAAGTGAATATACCCTGGGTGTAGGGTATAAAAAAGACAAAAGTTGACGTTTTCATAATTTTTAGACCGCTAAAGTTTAGATTTTAAAAAAGTCTCAAATAAATAACAAACACATTTTATATAAAAGCATTTGCGCTTTGGATTCGCAAGAATATTGTGGAAAAATTTAAGAGAAATCATATTAATATTGTATAATCAAAATGATTCTATAGAAGCGGTACAAAACGTGTTAACGAATATTGCTGTGGGCGTTTTATAGTGTATTGTATGCAATGTAATTGTATTTGTATAAATACATACACATACACATGTATGCATTGTGTATGTAATATAATTCGATTTCTTGTTTATTGTCAAATGTGGTTTTAAGTTTCATTTTGCTTGTTGTTGTTGTTGTTACTTTTGTTTTTCTATTGCCACCCTTTTTTTAATTTTTTTTTTTTTGTTTTTTTTTTTTCAATTCTCCCAACCCACTACTTTTATGGCGTCAATGTTTATCGTGTAAATTGATCCCAATTTAGTTGTTAATGCGTGGCTTTTTTTCTCTCTACGATGTCCTTTTTTTCGAAAGTATTTTATTGTTTATACGTTAACACGCTTTTTGTTCTGGCTTTAGCTGTTCTTTTTGTTGTTTATATTTGTATTGACTTTAAGGGTGGCAGCACTGAATTTGCAATAAAACAGGGGATTTGACTTGTTGAGCGGCAAAAACGATGAATGAAAGGCGGGTGATTGAGCGAAAAAAAGGCGCAAAGTAAATCATAAATTTTAATGTAATTTTTCATTGCCTACTTCTTTGCGTTACAACTGAAATTTGTATGTGTCTGAGTCTATTGGTTTGTTTGCTTGTAATTTATCCTTTGTTTGCTTTACTTATGTGGATAGGTACATTAATGTTAAGGATTATGTTAAGTTTTATTTTATTTGTAATTTTTCCTTAATCTAATTATTTATTTGTTGTTGCATATAATTTTTGTAATATTTTCATGTTGGGGTATGATAGATTTTTTACATAAATTGATTTCAATTCTCTTGAATATTTCAAAATTAAATTGCAAACATACTTTTATTGATTTTTTATTTCAAATGCACAGGTTTATATCGTAGAGCCTTTTAATCTAGAGCAGAGCTGCACTCACTTGTCAAGGCTATTGATTATGCATGAACTCCAATCCTTATTTTTTAAAGCAATTGGGCTTTTCCGATGCAAAAATCCGTATTCCGGTCTGACACCCCTATCAACTATAAATGACTTAGACCGAAACGCAATATTGGTCTTGATTAGTGATAAGCACTGTTAGTCCTGGCCTTGATAATTTTTCGAGACCAAGACGCTGATATGATTTCAAGACAAAGACCATAGCAGTCTCGCAAAATTACCAAGATTAAGAGTGATATTCAGTCTTAGTAATTTATAGTTAATAGTGGTTTTGAATTTGGCGTCTTCAAAACTCAACATCGTTGCAAAAAAAGGTTCAACAATTTTTCATATCAACAATGCCCAAGACCAAGACTCAATATCAAAACAAAGACCAAGACTCAATGTAAAAGAGGTATGCCCCTAACAAAACGCTTAAGACAAATGTGACTATGATGAAAATACGTCGAAAATAAGTTTTGGAAACTATTAGGGTTGTCCCAAGCCACTCACATAAGTTTTAGGTCCATTTTTAATTTAAAAAATTAATTGCATGAATCGATTGGGAATTGTTGAAGAAAAATTTTGGAAATTATCAGAAATGTCCTTGACCCCATTTAGGGTGTTAGACCCATTTTTCTAAACAACTTTACTACACCAATCGATAGTGAAAGGCCGAAAAAAATGTTGTGGTATATCAGGGGTGTCCCCGACCTTTCAAATGAGTTTAAATCATCGCTTTGAAAAAAAAAATATTTTTCCAATTGAAAAAAAATTTTGAAAATATTATGGGGTGTCTCCGATCCCTTTTAGGAGTTTTAAACACACTTTTCAAAAATGGTGCAATAACATTTTTTTTTCAAAAACGGGAGCAAAACTGTTATGAAGGGTCGGGGACACCCCTGATAGTATCAAAGAATTTTCTTTAACCTCTCCCCATCGATTTGTGTAGTAAATTTTTTCTAAAAACGGGACCAAAACTGCTAAAAAGGGTCGGGCACACCCTTGACAGTTTCGAAAAATTTTCTTCACCCATTCCCTATCGAATGGTGCAAATAATTTTTTTTTTTTTAGACGAGACCAAAACTGTTATGAAGGGTTGAGGACACAACTGATAGTTTCAGAAATTTTTCTTCAACCTCTCCCTATGTACTTCAAATGGTGGAATAAAATATTTTTGAAAAATGGGACCTAAACTCCTCGGAAGGATCGGTAACAACCCTGAGAGTTTCAAAAAATTCTTCTTCAGCCTCTCCCTATGAAATAGTGTTATAAAATTTTTCTTGAAAAGAGGTCCAAAAAACCTGCTGGGGTCAAGGATAGTTTCCAAATTTCATTTTCGACCCTTTTTCTTCGTATTCAATTTTGCCCCCAGTTTCAGTAAGTTAATTTTTGCTCGCAGTCAGCTGGAAACTATTAAATCAAATGACAAAAAAATTAATTGTAAACTACCCTATCTCAACATAGGATAGTTTACAATGAATATTTTCAAATAGTTTGTAGATAGAATAATTTGCTAGTACCGTTTTCAGTATTTTCAGTAAAGTTAGGACCGTGAAATTTTGTCAAAGATTCTCCTGATGGAGAAATGGAATAAAACAAGAAATTTGAAAAATGCGATTTTTGAGATAGGATAGCTTACAACTGACTCGACGATATGTACCCTTACGTGTTTTTGAACGTTGAATCCGAGTCCAAGGTAAGAATTTTTCATTAACCTGTAGGATTTTAAGAGATTCTTGCTTAAAGTTACAGAAAACGCTGTCTTCAGTCTTATGGCGCCGTTCCAGGCAAATATGTAATTCCATTTGTTAAATGACATCAAAGTTTTAGATATTAGAATGATTATCCTTGCGATTTAAATTTTTACCAATAGGACCCTTACTCTTCGAGATATCAACCTTTGAAATACGCACATCTTGACCCCTATACAAAATATCCTGCAGTAAAAATATGAGACAGTCTACAAAAAATACTAGTTCAAGAGTAGTACTAGCCCAAAACTAGTGAAAAAGGGATGCAGTGGGGGCCAGTTTGAAATTAGTTTGTAGTTTGCAGGGGAAAATAAATTTCAATCGTAATAAAACCAAAATACAATTTTCGTTTTCGCTTTTGAAATAATTTGTGTTTTGTGCCACTTGAATTGTGTGTCAAAATAAATTATGGAAAAAAAAAATAAATATATGAATTCATTTTTGTTAATGCTGTTATGAGTGTAATTTAACTTTATTTAATTTGTTTTAAAAAAATATAAATTCAAATCAAAAAACAAAAAAAAAAAATGTTTCTATAGGACTACTTCATATCACAACTAGCACTGGACTGGTGTAAAAGTAATGCATAAGGGGCCAATTGAAATTTCGTAGGACATCAACACACAAAAAAGAACAGTTGCTTGTATACAAAAGGAATTGAAGTCGGACTAGGACTGGTTGGTAGAGGACTATATAATGGACTACTCTTAAACTAGTCCGTTTGCCTGCAGGTGACTGCTTTATTTTTGTAACGGGAAGCCTATTTATGAACAAAAGCACTTACAAATTTTTTGCTCTTACTTTAAAGGTAGTTTACGCCAATCGGAATGTTTCAAGGTATATTTTGATAAAGAAGATTATGTCTTTTCGATGCTATTAAGAAAATGGAATTATACCTTTGCGGGACTATTCTTTAATTTTTTATACCAATTTAATATGAAAATAACAAGAATAAATGTTCTTTTGCAACGTTTGATAAATATCACATTTTTTCTTTTTGACAGAAAGGGGAAATACCACGCTGCATATAAGAGGTTAAGCAAAAAAGTAAAATAAATAAACTTAGAATTGTTGTAACTCAAAATGAGTGGGCGATAACAATGCAAGGAAAAACTACCAAAAAGAAAGGCATGAAAAACGAAAACACATGAAGGATACTCAAATGCACATTTGCAAGGATATTTGGAAAGCTCAAAGAACAATAAAAAATGGCTGAAAGGAAAAACATGAAACCAAAGAAAAACAACCAATTTGTTGGTTAAGTCAGGAAAAAATATTTGTTTTTCTAGCTGTACATTTGAGTTTGAAGAATGGCAACGAATTTCATTACATTTAGAAAATCATTTTCCATTTTCCAAAACAAAAGCAGCAAGAAAAATACACCAAGCAAAGCACCAATGTAATGCAATAACAAAAACTAAGACAAATTGTGTTTAGCCAATGTTGCCAGATTGTTTTGATTGTAAAAAACAAAACATGAAAACACAATTAGTTGGCCACTTAAGGCAATTGGGAAAAAAACACATTTTTAAAGAAAGCTAAACTTAAGACGCTTAAAGTTTACAATTAAAAACAAAAGGATATAACTTTGGCATACTCTCGCCGTCACAATTTGTCAGCATAAGCACCTGCCTATAACCGCTAAGCTCTGAAAATACTAAACCTTTTTATCCTCCACAACGACTGGCAACATTGCGGTCTTGCTTTTTTCGGTTTTTTGTTTTTATTGGAAACGGAAATGCCATTTTTATGATGACCGTTAGCTTTTTGGCAGACATCTTTTTTCGTACACAATTTTTTCAGTTTTTTACCCCCAAAAAAGTGCCGAACGGAAGTTTAAAACAAAATATGAAACAGGATGTGACAGCAAAGCAGCAGCAGCAGCGCATTGCACAGATAAACAAACAGAAATGGAAAAAACGTCGTATCCATAGAACAAACAAAACAAGGATATGACATAAGGATTAAGTTTTTCGTGTGTATTAAAAGCAGCAACATCAGCAGCAGCTGTGCATTGCCACAGGAGGAAGCAGCGGAGCGCTGCGGTGAAGTATAAAATTGTGTTAAAATAATAACGAAAAATTTCATAGATAAAGAAAAGTGTTTTTGAAATATTTACTATTTCAAAGGAGATTTAAAAGATACACGGTGCTGTCAAAGATATTGGCGTTTTCTATTGTGGGATATGAAGGACAATGGCGATTGTGTAAATATTTTTGTTTTGAAAGTGGTTTATTATTTTTTAGCAAGATCTTTAAAACTTTAACTTGAATTTTTTAAAAAATATTAAGCGCCTATAAGTATGCAATACAAGACAAACTTTTATTTTTTATATTGCATGGATTTATGCAGCTTAAAATATTAAAAAACAGAAAATACTTAAATAATTTGAACTCATTTTAAGTATTTTTTGTCTTTTTGACCCCTTGATTCTAATCACTTTATTTTATTGAATTAAATTTTTTGTTGCACAAAACTAATCTAACGAAAATTCCGCTAGAGGTCACCAAACAAAAAATAAGTAATACCTAAAAAAATACTTACTTATATAAAAATGTGCAAAAGAACTTGAATAAACAATGAAAAATATTAAAGTGACCCATGGTTGGGCTTGTAGTCTATAGCGGAGGATCTCAGAAGAGGGGAATTCTAGGAGGGCGCGATACATTTAAGGGGACATTCGCTTTCGTAATTGAAAAGAAAAACACTTTTTAAAAATTTTATTATGAAAAAACTATTATATTTATTGACAAAACTTATTTTGGACATTGTTAAACACTGTTTAAGAAATATGAAAAAAATTGTTTTTTTATTTTTAGTTTCCCTTAGCTGCTGTAGAGGGCGCCATCCAAAAGTTACTTTTAAAACGGTAGGAAATATTTTAGACCTCCTGTAACAGATTTTTGAAAAATTCAAAATGGATTTTATTCTTGAGACCTTAAACTATACGATAAGCCTTTAAAATTCATACTTTTTTATATTTTGAAGTTTTTGTATGAAAAATGCGAAAAAATTTAGGGACTTACCCTCAAAAAATGCCCCGTAAAAAAAAGGGGGGGATATTTTTTAAAATTTTCAGAAGCTTATTGCATAGTATTTTTTATGAGTAATCGAATGCTTTTTGGTTTTTTAAAATCGGTCGAGTAGATTCGGAGAAAAATTTCCTACCAGTTTAAAAAGTAACTTTTGGATGGCGCCTTCTACAGCAGCTAAGGGAAACTAAAAATAAAAAATAAAAAAAATTTCATATTTCTTAAACAGTGTTTAACAATGTCCAAAAGAAGTTTGGTCAATAAATATTATAGTTTTTTCATAATAAAATTTTTAAAAAGTGTTTTTCTTTTCAATTACGAAAGCGAATGTCCCCTTAAAAAAAACTATAAAAATAAAGAAAATATATAAAGTAGAACCCTTTTTTTTAATCAAGACAATATTTTTTTCATCTTATTTTATCCCGATCTTCTTATATTGATGATTTCGAAGTTTCGAATTGTATTTAAAACGTTAAATACAGCCTCAGTTTGAAATCTAATCTTCTTTAATATCGCAATTAAATAAAACTTAAAGTAATCCGCGTTTCGATAAATAAGATGAAATCGGATTTGTGTTCCAATAAACCAAATTAACCATTAACTCTAATCTGTTTTACTGAAAAGTACCCCGCATATGGGGCACATTCGTACATTTTGAGTATCTTTAGAAAATCTGTCATTGCTCTTAAATGAAAAATCGGACCATCTTTAGCTTACACTACGTTAAAAGCTTAATATTGTAGGGTAATGTATGCGGTTATGAGACACCTCCGGATATGAGAGAGTCGATTTTTTCAATAATGTTAATCTGACTACTGTCGATCTATCCTCTTACTATGACCAAGTTTTTAAGCCAACACAGAAGTGAAAAGATCTATTGCTTATTTAAGTTATACACCTTAGGTCGCAACTCGACTGTAAAAGGTTTTTTATGATCTGTTTCAAAGTGCTATATTTTGGATTTAGTCAACTGGAAATGGGAAGTTTCATCTGTTAGCGTTTAGTGTTTTATTTCTACTTTGTGATACGATTTGGGTTTGTGCAAATATTAATGGTTAAAAAATTATTTTTTAAGGCTTTTCTTAAAAAGTATCATGTATCCGGGTATGAGACACATCATGTATCCGTGTATGAGACACTTTTTTTTTAACCCAAATCGAGTGCAACTGTTAAATATCGGCATTAATGTTACGTTTTGAACAATTACTGGATCAATACCACTTTGATGGAACGGCCATTTACAACATGGACGAAAGTAGTTTTTCGAACGTTCCAACGAAAATCGGCAAAAGTCTCGTCTTAAAAGGAGCAAAACGGGTTGGGAAATTGGAGGCTACTGAGCGTGGAACAATGATCACAATGACTCTGACTATAAGTGCAAGCGAAAACTCCGTTCCACCATTCTTCTTGTTTCAATTTAATAACATGCAGTCTTGCTTTCTAGACAATGCATCGCCTGGAACCGTCGGCTTTGCTAATAACTCTGGTTGGATGTGTCAGCCGGACTTTGTTCGTTACATTAGTCATTTTATCAATATCGTCAAACCATCGACCGATTCGCCTGTTTTGCTATTGATGGACAACCATACGTCGCATATTTCAGTCGAGGCACATGATATTGCGGCAGCGAATGGCGTTCACATCCTCTCGTTTCCTCCACACTGCAGCCATCGGTTTCAGCCATTAGATGTTACAGTCTTCGGCCCAGTTAAGACTTATTTCAAGGCGCTAAGTTCCGCGTGGCAAAAAAATAATGCCAACAAGGTAAAAGTTCAATCTTCCTATAATTCGACACTTTTATAATATGCCTTGCCTGGCTTCCTTTTTCTATAGATCTTTGAAGTACGTCTTATTGCTGAGATTGTATGTGCGGCATTGGACTTGGCGTTAACACCAGAAGCTATCAAATCAAGCTTCGCCGCAACGGGTATTGCTCCTAACATTTTTACAGATGATGATTTCGTTCAACCCGTTTCACAAAGTGTTGCAAGAATTGCTGTTACTACTGATCTCAATGAGCAGCGGCGTATTAAGCAAGAGGCAGCGAAATTTGAGCTCGATCAGCCATCTAGTTATTCATCAACTACATATAGATGACATTGGCCCATTACAGGAAGCAACACCAAAAAAACCTTCCAATCATGGACGAAAGCCACTGAAATGTACAGAGCTAACTTCTCCCGAAAACCTTGCTCTTTTAAAGGAAAAAGCAGCAACAAAGTTGGCAGCGGCGGAAAAATTGGAAGGTAAAAAAAGGATACAAAAAAAAGCAACGCCGAAGAAGTCACCACCAGCCAAACGTTTAAAACGTTCCACACCATCCGATGACGATAGAGACTTCTGTGTCATTTGCTTAAGGTTATTGCCGAACAAGTTGACCGCTGCCAATACCATCGTATGTAATATATGCAAGTGACCTTTCTGAATAAATAAAAGTTGTGTTTACGCATAGTTATATGGTTTTTATTTCATATTTTCTGATTTTCATTGCATTTTTCTAGGTGTCTCATACCCGGATACAAATTTTAAATTGCTAAAAAAAAAGAACTTTGAAAATTAGCCATTAGTTTTTGCTTTTTTTAAAGGGAGGGGGGGCGCAAGCTTGTAAGAACTTGAAAGGGGGGCGTGGCCATAAACGGTTGAAAACCACTGCTGTATGGGAGTTTTTAAAAAATGTCAAGTGTAAGAACACGAGCTATGCCTTAAAACTGAAAATCGTTGAAAACATCCAGATGTGTATAGCATGAGTATTCACCATTAAATGGGAATGCTTGATAAAGTATGTTAGTTAAACTTAAAATTTTAGAACAGTTCAACTTCATGCTTCAAAAGTCGACTTAATCATGACCTTCCTTAGGCGGCCAATAACCATGTAGCTCTATTTTTAAGAATATATCGGAAAACTCAACTTTGATCGATTTTTTTTTCACACAGTTTTAAAGAAAAATACATAATGCTTCCAACAAATGTACCAATAATTAAGATCTGATTAAAATTAGCTAAGATATAGCTTCGCAAAGTTAATTTTCACAGTAATTTTTACAACTTTTAATTTTAACAGGTTGTTTTTGCTCATAATTTTGCTTCTTCACAGAATATACACTAAAAGTTACATAAAAAAAAAGACTTTGTTTTCGCATAAATTTCGGTTCCAATTTTTTTTACGTTCTCCAATTATGCGGTCGGAAAAATGCTCTTTTACTCAAAAGCAAGGCATCTTGCGATAAAAGTGTATAAGGCTTAAAGTGCTTAGAATTGCTCAAAGTATACGTTTGAATTTTTTCAGAATTTTTTGAGAAATTTAATAACTTTTCAAAAGTTGGTCTTAAGAAAAGAAAATTATAAAGTTCAAAAAAATCTGAAAAAATTCACACATACTTTGGACGATTCTAAATATGTTATGACTAACACTCTTTTTTTTTTGCTCCATACAAATTGAACCAGTTTATTGCACCTGTTTATTTTTTCGATAAAAATTCTAAATTGTATTACTTCACTGAGACCAAAATAAATTTTTAAAATATAATCTGATTATGATAAGCTTGAGCTTAAAATGAGTGCAATTAAATACACTAACAAATTAAAATTAAAAAAAAAGTGTCTGTGTACAAAAATTTCCCCAAAAACCATAAATTTTTTCTTAAATGCAGTGTAAAATTAAATTTGATGAAAATTGCGTTTCTCGAAATATATTCTTAAAAATGGAGCTATAACGTTCTCGAGAACGGCCCCAAGAAAAAATAAAATAAATACAATTTTCGGACTCAGTTAGAAAAGTATGGTTTGCAAAATGTTACAAATACAATTTAATTATTTATACATATAATGCAGTGGTATAAAGCTCTGATTAACCAACCGATACGAATGAAATATGTCAAAAAATTCTATATCATAGTCTAGAAAATTGGGCGGTATTACGCCCTCTAAAAATTATTTCATCATATGTGACACCAATTAAAGCGTCTTTGCTCAACTTCATTTCCTTCAAAAGACGCCTTATCTTATACTAGAATCTCCCAATGGTAAAAATTTGATCACAAATGTGCATATTAAATAATTTTGGTACTTTTTGGACAGTTTTAGTACTTAGTTTTGCTATTTGGTACAAAATAGAAAAGCTCATTTGTCAACCCTGGTACACTGACAAATGTGAAACAAAAAGAAAACAAAAAACATGAAGTCAATGACAGTCAGCTTTTTGTCTTTCTCTTTTCAGCTCTGTGTGACCGCGTATTTTGTCGTTGTTAATATTAAAAAATTTGCTTTCAATTTAACATGGCTGAATGGCAAAATATTAAAATAATTTCAGCTTTGTGCACATTTACATATAAATGCCTGTCTAAAGGTGTAAAATTTAAAGTCGTGCTCCATTTCTAACATAGTAAAAAAAGTAGGACAAATTTTGGTCTTGCATATTAATATATGTATAGATATCTCACAAAATCTATAAGCTTATTTGATAAAACTTGAGTTTTTTTGTGTAACAATTTCAAAATGCTTTAGTTCCTTTTTGTTTGACCTCTGAATATTTGGGCATTACTTTTTGTGTGCCGATAGGTTATAGTTTTAAACATAACAAATTTAATTTGCCGAAAGTTTTTTTATTTACACCATTCAAATAAGGACTCGATACTGAAATTAAGCTTTGAGTTAAGATCAAAATTCAATTTAAGTTTTTGTAAAACTCACCGTAATCCGAAATCAATTTCTATATCAAAAATGCTTATGATACTGTATATTCTTAGCACGCAAAAACAAAAAAAAATGTTTAAAACCTTTGACTTTCTAAGACAAAACCCAACTAAAATCCCAGTCAATTTGTTTGGCAACAAACTAAAATCCATAAACATATTTGAAAATCACAGTGAAAAACATGACATTGTTTGATATGCCTGCGTATCCTGTTATCCTGGCAGATCTTGTGCTTATCTTATCGCTGCGGTAGCTATGTTGGTATTTCTTTGTTTTTGTTCTTTGATATTTTGCTTGCGCTCTTGTTTATGCTACGAAATGCGGCTGTGATTTTGAAGTTGACTTTTCACACACACACACACACGCCAACAACATACAAATAAGCACACGAAATATTATCCTTCGCGTTTTACTTTAGACAAGCACAGTCAAACATTGATTTTGTTTTTCTTACTTGTTTTTTAATACTTTTTTTTCATCTTTTGCGTCTGAAAGCAGGCTAAGCAAGAAATGCGATTTGTACGTGCTTATCTTGAATATGTTGGGATGTTGTTGTGTGCCCACAACAAGCAGTGTCGTAGATAGATTTTCGCATTGGGGTGGCGCTAAAGCTTTGTATTAAATTACTTCAATCATCAAATTATTGCCTTGTTGGGGAATTGGTTCCTTTATTACTCCCACTATCTACGCCACTGGCAACTACAACAACAGATGAAACAAAGCAATAATAACAAAAACAACAATAAACATGAAGGCTTTTAAATAAAGTTGTTTTTGCTATTATTGCTTAGAAAGAGTGGATCTTATTAATGTAATGCCTAATGTCGGTAAAATTGCTCAAGACATTGTAAATTCTTCCTCAAATATATCAGATTTTAGCCAACTATCTGCTCTACAAAAGATGACTTTTTTAACAAAATGCAAAAAATATTGGGCTCAAAAGTTGATAACTTTTTGCTTAAATTTTAAAGGGACTCTGTTTAAATGTTTTGAGAAATTTAAGCAAAAATATCCACAAAATATTGCTTTTGATTATAAGCAAAGGATAAAAGTTATCTATTAAAAGTAATATTTTTGCTAGCAGAACAATGTTAGATTTTCGATGCCTTTTTTCGATCATTTTCAGTTATACATATAGTTTGATTCCACATCATATTTGGTTGAGATGGGGATAAGATTACTATGAAGATGTGTTTAATTTGATGATGACGTAAGCGGCAGAACATTTCACCCTCTGGAGTATAATCAACCCAAGAAAAAATCGCAACTTCAGGATATGAACTCACTTTTATCTTTACTTGCCTCTTCAGAGAAAAAAGTCCATTTGTTATATGTGAAGCTGATCTACATAGTACCATACAAAAACAACTTAACCCGAAAAGAATTCAGGCCACGATTTGTTAAAAGATGTTTGATGCGATACTCCTAAATGGATGCTTTTCTATGACGTTAAAATATTAATAGTAATGATATAATAATCCGGAAAAGAAAAAGACTTAACCGACCTCTTGCACAGCTAGTTTCCAGGCCTGTCTAAGCTATTTGAGAAGTTACAGCTTCCAAGGCAACACTGCAGCTTTCGTAAAAACCATGGAACAAAACGACAGGTTTTTTAGCTCAAAGAGTACTGTTTTACCATTTTTCTCGATATTGAACCGGCATTTGACAAAATGTGGCAAAATCGTTTTCTGAATTGCTTAGTTCCTCTTAATTTCCATAAGATTTTCCAATCTTGCATAGTGATGAGCAAAATTAGTCTTGATCTTGAGTCTTGTTCTTAGTCTTGCTGATATTTTTGCAAGACCAAAACCAAGACTGCTATGGTTTTGGTATTGGTCTTGCTCACGATAATCGTCAAGACCAAGACTGCTTTTCAGGCTTGAAATTTATGGTTAAAAGGTGTTTCACGTCCGTTTCGAAGATAAAATCATCTCTCAACTTGAATTTTGGTATCTTAAAAACCCAACTGCTTTGGAAAAATAAAGTTTAATAATTTTGAATACTCAAGACCAAGACTTAATGAGCAAGAGCAAGACCAAGGCATAATATCAAAGCCAAGACCAAGACTGCTGTGATCTTGGTATTGGTCTTGGTTTGCTCATCACTAATCTTACATCGAAAATTGTTTATTTCAAGTGAGATATGTACAAAGAATCCATTACAAAAGAATACCAAGTTGAAGCAGAAGCTTTTCCGGGAAGTGTCCTACCTTGTACATTATATATGTAGATTTTTTCATTAAATTAGAACACACTTTGACGAGTTTGTTTTAATGTATATTTAACAATATTTATTAAAAGTTAATTTAAATTAAATTAAAAGTAAAATGTTTATATTCTTAAGTTCATAGTTGATTTTTACATTTTTATTCACTTTTACATATTCCGTCTTGCTGTTTCGAGTGTATGTCGCCAACTACTGTCTTTCGTCGTTCGTTATTTTTAAATCGTCGCTTTCGTTCATTGTGTTTCGTCCATTCAGTGCTGTTTGTTTTCTTATTTTGAGTAGTGTTGCCCTGTCTTACCCAAATTATAGGGATTATGCAAGTGTTATGCAAGTAAAACAAATATTGAACTCATACAGAGGGCTCAGTCAAAAATACTCAGAATTATAACCGGATCACGATGGTATTTAAATAATGAAAATGGCGAAAGACGAAACATATGTCACTATAGCCGTGTTTTTAATCCGTTCCTTGATTTGTCATAATTAAGTGTTAGAAAAATGCATTGATAGATTTATATGTAAAATCGATCTTTGCAAATATATGACTAAAAGTTCAATTAAATAAAAAATCAATTTTCAATAATGAAAATATTCATCGGAATCTCACTAAGCCTTACGTATAAAACAGATTTACTTTGAAAAACTCCGAAGCTACCCCAACCAGCTCTATGATTAACTCTAAAATCATCCAACAAATGTTTCTCTAAGTGGAATTATTAAATTTTTAAGTACACAGTAAAAATTTTTGTTAAATTTTAAAACCAAAAAGTATTTATTTTGAACAATCCCAAAGAAAGTATTAATTTTAAACTATTTTGGATTAAATTTCATACTTTTCTTGTATAAATTTGAAACTTCTTTGGAAAAAAATTTTGATTTAATACCAAAAAAGTTTAAAATCAATACCTAAGGGAATCAAAAGTATGAAAAGTAAACTATAATTTTTTCTTAATTTCTGAAGATTTTAGAAAAAATTGAGTTAAATTGAGTTTGAACAACCCCCTTCACTAAGCTACGTCATTATGCTGGTCCTTCAACAAAATTTTTTGTGAACGGCTGCTTGACTACAGCCTTCGGTTAGTAGTTTCCTTCAGTATGTAACCTACATATTTATTTCTATATTAGTTTTGTATCCAATTTCTACGAAGAAATGATAATTCGTCAACTGATTAGCAAATTTAAGTTGGTGATTGTCGTGAAATACAAAATTTTACGAATTTGTCGAATACTTCCGTACTTGCCTAACATGAAACTATTGTTGAAATTGGTCTGACGGCCTACAAATATCACAATCAAACCGGTATAGTAAAGTAGGTTATGCAGCAAGTCGTAGTGTGTGCTAAATACGCTGAAGCCCTATTGAATGCCTTAAGTAGAATCAAAAGTTCTATAGAACAAAAATCATAATTAAGTTCCACTCTAAGCGTCTAAGTTGTTTTTACTGTTTGGAAAATGGCAATAAAAAATCACTGCAAAAAATAAACTGTAAAATTCAGAAAAATAGTCCTGGTTTTTTTTCGTCGTTTCCTTGGCATTATGAATTTTTTGCTTTTTTCTTGAATTCTGAGTCTTTTTCTTGTCGTTTTTTGCTTGTTATCCATAAACTCTATCGCTAAGGATAAACTTTTATATTGAAAGTACACAACATCAATGCATAAACATTCATACAGATATAGAATTTATACTGAAGAGTAAAATATGAAAAAAATTAAAGAAAAATCATAACAACAAGGATAACCATCAAATGGAAAAAAATTTGACAGCCACAACATGTCGAAAAACAATTCAAAAATAAATTTATTGTCAGTCGGAAGTGACAGCAAATTATTTTCAAATATTTCTATGATTTAATTTTTATGCGGTGATTTTTAGTTGACTAAATATTTTTTAAGTTTTTTTTTAAATTTTATTCTTGTTTTTTCATATTCATTTTTTAGCACAAAAAAAAAACCTAGTTAAAATTATTGTTTTGTTTATTTGAGCAACACATAAATTGTGTGGCAATTTGATCCGGATTTTTTTTCTTTTTGATTTGTGATCTGTTATTGCAATTGCTTAAAATTTTTTTTTTTTTTTTTTGTTAATTTAAATTTGATAATAACAGGCAAAATAAAATAAATTTAATTTTAAATTAAATAAAGAAATCAATATAGTTTTTTGGCGCTTAAGTTTGCCTTCCTCGTGGTATTATTTATTATGACTTTGAGCGGATAAGTCTAAGATTTTTGCGCAAAATAAAAAATCTGCCTATCAACACAAGTCGTCAAATGACAAAAGATTAAGTATTTAGCAAAAATTGTCTGTCGTAATAAAATTATTTTATTTTTTTTAACAAAGTGCGTCAGATTCAGCGTTAATAAAGTTAAAAATAAATAAATCAAGATAATTGGTCAATTCTTCAAAAAAAATAAAAAAAAACTTATAGCAAAATTTTTTTATTTCAGTAGACTTTATTTTTGCTTTTTTTGATGTCTCCACATAATTGAACTAAAAAAAAACGTACACAACATTTTTTAAAATATTTATTTCTATGCTATGGTAAGCCATATTGTTGAAGTTCACATTATTTTTGTGATGTGCTTGCACTTTCTATAAGCCTTATTACGAAAAAATATTTTCGATAGTCAGAGAATCCAAGTAAAGGGTTTTTCAATAGGGACGCTACAAAAGTAGACCGTTAGAGACAGCAAAAGACGCCATATTTTTCCCCATTCTCTTGACATTTCTCTTCATTTAGGTTTGACATTTTATCATGGAAAGATATACGAGCCCACAACGAGTAGAAATTATTAAAATTTACTACCGAAATTCGGAGTCAGTGGCCTCAACTTTAAGAGAGCTACGTCCAATTTATGGTCGTCATAATCGTTCTACCAGATCAACAATTGAGCGTCTAGTGGAAAAATTTGAATCCACAGGCACAGTACAAAATTTTCCTGTGCCAGTGAGACAAAGAAGTGCCCATAGTGTCGAAAATATTGCTGCCGCTGAGGCTTCAGTTCAAGAAAGCCCAAATGTGTCTCTCACACGTCGTTCTCAAGCGTTGGGCATCAATGTGACGTCGTTGTGGCGAATTTTGGGAAAAGATCTTGGCCTACATCCTTACAAGATCAAATTGACGCAAGAACTGAAGCCGCTTGACCACCAGAAGCGTCGTATGTTCTTGAATTGGGCTGAGCAACAACTTGAAAATGATTCGGATTTTCATCGAAAAATCATCTTCAGCGATGATGCTCATTTTTGGATGAATGGCTTCGTCAATAAGCAAAATATTCGTTATTGGTCAGGCAGCAATTCACACGTACTCCATGAGTCACCATTGCATCCCGAAAAAATTACGGTTTGGTGCGGTTTATGGGCCGGCGGCGTCATTGGGCCGTACTTCTTCCGTAATGATCAAGACCGGCACGTTACTGTGAATGGGAATCGCTACCGTTCAATGATAACCGAATATTTTTGGCCCGAATCGGATGATATGGACTTGGACAATATGTGGTTTCAACAGGTCGTGCGATTTGACTGCGAGGCTACGTCAAGTCTATGGTCTATGCCAACAGGCCAGCGACGATTGATGAACTTCGTAAGAATATCGATCGTCAAATTGCAGCAGTATCGGCTGATTTATGCTTGAAAACCTAGAAAATTAGCTAGAGAATTTTTCACAGACTGCTTTACAATCTCCATTTAGTAGAGTCAATGAATACATAGAACAGGTAAAATGCAGTTCTCAAGAGCAGCTCAGATTCTGATGATTTTTTATAAGTTTTGTTTTTTGTATTTTATGTAAGATCAGGAACCATTTAGAGCTGGAACGGAATTATTTTAATTTTTTTTTAAAAATAACAAAAACTTCAAAATTAAAGGAAATACAACAAACAAAAAAACTAGTAAGGGTGTAACCTTTGGCCTGGCCTAGCATTAACATGCAGTATTTTTAAAATTTTGTTTATATGGGAGGTGTCACGCCCTCTTGTCTGATTTTATCCAGTTTTTGTTGAGAGCTTTCATTTATAGTTCTTAGTGTCTGAGTAAAATTTAGTTCGATTATCTCAAAAAACGCTTTCAGTATACCATTTTGAAGTTTTTTTTTTGAGGTGTCACGCCGTCTTATCCGAATTCGCCCAGTTTTTTTTTTTTCAGAGCTTGCGCTTACAATTCGTAGTATTTATGTGTGTTATAGTTGCATTGTCGTGAAAAATACTCTTGACCGATTTCGCCCAAATTTCATTAAATTATATTGGTCAATTTTCCCAGAAAATATATTGTATTTCCACGCACACCCAGCCAGACAGACGAACATGGCTATATCGAGTCAGGAGGTGACGAAGATCAAGAATATATAAACTTTTCTATATCAGCCACGCTTTCTCTGAAGTAACAAACGGAAGGACAAAGTGAAAATAGGCTGGGTGTAGGGTATAAAAATGCTGCAGATAAAAATACAAAAATGATCATTTTCGATGTATTTTGCGATGCTGAATCCGAGTCTGACATCAGAATCACTATATATATTGTCATATCTCGCACATTATACTTGATATTTTGATCAAATTTAATATAAAGCTACAGACTATCAATGCATTATAATCGGAAAACAAAATCTCATCAAAATATCATCTATAATGTGCGAGATATGACCAGATTAAATTTTTTTAAAAATTCATCAAAATCTGATCTGTTCTTGAGAACTATGTCCGAATTCACCAAGTTTTTGTTCAGAACTCTTTCTTACAGTTTCTTATATTAGTATGTACGTAGGTTGCTATACATATTTCTGCCTAGGCAACACTAATGTCAATAGCTAAAATCTGGCAACATCATAATAAAGTTTGACATTTTTTAGCATAAACGTACTCACAACGTTTTGATGTACAAGTGCTATTTGTTTTGTTTACAGTAAGTTAAGAAAATCAATTTTTTCATTGATAATTTAAGCGATTGATAAATTATGGGGTTGCCAACGAGAACAAACGATTTTTACAACTAAGTGTTCATCGAATGTATTGGAGTGGAACTAACACAATATGCCACATGACGATCTTGCATTATCAGTTCATGCACTGTATCGATGTTTTGTGGCACAACAACTGATTTTGGATGACCTTCACGGAATTCGTCTTTGAGCGAGCGTCGGCCACGATTGAATTCATTAAACCAGTTTTTCATAGTGCTATAGGATGGTGCTTCATCGCCATACAATGATTTAAGTTCATCGCTGCACTCTTGTCGTGATAATCCACGTCGAAAGTTGTGAAAAATTATCGCACAAAAATGTTCACGAGTTAATTCCATTTTTTTGCCAAATTGATTTGTTCGAGTCCCTGTAAACAACACAAATGATAGTCGTACGTCGAAACGTTCTGAGTACGTTTATGCTAAAAAATGTCAAACTTTCCAATGGAAATGTCAGATTGCACATGGCAACACTTAGTGTTGCGCAGGCCAGAAATATATATAGCAGCCCACGTATTTTCTTGGAAGCTTAGTTATTTCGCACGAAATAAGAAAAACGCCGGTTTCAAAAACACTGGTACTTTATTGTACGAATTACAAATCAGTATTAATCTTAGAATTTAAAACTAAGCCAAAGAGAGAGCACCAAACCACCAATGTTGCTATCGTCGGTCAAACTTGACGAAGACTGAAGCATTTTCAGTCTAGGCGCAAACAGTATGTAAAGAATTTTTAGTTTGTAGTTTCACTGCTATATTGGACAAAGGACTGTCACAAAAAGTGGGCGTGTCACTTATTTGCTCACGTCCACTTTTCGAGCTGTATTTGGTATTCATGTTCGTCACCTACATTCAAAATAATTTTATTTACCTTGTGAGATGTGACGTATTTATATATCTGTAGCAACAAACCAGAGTAGCTTAAGTCGGTCTTTGATCAGAAGGCAAAACAGTTTAAATTCGTTTCATAAGCATAGAACTCATGCTACTTTGAAATGTTATCAAAGATCGACTTAAGCTACTCTGGTTTGTTGCCACAGATATGTATTTAATCATTCAATTCATTAAGGAGTGAATTCGGCACTTATCTACGCCCACTTTTCGTTCTATTTATGATATTTTTGTTCGGCAGCTATACATTACATTTCATAGAACAGCTTGTAGAGCTTGCGAAATATTACGGGAAATAACATAAAGTCGAAAAATTTGAATTCGGTCATTTCGATTATGACTTTAAAAAACCACCCAACTGAAACATAAACAAATAAACTTTCATTAGCAACTGCATATATAATTACGTCTGTGCAGTTTATCTTTAGGGAAGTGCCACTGCTAACTTTAAAACTAAAAAAAAATTCCCTAGGTTTCAACTTATCGCCATTTTCGTGGATTGCCAACGCTCACTGAAAAATTAACAGTTTTTAATATCCTTCGTTAAAGAATTTCCATTCCGATTTTTATAAATATCGATTCAGTGGCCTAGCCGTGAGAGCGTTTTCTCTAATTAAGGGCGTGGCATCGCCCACTTAAAAACATAGTGGTCATATTATCATTCCATAAAAACTTTCATAAAGAACGATGCAGCGGTATTGGGGCTTACATAAAAAGATCAAGCTAATATGTTGATATAAATACACAGAAATAGGGACTGAACCAATTTTGTTTGCCTTTTTATACAATACAATGTTGATACTCAGAAGGAATGCAACAGTTCCTTTCCACATTAAAAGTTCATACGTGCCAAGACGTAAGTCATCTACGGGCTTAGTCTTTTATAGAAGTCATCGCGATTATTGAAAATTTTCAAGATGATTTTTCTATAATATGTTCTCATAACATGTTCTTGATTCCGATTTTGATCGGAATCGGAATAAAATCAATCTTAAGATGCTCTGCATTTCGATATTGAACACCACATCGGAATTACGTTTTAGTAAATCGGATTGAAACCAGTAGCCAATTTTTTTTATTGCAACAGGATTCCGATTTCATTTTATTTTTCGAAACGTAGAGCACCTTAAGATTGATTCCATTCCGATTTCGATCGAAAACGGAATTGAGAACATACCCTCATGTGTTAATTTTTAGAAATTTTTCAAGAGATAGAATTTATATTTCATTTGATCCACAAAATCTTCAAAATATCATTAACTGTAACGCCTTTAAAATCGAGAACCAGTAGGCATAGCGATATAATATTTTGCCAGTTCCTAGATCTCTTTGAGAAAAAAAAGCCACTATGAAAAAGATCAGACATATCATATTTCGCACAATTAAAATATTGAGAAAGAAACTTCTAGACAAAATTTCTCAAGCGGATAGCTTTTTACCCAACATGGCGTGTCCTTCTTTAAAATCGAGAACCAGTAGGCACAGGGATATAATATTTTGCCAGTTTCTAGATCTCTTTGAGAAAAAAAAGCCACTATGAAAAAGATCAGACATATCATATTTCGCACAATTAAAATATTGAGAAAGAAACTTCTAGACAAAATTTCTCAAGCGGATAGCTTTTTACCCAACATGGCGTGTCCTTCTTTATGGATATATTATTAGTCATAATATACAGTTTTTTTATTTTAATTTTTGTTTTAATTAAAATAATAAATTAATTTATAAGCTATTAAAGTTCCTGTAGCACTACATTAAAACTTCAATGTCTTTTGGTTGCGTGTATGAAATTCGATTCCGAAAAGATGTAAATTTTTTTTCGAAAAAAATAATTATTGTCAAAAAGAATTTCCTGAAAACCTCTGAATAAGTTTGCCTACCTAACTTCGCATTGGAAAAAAATTTTCACAAAATTGCTCCATAACAAACCTTACCGGAAGACTAGATGTTGCGTTTGCTTCTAGATTTCTTTTGTTTTTGAGAAAAAAAGGGAAAGAAAAATAATTTTTTCTTCGCCAGAAAGACCCTTTTGGTCTTTTAATTCGAATGTTTCTTTTTTTTTTTCTTTTCTTAATCATTGATTTAGAAAGCCGACACCGCACGAATATCTCTTGCACCATCCATTTTGGATGTATGGCTCCAGATTGTTTGGCTCATTGTCACCGAATTCTTTATCCTACTACAACTAAGTAGAATGTTAAAGTGCAATGACATTTGACACAATTTTCAAAAATTTTGTCACATTCACTTTATGACATTACATTTGGCACACCTCGTACTGTGTGTGAAATTAAACAAAAACATATTTCCACTTTAAATCACCAACAATGGCCAATGCAAAACACCCAAACACAACTCACCTATAGTTTTAGTCCATTGCGCTGTAGGTCTCCAGTCGGGATAATGTTTGGGAAATAAATCACGTGTCCAGTACGTGTGCAAGACGACTTTATAAACAGCTAAACGATCCAAAGTGCAGCCATTTGCAGGTGGTGGTGGCGCTGAGGATGCGAAAAGTGCAGAGGATGTTGCAGCACCAGCAGCAGCAGAGGATGAGGAGGTTAATGTATCCTTTGTATTTGTATTGGTATAATAGAAATTCCGATTTGTATTAGCGTTACGATAATTTGTATTGGTTGTATAATTAATGAGATTGTTTTTGTTTTGATTGCTATTGTTATTGTTGTAATGATTGTTGCTGCTATATGTGATATCATTGTTAAGTTGTTGTTGTTGCTGTTGTTGTTGTTGTTGTTGCCTTTTTTGATTTGTCACTGTATATGAATATATAGAAGCTGGCTGTGTCGCGCTGGAGCTGTAAAATGCCGGTTCCGGTGATGGTGCTGCATTTGTGGGCGTGGCAGCTAAACATAGCAGCAGCAGGCAGCAGAGTAACATGGCGCAAAGGAAGGCCAGAGGATTGGCGTATGACATTTTATATGGCGGTTTTTTCATTTTTAATGGAATTTTGAAAATTTAATTTTAATTCAAGATATTTTTGAATCGCTTGGATATCAGTAGAATTTCGTTTTTACGCAAAATTTCTTGCGTAAAAAAGTGCCTTTAACCCTTGAATCCTCTGGGGGTTTTTCGTTTTCTTAACGAACGCAATTTATCTTATTTCACACACTTGACCGTCACACGCACTGGTTTGTGTATCTAAAAGATACGCATTTACCGGCAAAAATATCTGAATTTTTTTCTGTCGATTTTTTTTTTTTTTTTGCTATTTCACTTTTCGTACCGCATACACAATAAAATTGAATTTATTTAGCGTGTAATTTTTTTATTTTTATACTTTACACACGCGTATCTTAGAGTTAAAATAAATTGTATCTCATAGATACCGCTTTCACGCAGTTGTCGCAATACTTTTATATATTTCTTCGTACTCGCATATATTTTTATTTATTTTTTTTATATTTTTTTCTATTCCAATTTTATCCTCAATGAAATGGTCGCTCGTTTTTTTTTTTTCACCCAACGCTCAAATAAGCGCGTGTTTTAATTAAAATTTCGTATCCGTATCTCGCTGTCCGTATCCGTTGCAGCGTCGTTTTACACTGAACGCATCAGTCAACGTTTGCTTTTCAGTTTGTCGTCGTCGTCGTTCTTGGGAATTTTTTCCGCGCACCTCAATAGAATTTCGAAAATTCTTTGTCGTCTCGCCGCAAGTTATGTGAGAGCTGCTTTTTTAGGGTGGAAATTTATTGCTCCCAAATAGTGGGATTTTATTTTTAGCCTTTTTAATTCTCATCTCGCTGTGGATGGAGTCTTGTGAAAACAAACGCCTGTTGACTGTTTTGGGATATTTCTTATCAATTGTTGACTGTAAAGTTCGACATGTGTACGTACATGTGTAGGTATGTATATTTGTGTGTGTGTTTGGAAAATCTTTTTCAGAAATTTTCGATTACCTCTGAACTTTCTCATCAACATATCACAATTTCCGTTCAACTCCGATCGGAGAACCTAAACTGATATTTTTCGTTATGTATAAGCTGGAGTTCGACTTTCAATTTGAGTTTAAAGAGACTGTAAGCAAACTCACATTAGTAGCCATGTCTTCACATTTTATTTTTAAGCGCATGGTTTCCATATCCGATAAACCACGAACAATTTTCAGTTTCCATCCAGAAGGTTCCGAATTTCATAAAAATTCAGAGCAACTCCGCCCACTTAAGGACATAATGGTGATGTTATCATTCTTTAGCGTTAACCATATCTCTGTACCGAATTTCATCAAAATCGATGCAAAGGTTTAGCCGTGGCGCCATATTTTCCCTTTAAAGAAGTGGCACCGTCCACTTAAAAAACATGGCGATTATCAAAAATATCAAAAAAAACATCCAATGAAAAATATCCCAAAAAAAAACATCCGAAAAAACATCCAAAAATAAAAATCTAAATAAAAAATCATCGATTTATTAAATTGAGTTACATTATTTTGATGGAAAATGAATGTTACACATTTTTATATTGGATGTTTATATTTTTGGATGTTATATTTTATTTTTTTTTTGATATTTTTGAGTAGAATAAAAAAACATAAAGGTCATATTACAGTTCGTTGTTGTTAAATTTACCTCCGTACCAAATTTTATAAAAAAACTATTCAGCGGTTTTGCTTTGAAAGCATATTTTTCATATAAGGGCGTTGCCCGCCCACTTAAAAAGATAAAGAGCACATCGTCGTTTCTTTTCTAAATACCGAATTTCATAAAAATCCTACTCAAAGGCTTTCCAACAAAAAAAAAAGTCTAGCAAATATATTCGGATTGTAAAAATTATATCAAAACTAGTGAGGGTGTAAACTTTGGCCTGGCCAAACATTAAATGCCCTACACTGCAGTATTTTGAAAATTTTGCTTATATGGGACATACCACGCCCTATTGTCAGAGTTCACCCAGTTTTTGCTCAGAGCTTGTATTTATAGTTCTTAGTGCCTGAGTGAAATTTAGTTGGATTATCTCAAAAAACGTTTTCAGTATAACGTTTAGGAGCTTTTGCTTACAAGGAAGGTGCCACGCTTTCTTGTCCGAATTCGCCCGGTTTTTTATCGGAGCTAGCGCTTAAAATCCCTAGGATTTATGTGTTTTTTGGTTGCATTGTCGTGAAAAACACTCCTAGAGTTGCATTTTGAATATATTTTAACAACTTTTTTTCTGCGATATCTTTGAAAGGTCTATTGGTTTCTATCCTTTCCACTAAAAAAGCGTAAAAAGGCATAAGAACACAATTTAAATTAGTAATGTTGGTATCCACAACGATATTTCAGTAAAATATACGCTTTAAAAAAAGAGGGGTGCCCACACCCGAATTAATTCGGGGCCCACACTCGACTTTAACAGCCACTTTGAAAAGCAATAAGCAAATTGTGTTGTGTGAACATTTTGGTTGCATTCGGTTTTGAATCACAAATTATAATAAATGTACTTCATATATATGGATTGCATTCTGCTTTTTGATTGATTCACTTCGATTTATCGCACTTGGAAAGTGATTAAAAAAAACTTTTGTGTTGACTTTCACTTATTCAAAAATTGTTTTCTTCTCAGCACAAAGCAAATGCGTCTGTTTGCTCTGGTATATGCAAAAAAAAAAACTTCGTGCTGTCATAACACGCGCTTAACATTTGTCAGAACAGCCGTATTTGTTTCCTGTCAAAAGTTATGGGCCCACACCCGAACCATGCCAGCAGGCGGCACTCTTCCCCTATATAAGGGACGTTTCACATTAACTGGACCAGGTCTGAATGGTGTGGACGAAAAATAAATCCTTGGATATCAAAATTTTCATTTTTTTTAAAAGCTTTCAATAGCCGAGTGGTGTCTAAAAAATTTCAATATGGTGATACTGTAACACACCGTAAAATTATTTTTCTAAATATTTTGGCGTAAATTTCATCATTCGGGGATTTTGAGGGTCGCTAATCATGAATCTGAAGTCAGAATTCGAGAATTCTTAAATTCTAGATGGCGGATGCAATACTAAGTCTCACAGTGTGGGAAAATCCTAATTTGGCTTATTCTACTTAGCTATGAGTCGAAAGAATAAAACTAGTGTTCTCAAACTTTGCAGGTATGATTTCTGAATATTTCTTAACTATATCCCAGTTGGGCCAGTCTACAAGAAATCATCAATGACGGGTGCACGACAATATGAAATCTTTGATAACGGATGTGTATTTTTGTATGGCAGTTGTTAACGAAATTTCCATACAAGTGTCCCATATTTCATCAACGACGAAAAGAGCGACAGTGTCCTTACGCTGTCGTTGATGACATTCAGAGCGACAATTTTTACATATTTTCGTTGATGACATTAAGAGCGACAATTTCTCATATCTTTTCATAAATGACATTAAGGACGACAAATTTTACATATTTTCATCAACGAAAACATCAGCGACTATGTCCAAATATTTTCATTAATAACAATTTTGTGTAAAATTTTCGAAGTATCAGGCCTGTTTCATGTCATTGAATCAAATCCATTTAAAGATACTAACCAAAATCCTCATTTCCTCATGGTAAATGAACACATGCATGTTTGGACTCTATAAGTATGTACATAATGAAACGACGAAGAGGGTTTCCGGGGTATAATACAACTAACGGAAATAAGTGTGATTGCTTTGCTTTCCTAACACCTCGATAAATCCTCTTTGTAATTTCAATATACTTCTAGAGTCCAAATGTATGTACAGTTTGTCAAGTAATTCTTTGCAAAATGCAAATAGCCACACAAATTCAACTTTAAAATTAAATTTTATTGAGACAAGCACTACTTTAAAAAAAATTGTTTTGGAACTATTCCAAGATATGTATTACCTATTAATATAACAAAAAAAATGGCAAAAATCAAAACAAAAACAAAAGAAAAACGAATAGAACCAAAAGGCAACAAATATGATGCTGTCAATAAATTCTTTGCAAAATGCAAACACAAGTCGAGAAGTGACTCGAAGCTAACTAACGGTACATCAAATTGGAATTCGAATGAGCACGTGTTGCTTTGCTTGCATTGCCCTTTTACATTAGTTCTCATTTTTGCTTCGAACTCCGCACATCTTATTAAAAATAGCGTGTTTTTGCAATGCCTGGCAAGCGAGTTGACGAAAGTGTAATCCAATTGGTTTATTTCAACTATTACAAAGGGAAAACAGTTGTCTGAAATGTTTAATATTAAGCTAAGGACAACATATAATTTTATTCAGCGTGCAGAAAAAGAAAATAGACTGGAATTGAAGAACTCTGGCGGCAGACCATCAAAGCTTATACGGCGAGATCACTCAAAAATTTTAAAACAAATTAGTGACAACCTACAAACAAGCCTTAGAGAGTTGGCAAACATTATAAAAAGTAATTGCAACAAGACTGTGAGCCATGAACCCGTGCGAAAAGTGCTAAAGCTCCACCAGTACTCGTCGCATACAGCCAGGAAAAAGCCAATGCTGTCTGCTGTTAATATTGAAAAGCGCTTGAACTTTGCCATTTCTAACAGAAATAGGCCAGCGGAGTACTGGAATGACGTCATTTTTTGCGACGAGACGAAGATAATGATGTACTATCACGATGGACCCAGAAAAGTTTGGCGGAAACCAAAAACAGCTCTTCAACAGCAAAATATTATACCAACAGTTAAGTTTGGCAAGCTTTCAGTGATAGTGTGGGGCTGTATTTCATCCAAAGGCGTTGGAGAATTGCGTATATTCACTGATATAATGACAAAAGAGTTTTATTTAGACATTCTTAAAAACGAGTTGACAAGAAGCGCCCAAAAATTTGGCTTTGTTGATCGTGAAAACCCGAAGAAATTAAAATACAAGTTGTATCAGGACAATGATCCAAAGCACAAATCGCTGCTGTGTCGGACCTGGTTGCTGTACAATTGCAGCAAAGTCCGGATCTTAATCCCATTGAAAATTTGTGAGCATTTTTAAGAAAAAGAGTGGGAAAGCGGAACCCAACTAACAGAAACGCTTTGATAACGGCCATCAACGAGGAGTGGGTAAAGATACCTGAATTGTATGATGTAAATGGACCTGTACAATCAATGTCACGGCGTCTACAGGCTGTTATGGAAGCTGATGGGAAGCACACAAAATATTAGTGCAGTCCTTTATATTTTATATCCTTTTTGCAATATGTGTTTGCATTTTGCAAACAATTAATTGACACCTTAAATTTTGTAGTTTTCTTTTGTTTATGGCTTATCTTATGTTTTTGGTTTTGTTTTTGTTATTTTTCTTAATTATAATGAAAGCGTATACAATTCCTAACAATACTGTAAAAAAAAAAATTTTAAAAAGCGCCATAGTTAATAAAATTATATGTTAAAGTTGAATTTGTGTGGCTATTTGCATTTTGCAAAGAATTACTTGACAAACTGTATGTACATAGATTTTACGTTTATTAACCTTGACGAAATTAGGATTTGGTTCATTACCTCCAAACTGATTTGATCCGATGACATGAAACAGATCTGATGCGTCTAAAATCCAAATTTTGAAACGAGACGCCGATAAAGCGACAATTAAAACATCAACGGGCATAGGGTAGATAACAAAATATAAAATTTAATAAAAAATTAAAAAAATGTATGCTTCTACTGATAAATTTTAAATTTTTACTTCAAATTTTTATTTAAGAAATCAAAATCTCCGCACTCTGAAGTATTTTTGAATTCATTGCAGACAACTTACAAGACTTTGTCATCTATCATGTCGCTAAAGTTGTGAATGTAGACATTGTAGATGACATGGTCGCTTATGAAAATGTCTTCGACGACTATTGACGCAACTGGGATGTGTAAGTTTAGACAATTAGACTAACTCTAGTGTTATCTTTTGACTTAAAAAAAACAAAAATTTTTACATCCAAAACTTTGTTTTTCGTCCACACGATTTTTGGTCGCAGGCAACATTTTTAATCGTTTTAACACCGTAAGTTATATTTTCTTTTAGTTGCTGTCAGAACAATATACTCCAATCAAATCGTAAACTTCACTCATTACCTAAGGAAAATTATATTATATATTAAATGTTCAACTAAGTATCGTATTTCTTTGTAAAAAGAAAATATTTCTGTTGAGTTTTTTGAATAATACCGAAACGTCGACTACTATGAGTATAAGTGTGCTTAAAGTGCTAAAACCATACTCTCCTTTTGATGTTTCATATATCTTTAATAACTCATTGAAAATTCCAACAAATCAAACGCAATGAAGGTGAAAACGTCAACAACAATGTGTAATTAACTAAAATTCAATTATGATCAAACAATATCCAATTTAGATTAAGCATTAAAGTGGTTTAATTATTACTATTATTGTTGTTGTTGTTAATATGGCAGAATGCATTTCAAACATTTAATTGTCAAAACAATGGCATATCTGAACAAAAACAAAAACAATCAACGAGAATGATAGCCTAATATGTTTTGAAAACCACCTCCTACACAAGACAATATTGATACCTACATAATATAAATGTCCCATACGCCATGTACCTTAAATTCAATTGAACACCCCCCAAAGTTCATGTTCTTATGGATAACATGCACTGTACTTCTTTATTAGAGAGCATAAGGTTGGGTCAAGAACGCTACGACACAGAGGAATATAGTGGCTGTCTATCAAACATCTGTTTTTCATGAAAAAAAAAAAAGATGATGCGCATAGACATAACCTTCGAAATTGCTCCCATTAACCATGATATACTCTACAATTCTGTCGATTTGGTTTTCGTATAGTTTCTACATAACTACTCATTAACCGCTTTTCTAGTCAGATGATTTTGAAGATTTGTAACTATCATTAAAAAATCCATCCTATCAATTCTTTAAATTTCCAACACTCCAAAGTTGAATTGAATTGAATTGAACAACAACGCACACTTGGGATGCATGCGTTTCTCGCGGCACAATGCAATTTAGTACAAAGTGGCAAGCGCTTTGTGTGCGGTAAATTTGTTTTCACATTACGCTCGCAATTAGTTTGATGCGTGGCGGTGTAATTGTTACGCTGTAAATGTAAATGTATATGAGTACAATGTGTGTATGTATGTGTCTTCCTCAAAGGTGCACATTTGTACACGCGCAACGTGGGTGTTTCTTAAGTTTATTCAACGGTATATAAAGTGGTCAATTAGGTTAGTTTATTTTTGTAACTCTGTACAAATTTCAGTTTGTTTATTGGAACAGTGGGGAGTTGTGTGCTGTGCAACGTATGCAGCATGTACACTTGCATCAATATTTGACGTAATGGCAACCAATGAAATTTAACGAACTGTCAATTTTAATTAATGACTTTGGTGATATTTTTATTGTTATACATTGCACGTCATTAATTTCTTTAAGTGAAATGATACGACATGATAAAATATCGTCTGCATACAAGTCATCTTTGAGTTAGTTGGTATTTGTAGCATATAAATAATATTATAATATTATAATATTCAGAGGGATGCGACCCATCGAGCCGTATAGTTTTTAGAAAAAGTTTATTTTTATAAGGGGCCGTCCATAAAGGACTTCACGGTTTTTCAGAGGATTTTTGACCCCTTTCCCCCATGTCACAAATGGCCACATGTTATGTCACAAAATTAAAATAGAAAATTACACAAATAGAATTCATAGCCATATATAAAAACATTTATTAATAATAACATTTCAAAAATAATAATAAAATACAAGTCTGAAGAATTTTCTTTCAAATCTCTTGTCACGGATTTTCAAAATATATACAGTTTGTCAAGAATGTCTTTTTACATTGAAAATAAATTCATACTTTCAACTTATTAGCAAAAAAAAACCCCATTTCAAATTCTGTCAGCGTAATGATCGAAAGCATATGCGACTATGGTGCGAATGTGGCATCAGTTTAACTGTGACAAGGTGATGGATGCATTAATCCAAAGTCCCGACTATAATCCTATCGAAAATTTGTGGGTCTATTTAAAGAAAAAGGTCGCTGAAAGGCAACCAAATACCGAACTTCATTTAAAAATACAATTTTGAAAAAGACCGAGTAATTTAAACCTGGAAATTTGATTCATTCTATGTAAAAACATCTTGAATGTGTGGTAGATGCTTATGGTGGTCATTCAAAGATGGCTGTAAACAAGGAAGATACTAAAAATTTAACATAAAAACATTTATTTTTATTTGCAAAAAGACTTTCTTGACACTTCAAAAATCGAGTATTATTTGTTTTTGTTGATTTTTTTTTTATTTTGCATTGAATTTGCAAATTTTTTGTCACGAATCCTTTTTGAATATAGTAAGCAACTTTTATTCATGAAAAAAAAGTTTGGTAAAAATGAAAGAAATACGTTTTTTTGCTTAATAAGTTGAAAATATGAATTTATCTTCGATGTAAAAAGACATTCTTGACAAACTGTACATATGTATCTGTTGAATTTATCGAAATTGCTGCTACTCCGATGGGTAGAATTTTCGGAAGAAAAGTTTAATGATTTTTTGCGAGCTTTTATTTTCTGAGATTAGGGTGGTATATTATGGTAGGAACTGAGATCTGATGGTTAAGTAGCAGAACGCGGCACTTGATGTCAATGATTTTTGGAGCAAAAATATTGGTTTTCTTGAGGCATAAATATTGATATATCACACTTTAAAATCGAACAGCAAATGCCGAAGATATGATCGAAAACGACCCCTAAGTTCGGTCCGAAAAAAAATTAAAAAATTTTTTCCGAACTCTCTTGCAAAAATACATCATTTTAGAGGCGGTACTGCAGACTTTTTTCTGGCTCAGCAGGTTTTTATGTTCAGCAAAAAAATTCAAAATATTTTTTAAAATATTTCTGTTGAAGTACTTGAAATACTTCCTTAGCAAAAGTTTATTGATTTTTTGCGAGCTTTAATTTTTTGACATTAGGGTGGAACATTAAGATGGTGGAAACTGATATTCGGTGGGTAAGTACTCGAACGGGGCACTTGAAGTCAATGACCTCTTGAACAAATAATAGGTCTCTTTGAAACATAAATATTGGAGCATCATTCTTTAAGATTGGCTTGTATATGCCGAAGGCATGATAGAAAATGTTAATGAGCGACCCCTACTCTTGGTCAAAAAGCATAGCACTGACTTCATGGTTTTTTTTATTGTTTATATTACAAGGGATGATAAATGAGCTATTTCGTACGAAAGACCATAAAAAGGCACTGAAGGTAATCAAAAAGTACCAAAATTATTTAATACATTTGCTATTGAATTTTGACTATTGTGCGATTCTAGTCTTTATTAATGCATGAAAAATAAAGTGTGAAAAGTCCATTGCGAAATTTTGTTTGTATAAAAACGAATATAATGTCAAAGGTTGCAAAAACCACTTTTTTGCAAATATCTCGCTAATGGTGACATCGATAGAAAAATATTGGCGAACAATACCATATTATCTATATCCGTTGAATATCAAAAATATGATGAACTAACATTTTGGGGGCGTGGCACCGCCAATTTTTTTAACAACAAATTATTTTTCCTAATGCACTTTAAGTAACAAACACAAAAACAAAATCTGATTTTTATGTTGTATTAGTAGAGATAAATAGTATATTGATTAAATAAAAAATTAATTAGTTAGTTAGATAATTTAATGAATTCCCCTCTAAGGCGCCATGGAAAAAAAAATTGGAAATGTTAAATTGATATATTGATTAAATAATTAATTGATTAAATAATTAATTGTTGATCAATCACTCATTTATTAGTTAGTTGATTGAATTATTAATTGACTAAATAGTTAAATGATTAATTGATTTGATTAACAGACTTACCGATTAATTGAATAATTGATCAGTCATTTAAATGACTAAAAAACTATTTGATTAATTGATTATTTGATTCGAATATAAATGGTTGAATTTATTGATTCATTCATGAATTGATTAATTGATTTATTTTGACTGTAAAATTTGTGGCGTTTGTTTCGTGACTTCGTGAAAATCAGTGATGGTGGTGGCGATCATGCGAAACTTCTACTTTGAAAAATAAGCTAGCTTAGAGGTTTACTTAAGAATTAAATTTCTTCGAATATTTTTGTCATTTAATTCGCTAGCTGGCCGAATAGCTTCACATTTTAACTAAGATCTAACAACAAAGATTAGTCGAAAAACTAAAGAAAAATATCGCTGAATGAGTCAAAATTTTTCAAATATTCGTTCCTATTTACAAAGCTAACAATTAAAAATTAAAATTTCTTAAAAAATGTTATTCCCTTAATTGAAAATTCCCAATATATGAGAGAAATAATATCCCATTGTAAAGACAATCTCTTTAGAGCAAACACCGCACAGTGCGCATGTCTCTTGAAAGCAACATAGCACTCATTTTCGAAATTTCCTTTTTCGAAAATGCAACATATCATGCAACATTTTTCACACGAACAACACCCACACAAAATGATAAAAAACAAAAATCCAACTGTGCATTATAAATCTAAGACTTTTAAGAGATACGCGTTATCCTGCTTTTTCGATTTTTTTTTTTTTAATAAAGTCGTCCTTTTATGCAACGTTCCGCATGTCTGTCTGTCTATGCAGCATTTACACTACGAGCACAAATCAAATGCAGTGCATGAAAATAAAATAAAAATGAAACGAAAAACAATTTTCAGGACGATATATAAAAAATTTCCTTTGGGACATTTTGTAGCTATTCCTGCTGTTGCTGTTATTATTGTTGTTGTTATTTTTGAGTATATTGAATTTCTATACAAATAAATCTAATGCAGTAACATTTTTTTTTTTTTTAACTGTCCACCTGTTTGTTGGTATCGCCTGTCAGACGGTCGGTTGAACATTGGGTGGGTGTGTCGTCGATCTGCTTCTGCTGCTGCTGTTCGTTCTGCCTTTTAAGATGTTTGCAATTTTATTTTTGTATGCATTTAAACCAAGGGGAAGGATATGCTACGGTAGGAAGCTATTATGGTTTTTATGCAATAAAATGAACTAAAAAAAAAAAAACATTTCACAAATGGGGCCAAGTTGAAATATTAAACAAAAACCACATATTCTCGTATGCAGAGGAGATGTAAATGCATTTTAAATGTGAAATGGGTTATTTAGAAATTTTCAAGATTTGCAGAGATTTAGAGGTTAAACGTTTGTTTCCTTTGAGTATTTTTATATTATTCTGTGGCTACAGTTGCATATTTAATTTGAAAGCTTAGAGTTTTTAAAGAAATAAATATTTTAATAGGTTGAGCATTGAAAGTTAATGCAAATTAAAACCTTGATATACTTTAAGTTTTTTATTTATTTGAAGTTAGCAATACAAGAAATATTTTTCGTAAATTTTGAAAATTCGGATCATATACGACATTAATGGAAGATAAAGGTAAACAACAAAAGTAAGTATTCAATGAACCCTCTTAAGATCAGCGCCACATTTTGTCATTTATATATTAATACGCAAGACAAAAATTTGTCCTACCTTTTTCACTATGTAAGAAATAGAGCACGACTTTGAATTATACATCATTAGAAAGGAATTTGTGTGTAAACGTGCGCAAAGTTAAAACAATTTTAGTATTTTGCTGTTCAGCCGGATAAAATTCAACAAAAATTTTTCAATATTAACAACGACAAAATACGCGGTCACACAGAGCTGAAAAGAGGATACAGCACAAAGAAAAAGACAAAAAGCTGACCACAGAATTCATGTTCATATTCTACACCCAGTGTATATTCACTTTGTCCTTCCTTTTGTAAAGCAGAGAAGGAGGCGTGCCAGATATAGAAAAGTATATATATTCTTGATCAGCGTCACCTCCTGAATCGATGGCTGGGTGTGCGTGGAAATACATTTTCTGGGAAAACTTATCAAGCTAGCTCAATGAAATTTGGCACACTGCCTCCGTTAATTGAAAATGAGCGAAATAGGTCAACGGACACGCCAAACGCCCATACAAAAAATATATTCAAAATGCATCTTTAAGAGTATTTTTCACGACAATGCTACCAAAATACACATAAATACTACGAACTGTAAGCGCTAGCTTTAAAAAAAATCTGAACAAATTCGGACAAGAGGGCGTCGCACCTCCCATATAAGAAAAATCTTCAAAACGCTATACTGAAAGCGTTTTTTGAGATAATCAAGCTAAATTTACTCAGACACTAAGAACTATGGGTGAAATCAGACAAGAGGGCGTGTCACCTCCCACAGAAGCAAAATTTTAAAAACACTGCAGTGTATGGTATTTTATGTTTGGCCAGGCCAAAGGTTACACCCTTACTAGTTAATTTTCAATCTATTCAAAATATTTTATGTATTATACAAGCAAAAAAACAGTCAATAAACTAACTTCATAATTTATCTAGGTGAACCTGCCTATCATTAAAAATTCCCGCAATTTCGAGAGCCTGCATTGTATGTCTCCAAACCAGAGTGTGTTACCAACTAAAAACAATTTGGCAATTTTTCACAGCAGGCGGCGCTTGTGAGCTTTATGATCTATGCATATAGGCGATCCTGTACAGAGATTTTATTCGTGTCCAATAGCGTAATGGCTCTCTACTGACTGAGTTATGAACATTTGAAATAAGGGTGTTCATCAATAACATACAGAGGATTTTTCCGGTCCGAAAAATTAAAACAACTTATTTTATTCCGAAAGTTTAAGCTTTTCCAGACCAAGATCGAATGAAAAATGACAGCTCTATTCTAGGTTTAGTGAATGAACCTAATAAATAACTGTTTTATAAATTAATAGAAAAAAAATTTCATTCGTTTATTCCAGTTAAGAACTATGATTTTTTAACCAATTTTGGTTCGCAAAGGCTCGAAATTTTCGTAATAAAATATGTTACTGATGAAAATATTTAAAAACAAATTTAACTTTTTAAATTTTTCGGTCCAGAAACACCTTTGTATGTTACTTAGAGATATACTTTATTAAAGTCTTATAACTCGGTAAGTGGGGACCCAATTGAAAAATGATTAAAGTATGGCTTGCTCAGGATAGTTCTTGCTTTTCGAGTTCATTAACAAAAACTTATTTAATTTATATCAAGACATTGATTTTTGCACTTTTAAGCAAGGATATCTCAGTATCCTGACGTGATAGAAGAAGATTAAGTTCAGAATCATAATAAGGAGGTTTCATGGTTGGACTGGGCGGAAGAAGAGTTAGGGAATAATAGAAAAATGAGCCACCGCAAATCAAGGCAATATGCTCTTTCTTATCGCTTGGGATCCTACGTACAAGAATCCAAGCCAAGTTTTTGGTATGCATATTTCGCATTCACAAGTTCGTCTGGCGCCCACTCTTAATAAAGAGCACAAATGTACATGAACTCTGGAGGTAATAATCATTGAAACAATATCAATTTTCTAATCTAATGTGATTCTACTTAACATAAACTTTTTTCGTTTATAATAAAATAACGGTCACTTCCCATTATAACATTACTTTTGTCTCACCTAGCATTTTAACTCATGAAAACCTTCAAAACTTTAAAACTGATGCTTTAGTTTCTTTTTTTTAAGAACTTACAAGAACAACTTCTTTAGTGAAAAATTTAAATATCGCAACAAGTTCTACGCGAAAATAAAAATATCTCACTGGCTCTATGCATGCGAAATTCGAGTGCAACATTAACGTCTGCAATCCAACACAGAGCTCCAAGAACAGTTGACACAGTTAAGTTGCAAAAATGAGGCAAAAAATTATGCATCCTGTTACGTTTGCATAAGGACACGCAAAGGAATGAAGTGATTCTGTTTTTGCAGAGCATGGTTAAAATTTTAATGAAGTGAAAAAATGTTACATTTAAGAACTTTGAATAGTGTTACACACACACATACACTGCAAGGGGAATAAAGGAGAAAGTGGAGTGACCCAAGGGGAAAAGAAGTGCTTCAAAAACCCTTCCGAAGTGCATCCTTTTCACCAATAAGCGCTTCCGCTCCGTAAGAACAATACTTTCTTTTTAACATTGCATGTCATAGGATGTAAGCGAGCAAAAGCTTACCACAGCCTTACCAAAAAAGAGTTTTTAAAGCGCTTATTTGTAATGCTGCGGTAAGCGTTTTTTCAATAAAATTAAAAAAAAGAAAATAAAAGAAAAAAAAACTGGCCGCGCCAGAATTTGAATCCACGACCCTCCGCGTGCTAGATATTTTTTTTCTTACATTTACCAACCCTTTAGACCGCTCCACCAACGCCCGATGATATTAAGAGGTATTAAATTTGTATATTAAGCAAATGTTGTCCTGCAGCATTACATAGAACCATTGTGCAATCAGTTTCAATTCAAGTAAGCAAAAGTAAATAAAAATGAGAAATTAAAATAGAAAAGTGAAATAAAAAAGGTTGAATAAAAAATATTTTAATAAAAAAAAAATAAAGCAAAAACAAATAAAAAAACGGAAAAAAATCACCCGGGCTGAGTTCGAACTCACGTTGTTCTTACTGCAGCCTTATAAAAAATCATTGTGATAGTGCTTCTAAATTTCTATGGGGACAAGCACTTTTGAAGCGCTTGGATCAGAAGCGCTAGAAATTTTTCCTCTTGGGGAATGCTGTGTCTTATTGCGACAGTACAAATACATACGTAATACATGCTCAGCTAATTCCAACTCTTCTTGATAGAGTCAAGAGAAGATCGACCTCCATCTAAATATTGTTAGGATTTATAAGGACTGTCCCAGAAAAATTTTATACTTTGTTTTTTCATCAATAAAAAAGTACCCAATTAATTTTTTAAAAACATTTTTTTTTTTGTTTTTTATTAATGAGTAGTATAACGTATAAAGTTAATAACTTTAAAACTATTATTGTAACAAAAATTTATTTTCTACAAAATTATTTTCCTTTTTTCTGAAGACCCTTCATTAAGTTTTGTACAGTTGTTTCGTTGCGAGTGCCGTATGACCTTCTCCACTTATTTCTGAAATGTTGTAATTTTTTGGCAGCATTATTGCTCCTTTAAAGATCCAATTTCATTAGAGCCCAACATCTCTCCAAAAGCTCAAAGCTCTGAGCAGTTGAGTGGATTTACCTTTTTCGGAACAAAATATTCATTTTTGCTCTTGTACCACTCCATTATGGCTTTAGAGTAATGTGAGGTAGCTTAATCCGGCCAGAATATTACAATACTTTCGTGTCCATGAATAAATGGCAAAAAACCTCTTTCAAGACACTAGCCAATCAAAATTTTCGAATTCATTGTGCCCGGTTTTACAAAAAAAACTGCTTCTCAGACCGAAGGTGCATATGGGACGGCAAACCATATAATGCTTGGGAAATTTTATGATTTTATTTGCTCTAGTTATGCTCTGCATTTGCTTCTGCACATGATAGGTGGATCATTTGTGTCCCGGTAGCTGTTTGAAATCTGCCTTAACGTGTGTTTCATCGTCCGTTTCGCTACAGTCAGATTTAGTCAGGAAACCTTTATATAACCTTTTTATAACTTTTATATAACCTTTATATAACCTTTATATAACTCTTAAGCTTCCAGCTGCTTTTCATTGGAACGGTCTGGTACTTTTTAAAACCTATAGGTCTTTAGCTTTCGTTTCTTCTTAAGTCTTTGCATAGTAGATTTTGAGTTACGTGCAGTTACAGCAATATCTCGCATTGAAATGTCGGAACTCTGCTCTGTCGGAACTTTATTGCTTCGCTTTTTTGACCAACTGTTTTGTCCCACCTGTTTTTTTTTTTTTTCTTTTTTGCTTAAAGCGTTATCACCAAGTGTTATACGTATATTTTTTTAATTGTGATGTTATATAATAGCAATAGCACCCACATTCCGACCTTCACGATCATCATGTTAATCATAATCTTAAGAAACTAGAATTTTCTGGTGCAGTCCTTATTATACAGATATACAAGGGCTTCGATACATATGTCTTCAGTTTTCACAGATTTAAGCATGTCTCTGAATAAAAGTCTTCTTATTTTTAGTCCGAATGGTTATTTAAGTTTTTAAAATGTATCATTTTAACGCCGAAAGATTTGTTCCCGAAGCTTTGGAAGAAAATAATGTTTTGCCCTTTCTTTATTTTAGCGAATTAGAAGGGGGTCAAAATAAACTAAAAAATCATCTCTTAACTTAATTTCGTAATTAAAACTTTAAAAGAGATACAACAAAATAAAAAACAAAAAAATGTAATCGCATAAAAATCAGCAAAGAATTTGCCACACATACAATCCCTTCTACACGCTATGCAAAATGACAAAGTCAGACAGTGCCCCTTCTTATTTGGAGCACACACTAATGACTGCGGTTATGTTGAGTGATTTCGCAAATGCTGCATTTGCTGAAAGTTGCTACAACATCGCTTGCCACTGCTGCTGCTACTGAATGCTGGATTAAATGATGGATGCTGCTGATTGAATTGTGATGTAGTTACCCGTAGTTTTTTCTTCAACTTTTGCATTATTTTTTTAATTCATTCATTCTGTGACTGAACATTTGCATACTACATCATACAACACCGGATGGTATGGCTCATGTAGTATTTCAGTTCTTTTTATTTTAAACATTTGCGGTCTTTTTAAATTTATGTGATATTAATTAAATTCATGCAAAACTCAGAGCATATGTATCCATTTCCCCCAAAAGCATCTCAAAATGTAAATCACAGAAGTCATGTTAAAGTTGATTTGATACATCAAATTATATTATAGAATCTTAATTTGTAGATCTTTTTAACTTTAATGTGTCCGCACTACATCTTTTTCAAATTTCTGTTCATTTCATGCTCAAAGTTTTCACTACGTTTTATTTACTTTACAAAATGGTAGTTGAAACTTTGAATTTCTTGTTCTTTTCGTACATTTTCCTCCAAAATTACAACGTTGGCCACACTCGCAGTTGTTTTGTTCAATGCACTTCCTGCGTCCTGTTGCTGTTGGTTTTGTCGTCGTCGTTTTTTTGCCGCTTTGTAGCATTTAGTTTTAGTTTTTGGGGTATGGTACTTCCGCTTTTATATGCCACTGCTTTCGTCAGTTGTCATCATTTAATTCGCTGGTTAATTAAAAGTTCCTGAAAAACTAAAAAGTTTTTAAATTTTTACTTTGAATTGTTGGTTGGGATTTTTTTTTTTAAGAAAAGTAGGGAAAGGGAAAAAATTTAATTAATTTCGTTTGGAACAAGTTCGTGTATTTAATTACATTGGCTAAAAGTGTAGAGAGTTTTGAGCAAAGTAACCTATTTAAAGTTTTCATCTAAAGTTTAATCGATTACATACATTCGAAACAAAATAATTTCGGAAGAGAGCCAAATGAATGGAAATAATAAACGAGAAAATCATTTCGGAAAAAGTTTGCAAAATCTCGCAAAATGTTGATAAAAGTTTTGAAAAGTTCGCTAAATTTGGCCAAAGTAAAGAAATTTGAGCAATTTTGCAAAAACACAGATACGTTGAATAATTCAAAAAATCTGTTAAAATTCGAAAAACTTTGTAGAATACGAGAAAGTTTTTAAAAAAAGGCAAAAAAGTCCTAAAATGTAAAAAACATATTCAAAAATATTCATTAAATATTGCAAAGTTGACAAAATTAAAACATATTGAAATTGAAAATCATGTCAAAGTCAAATACATTGGAAAATTTTGAGGAGGATCAAAAAATTCTGGAAAATTCAAACAAGGTTTGTCCCAGAAAAATTTGATACTTTTGTTTCTTAAGATTATGATTAAACTGATTATCAAGAAGGTCGAAAGATGGGTGCTAGTTTGTACACTTTCTTAAAAAAACTGGATTTAAAATATCTAGTTATAGCTCAAAAAAACAAGTGCATCAAAAAGCACTGTTGAAAGGGTTATTTGAATTATAGAAAGGGTCTGCTTATCGCACGAAAAATTATATCAAATAGAAAGACTAGCTTAGATCCACAGTTGGTCAAAAAGGCGAAGCAACTCTTTAAGCAGAATTCCGACATTTCAATACGAGATATTCTGTAAGTGCAGGTACCTCGAAATCTACTATACAAAGACTAAAGAAAAAACATAAGTTAAAGACTTATAGATTTTAAAAAGTTCCAGATGGTTCCAATGAAAAGCAGCTGGAGGCTTAAAAGCAAGTCCGAAAGTTACAACACAACACACACAAATGTTCCACCTATGCGAAGGAGAGGCAGATGCTGAGTAAAATCAGAGCAAAATTACCCAAGGAGTATATGGTTTGCCACGCCATATGCACCTGTGGTCTGAGAAGCAGTTTTTTTTTGTAACACCGGGCACTATGAATTCGAAATTTTTATTGGCGAGTGTCTTGAAAAACGTTTTTTGCCATTTATTCGTGGACTCAAAGGCGCTGTTATATTCTGACTGCATTTAGCCACCTCTCATTACTCTTAAGCCATTATAGAGTGGTACAAGAGCGAAAACTAACATTTTATTTCGAAAATGGCGAATCCAATTAACTGCTCAGGGCTTCGATCTTTTTGAGAGATATTGAGTTCTAATGAAATTAGACCTTAACAAGAGTAATAATGGTGCAAAAAAATTAAAAGATTTCAGAAATAAGTGGAGAAGGTCGTACGATACCTGCGACGAAATAACTGTACAAAACTAAATGAAGGGTCTTAAGAAAAAGTAAAATATTTTTATAGAAAATAAATATTTGTTGACCAAAAAACTAGTTTTTCTTTGAAAGGGAAGCTTTTTATAGAAAAGCCGTAGATGGTGATCGCAAATGCAGAGGAAGTGAAACCAAAACTAAAATTTTTGGTCCAATATCCCAAGCAGAAAAATCTGAAAACATATTGGTAAGTCTATAAGACTTGGCCAACTAACTTTTCACATCGCCAGTTCAAAAAGTACAGAGATACAAATTAGAGTTTTACAAAAAAGAGCTGCGAAAAACTCGATATAATTGAGAATCCTGTACCAGTGTTTGAAAAGGTGTCGATTATAATTATCATAAACTAGTCAAAAGTAGGCGTAGATAAATGAATGCCACACCCACTTTTCAATAAAAGGATTGTCTTTTTACATGTGCTTAGTGTTGCCACGTTATGCAATTTTTTTTCTTATAAAATCCATATAAAAAGTTTAAAGGTATAGGTGTAACTTTTCAATAGTTTACGTATGTATATATTTTGGAACCCATTCCTGAATCCCTAGTAAATTACTGAAATCAAATTTTTGTCTTAACATACACTACCTGAGTGAGATTGAGCATTCTCGAAACCACGGGTTAAAAAATTAAGTTTTACTTATAATAATAATCACTTCAAATCGCAAAAGGTACATGTGTACCTATTCGGTAGACAAGGGTTTAGAACTAACCCAGATAAATTAGACCCTACAGTGATTTCTATTTAAAAAGATCAGATCCTTTACTTTTTTGATTGGAATCGGTTTACTTAAGTGTTTTAAAACAAATACCAGAAAACCACTTAGTTACAAACGTTTAACGATTAAAATCGACTTTTTCAAAAAGCCCGCCACCTTCGACTTTTTTTCTAAATTTTCTAAAATCTCGATTACGCAACTTTTATGCCGCAGTTCGAGACGTGATCAGAATTTTTTTTTTTCGAATCTGAAAAAATGTCTCGATCACACGGAAATCCTGTCATATTAAACTTCGTGAAATTATAATTTATCGTCCCTATACAAGTAAAAAGCACTAAGTCAGTTTTTTTCTAGTTTGGAGTTATTTGGTAATTCTGGTCGAAAATATTATAGTCTTTAGTTTGATAAGACCAATCTAGCCATATCTCTGTTAAAAAATATTCATTATCATCATAAAAGTAAAAGCAAAACAACGATTTCCATAGAAAAAAAATAAATAAAAATTAATTTTTTGAACTTCAAATATCTCAAAACTTGAAAAACTGACTTAGCACTTTTCTTTTGTATAGGGACGATATGCAGCATATTGTGTACTAAATCAAAAACTTATGCCTGTATTTGTATTTTCAAAAAATTCCGACTGGATTAGCGATTGAAATTTGAAAGTTTCGTATTTCATAAAAGTTGCCAATACCCATAAAATTGATAATAAATCGACTAAAATTTATTTCGTGATGATGCCCAAGTGGAACGTATCCTCTTAATTTGTATAAATTGTTTAGTTAAATCTGGCAGACGACATTATTAGTTTTAGCCATAATTGTACAAGTATGTCTTTATAAAATATATCAATTGTTATACAGATTCATTAATCTTAAATAAAGAAAATTGAATTGAATTGAATTGAAAAGTTTTTGAGAGATAGAAATATGTCTTTCCAAATCGTGATTTTGGCGTTGTGTTCAACAACCTATGATTGGCTACTTTCGTGGAGGTATTTGATTGAAGTAACTCAAAATTATATAAAGTAACTTACATATACTTACTCTCCGATCTCGTCGAAAGGTACCAATTGTTTTGTTGCACAAAATTTTCAGTACAGAAAACATTTAAATCAATAATGGCTTCTATAGGTACTCCTATACAACTTTGTATGTGAAAAGTTATTATCATGGGTTTTTCAATTATCTATAGATACCAGTTATTTACTATTTTGCACTGAAATGATTTATATTTTTAAAGTTAATAGAAAATAAGCATTAGTGCGGTCAGCCAATCAGAAGTCTACTCGTCGTTCATTCGAGTCTCGGGGAATAAATTACAAACATTGAAATTCAAAAATTTACTATAAAAATACCGAGATTTCTATAATCAGTTCACTTTTATCGTAAACTCTAATATCGAAATGTTGCGTTTTCTCGTACTCTCAATCTTAGTAGCTTGTGCCTTTGGCAATGGTTTACTGCCAAGATTTTTATCACCTACCGGGCGTATTGTTGGCGGTAAGGACACCACCATAGAAAATCATCCGTATCAAGTTTCGGTTATAATGTATGACGATCATCAATGCGGAGGTATTATTTTAGACAGAAGGAAAGTACTTACTGCTGCTCATTGCTGTGTACTTTCGTCATATATGTACACAATCCAATATGGAATTACAAAACGTGGAACTGACGAAAATATGATTTCCGTTGCAGAGGTGAAAATGCATCCTCACTTCAATGTCACATATAACTCTGAAAACGACGTTTGTGTCCTTCTACTGGATGAAGATATTCCTTTTAACAATTCGTCAAAACCAATTGAACTTGCAAAAGAAGAACCAATTGTGGGAGCAAAAGTTGTCGTTACAGGCTGGGGTCACCTTATTGAAGGTGGGAAAAATAAAGCAACTATTCTCTAAGAAGTTGAGGTAGAAATTGTTGATAGAGAAGCATGTAAACTTACTTACGCCGGACTTAGGACTGTTGATAACAGTATGGTGTGCGCTAGCGTTGAAGGGGGTGGTAAAGATGCTTGTCAGTTTGACTCCGGTGGCCCATTAGATTCCGGTGACAAACTTGTTGGTGTTGTTTCGTGGGGCGACGGATGTGCTCGAGAAGATTCTCCAGGTGTGTATGCCAATGTTGCTGGACTACGTGATTGGATCTTGAAACAATAAAAATATTTATTTTTTTGGAATAAGCTGATATTAAAGCTCTAGCAATAAATATGTAGTAAATTCGCATTAAAAAATACTGGCTTTATACGCTTTATAATATTTGCTTTTTTTACATTGTTCTACTTTTTTTTTTTTTTTTGGTCTGACGGAAAATACATATGTACAGTGGTGGCTTAACGCTTAGGCACAAGTAGGCAACTGCCTATAGCGGCAAATTTCCTGTGCGATAAAAAAATTGAGTATTTAAAAAAAAAAGTTCTTATAATTTCTGTGGCAATGAGGAAAAAACTGCTAAGTCGGTAAAATTTAAAACATAAATTTTATACATATAAAACAAATTTAAGCATCCTGCAAAAATCGACTTAAGCAGTTTTTCCTTCCAGATTTATTAAACTTGAAATTTTGTGCGTGCAATAATTTATTGGTTTTTAAATTATTTTTTTTTTTTTATTAATGGTACCAGTCCCTGGATACCGATCCCCTTCGATTTTATATTTTTTACTTACAACTTTTTCTTGTAATGCAAGTCGTTGCTAAAAATATTCTAAAACGGGAATAACATCGGAAAAAATAAAAATATTTCAAATCAAAAGATTTTAATACCAATTCAAATAATTTCGACTTTGGAGCTAAATTGTTGCTGATTTGCATTGAATCAAATCATCTCTAGTGAAAAGTACTAGTTCGATAAGACCCATTTAGCCATATCTCTATTAAAAAGTAGTTATTTTCATGATCTATATATTAATACACAAGATCAAAATTTGTCCTACCTTTTTTACTATGTTAAAAATGGAGTACGACTTTGAATTATACACCATTAGAAAGGTATAAGTATGTAAATGTGCACAAAGTTTGAATTATTTTAATATTTTGCCACTAAGTCAGGTTAAATTAAATACGCGGTCACACAGAGCTGAAAAGAGGATACAGCACAAAGAGAAACAAAGCAAAACTGACTGACACTGACTTCATGTTTTTTGTTTTCTTATCGTTTCACATTTGTCATTGCACCAAGGATGATAAATGACCAAAATTATTTAATACATTTATGGTAAAATTTTGGTCATTGGGCGATTCTAGTAAAAAAAAATAAACAAAATTAATTTTTTGAACATCAAATATCTCAAAACTTAAAAAACTTTAATTTTTTAACTGAGTGATGATCAAAACTTGCTTACCAAAATTTATGAAAATACCCTATATAGTTATTTCCACTCGAGATGTATTGCGAGATGTATTATTATACGTCGTTATTAGTGGTGAGACGTCCTTAGTTTTCAACAAAACCGTTTTAGCCGTTTTTGAGTAGGGTAAACGAGGAAAATATGGACTACGCGGGCAATATGGACCACACGATTATTTTCCATTGCATACATAGGATTTACTGTTATTCATGTTTAAACTTTACGCTAATATCTAAAGCTTATAATAGAGCGATTTAAGCGTTCGGTGGAATCGCATGTTGCTGTGAAGTTGTTTTTTCTAAAAAATTTTTTTGTGATTTATTTTTTCTAATGAGTAAATTTCTTTATTTCACTTTAAAGACATCGTGTTTTAAAATAAATCATTAATTATATGAAGTCAGTGAATACCATCTATAATTTGGTAGCACTAATAAGTTCGTTAACCATAAGAGTTTTTGATAAAAAACCATTTATTTCAACAACACCTGCTGCGGGTAATATGGAACACCAAAGAAAAAAGCCTCAAAAACAAATGTATTTATCATCTTCTTCAGATGGGGATTTAGAGCCAGCCTTTACTATTCTAAGTTTCTGATTAAAATTTCATTACATTATCTTAAATAACGAAAGTGCCACGCTTGCGATATCGCAAATAATGCTCTTAATATTGCATTTTGAAGATATTTTTTGTATGGGCGCTAGGCTTGTTCGTTGAACAATTTAGATTATTTTTAATTCCACAAAATAACTTTTACAATGAAGCCATTCTGCTAAATTTCATTGAATTAGCTAGCATAATTTTCCCGTGAAAAATATTTCCACTGACACCCAGCCGGACAGATGGACATGGCTATATCCACTCAAGAGGCAACGCTGATCAAGAATATATATGCTTTTCCATACCTGCTACGCCTCCAATCAGCGTTACCAACGGAAGGACAAAATGAATATATCCTGGTTGTAGTGTATAAAAACATGTTTTGTGGACTTTTAGCTTAGAACTTATTAAAATCCTGCTAGGCACTCTAATTATGAATATTTGTTACAAACTTTGAATTGAATCAAAAGTTTTTTAACTTATGTTTATTACACCAATATAAAGCTTTCTAATAAAATACAAATTTTACAAATATATCACTGGATTGTATGTAAAATTTAAAAAAAAAAATTATGCAATGACATGCAAAATTTGCCCATATACTAAAACAAAGCATTTATTGCATCATTATTTTGATGTGGTAAATGCGGTTTTTGTCTTTATTTTGATATGACCCAATTTTAGCACATCTTTATTTCAGCATTTTTTCGTTCTCTCAACCATACTAATTTAACAATCAAAATGACGATTAGAATGTTCCAAAAAAAAAGAGCAAACGCAGCAAAATGCAACCCCTTTTGGAATTAAGTACATACGTACACTCCCATTTTTATGATGCCAACATATTTTCCGCAATTTTAAATGAAATGCTACATTTCGTTCGTATTTCACTTGAAATTTGCAATGTTGCATGCAGCAAAAAGATTGAGCAAAGAACAGAGAAAGAACAAAAAAAAAACCACCGCTAATTAGCAACTGATTTGCGTCGCATACCACAACAGCAAATGCTACGTAGCAAATTTTTCTGCCGTCAGCAGCAATTGTAGCAATTTGCTTAAAATGCAGCAACAGCATCAGATTTTAAGCGCAAAGGGTCTGAATTTTGATTACGAAGAAGAAGTGGAAAATGCAGATTATATTACGAGAAATGCATTCTGTGATATCAACATGAGTAGAGTGCATTTAATTTATAAATGTTGCACAGAACATTCTGAGAATCATCTATTGTTTTACATAGATAATCGAGGTCGTAATGAAGTTATGTTGAGTTCATTTCTATAATTTAAATCTAGTGATGATGTGATCCAGTTGCTCAACAAAATGTAGGTATAATTTTATCAACATCTATCACTGTGACACATTTCTGTTTATCTGCTGAAACATATATAGTACTTAAGCATATCTTTGTTTTGAGCAAAATCTGCTCCCCAAAATGACCTCATTTTCCTGACAATATTCGTTTTCTCTTCATTCCATCATAATTTTTCCATGAAAATGCGTATGTCATCAACTTTCATATATCACAGCAGCAGCTGCAGCAGCAAAATTATCACACAAAATGCGGCGCGTTTTTAGGTTTAGGTAATAAAACCAAATTAAATAGCACATACACACACACACACCAAATACAAATAAAAATAGTCAAAAGCCAAAAATAAAAGCAAATGCACATAAAAACAACAATTACAACAACATTAGTTGGTAGATTTAGTTAAAACTAAAACAATTCTCTTGTTTTGTTTGCTATTTATGGATAACGCCCTTGCACCACAAAATGTTGCATACACGGCCGCAGCGCCACCCTCAATTGGTTACAGTGGAATTTTTTTATTATTTGGCTGAAATTTTTTGTTTTTTTTTTATTTTTGGTTTTTACATATCATCCATTCAACGCCTTTCAAAGTAACAAAATTGATAACACACCCTTCGCTTCCGCTGAAATTTGATTTTGTTTCGTTTCGTATCAAAACTGATAAAAATCTCAAAAAAAAATTGTTCATGTTACTCGAAAAGCAGAAAATTTTGTGCTGATAGCCTGATAACCTACCTTTCCAAAAGAGGTCTGAATACAAATATCGGTTAAGTAATATCCTAGTTATGGAACATTTTTGTAAGATTTGTGAGACCGTATCAGTTGATTTCATGTTTTAAATTATTCAGAAAATCATAACTCCTAAACTGTAAAATATTACGTCATAATTTTGGACTCATTTCATAATTTTAATTTCTTTCCACAAAATGTATTTTGGAAGATCAAAAAAGTATGCCATGGAGCGTTTTTCCAGTTTTCATAACCTCAAAAATAATGGAAAATCATGTGTTTTTCACTGATATTTTAAATTTTCTTGAAATTCAAAAGTGATAGAGCAATTCTGTAAACGAAATTGGGCTCAGCGAAAAAAAATACATTGAAAATCACTCTCTTAATTTTAAGAGTGGTACCCTTGTTCGTCTGTGCAGCATTTGAAAACTCAACATATTTAAACCATTCTTGCACCATATATTTTTTTGGTGCTCCCCGTACGATCAAGGTAAATGTTATGCATAATATTCGTCCAGATATCAAGTTTCATAATGCAAGCCAAGTAAGTAGATATGCGTTTCTTTTTCATTTTTTTTTTTTTGGTTTTTGGTATGTTTTCTTTGCATACCGAGCTCACCGTTCTTTCAATCGATTACCCCGATTTTTTTTTTTTTTTTTGAGTAATTTTTAAAAAAATTTCCAAAAAAAATCTCAAAAATTATTCAAAAAAAAAGTTTCCAAAAAAATCTCACGTATTGCTTGGACGATTCTAAGCATTTTTTGCCTAGAACATTTTTTCGTAAGATGCTTTCCTCTTGAGTAAAAAAAATTGTTGCCTTCCGCGGGCGTTCGACAGCTTCGGGGCTTTTTTAACAAAAATTCAAAAGATTTTTTAAGTGTAAAAAATTTTGGTGAAATATTTTTTTATAAAAAGAACACTTCAAAATAAATAGGACCAGTAACTTAGATTTATCAATTTACAAACTTTAGTGTAAGCTATAAATTTTTGAAAAAACACCCTTTTCATGAAAATTACTAACTAGTAAGGGAGTAAAATTTGGCCTGGCCAAACATTAAATACCCTACACTGCAGTATTTTTCAAATTTTGATCATATGGGAGTTGCTACGCCCTCTTGTCCGAGGTCACCCAGTTTTTGTTCAGCGCTTGCATTTATAGTTTTTAGTGTCTGAGTGAAAAACTTTTTCAGTACAGCGTTTTGAAGCTTTTGCTTATATAGGAGGTGCCACGCCCTCTTGACCGAGTTCGTCTAGTTTTAGCTTAGAGCGTGCATTTATATTATTTAGTATTTGATTGAAGCTTGGTTCGATTATCTCAAGAAACTGTTTCAGTATAGCATTTTGAAACTTTTGCTTATGTGGGAGGTACCACGCCCCCTTATCCGATTTCACCCAATTTTTGTTGAGAGCTTTCATTTATGATTCTTAGTGTCTGAGTCAAACTTGATTCGAATATTTCAAAAAACGCTTTCAGTATAGCGTTTTTAAGCATTTGCTTATATGGGAGGTGCCACGCCCTCTTGTCCGAATTCGCTTAGTTTTTCCTCAGAGCTTGCGCTTACAATTTTTAATATTAATGTGTATTTTGGTTGCATTGTTGTGAAAAAACTCCTAAAATTGCATTTTGAATATATTTTTTGTATGGGCGGTAGGCGTGTCCGTTGACCGATTTCGCTCATTTTCAATCCCCCGAGCTAACTTTGGTGACGAAGGCAGTGTATCAAGTTTCATTGAATTATCTTGCTCAGTTTTCCCAAAAAGTGTATTTCAACACACAGCCAGCCAGCCAGCCACCCAGCCAGCCAGCCAGCCAGCCAGCCAGACAGACGGACATGGCTATATCGACTCAGGAGGTGACGCTGATCAAGAATATATATACTTTTCTATATCTGCCACGCCTCCTTCTCTGCGTTACAAACGGAAGGACAAAGTGAATATACCCTGGGTGTAGGGTATAAAAACGCCAACTTCAACACCGTGCATTTTAACAACAACGTATTAGGACCAAATCCTCCCGGATTGTTGTTCTTGCACACATCGGTGAAAAAAAATGTTGAGCTGGTACACTTGGCATGGAGTGCTTCCTATACAAAAAAGGCTCTTAAGTAAAACTTAAATCTCTGAAAATTGCGACGTGCTGGTATATTTTCACTATTTTTCTCGTAATCTATTGATTCAAGAAGAAAAAAAAACTGTTCAACTGTTCTGTAATGTAGTGAATTTTTTTTGTTACGTGTATGGCATACGGCTGAATTTAGATATAATCGTGCATAGAGCCCTTAATTTACAGAATATTGCTGCAGTAGCAGAAAGTGTTCGTGAAAACCGTAAACAATCCATTTGTCACCGATCTAAGGCTTTGGGCATCTCTTATGGATCATTGTGGCGTTCTTGAGGCGTGAGCTTGGTCTGAAGGCCTATAAAATACAGCTCGTACAAGAATTGAAGCCGGCTGATCTTGGTTTTAGGTTTAAATTCGGTTTATGGGCCTTACAAACGCTTCAAATTGATCCATTTGGCCTCCAAAATCATGTGATTTGACGCCATTGGATTACTTTCTTTGGGAATATGTTTAGTCACTTGTTTATATCGACAAACCTGAAAATATCGACGCTTTGGAAACCAACATAGCTCGTGTTCTTCAAGGAATACCGGCCGACATGCTCGAAAGAGTAATCGAAAATTTAACATACAGAATGAACCATTCAAGAGCTAGTCGTGGGCAACATTTGAACAAAATAATTTTTAAACATTGAGTTGTAGGAACCGAACTATCATTCCGAATAAAGATTTGCATCAATACATTGCCTTTTATGTATTTTATTTAGAAAGCATAGTGGGAAGCTCTCATTGAATTACCCGTTATAAATGAACACTTTAAAGATATTCATACCAATGGTCATCTGAAAATTCTTCAAATTTTCCTTCAGCAGTGGGAGACATTGTTTTAGTTGATTTTTTTTTATTGGATATTTTTATTATTGGAGATTTTGATTATTGGAGACTTATATTATTGAAGATTTAATTTTAGATTTTTATACCTTACACCTAGGGTATATTCACTTTGTGCTTCCGTTTGTAACGCAGACGAGGAGGCGTGGCAGATATAGAAAAGTATGTATGTATATTCTTGATCAGCGTCGCCTCATGAGTAGATATAGTCATGTCCGTCTGTCTGGCTGGCTGGATCGACAAAGTTAGCTCCTAGGATTTAAAATGAGCAAAATCGGTCAACGCACACGCCTACCGCCCATACAAAAAATATATTCAAAATGCAACTGTGCTTTTCTCGAGGTACATTAAGCTAGCAGAGCGAAAATGGCAGAACTGAAAAAAAAAATATAGCAGAATTATAGGCTAATTATATTTGGGCCCAATCGCCGAATTTTAGGCTCTTGATTTTTTAAAAAAAAAAGTTAGCTCTGCTAGCTTACACTTAAGCTTTCGAGAAAACACATACGGGACGTATATTGAACTAAAGTAAGTAGTCAATAATTATAGGCTAATTATAGGCTATTTAAATAAATTTGTTGTTGTTGTAGTAGTTTTTGTTGTTGTAGAGTTGTTGTTGTTGTTGTTTTTTGTTTTTTGTTGGAATTGTTGTTATTCAAATTTCCTTATTTCAAGAAAATTGATTTGGTCCATTTTTTTTTAAATGAAAACCTTTTCTTTTGGCGATGGGGAATTTAAATAGCCTATAATTAGCCTATAATTATTGACTACTTACTTTAGTTCAATATACGTCCCGTATGTGTTTTCTCGAAATAGCTCTGCTAGCTTACACTTAAGCTAGCAGAGCTAACTTTTTTTCATTGTAAAAAAAATGAAGAGCCTAAAATTCGGCGTTTGGGCCCAAAATTAGCCTATAATTCTGCTATATATTTTTTTTCAGTTCTGCCATTTTTGCTCTGCTAGCCTAATGTACCTCTTTTCTCAACAATTCAATCAAAATATACATAAATACTAAAAATTGTAAGCGGAAGCTCTGAGCAAAAACTGGGCGAATTCGGATAAGAGGGCGTGGCACCTCCCATATAAGCAAATGCTTCAAAAGCGTTTTTTGAGATAATTAAACTAAATTTTTCTCAGACACAAAGGCCTATAAAAGCAAGCTCTGAAAAAAAAACTGGGTGAAATCGGACAATCGGCACCTCCCATTTAAGCAAAAATTTCAAAATGCAATACTGAAGGATTTTTTTGAGATAATCCAACTAAAATTCACTCAAATACTAAGGACTATAAATGCAAGCTCTGCGCTAAAACTAGTCGAGCTCGGACAAGAGGGCGTGGCACCTTCCATACAAGCAAAAGCTTCAAAACGCTATACTGAAAATTTTTTTGGAGATAATCCAACCAAATTTCTCTCAGACACTAAGAATTATAAATGAAAGCTCTGAGAAAAAACTGGTTGAACTCGAACAGAACGACGTGGCACCTCCCATTTAAGCAAAATTTTCAAAATACTGCAATGTAGGGTTTTTTTTCATGTTTGGTAAAGCCAAAGGTTACACCCTTACTACTTTTCATTGGACTTAATTTTTATTGGATATTTTTATTTTTGGATGTTATTTTTTGGATTTTTTCATTGGGTTTTATTTTTTGGATTTTTTCATAGGGTTTTATTTTTTGGATATTTTTGAGTGGAATCGTTGGGAGCAGCATTATGTTATGCAGAAGATATAAATTAAATTAAACAGGTTACCTGGGAACTTGACCAGGACGATGCAAAGGCTATCGCAGAAGTAAGATCAGTCATCGAAAAACCTCAACTCTTATTATTAAAAAACTGGAGACAAGAATTTTCTTTGGTTTAATGAATGCAGTTAAAAAAGCAGTAGAAAGAATTAAAAGGAGAGACGCCAAAAAATACAATATATCAAGTCAAATCAACGTTTTGGCGAGATACTTATGTATGCAATTTTTTTTTTGATATGTGCAATGTACAGGAAGTAAAACTTATCAACGGCATTTTGTATGTAATTTCAAATAATCGAACCTAATAAAAAACAGTTGTAACTTAAAATTATTTCGTTTTTGATAAGTGAGAAGTCAAATGATGTAGTAAAAAAACACAAAATTTTTAATACTCAAAGAATATGACAATTCTACACAGTAACGTTTATGCATCGATTTTATTCAATATTTCCCCACTGTCCTCTGTGAAATGCTACAGGCGTCTTTTCATCTTTTCATCTGCTGACAACTTGTGAATCACTCACATGAGACAAAATTTCATAAAGTACTACTCTCGTACGAATATAGGGTACTACTTGATTCTTGTTCCACGTTGTTGATGTTTGTCTTTTGTATTTTTGGTGTTTTTTTTCGGTGGTGGCGGTGGTGTCACTATGAAAACTTTTGAGTTGCTCATTAGTCACACCGTCTCTATTGTTGTTGTTGTTGGATTATTTTTAGTATTCCTTTTTTTATTTTAGTTTCCACTTACAAAACCCCGAAGCATCACATGCTTGAACGTCAAAATTCTCGTAGGAGTAGTTTTTCTCAGAGTAAGTGGTACTCTCTTTCAAAAGTTTTTTTTTTTTTGTCTTAATTTAAGTTTTTCGAAGAAAAAAACAATAAAAATGAATGAAATAAAAGAAATTGTAGTGTTCTTTAGTGTCTGCCGAGGCACAAAGTTTAAGTACTCGTCATTACTTTAAGTAAGCGTATGATTGGAGTGGAACTTTTCCATAGATGTACATAAAGATAGTGAAAATTTAAGAAATATCAAACTTTTTGAGTATAATACAAAGCCAAAAATCTGTTATCCCTATTACTGAAAATTTTTTCGCTTGAATTTCCATAATTTTGCCATAATTTATTTTGGTCGATAATTTTTCTTTGCACAATTTTAGTAATTACGAGCTACGGAGAGTAAAAACCAACAATACTTATAAGAATGTGTAAATATGTATTACAATTCAATGCGCATAAGATAAATCCAATAATATTCAATAAGAAAGATAAATTTCTTACCATCGAACCACTTCCACTAGTTGGAATTAGACAGGTATTACTCTTGATGGAAATTTATATAGTGGACCAAAAAATAATGATGAAAAATCAAGCCAGGATCACTTTGGAAAAAAAAAATTATTCAAGAGGAATTGGCCCATGTTCAGCATGTCTGTACATTTCAGGAGTAGTTAAATCTAGTCCCTATACTGCTCTTTATGTATTACTGAACCTGTTACCGACTAACATACATACAACTCAGACGTCAGACTAAAGCTGCTTCCTTACGACCACAGCGAAAATGAATTGGTCAAAATCTATTATGTACCGCCTTAGCTATTCGGGAAAACATCTTTTTAACCCTTGTTACTGTACGGCTATCTTATGTTCTAATAAAAACTGTCACTGCTTCTTTCCGGATCATCAGAAATAGAATCAGCGCCCCTATTCAAATTTGAACAGATGATTCGATTATAAGTGATGCGATAGGATATCTTCTCTCAAAATCTCAACATACAGTACTCTTTTAGTCTACATAACTACTGAAGCATTTTTCAGTGGACGTTCCGCAATTCTTGAAGTGTGGAATGGCTCAATTGCAATGGTTTTTTATCGAAAGTAAGTATCTTCTATCAATTCCTAGATTCTTAGCTCTACTATTCAGTATTCAGTTTCTAAGTTTGCAGATTTCAATATTCGGTTTTCAGATTTCAGTATTCAGTTTTTTAGATTTCAGTATTCCGTTTTCAGTATTCTGTTTTTTTATTTTCCTAAAATAGAGATCAAAAAATAACGTAAACATTTTAAAACCTTAATTTTTAAGAAAATTTTTTTTTTTTAAATGCTTTTTTATTAGACACACGAATTTTTTTGCTATTTTTGATTAAATACATCATTTCGTACTTTTCTTCTTGTATGATGTTTCTTTAATAAGTGATGACCAATTCAATGACTTCACGAAAAATAAAAATCATATGTAGATTTTCTATAACTATTACTGTTTTGCCATATCTTTAATGATGTCATTTTAAACTTTTTGAAGGCAAGTTATAGTAAAATAAAACGCGATTAATAGTAAAAATATTGCAAAACATTTCATGCGTCCTCTATATAACCTCAAAAAAATTACATGAGATAAGCAGATCTCAAGGCAAAGATGAAATAATGTGTGGAACTTTGGACATTTTACTAGGCACTGCCTTTTTGGTAAACATGCTACATATTTGGATGTTCCCTTCAATTTCGTTTACAAAAACTGACACTTCTAATGAAGAGGAAGAGAAAAGTGTGCAGAACCTCATTTGTAACAGTCCAGGTCCGCAAAAGTAAATTCGTGGCCTATGTTACCAAAAACCTGTAGTCTATTGATTAGATTGTGAGAAATATGCTAAAACGGAAGTAAGACGTTCACGAGTTTTTATTGCGCGGAGTGCTATTAAATTCTAGGGTGGAGTTCGGGGGGAGGGGGGAAATGCACCCTTTACAGTTTTTCCAAAAAATTTAGCGAACGAAGCAAAACCATATTTTTTTAGAAAACTTTTTGTAGAGAATTAAACTTTCCATCGAAATAGCTTATTCAAAAAATTTAAAAAAAAATTCTTATACCAAAATTTTTAAACTTTTGCCTATATGGAAGGTGCCACGCCCTCTTGTCCGTGTCCACCCAGTTTTTGCTCAGGGCGTGCTTTTATCGTCCTTAGTATTTGGGTGAAATTTAGTTGGATTATCTCAAAAAACTCTTTCAGTATAGCATTTTAAAACTTTTGCTTATATAAGTGGTGCCACGCCCTGTTGTGCGAATTCGCCTAGCTTCCGCTAACCATTCCTAGTATTTATGTTTATTTTGGTTACATTGTCGTGAAAAATACTCTTAAAGTTACATTTTGAATATATTTTTTGTATGGGCGGTAAGCGTGTCCGTTGACCGATTTCGCTCATTTTCAATCCCTCCAGCTAACTTTGACGACAGAAGCAGAGTTCCAAATTTCATTAAATTATTTTGCTCAGCTTTCCCAGAAAATATATTTTCACGCACAGACAGCCAGCCTGCAGCCAGCCAGACGGACGGACATGGCTATTTCGACTCAGCAGGTGACGCTGATCAAGAATATACATATAAGTATGCTTTTAAATTTTTTGAATAAGCTTTTTCGATGGCAAATTTAATTTTCTACAAAAAGTTTTCTAAAAAAAGTATCGAAGTTTTGCTTCGTTCTCTAGATATTGTGAAAAAACTGTAAAGGGTTAATTTCCCCTTTCCCCCGATTTCCATTTTTAATGACCAATTGACCGATTTCTGTAATAAATCAATAGACTACTGGGTTACGTAATCGAGACACTAAGGTTTGTAACATCCTTCTCAAAGAGTCGAAAAAGATGTAGGTATGTATCAGAAACGAACAAATCTTTACTGAGGTTGTTCTTAAACTGATATTACTGGACAATTTATATTATGTAACGTAGCCTACTAACGAAACAAATCAAAAGTTAAATATAAAAATGAAAAAAAAAAAAATTATTTGGCCATGCTGTTGATCTAACTGAAGATATGTACTTAGATCGCTAGATCAAAGGAACAATTTTACTATAGCTATTTTCAATAAGAACCTACAGTTACTCAGATTAAAATGCTAATTTAAAAAAAAATTTTGCTTAAAATTCAATTAAAATTTTAGGCTTCAGTTCCACCCTGACACACTTTTTGTTGTATTTATTCTTTGAGTAAGCAAATATTTATTACCAAATAACAAACAATCGGAACATGGCATTGAAGTAAAACAAATAGTCAAGTGTTTTGTGGGAATGTTTCGTCACATGGTCGAACCAATCAATTTAGTGATCAAAGTTTTTTTATTGTTAATAAAATTTCATGCTAGAAAATTGAAACGTATGATTTTAGGCGGAGCAAGTAAGATATTAAAAAACATCTTCAAACAATTCAACTGTTCATAATCATAAAACAAAATTGACATGAATTCTTAACGTATCCAATTTTTTTAATACATTTTCATATGTTTGATATTCATGAACTTTTTTGGTACTTTAGGGCATTACCAAAATATAAGAGTCATTGAACTGTTTCACAAAAGACTATGGTCACAATAATTTACTAGGACAACTTCCATTCCAACTCTAAGCAGCAAAAAAAGATTTATAAACATGATTTCACACACGAACAGCAAAATCTAAAAACTTCATAGAACCGTTGATAGACATAAAGGGAGAGAAACTTGTGAGACATTATGAAGCTTTTTATTTTGGACTTTGCTAAATTAGTAGACATTTGACTACATAATTGATTCCAAAAGAATTCATAAATGGCACACCTAGGATTATATGTTTTGCTAACGATCTAACAAAATCGGAAATTTTATAAACAGTTATCACAACGAAATGTTTAAACCCATGTCGGGAATAACCATAGTGGAGTACATTCTTAACATATTATGATAATGATACTAGCAGTATTTGTAGCATCTACATAAAAGCTCTAATTAAGATACAATGAAATAAAAATGTCAGTGGAGTAAATGTGTCTCTGTACAAAATTTGAAAAACTTAACCCAATGAAATCTCAAGTTGAGATGTATATACATATCCGTAGATCGACAAAACAATAAGATATTGGTCGCGATACACTAAAATGTCTTCCACAATACGGATACGTCGCACGTATGTATATTTTGCTGTAACAGGAGTAACAAAGGGTCAAGAGAATTGCTGAAATTTCCGATTCTTGGGTCTTTTTCTTCAGTGATAACTTATAAGTGACCTTCGGCTGTCTTTAGAATCCCACTCGAAGACGTGGTGCCGAACTTCGTTCGACAGACTTCTTCTATATTCGTACATCCAAATGTGGTCGATTTGATGTTCAAGCTTTTTGTGGGAACAGCATACCTTTAATGAGCAGGCCAGCTAGATTCCACTCAGAAATATCCAAAAAATGTTTTTATTTTTGGTAGATCTTTTTGGATGTTTTTATTTTTTGATGTTTTTCTTTTTTTGGATATTTTTCATTGCAGGTTTTTTTTGCATATTTTTGATAATCACCGGCCAGCTATGTTGTAAGTATCAATGAGTAACTATCTAAGGTTGAAAACTGCCAATCAAAGCAAAAGCTGCAATCTCCAATGGAGATTTTAAAAATATATAAGATATTATATTTATTCAAATTATTCATTTTCAATTGTTACGTGAAAAAATAATTAAAACTTTTCAAAAAAATCCATTGAGGACTTTAAAAAAAATAGCCGCAGATTTCAAGGTTCATCGTCAAAGTTTCAAAAGCCATTAAACATTGCACGAAAATCTGGATCAGGAAGAAAAAAAGGTCCAGTTCCGAACACTTTTGTCAGAAAATCAGCTCGTGTAGTTAAATGCTCTGATTCTTTTGTGTGCAGAACCAAAGCTAATGCTGGGCATAGTTAAATGCTCTGATTCTTTCAGGTGCAGAACTAAAGCTAATGCTGGGCTGAAGTCGTGTAAAGTTCAGAAAGTTCGAGATCGCAATGCGGTAAAGAAATTAGAATCAAAAAGACGAGCTAAAATGTTAAGGTCTAATTTTATAAGAAAATGTACGTGCTGTGTGATGGATGATGAAACCTATGTTCTGGCAGACTTTTCAGAACATCCTGGTCAAGATTTTTATGTGGCTGATGGACGAAGTAATATTCAGGAACAATACCGGACAAAAAAAGCAAACAAAATTCCCTAAGAAGTTTCTTGTGTGGCAAGCCATTTGAAGTTATAACAAAAGAAGCCAAGCATTCAGGAACGATATATGCAGAAATGAAGAAGAAGAAGATCTAAATAGTACTCGGCGACTGATTTTATTAATCTTAGTATTAAAAAAAGTAGTAAAAGTACTTTTTGCCACATAGTTAAAAACTTACTTTGTGTTAAGCCTAATTCACTCTCTTTCCAAAATATGTTAAAAAATAAAAATCTGTTAAGAAATATCCCAGTTATGTACCATTTTTGTGAGTTTTGTGAAGAAGTTTCAGTTAATATCATGTTTTGAAAACTTTAAGAAATCATCACTTTTAAGCCACAAAACATAATTTTTTAAATTCCATTACTGCCTTTGTTTTAATTCTACTTTTCGAAAATTGAATTCAATCATTACCAAAATTTTCGGCACAGCACTTAAACTTTGAGTTGGATACCTCAAACTGCCTTTTACTTAAATAAGAATCCAGTCAGTTTTAGGGCGTTATTTAAGTCCCTTACTTAGAGTTCATATACAGATAATAATAACGCTACTTTCGTCACGTTGATATGTCACAGTTTAACTAAAAATTTGGCACCCTTACTGCCAACCAACAGCACCACGTCCTAATGCAATAAACCGCTGTAAACAAAATCTTCAAGTGAAATTTACCAAACGGCGCGCATTCAACTCGCAATCAGCGCAAAATAAAGTGGAAATAAATGCGGGAAAAAGTCGTACAAAAATAATTTATTTTCTATTAAAAACAAGAACAAAAATATTTACTTTGCGCAGTGTAAATGAAAAAAAAAAAAAAATGCGCTCCTTTTTTTTCGGGATACTTGGAAAACTATTTACGTGATCTAATAATAAAGTAGAACAATGCCAGCATGAACGGACGGAACAAATGGAGCGACGACGACAAATTCGCAATGGCTGTGGGGAAGCAAAAGATAGTCCGGGAAGAGGGTATAGATGCGAGTAGCTCGCTAAGGCAGCGCAATATCTGCGACGACACCTAATCGATGTTGAAAGTAAGCACTGGTTACATGAAACTCAAAAGAATGCGTTGAAATGGCGCGCTAGAAATATTGCCAAGTGTAAAAATGTTGCGAAAGTTGAAAATCTTTTCTTTTTTTACCAGCAGAATACACTCTGCTAATTTTTTCAGATATTTTTTGTAATTTTTATTTTTTTCATTCAATTGTCGTGAAAAATAAAAGTCACGTTCCAGTGCTCAAAAGCAGCCGGTGACATTTGGTGTGGAACATAATGGAATTGAAATAGCGTGAACAAATGTTTGAAATTGTCAATGAGTACGAGAGCATAAAATGAATTGGTTACGATGATGTAGGGGTTTTCGGCATGATTTTTGTCTTTTCTTTTTTGTTTTATAGTAAATTGTTAAAAATGTCAAGTTTATGTATTGTAATTTTATGAGAATTTAAAATAAAAAATCAAAAAGTTCCGAAATACTTTACAATGGCGATAAAATGTTTCAACTATTTTACAAATGATTGTGATTTATGGTTGACCACAGTAACATAAATATTTATGCTGTTGGCATATTGCTGACATATTCAGATAAGTATTCTGTATAATTGATCATTTCACAAATAGGGGTATAGTATTCACATGGAACTTTTTGAAACCGCTTGCTAAGTAAATAATATAACGAATGAAATAATACATAAATTGTTCATAATATTATTAAATTATTCGTATCAATACAGCTAAAAGGACCTCATTTTGAAGTAAGAAAACGCTCGTCAAAATCATTCCTTTATTTCAAATTGAAGTCAATTTTGGAATTAAAAAAAAATAAATATAAAACCCTAAAAATTAAGCCCTAAAATTTTTGGAAGTGTTGGCATTTAATGAATCGAATGGTTTTTTTTTTTCAAAAAAGCTTGCAGCCCCACACGGAGAAAAAATAGTTCGTAATACTTGTCGAAAAAACTTATACACACTTTTTCAGCCAAAACTTATCCTTTGTCCAACGAATAATTTTTCTTTAAATCACGTTAGCTTTTAAAAATATATAAGATATTATATTTATTTAAATTATTCATTTTCAATTGTTATTTCTTTCAAAATGGGCAGCGAAATAAAAGTACGTGAAAATATAATAAAAAATTCTCAAAAATAATCCATTATGGCCTTTCAAAAAATAGCAACAGATCTCAAGGTTCATGGTCATACTGTTTCAAAAGCCATTAAACAGTATAAAGAAGACTTAAACATTGCACAAAACTCTGGATCAGGAAGAAAAACAGGTCTAACATATATTGATAAGGCAAAAGATGTCGAACAACTGTTTCGAAGAGCTCCGAACACTTCTGTCAGAAAAGCAGCTCGTGTAGTTAAATGCTCTAATTCTTTTGTGTGCAGAACCAAAGCTTATGCTGGGCTGAAATCGTATAAGGTCAGAAAGTTCCAGATCGCAATAAGTAAAAGAATTTAAAATCACAAAAACGAGCTGAAAAATTGAGGTCTAATTTTATAAAAAAATGTACCTGCTGTGGATGATGAAACCTATGTTCTGGCAGACTTTTCTCAACTTCCGGGTCAAGATTTTTATTTGGCTGATGAACATGGTAATATTCAGGAGCAATACTTGACAAAAAAGCAAACAAAACTCCATGAGAAGTTTCTTGTGTGGCAACCCATTTGCGGTTGTGGCAAAAGAAGCCAGCATTTATGACATCAGGAACGACAAATACAGAAATGTATTTTAAGGAGTGTCTTCAAAAACGGCTTTTGCCTTTCCTAAAACAGCACAGAGTTCTTACATATTTCTGGGTCGATTTAGCACCATGCCACTATGAAAAAAAGGCCCTTGAGTGGTATGCAAATAAAAATGTAAATTTTGTACCACGGGAGGCAAACCCACCCAACTGTTCAGAACTCCGGCCTGTGGAGAGATATTAAGCGCTCGTAAAAAAGGAGTTGAAGAACACAAGAAAGTAATCCCAGAATATGTCTGACTTCAAGCGTAAATGGACCGGCTTTTCAAAAAGGTAACGGAAGCAACTATAAAATCGTTAATGACAGAATTCCCGGAAAAGGTGGATAGATTGATCGCACAGAAAAAAATTTTAAACAAAAATTACGGGCAATAAAATTTTACGTATTTTTGATCTGGGACGCGGTCCATAAGATGATATTCCGAGCGGCAGAAGCCGCCAAAGTTACAAAAAATCAGTTTTTTTCCACTTTGACCCACTGGGTGCTTGTAAAAACAAGCAAAATATATTTTAAATAAAATGATTATCTCAATTGGTTCTCGAGATATGACAAGTTAAAAATAAAATGCGTGTAAAAAATTAATTTATTTAATGTTTTTAATCTGAACATTGATCACATAATTCCTAATTATTCGAGAACCAGTTGAGATAATCACTTCATTTGCTTGTTTTTGCAAGCGCTAAAAATTATGTTATCACAACTTTTTGAAAAATCAACACACAGTGGGTGCCAATGGAAACAACTAATTTTTTGTAACTTTGGCGGCCTCTACCGCTCGAAATATAAAAATATGGATACCGTGTCCCAGATCAAAAATACGTAGAATTTTATTGCCCGTAATTTTTGTTCAAAATTTTTTCTGACCGACCAATACAAAACGAGATATATCGAATCAAAAATGTTTCAAGCTAGCTGCTAAAACTCAGGTGTGGGGAGAACACCTTTTTGGCTTTAGGCCTCTACAGTGGTCCTAAAAACATTAACCAAAAAAAATTGCAGTGCGTAATTTTTTCTAGGTCATTGTACATTTTTACTGTACTAAACGCCAAATTTGAAACTCAGATATCTCGAACACCAAACAAAATCGTAAAAATGACTGACATCATTATACTCAGCGTACTCGAATTGTACGTACATATTAATCAGGAATATGGATTTTATGACACTGAAAGTCAGAACAAACTTTTATTTGAGGAAATCCTTGTCTCTGACTCTGGTTCCGACGTCGCTTTCGCCTCCAAAAAATCAAATCTTGAATATTTAATATCGCATATTCCGGTAAAAGCACCTACGTAACATCTCTACCCAGGATCCAATTTTTTCAAAAAAAAAAATCCGATTCGAGTGTAATGTTTAGAATTCGTTCTGATGATCCACATAAAATGATTTAATGTCTGTTACAAATCTCAGTTTGATTTAACTAACGGCATGTTGTACGACCTATCTACATGCATCACACGTGGAATCGCCCCAAATTAAATGTATGAGCAATCAGTAGTTTTTCATAATATTTAAAAGTGCGTATCATCATTTTGTCATAATTTAAAATATTGTTGTGACATTTTGCTGTCTGCAATTTTGCATATTTTATTTAATTATAATTTTTCTGATTTTTATTGTTGTCTTAGCTGTTGATTTAACTTTATCCGAAGCAATAAAATTGCAATTAACATATTTTAGTTTTATGAATTCGTAAAACTCAAATTGAAATACTTAATGTACATGTGTAGATATGTAGGAAACTACTCATAACATTTTCGCGAGTGGGTGTACGAAAATATGTTTATATTTTATATTACAAAATTTTTAATCATCACTTAATAATTTTGAATTGGATGGGAACTTTTTTTATTTTTGCCTTAGAGAAATTGCTCATGTTGTTGAATGTTTAGTTTTTAATATTTAGTGCCAATAATGTGATAAAAACTTTCAATGGCATTGAGTAAAACATTTATTTGTACCCTACAATGGGATATATTTAACTCGTAAATTCATTCATAGTTCATTCACCGAAAACAGCGGTGTAGCTACTAAAATAGCGCCTAAAAATATGCAATGAATAATGTAAAAACACAACCAATAGGAACTTAATTAGAACAAGAACTATTTGCAAAATTAACGTTGCATATTTTTAGGCTCCACTAGTTATTTTTATATGATTTAGCCCCTTGTACCTTTGTTTTTCAATAAACGTTTACATTTATAGTATACTTAAACTTAAAATGAACTCATAAATAAGACTAGATGTACAAGATATAAAGGAACAATTTCTTATTAACATAATTGGATGAAAAACTTAAAGAAGTGTACTTATAGAAAATTAAAGAACAACATGAAGAGTCATTAAACATAAAACTTCTCACTCTAAAAATTACACACTTACTTGTACACATAAGTACTCGTAGGTACATCAAAGGCATTGCTGAGTATCCTTTTGCAAGATACATATCATGAATACATATGGTATATGCAGGTGTATAAAAAAAAAGAAACAGGTAACAGTTACTGAACGGTAAAAAAAAATGTTTTTCAAATACACGTATAATTGTACATAATCACATGTACAAATACATCCCGACGCGAAAAGATGCATTTATTATCAGGAATGTTTAAGGAACTACAGGATTGGTTGATTTCTGAACAGTTTACTTCAAAATTTCACATAGCCAAACTCGTAGGTCACAGAAACTATTTTTCAATGCCCCAAAACTAAGTGCACAAAAATAATTAAGGAATCTTGAAGTACATTTTTAAATAGCATATTTAATCCTTCAATTTTTACAAAAAAACCAAACTTGAATTTTTCCGTCATTTTTGAAAATAAATAAAAAGTTACAGAAATTAAGCATATTCAGTACCAAAGCCAGTACTTAATTTTGGGGCATTGAAAAACAGTTTCTTTGGTGTACGAGTTTGGCTTTGACCTACTGTATGTACAATACATTGTATTGTGATGCAATCAGAAGCCCACTATGTATTTTTTAAGAAAAATTCTTATTATAGCCATTAATATCTATTTTTATAAAAACTTTTCTTTTTATACCCTACACCCAGGGTATATTCACTTTGTCCTTCTGTATGTAACGCAGAAAAGGAGGCGTGGCAGGCATAGACCAATTTTTATATTCTTGATCAGCGTCACCTCCTGAGTCGATACAGACACGTCCGTCTGTTTTGCCGGCTGACTCTTCTGGGGAAATATTTATCATGGGAAAACTGACCAAAATAATGTGATGAAATTTGGCACAGTTGAAAATGAGCGAAATCGATTAAAGGACACGCCTACCGCCAATACAAAAAATTTATTTAAAACGCAATATTAGGAGCATTATTTTCTATAACGGAAACATAATACATTTAAATACTAAGCAGGTACCGTAAATACAAGCTCTGATTGCCCTACTTTACAGTGAATTTGACATTTCCTTTTTATTGGAAAAAAATTATACATTTAAGCACCACCCTTGAGATATGTTATTTGGTGCGTTACCAATTTTTTTCTGAGTGATCGGTTCCCTTATAGGCCTATATCACCCATTCAGACCACCATACTACAAGAGGTATGCGTTCGAATAATTCTAATCTAATAATCTACAAAATATAATTATTTTTAGCAGTTAGAGCATTAATCCTTGCTAAACATTGCATTAAGAACTTAAATAAATCATTTAGAATCTCAAAATTATGTTGGCGACATATATTAGAGTCATCAAATACGGATTATTTTCCATAATACCATATGTGATAGGGCGTGGCACCTCCCATTGAAGCAAGAGTTAAATAATGCTATACTCAAAGCGTCGTTTGAGATAATCTAACCAAATTTCTCTCAAATACTTGAAACATGTAATACAAGCTCTAAGCAGAAACTATGCGAACTCGGACAAGCGGTCGTGGCACTTCCCATATAAGAAAAAGTTTCAAAATGCTGTAAAATGCGTTTTTTGAGGTGAAAGAATTAAATTTTACTCAGAAACTGAGAGCAATATGTGCAATTTCCTAACATAAGCTAGGCGACCTCGGAAAGGAGGGCCGGGCATAGCCCTTACAAGAAAAGTTTTACATAATACTATAGTGCAAATGTTATTTTAGGTAATGAAACCAAATTTCGCACAGACACTTGGAATAGTTAGTGCAAGATGTGAACAAAACTAAATAAATTCGATGAAGAGGATGTGTAGGGTATTTAGTTTTTGGTCAGGCCAAAGGTAACGCCCTTACTAATTTCTTTTGATATCACTTTGTGATGACATTCACTGATGTAAAATTTTAGAACAATTAAGCATATTCGCGACAGTATCCGACATTTTACATGAAATGTTTTCTCGAAATTAAATTGAAGCTCAACATCACTTTTCATAGGTGAACAGCTGTTAAGCGGGCTTTCAAATATTCCGCAATTATATTTAGGAGGTTTCTTCTGTACCCAATTTTGCGGTAGGCAATTTCCTTACTTGAACAACCCTTAATACTGCTTCGATTTCCTACTGGGAATAGCGAGAACATAAAATTCTGAAATGAAAGGATGTTGCTTACAAATGGAATTTTATATTGCTAATGCAAAAGAATTATGTAGAAATTTTCAAGGGCTTTTCTTTCTGCTTGATGCTCGGGCTATCTGTATACAAAAAAAAAAAAAAAAAAATAGCATGATAAGCTAATAATCCTGATCTTACAAGCCGTAATAAAATTCAAAGTTGGAATTAGCATTTAACTTAACACAGACAATTGCTCGACTGAAAAACTAAGCATACATGCTTAAACATGTTTAAAAAAAATTAAACTTTTTGTGAACACACCATTCAGAATTACTTTAAATTTTCCGCCTTAAGATTAGTCGATAAGACAAAAATAAATAGGGCGACAAATTGACCACTTTTCAAAAAATCATTCAAGTCCATATAATGTTCGGAGAACAGTAAAAATCCAAAACATCGAGGGCAGACCAATCATCTTTAATTTTCTAGTTTACATAGCTACTTAAACGATCCTTATGATTTCCTTTTTATAGCTTTTTTTTTTGTCAATTTTGGTTATGGGTAAATGAGTAATTCGACTAATATTCCCCTAAAATATCCAAATAATTGCAAAACGTTTATGTCTTTCTTCTTCTCCGTATGTTTTCAGAAATAAATATAACCTCTAAATAAAATTGAGAACTAATGCCGAAGCAATATCAACCATCAAAATAACGCTACCATACAAACAACTACGTATCCTTAAAAAATTCAAAGACCTAAATTTGTTAAAAAAAAATATCCAAGGTAAAAAGCAAAAAATAAATATTTTGCCAATGGCAACAATATCAACGACAAAAAAAATTAATAAGTCTCAAATTTCAATAAGAAAAGACGTAATGCCACCATAGCGTGAATCAATTACATCCACGCGTGCCATATTAAAGTCCTTTCAATGCGTTTCAAATTTACTTTGAAATTCAACACCTATTCAACGCATACGTATGTACATATATATAATAAATTGAGTAACTCAATAGGCTTTCAAATGTTGTAGTAGTTAGTTTGTGTGTTTCTGTGTAAATACGTATCCTTGAAATATGTTTGCTGTCCTTTTGTCGTCGCCACCTTCACATGTCACCAGAATTCGCACCATTTTTTATTTATTAACTGTCAGTAATTTTTTGGTTTTTTTCCTTCCTTTCTTTTTTTATTTTTGTTTATATCTTTCTTGCTTTGTTGTGACTTTTTAAAACGTGTTTCAATATTTTATTAAAAACTCAAACTTTCGCTGTTGTAATTTCTTGTTTTGCCTTTTTTACTTGTTCCTTTTCTTATGCTTTGAAAACAAATTAATGTCCTTTTAAAATGATAGTGATGCAACGAATAGCATATACGATTATATGGCGTGTGATGAAGTGATTTTTTTTTTTTTTTTTTTGCGGATGAGGGGTGCAGTGTTTGCAACAACTACTTAGTCCCAGTCTGGCAGTCACATCAAGGACACTTTTTCCTCTAGAGTTCGTGGTAGACATACCTCATTCATTTGCTTTGGAGTTGAAATTTCCCCCTATGCGACGTGCTTTGTCTTCAATGATGTCAAGCTTGGTTTAAAATTCCCCAATAGTGTTGTTTGAGGTGAGGTAACACAATCGTGTATTAACTGCTACACACCAAAACGAAACACTCACCCATTCCATTTGCCGTGCCCTGAAACTTTTCAATATTCCTGACCCAGATAGCTGCAGTTTTGGTGGGGTCTTCGAGCCACAGTCCATACTTTCCTTTATCATAGTGTTTGCTAATGATTGCTAAAGCCGCATTGTGTTCCAGAATAACTTGTGTCAGCAATGCATCGGCTGTTGTGCTTCTGTGAAGGTTTGGTTGCACTATCTTCATGTTGCTGCTAATTTCTTGTTGGTCAAGCACCTACCGAACCCAGGTTGGTAGTCTGTAGAGCTGGCACATCCGTCTGAGCAAATGCAACTCTGCGTCTAGTGCATAGACCCTGACCTTTCCTGTCAGATCCTTTGCAATTGAGCTGTGTATGGCCTGAACCAAAACATCTGGAGCAGTGTTTTACATCCTCCAACAGCTTCACTCTATAGTACATCCATCCAATCTTTATGCGTTTCTGCCTGATGATAGTTTTTCCAGTCTTTGCCGTCAAAGTAAGAATAGAGGCTCGGCTTAGTTCTCTTTCGTCTTTCACTACTTTTTTGACAGCAAGGGCTATCCCATTCTAAGCATGTCAAGATCTCTGAACTCGACTGTAACTGAGGTAACAGATAAAGGAAACCAACCTGATGGCCACGTTAGACTGCTCTTGTTTCGCAGATTTTTTTAAGATCTTGGTAAACGTCTGCATAGCTCTTACCTGCATTAGACCTCACGAGTGCCGTTTCTGGTCATTTTCGGACCATTCTCGGCTTTTTTCCTCTTTTCTACTGTTTTTTCTACTGCGGTGGGTGCATTATCTGATTTTATCTTGGTCCCTCTCCTTCTAGATATTTTGCAATCAATCATTTGCCCTCTTTTAGCGGTTGTTTCGCCAGTTTTTTCTTTGGACACTCTTTGTCCTTTTCGGTTGACAGTGTGCCATCCATCATCTCCTTCTCGTGCCTTCTTGTTTATATCAGGAGCAGCTGGGCTGGATGCAGCCCTTTTTGCATGACGGGATAAGGTCGTGTCTGTGCCGACTACTTCTGAGCTGTACGATTTTGATTTTTCAGCCTCTACGGGGTCGATCGTTGGTTTTCAGTGGTCTTCCAACTTCTCCAGTAGCTCGCAATGACGTCTAATAGCTCGCTTAGCTCAGACACTCCGTCTTTCATGTCCAAACTGATATTTTTTTGCGTTAGTATTTCATCTTGCGAAGCGTTGTTCTGCATTCGTTTCCTCTTCCAAACCAATTATTTTATAGATAAGCTCCAAACGAGGGGAGCGAACGTGGTTTCGCATTTGGAAAGCTAATGCCGGCGTCTTTGGTGTCTCTGACCTAGTAAGCGTTTGAGACGTGGATTCCACTACTAAGTGTATACTTCCTCATTGTTGTGCTACATCTGCAGTGAAGGTAGCAGAGAGAGCCTTCTGCGGTGATCTAGCAATGACTAGCTTCCTTGAGGAGGGGTCTTCGATCCTTCTTCCGTCGTCTGTCATCGTCTCCGTCGTTAAATTTTCCCGATGATATGATGACATGATGATATGATGATATGATGATATGATGATATGATGATATGATGATATGATGATATGATGATATGATGATATGATGATATGATGATATGATGATATGATGATATGATGATATGATGATATGATGATATGATGATATGATGATATGATGATATGATGATATGATGATATGATGATATGATGATATGATGATATGATGATATGATGATATGATGATATGATGATATGATGATATGATGATATGATGATATGATGATATGATGATATGATGATATGATGATATGATGATATGATGATATGATGATATGATGATATGATGATATGATGATATGATGATATGATGATATGATGATATGATGATATGATGATATGATGATATGATGATATGATGATATGATGATATGATGATATGATGATATGATGATATGATGATATGATGATATGATGATATGATGATATGATGATATGATGATATGATGATATGATGATATGATGATATGATGATATGATGATATGATGATATGATGATATGATGATATGATGATATGATGATATGATGATATGATGATATGATGATATGATGATATGATGATATGATGATATGATGATATGATGATATGATGATATGATGATATGATGATATGATGATATGATGATATGATGATATGATGATATGATGATATGATGATATGATGATATGATGATATGATGATATGATGATATGATGATATGATGATATGATGATATGATGATATGATGATATGATGATATGATGATATGATGATATGATGATATGATGATATGATGATATGATGATATGATGATATGATGATATGATGATATCATGATATGATGATATGATGATATGATGTTATGATGATATGATGATATGATATAATGAAATGATGATATGATGATATGATGATATGATGATATGATGATATGATGATATGATGATATGATGATATGATGATATGATGATATGATAATATGATGATATGATGATATGATGATATGATGATATGATGATATGATGATATGATGATATGATGATATGATGATATGATGATATGATGATATGATGATATGATGATATGATGATATGATGATATGATGATATGATCATATGATGTTATAAAGATATGATGATATGATGATATATTGATATGATGATATAGTGATATGATGACATAATAATATGATATTATAAAGATGTGTTATGATGAAACAGTTATATTTTTTTCGACGAATAAAACTTACATCCCCAACGAGAGGTAAGGAAAAAATCTCAGTTTTCACTTAACGTCAATGTGTAATGCAAACGCACGTTCTTCCTAACAATAACACAAATAGTAGCAATAGCAACAGTCGCACTACCTCACAACAACTACATAAAGAAAAGCACATTGTTCCTCATAACAACTACCTATGCCAGTAACAGCAAAAAACGATAACATTACCAGTGGCAACGCACTGAAATTGGAACAGGAAAAGTAATATTTTCATTGCCATCTGAGAACATGACAAATGCCTTTTTTGCTCCCATTTGCTCTTGCATGTTACCTTGTTCTATAGATCTTTTTCCTTGTGCCACACTTTTTGTACTTGGCCGTTTTTATACATTTAAGGCCCCCACGGCGTACACGCATATGAAGGTGAGTGTTGGACACAACTTTTAATATGATGTGCAATTTTAAACTTTTTCTTTTCACTTTATGTTATGCATGAAGTTGGCTTAAAGCAACATTTTTTTTGGAAAATGAGAAATATTTCATTTTCGTTGCATTTTATTCCAGTAGTTATGTTCCAAATTAGTTGTAAACAATTTTGGGTAAATCGAATTATTTACTTTTCTATGCAATGGCATCTTATATGAAAACCAAATTACAAGCCCATTTCCTTAAAAAAAATTATTTTTAAACACTAATTTATTCGGTTAGATTTCTCATTTCAATCCCAACACTGTTAACAAAAACTTGATGGAAAATAAATCCTTAGTTCATCCAAAATAACGTAAAATTCGAATGAATATTAAAAGTGCCAATATGTAAAAAAGAACAACAACAATGGGCATTAAAGCAGCAGCAGCAACAAAATCTGGAAAAAAAGAATCATAAAAGCAAAAAAGAAATTTTTTGAAGATGAAAATAAAAAAATTGACATAGTAAAAACATGGACAAGGGAAATATTTTTGTGACAGCATAATTTATAAATATCGTACATCTACGCAGGATACACTTACATTCTTAACAACTACGGCTTTTTCATGTTGCTATCCCACAGCTGAACATATTTCCAGCAAGCACATCATGCCCTTACTTTAACACATTTCATGTCGCTAACATTTTCTGCAAAAACTTTAGAAAATTTATGCCTAAAACTATGCACCAAAAATTTAGATATTTTAATGTTTAGAAATGAGAATGAATTCAGTTTAGAACATTTGAGTACATTTCAGCACATTTCATTACACGTCATTTAATTTCGTCATATCTCATTACATTTTTTATTAATTCTTACTAGAGTCGCCCAATGGTCAAAATTCGACCACAAATTTATTAAATAATTTTGGTACTTTTTGGACAGTCTTAGTACTTTTCTGCTATTTGGTACAAAATAGAAAAGCTAATTTATCATTACTGATACAATGACAAATGTGAATCGAAAAGAAAACAAAAAACATGAAATCAGTGTCAATCAACTTTTTTTCTTGTATCCTCTTTTCAGCTCTTTTTGACCGCATATTTTGTCATTGTTTATATTGACAAATTTGCATTTGATTTTACCTGGCTTAATGGCAAAATATTAAAATAATTTTAAAGTTCAAAGTCGTCCTTCATTTCTAACATGGTAAGAAAGGTAAGACAAATTTTTGTTTTGCGTATTAATAAAGGTATAGATTACTTTTGGTTCATTGCACTGTATCATTCAATTTATTACTTTCCAATCCTTTTCATTACTTTTTATTAATTTTTATTACTTTTCATTACTTTTCACCACTTTTCATTAATTTTGATTAAATTCCGTTACATTTAAATTCATTTCATTACTATTCATTTCTTTTCATTTTTATACCCTACACCCAGGGTTTATTCACTTTGTCCATCCGTTTGTAACGCAGAGAAGGAGGCGTGGCAGATATAGAAAAGTGTATTTATATTCTTGATCAGCGTCACCTCCTGAGTCGATATAGCCATGTCCGTCTGTCTGGCTGGCTGTGCGTAGAAATACATTTTTTGGCAAAACAGAGCAAGATAATGCAATGAAGTTTGATACACTGCCTCTGTCGTCAAAGTTAATTTGTTAAATTGAAAATGAGCAAAATCGGTCAACGGACACGCCTACCGCCCATGCAAAAAATATATTCAAAATGCAACTTTAGGAGTATTTTTCACGAAAATGCAACTAAAATTCACATAAATAAGTGACTGGCACAGTTAATTTTAAGATTTTGGATCTTGTTTGTGTTCAGGATGTTTCAATAAAATAAATAAGTAAATAAATAAATAAATAAAAATACTACGTATTGTAAGCGCAAGCTCTTAGCAAAAGCGCGGCAGATTCAAAAAAGAGGGCGTGACACCTCCCATATTAGCAAAAGCTTTAAAAAGCTATACCGAAAGCGTTTTTTAAGATAATCGAACCAAATTTTTCTCAAATACTAAGATCTATAAATGCAAGCTCTGAACAAAAACTATGTGAACTCGGACAAGGGGGCATGGCACCTACCATATAAGCAAAATTTTTAAAATACTGCAGTGTAGGATATTTAGTGTTTGGCCAGGCCAAAGGTTACACCCTACCAGTTTTCATTTCTTTTCATTGTTTTTACTTGCTTTAAATTTCACTTCATTTCTTTTGATTATATTTCAGTTCATTTAATTTTTTTTTTCACTACTTTTCCTTGGTAACCATTACATTTCAGCACATTACATCACTTTTCAATACATTTAGGTACATTTCATTACATTTAGGTACATTTCAGTACAATCCAGTATATTTCATTACTTTCCTTTACTATTCATTCTTTTCATTTCTTACTTTTCATTACAGAACAGTACATTTCATTTATTTTTATTGCACTTCAATTCTTTTCATATCTTTTCGTTTAAATATTTTCATTACTTTTCATTACATTTCCTTACTTTCCAATATATTGTATTAAATTTCAGCACATTTTTTTACTTTTGATTACATTTCATTACTATTTACTTCTTCTCATTACTTTCCCGTACTTTCAGTACATTTCAGTACACGTCCTTACTTTTCTTTACATTTCATTACACTTTATTCATTTTGTCCCATTCTGAAGCTACTGTTGCTTACAATGGGTTAACATTTTCAGATTCCTTCAACATTTCTCTCTTTGGTTCACATGTCAGTTACCTTGTTTATTTACCTACGCTTTTAGCCAATTTTATAACCTGCTACTTTGGGGCCAATTTTCAACGCCTTAAACGTGTCAGCAACAGAAAAGGAATAAAAAGAAAGGAAAATGAAAATGACACAAATTCAGAGCACAAAAAAAGCACAAGCCAGCAAAGATGTTACCTGCTGCCAGGATAATAATCGAAGAATTCAACAGCAAATAAGCAGCAATAATAACAGCAACAACAACAACAACAATAACTAATTTGAAGTAGAACAATAATGACAAATGGTGCAGAAATCTGACATTCTAAGGTGACACATACAGGGGGGGGAGTTACAATAAAAATAAGGGCAGGCAGGCAGAGTCGTAGGAGGTAGGTAACATTTGTTGACAACAAAGACAGGCAATTAATTACAGAACACTATACGCTCCAGCAGCAGCAACAGCAGGTGTGAACAGCTTAGTTGGCCTAAATATAAAGATATTCTCATAATACGAGCACTACGAAAGACTAATAAATTTAAGATACTCGAGTATTAAGATTTTTATTTTAAATTTTAATGATTTCTCATAAATTGAAATTTTAATAAACGTGCCAAATTTCATCCCCTTTGTTTGTAATTTAAGCACAAAATTAACCCCTAAGTGGCCGTTATTGCGTAATAAAAATGATATTCATTTAGGCGCTTCATAATGTCTGTCGCACATCATGTGCGTCATAATTGTGCGAACATAAGGTTGAGGAAATAGCATTGTGGTAGGGACGGAAGTTAACATGGGGAGGGAATGGAGAATGTGTAACAAGCACATTATTATAATATTTAATGTTGTAAATGTCATTAAAAGCGGTTTCTGCTTCAATTTAATCACGTTGTGTCGTTAAATATTTAAAGGTGACAAAGCCAATGTAATAAAAAATGGATTAAATATTTACGCATTAAAAAAATTTTATGGAAAAATATTTCATGGAATTGCCAAATGAAAGAAAACTAGTAAGGGTGTAAATTTTGGCCTGGCCAAAAAATAAATACCCTACACTGCAGTATTTTGAAAAGTTTGCTTATATGGGAGGTGCCACGCCCTCTTGTCCGAGTACACCCAGTTTTTGTTCAGAGCTTGCATTTATAGTTTTAAGTGTCAGAGTGAAATTTAGTTGGATTATCTCAAAAAACTCTTTCAGTATAGCATTTTGAATCTTTTGCTTATATGGGAGGTGCCACGCCCCCTTGTCTGATTTCACCCAATTTTTGCTGAGAGCTTTCATTTGTAATTCTTAGTGTCTGAGTCAAATTTGGTTCGAATATCTCAAAAAACGCTTTCAGTATAGCGTTTTGAAGCTTTTGCTTATATGGGAGGTGCCACGCCCTCTTGTCCGAATTCGCTCAAATTTTTATCAGAGCTTGCGCTTACAATTCGTAGTACTTATATGTATTGTGGTTGCATTGTCGTGAAAAATACTCCTAAAATTGCATTTTGAATATAATTTTTGTATGGGCGGTAGGCGTGTCCGTTGACCGATTTTGCTCATTTTCAATCCCCCGAGCTAACTTTGACGACGGAGGCAGCGTACCAAATTTCATTGAATTATCTTGCTCAGTTTTCCCAAAAAGTGTATTTCAACACACAGCCAGCCAGCCACCCAGCCAGCCAGCCAGCCAGACAGACGGACATGGCTATATCGACTCAGGAGGTGACGCTGATCAAGAATATATATACTTTTCTATACCTGCCACGCCTCCTTCTCTGCGTTACAAACGGAAGGACAAAGTGAATATACCCTGGGTGTAGGGTATAAAAATTTCTACAAGAAACCCTTTTACTACCACTTTCATAAAGCTCAATTCGCATTATATTTTTTTTTTTTTTTTCATGTTCAGTAACCAAATGTGATGGAATATATTCCTAGATGTATAAAATAAAATTCCCAATAGGTGAACAAAAAACTTTCGACCCGAAAGGGTGTCAGGAGGTCGTTTTATCTAAAAAATTTGGGAACATCGAGATTTTCGATAATATACGGGAGAGCACATGTTTCAGAAGTATGTAGTAGATATACTACGGGGCACCTTTCCAAATATTCTGTAGTTAAATTCAGAAAAATCGAATGTGGGTCGTGGCGACAGAATGGGTTAAAATGTCTAAATCGCTCATTATGGGCACATAATAGATCCTAAAACTCTGAAAAAATTCAGGCAAGTTCCTTAATAAAAAATAATTCGACTTTGTTTATGATGTTTTTTTTTTTTTTTTTGATTTGTGCCGAAAGTGACATTTTTGTATGCAACTTCTGTACCAAATAAATATATGGGGCAATATGGGCTATATGGTGCATATTAAACTACACTTTCTTTTTCTCTTCACTTTCAGTATTTTTAGTTAATTAATTTTTTTCTTTATTCTGATGAGATATGCACGATGCTGGGCAAAATTCTTTCTTTCTTTTTTGTCTCGTTTTATCCTATACGAAAAGAAACGCAAAAAGTCCTTTCTTTGCTACGAAGCTGCCGACCGGATATGCATCTCAAAGTGTATCAGAATAAAGATGAATTATTTCCTCTAATGAATGAAATAAAATTAATTGTTTTATTTTATGTGTTTTGAGTTTTATTTTAAAAGAAAGATTGGTGGTCCATATTTCAATCCCTTACCCTTCTAGCGCGGGAGGAGTTGAAAGAGATCTGACAAAATTCATCACGTTGCTTTCAATCTAATTGGGTATATTTCTGCATTTCAGATTTTTAGTTCGACAAATGGCAATGTCAGATGTGCCCCGATGTCAAATGTACCCCAGCTTACCCTACACAGAAAATAAAAATAGTTAATTCAACCGATATGAACGACACAAATTGCACCAACCCGCAAAACAAGGTTAATTCTCTCTGAAATTTTCAATATTAAATAGAACTGTAAATTAACAATATCACGGACCATCTGACCTTTAAAATTTTTTCTGTGTTGGCCGACGATATGTTATCAACAAGCCTAAACGTATGCTGTAAAAAATTATTATGTGTACAACTAAATATTTCTTAAGCACTTTGTTTTAAAGATATTGAGTTAGAGTTGCCAGCTTTTTAATAATTCTATATCATATGAAACGCCGCCCCGTTTTTGAATTTAAAAAAAAAATTTATTTCAATTTATAAAAACCAAAAAATTTAATCATTATATCAGAAGACATCTTGCATTTTTCATTGCAGAAATCATAACTTCTGAACGAATTGGGATATCTCCATTTTTTTTTTTTTTGCTATGGACAGAAAAATAATTAATTTCTTATTGTACAAATTTTATTAGAGTAGATCTAAGGGATGTTATGGAATTCATGGTCAAAGTTAGACTTTCTGATGGGTGCACAAATTATGAACACCAAGTTCTCCATATGAGACTTTTTGGAGAAAAAATTTATTAAAAATATGAAATATGATTAATTGATGGTTGCTGCGCACAAATAATAGTATATAAAAAATTTTAAAGTCCAAAATGTTGAGGCATCTCAAAATGTTTTTTTTATATACTGAAAAATATAACAGCTTTAAAATTTCAAATTTCTATTTGAAAAGACCCGCAGGACGCTAAGGAATTATTTTTTGAAGGTAAAGGTATGAGTATAAAAAACTATAAAAACTAAGAATTTCATATACATAGCTTTTTTTTAGACATAACTAATAAAAGCATGAATTATAGCTGGTTCATGGGTGCATAATACAAATTCGATGTCAATTTACTCATTTAAAGTCTCAAACTAAAAAAAATTGTTGTTGTTGTTGTTTATTACTATCATAAGTACAATATTTACATTAATAGTCTCAAACTAAAAAAAATTAAAAATAATGAATTAGAAAAAAAAAGCTTGGAAAAAAGTTATAACGTATACATATTAGAGCGCCCATATGTGCAAAATTCTGATTTTGCTTGCTCCCCGTCCATTTCCTGAAATTAGAGGTCAAAAAAATAAGATCTCAAAAAAAAATTTGGAATCGGTAGTGGAAAAAACCCAGCCGGTTTTCGATCAAAGGTCGAAAAATTGACTAAAAAAAGGGAAGTCGCTTTGACTGCCCGTTAATTCAAAACTGTTCGTTTTTTCATAATATTTTCAAGAAAACTTTTGTAGAACATGACTAGGTCAACATTACCTTCTTAAAAAATTTTGTTCCAAAAATTAAATTTGTTGTTGTTTCGGTACAAAAACTTAAATTTTTTAAGAAAATTTTCATGACTTTTTTTCTATAAATTGGTTTTTTGTAATTTTTAAAGGGTGGAATATTTGTTCTGGAATTTTAATATTGTAGGGAATTAAATGTTGATTAATTTAAAAGAAAAATTACTAAAAAACTTTAGTTTTTAAGAAATGGAGCCCGTTTCAAAGTTAAGAAAAAAACTTACTTTTTTATTTTTTCTTCTTAATTTTTAATTTGGTAAGAAACCATTTTAGTAGTCATATTTCCTAAACTAATTTGGGATTACTGAACACTAAAATAGCATTTATTTTCGTTTAAGTGCGTTTTTGAGCTTTTCCAGCAGAGATAATCGAAAATTTCCAAATTCGTGCACGCAGTTCAGGAAAAAATTTCAATCAAGTTGTCGAGAACTGCACAAAGCTGTGAAATTGCACCTGAGCATTTACTGAATAAGAAAAAAAACTTTTTCAAAATCGGTTCATGGCATGGTTTTTAAAATGAGGTCGAAAAACGGTATTTAAAAAAAAACGACTAGAAATAAAAAACAAAATAGTCATTTTAGATGTATTTATTAATGTTGAATTCGAAATTGAACGCAAAATTGTTATATCACTTATGGTTTGTGAGATATCTCACCTCTAATGTTCAAAAAACACGATTTTTGAGGTTGTGTAGAACACGCACAAAATCGTTTTGGTCTTTTCTATTATATGCGTCATTTAGTACTGTTCTTCTTCTTCAAAATGAGTTACAGAGTGGTCTTGTATGATTTTTCTTTAAAAAGTTATGACCATTTTAAAATAACATTATAAAAGATATAGTAATATGGCAATTGCTATAGAAAATCCATACATGATTTTTGACTTTCATGATGTCATTTTAAAATGGTCATAACTTTTTGAAAAAAAGTCGCACATACCCATTTCATAGCTCATTTTGAAGGCAAAAAACAGTTCTAAATGATGCATTCAATACCAACTAAAAATGCATTTTGTTGCATCCAAGAAAGTAGCGATTATAAGAAAAAAGATTAGAATTCTAATTTTTTTCGAACATTGAGACCGGCTCCATACCCTAAAACTTAATATTTTTAAATAATTTTTGTTTTTTGAATTAATTAACATTTAATCCCATGCAATATAAGAATTCCAGAACAAATATTCCGCCCTTTGAAAATTACAAAAAAACAATTTATAGAAAAAAAGTCATGAAAATTTTCTTAAAAAATGTAAGTTTTTGTACCGAAACAACAACAAATTTAATTTTTGGAACAAAATTATTTAAGAAGATAATGTTGACCTAGTCCTGCTCTACAAAAGTTGTCTTGAAAATATTATGAAAAAATTAACAGTTTGGAAGTAACGGGCAGTCAAAGCGACTTCCCTTTTTTTAGTCAATTTTTCGACCTTTGATCGAAAACCGGCTGGGTTTTTTCCACTACCGATTCCTTATTTTTTTTTTGAGATCTTATTTTTTTTACCTCTATTTTCAGGAAATGGACGGGGAGCAAACAAATTCACAACTTTGCACATTTCATATATCTTGTGGGCGCTCTAATACATATGTTATATGAAGCAAAACATACATCATTTTAAAGCTTATAAATTATGCTTTAATTTAGAGTACCTTTAAAAAAAATTATTAAGTGTGAAAAATTTTGGTGAAAAACATTTTTTTTCACCAAGTAATATTTTTTTATAAAAAGAACATTTAAAAACTAGTAAGGGTGTTACCTTTGGCCTGGCCAAACATTAAATACCCTACACAGCAGTATTTTGAAAATTTTGCTAATGTGGGAGGTGCCACGCCCTCCAAATTCACCCAGTTTTTTCTCAGAGCTTGCATTTATAGTTCTTAGTATTTAAGTGAAATTTGGTTGGATTATCTGAAAAAATAGTTTCAGAATAGCGTTTTGAAGCTTTTGCTTATATGGGAGGAGCCACGCCCTCTTGACGATTTTATCCAGTTTTTGCTTAAAGCTTGCATTTATAGTTTTTAGTGTCCGAGTCAAATCTAGTTTTATTATCTCAAAAAACACTTTCAGTACAGCGTTTTGAAGCTTTTGCTTATATGAGAGGTGCCACGCCCTCTTGTCCGAATTCGACCAGCTTTTTCTTAGAGTTTGCGCTGACAATTCGTATTATTTATGTTTATCTTGGTTGCATTGTTGTGAAATATACTCCAAAATTTGCATTTTGAAGATATTTTATGTATGGGCGGTAGGCGTGTTCGTTGACCGATTTCGCTCATTTTCAATCCCCCGAGCTAACTTTGACGACGGAGGCTGTGTACCATTGAATTATCTTGCTAAGTTTTCCCAAAAAATGTATTTCCACACACAGCCGTTACCCAGCCAGCCAGACAGACGGACATGGCTATATCGACTCAGGAGGTGACGCTGATCAAGAATATACATACTTTTCCATATCTGCCACGCCTCCTTCTCTGCGTTACAAACGGAAGGACAAAGTGAATATACCCTGGGTGTAGGGTATAAAAATGAATAGAGCCATTTACTTATATACATATATCAATTTATAAACTTTGTTGTTAGGTACAAATTTTTGAAAAAATACCCTTTTCATGAAAATGACTAAAACCGCCAAATTCAAAACCCTGTATTTTAACAATAAATGGTGCAAGGACCAAATCCTCCCGGATTATTGTTTTGCATACCGTAACTACCATATGCCAAATTTGAGCGAAATCGGAGACAAAACAATTTTCAGCTGGCGTGTTTTGCTTCATATATGAAAAGTATACCTAATTTAAAAGCTTAACTTAAATATTTTTGGAAACATTCATCGTTATTTATATAAGTATCTAATAAATGTAACTTTTCCGGGGAACACATTTTTTTCAGTTTTTTTGTATTTGAGCATGCCTCAATGATGAAATCTCCGGGTCTGATGTTGCAGAAAATATATTGAAGAGATCTTCATTTTTCCGTTTTCGACAAATCTTGCAGGTTTTTAGGTATCTGTATTTTTGACAGTCCATATTTTTGGATTCTTGTGCTTCTTCGGACAACTCCCCAATTGGCAACGACTGATATTCCATGATGTCTATACCGTGCGCCAGGACTTTGTGAAATGTAGGTGTGAACAATTTTTCAGATTTTTTTATTGATCAGATCAGATGTTTCTGTTGCGTATATTCGATACTTTTCTGCGTTCACGTTTTCCCTGCAGTTCAAGACATTGAGGAGGACTTGCAACCTTTTGATGATCTCTCCATCAACATCCATTATCTCTGCGGTTATCTTATTTCTATCGAAGAATGTCCCAGCTGTATTTCAATCATTTGCTTTTAATTCATAATAAATTTGATTTTCTGATTTTTCGCAAAATATGCAATTATGAAAAAAAAATATTTTTTTGTTAAATTTTCTTTTTGACGCATGTTAAGCTTTCGCCAATGAAATACAATAAAATACTGAATCAAAAACAAACTGATGCCAAACAACATCAAAACAGCATTTACTACGAAGATACGTCACGAAATTACCCAAAACATAGCTATCTTATGGTCTTGTGATTCCATAAGAACTTTGCGCCATTGTATACTCTCTCAAATGTGCGCTCTGTCTCTCACTAATGTTTCAAACTATTGCATCATCATCGTATACCTAAATTTATGATAAACTTTTAATATAAATTTTCAAGAGCAACAATTTGGTAGGGTAGTACGCGTCGAAAACTTGTTGTCGAAGCAAGTTCTTCAAAAAAAAAAAAAAAGAAAACAATAGTTAAATAAAAAAATTTGTTAATCAGCTGTTAACATGAAAGTGCTTGCCGGTGTTTTCAGAGCGTCGCACGCAAAGTTCGCGTTACAAGCGTTATCTCAGCGACATCAATTAGCGATAACAACAAAGGTTAGTCACAACAATATAAAATTTACCGCAAGTCATGGTGAGGCAGTCCCAAATTGTGTGAAAAATTTACACAGGTCAACAATGATTTTGCCGCGTGGGGTTTCGTAGTTGATTTCGATTGACTATGGTCTACCGATTGCGAAAATAATACCAGACTAGTTCTCGATATATCCGTGCTTTAAGGTGCACGTGAGGCACATTTCAAGTTAAATCGCACTTATACTATATACCGTAATACATTTTCGCCAATAGCATCGAATAGCAGTGATCTTGTTTATTAAACTTTACCTTTCAGCTTTTCCAATTGGATCAATACTTTCTGAACACATTACAAAAGTATATCTCAACTCTATACAAATATAATTTAGTCTTTTGTATGAATCTTAGATACCTCTACTTCATGGATGATAACTCGGAAAATATGAATTCAATTGGAAAAGTTTAAAGCTTAAGTTTGATGAGCAAGATTATGCCTATTCGATCCTATTAGGCTGTTCATTGTTAGTGTGCTATACCTTCAAATATGCCACAAGAGATCAATATTTGGCTTTGAATCAGAGATATCTTGAAAACTAGATTCAATTCCCAAGGCGAAAAGAAGTGCTTCGAAAACCCTTCTGAAGTGCGTCTTTTTCACCAATAAGCGCTTTCGCTCCGTAAGGACTATTCTTTCTTTTAAACATTGCATGACATAGGATATATGTAAGCGCGCTTAAGCTAACCGAAGCCTTACTTCAAAAGGCCTTTTGAAGCGCTTTTTTATTATGCTGCGGTTAGCGTTTTTTCAATAAAACTAAAAAAAAACTGGCAGCATCAGGATTTGAACCCACGAACGTCCGTTTGATAGATAGAAACAGATTATTTTTAATTACATTTACCAATTCGTTAGACCGCTACACCATCGCCCGATATGATGAAGAGGCATTAAATTTGTAAATTAAGCAAATGTTGTCCCAACAGAATTTGACATTCGAATGCTTACAGAGAATCATTGTGTAATCAGTTTCAATTCAATTCAACAAAAGCACATTAATAAGAGAAAGGAAAAAGAAGTGCTTCGAAAACTTTTCTGAAGTGCATCTTTATCACCAATAAGCGCTTTCGCTCCGTAAGAATTATTCTTTCTTTTTAACATTGCATGACATAGGATATATGTAAGCACGCTTAAGCTTACCGCAGCCTTACTTCAAAAGGCCTTTTGAAGCGCTTCTTTATTATGCTGCAGTTAGCGTTTTTTCAATAAAACTAAAAAAAAACTGGCAGCATCAGGATTTGAACCCACGAACGTTCGTTTGATAGATAGAAATAGATTATTTTCAAATACATTTACCAATTGAGGAGTGGCCGTACCAAAGGGCCTAAGTACCATTTCGAGGCAGAAGTAATGTCATACTTTTTATGTGCTTTATAGTCGGTTATTTGACTGTTATAATTTTTTCAACATAATGACATGAATTTCACACAATCAAGTAAATTTTTAGTGAAAACAGAAAACAATTTTATTAACTTCTAACAAAATGTCACCCGTTTCATATAATGACACTACTTTTGCGAAATGGTACTTAGGCCCTTTGGTACGGCCACTCCTCAATTCGTTAGACCGCTACACCATCGCCCGATATGATGAAGAGGCATTAAATTTGTAAATTAAGCAAATATTGTCCCAACAGAATTTGACATTCGAATGCTTACATAGAATCATTGTGTAATCAGTTTCAATTCAATTCAACAGAAGTACATTAATAAGAGAAAGGAAAATAGAAACGTGGAATAAAAAAATGTTGAATAAAAAATATTTTAATAAAAAAAAAATTAACCAAAAAAAAAAATTAAAAAAGGAAAAAAAAAATCACCTGAGCTGGGTTCGAACCCACGTTGTCCTTACTGCAGCCTTGCATGGAATCATTGTGTAATCAATTTCAATTCAATAAAACAAAAGTAAATTACTTAATAAGAGAAAGGAAAATAGAAAAGTGTAATAAAAAGATGTTGAATAAAAATAATTTTAATAAAAAAAAACAAAGCAAAAAATATAAAAAAGTAACAAAAATCGGTTACCGGACATAATCCCCATTTCGTAAATGGGGATTATGTCCGAAAATTTTTCGGTCATAATCCCCATTTTGGTCATGGAGGTTATGTCCGAAAAATTTCATTAAGATTGAACAAAATTTTTGCAATAATCCATTTAAAAAATTTATTTAGTGTTGGATGTTATAGAAATGGGGATGTTAGAAATGAGGAATATGTACGAAATACTAGCGGACATAATCCCCATATCGTGAATGGGGACTATGTCACGGCACCACAAAAATCACCCGGTCTGGGTTCGAAATCATTGAGAAAGTGCTTCAAAATTTCTATGGGGACAAGCGCTTTTAAAATGCTTGGATCAGAAGCGCTAGAAATATTTCCTCTTGGGTTCAAACAAACTAGTAGATAGTAAACTTAGTGAATCAGGATTTATTCAAAAAACTAAGGCCGCAGAAAAAACATATTTTTTGTCAACCTGTGTAGTCAATATCAAACTTTATGTTCAAAGAAGTGACTCTGAATTAATCTACGTATTTTTACACAATTCTTGCAGCTTTCCTACTCTACAGCACCAGCGCATTATTCCTGGAATGATGCTAAGCCATTGAAAGAATGTCCCACTTTAAGCCCAACGGAAATGATACGTGGTTTTTTACCCGGTGGAAAATTCTAAAAGAAAGATTTGAATAAATTCGTCGAAATAAATAGTACTACAAGAGAAGAGTGATATAATCTATGTGCCCGGTGCATTTGGTAAACCTCCCATGATTATGACACAAAATCCTGATGATCATGAATTGGTCTTTCGCTATGAAGGTGTTTGGCCGCAACGTAAGGGTTTCGAACTATTGACATACCATCGTAAGGTACATCGTAAGGATTTCTTTGGTGATTTATCGGGTTTGGTGACCTCGTAAGTTCATTATGTCCATGTTGTATCACCACAAAAATTATGTTATTTTATTTTTACACATTATTTAGACAAGATAAAGAATGGAGTGAATTTCGTACAGCTGTCAATCCAATTCTGGTACATCCTAAAAATGTTAAAGTATATCTGCCGACCATGTCAAAGGTTAATCAGGAATTTATTGCGCGGTAAGTTGATATTTTGCTTTTTGTTACCACAAAATATTTGATATGAAAAATAGGATTAGTGGATTATGATGCGAGTTCCAAATTTTGTTGAAAAACAAATTCGGAGCATGAAAGAATTATATGGAATATCTATGGAAGTAGGTAAATGTCGAAAAATGCTGACAAGCACTTAAAAATCGATAAACATTGAAAATTATATCGAATGTAGAAAAATTTTGTAAATAAGAGAGATCGAAAAAGTTTTAAAAACTCGAAAAAAGCGGAATATGGTGAGAAAGACGAAAAATGTTTGTTGAAAAATTTACAATCGTTGAGAAACTCAAAAAAGGTTCATACAATAATAAGTTAATACTAAACAAAATTGTTAAACAGGTCGAAAATTTTTGAAAAAGTCTAAGAATTATAAAAATTGTTGAAAAAGTCAAATAATTTTGTAAAATGCCGAAAAGTACTGAAAAAACTGAGAAATTTTGGAAAAGTGCACATACATATTTATCGATTTGAATTTAATTTTTCTAGCGTTAAAGAAATACGTGATCCAGAGACCCTAGAAGTACCCGAAAATTTCAAAGAGGAAATTAATTGCTGGACACTCGAATCCATATCAGTTGTGGCATTAGATCAACAGCTCGGTGTCATAAGTGGCAAAAATCCCGACGGTAAACGCATTTGGAAGTCATAGTGTTGAAAAACCAGAAGCCGAAATGTGTGTTTTAGAACGATTGTTCAAAATAAACAAAAATATTGCCACCGTAATGGCCATGGTTATGCTATTTGCAGGCGTAGATACAGTAAGTTTTGAAGACAATAGGGGAACTGATGCTATTGTGGTATAGGTAATGTTTAGGTGGAATTTGAAAAAGAACCGTTAGATCAATTTTAGCCAAATTTTTTCATGCTGATCATTGAAGTTTTGGCTACAGAATATATTTCAATAAAATGTGTGCAATTTCACTAAAAAAAGTTATTGAGCAAAATCTGAAAAAAGTCAAAAAAGCTGTTTTCAAAAAGTTGGCAGGTAATGTGGTATATATGGTGGCGGAATGTGGTATATTAACTGATCAGTACTTGTAAAGTGGGCTGGTAATGTGGTACATATAAGTATTGAATGTGGTATACTTAACTATGCAACCAGATATTAAGATTGAAAGGTATGAAATTAATTCATAATAACATTAACATTGGTTCTTAAACTCATAGTTCTTATTAAAAAATAAACAGCCATCAAATAATGTTAAGAATATCAAGAAATGTTCATATACCACATTAGCGAAGCCCGACTATACCACATTGGCCAATTTTTAGAAATTACAAAATTCTGAAATCAAATGGGATATTTTGTGAATTTATAGAGTTAAACATTTATTTCGCAATACTTAGCATTTACCTTCATTGAATATAAATAAAACTTCATCAAAAAGCAACTTTTTCTTAACAAAATTTTTTTGCAAAAAATCTGGAAAAAAAAATCGACCACACGCGACTTACATTTCATTCAACTGACATCGGAAAAATTTTGTTTGGTGCATGACAGCAACACATCCCTGGTTTTTCATGTTTTCTGACAGGATAAAAGCAGTTACGTTCGCAGGTTCCTTCCCAATTCGGAGATATGCGACCATACCACATTGAAAAACTATACCACAATAGCATCAGTTCCCCTATTAAAGTTTTTTTTTTACTAAGCATATTTTTAACATTAAAGACCACCACCACCTTTACGGGCCTCTTACTGTGCCTTACCAACTCATGCAAATACTGCCGAACAAGGATTCACCGCTCACTGTGGAGAATATGAAAAACTTACCGTACTTGCGTGCCTGTCTCAAGGAGAGCTTACGTGTTTATCCGCTTGGTGCTGGTAATATACGCACCACTACTACGGATTTAGTTCTAAGTGGTTATCGTGTACCCACTGGCACCGATGTTGTAACCATCAATTTGGGATTACTTAAGGATCCGTCACATTATTCAAACCCTGCAGAGTTTATACCGGAACGTTGGTTGCGTGAACTAAATGACAAAGTAGAGCAGCCTAACGCTTGTCCTCATGCCACTAAAAGTAGCCATCCATTTGTCTATTTACCTTTTGGTTTTGGGCCACGTAGTTGTATTGGTCGTCGTATTGCCGAAATGGAATTGGAAATTAGTATTGCGCGTGTTATACGAAATTTCCTGGTGGAATTTAACTATTCGACAGAAAATGCATTTAAGGCGCTTCAAATTAATGTTCCTGCAATTCCATTGAAATTTAAATTCACAGATTTGAAAGAGTAGAGATTGGCAATTGGGGACTACCACCATTTCATATAATCATACGGAGTAATTTTGTAGTCGAAAATAATAATTTTCGTCAAAAGAAAAAAAAAGTTTTTTGATAGAAAAAAAAACATGAACATGAAATTAAAATTTTGATATTTGTTTCAGGGATGATATTCGGATCCTTAGAATAGTATCTGAATTCGAAAAAAATTCCATTTTTGGTATAAAATTGTACTTATTAGCGAATTATACAAATATTAATGTGCAAAAATATCTTTATTTAATTAAAGATAATAATAACGAAAATATTTTGAGCTTAATTCAATAAGATATATACAGTGCTGTGCATAACATTTGCAACCAAAAACACTTGAAACTGTATCACCAATTTTCGGCCACTAAAACAGATGCAAATAAAAAACTTGGTATGAGGTTTTATGTCATTTATATTGTTGTTTATAAAACAAAAATAAAAAGTCCATACATCACTAATACAAAACTAAAACTTAAGTGCAATATAAAAATGTATCGGTATTGACTGTGCAAAACATTTGCAACTATTAATCTAAATTAAAAATTAATTACTAAAAATCAATATTTAATGGAATAACCCTTGATTTTTATAACAGCAGTGCATATTTTTGGCATGGATGCGATAAAACTATTTTCAAATGAGTCATTCCGATTCCTTGCGCAGAGATGCATCCCCACACCATGATTCTACAACCTCAATGATAGACAGTTCCTATTGTATATTTCGGGCTTAGCCTTTCTCTCCTTGGTCTTCTCATAAGACTGTTACCACTCGATCCGCACAAATTAAACTTGAACTCGTCAGAAAAGATGGTAAAAGTCTTGTGAGAAGACCAAGGAGAGAATGGCTAAGCCCGAAATATACAATAAGAACTATCTATCATAGAGGTTGTAGAATCATGGTGTGGGGATGCATCTCTGCGCAAGGAATCGGTCCAATTCAAAGATTTTTAGTTATTAATTTTTAATTTAGATTAATAGTTGCAAATGTTTTGCACAGCCAATACCGACACATTTTTTTATTACACTTAACCCTCTAGTTCCCAAGAAGGCCTGTAGACAGCCTAATTTAAAAAAATTCTATAAATCGTATGTTATAATTTTTGTAGCTGATTTTTTGGATTTATAAAGAGAAATCCCCATTCTTTTAAATAAATGTAGTTGCGTAAAGCAGCAATATGCGCAAAAGCCGTTATTGTAAGTCAAAGTTGAAATTTTGTGAAAAAGTAAAAAATTAATTATTTTGTATTTTGCGCTAGAAACAAAAATTTTTTTAAAATATTTCTTGAACTCCATAAGAATTAAAAAAATTATGGAATGTAGTTATCTATGTGTACTATAAGAAAAATACTTAATTTGATAAAATAATGTTTTATCTTTCCCCTCACTCAACCCAAATCGCACCGTGTCTGCAGGCCGTCATGGGATACAATCCCATAAAAATGTTGTAACTGTTACTATATATTTTTTTCGACCTATTTGAATTTTTTACCAGTTTTTAGTAAAATCTTGTATGCCACGAAACCAAAGTCGTATCTTTAGCTGTATATAAAAACAAATCCCACAAATGGTGCTTAAAATTTTTTGATTTCGAAGGATTTTCATATAACCTCTAGGTATACCTGGAGCTCTAGATGGAGCGCATTCCCAGTCGTGGCTATCTTCATATTCTAAGCACTCTTAAATATGAAAGACCAATGTAAAATAAGAAAAAATCTTTCTAACAGAAATTTGTAATTGCGGCGATCTGATAGATTTATCAATAACTATGTGCACATATAACAAAGCCATTCGATGGACACCTAAGAATGTTAAAACAAAACCTTCTTTGATCATAAAGATATTCATTCTATAGTTTCCAGTTTCGATCTTGCTGCCAGGAAATATGTTAGGATTTCATGTCGAAATGTTATTAATGGGAACAAATATCAAATGGTTCGGGCAAATCGGCCGATACAAATTTTTTTGGAAGATTTCGAAAAATTCCAGTTGCTTAGTTGCTTAACGGTAGCAGCACTAACAAGTCCACGCTCTCTAATCAAAACTAGATTCTTATTCTTATAAGCTAAGCTTTGGTAGATCCTTTAGATATAGAAGCTTCTGTCGTAAGTTAATTCTTCTGTAATGGTAGAGTGTTGTCTTGACGGCAAAGGCTTCGCTGGAGATAGTCCCACGTCTTTTATGGACGAATAATCAAGACAGGAAACTGATGTTAGGAGTTCTAATCACCAAAATTTTGGATTCAGGTCTCACAAACACTCTGTTCATTTTGAAATATGGATATGGCTTAAGCTCCCGTTCCTAGAGGACTTGCATTGTGCCTGAAAAAGACGATGCAAAACCATAGTTTTCACAAGTAAATTTTTAACTCTCATTGATAAACGGAGTGCCAATATTCTGATTGCAAATCTGAAGCACAAGTTTAATGCAGAAAATGTAGTATACAAGTGGCCCAGCGAATATATTTGCCTCCCAGAGCCCACTTTGTGTGGCCAAAAAAAAAAAAAGCACAATATCTATATTTTAAGAACTCATTTTGCGGCCCCTTGAACTTTGCGACCTCCTTAAAGTGCCACCTGAGGCGGTAGCCCCCATCGATCCCCATAGCTACGCCAGTTCATACATATATAGTGTCCCTCTTCAATTTGAATGATTTTTATGTTTTTGTAACAATAAAACAACATTTTGATTATATATTCGGGTATATTCTCATTCACCGATGCCCAAAAATAGATATTACATATAATCAATTGAAATAGTAAATCGTAACTTAAATTTACTTAATTTTTCTATTCAATTTTTGAATAAAAATACAAAGATTCCATATAAATCATTTTATATTTTTTTTGGCTTACTTGCCCAAGGTGGCCTCTAGACACGCTACCTTCTACACCCCCTACCGCGACTCCCACCTAACCAAAAATTTTTTTCTTGAACAAACATTGTTTCTACATCCCAAAACTACCTCCTGTAATTTTTATAGCTAAAAAAAAAATTTGGGAACTAGAGGATTAAGTTTTAGTTTTGCATAAGTGATGTATGGACTTTTTATTTTTGTTTTATAAACAACAATATAAATGACATAAAACCTCATACCAAGTTTTTTATTTGCATCTGTTTTAGTGGCCGAAAATTGGTGATTCAGTTTCAAGTGTTTCTGGTTGCAAATGTTATGCACAGCACTGTATATGTATAAAATATTTTTATTGCAATAATTGTTTATAAAGCGAATGTATACATGAATCTTATGCGATTCTTACTTGTGTATAAATACTGCCAAGAATTGTGTTTTTGTTTACATCAAACTTTGTAACCCAAGTGCAAAAGAATTGCTTCAAAAACCCTTCTGAAGTGCATCATTTTCACCAATAAGCGTAAAAACTACTCTTTTTTTTTAACATTGCATGTCATAGGATATAAGCGCGCTTAAGCTTACCGCAGCCTTACTTCAAAATGCCATTTGAAGCGCTTATTTGTAATGCAGCATTTTTCAATAAAATTAAAAAAAAAAGAAAAAAACTGGCAGAACCAGGATTTGAATCCATGACTGTCCGTGTGATAGATAGACATATATTATTTTTACTTACATTTACCAACTCGTTACACCGCTACACCAATGCCCTATGATATGAAGAGGTATTAAATTTGTATATTAAGGAAATGTTGTCCAAACAGAATTTGACATTCGAATGCTCCAACAGCCTTACATAGAATCATTGTGTAATCAGTTTCAATTCAATGAAACAAAAGTAAATAAATAAGAGAAAGGAAAATAGAAAAATGAATTAAAAAAATGTAGAAAAAAAATATTTTAATAAAAAAAAGAAATAAAGCAAAAAAACAAAAAAAAGTTACAAAAAAATTCACCCGAGCTGGATTCGAACCCATGTTGTTCTTACTGCAGCCTTACAAAAAATCATTGTGTAAGTGCTTCTAAAGTGCTTGGATCAGAATCGCTAGAAATTTTTCCTCTTGGGATATAACAATGCTATGATGACGATTAAGAGAGAGCTAAAGAGATCAAACAGCTGTTCGTTGAGATAATCAATTTTCTTTATATTTCCCGGTGTGCGATGCTACACCTTCTCTTGTACAAATATATAGGTACCGTTGGGTGAAAAAATTTTTTCTACAATAAAATATTGCACTCGAAAATCATGAAACGCGAAGAAAAAACGAAAAAACATTTTTTAAAATTTTTGGTTCCCTTAGGTGGAAAAAAATCGAAAAAACTAATGATGCAGAAACACGCGCCTTACCTGAAAACCTATATACATACATTAATTTGCACGATGATCGGTCCAGCCGTTTGGGAGTCTATAAGGAACATGCTTACATACAAACATTTTTTTTTATATATGGGGCAATACAGTCTACGTAACCGGATAGCATGTGGCTTTTGCATCACCGATTTTTTTAATTTTTTTTTCTTATAGAACTAGATGATTTTGTTAAATTGTTTTTATCAAGCCGTTTCAGAGATATACATTTTTTAAAAACTCTCTCTCCCTGCAATGAGGAATTTTTTTGAAGTTTTTATCAATATTTTGTATTGTTATAGCGAATTTAAAACCGCAATACAAAATATAAAAAACAGAATGTTTCAAAATCGAAAATCGCCCCCAAAACTATGCAAGATTCTTTTTTTTATTTATTTGCATAATGTTTGAAATGTCAAATGTTAAAAAAAGAATATTGCATAGTTTTAGGGGGCGATTTTCGTTTTGGAACATCCCGTTTTCATATTTTTTTTTACTGAGGTTTTAGATTCGCTTTAATTTCTTCAATTTCAACAATTTGAGGTAACTTCGTGAAGATTAATTTAATGATTTTTTATGGGCTGAGATTCTATAAAGTGCCCTTGGCTCCTTAGGGTGGCAAGAACTGAGATAATGAGCACAACTAGTCGAAAAAAAAATATGAGATAAATTACTTCTATCAATAAAATATAGCCACACTGGGACATTTACAACGATATAACATACTTGATAATCGGACGTTAAATGGCGGAGCAATAAGAAAAAATCATATATCGTATTATTTTGAGGTCGAAAAAAAAAATTTTTTTCTTAAAAATCAAAACCGATAAGCTTTCCAAATGGGGGGCTTACAGCGAACTTTTTTTTGTGATACTATCTGGTGTATAAGCTGCCTAGTAGCGTGCATTTTGATTTTTAAAATACTATAATTCGGGAACTGTAAGTCGAACAAATACAACTCTTTCTATAGGAAATTTTATGAGCTAAAAACTCGTTGCTCCACATTTTTCTATAGAATTAATCGTTAGCGAGATATTTGGAAAAAAAATGCTTTTTGCAATCTTTTCAGGCCGGTCACATATTTAGGCAACCGATTCAGTACGGCAGACTGATGGACACGTAATAAACATATCCTAAGCTATCCACTACACCTCGTTTTTCCAAATTTATGTGCTCAGCTCTTAGTCTTTATTCAACATCTATCAAAAACCTCAAATATTTTGAAATATGAATGGGTTTTTTTGAAAGTGGAATAAGTCCACTTTTTCATAAACTGAGATATTAAAGGGTTTGCGTACGACTCAATTTAAAAATATTGGCAAGCGTTATTAAACCGGTGTTAAGTGTTTACCACTGTAAATTAATCAAATTTTGTTATGCTGTAAAAATTTTTACAAGTGTAATAGAAAATAGTTGAGTTTTTTTGGTCTGAATGGACTTATTCCACTTTCATTTATAATAAATTTAAAAATTTGTTATACTTTTGTATGACTTATTCCATTTTTACTCACAAAATATTTTGTAAATTAAAGCAAAGGAAAATTAAAACTTAGAAAAATTTTACTTTAAAAACTGTTGTTGTTTCTTTTCTTTTCTTTTTGCTAAAGTAGGGCTCTGAAAATTGGTCACAACAACAACAAAAACAAAAAGTTCTTGTCGGACCTACTTTCGAAGATATAGCCATCGGAAGATTGAGATATATCTTTTATAAAAATTATTATAAGTTGGGAACCCCTGAAAGGATTTCAATAATATAAGTGTCATACAAAAGATATGTTAACTTGCTACAAAATCAACCTACAAAAAATTTTAATCCGAGTCGTGGTTTTATAGATATTGCAGATTTTCAGAAATTTTGACCATTTTTTTTGTTTTAAACCACTATTTTTCCAAAAACTGTATCATTAATGCATAGTTTTAGTAATATATTATAAAAGCCCAATTTATTACCTTTAATTTGACATATAATTTGTACCTGATTTCCTGCATTATCATATTTTTTTAAAGGAAAACAAAAAAGTGAACCAAAGAAATGTTCATGAAATTTAGGAATACATTACAAGAACAACAATAATACCAACTACAAAAATAACAATAACAGCAATAAAAACAACAATAACGATGTTTTTCGATAGTTTTCGATTGATTCCGATTGGGTTTTCCGATGTTTTCCAACAACTTACTTTTTTGTTTTCCAACAACTTACTTTTTTGTTTTCCTATAAAAAAAATACGTAATGCAAGAAATCAAGTACAAATTACATGTCAAATGAAAGGTAATAAATTGGGCTTTTATAATATGTTACTAAAATTATGCATCAAACATACAATTTTTGGAAAAATAGTGCTTTAAAAAAAAAATGGTCAAAATTTCTGAAAATTTGCAATATCTCTAAAACCACGACTCGGGCTAAAATTTTTTTTAGATACATTTTGTAGTAAATTAACATATCTTTTGTATGAAACTAATATTATTAAAATCCTTTCAGGGGTTCCCAACTTATAATAATTTTTATAAAAGATATATCTCAATCTTCCGATGGCTATATCTCCGAAAGTAGGTCCGACAAGAACTTTTTGTTTTTGTTGTTGTTGTGACCAAATTTCAGAGCCCCACTTCAGCAAAAAGAAAAGAAAAGAAACAACAACAGTTTTTAAAGTAAAATTTTTCTAAGTTTTAATTTTCCTTTGCTTTAATTTACAAAATATTTTGTGAGTAAAAATGGAATAAGTCATACAAAAGTATAACAAATTTTTAAATTTATTATAAATGAAAGTGGAATAAGTCCATTCAGACCAAAAAAACTCAACTATTTTCTATTACACTTGTAAAAATTTTTACAGCATAACAAAATTTGATTAATTTACAGTGGTAAACACTAAACACCGGTTTAATAACGCTTGCCAATATTTTTAAATTGATTTAAAAGCAAAATCTTCTGCATAGCAGAAGATGAAAAAATGGACTTATTCCACTTTCAAAAAAATCATTTTTGTAAAAATGTTTTTCATGAAAAGTTCTTTTGAGTAATTTTTGATGAAATCGTGGTCTAACGAGTCTGTAATTTTCAATATAAAAAGAGGACATATATAGCTGGCTATAACTACCATAAACTCAATTTTTCCGGAATTGGACTTATTCCACTTTCAAATAAACCCATTCATATTATTCAAAAACGTATGAATCCTATTGGCTTTCCCAAACCATCTTCGATTTTTTCGATACTTTTCAATACTACTTAACACCCTTTGACAATATTTTAAGTTGAGAAGCTAAAATCGGTTGCTTCGCAAAGCACATTCATCCGACTATGGGATTTAAGTCTACCCTCATCACAATAAATAGATTTGCAAATAAAACTTTAAAAACTTTTAAAAAACAAAAAGAAAACAACACAGTCACTATGCTCACCTGCAAAACTTAATTAATGGGATTAGAAAATAATTGAGTTTAAAAGCGTACAAAATCCTACAGCTACCAATGTCAACAAAAGCGCCACCCAAACGCCGCGCTGTAACCAACCAACTATGCCAACGTAGCAGCACCCAGTCACACCTACACACTCATATACAAATATCGCATTTGATTAATTACGTTTGTGATTGTGTGCAAAATTTAACTTTTCATTTGCATTCCCACATTTCACTGTCTCCGTGAGTTGAAAGAGAAAAAAAAATCCCATGCGAGAGGGAATCACAACAACCAGCCGTTGATGCCGCCACCGCCAACAGGATCAAAACTAAGGCCGCCAGCATACAATGAGTCATTTCCAACAGCGAATGATTCATGATGTGCAAATAAAGTGGCCACATTGTTTGTGCAAGAAGCTGCCTGAGTTGACAGTGGCACCGAGGGATTGGTAAAGAGTAAAAGCTTTAGAAAAAATACTTAGTGGGCTGTTCAGCCAATAAAGGGGTAAAGCAAGCGCTCATTATGGTGACATTGGGTGATAATTGAATTAAAGTTGCTTGCATTACGTGCAAAGTTGGCAATGCTTAAGAGTTAACCCATTTTATAAGAGTTGAGAGTGCTATTACGCCATAATCACATTACCTTACACTGAAGTTTATCAGATGTACAAGTAATGTGCCGATCTTTTTTGATCAGAAACCTTACCAAAAACTACCGCTTAGCAGAATTGGCAGATTTTATTACTTATAATAGAATTTCAGGTAGAAAAGCTTTTTTGTAATTAGAAAGTATTTGGCAGGTTTTAACATTGAAAAGCAGAACTGCCTGCTAAAATCAAGATAAGTTATGTAGGACAACCCGCTGTCTGCGTTTTGCTGGCATTAACAGCAACCTTCAGTGCTTCAAGAATTGAGTTCAGATCACTGGGTGGTGTATTCTGCTCGAATCTCTGACATAAAGAATTTCTTTTTGGCTCTGAAAACATCAGCTACTTATAAAGAGATGACGAAACTAAGGACTCAGTGGACAATATTGAACCCAGGAACTAACTGAGCGATTAGTATAATGACGCCAATGGTAAGAATGGTTTAAACCTATGAGGTTATCATTTACTTTGCTTAAGAGATTCAGTTTTGGATGTAGCAATTTTTCAGAAATAAAATTATCTATGCAAACCGATTGGAGTAGTAAAGAGAAATCACTGGTTTTGTTACAGTTGGTTATAGTAATTGTGTACACCAATAAACTGTCAGTCAGTCAAGCGAACTGTAGAACAGGCGGCTGATATAATTCAAATTAATTTCTAAAGGCTGAAAATTTTAAAACAGATTGTATAATGCATATGAAAAACAATTTTGTCGGTCAGTCAGTTGAACGTTAGAACAAGGCTAGTCAGCAGCCCCGTAGAAGACAAAACGATTTTTTTACTCAAGATGGAGGCATCTTACGAAAAAAGTGTACATGGCATAAAATGCTTAGAATCGTTCAAGGAATACGTGTAAATTTTTTTGGAATTTTTTTTTTTAAATTGTTAACGTAATTTTTTTTAAATTTTTCAGAAAAAAAAAAAAAAAATTTCAAACAAATTCACACTTGTTCTTTGGATGCTTCCAAGCATTTTATGCCATGTGCACTTTTTTCGTAAGATGCCTCCCTCTTGAGTAAAAAAAGCGTTTTGCCTTCCATGGGGCTATTGACCAGCCTTGTTCTGACGTTCAACCGACTGACCGACAAAATTGTTTGGAAGATAAATATTAAGAAGAAAAGGAACTAGTAAGGTTATTACCTTTGGCTTGACCAAATATTTAATACCCTACACTGCAGCATTTTGAAACTTTGGCTTGTACGGAAGGTGTCACGACTTCTTTTCTGAATTCACACAGCTTTTTATCAGATCTTGCACTTACTGTCCTCAGTATCTGAGTGAAATTTGGTTGTATTATCTCAAAATACACTTTCAGTTTAGCATTTTGGATCTTTTGCTTTAGTTTTTGCTTAAAGCTAACCTGATTTTACTGTCTAAGTGAAATTTAGTTGGAGTAACTCAAAAAACGATTTCAGTATAAAATTTTGAAACTTTTGCTCATATGGAGGTGCCATGCCTCTTTTCCTAGCTCGCTTAGTTTTTGCTTAGATCTTGCACTTACTGTTCTCAGTGTCTGAGCGAAACTTGGTTGGATTATCTCAAAAAACACTTTTAGTATAGCATTTTGGATGTCTTGCTTATATGGGTGGTCCCACGCCCTCTTGTCCGAGTTTGCATAATTTTTTCTCAGAGCTTGGATTCACTTTCTTAGTGAACATTTTGGAGCTTTTGCTTGTATGGGAGGTGCCATGCCCTCTTGTCCGAGTTCACCTAGTTTTTGGTCAGAGCTACTCCTTACTGATTTTACTGCTCGAGTGAAATTTAGTTGGATTGTCTCAAAAAATGTTTTCAGTACAGCACTTTGTAGCTTTTGCTTATATGGGCGGTGCCACACCCTCTTGTCCGAGTCACTTTGTTCGCCTAGTTTTTTCTCCGAGCATGCTTTTAATGTTCTAAGTGTCCGAGTAAAATTAAATTAGAGTATCTCAAACAAAATGCGTTTTCAGTATAGCAATTTGAAACTTTTGGTACGCCTATTTTCCGAGTTCGGCTAGTTTTTGCACAGAACTTGCACTTACCGTCCTTAATATTTATTTGAATTTTGGTGCAACGTTAGTGTCGTGAAAAATACTCCAAAGGTTGCATTTTGAATAAATTTGTTGTATGGGCGGTAGGCGTGTCTGTTGACCGATTTCGCACACTTTCAATAAGTCGAGCTTACTTTGACGACTGAGGCAGTATATCAAATCTCACCAAATTATCTTCACCCAAAAAAAATTAAAATGATTTCAACGGACAGACAAACAGACATCCAGACAGGCAGATATCCAGACGGCCGGTGAAAACGGGCAGCTTTTAATCATCACAGCCAAGTCTCTGGTGAAAACGTTGCATAAATACAAAAACCTGAACAATTGCAACTTGCAAGTGGACACAATTTTTCGAGCTCACAAGCACACCACAAATACGCAAGTTTTTTATCGAAATCAAAGTTGAATATGTAAAAATTACTACAAGAAAGCATAGGCAAATAATTTTTTATGTGCGGGCCAAATATTTGAACTTTTACTCTAGAAGGGCAGGTTGGTGCATAACATTTGCAAGGCTTTCGGCTATTTAGCTTTGAAGTGGTAGAGTTAACCATTTTTCTGATATTCCCATAAAGGCATAAATGCCTTCCTTTTTCCCTATTTTTATCTAAATTTCTTCTACTTACATCACTAGCAGCGCTTGACATACCAAAAACCATGTATTCTGTATAAAGTATAAAATGGGTTAACATGTAGTTGATGTTAGTTTTTGCTATTGGTGTTCATTTTATTTATGTTCGTAAGTATGTGTTTCTGCTTATGTAAGTATGTGTGCGCCTGAGTAAATTAATTACCAAACAGCTGGCATTAAAATTGCTTTTGATTTACTTAGTTCCACTTGATAAATTATGGTTAATTTGAATAGTGCTGAAGTTGAAGTTATTTGTTGCAGCATAGTTACAATAGGCGCGGACTAACAACAGCAACAACAACAACAACAACTATAAGTGCTGGGTTGGTATTTAAGTTATTTATATGCCACTTTATTGTTTATGATAAACAAATATTTGTATAAGGATGTTCAAGACCAAGGCTTTGTCAGTAGTATTTATACTTGTATTTGTGATAAGTAATATGATGGGGTTTTAATGAGTTCCAGCCTTTTAAGGAAGTTTGAGAGTTTGCGTAAGTATTTTGAAATTTTAGAGCATTTTTAGCAAATTTCTCTCATTCCATTAGATTCCTTTTTGATAATGTTGTTTAGATTTACCTAATTTCATTCCAAAACCGGGTTCTAAACTAAGGGGGGAAAGTTATGTTGATTTACTTGTGTAATGCGTGTGTGGGTACAAGGAAAATTGGAAACTAGATGGCTATAAATTGTCATCAGGTTTCTACAATGTATACTATGTATACAAAGCTGGTTTGATGCTATCAAGGCTGAAGTAGCCGGAGCGAGAGCCATTAATTCGCTAGCTTTTGTCGTTGGGGGGGTAAGTGGCTACTTCGACCTACCAGGAGACCCTCACTACATAATTTTATTATAGACTCTCTTAATAAAAACTAAATAAAACAAACTATCTCTACACTGGACCAGTATGACCATGAGTTCAAACTAAACTAAACCCCTTCATGGTCACGTATGAGATTCAGAAACTATATAAAACAAAAAGAAGGTACCAATCTTAACATCAATAAAGAAAAACAAATGTTATCTGCATACATATCTTCTGGATGTTTCTGAAGATATAACGCTCTTAACCCTCCCTACCTATGGTCTCACATTGCGCAAATATTTAGGAGACCCCAAAAGCGCCCTTGTCCTAGTCCTTTACATCACAATAAGGAGAAACTATTAAATTTAGTTCAACATATTAAACATATCGTTTATTCACATTCAGAAAAATTTAAAAGGTATGCATTCATATCAAAATAGCCTAATAAAATTTCATACTAAAATGATATGTCTTAAATTTTAGATATTAGATATTTAACAACAAGCAAAAGAATATATCTATACGATTGAGTGTTGCTTTAGTTCAAAAGCTTACTTTTTTGAATTGTACTAAATTCGTTCTAGCAACACAATTCAATTTATGTTTAAAGAAATACTTAAGTATTCATTTTAAATTTAAAAGTGCATGGAATATTATTCAAAAATAATAGTTAAATTGTTCATGTACGAAATAATATAAATTATCTAAAGTATTACGAAGAATACAAAAACGTAAAATTTAGTGCAAGTAAAACTTTGATAGAATTCTATCCACTGCAATCTATTCATTGATTCGATCTTGAATGCAAAACAACAAAAAAATATAAACAAAGAGAGAGTTAGCAACTTATGTTGCACAAACAAAAAAATGTATATACCATTAATGCATATGTACTAATTTTAGTTGATCACTCAAGAAGAAGTTATCCACTATTATCCGAACTTTGAGATGACAAGCACCCACGCTCTTTTATTTACGCAAAGCTTTTATCAACATAACTTTATGTTAGCAACATCTCTCATTAAGTTATAAGTATGCGTGCATGCATTTACATTATCAACATTTCTCAATTCTACTTAAGTTTCACTTTGCACTATTTTTTTTGTTTTCTTTATCAAAATTTTTTATTCCTGACCAAATTATATGAAATTCTTTTATATATAAAAATATACTGTATAATCACTCACTTTGTACAAACTCGGCGCGTCGTCCATCGATGAAGGCCTTCATGGATTTTGAGCTGATGAGTTGCTGAAGAGCTGATTTTTTTAAATTTTAAGGGTTGCTCAAAAATTTTGTGCTTGAGCAGGATACCAATTGAGCATGTTGGTATCGTGCGAAACACTGCCACTGTATATATGGCTTAAATCATTCAACATAGGAATTGCATATCCTTAATTTTACAATTTTAAACTATTTGAATTTAAGTTTATTTTTTAGGTTGCACTATTTTAAATTTTGTACTTAGTAATTTTTTATTAACTCATAAACAAATTGTATACTGACAAAATTAAGTGGGTATGCAATTTCTATGCCGGAATAATTACCTTATATACTTATTCACTTAACTATTTTTGTTCTTCTATGCACTTTTTCTTACACTAATTTTTTGGACAATTATTAATCTAATACAAATTTTGTTTTATTTCGCAATTCAATTATTAAATTATCGAGTATTTTATATTGTATATAGAGACTTTTCATTGCCTCTTTAGACTTTTTTTGTTTTTTCTTTTAATTATTTTTTCTTTCTACGAAATTTTCGTTGTAACTAAATTTTACCGATAGGTATATAAGTACCGGTAAGAATATGATTGTTTCTTTTTCACGATTTTTCAATTCTGATATTATATTTTTAATGATTTTCTTAGCCAAATTTTTTTTAATTCTAAACCGACACTTTTTATGAAATTTTTACTTGTTTCTTTTAATTCAGTTTTTAGCATGCTCTACTTTAATCAATTTTAACGCGATTTTTAATTTACTTCGACGCGACGTTTATAGGACTTCAACCCACGCTTTCAATACGGTTTCACCAACTAGTTTCTTTATTTCTTCTTTGGTGTTTTTGATGCTAAACAACCGATAATACCGCCGTTGTTTTCTCGTCTCCAAGTGGAATTTTATGAGATTAAATCTCAATGCACAGGAGAACTGTCTGATAGGGGAACTGATTAAAACTTTTTGTATAAACTTTTAACACAGAAAGTCGATGATAATCATTCAATATAAAGATGCCAATGGGATCAATAGGTCTGAAATTTATTATGCAAATTAATTATCATAAGCCAAAAAAAAATTTACCAAGTTTTATTTTTACCTGCATTTGATAATTTGGTAGGAAAATCTCGAGTTTTAAGGAGGAATCTCGGAAACCTTTTTACAAAAATGTTTTCGCAATGAGAATTTCAAACTTTTCAATTCTATTCTGAGCCAAGTGAGTGCACGATGTATGTGCTATATTGAGGTTAAAACTTTTAATTTAGAAATGTTTGGTACGTGTGATCAAGACAACAGAAATTACCTTAATTTTCGTTTATATTCGCTGCTATCCAATTAAAGACTTTAACATTTTAACATTCATTAAAACTTTGTTTTACCAACAATTTATTTGTTTTCTATAAGAAAAACTTTGCAAATTAAAGTGTGACTTTAAATTTCAAGATTTTTATAAAATTTTTAGAACTATGCATATTGCATTTGAATTCTTTTATTTGGATTTTAAATTTAGCAACAATTATACAAAATTAATTTTGATTCCAAAGAACTTACTGAATTTTATGAAGCTAAATTTGGTCGTGTTACTCGTTCAGCGGCTCAAAGAGAAAGGAAGTTTAGAATTTCTTACAGAAGTAAGTTGCAGATTTCAATTCCAGAACCAGGGTTACATTTTTGCATTGGGCTTGAACAAATGCTTTCAAGCATTCAGTGCTACCAATTTGCAAATATTTTCATATTACGATTATATGAAGTTGAACATAAATTTTTTGAAATCAGAAATTATTTAGAATTTTGAGTGAACTGAAGAGTTGTTCGTTACAAAACCTGATAATATCTTGTTAATTAACATAGATATTAGCCGGAAAAATAATGTTGCTACTGACGGATATCCTTGGCATGGTATGTGCCTACTGATTTGCCTTGTAAATCTTCCAGTTTGTAGTAATGACGACCTAGCTTTTCGCTAATACGAGCTTTTAAGAACACGGGACTAAATTTTGCATTAAATTGTTTCTCAAAGTTACTTTGGGCAAAGTTGCGCCGAAATACCTCTTGACCTACCACAAATGAAACTGGGCGAGATCTTAAATTATATTGTTTCTCGTTATTTTCAAATGCTTTCCTAATGTTTTTACCAATGTTTTTACGTAGAAGTGCTAGCTGATCATCCCTATTGAGCTTGCATTCGGCTTCGTCCAAGATTTTCAAATTTTTTAATAGTGCATACGTAGATCCGTGAGTGATCATATCTAGACCAAAAAGTGCGTGGTATGGCGAGCAATTAATAGATTGATGAACTGAGTTTCTGAGGGCACAGCTGATTGCAGTTAAATTCTCGTCCCATTGTCGGTGATCATTCTCTAAATAGGCTCTTATGGATGCGATAAGTGAACGGTTAACGCGTTCTGATGCGTTTGACTGTGGGGAATGTATTGCTGTGTAAACGTGAGATATCCCAAGTTTAGTCAAAAGTACATTAAAATCGCTCGACTTGAATTGCGATCCATTGTCGCTTACAATGATCTCTGGAACACCGTATACATGGAAAATATTTTCCAGAAGAAATTTTTGAATCGCCGCTGAGCAGAATTTTTTAAGTGGGCATAGCCAATGAAATTTTGACATATGGTCAAGAACAATTAGCAAACCAATGTGGCCGTTTTTACTTCGTGGGTAAGGACCCAAAATGTCTACATATAACCTTTGGAAAGGCCTATAAGATGGTGATTGAGCTCCCATTGGTGGTCTTAAGCACATGTTTGGTGCCTTTGTTGTTTTGCATATCTCACAATTTCTTACAAAAGTTCTTATCTCGCTTACCATTCCTGGCCAATAAAAATGTCGTCTAACCAGATCTAACGTTTTTCCTATACCTCCATGAGCTGAAACGACAGACTCATGAGCTCTTGAAATTACTTGATTTCGAAGATTTTTCGGAATCCATATTTTCCACGAATTTTGCTCTTGTTCAAGTTCGCCACTGTAATGTTCAGTTCGAAAATAGACAAATTTATCTACGATTTTTATGTCGGGATATTTTTCCTGATGAGCACCAATTCTCTGTTTAAGCTCCTCATAATCATCATCTTGAAAATGGATTGAATTTAAGTCTATCTCTGGACCTACGTCATCTAAAGCTAAAGCCTCACAATAAATACGCGACAGGGCATCTGGCACTACGTTTTCCTTACCTTTGCGATGGCTTACAGTAAATTTATACGCTTGTAGCTTCAAAGCCCATCTCGCAAGTCGTCCGCTCAAATCTGGTTGTCGCATTAACCACACCAAACTTGAGTGGTCGGTAATCACCTCAAATTCGTGCATTTCCAAATAGCAACGAAATCGCTTTATGGCCTCAATAGCCGCCAAACACTCTCGCTCTGTAACACTGTAATTTCGTTGGGCTGTGTTTAATTTCTTTGACATGTATGCAATTGGCTTTTCGGCTCCATCGCCCGAAATTTGCACAAGCACAGCGCCAATACCGAAATTACTAGCATCACAGTGCACATAAAACTTTTTCGAAAAATCAGGATTTGTGAGAACCGGTGCCGAAGTGAGTAAAGACTTAACTTTCTCGAACGCCTTTTGGGCATCACTGGTCCACACAAATTTCTGTTTCGTCGATAAAGTTTCTGTTATTGGGAAAACGACTTCGGAGAAATTCTCCACGAAACGCCTATACCAGCCTGCTAAGCCTATGAAACCTCTAACCTGTTTAATGTTTTTTGGTGCAGGCCAAGATAAAATTGAATCAATTTTTTCTGGATCCGTTGCGATCCCACCATTTCCGATAAGGTATCCTAAATACTTCACTTGCGTGACACAAAATTTGCTTTTGCTCACGTTTATAGTTAAATTTGCTTTCCTGAACTGTTCAGCTATTCTGACTAAAATAGAGCGGTGTGTTTCGAAGTCTTCTGAAACGATGCAGAGGTCATCGAGGTAGCCGAAGACGCAGTGTCGTAAGTCTGGAGGAATAAGTTGATCTGTTAACCTAGACATAGTTTGAGCGGCATTACATAAGCCGAAGGGCATCACCACAAATTGATATAAGGGGCGTCCTGGTACGGTGAATGCTGTTAGTGCTTTCGATTGCTCAGAAAGGCCAATTTGCCAAAAAGCATCTTTCAAGTCTATTTTTGTAATAATATTGGCTTTTGGTAATCTTGCAAATATGCCCTCGATGCTTGGCAAAGGGTAAGCGTCTTTTTTCGTTACGCTATTGACCTTTCTGGCATCTAGGCACAACCGCACTTTATTTGGCTTGACAACCAACCTCATTGGTGAGCTCCAAGGGCTCATTGATGGCTCTATTACTCCTAACTGTAACATTCTGTCTACCTCTTTGAAAATAAGTTCTTCTACTGCAGGTGAAACTGGATAGAAACGTTGTTTGATGGGCTTCGCCTCACCGACATCAATTTCATGCGTTATTAAAGAAGTTCTACCTAAACCTTCAGTCTCAAAATCTGGGAATAAAGATTTTACAGCTTCAAGCTGCTGGTACTGGTTCTCACTAAGTGGATATAATTTTTCTTCTTCTGAACTATCATTTTTTAAAGGTTCTCTTGAAATTTCACAAGATGAAATAATATTTGGAGCAAGCTTAAATTCCTTCCAGAAATCGATCCCTAATATCAAACGCTGGGATAGATTTGGTATTATAAAAAACTTCAATTTTCGTATTTCATTTTTGTATTTCACTTCTAGTTCTAAAAAACCAGAAACCTCTTGAATGTTGCCATCGGCAGTCTTAACGGTGGATTTTGTTTTATGAAAATTGCTATGCTTTGAAAAGTCTTGAAGCGCTAGGTCTGACCCAATACAACTAATGTTTGCCCCAGTATCCAATAACCCATATTCTGTATAATTTAGAAACGTGACTTTAGCATAGAAACGGTTATCTTCATTATTATTGAATACTGTGGAAACTATTAATTTTTTTGTTTGACGAAGAGCTTTCCAAAACCTACGTATTCTCAAAGTCGATCTTTTAGGTTTATCTACAGGAAGATCTAAATTTGTAAAATTCTCAAAAATCTTATTTCTTATGGCTTCATATTTTTTTATCCGTTCATGGTATGGTCTAATTGGAAATAACTTTGGTTTTATTTTTGGTAAATTTTCGCGTTTTAAAATTTTAATGTTAGAAAAATCAAATTGGTTATTATTTTTTGTATCGGTTATATCAGTTTGAATAACTGAGCTAGCCGGCAATTGGCTAAGAAAGGACTTAACATTTGAGTTTAGCGAGGAGCTGTTCGGTTGTTTTTGAAAGCCCCCGCTTTCGAGTTTTCCGCTTTTTTTGCTATGCATTTTTGACATTGAGGCTTATACGTATTTGGTGTTCCGCAACCATAGCAAAAAATTCTGCGTTCATTAACACAATCTTCCCAGTGATGGTCTTCTTCCTCACAGTTCCAGCACTTCGAGAGTTGTCGTTGCAATGCAGCAATGGAATTCGAATCGGATTGATCATAAATGTCATTTATTGTAGTATCGATTTTTGAATCGACACAATCAACTTCTGAAATATTTTTTCTCTGAACATAATTATTTTGAAGATTTCGCGTCTGGTGACTTCGCTTAAATACTTCTTCAGCTAACAAATTTTCTCGTTTTTGACAAAGATTACGTAATTGACCCATGGACAAAATTTTAACATAAAGTAACTCATGCCTTATGTCTGGTCTAAGATTTTTTGTTATAATTTCTATTAAGTCTCTATCTGAAACGCGCTGAGTTAAACGATCAGTAATGGCTAATATCTCTTCATAAAACTCATCAAATGTTTCATTAATTTTCTGTTTTCTGCTTCGAATCTCTTCCATGATATCAAAATCGGTTTTGAAATCTCTAAATTGAATTCTGAGGGCATCACAAAATGAATCCCACTGAATTCCTTCAACTTGGACTTGCCTGTGGTAGCGCCAGAACCAATCCCTGGCCTTACCAATAAGCAAAACGTGTAAATTACTACACAAAGCCTGGAAATCATTACCCAAACTGGAGAATGTCAAGGAACGAATTCTGTAAAGAAAATCATCAACTCCTAAACCTTTGCTTGAACCGTCGAACTTTACATTCCAGTTCTGTATGATTGTCGTAGCCTTATCTGCACGTAAATTTGAATGGAATCTGTTCTGAATATGATCTGGATCCTGCCTCGGAACATTTCCAATATTTAAATTCAAAGGTGGATTTGAATAAGCAAAACTATTTTGATTCGAATTTGAATCATTATTCAGCACAACAGGATTTTGTCTCTGAACATTTTCAACAGTTGGATTTGGCTGAGCATTTAAATTTCTATTCACATCAGAGCCACTTTGTAAATTCAAGTTATTTAGCATTCGCGCCAAAGAACTTTCAATTAAATTGACAACACGATCATAGTCAAAAGCTTGTGAATTGTTTACTTCAGGTATAGTACGGTTTATTTCAGGGATCACATGGTTTACTTCAGGTATAGTACGGTTTATTTCAGGGATCACACGGTTTACTTCAGTGATCATACGATCATCATTGCTTGGATGCCTACGCGAAGATTCTCGAGAAAAATCTAAGTCTAAGAGTGGTAACGAATGATTCGGATTATTTGGAATAATGTTATTACTGTGCGAGCTCGGATTCGAATATTGTGCACTGCCTTCTTCAACACGACGTCTAAATTCACGCGTATTATGACGCTTTGAGATAGCACCGCGACCTCGACTATTTGAGTTACTACGACCGCGCGCTGAATTTGTATTAGTATTGCTTGCATTATTACTAGTAGCTGGTATTTCAATTGTTATAGGAAGTAGTTCTGCAACTAACGCTGAACGCCTATAGTTAGGACATTCTGACGAATCGATGAGCCAATGCTCGATACACGATTTATGAAAAACGTGGTTACAACGCGTTATCAAACATTCAGACCCATTGGCCAATGCTTGAATGCAAATTGTGCAATTTGTTTCCTGGTGAGGAATCAAAGACGGAATGTCATCAGAGCTATGTCTGACAGCCATTATATTTTATTCACAAAAAAAAATTTACATAAAAAAACTATCAACAAAAAAAAAATTTTAATTACGACCGCAAAAATAAACTTCTTTAATAAGTGTATTATTTTCTCCTTAATTATAGTGATGTGCTTCCAAGGACAAGGTTCTAATATTAGTTAAGATTGATATAGGATAAAAAAAACAGGGATATTGATTTAAGAAAGTATGAAATTTTTCAAAACTGAAATGCAAAAGCAAATAAATTTTAACTAAACTTTAAATTCGCTGGACAGATTTTGTTCATAGCAGAACTATCTGTATTTCCAAACAAAATAATAAAAGCTAGCATAAGCCTTTAGTAAATATCGGTCAGATAATCGCTTGAGCAATTAATCTGCATGTCCAGATGTTAGTCTAAGGCATAGCAAAACAGTAAACCAAAATGTGGAAAATAAAAAAAAAAAAATTTCCTAAAAAATTCGCTTATTGGTGTTATTAAGCTAAGTTGATTTTGCCGGAATTTTATGAACGAAATTATGATTTGAGAGCTTAAAGGTCGACAGCTGATCGGACTATATTGCCAATCAGTCGAAATTCCGTAAAAGATCAAAAGATTATTCGCTCATAAAGAATTCAAACAAAGTTTCAACCAACTTACACGAAATTCAAATATTGAAATTTATAGACGGAAAAGGAACAGACATCTCTTAAGGATCAGTCTGCCCCACGTTGGGCGCCATTTTATGTAATGCGTGTGTGGGTACAAGGAAAATTGGAAACTAGATGGCTATAAATTGTCATCAGGTTTCTACAATGTATACTATGTATACAAAGCTGGTTTGATGCTATCAAGGCTGAAGTAGCCGGAGCGAGAGCCATTAATTCGCTAGCTTTTGTCGTTGGGGGGGTAAGTGGCTACTTCGACCTACCAGGAGACCCTCACTACATAATTTTATTATAGACTCTCTTAATAAAAACTAAATAAAACAAACTATCTCTACACTGGACCAGTATGACCATGAGTTCAAACTAAACTAAACCCCTTCATGGTCACGTATGAGATTCAGAAACTATATAAAACAAAAAGAAGGTACCAATCTTAACATCAATAAAGAAAAACAAATGTTATCTGCATACATATCTTCTGGATGTTTCTGAAGATATAACGCTCTTAACCCTCCCTACCTATGGTCTCACATTGCGCAAATATTTAGGAGACCCCAAAAGCGCCCTTGTCCTAGTCCTTTACATCACAATAAGGAGAAACTATTAAATTTAGTTCAACATATTAAACATATCGTTTATTCACATTCAGAAAAATTTAAAAGGTATGCATTCATATCAAAATAGCCTAATAAAATTTCATACTAAAATGATATGTCTTAAATTTTAGATATTAGATATTTAACAACAAGCAAAAGAATATATCTATACGATTGAGTGTTGCTTTAGTTCAAAAGCTTACTTTTTTGAATTGTACTAAATTCGTTCTAGCAACACAATTCAATTTATGTTTAAAGAAATACTTAAGTATTCATTTTAAATTTAAAAGTGCATGGAATATTATTCAAAAATAATAGTTAAATTGTTCATGTACGAAATAATATAAATTATCTAAAGTATTACGAAGAATACAAAAACGTAAAATTTAGTGCAAGTAAAACTTTGATAGAATTCTATCCACTGCAATCTATTCATTGATTCGATCTTGAATGCAAAACAACAAAAAAATATAAACAAAGAGAGAGTTAGCAACTTATGTTGCACAAACAAAAAAATGTATATACCATTAATGCATATGTACTAATTTTAGTTGATCACTCAAGAAGAAGTTATCCACTATTATCCGAACTTTGAGATGACAAGCACCCACGCTCTTTTATTTACGCAAAGCTTTTATCAACATAACTTTATGTTAGCAACATCTCTCATTAAGTTATAAGTATGCGTGCATGCATTTACATTATCAACATTTCTCAATTCTACTTAAGTTTCACTTTGCACTATTTTTTTTGTTTTCTTTATCAAAATTTTTTATTCCTGACCAAATTATATGAAATTCTTTTATATATAAAAATATACTGTATAATCACTCACTTTGTACAAACTCGGCGCGTCGTCCATCGATGAAGGCCTTCATGGATTTTGAGCTGATGAGTTGCTGAAGAGCTGATTTTTTTAAATTTTAAGGGTTGCTCAAAAATTTTGTGCTTGAGCAGGATACCAATTGAGCATGTTGGTATCGTGCGAAACACTGCCACTGTATATATGGCTTAAATCATTCAACATAGGAATTGCATATCCTTAATTTTACAATTTTAAACTATTTGAATTTAAGTTTATTTTTTAGGTTGCACTATTTTAAATTTTGTACTTAGTAATTTTTTATTAACTCATAAACAAATTGTATACTGACAAAATTAAGTGGGTATGCAATTTCTATGCCGGAATAATTACCTTATATACTTATTCACTTAACTATTTTTGTTCTTCTATGCACTTTTTCTTACACTAATTTTTTGGACAATTATTAATCTAATACAAATTTTGTTTTATTTCGCAATTCAATTATTAAATTATCGAGTATTTTATATTGTATATAGAGACTTTTCATTGCCTCTTTAGACTTTTTTTGTTTTTTCTTTTAATTATTTTTTCTTTCTACGAAATTTTCGTTGTAACTAAATTTTACCGATAGGTATATAAGTACCGGTAAGAATATGATTGTTTCTTTTTCACGATTTTTCAATTCTGATATTATATTTTTAATGATTTTCTTAGCCAAATTTTTTTTAATTCTAAACCGACACTTTTTATGAAATTTTTACTTGTTTCTTTTAATTCAGTTTTTAGCATGCTCTACTTTAATCAATTTTAACGCGATTTTTAATTTACTTCGACGCGACGTTTATAGGACTTCAACCCACGCTTTCAATACGGTTTCACCAACTAGTTTCTTTATTTCTTCTTTGGTGTTTTTGATGCTAAACAACCGATAATACCGCCGTTGTTTTCTCGTCTCCAAGTGGAATTTTATGAGATTAAATCTCAATGCACAGGAGAACTGTCTGATAGGGGAACTGATTAAAACTTTTTGTATAAACTTTTAACACAGAAAGTCGATGATAATCATTCAATATAAAGATGCCAATGGGATCAATAGGTCTGAAATTTATTATGCAAATTAATTATCATAAGCCAAAAAAAAATTTACCAAGTTTTATTTTTACCTGCATTTGATAATTTGGTAGGAAAATCTCGAGTTTTAAGGAGGAATCTCGGAAACCTTTTTACAAAAATGTTTTCGCAATGAGAATTTCAAACTTTTCAATTCTATTCTGAGCCAAGTGAGTGCACGATGTATGTGCTATATTGAGGTTAAAACTTTTAATTTAGAAATGTTTGGTACGTGTGATCAAGACAACAGAAATTACCTTAATTTTCGTTTATATTCGCTGCTATCCAATTAAAGACTTTAACATTTTAACATTCATTAAAACTTTGTTTTACCAACAATTTATTTGTTTTCTATAAGAAAAACTTCGCAAATTAAAGTGTGACTTTAAATTTCAAGATTTTTATAAAATTTTTAGAACTATGCATATTGCATTTGAATTCTTTTATTTGGATTTTAAATTTAGCAACAATTATACAAAATTAATTTTGATTCCAAAGAACTTACTGAATTTTATGAAGCTAAATTTGGTCGTGTTACTCGTTCAGCGGCTCAAAGAGAAAGGAAGTTTAGAATTTCTTACAGAAGTAAGTTGCAGATTTCAATTCCAGAACCAGGGTTACATTTTTGCATTGGGCTTGAACAAATGCTTTCAAGCATTCAGTGCTACCAATTTGCAAATATTTTCATATTACGATTATATGAAGTTGAACATAAATTTTTTGAAATCAGAAATTATTTAGAATTTTGAGTGAACTGAAGAGTTGTTCGTTACACTTGTTGTATATAAGCAAAACAAGCCAAGCGTACCAGATAATAATTTTTTGTCTCCGATTTCGCTCAAATTAAGCAATATGGTAGATCCGGTGTGCAAGAACAATAATCGAGGAGGATTTGGTTCTGGTACCATTTGTTGTTAAAATACAGGGTGTTGAAATAGGCGTTTTTAGTCATTTTCATAAAAAGGGTGTTTTTAAAAAAATTTATAGCTTACACCAAAGTTTGTTAATTGATATATGTTGGTAACTGGTCCCATTCATTAATTAGGCTTATTTTCGGTATATGAACTTATTTCCAAAAAACTGAAAATGCTGCATGGGAATCGCACCTTTTGTTTTACACTAGAATAATTCTAAAAATTAGAAACAAAATTGGTTTTGGCGCATTGTTATCACAAGCACATGAAATGAAATGTCATGACTAAGTAGGTCCCTCAAATCTAAGCGCGAGAGATGTAATATGAAGCGCTTATATAAGCTCTGAAAATTTACTAATATGCCCATAAAAAGGGAAAAATGTTTAAAATTCTCTTCTCGTAGAAATGAGCCTCCTCAATATTGCAACAGCTCCGTCTCGTCGTATCTGGTAGTTACTTTTGTTTTCTTTCTGTACTCGTTCACGGCGTGCCTTAACCCGTTCTAAATCGAACGTCGTAGCACATCAAATTTTTTTCCATATTCTGTTTATTTATCGTTCAAATGATGTATAAAAAAATTTTCACTCGTGACTCCTCGACTAAATTTTGAGATAATCACTTTTCCACTTGGGGCATTTTCCCATACAAAAAGAAAAAAAAAATTTTTTTAACTACATTAAACAAAAATTAAAATAATCACAATCAATGTGTTTTGCAATGCTTAACGCATATCCAACCTCAGAATTGCTCTATCATATATAGTTTATGAGATATTGTAACCGAAAGACCAAAATATGTCGTTTTTGCCATTTTTTGAAGCTATATAACTATGTAACAAATCATTTATTCGTCAAATGTGGCTTAAGTACTTGAAAGCCCCAATCTTTTCCTTTAAAACCTAATTTAAATTATATTTATATCTTCATGCTTCTAAGATATATCGTCGACCGAAATATTGTCAAAACGGTTTTTTGCACTTTTGTGTCTTTTTGGGTTAGGATATCTTTGAGGAAACAAAAGATATCAACATAAGTTAAATTAGGTTTTAAAGGCAAAAGTTAGGACTTTTTAAAGTTACTTACCAGCTTTAACGAAATTAAAATTTCTTTTACATTTTAAACATGTTCAACGAACCGACTACTTCTAAATTCAGCCTTTTGACACCCCGAGTGTTGTTGTTACGTGTATGGCATACGGCTGGATTTTGAAATGGTCGGTTCGTTGAACATGTTTAAAATGTAAAAGAAATTTTAATTTCGTTAAAGCTGGTAAGTAACTTTAAAGAGTCCTAACTTTTGCCTTTAAAACCCAATTTAACTTATGTTGATATCTTTTGTTTCCTCAAAGATATCCTAACCCAAAAAGACACAAAAGTGCAAAAAACCGTTTTGACAATATTTCGGTCGACGATATATCTTAGAAGCATGAAGATATAAATATAATTTAAATTAGGTTTTAAAGGAAAAGATTGGGGCTTTCAAGTACTTAAGCCACATTTGACGAATAAATGATTTGTTACATAGTTATATAGCTTCAAAAATGGCAAAAAAACGACTTCTTTTGGTCTTTAGGTTATAATATCTTATAAACTATATACGATAGAGCAATTCTAAGGTTGGATTCGCGTTAAACATTGCAAAACATATCGATTACGATTATTTTGATTTTTGTTTAATGTAGTTAAAAAAAATTTTTTTTCTTTTTGTATGGGAAAATGCCCCAAGTGGAAAAGCGATTATCTCACACTTTAGTCAAGGAGTCACGAGTGAAAATTTTTTTATACATCATTTGAACGATAAGTAAACAGAATCTGGAAAAAAATTTGATGTGCTACGACGCACAATGGGAGGGTTTGTATGGAACGGCGGTCATATATAGTAATAATAGAGCTAGGCTATTGAAATTTGGTACAAATGTTTTTTACCGATTTTAAGGAGGTTTTTATATTATGCTAGTACAAAAAAAGGCTAAGCTATATACTAAAAAAATGGGCGGTGCCACGCCCCTCAAAAAATTGACTAATCATATCACCGAAACTCTTTGACGCAGATAAATGATATTTGGTAAATGTGTAAAAATCATCAGGACAAATAATGTTCACTGGACAAGTGGGCGGTACCACGCCTTAAAAAAAACTTCATCATATTTCTGAAAATATTTGTCGCAGATAGATATTATTTGGTACATATTAAAAGACCATCAGAACAAATAATCCGCACTAGAAAAATGGGCAGTGCCACGCCTACCAAAAAATTAACTTATCAATATCTCCGAAAATCTTTCATGCAGATTGATGATGTTTAGCAAATATGTTAATGATATTATGACAAATAATGTCCACTAAAAAAGTAGGCGTTTTCACGCCCTTTAAACATTTTATTTATTATTTTCATAAAAACTATCAGAAAAAATAGTCCGCACTAGAAACTTTTTCATTGCAATTCTTTTGGCTCAAATTGGCGATCAAATCAAAAAAAGAGGACACAATCAAGTCGAAACTAATGTATACAATAATAGAAAATGGAAAATATTAAGTTATTTCATTGTTTTAAATTTATTTTAATCAGTTTTTTCATTTAATTGCAACAGCTCTTGAGCTTCTGGTGATAACTCTTTATATTTTTTATCACGTTTTACTCGGATTTGGCTAATAATCGGATCAGAAGAGATCAGCATGTAATGCAAATCGTCTTCGTTGTTTGCTACTCTAGAGCACAAACTGCTGTTGTGTAACCTAGCGCTTTTAAAAACTTTGTTTGATGCTTCCTGAGCTTCTTCGGAAAGACTACTAATTGGTATTTGAAGAGCTTGTATGATTTCGCTTCCGTGAATTAAAACTTTATGCACAGAAGGGGGCATATTATACCAATTATAATGTTTTTTGTATACCTTTCAATATGCTCTTGGCTTATTTTAAGAAAGGGTGAGTCCCAAGGGGGATTAAAAGGAGGAAACATACCCCTTACCTGTCACCCTTCTCTTAAAAATTTTTTTTTTGGAATTTAAGAAGACTGTAAGCTTAAAATTGATAAATATTTTGTAAAACGTTGCAGAATGTAAAGAAATAAAAATATTTTTTTTTCTCAAGAACTGCTACAGGAAAAAGTTCATAGAAAAAAAAGTTCTCAAAAAAAGCAGTAGGGACTTTGTATTTCGATTAAGCATACTTGGCCACATATTATATTGAAAAATAATGAAAATCAGAATATGTATTTTTATTTTTTAATGTCAAAGTTTGTAAAATTTATCGATTTTGGCTTTTTGAGCTTAAATTTTCAAAAAATCACCATAATTCACCTATCATACATAAAAACTCAAACAAATGTTTTTTTAAAAGCTTAATGCTTGTACTTTACGACAAAATGCTATCTTGATATATTTCGATGCAAACGAATTAAAAATAGCGTTCCAAAAAAGTCAACTTATTTTGTCCAGTCAAAAACCACAATATGAAAATGTTTATAAAAAAAAAAGTTCTCAAAAAAAGCAGTAGGGACTTTGCATTTCGATTAAGCATACTTGGCCACATATTATATTGAAAAATAATGAAAATCAGAAAATGTATTTTTTTTTTTAATGTCAAAGTTTGCAATTTTTCGATTTTTACCATTTTTTTTTAAACATTTGAAAAATCACTATAATTCACATAAAATCGGCAAAAGAAAAAAAAAATATTTTTAACAAAGTAGAAACAATATACTTTCTAACGATATGCTACATTAGTGGATCGGGCTTAAAACAAATTAACTAGAGCGTTTATCCAGCAGTTCCTAATTTTAAAAGTTCTGTAGAGCATTTTTTCTGTTTAAAGTCCAACTTTGGGCTCACTGTGTTGCTAAACCAAAACAAAATTTTAAACTTTTATAGTTTTTTTTTCCGTCCCTAAGTATTATCTGACGATTGGCGTAAAAATTTTTTAAATCCATAGCACTTTCAAATTTTACCTATTTATGGCCACAATCTCCCATTGTGCGACGTCAGATTTAGAACGCACAGATGAAATAGTGAATGCAATGATGGTTAGTGCAAGATCTGAGCAAAAACTGAGTGAATTCGGCCAAGAAGGCATGGCTCCATCCTTTCAAGCAAAATTTTCAAAATACTGCAGTGTAGGGTATTTAATTTTTGGCCAGGCCAAAGTTTGCACCCTTATTATTTTATCTTTATTTTGCTTTAACGTCACAATATTATTACATTGATATTGTATTAGGTATACATTTTTTTAATACCTTTTTCCACATATTATATTTTAATTTCAGATACAGCTTATAATCTTATCATGTTCTTTAAGCTCCCTTCCCGAGCACCCTATATGTATTACGTATAGCTCCACAAAATTGTCAACATGAAATTTATATCAATTTTCAAAGAAATCTAATTTCTGCTAAATTAACCACAGTGAAATAAATGCGATTCATTATTAAATTTTACACAAATAGGTTTATTTTTGTGAGCAAAAAGAAAAGGAAGATTTTTCTTTATAAGGACGAATCAAGGGAAACTCAATTTGATTTATTAAATATGCATGAAATTTGCAGATTTTTTACAAACACTTTTATGTGGAAACTCCTCAATGCCCCCTATCAATGAATGAATGAATGAATGCCGCTTGTTGTAACCTACTCTTACGTGTAATGAAAGCGCCTCTCATATGAGCAGCTTCCACATCCGTTTCCGATTTTCTATTTAAGTAGCGGGCGGTATACCGTATGCGGGCCTTGTTATTTAAGTGCGATGTTTTATATTTGTTGTTGCTTTTATGTTGTTGTTGAAGATGTTGTTGTTATAGTTGTTGTTGTTATCGTTATTACTTTTGTTGCTGTGTTTCTCAGTATTTCCTTTTCTTCCTGTATTTGTTATTTGCTACTTATTTACTTTTCCGTTTGCATTTAAGTTACTACGGTAAAAGACGAATGACGACAGACAACGTTCTGTAGCTGTAAAAGCAACATTTCAATTGAATTTAACGGGAATTTTTCTTCTCCCGGTTGTCTCTTTCAAATGTGACGCCATCTAGCGTCAAACAGTCGAACGTCATATGCTGCGCAGAGTAGACGACGTGGGTGAATTTTTCACATGAATTTTTAATGCTGACACTAAAGCTTCAGTTAAGGCAACAAATGCTAAAAAGTAGACGAACGGCTGTGTTGCACAGTAGACAAATCGCCTCAAAGATATTGTAAAATATTTTATTTTATTTTGTTTTTTGTGGATGAAGGGTGAAACCGCATTTGCGCTATTAGGCCCGATCGTCACCAGTCCCCGTCGTGTCGGACTCTCCTAAACGTACTACCGACTAAAACATCTAATCATCATCGTGAATATCTCCCCCCTGGGAAACCGTTTTTGGCATTGCATCAAAAGTGTTCCCTTAAAGGCATTTAACGCCATCTCTTCATTTGACTACGTTCGGCTTCCGCTATATTTTTCCTGTCAGAGAGGGGAGCTGAGTAGAGTTTCTGTACCCCCTACCAACATTTTTATTTTATTTTTTAGTTAAGGGGGAAACCGTGAGGGAGAAAGCGCTTCAGGACTTGGGTCTAAGCAGGGGACGAACGAGCTCCTACTGACTGCGATCTCTGCCAGGACAAAAGTTGTCCTATTCTGGAACCTTCTTGGTCTCTGCCAAGGCGAACAGAGCCTTATGTCGAGAACCCCACCAAATGAGAAATTAAGAGCGCCTGCAGCTAAGCAAGATGATGCATGGCGGCAGCGTTTTTTAATGTCAAAGGATTTCTTGACTTCTGGCAGCTTGATAAGCATCAAGGTCTTTCTTCTTTAAGCGAATTACGCTTTCTACATATCGTCTAATTAACAACCAATTTTTTTCGCTTATCACATAAGTGGACCAACGCGATCCTGTAACTACCGTCTTCTCTCCGCCTAATTTCAAGGATTTTTGCAAATGAGTTATTTTATAGATTTCGGTGTGCTCTTTCAGAATTTCAACTTTGCTTCCTTGAATCGTGTTCGGCGCGCCGCCATATTGGAAAATATCGTTTTAACGCTTACTTTTAGAGAAAAATATGGTTTTCTTAAAATATCTCCAAAACGGTTCGTCCTAGAAAAAAAATATTTCATTCCCTATAAGGGTCTCTTTGAACTGTTTTTTCGCCCGACTTACCATTCATTAGAAATCGAGGCTTAAAAATCATTGAAAATTGAATATTTTAGGTATGGCATACGAGTGTATGAACGCCAAGTGTACCGTTTGAAAACTTTTTTGTCTCCGATTTTGCTCAAATATGTCAATATGGTAGTTCCGGAGTGCAAGAACAACAATCCGGAAGGATTTGGTCCTAGTACTTTTTGTTGTTAAAATATAGGGTGTTGAAGTTGGCCTTTTTAGTCATTTAATTGAAAAGCTAACACCAAAGTTTGCAAATTGATATATCTAAGTAACTGGTCCCATTCTTTTTTAAGCTCTCCATGCCAAGTGTACCAGCTCATAATTTTTTTTCTCCGATTTCGCTCAAATTTGGCAATATGCTAGACCCGGTGTGCAAGAACAACAATCCGGGAGGATTTGGGCCTAGTACCATTTGATGTTAAAATACACGGTGTTGAAGTTGGCTTTTTTTGTTATTTTCATGAAAAGGGTGTTTTTTCAAAAATTTATAGCTTACACTAAAGTTTGTAAATTGATAAATTTAAGTTACTGGTCCTATTCATTTTGAAGTATTCTTTTAATAAAAAAATATTTCTTGGTGAAAAAAATTTTTTTTCACCAAAATTTTTTACACTTAAAAATACTTTTGAAAAAAATGCTTAGAAATGTCCAAACAATACGTGAGATTTTTTTTTTGATTTTTTTGAAAACTTTTTTTGAAAACTTTTTTTGAATAATTTTTGAAATTTTTATTTTTGAGATTTTTTTTTTTAAATTTTTTAAAAAATTACTCAAAAAAAAAAAAACACAACAAATGATACTAGAACCACAGCCTCCCGGATTATTGTTCTTGCACACCGGATCTACCATATTGCCAAATTTGAGCGTAATCGGAGACAAAAAAATTTTCAGCTGGTACGCTTGGCGAGTTCTGTTTGAAGAAACCTTTATAGAAAATTGAACATTCTACAAAATGAATCAACATTTTTTTTTCTAGGATGAACCGTTTTGGAGATATTTTGGAAAAACAGTTTTTTTTCTAATTTTTAGGTTTGTTGAAAAAATATCTCCTAAACTATAGGTCATACGAAAAAACATTATATGTAGCTTGTACTACAAGGAATAAATGAACATTTTTTTTTTCTAGGATGAACCGTTTTGGAGATATTTTGAATAAACGGGTTTTTTTCTAAATTTTAGGTTTGCTGAAAAAAATATCTCCTAAACTAAAGGTCAAACCAAAAAACATTATGTGCACTACAAGAAATTCCCTATAGATAAGTATTTTTACTTTAAACATGTGACTCACCGTTAATGAGTTATCGTAATTTTAAGCTGAATATATCACTACTCATAAGCTGTATGCACAATTTACAAATTTTTTTCAAATTTTGAATTAGAATATCTCCTGAGTTATAAGTTGTACGAAATTAATTCAAAAGTTGTTTTTATAGAAATAAGCTATAACATTATTATATTTTTCTCTTAAAGTATTCGTTCAGGAGATATTTGTAAAAAACTAATTTTGGACGCCATTTTTCCAATATGGCGGCGTGAGCAAACACGATTCGAGGTGGCAAAGTTGAAATTCTGAGAGAGCACATCGAAATCTATAAAATAACACACTTGCAAAAATCCCGGAAAACTTTCCAGTTAAAACTTTTAAATAACTGTACTATTTATTAACTTTAAAAAAATTTTTTAAAAAATATTGAAACTCTAAATTCCTCAACATAAAGTTTTTCAAAGTCTTTTCCAATTCTTGCATAACGTTTCGAACCATTTCATACTTTTCAAATTTTGAAACAAACAAATTTAATAATCTTAATTTTCCATTCTGCTTTTCCAACATTTTTCAAGTGATCTTCTCTCTGCATCGGTCCTGCTTATCAATTTTACAATGTATAAATGTTAACTGACGATAACATCATCCCACAGTGCATGGCGCAAAAGCCAGAGCAGCGCTTATTTATTTACATTCACTGTGCGCTGGTTGCATTGCATTAAATGTGCATTGCTTTTTCATCTACTCTGCTTCAAGCTCTTACTTTAACGTCTACAATGTATTGACGACAACTAAATAAGTAAATAAAAAAATAAATAAATAAAAACTTAAATAAATAATTGAACAAATAACATCAATCTTTTAGATACACGAGTACGACGAACATTTGACAGTTGCGCGCCGTTGACTTTTGACGATGTTGCGTGGCATGAAGTTTGTTTTCGAATCTTTAGTCAAACTTTTAGCGACTCCTTTGATGCGTCGCAGGATACTTAGTGCGCTGTGAGAGTGTATGATGGAATTGTATGTTAACAATTTGAGAAAAATTTTCTTCAAAAAAAAATTACAAATAGCAACGCTGAGTGTTGTTATTCTTGGCTGTGGCGGAGACTGTAAGTAAAAGTTGATAAATCAATCACTCTTGTTGCTGTGTTTACAAAATGTCTAAGGATTTTCATGGCTTTTTTCGCGACATTTAAGTTATTGAATTTTAAATTGACAGCTAAGTGATTGCATTTTTTTCTCTTTTTGGAAAAATAATATATTTCGCAATCGTTGGAAATAAAATAGTATGTTTTTTCCTTTAACAAATTTATTATTTAGTGCGGCCCAAAATTATGCAACGCTAAATCCACCATAAAACTTTTATTTAGAAAGTGCTAATTTTAACGATTTTTATTGCATTTTTTGGCTGAAAATTGTAATTTACCAAAAATCAACATGTTTTATTCAAAATAAGCTTCAATCTAATTAATTGCCAATTCAAAGTAACTAACGCTTCCGCTCAAGCGTTATGTCCAATAAAAAAATTACATTTTAGCGTAGGTTGCAATTAAATTTGGCAAGGTTTTTTTTTACTTTTTAGACCAAAATTTTATTATGTGTGTCATGGAAAGGGAAATTAAAATGTTTGTTTGCTAACAGCGTCCATTGCAATTTTCGTTGACGTCAGCAATATTCATACAAACATCGTATATATGTATGTGAGTCCTGATTGGCAGTAAAAGTAAAATGTGGTAAGGATAACATGAATGTTTTATGAGGTTACCATAAGGATTTTAAGTTGACTTAACTCAATAAAATTTTTTTTTCTAACTTTTTTTTGTAGGCGAGCTTCAAAGTGAAATTTTGCCAATAATTACAACTGGTCTTTGCTAATGAAATATTAAAATGATGCCAAATTGCTATTTGGTTTATAGCTTATTTAAAATGTAACTAAGAAAGGATAAAATTGAAGGGTTCTATATTAAAGGGCATTTATTTACTACTGCGATTGATTAGAAGAATTAAGTGCTTTTGTAAGACGTAATTAAAAGCTTTTATTTTTCACTATTTCATTTATTTTTGTGAACTTTATTCCAAACAACTAATTATTTTTTTTCAGATTGTTCTGATTGTTCTTCCTTCGGAGCATTCCACGGTTGGTACGGGACTAATCGTACGCATTTTTTGAGTTTAAACCTAAAATTAAAGACAAACCAGAATGTTATGTGTGACGTAGACCTATTAAAACCAATTATTTGTTCTTAATAATATTTATAGATAGGGTGTTATTAATAAGAAAAGAAGTTCGTTTGTGCGGGACAGCCCAAATCTACCATACTTTCCATTTTTTGACTTTGCAGCAAGTTTTTAGCTAAAATAATAAGCTTTAAAAATTAGCAAAAATATTTTTGGATAGACTAAGGGTCATGGTATAGTAAAACAATAAGAGTTTGAAAAAATATTTATTTAAATGAGAGTTATTATATAAAAATTAAATTGTTTGTACGGGACATTTTTGTTTGTACGGGACTCGTACGAAATACATGTATATTTAATTAGTTTTAAATCATTTTTTAAATGAAACCATAACACTATGATTATCCCAAGCGTGTTTCTTGCATGTTACTTGATGGCCATTAACTGAAATTTAATGAACTTTTGATATTCCTGGGATAGGCTCATGGCTGAACATTTTTAATTTTTTAAGCTACTTATTTCTGATTCAGAGATGAAAAAATTCTCGTAGAGGGTACTTAAGTGGCTGCTAGTGTCGCGAAATTTTTTGCGTTTTTGATTACGGCACCTTCTCTTTGACTTCGACCTTTTTGACTTACAAGCCGTTTCACATTACCCCAGACTCCGTAAATCACGCCTTTGGGATGTGTCCATAAATTACATAGATGCTGTTTAAGCATTAATAAACAGATTTTCAATGATATAAGCGAAAATTAACAAATCGTGAACACGAACCTCTCTCTTATGATTAGACGTAAGCAGTTTTTCAAATACGAGCAAGCATTCAGGAACTAAATTATTTTTATAATTAAAGCAATAGCTGTCATACGGAAATTGAAAAAATCCTTGACACTTGAAATCAATTTTAAGGGCTTAAGTTAGACTTTAATTTAAAAATTGTTTTTGTCTTACGTAAGAATTTTATCGACCTCTCCTCCTGTATAAGCAACAATAAGCAAATCTTGAACCACTCCCCACCTAAACATGCTTACGTTATACTTGAACGGCCCTATATGAACACCATTTCATTTTTATATAACAGTTTTGCTCATATCTCATATAATTAATGGTCACAATTTCTTAAGTGCATATACATAATAAAGCCCCCTGAAAAGCAGTAACCAACGGTGACCGTACCCACTTATATAATTTTTAAAGAGTTTTCTCAACAATATTAGAAAAAAATTAATATAAATCTTAATAAAATAAATATTGTATTTGTACGGGACAAGTAATAAGATAATAATTATTATACTTTAGACAAAATAAAATCCGAAAATTACTGTACTTTTTAAGAGTACCCAAGTAACTAGCTTTAAATAAAATGCTAATAAAATTAAACCGTTATGTGCGTAGACAGAAAATTAATTACATCGATTTGTGCGTTTGTACGGGACACCCAAAACTGTTTTGTTTGTCGCGGTATAATACAGATGTTTGCAAGATAGCTTTTTTCCAAATACTAGTTATCAATACACTAGTCTATGACCTTAAACGACAGATATAATTTGTAACGTAACTCATCATGGTTTAATAGAAAAACAATGATGGATATGATCAAAAATATACCTAGTAAAAAAAAAAAACTTTGGCACTTTCTTTAACTGTAAAAAACTGAGCCTAATCCAAGATTTTAGTATGAAATCAATTTGGAAAGTAAAGTTCAATTCTACTAGAATATATGTATTCGATCCATTAAAACATTTGAAAAATACATCTGAAACATCTGCTAAAAAATACCATTTTCACTGGAATGCTCCCTTCACATTTTGCATATTGAAAATTATAGACCCATTTCTAAAATAACTAATGTTGTCTAAGGTTTTTGAAAAAGTAGTAAGAGATAAAGTCTTATTTGCTGTTAAAAATGTTATATGTCCAAATCAACATGGCTTTGTTCCTTGTAGATCTGCCGTTACAAACCTAAGTTTATTTTCTAAGTTTTGTATCACTGCTTTTGAAGAATCTTCCGAAGTTGGTGTTATTTATTCAGATACCTCTAAAGCTTTTGACAAGGTCTCACATAATCTGTTGATTGCTAAATTAAGATATCTTGGGTTTCATTCGAGTTTTCTTTCTTTGTTAAATTCATATATTTCCAATAGATTATCTTATGTAGTCATAGAGAATGTGCAATCACGTCCTTTTCGTGTGACTTCAGGGGTACCACAGGGAAGTATCCTCAGGCCACTTCTTTTTGTTATTCTCTTCGTGTTTTCAATAGGAAATTTTTCTTTATATGCTGATGATCTGAAAGTGTTTTTCAAAATTAAAAATTTGTCTGATTGCCATATTCTTTAATCTGATTTAGATAATGTTTCTAAATGGTTTGAAACTAATAAGCTACCCCTTAATCTTAATAAATGTTATCATATGACTGTTGCTAAATTGAATTCGCCTATAGTATTTACAAATTCGTTGGGTGGAAAGCCTTTAGTAATGGTAAATGAAATGCGTGATCCTGGTGTTTACTTTGATTCTAATTTCAATTTCAATGATCATATTAACCGAATTTTACCCAAAGCTTACTCACTCCTAGCGTTCATTAAACGAAATAGTTCTGCTTTTTTGAATCCCTACACTCTAAAGCAGTTATATATGTCCTTTGTTAGATCCAATGTTGAATTTGCATCGTTCATATGGAATCCTTACTACAGCATTCATATTGATCGGTTGGAGCGTGTTCAGAAAAAGATCATTAAATTTGCGCTGCGTTTAATTCTCTTCACTGAACCTGTTCCTTCCTATAAAGCTCACTGCTTGCTTATTAATTTGAAATCACTTGGAACTCGGCGTATTCTTCATAGTACTTTGATCATTTATGATTTGATAAACGGTAATATTGACTGCTCGGATTTGCTTGAGTTTATAACTTTTAATGTACCATCTAGAACTTTGCGGAATTCAGATAATTTTAATATTAAATTTCATAGAACCAACTATGCTATTAATGAATCTATAAATAGAACCCTCATTACTTTAAATAAATTATATACAAATAGTTTACTTGATTTTGCATTACCTAAGGAAATCTTTAAATCAGTTGAGATTACTTTACTAAATTAAATTTTAATTATATTATTTCTTATTATTCCATATAGTAACATTGTTATGTTTTAATTGCTAGTCTGTAAGGTTTTGTTACCAAAGACAATAAATAAATAAATAAAATAAATAATGACTCCTAAACATTTGACTTCCTGATAACAATGAGGTATTGACACATTGTAAATTAACCAGAACTTTTATGCCGGGCAAATAAATACATACATATATGCAAAAGACATGGGAAAAAATTATTTTTTAATTGAAAAGTGGACGGTAAGCCTCTATAGAAAAACAACGTCATATTTCTGAAACTATTTGACCAAAATTATAAGAATACGTTCATATCTTCATGGTGGTGTGTTCAAGTTATGAAAGGGGTCAGCTATAGGGAAAAATTACTTTCTACTTTTACTTTTTTCAAATCAAGTCCTATATCTTTTGAACAAGACAAGATAATTGCACAAATTAAATTGAATCTCTTTAAGAATATTTTGTGCAATATTTTGCATCTAAAGCAATCAATTTACTCTTTGCCAATTTTTTTCAGCAGCACTTTAAACTTAAAAATTTGTTAATTTTTTAAGGTATCTGCACTTTCAAGAAGCGATTTGTTTCGTATTTTGCTCTAGCGAATTTTGTTTTTAGTTTTTTATTATTAGGCATTAATTTATATATTAAATGATCCTAAAAACTAAGCTATTAGCAACGCTTTTACGAAACAAAAACAATTAAGTATAATTAAATTGAACTTAAAAAAAATTTCATTTTAATGTTTTGAAGGCATTGAAATAAGATATCTTGGTAAGGTACCACTTTTTTCTATAAAATTATTAATCCCCAATCTTCTGAGTAAAACAACATTCTTCGCAAAATCGAAACCTTGGCCCATTGAGTTATTTTTGGCAAAATAGGTTAACAGATAGTTTTCATAGATCTTCTAAGAAAACTAAAAAAAATAAATAATTCAAACAGAATCTATAAAAAAAAGTTATTTTCGATGTATTTGCTTATGCCCAAACCGATCTCAGAATTGCTCTATCTTTTACGGTTTTTGAGATAATCTAACATAAAAGTGAAAAAACACAGTTTTCGCTGTATTTAAAGTGATATTACAAGTCAAGGTTACTTTTATCCACAAAAATTGGTAAAGTGGTTGAAAATGCCAGTGTTTTTTTATACAGCCCAAGTGGAGCACACTACGGCACAATTTCAGGTTAGGACATATCAAAGAGTAAAAAAAATATCGGTATAATCTAAATTGAATTTAAAAAAAAACTAGTAAGTGTGTAACTTTTGTCCTGGCCCAAAATAAATACCCTACACTCCAGTATTTTTAAAATTTTGCTTATATGCGAAGTGCAACGCCCTCTTGTCCGAGTTCACCCAGTTTTTGTTCAAAGCTTGCATTTTTAGTTTTTAGTATCTGAGTGCAATTTGGTTGGATTATCTCAAAAAACTCTTTCAGTATAGCATTTTGAAACTTTTGCTTATATGGGAGCAGCCACGTCCCCTTGTCCAATTTCATCCAAATTTTGTTGAAAGCTTTCATTTATAATTCTTGGCGTCTGTGTCAAATTTGGTTCAAATATCTCAAAAAACGCATACTAAAAGCGTTTTGAAGCTTTTGCTTATATGGGAGGTGCCACGCCCTCTTGTCCGAATTCGCTCAGTTTTTTATCAGAGCTTGCGCTTACAATTCGTAGTATTTTATGTGTATTGTGGTTGCATTGTCGTGAAAAATACGGTTCCACTCAAAAGCGGCCAAAAAAAACGGGCCAAAAAATAGCGGCCAAAAAAAAGCGGCCAAAGAAAAAAAGGGGCCAAATACAAAAAGGGGCCAAAAAGTAGCGGCCAAAAAAAGGGGCCAAAAAATAGCGGCCAAAAAAAAGCGGCCAAAAGAAAAAAGAGGCCAAAAATGGTTAAAGTGTTAAATTATCATTATTTTATTAAAAATCAAAGACATTAGGTAAAATAGTAAAGTAAATTGACAAATTGTGTAAATAATACATGGAAAATGTTAGTTAAGAAGTACAATGAAGTTAATTATAGTGAATGTGATTGCTGACATTAGTTAAGTATTATTTTTTTTGGCCTCTTTTTTCCTTTGGCCGCTTTTTTTTGGCCGCTATTTTTTGGCCCCTTTTTTTTGGCCGCTATTTTTTGGCCCCTTTTTTTTGGCCCCATTTTATATTTGGCCCCTTTTTTATTTGGCCCCTTTTTGTTGGCCCCTTTTTTTTGGCCGCTATTTTTTTGGCCGCTTTTGAGTGCCACCGAAAAATACTCCTAAAATTGCATTTTGAATATATTTTTGTATGGGCGGTAGGCGTGCCCGTTGACCGATTTTGCTCATTTTCAATCCCCCGAGCTAACTTTGACGACGGAGGCAGTGTACCAAATTTCATTGAACTATCTTGCCCAGCCAGCCAGCCAGCCACCCAGCCAGCCAGCCTGCCAGACAGACGGACATGGCTATATCGACTCAGGAGGTGACGCTGATCAAGAATATATATACTTTTCTATACCTGGCACGCTTCCTTCTCTGCGTTACAAACGGAAGGACAAAGTGAATATACCCTGGGTGTAGGGTATAAAAAGTATCCCTGCAGGAAGGGGAGTTTCCATTCATGAAATATTCACTACTTCCAGTGCTCCTTCGCCGGGAGGGAGAGAATGGAACTACCTTCAGATTTACGATAAGGCCCATTATGTCGTTTGTGAGACATAACCTACCAACTACCCATCTTTCTTGTCGCCATATTGCTTTTTTCAAAAACAGCATTATAAAGCAGACACTTCTACAAAAAAATGAGCTATCATATGATTTATTTAGACGCACCAGATTTTGGTCAGCGAGGTGGCATAGTTGACGTGAAACGTCCCATATATCTATTGTACTTATGTTTGTACGTTAGTGTGTATTGAAATATATGGCCGAGTTTTAAAATCCAATTCCACACTCAAATTATGAAACAAGAGAAGTATGCAATTCAGAAAATATTTATATATGGACCATCATTATTATGTGACCATGCGTTTAGTTCCAAAATTATTTCCGTCTCTCTTTGATTGCTCATGTACGTATTATTCTCCATATAAGATTGTGACGAAAAATCCATTTGCACAAATAAATAGAAATAAACTTCACGAAAGTACCTGACAGTTCGAGATGTCAATAAAAACAATGAAATTATTAGCCGAGGGATTCAACGAGATGTTGCCAGATGTTTCGTTATTGCAATTCAAGAACGTTCTTACAGGTATAAAAGGAGCTGATTGTGAGTGCTGCAAGTCAGCTGATTTTAAACAATAAAGCGAAAAGGTTGTACACACAGTGCCAGTGAAAGTAAATGAAGTGCTAACTGTAATATTGAGTTTGAATGTAAATAACAAAGTAGTAAAATAAACAATTGTACCGTTTAAAAATAAACATTTGTAGTTTAAATAAACCATTTTATCATTAAAAAAAGTGTGTGTTTTTGATTGCTACACAATCCAGTGATCGAACTCAGAAAACTGTAAGAGACTGAAATTATCGACATAAGAGACAGGAAATTTTGTAACAAGATGTTAGAGAACTGCTCCAGAAAAATTTGATACTTTGTTTTTCGTCAATAAAAAAATACGTAATGAATTTTTTTTGAATATTGTTTATTTATTTATTAATGAGTAGTACCACAAATATTATATAAAAATTGTCATTTCAATAGGTACCCCGCATTAAGAATCGAAATCAATTCGTTGTATAAAAGGAGTGCAAAGCGCTAATCTGTCATACAGTTTCTACACTTCAAGTTTAATATACAAAACATATAGATATCTAAACATACTTTCGCCGAAAAGTGATTAAAATGGGTTTCAATATTTCGCTAACTTTGCTGATTTATGGTGTTGTCTTTACGGCTGCTTTGCCAATGCCCAAAAGAAGAGGCAGGGTTGATTTGGACGTCGTTCATGATGGCTTTAGTACCGTTGGATCTGTAAAGTACAATCAAAATCTTTGGGAGGCAAACCCAGGAAATTCACACTTGGATGCCTATGCTAGGGCGAGTAAAAATTTCGGTCAACGTGGTAGAAACAATTATGGTGCCAGCGTTAATTTTGTACATCGTTTTTAGGGGAGCAATATTATTGGAATTGCAGAAAAACATATTTAAGTACAGTACTCTTAATGCCTAAGCATCATATTATATAATACATTAATTTAAATATTATAAAATGAAAATACGTTTCTTATTTTATTTAATTAGTTTTATAAAAGAGACTGCACAAAGTCTTAGGTCGTAGGTCTCTGTTCCTGAACCAAAACAAAAATAAAAATTTGATAAAAATGTTTAGAATATTTTAATACACAGAAAGCAGAAGCCTATCTGTAGATTAAAAAAACACAAACCACAAAATTCTATCTGGGCAATAATTTCTCAAGTGAGTCACCTAAAAAATTGAACGTAAAACAGGGTTTAAAAAAATTATATTATGTAGCAACTAGTAAAGATTTTGTTAAAAAAAAATTTTTTAAGAAAATAAAGCATATACCAGGATACAAGACAGTAAAAAAATGCTTAGAATTACACTGTGGAACAAAATTTGGTCGACAAAAGTTTACTTGGATCTGACGCTGCGAGGTGAAAATATAGGTCAAAATAAAAGACCATTTGGCTCAGTTTGTTCAAGTGGGCTCTAGTTTTCGAGAAAAGGCCGTTTGAATTTTGCACCTTGAATTATGTAGTTTTTTCGATATATCTCGTAAGTAAACTGAGTTTTATTGCATTTGGTGGTGGGGTTTTCTTCATCTCGTCTATATCCACACTTGCACTACCAAATCAGTCCTTTTGCATGCATTTTTGGCAATTTAGAGCACAAAATTCCCAAAAAAGAGATATTTTTTGCCTTTTATGACATACGGCTCAATAGAAATCACCCGAGTGGTTTATTAATGTACATGTTTTGACTTTGAACTTATAGCCGAGATCCATACGAACACTTTGATCTATACTATTTATATAAAATTGCTTATATGAAAACCCTATGTAACGATTTGGTGCAAAATATACCGAACCGATTTTAATAATTTTTTTTTTTAAAACCTTCTACGTGTAATAACAAACGGGATTGTATACTTATTTTTTTGGTTTTTATAAGATAAACCTGTCTTTTTTTAGTATGAAGTTGTTGCAAAAAAAAATTCAATGCTTGCATAAAAATGATCGTTTGAATTTCAGTCGCTATAGCTTGCTGCGCCATGAGTAATGTGTTGTTGTTGTTGTCTTTTCCGTCTCTTTCATTTACTGTTTTTTTTTATTCTTGTTGTTGATGAGAGCAAAAATGAGAATGATTTCGTCAGTGATGCCAACTCAATATTTAACCGATTTCTTCAATGTGTTTCAATATTTTTCAAAACTTTTGGGCTTATACCGATATATAGGATGTTTTTCGTTTTTTTTTTTTTTGTAATTTTACCGATATTTTGGATGTTTTTCTATAAACATAGACTTTTACCAAATTCTTCGATGTGTTTCAATATTTTTCAAAACTTTCAGACCTTTAGCGATATATAGGATGTTTTTCGACGTTTTTGGACTTTAACCGATATTTTGGATGTTTTTCTATAAACTTGGACTTTACCGGTTTCTTCGTTGTGTTTCAATATTTTCCGAAACTTTTGGACCCTTTTTCGATATATTGAATATGTTTCGTTATATGTATTTGGACTTTCACCGATTTCTTCAATGTTTTCCAATAATTTTGGACTTTTACCGATATGTAGGATGTTTTTCGACATTTTTGGACCTTTACCGATATTTTAAATGTTTTTCAATACTTTTCGAAACTTTTGGACTTTTACCGATATTTTGGATGTTTTTCGTTATATTTGGACTTTTACCTATACTTTAAATGTTCTTCTATACTTTTAGACTTTTGCCGATATTTTTGATGTTTTTCGATACATTTGGGCTTTTACCGATATTTTAGATGTTTTTCAATATTTTTGTAAACTTTTGGACATTTACCGATATTTTGGACGTTTTTTCATAAACTTGAACTCTTACCGATTTCTTCAATGTATTTTTTAATATTTTGCGATACTTCTGTTTGTGGCACATTGTTTTAAAAAATAAAAAAAGTTTTCGTTATTAGCTTTTTTGTGCAATCTGGCTTTTTATTAAAACCCGTGCAACGCCGGGTAAAACAGCTAGTATAATATATGTGGCATATGGGAAAAAATTTCTCAAGTGAGTCATCTAAGAAATTAAACGTAAAAAAGGCTTTTACAAAATGATGTTTTGTAACAACTAGTATAGATTTTGTGAAAATGCTTTTTTTTTAAAAGATATTTAACATAGATCGGGGAATAAAATTGTTTTAATTTATTATTGAAAATCATTATTTCAAATAGGTACATACAAATATAGCAAGTTCTCCGTCTCTGAGAAATATATATATAAAAAATTTGTGGACACTCTCCACTTGTCAAGAAACTATATTCCAGAAAAAAAAATTGGGGTAATCGATTTTGGTTCAAAAGTTATTAACAATATACATAGTAATGTCGTGCAAGTCTTTTTTCAGCATTAGAGGAAAACAAGGCATCTTACGAAAAAAGTGTATATGGCATAAAATACTTAGAATTAGTCAAGAAATACGTGAAAGTTTTTTCAGAATTTTCGGAGACATTTAATAAATTTTCAAAAGGTCCGAAAAAAAATTTGATGTGTTTCAAAAAACTCACTCGTATTCCTTATGTTGTAACTTTTTCTTCTGAGGACCAAGTTGATGAAACTCTTCTCCGGAGGATCCAAAACAAGCACTTTAACCTTTTTACTTTTAACACTTATTCATTTATTAAAATAAAAATTTAACTTCTTTACTTTTACTGCAAGGTTTTACTTGCTTAGATACTAGTTGGACAAGACAAGACAAAACAAGACCAGAGACCGTTCCTTAATCGAACGGTTTATTTATTAGATAATTTCCGATCGCTGGAAAAAGCTCTAAGTGTCGTGAAACGAGCTTTTCACCTCGTTTCGTACCTGAGCTTGTTTCAACCTTCGGGAGACGCTGTGAGTTTGCCTTGCTGAACACCAATTGGTTCGATCACGTACGCGACTTCCGATTCTCAGGCTTTTGCTAGACACATTCCGTTCAGGTGTCCATAGCAAAAGCGTGTTGTTTGTGTATTTAGTAGTCTAAATTGCTTCGATTAATCACACGATTTATCACGTACGCGTTTTCCGATTCCCATGCTTTTGCGGGACATATTTCATTCAGGTGTCCATAGCAAAAGCATGTTGTTTGTGTATTTAGTGTTCTAATTTGTTTTGGTTAAAATTGAAATCACACGATTGACGACGTTGGATACATTTCATTTTGGTATCCCACGGTTTGGCTTTAGCTGAAACTCGATCAATCGATGTGCAATCAAAAGAATGTTCTGTATTTACTTAGGGTGTATTAATAAAAATATTTAGTGGTTCTTTTATGACTGATTTATGCTTTAGGTGCTTAGCAAACTCACAACATCCCTCCCCCCTTAGGAAAAGAAAAAGTTATCGTTAGGTAACTTTTTCTTGACTATATTTTTCTTATTTTGAGTCCTATAATTATCTTAACATTATTATTGAATGATTATTTATTAGAATGAATTTAAATATACTCTAAATATTTTGTATTATTAAAAAAAAATCAATAAAATTTTTTAAATTTTTTGTATGGATTTCAATTTTTAAGTTTTGTCAATTTAATTAAAGTTCTAATTAAAATAAAATTCTTCCCTAATTTTTCTTAATTGATTGTTAATTTTTGAAATGTATTTAAATTTTCATGTTTTAGAACTTTAAATAAATAGACTCTAACTATTTTGTAGTAAAAAAAAATTTTTCCTAATTGATTCATGGCTTGACCTTGGTTACTCCGGTTAGTTCGGCTCTGTATTGATGTCTTCTTGTTGGTTGTTGGTTTTGCCTCTTCTCTGGGAAATACATTGCTGTTGTAGTAACTCTGCTATGTGCACGGCGTTGCACTGGACGTCATTGATTAACCTTGGATGCTATGTTCATCTTATATCATTATGTACTTTTCTTCAGTTTCAACATTTTATCTAATCACAGAACTGTGGATCAGGCTCGAATTCTGGTGATCTTCGTCAGTTTTCTGGGTGTATCGATAATATCTCTGGCCGCATTTATTATGGGTCTCCTATTGCGGTTTTTACTTCAGCTTGTTAGCATTTTATATTGTTGATCTGGTGGTTTGTGATTGTCTGATTAAATAATTTAGGTTCAATTTCTTCATCTCTCTCATATAACTTGGTCGGTTTTGAATTCTGTTTTGGATCTTCGCACTATGAAAGTCAAGCTGCTGGATTCTGTTGATGATGAATAAGATTCCTTAACTTTGATGTTATGGGTTTGGCTTTCTCGATACGTTGTTCTGTAATTTATGCTTACTTCAAGTATTTCGGCATATCTGGTTACCCCTCTTGCTGACATCGAAAATTATGTTCTGGATCACTGCTAGATTCGTCTACTGGATTAAGTTATTGGTTAGTTGCTGTGTTGTTGGTTATATTTTAGATTTATTGGATTAGTTCTTTTGAAGAATGTTTTCTTTCAGTATTTGCTCTTCTGTGTTCTGCTGTTTGGTTGTCATAGTAAATTTTTGACAACCCGTTGAAGAATCGGCTTCTTCCGCATTCGATTGGTGTTAAGCTTTGCAAGCTCACAGCGTGAACTCTCCCCCGGAAGTGACATCGAGTCTTTTTTAATTAGGCTTGTATCGGCTCCCGAATCTACAAGTAAAATGAGTCTATCATTTTTGGCCTCCTGGCAAGGCACTACTATGAACACGTCATTCTGTGTTTCGTAAAGTCCGACTGTACCTTCATTAAGTACATAGCCTGCAGTTAACGTATCAAGCGTATTTTGGATAGGATGATTTATTGTTACTGTTTCTCTTGGATTTTTCATATTTATATTTGTATTTAATGCAGATTTTTGAAGCCCATAACCTGTAGTGAACGTATCAAACGTATTTTGGATAGAATGATTTACTGTTACCACATCAATTGGCTCTTCTAATTCCGTCCTTATTGCCTTCTTCCATAGTTTCTCTAAGATGTTGACAATGTACCAGACGGGTTTAAATCGCATACATATTTTACTTATTTTACCTAAATTGCTCCACAGTGATGTAACTGTCAAGTATACGCTGTTGCATGTTACATAAAATACAACTACGGATATGTATAGAAGTTTTATTTTGTTTTTTGTTTTGTTGCATGTGTCAACGGCAGACATCTGCGTTTGATCCATTACTTCTATTTCATCTTGTTTGTCTATTTCAATTCTATTGTTTAATTTGCTATTGGTTTTCATGGAAGGTGGATCAACTACTGTATTTAGTGTATGACTTACTTTTCCATTTGTACCATTTGTTATTTTCTCTTTATTTTTGGGTTCCCAGTTGTCTGGCTGAAGCTGGGCCCTTTTTAGTTTCCCGAATCAAATTCTTTTTTCGCGAAACATTCCTCCATTGTGTGCCCTATTCTGCGGCACCAACGGCATTTACTGGGACCCGGTTTCACTATGGTCCCATTTTGTTTTGCTTCTTGGCTTGTAGATGCGCCATTTTCTTGTTGTTTTTTGGTAGATCCCTTAAACCATTTAGTCTGTGTTTTATTTTGTGAACATTGGTCACTTGCCTCGTGCCCGTACTTTGCGCACTTGCCGCAATATTTGGAATTTTTCCTAGCCCAACAATCTTCCCTCACGTGACCCACTTTATTACAGAAAGAACAATTTATTGTTGGTTTTTTGTTGATTGTCTTGTTCTGGCCTTTCCATGAATTTTGGTAACTCTGTTTTTGTGGCTGCGGTACTTGTTCGGCTTCATAAGGTATAGGCACTTTATTGTTTATTTCACGCAAACGTAAATTTGCCAACTTCTCTATTGCCTGTATACTGTTAATTGTCGTCGTGTGCTCTTCCTCATTGCCAATAGTTTCCTCTATGATTAATGCTTCCGTCATCAATTCTTCTAATGAGTCCGCTTTATTTGTTACCATTAACATTTTTATGGAATTGTTCCTAAGTCCTCTTTTAAATGCCATTATTACCGACGTGTTTATTTCTTTCGAAAACGCCTCAATACCTTGATTTCCGTATTTACGTCTAATAATACTTTCTGCAGCTGCCTTTAATGTACTAAGTCGTCGGGCGTACGCTCGAATATCTTCCCCTACATTTTGACGTGCATTACGGATTTCTCTTTGTATTTCGTCGAATTTCTGTTCCTTTATATAAGTACTTTTCAATAAATCTAATAAATCCTGCACCTTACTAAAATGTAGTTGCCTTACTAATTCGAAGGCATCCCCGCCGAGATGAAGTCTAATTCGCGCTACCAGCTCAGGTTCTTCGGCTTGATTAATGATTCTTTTCACTGCTTCACACGATTCTATAAATCTGTACAAATCTGCTTTTAGATTTGGTGAGTCGACTCCGTGAAAGAATGGTACCGTATCCCGTACCCACTTAGCTATTTGGCCGAATTCCTTTCTCATGCTGTGATAATCCAATTGGTTGTGACCGTCAAAGTGAATATTCGGCGTTACGGGCTTGCTCCCTGTGGCGTTGATTTGTAATTCTGTGTTGACTTGAGCATTCGTTTCCAACAATCCTGTTTTGCTTCTATTTGACCTTATCTTTGCGGAATTAAAATCGTCTTCCATTACTTTTCTAACATTAGTATAACATTGCTCCAGACCATCGAATACATTTTTCGTGAAAAACTCGTGCGTATCGTTTTCTTTCCTACAATTTTCCAGATCCATGTTTATTACTACCATAGCTGCCCATACAGCATCTAATTCTGTCAACTTCTTTGTAAAAAATCTGAGAGTTTGATTTTCCTTATTTTCGTTTTCATAATCTTTCACTAGCTTCATTAACTTCGTTTCGTTTTGCTTAATTGCCTCTGTTAATTTCCTGAACTCTGTCATTTTTAATGGCGTTCTGATTTGTTCCTTTAGCTTTCTGTTTGTTTTATCAAGTTCTTCTTTTAAAGAGATGTTGTGACTTTTTAGATCCCTCTCCTGTTCTTGCAGTTTTCTTATTGTAAGGCTATCGTCTTCTGATTGTTGATCCAGAAATTGTGAAAAATTTCCCCAGGAGCTGTCTTCTCCTTTTATAACACTGAGTAACCTTATATTTTCTTTCTCTAGTGCTACTAATTGATCAGAATAGACTATCGTTTGTGCCTTAATTTTTTCGTACTTATTTCTTAAGGCAACAAAACTTTCCTCTAATTTGCCAACTGATTCTGATTTTTCTGTTATATCTATTATTTCTTCAACTAACAAATCCGCTGTTTCTACTAGCGAGAGTCCAAAATATGCTTTAACTTTTTCCTCCCGTTTCTGGAAATCTTTTCTATCCACTGAGAAATGTCTTAGGCTACCCCACAATTTTTCAATAAAATTATCTAATTCTTGAAGTAACTTTTCGTGGTATATTTTCAGTAACTCCTGACTATTCATTCCATTGAAAAGAAAGACAAAAATAATCTACTAGTAAAAGAAGAAAAATATTTTCGGTTTTGCGTTTAATTTTCCCACTGTTAGATGCAATAAGCAAACGAAACAAATAAAATTGTCCCAACTGAAGTTCTAGGTTACGCTAATGCAAATCGAAATTTTATTAAATTTTTCATTTATCGTTGCTACTGTTGCAGCAAAAAAAATATTCTTATTGTTGCTTGTCAATTTATAAACAAAAGATTCAAGTTACACTTGCATTAAAGCCATGAAGAAGTTTCGGTAAAAACTGCTGACTTCGCTTTTTTATGTGCAATGAACTTGCATTGAAAGTGTTTGTATTATTCTTTGTTTTTCTTGTTCCTGACCTATCGCAAAATTACATTAACCAAATTATTCCGCATATAAAGCTTTTAGGTATATGAACGCAAATAAAAACAAAGCTAATGACCCAAATGAAATTTTTACTTTTTCGCTTTTTGTTATTCTTGCTTGAATTTGATATGCATAAAAGCTTTTAGTTGCTGATCGGTAGCAATGAATTTTATTCTATTTCCTCCGTGAAGGCAGAAATAGTTTTATCAAATAATTTTATTTGCACTTAAAATTTTTCGTAATCTTGCTGATCGATACGGAACTCTTGAATCACTTGAAAATAATTCTTGAGAACCCAAAACTAAACCAGCAAGATTTCCCGGTTATGAGAACAAGACTTCAATGAAGACTTTACAAACTTCAGCCCCTTATGAAGTGGCTTTAAAATTTGTAAACTGTTCAAACAAAAGAATTGCTCTTCCTCGGCAAAGATAGCACCTTAGATTTGCCTTTAATAGCCCTTCACATAAGATTCCCAAATACTTAGTAATTAATTCTACCAAGAACTTCTGAAATCTTACACAGAGACCACTATTAAAACCAAATTTGAATTAGCTATTGCCGATTTAAAATTTTCCGTTATTTATCCCTAGGGCAATGGACTTAATCCAATTCACAATTCAATTTCACAATTTTCCTTTACTTTATTTTTTCCCAGACCGATTTCACGCAACTGACTTCTTACCACGGGTGGGGGAAGCCAGTTTACCGGTAAATTAAAAAAAATTTTAAACTCCTATTGTAGTTATGTTTTTACTATAGGAACTTGTTCAATTTTTCGCTAGATGTTACATCTATCGAAAATCAAACGTTTTATTCGTTCCTTTACTAAAAAAAAAAAATTTTTTTTTTTTTTTTCCCTAATTTGTTAGATGTTACATCTACCAAATTATCGACGGATTTTCTATTTTTCCTCTTTTCGTGACACCGTACTTACCAATTAAACTGCTCTTGTTGCTGCTTTTATGTTGGCCAAATGTTGGTAATTTTTCCTGTTGTTCGCGTATTCCTGGCTCGGAATACCGGCTGCGCCAAATGTTGTAACTTTTTCTTCTGAGGACCAAGTTGATGAAACTCTTCTCCGGAGGATCCAAAACAAGCACTTTAACCTTTTTACTTTTAACACTTATTCATTTATTAAAATAAAAATTTAACTTCTTTACTTTTACTGCAAGGTTTTACTTGCTTAGATACTAGTTGGACAAGACAAGACAAAACAAGACCAGAGACCGTTCCTTAATCGAACGGTTTATTTATTAGATAATTTCCGATCGCTGGAAAAAGCTCTAAGTGTCGTGAAACGAGCTTTTCACCTCGTTTCGTACCTGAGCTTGTTTCAACCTTCGGGAGACGCTGTGAGTTTGCCTTGCTGAACACCAATTGGTTCGATCACGTACGCGACTTCCGATTCTCAGGCTTTTGCTAGACACATTCCGTTCAGGTGTCCATAGCAAAAGCGTGTTGTTTGTGTATTTAGTAGTCTAAATTGCTTCGATTAATCACACGATTTATCACGAACGCGTTTTCCGATTCCCATGCTTTTGCGGGACATATTTCATTCAGGTGTCCATAGCAAAAGCATGTTGTTTGTGTATTTAGTGTTCTAATTTGTTTTGGTTAAAATTGAAATCACACGATTGACGACGTTGGATACATTTCATTTTGGTATCCCACGGTTTGGCTTTAGCTGAAACTCGATCAATCGATGTGCAATCAAAAGAATGTTCTGTATTTACTTAGGGTGTATTAATAAAAATATTTAGTGGTTCTTTTATGACTGATTTATGCTTTAGGTGCTTAGCAAACTCACAACACTTAGATAATTCTAAGCATTTTATGCCATATACACTTTTTTCGTAAGAAGCTTTGTTTTTCTCTAATGCTGAGATAAGATTTACACGACATCTCTATATTGTTAATAACTTTTGAACCAATATCAATTACCCCAATTTTTTTCTGGAATATAGTTTCTTTACAAGTGTAGAAAGCCCACATATTTTTTATAGTTTTCTTAGAGGCGGAGAAGTTGCTTTATTTTTATATAGCTCTTTGAAATAGGGATTTTCAATTATAAATTAAAAATTTTGGTCCAAAACAAAAATACCATTTCATTCCCCGACCTATATTAAATATCTTTTAAAAGAAACATTTTTACAAAATCTTTACTTTGCATCATTTTGTTAAAGCCTATTTTACGTTTAATTTGTTAGGTGGCTCACTTGAGAAAGTTTTGTCCATATGCCACATATATTATATCAAAGTGTTCGTATGGATCTCGGCTATAGGTTAAAAGTCAATATCTGTACATAAATCCACCACTCGGGTGATTTCTATTGAGCCGAATGTCATAAAAGGCAAAAAATATAAGTTTTTTTGGAATTTCTTGGAACATATTAATTTTTTTTTTCGACCATTTTTTCGTATTATTTAGACGATTCTAAACATTTTGTGCCATATACACTTTTTTCGAAAGAAGCTTTGTTTTTCTCTACTGCTGAAAAAAGATTTGCCCGGCATCACCCTAATTACCCTAATTTTTTTCTGAGACATAGTTTCTAGACATGTGGAGAGTGCTCATATTTTTTTATAGTCTTATAAGAGGTGCCGTGACATAATCCCCACGGACATAATCCTCAGGAAAAAACGAACATAGTCCCCAAAACGATATTTCCTAACGCCTTATTTTGTTATTGACAACAGCCACAGCTCAGAATTTACAACTCCCAAAATTCCAATACCGTTTCCACGACAGCCTTCAGCCGCGGATCAGTCTATAATATGCAACACTAATTATATAAATTGATTATTGCAAAAATTTTGCTCAATCTTATTTAAATTTTTCGGACATAACCCCCAATACCAACCATTTACGAAGTGGAGATTATGTCCGGTAACCCAAAATCTTTACTATTTTTTTTTTAAAAGTTTTTTTTTTTAATTTCTTAGGTGGCTCACTTGAACAATTTTTGTCCAAAACCCATTCGAAACTATAGCATAGTACAGGCAATATGGTAGTTCCGGTGATAAGACAAAGATGACGCCAAAGCAGAGTATAAAAGCTCAAAGCATCGCATCAACGAACATCACAATTATCGCAGCTTTGAAGTAAGAAGCATTTAGTTCTCGAAATAAAACCAAAAACAAAAGTCGTAATAAATTAAAATGAAATTCATCATTTCTGTTGTTACACTTGCGGTGCTCCTACTGGTGATCACAATCGAAGCGGTACCACAAGGTGCTAAAGCACAAAATCCGTTATCCCGTCCACCGCCACGGTCACGACCACGCTCACCAATACGTGTACGTCGTCAAGTTTTGGGCGGCAGTGTATCAAGTAATCCAACTGGAGGACAAAACGCAAATTTAGGGCTATCCCAAGGAATTGGTACGAAATATACAAACGGTAGACCCAATTATGGTAGCGGTCTTAATTTTAGTCATCGTTTTTAGGGGAACAATATTATTGGAATTGCAGAAAAACATATTTAAGTACAGTACTGTTATTGTCTAAGCATCATATTATATTATATAATAAGAACTGCCCCAGAAAAATTTGATACATTGTTTTTCATCAATAAAAAAATACGCAATGAATTTTTTTAAATATTGTTTTTTTATTTATTAATGAGTAGTATAACGAACATAAATAACCTTACACTATTAACAAATATTTATTTTATATAAAAATATTTTACTTTTTTCTTAAGACTTTTCATTAAGTTTTGTGCAGTTGTTTCGTCGACAGTACCGTACGACCTTCGCCACTTATTTTTGAAATCTTTTAAATTTTTTGCAGTAGAGTAGAACGGGGTAATGTCGTGCAGGGGGTAATGTCGTGCACTGGCTGTTTTAGCCCAAGGAATTGAATGATTTACCAACTGTTCGTAAGGAAGGGAGGGACCTGCTGACCTACTGAGCTTATGCATATAATACTAGCAATTTTCACCAGTTCGTCTCTACAGAGTAACCTTTTTTTCAAAAAGTACGCTTTCGGGACGATAAAAGTGTTTTTTCATCGGGTCAGAAAAATAATTTTCCTTGCGGGAAAATATACCAGTTTTCTGAAACGAAATATCCTGCCAAAGAAAAGAAGTATTTGATTTCCAAAAAAATTTTGGCCTTCACCGAGTTATCGAAGTTGACCTTTAAAACGACCATTGGGGTAATGTCGTGCACATTCACTTACACAAACACAATTTCTCGCTACACAAATGTTGTTACACATGGATGTAACCAATGAAATTATTTTTCGATCGGATGCTTACTCGTTGCATTCGCTTGAGATGTACGGCTTTACGAGCATGTCAAAGTTGAGTGCACGACATTGCCCCGTTCTACTCTACACAACATATTATGTACTCACACTTGTATGAAACCAACGAAATTATCTTTCGATCGGATGCTTACTCGTCGCATTCGCTTGAGATGTACTGGCTTTACGAGCATGTCAAAGTTGAGTGCACGACATTGCCCCGTTCTACTCTACTTTTACTCTTTCAAAGATCTGATTTCATTAGAGCCCAATATCTCTCAATAGGTCGAAGCTTTGGGCAGTTAGGTGGATTCGCATTTTTGGGTACAAAATTTACATTATTGCTATTATACCATTCTATGGTGGCTCTAGAGTAGTGAGAGGTTGCTTAATTAGGCCAAAACATTACAGTCTTCATGAATATGTGGCAAAAGACGTTTTTCAAGGCAGTCATCAATATATATTTTCGAGTTAATTGTGCCCTGAGTTACAAAAAACCTGCTTCTCAGACCGCAGGTGTATATGAGCTGCCAAACCATATACTGCTTGGGAAATTTTGTAATTTTCTTCTCTTTAAATTTGCTCTCTACCTGCCCCTTCCCTGAACAGGTATAAAATTCGTGTCCTGGTAGCTGTTTCAAATCTGCCTTAACGTATGTTTCATCGTCCATTATTCAGCAGTCAAATTTAGTCAGGTAACTGATATATTGCTTTCGAGCTCTCTTTTGAGCCTCTAACTGCTTTTCATCGGAACGGTCTGGTACTTTTTGAAATCTGTAGGTCTTTAGCTTAAGTTTTTTCTTTAGTCAGTTTATAGAAGATTTTGAGGTTCCTGCTCTGGCAGCCATATCTCGTTCTGAAGTGTTAGGATTCTGCTTAAAAAGGCACTTCACCTTTTTCACCAACTGTGGGTCTATACTGGCTTTTCTACCTGAACCCTTTTTCCGCGTAATAAGTTGACCCTTTTTTAATTTGAAATAACCCTTTGGACAGAGATTTTTGATGCACCTGTTTTTTTAGCTATGGCTGAATATTTTAATTCTGGTTTTTGAAAATCATATGATCGTATCATATTTTTACTGAATAATGTAGAGAAAATTCGCAAAAAGTTATTTTATATTTAAATATTTATTTATGCAATTCACTTATTAAAATTTTTATTCATTCAATTTAAACTTTATTATAATTTAATTTAAAGGAAAATTTGAAGTTATGGTAAAAACTTAATATATTTATATGATGCTTGATGTTTCTGTGGTGGAGAGTTCATCAACCTCCATTAATTTGTCGTCTTCAACATTTTTTTCGACCCCATAAGGGGGCTCCCATACAAAATTTTGACAAAAATGTGAAAAAAATAAGATCCCTAGTATTTTTTCCTCTTTATTATTTCTCTCAAGCAAACTACTACCTTTCTTCCACCCGTTAAGGGGGCTCCCATACAAAATGTTAATAAAAAAAAAAATTCCTCATTACCGGGAGAGGAAAAAAATTTTCACAGACCCCCATTTATTTTTCCTCTTCAACATTTTTCTCGCGCATACTATTCTCTTTTTTTCACGGGAGCTCCCATACAAAATTTAGATAGAAATAACACCCCTTAAAGGGTGGATAAAAGGGGTTAGTTTGAGAAAAACATTGAAAAGGAAAAATTAGTGGAGGTCGGTGAACATTTTTTTCCCCTCCCGGCAATGAGGAATTTTTTAAAAGGTTTTTTGGTTTTACTTCAAAAAGCCCCACCACTTTTGTCCAATATGTATTAAACATGCAAAAAAACAGTACAAAAAAATGGTATCAATGGTAATAAATGCAAGAGGTGTACGAAACCCTTAACTTCAGTGCGTCCGACAATAAATATACCCCCCTAAAATTGTATGACAATGTTACCACTTAATTTAGAATAGTTTTATTGACCGATTCTGCAAAAATTGGCTCTGTGTTAATACATTTTTTGATGTTGTAACTTTGGCATATTCGGCGTGTCCGACTCGCTAAACGCCCCAAAATGTTTGTCTAACACCATGTTTTATGCTTATAACATATTAAAAACTCTTGATTCAAATAAAAACCAAGGTAATGGTAATACATTTTTTTCTAACCTAAAATCCATGACTTTATGATAGCTTCAACGATAAACGCCCCACCACTATACTTCTCCATTCTCAAAATTTGTCCGACTCGACCTGAACATTAAATACACGAAGTCTCAGCAGTGTGTTAGTGAATCTTTTTTTTGTATGCGGGATCACGGACTAGAAGCTATCACAAATTTTCTTTAATATTCTTTGGTATTTTTTCTTCCATTTCCACATTTTCGATTTAATTCTGCAGTTTAATGTTTTGCCCTTGCTTTGCAACATGAAACTTTCACTTTTAACAATACGTTTACATGTTTCCTGTTTCATTTTGTAAGATACAACGAAATTTATTACAATTTTGGTGAAAATTAAAATCAAACTCGTTGTTACCTTGGTATTTTCTCCAGTGATGAATTTCCTGTATCAAATTAAAAACGCGTTATTTTTGCTTTTAATGCCAAAATAAAATGCAAATAGAAAAGAAAATCTTAATTGAATGTGGGAATGCGTTGGTGTGAGAGGCTCCATTTCCAGTGTAAACACCCACCACCACCATTGCCACCATAAGATGGTATTTGCTTTTCGAATTACTTTGATAATGCTTTCATTTTCGCACCGTTGTCCTCTTCGCCCCCTCCTCCATTTATATACGTATGTATGTTGGCATGTCCTCACCATACTCCAAATCAATGTACGTTTGTACGTTAATTCTTCGTAACGTCTTTTTAATGTACTCGTACTCGTTCCTACTTCCAACGTGATAATTAAATTGTTTGTAGCTGAGCAAAGATTCTATGAAGCATTTTTAATGGGATTTAAATCAGGTAATTCTAGCAGCAAGAACATCCTGCAAAGAGGAGAGCACACAGTTTCATCTTTTTGTTTTCCAAGAATTAAAGACACCTTAAGCAGTTTGAAGTGTTGCTGTTGCTATTGCCGTTCGTTACTGTTCGAGAGCTGTGTTTAATAGCATCTTTGTTGGTTGTTGGTGTTGTAAAGTCGTTGTTGTTGTCTGTTCTGGCATTGTTGTTGTTAAAAGTTACTAAATTTCAAGAAAACTGAATTGGTCCATTTTTTTTTTCCATAAAAATGTACTAATAAATCAATTTCAGACCCATGTCGCACATCAAATGAAAGGAAATAATTTAGGCTTTCTAATTTGGTAATTGTTGTTTTGGAAAAAAAATGGTGTGGATTTTTGAAAAATCCACATATCTCGAAAACTATGAACCAAGATGAAAAATGTTGAAATACCTTTCATATCGTCAGGTTAAAACTACAAATAGATATCTACATTTTTCATGTTTTGAGAAAAAAGCGTTTCAAGCTTCTTTTTAGTCTTAATATAGAATTGGATGGGGACTAAATCTCAAAAAATTGACTAGACTTGGGCATAGAACAGTGTTTTGTTCATGTTTCTGTATACTTAACTCAAAACATCAATATATGTAGATGTCTAGTTGTAGTTTTAACCCGACGATATGACACCAAAATATTTAAAATCTATTCAGGCATTCCCAACTTATAGTGATTTTTATAAAAGTTATATTCCGATCTTCCGATGACTATATCTCCGAAACCAGACCATGCTGACGCTTCGCTAACCCCTCTTTTATTTAATTTTTGGAAATAACCACAAATACAAGGCACTAGATCGGAAAAATATAGTGCTGGGCGAATTTCTTCGACTGCAGAGACCGCAATAAAGCTGCATGTTATTTAAACAGTGTTTATCATCATGAAAGAAATAGCACGAAGTTCCTTTTTTCTTGGGGTTTTCCGGGTCGTTCTTATAAAACCGAGCTTCAGCACCTGTTACGATTTTATTGGGGTTGGTAGATTGTTCTTTTTATATTTTGTTTAAGAAATATTCGGCAAATCGTAGCTGAGCTTATTTTTGGATCACAATTAAAATTCACGTAACCGAGCAGATATCATCATTAACAATAAATCATTATACCCAAATCATCAGCAATCTTTTCTAGTGTCAATCGTGAATCTTCGCCAACTTAAGCCTACGCCCGGCTCATATTTCTCTCATCGGTCGAAGATTTTGGGTGACCTTTCCTAGCTCATTCTCTACAGAAAAGTGTCCAATCTGAAACCTTTGAATCCACTTTGAAACAGTCTGAAGTGATGGTTTTTTGTTCTATGTAATATTTGGCATTCATTAATAATATGTATATACTGGCTCAAACTAATGCCAAAAGCTCTAAAGTTTCGCAAGACAAATTTCTTACTTTTCTTTTTTTATCCTTCCGTTTGTAACGCAGAGAAGGAGGAGTGGCAGGTATAGAAAAGTATATATACTCTTAATCAGCGTTCCCTCCTGAGTCATGGCTATGTCAGTCTGTCTGGCTGGCTGGCAGGCTGGGTGTCTGTGCGTGGAAGTACATTTTTTGGGAAAACTGAGCAATATAATTCAATTAAATTTTGTACTCTTCTTCCGTCGTCAAAGTTAGCCCGCGAGATTGAAAATGAGCGAAATCGGTCAACGGACACGCGTACCGTCCATACAAATAATATATTTAAAACGCAATATTAGGAGCATTAGTTGCGATAACGCAAGCAAAATGCACTAAATTCTAGGGATAGTAAATACAAGCTCCGAGCAAAAACTAGGCGAATTCAGGCTAGAAGGCGTGGCACCCCCATATAATCAAAAGCTTCAAAACACTAAACTGAAATCGTTTTTTTCAGATAACCCAACTAAATTTTACTCAGACACTAAGAACTACATATAAAAGCAAGCTTTGAGCATAAACCGGGCGAACTTGGACAAGAGAGCGTGGCATCTCCAATATAAGAAAAAGCTTCAAACCTTATACTGATATCGTTTTTTGAGATAATCGAACTGAATTTCACTCAGACACTAAGAACTATAAATGCAAGCACTGAGTAAAAACTGGGTGAAATCGGAAAAGAGGGCGTGGAACCTCCCATATAAGCAAAAGTTTCAAAATGCTATGCTGAAAGAGTTTTTTGAGATAATTAAAAGGTAAAGATAACTAAATTTCACTCAAACACTAAGGACTATAAATGCATGCTTTTAGCTTAAACTAAACAAACTCGGACAGGAGGGCATGGCACCTCTCATTTAAGCAAAAGCTTCAAAACGCTTTACTCAAAACGTTTTTTGAGATAACCCAACTAAGTTTCGATCAGATACTAAAAACAAGATGTCGTGCCACCTCCCATAAAATCAAATTTTTCAAAGTGCAGGGTATTTAGTGTTTGGCCAGGCCAAGATCGGCTTCAATTCACTCCAAAAATATAGTTTCTTAATGACTTCCTTATGTGTATAGTACAATTGTGTCAAGTAATAATTCTGTATTTTCATGTGGGACGTTTCACAATTTATAATTTTTTTCTCTAGTTGAGTTTTTTCCGGATTTGTAAGTAAGTGTGAAAGGAAAACACAATTTTTCGAGTAATGACCCCTTCTAAGTTTCAAGCTGCCACACCCACTCAAATATGCCATGCCATAAATGCAATGAAACTTGAGTTATTCCTTAACAATGGCATCCCATAACTAACAATAGCGTTATGCCATCGAATTTTTGAGTGCTTTCAATCATCTGGATTTTTCTTGCTTGCAGAAGGCATGAACAATAGAAGTGGTGTACAGCACAAGAAGTGTTACTGTATGCTTTGAAAAATAATAGTGCAAGTGCATAGAAAAGGATACGGACTGCCATCATATTGCAATGCACAGCAATAACTTATTGAGAAAAGAGAAAAAGATGTCAGTAGTATCTACATATAAAAGAAAGTAAACAAAAAATGTTCAATGAGGGAGGATGAATCCTTTGAGAAAGTGCTGTAGAGTAAATTTTACTTTCTAAGTTAAGTGCTTCTTACTTGCAAGCTAAACCAGTTGATTGGACTTTTAAGGAATAGCTGGGTCAAAGATTGTTAATGGTTCAGCGAAGATTGCTGAAACTTAATGGGAGCTAAGGAGAACTGGAACAATAGAATATAAGGCGATCGATGGAAATATTTGATTCCTAAATTAAATATTGGCGGTCGTGGACAATAAGTAGAAGACTAGAGTACTAAGCACTCGACAAAGATTTCTGAACTCTGACGTGAATATAGACGAATAGAAAGACGTGATTTAACATAAAAAACGTATAATAATCTACGCTCAAAATTGATAAAAAAACACACTTCTTCAAGATCTGTTTTATAACAATTAAAGACCCATCATAGCTCCTGCTAAGCCAGCATTTATATCTTAAAGTAAAACTTCATTCATCTGTCACAATTGGCCCTAAGTTGTGTGGAAATTTAATTTAAAAATTTTAAAAGCTTTCCAATGTTTGAGTTAACTTGTTATGTATTCATTCCGCACTTATGCTGAATATTTTAAGATTTTCTTTTTTTTTTACCTTGATTTTTACGCTTGAATCGCCCTCTTCTTTCTCTCTTATGGTGAAAATGTGTTTCTTTGTTAATTACGCTGAAAATGTTGAACAAGTTGCACTTATCTCCTTCTTTCCCTCAGTTTTGTTTCAGTTTTATACGCTTATTATACCCGCAGGCGATATGTAATTAGAATTTTTTCTGCAATGCAACTACATCTGTTAAAAGTTATTCGGTTTTTCCTTTTTTTCTCTGTACAGGAAATTTTAGGGATGCTTAAATTATGCGAATATTCGAAAGTGTTTTAGACTTTTTGTAGTTAATAGATTGTATGTATGCATATGGGGCATTACATACCGTTTCGGATAGCATTTTTGTTTTTCATCTCCGATTTTTTGTCTTATAGTGCTAGTTGAGATTAGCATCCATGATTTTTTTCATCGAACAGTTTCAGAGATATAAATTTTCAAAAAACTAAAAGCAACATTTAGCAGTTTTTTGACTGCTCATAACTCCGTCAAAAGTCAACCAAATCATGACATTTTGTTTTTTTAAGGAAATTTTTGTAAATTATTACCTATGCTCTTAGATTCTTTAAAAAAATTTCTAAGAAAACTATGATGAATTTGGCAAATCTTAAGACCATTTTTAAAATGAGCAAACGATAGAATCTATTTTTTTTAAATTTTTTTTATTAAAAAAAAGTGAGTGTAAGAGCACTAAAATATTCTTCGTTGCTGAAAGAGGGTAAAAAAAGTGTTCACCGACCCCCACTAACTTTACCTCTTCAATATTTCTCCCAAACACACTACCCCCTTTTTCCCACCCCTTAAGGGGCTCGCATAAAAAATTTTGATAAAAATATCAAAAAATTCCTGATTGCCGGGAGAGAGCAAAAATGTTCACCGGCACCCATTAATTTTTCATCTTCAACATTTTTTTCGAATGAACTAAACCCTTTTACCCATTCCTAATGGGGGCTCCCATACAAAATTTTGATGAAAATATCAAAAAAAAATTCGTCAATTCCGGGAGAGGAAAAAAATGTGCACCGACCGCCATTAATTTTTCCTCCTCAACATTTTTCTCAAACTATTCTCTTTTTTCACCTCATAAAAGGGCTCCCATACAAAATTTAGATAGAAATATCTATTTTTAGTGGGAGGCCCCTTAAGGGGTGGATAAAAAGGGCTAGTATGTTCGAGAAGAATGTTGAGGAAGAAAAATTAATGGTAGTCTGTGAACATTTTTTCCCATCGTTTGCCCATTCTAAAAGGGCAGGATTATCACACAAAAATTACGACAATAACTGAAAATGGAGGTGATTCTATAGGCTTTTGTGATCATTTTCCCATTGTCCAAAAAATCCGATCAGATGCCCCTTCGAGAAAACCTCTTTTCTAGTTTTTCATTTAAACAAAAAAAAAAAATAAATTTTTTTAACTACAACAAACAAAAATCAAAATAATCACATTCGATGTTCTTTGCGATGCTGAATTCGAATTCAATCTCAGTAATGCTCTATCGTGTATAGTTTTTGAGATATTAATGCGATGAAGAAGCTGGGGATATAGTATATATATAAGTGGCGGATACAAGGGGGCGATGGAGGCGATCGCCCCTCCCCCTCTCAAACCAAGTGATTAAATTTTTTTTAAAGTATATGTAAAGATTTTAAAAACATTCTGGTATTATCTAGAAATGCAGTCAATCGGCCCGCCTCTTGACAATGCTGGATCCGCCACTGATATATATCTCTATGCCCTTTGGTTCACTAGATAAAAGACATGATTGAGTATGATATGCAGATTTTATATGATTTTCACGTCAAATTAAAGTTTAAAATCCGTCTTCTGAAGAATTTATAAAATGAACATATCGCCACCTCAATGCTATGTACAACTAAGTAACTCCAATTTCATAGTTTTGAGATAGTTCAATTTTAAAGGTGACGATATGTTGCCATATATATAATTCGAAATGGGCCTTAGAGGAAAAGACTGAGGCTTTCAGCTGACATATGAAGTTTGACGGCAAAAACTACCACCTCTTGGTATATGTATGTTAGGCCGGGTCAATTTGTTCGGGAGGCAAAAAATTGACAAAGAGAATAGCAACAAAACAATCTACGAAAAGTTCCAAGAAACTTTGCCCAAGAAACCATGGGTCTAAAAGCAATGTCGAGCCGCCGTAAATTGCGTTGAAGTTTTGTATGTAGTACTTTAAAATTCAATAAGAAAAATAAAAAATCCAATTTTTTTTTTAATTGTTTCATATAAAATTATTCAAAGTATTTGAATTTTTTGTTTTTTTTTTATTGAATTTTAAAGTACTACATACAAAACTTCAACGCAATTTACGGCGGCTCGATATTGCTTTTAGACCCATGGTTTCTTGGGCAAAGTTTCTTGGAATTTTTCGTAGATTGTTTTGTTGCTATACTCTTTGCCGCAAAAAAATTTGACCCGGCCTAATGTATGTATTATATAACTTCAAAAATAGGTTAGGTCATATCAAAATACAGACCTAATAGATTGATTCTCTTACCGGATTTGGAGTCAGCATCAAAAAATATATCTTAAATGGTTTGATCTGTCTTTGGTTTGATTTTTTAAAGCACGTGTATAAAAAGTCCAAAAAATGGGTCAAATTAAACATCTCCTGAAGGTTTGCACATTTTTTTAACTCACTTTTTGGATTGATTGATATTAAACTTTTTTTTGTTCAGTAACAGTGTGCGTACTGATGATCTTGACAAAAATAAAAAATCCAATATTCGCACAAGAAGCGACTATCTGATTATTGTCATCACTTTGGTTACAACAATGTACCCCACGACAACAACAAAAAAAGACTGAACTTCAAAGTAGACAAAAGAAAAAAAAAACATTTTTTTTAATTTTCCGCTTTCTTGGCGTTGGCGATTTAACCTTTGCAGATAACAAAATTTATAATTTCTTTTTAATATTTTTAAAAATACATACTTTTTTACAGAAGCGATTAAATTTTTTTATTTTTTAATATAAACGAAAAAGTAGCAGAAAGCACTTTTTTATGTTAGGAGTACTGTTTTAAGTCAAGATGAAGTTACCTTGCTTATATTTTCGCATGAAGATAATAGATGTACCGCATAGATAAAATTTCGTACGAAAAAAAGGAAAATTATCAAGCATTTCTTTGGTTTAAATCTTTTGTGCATTAGATTCTTCGATAATTAAAACAAGAGTATTTTATTTATTTCTTCTAAGGTTGCCTAAAATTGAAACAAAAGCTTTAAAGTTGGCGATATTTCTTAGCAAATAAATATTAAATGGTAGGTCATGCTAAAAAAAAACTTTCACTAAATAAAACACAAATTCAATATACTCGTGCTCAAGGAGAAACAAATAACCCAAAACATTCTTAAATTCATCAAGCTGAACATCCTCAGCCACAAAATTTCCCACCATTGACGAAAATCTTTGCAAATTGAAATGTGAAAATCGTCACATCATTTCAAATTGACATGACAAATGTGAACTCATTTGTTTGAAAAATGTGCACAGGATATTGGCGCCAACAGGCAGGCAGCAAGCTGTGTCCTTTTTTACAACTGTTACGATTTAAAAAAGGGCATACAAAAGATTGGGTAACTAGAGATGTTGCTTTGGTGATAATACGGTGATACATTTAAGTTCTTCATAAACCCTACACAAACAATAGGGGTATTCACGATCTAGAGTAACGTCCTGAGTAACAGAGTAACAGCGTAACAGTGCACAACCTCAATAACAAAATATACTTAAGTTACTCTTTAACCCTTTTAGTCAAGCTATTTTCTAGTGTAAAATAATCTTACACTTTTGCCTTTTTTTTACTATTTCTATTTCTATAGAAACGTTTGAACTTGTTTATTGTTGAGAGACAATTTTCGTTCATCAAAAATAAAAATTAGAATGAGAGCAAAATATTAATTTAAATTTTTTTTTTTTGTTGTCAGTTAAAATTATTTTGATAAACAAAAAGAAAGTAAACTTGCAAAAGTATTGAGTATGCTCACAATTCAGAGTAACCGAGTGCACTTTTACCCTGTTACTCAGCTCGTTACTCCAGATCGTGAATAACTCTAATGTTTTCTGCGTCTGTAGCGCAGTCCTTCAAATTTCGATATGGTCATGTAATTTCGTGCGAAATAAACGAAGCAAAAGAACAAATTTGGCGTGAATGCAAAAATAATGTTTACATTAATTGAAAAGAATTTACTCAAACCGCCGAATGCAATCATCAGCTTAATGCTTACACACAAGGAAAACTAGTAAGGGTCTTACCTTTGGCCTGGCCAAAAATTATATACCCTTCACTGCAGCATTTTTAAAATTTTGTTTGTAGGATACGTGCCATGCCTTCTTTTAGGAATTCACGTAGTTATTGCTAAGACCGTACGCTAACTATTTCAAGTATTTGTCCGAAATTTGGTTGCATAACCTCAATTAACACTTCCTTTACAGCATTTCAAAAACTTTGAACGTATGGGAGGTGCCACGCCTTCTTGTCCAAATCAACCAAGTTATTGCTCAGAGCTTGCATTTACTGTCTTTCGTGTCTGAGTTGAATTATCTCAAAAAACATTTTCAGTATAGCATTTTGAGTACGAGTTTTCCTAGTTTTTTTTTCAGAGCTTGCTTTTGCTGTCCATAGTGTCTAAGTGAAGTTTGGTTGGATTTCCTCAAAAAGCGCTTTCAGTATAGCATTTTGAAAGTTTTACTTATATGGGAGGTGCCACTCCCCGTCGTCCGAGTTTACCTAGTTTTTGTTCAAAGCTTGCATTTACTATACTTAGTGTCTGAGTGAAATTTGGTTGGATTATCTTAAAAAACGCTTTCAGTAGGGCATTTTTAAACTTTTACTTATATGGGAGGTGCCACGCCCTCTAATCTGATTTTATCTATTTTTTGGCTAGAACTTGCAGTCACTATGCCTAATATTTATTATCTATTTTGGTTGCGTTATCGTGAAAAGTGCTCATAAAATTGTGTTTTGAATAGAATTTTGAATGGCGGTTGGCGTGTCCGTTTACCGATTTCGCTCATTTTCAATCCGGCAAGCTAAATTTTGCAACAAAGGCAGTGTACCAAATTTCATTAAATTATCTTGCTTAGTTTTCCCGTAAAAAATATTTCCACAGACTGAGGAGGTGACGCTGATCAAGAATATATGGGGCTTTCCACACAATATTTACCACCCAAATTTTTTTTTTTGGTAAAACATTTTTTTTACGACGCAACAGGTCAAAATATTAGATACGTATTTTTTTATTTCAACATATTAAGCTGAATTTTTGAGAAAAAAAAAAATTTTGAAGTTTGGCGTTTGTAAAAAAGTACTTTTTTTCAATCGCTTCTACTTCAATACCAAGCGAAGTTATAAAAATTTACCTTGAGTATGAAATTTTCGCCTTTCTCGCACCTTTCGAATGATACATACGAAAATTCAATTTTTCAATTTTTTTAATGAAAAAAAAGGGAATATTTGTAAAGATTTTTTTCGAATTTGGACATGATTTTTTTGCTTTTTTTTTATTGAAATAAATTGCAAAAAATCAAATTTTTGCAGAAGAGGAGCGGAAACTCGGCGCAAACTGTTAGTCTGCTTACTCTTGCAATGATTTTTATAATTAAATGGATTGTAACATCGATCTTTGAAATTAAATTTCGACATTTTTGTTATTTTTGCTCCGCACTTATCACAACAACGTAATTTATTATAAACTGCTAATTCCTCACTGCACTTCGCGTGCGTTAGCCGTTCAAACAAGTGAAAGTCGAGTCCAAACTTGTCGATTCGATTTTTTGCAACCAACGTGTAGGCTGAGAGCAAATAAAATGCTGAAAAATGATTTTCGTGAGTATTTCAATAATGATATTATACAATTTAAAAAAAAAATAGTGAAAAAAATATGATCTTTATCATTCAGTTGTGTCAAATATCAAATATCAAATGTCAAATGAAACTTTCGAAATATTAAGTTTTTGTAAAACTGAAGTTGAATGTAATAAAAGTGCAATTCAATAATAATAAAAACGCCTCTCCAAAGGAATTCTACTTTTATCGTCGTTTTAATTTTACCTCTTTGAGTTTAGAATCATATTAAATCTCTTCTTCATTTTTAACATAAAAATTGTAACATAAACATCTCGTAAGTATACTTTATGTAGATTATTGTGTTTTACAAAGCGCTGCGGTTTGATTTTTCGTACGTGGGCCGTGATTAAAAAGTTGATTCCTCCGTTAATACTTAACTTTCCATTCTCAAATTTGGACAGTATTTAAAAAAATGATTCTGCAATTTATTTCAATAAAAAAAAGGCAAAAAAATTATGTCCAAATTTGAAAAAAATCTATTTCTTTGAAAATATTCCCTTTTTTTTTTCATTTAAAAAATTGAAAAATTGAATTTTCGAATGTATCATTCGAAAGGTGTGAGAAAGGCGGAAATTTCATACTCAAGGTAAATTTTTATAACTTCGCTTGGTATTGAAGTAGAAGCGATTGAAAAAAAGTATTTTTTTACAAACGCCGAACTTCAAAATTTTTTTTCTCAAAAATTCAGCTTAATATGTTGAAATAAAAAAATACGTATCTAATATTTTGACCTGTTGCGTCGTAAAAAAATGTTTTGCCAAAAAAAAAATTTGGGTGGTAAATATTGTGTGGAAAGCCCCATATATACTTTTCTATACCTGCAACGGTTCCTTCTCTGCGTTACAAACGGAAGGACAAAGTGAATATACCCTGGGTGTAGGGTATAAAAATTACAAGGGAAATAAACAGAACACCATGAATGAGAATAAGTTACGCATTTGTAAGAGTGGCGCCCTTTGAATAGATCGGTGATCAACACTATCTCAGTATAGATAGCTCAAATATGGAAAGCAGCTGGATGTGTGAAAATTCTTAAAGATAATGATTTTTAGCGACCTTTTGAAATATATCTGGATTTATTAAGCGGGTTTGAGGTCCAAAATTTTGACAACACAGAAATTTTACAAGAAGAGACAAACTACATTAAACGGTACACATTAGAAATGCTACACATAATCAACACACCAACACAACAACGATTAAATTTCAAAACAGACACAGAGCGAATTGCTCACAGCTACAGACACCTGATAAAGAAGAAATGCAAATAAAATCATCAGTGGACAACAGAGCAGCGGCAACATCAGCTGTTTTTTATTTACAATAGGAATTTAAATTTGTGCAATATTTACTTTTTTAATTTTGTGCAATATTTTTTTCAAATTGTTTTTGTCCATTGTGTTAGTTTTTAAGTAATTTATTTATTTATTTTCTGACAAGTAAGTTTTATATTGTTTTCTTTAAATTTCTGAAATTTAATTGTAGTGAATTCTTAGGTCCCTGAAGATGACTATCAAAGATAGTCGAAATATTGGAGAAAGAAAATTATAATAAATTATATAAAAAATCAATAAGCATTTTTTATTAATTTTGGACCTCAAGCCCGCTTAATAAATCCAGATATAATTCTTAAAGATTTTATCAGATGGAAAACATTGTTTGAAAAGGTCGATATAAATAAAAGGAAAAATTTAATTTTCATTAAACTAACGTGTTGTGAAGATTGTATGATTCTACTGAATATCTGTATGGTGGTGCATTCGTCAAAAAATGTCCCTTCTGGCCTAAGCGACGGTCTTCAGGACTTTTTCATACCAGAATTTTTAAAACTGCACGAAAATCCCAACACTAGTGATACAGGCTTCACTGGTCCTAAAACAGATTTCGAGCGAAATGAAAGATCGAATCAAATGTCAAAAAGTTTCATCTCGATCGGTGATGATCGACCTGAATGTTTATTTGTTCTATTCTGTCCTATAAAAATGTTTTAAGAATCAACTTTTCGACAATCCTTAGCTGATTAATTGTTCTATAACGCCATATAACATTTGAACTTTATTCTTTATTCGCAGCTTAGTTTCCGTATGTAAATAGACTAGATCTCATTTTTAAGCGCGATGTATGACCCCTGATGATGACTATAATTGACTAAGATAGTTTGATCCAAACAACATCGATAACTTTTCAGCAGCAATACTTTCTTTAACCAACATTCAGTCAGATGGTATCTTTTTGACAAAAAAAAACAAATGTATCTAATCTTAAATTATTACTCGAATGTAAAAAGAAAAATTTTCAATGTCCTCTTGTCTGGATAAATTGTCATCATTATCAAACGTCATCTGGTGCTGCAGCATGACTTAACAACAAAAACAAGTCACAGTAAATATGCTACTTATTTAAGTGAGAACCCTATACACGAGGTGGCAGAAGAAGACACGTACATGGTGCTTGCTCCACAAACCAACTTTCTATCACTGAAAATGAAGTGTCTGAAGTATGCTGTGCTGAACTGAGAGCAGCTCTTCATCAGCGCCATATGTTGGCCCATCAATAAAATCATCGAGGTCATTAAGTGTATTAACGGGCTGCCATCAGTAACGCAAGCTGGTGTTGGCGTTGTTGGCCATGGCATTGGTTGCTAAACTTTAATATGGAGTGGTAGATGGTTGGTGATGGAGGTAGTTTTCTTGGACTTCTTTTTCTTGATGTTTAGTTTCGTTTTATTTTGTGATTTCTTTATTCTACCCTGCACTTAATAATAAATATTTTTTTTTCTACGTTTTTCCCGGAAACTTCCGATTTTTGTGCTTAACTGCTCCCTTTTTGATGTTGCAATACTGATAAGGATTAGTTGTATAATGTTATTAGATATATTTTTCTTTTTTGTAGATTATTTTTCTTGAGTTTTAGGTTGTCGTTGAAGAACGACGTCGCTGCTGTTATTGACATGTTCGAATTATGTCTAAAGTTATTAAGTGACAGTTCAGTGAACTGCAAATTAAAAGTTTATGACATGAAACTTGTGTGTTTTAATCAGTTGCCTTGTTTTATACAACATTTTCCATTGATCTTTAATCTTTTTTTTCAAAATATTAAATTTGTGCTCAGTCAGTTGTTGTCAAAGATATAATTTTATATGCTGCGAAAATATAACGAATGATTTAATTTACCTTAAAGAAATTTTTAAGAAAAATTTAAAAAAAAAGTAATTTCAGCATACCAAAATTGGGTAATAGCAAATGGTGTATTTGCTATAAGTGAGTTAAGTATTTGATAAAATTTTCCATTTTAATGACAATATTTTACAGAAGAGCTAAATATAGCGTTCATTTATCGGTTATAAATTTAAGGTTGGATTCACTGCATACAGATGGTCTGAACATTGAAAAAAACGTTAGAATTCGATTAAATTATAAACTTTCATAAGAATTAGTTTTATCGAATCTCAATTTCATCATAGAAAGGCGTTTAATTTTATACTGTAGGAGGCATGGCGAGTGTAAAAAAGTATATATATTCTTGATCAGCGTCACCTCTTGAGTCGATATAGCCATGTCCGTCTATCTGTCTGACTGGCTGTGTGGCTGTCTGTGGAAATAATTTTAATATTATTGGTTAGCAAGATAATTCATTGAAATTAAGCATACTGCGCTTGTCGCTAAAGATAGCACGTGTGATTAAAAATGAACGAAATCGGTGAAAGGGCACGGCTGCCGCCCATACAAAATTAAATCATTTGATACATCCTAATACTATACGAGGGGCCCAACAAAAGTTCGCTTAGTAGAATTAAAAAACTGGAAAAAAAATTGTTTTAAATTTATAACTTTATTCTTCATCTGTTTGTATTTTTTCAGCGTAATCGCCATTTATTTTGATACATTTTTGAAGACGATAAATCCATCTTGAAAAACAGTCTTCAAAATTGGCTTTTTGCAGTTCCGCAATTTCATCACTAACCTCATTTATTGTCTCCTCATTGCTGTTGAAGACTCCCTCTTAATTTTTTTTTTTCATTTTTGGAAACAACCAGAACTCACAAGGCGCTAGATCTGGGGAATAAGGTGCTGGACGAATTTCTTCGATGCCTGAAAGCGCAATAAAATAGGTCGTTTTTTCAGCAGTATGCGCTGGCGCATTATGGTGGTATAGAAAGTAGCGACTTAGCTCCTTTTTTGGCGTTTTTCCAATTATTTTTGGAAAACTTTTGGAAAGCAGGTTTCAGTATACCACTTAACAGTAACCATCTGACCTTTTTCCAAAGGAATCGCAGCTACAACATTCTCTCTGGTGACATAAGCTGACATCATTACTTTTGTTGCTGACTTTTGTTGCTTTGCTTTAACAGGTGGATTTGCACCTTCTGGGCTCCATACCATGGATTGTTATTCGGTTTCAGGGACGTACTTGTAAAACCATGCTTCGTCACCTGTTACAATTTTCTTGAAAGTGTAAGACTCTCCGTTTTCGAATTTTTCAAGAAAATACTTAGCAAAACGCACACGTGCCTCTTTTTGAGCATACTTAAAATTCTAGGAGCCCATCGTGCAGATATCTTCGCATATCCAAGATCATTTTTTAATATTCGCGACACAGCCATGACGTTTAAGCCCAGTTCCTCAACAATGATTTTCTGGGTCAATCTTGGATCTTCGTAAATTTTAGACTTCACGCGCTACACTTGCATAATCAGTCGAAGATTTTGGGCGGCCTTTTCGAGGTTCGTCCTCCACAGAAAAATTACCTGTCTGTAATTAAAATCTAAGTTAAATTGTAAATTAAAAATAAAATTGAAAATTATTCTTTTGCTTTACCTACCGGAAGGTTGTCCTGAGTTTCCGAAGAGGTTGAAGGGTTGGGGGTGGACAACGGAGCACTCCTTAAACCCTATCACCTTTGTGATTGCAGCTGAAAATATTTATTTATAAATAAATAATGAAATGTCATTACTGTTATCGAACATTTCAACAATGTATCTGTCATGGTCCCTTTGAAAGTGAGCTTGCCAGTTTTCCCCTATTGCCCCACATATGTTGCAGTGAGCATATGTTGTAAATTTCATTTACAATTTGCTGGAATGTGATGCAACATTTGCCCCATCTGAAAAATATGGCAAAAAATTGAACATTATTACCACTTGACTTGATAACTTTGTAATGTTCGAACTTACTACAACATCGCACATTTCCTTATCGCTTTTTCATGAGCTAGAAAAGCGGCATGCGTTTCTAAAGAAAGCCTGTCTCCGCATGCTTAAGAGACTCGCATTGGTTCAAATGGAGTGGTGCTTAACGGTCCACCCAATCGCAATGATTTGATAGCCGCCATCTTTCTTTTTAAGCATTTAATTTTTAAAAAACCTTATTTTTTGAAGTTTTCCGCTTATTAACTTTTTCTTTTGATCGTCCATTTTCATTTAACTTTGTCTTAATTGACATACATTTCAGTGATATCAAATTGACAAATTTTCTGAATCCGGAGACGTAAATGAAGAAAATTTAAATAAAGAAATTTTTTCAATATTTTTGCACACATATTTTTTTATGCTTTAATTGTTGCATATCATTTTTATGTTTGGATAACCCTTTTCTTTTACTTTATTACAAAGTTTTCTCTTTATTAACTGCCCTTTTTCTGTTAAATGCATAATTGTGCTCATCAAACGTCCTGTCATAATTAGCGCCAATTTTCTTTTCATTTTTTCAACTCATTACGGAAATTGGTTGTAAATTATGTAGCTAAGTACTTGAATTGAACGATATTGAAATGCATTTACTTCATTGAATGGTAATTTATTGAAAAGAAAAAGAAAATCTTTACAAGCGCATATCGTGATTATCTTTCCTCTTCATGCGCTTGGTTTAAGAGAGATTTATATAAAATTAAGAATAATTTTACAAAAGTCGCTACCAACATGGGTATCATTAAAAACTCGCGCCTAACTAATGCTGGAATATTAAATTTCATTTTTCAGCTTAACACTTCAAATAAAATTTTATGCAAAGTTGAGTAAAAATTTCACCAAACATGACCCACAATTATCCATAATGCTAATGTACACTGCCCAAAACCTACACTTAGCTAGAGCCGCTGCTGAGTTTTCTACTCGGAATTTGCTTTATTTGCAAATAACGTACAACAACAACAACAACAATTTATTAACTGGGTCAAAAGCCACTAAAACTTCATTTATCACTGCAGTTCGCTGAAAAATTACAACCATGAAAAAAAAATGAAAATGGAAAAAAAATCCGAAGCGCAGTACGGAAAAAAAATACACCCAAGGCATGCAATTTACCATTGCAACAAGGACTCTACACAGAGTGCCATGCAGCTGAAACGGCCAGTTAAAAAATTTAATATATCTGTATTTTTTTTTTGTGCGTCTATATGTTGCAAAAGCAACTGAAAGCATAAAAAATTAGCAAGAGATGAAAAATTAGAAGGAACGTCACACAATTTATTTGTTACATCTGAGAGTTGTATATCAAAAGTGCAATATTACCAAGAACAGTGCATTATACACCAGCGCAGATGGGAGGGAACTCAAGGGAAAAAAGGTTTGTAGTTCCACAGAGCTTTATGCTCAGGAGGATGTAAAAATAAATACCCTACACCCAGTATTTCAAAAATTTTGCTTATATGAAAGGTGCCACGCCCTCTTGCCCAAGTTCGCCCAGTTTTTGCTCAGAGCTTACATTTATAGCCCTTAGTTTTTGGGTGAAATTTAGTTAAATTATTCCAAGAAACTCTTTCAGTGCAGCGATTTAAAACTTTTGGTTATGCGGGAGGTACCACACCCTACTGTCTGATTTCGCCCTGTTTTTGCTAGGAACTTATATTTACTGTTCTTAGTAACTGAGCGAAAATTAGTTGGATTATCTCAAAAAAATCTCATTATAGCATTTTGAAACTTTTGGTTATATGGGAGGTGCCACGCCCTCTTATCCGAGTTCACTCAGTTTTTGCACAGAGCTTGCATTTATAGTTTTTACTGTCTGAATAAAATTTGGTTAGATTATCTCAAAAAACTCTTTCAGTAAACCGTTTTGAAACTTTTGCATATATGGGAGGTGCCACGCCCTCTTGTCCGAATTCGCCCAGTTTTTTCTCAAAGCTAATGCTGCATTTTGAATATATTTTTTGTATGGGCGGTAGGCGTGTCCGTTGACCGATTTTGCTCATTTTCAATCCTACGATCTAACTTTGACAACGAAGGCACTATATCAAATTTTATTGAATTATCTTGCTCAGTTTTCCCAAAAAAAAGTACTTATTTCCACACACAGCCCGCCACCCAGCCAGACAGTCAGACGGGCATGTCTATATCGACTCAGGAGGTGACGCTGATCAAGAATATGCATACTTTTCTATATCTGCCACGCCTCCTTCTCTGCGTTACAAACACAAACGGAAGGACAAAGTGAATATACCTGACCTAACTCATCGGCTGATAAGTTCTAGGTCTAACGAAGAAAATACATCTTTTTTGATAAAAATCTATTGAATTCATAAGCATAGCCTCATTCAAGAGCTATACAATCATATCAGCGCATCTCTTATATTTCAATACTTTTATTGCATAACGGTTTATATTTGGCCTCAAAATATACGTTTTTTTCGGCAATCACCTCCTTATTTGAGCCAAATATTCAGTGAGCATTTTTTTAAGTCCGAATAAAAAAATAGATCTGAAGAATACGCTGTATGAATAAACAATTCGAAACGGAGTTTATTCATTTTAATCAACATTTTCATCAACTTTTGATAAGGTGCATTGTCTTGGAAAAATAACAAACGTAGCTCCCACTTTGAAAGTAACTTCCACTTGCTCAAATTTTCAGGTAAAATGGTAAACACACCGCTTTCTGATATCTTTAAGATGTCAGCTATCTTACACAATTTCATTTTAGGGTCTTAGACCGTTTCACATCATTAGTGCTTGTATGACCGTATTTTCGTAGTACAGAGTCCGGACCACACTTATCAAGAGATTATTTCTTGTTGACCTCCATGCAACTCCAACAAAAAGGATTGAAGAGGATGCCTAGCTATTCAGCATGCTTTCCAACGGCCCAGTTGCCTGTATCCTGTGTCTTTTCAGTTCATCAGCCATTTCGTTACCCCCAATGTTTCTGTAATCTGGAACCCAAACGAAAATAAGATCAGAATGGTGCCCAAGCGAGAGTAACTCTTTCCTGCATTCATCGACTAGTTTTGATTTTATTGTTACTTAACTGAGTGAACCGACTTTCAGAAGAGATTGCCACCTTTCTTAAACTGAGTTTAATAGTCTCCACCAATCTGCAGGCCTTGAGAATGGTCTTCTACCTGAAAGTCTCTAGGTGATTTGGGCTAAGATTTTTGAAAATACTCCTACGCCCACACCACAGTACATCTTGGAGCCATCTGTATATATCGACTTTTTAAGATAAACGTCGAGCGTACAATCTTTCCCATTGGGCTCTCTCGGGAAGCCACTTAAGAAAGTTTTCCTCAAAATTGAGTGTTCGGCAGATATAATCTGTTGCAAAGCTAGGAAGTTCAACTGGCAGAGTGTCAACCATGGACCTTTGTCTATAATGATTTGGTATCCAGTAACCGCCTTCTCTGAACCGGAGTCCACTACTTCAGGTGAGACAGTTGAGTTAAGAATGAGGTTGGAGGGAGGAAGTACGATGAGAGCTGCTATTGAGCAAGATCACAGTGCTCTCCTTACACCAATATAAGCAGTCCTTTGCACTTTTTCCAATTTAGTTTGATTATACCCTTTACTAGCAACTGTCCACCATACTAAAGAACCGAAGCCGGTGAAAAAATATCGGCTTGAAACTAAGAGTATTTCGGGGAAATGTTCTTATTTTCCTGCACGGGCTAATGCTCAAAAGCAGTAACTTAGGTGAGTGAGAAGCGGTTATAAAAACTGAACAGTGATTTCAAGGGATACTTCCAATAATACGGCAGACTTTAAATAAGCAATACCTCCTCAATCTAAATCAAGCTTAGCACAATGAAAAGTTTTTTAACTACTTAAATTTTTTAACAAATATTTTAAAAATTTTAAGCTTTAAATTAACATATTTATTTGACCGAAACAATTGTTCCTTAGCGCATAGGAAAAAAGTTTTGAGTGCAAGTTTTTAGAAAATGTTACAGCTGCATTCAATATTTATACATCTGAAAATATTATTACTACTGAAGCACAGCCCCTGCTGGAATTATTCGACTACACCACTGCACACAACAAAAATATTGACAATACACCAGCTGCAATTGCTTAAAAGTACTCTAATGTTGCTGCTATTAGAGTGTGCAATATAAAAAATATCATGTCGTATAAATGAAATGCATTCCATATCCGGCCCATCTATTCTGCATTCCCTGCAATTTCTCAAACGATGCCTCTTGGCATTTAGCTTAAAGCTTCACTCCTTTACTTGCAACTTGCAACTCAACCACATCATGCATCAGCAGGATTAAGTATGTTCTATATTTGTTTCCTTGCTCTTCGGTCTATCGTTACAGTTTTTGGGATTTGGCTTTAGTAACCCCCTTATGCAGCGATAAATGAAATTGCATATTTGCAAGTGATGCTGTGCATTGTGAACGCTTTAAAGTTGATTGCTTTGCATCATCATTTACGTCTTCATTAGTAGATAAGAAGTAGCTAAATGGATTGAAACGAGTAAAATGTTATGAATATGGAAATTTTTGGTTAAGTCGAAAATTCGCAACACTGATAAGGATTCCAGAAATGAGATACTTTTCTGGTTTCATCGGAAAGATGACTATTTGTTTTAAATTTTTTGAAAAAAAACTTTATGTTGCTCAAAATCTATACACAAAATGATGCACAGCAATCAATCAATCAATCTTCTAAATTTTATCGATTTTATTGCTTTTTGCTTTAATTAAAAATCGCAGTTTAGTTTAAGAGCAATTTTTACTTTTGTTGAAATTAATTCAGTATACTTCATATTTTACCACTTTTATTTTGTTCTGGCTTTACCAGCACAATAATTTTTGTTTCATCAAAATTTAAGTTCCAGCTTCCGAGGGCAAATTCAATTTGTCCTTCCATTTGTCATGCAGAGAAGGAAGTAGATATATGAAAGTATATGTAATTTTGATCACCGTCTTTGCCTGATCCGTGATAGCCATGTCCGTCTGCCAGGCAGTTAAACAAGATAATTTAAAGAAATTTGACACGCCAACTGCTCATGCAAAAGAAAAATATTCGAAATGTAATATTATGATATTTTTATACCCTACACCCACTTATACCCTATCTCACTTTGTCCTTCCGTTTGTAACGCAGACAAGGAGGCGTTGCAGATATAGAAAAGTAATGTCCGTCTGTCTGGCTGGCAGGCTGTGCGTGGAAATATTTTTAACGAGAAAACTAAGCAAGATAATTCAATGAAATTTGGTACAATGCCTCCGTTGTCAAAGTCATGAGATTGAAAATTAGCAAAATCGGTCAACGGACACGCCTACCGCACATACAAAAAATATGATCAAAATGCAACTTTAGGAGTATTTTCACGACAATTCAACCAAAATACACATATATACTACGAATTACTAACGCAAGCTCTTAGCAAAATCTGGGTGGAATCGGACAAGAAAGCCTGGCACTTCCCATATAAGCAAAAGCTTCAAAACGCTATAGTGAAAGCATTTTTTACGGTAATCGAACTTAATTTTATTCAGACACTGAGAACTATAAATGCAAGCTCTGAGAAAAAACTGGGTAAAATCAGATAAGAGGGCGTGGCATTAGGCATGCGCTTATTTTACGATTTTCTGATTTTCGTTCATGCCGCCCCCTGAAATCCTTCCAATGGTCATAAAAACAAATACTATGAAGTTTCACGGCGATCGGATAACGATAACCCGGCCCGCAAGAGAGGTCAAGGTCATGTTGAGGTTTCAGGCAAAACATAATGAAAATTTTTTTTAAACTTAATTAAATTAGTCAAAGCATAACTTTATCTTATAGCAAATTGAAATACCTTTCCAACAAGCTATTATTGTTTAAAATCGGGTAATAAATACGAATTCTATGAATTTTTCTTTTACGGCATTAACAAAATTGCCGCAAAATACCATATGTAGTAGAATAGCATTTTGCGGCAATTTTGCTAAAGTCGATAAAAGAAAAATTCATAGAATTCGTATTTATTACCTGATTTTAAACAATTATAGCTTGTTGGAAAGGTATTTAAATTTGCTATAAGATAAAGTTATGCTTTGACTAATTTAATTAAGTTTAAACAAAATTTTCATTATGTTTTGCCTGAAACCTCAACTTGACCTTCACCTCTCTTGCGGGCCGGGTTATCGTTATCCGATCGCCGTGAAACTTCATAGTATTTGTTTTTATGACCATTAGAAGGATTTCAGGGGGCGGCATGAACGAAAATCAGAAAATCGTAAAATAAGCGCATGCCTAGCGTGGCATCTCCCACATAAGCATATATTTCAAAATGCTATACTGAAAGAGTTTACACTCGAATACTAAAGACTGTAAATGAACACTTTGAGCTAAAACTAGACGAACACAGACAAGAGGGCGTGGCACCACCCATATAAGCAAAAGCTTCAAAACGCTGTACTTAAAACGTTTTTTGAGATAGTCCAACCGAATTTCACTCCGACACTAAGAACTATAAGTGCAAGCTCTGAACTGGGTTAACTCGGGGACAAAAGGGCGTGGTACCTCCCATATAAACAAAATTTTCAAAATACTGCAGTGTAGGGTATTTAATGTTTAGCCAGGCCAAAGTATACACCCTAACTAGTTTTTTTTTGCGATAATACTTACAATCAAAATACACATACATATATACCAAAAACTACGTAGGCTGCTCGATATATTTCTGACCTAGGCACTACTAAGTGTTGCCAGGTGCAATGTGACATTTTTATTGGAAAGTTTGATATTTTTTAGCATAAACGTACTCAGAACGTTTTGACGTAAGACCATCATTTGTGTTGTTTACAGTGACTTGAAAAAATCAATTTGGCAAAAAAATGGGATTAACTCGTGAACATTTTCGTGCGATCATTTTTCACAACTTTCGACGTGGATTATCACAAGAGTGCATCGATGAACTTAAATCTTTGTATGCCGATAAAGCACCATCTTATAGCACTGTGAAAAACTAGTTTAGTGAATTCAATCGTGGCCGACGCTCGCTCAAAGACGAATTCCATGAAGGTCGTCTAAAAACGGCCGTTGTGCCAGAGAAAATTGATGCCATGCGTGAACTGATAACGCAAGATCGTCATGTGATATACCGTGAGATAGAGGCATCTTTGGGCATTAGTTCCACTGCAATACATTTGATATTGCATGAACACCTGGCCGTAAAAAAGGTTTGTTCTCTTTGGATCCCGCACAATTTGACAATCGCTCAAAAAAAGGCTCGTGTCGATTGGTGCAAAGAAATGTTGAAAAAATAAGATCGCGGTGCTTCAAAAGACGTTTATAAGATCATCACAAGTGACGAATCGTAGATCTTTGCGTATGAGCCAGAAACAAAACAGCAATCGACCGTGTGGGTCTTCAAAGACGAGCCAAATCGAACGAAAGTTGTTCGTGGAAGAAGCACTTCGAAGCAAATGGTCGGCTGTTTCTTCGGCAAAACTTTTCATGTGGCGACTGTTCCTCTTAAGCAATGTAGGACGGTCAATTCTGAGTGGTACATCACTATTTGTTTGACTGAAGTCTTCGGAGAAATTCGAAAAACGAACCAGAGAAGACGAATCATTGTTCACCATGACAATGCGAGCTCTCACACATCGGCTCAAACCAGCGCCTTTTTGACGGCCAAAACGTCGAATTGATGGGTCATCCGACGTACAGCCCTGACTTGGCACCCAATGACTTTTATTCCCGCACATCGAGAAAAAAATGCGTGGTCAATGATTTTCGTCGCCAGATGATGCTGTTGAAGCGTTCAAAAACCATGATTTGGAGGTGTCTCAATTGGAGTGGAAAAAGTGCTTCGACAATTGGTTTGAGCGCATGCAAAAGTGTATAAATCATGCTGGAGAATACTTTGAAAATCAATAAAACCATCTTTGATGATAAATATTCGCATTTTCATTATTAGGCCAGAAATATATCGAACAGCCCACGTATTATGGCAGACTATGGAATAAAATATTGGTGATTTGGAAAGCAGGGCGTGACACTAAATCGAAAGCCTTATTTGATATAATGCACCCAAAATTCATACAAGACCTAGAGATAGTTGGTGAAAGTTGTTTGCAGAAGCAGAGTGACTTCATATAAAAGTGAATGATTTCTCCCATACATGCAAATTCTATGAAAATGTTAACGTGGGTTGAAGGGTACTAAGCAATAACAAGATGACACTGCTCGAACCGTCGAGACGCGATCACCAGTTGTGATGCTCTAGCATAACGGACACAATTTATGACATACAGCAACACTAGCTTAATAAAAATGGTGTGAAGGTCGTTGCATATGCGGATGATGTGGTGTTGCTGGTATCAGGTCCGTTTCTTGACATGATCAGTAACATCATGGAAAGAGCTCTGGCTGAGTTATGCTCATGGACCCCAGAATGAGGTCTTGGGGTTAACCCATCCAAAACGGACTTTATACTCTTCACCGTAAAAATCCAAATACCTAACTTTAACCTTCCTCGATTAAAAAAACAATCTCTATCACTTTCCAAATCAGTCAAATATCTTGAAATTTCCCTAGATCCGAAGCTAAATTGGAAATATAACATGGAACAAAGATGCAAGAAAGCCTTCAGCAATAAATGAACGCCCAACTGCATGTCCAACTGCAGCTCTTAGCGTCCTTTTGCATCTGTTCTCTCCAACCTTATTCATTGAGGTCACTGCCTCATGCAGTGCGATTAGGCTCAGAGAAGCAGGTTGCACGATACCAAAGGACTATGGTTACAGCTGCATCCTTGATACCCTGCCAGTCAAACTTTCTAATTCCTCACAGATTACTTTTGCCCCATAATAAATTTTGAGAAAAACTTTGGTGTGTGATTTCCCGAAAGTACTCAATGGAAAGTTAAGTAGTACGGCCTGCCATAATTTCGCAACCCCAAAAATCTAAATCTTTCCAATTCAACAAGCGTCTTTCGGGTAAAAGTTTAGGCCATTCTCAAAGTCTATAGGCTAGTAGAGACTACTAATCACAGCTACAGAAATGTGGTGATCTTTCTGACAGTAAGGCTGCATCAAGGCGATGAACTCAGTAGCAGTAAAATCAAAACTACTTATTTGAGGAAATTATTCTCGCATGGATTTCAGATCACAGGAATATTGAGGGTTGATGAACTGCAAGACGTGGCTCTTGTCTGAACGGGATCTATTCAGAGTGTGTATGTATACGCTCCAATGGGTCTAGTAAAGGGAATAATTTTCTCGCATTTCCTCGCCGGCGCGAATACCATGTGGAAAGCTTTAGAAACTTGCAGAATTTCCAGAGCATTTTGGCCTTCACACTGATATTGCAAGAATCGCTTCAGTTTGCACTGGAAACTGGGCCATCCGCAAGCATGCCGAAAGACCAAGTATCCCCTTTAATTCTTTCTGTTGGAATTGCATAGATGTTAACAAGAAGGATCTCTCGAGCTCCTTCCCTGCAACTGTCCTGTTCTATCAAGAGCCAGGCTTAGGGCTCTAAGATCTGAGTGAATACGCCGATATTGATATTGGCCCACTGCTCAACTCCATCAATAGAACAAACTGGATATAAACATAATTTACAGTTTTCTTTAAAATATATCTAATCTATTCCCTTACAACCACTCCTACCAGCCCACGCGATAACTAATGTGGTATTATAATAGCACTAACAGTGCTACTCAGGCTAAGCCTCGTTTGCTAAGTCACCTCTCTAACCTAACTTTAGAAATAGTAGTTCAGGCGTGAGTTTGTTAAAACAAAATGATTGAAATATATTGTTTTCATTATTTTTGTACAATTTCTAATCAGGAAGTGATATGTAATATAGAAGCCGTTTATTATGAAAATGAGGCAAGTCCAAAACAAGGCAAAAGTAAAGTCATGATATGAATTGACTGACATTTTGTTAGAAATTAATAAAATTGATCCCTGTTTTCATGAAAAATTTACTTGATGATGTGAAATTGATGGCATTAAGTTGAAAAAATTATAACCAAAATGTGTGTGACATTACTTTTGCTTCGTTTTGGACTTGCCCTGCTTTCCTAATAGACGGCTCATATATGAAATGAAAAAATCATGCCCCTATTATGCACATGAAAATGGCAGCTCTTAAAATTTTTCTCATTTACCATAGTGGCTTTTTCATTTCCAGTAATTTCTTTTGCATTAGCTTGTGTAATCTAATGACTATAATTTTTTGGCCCGCAAGAATGGCCCGCATGATTAAATAGAAAAAAACTTATTGGTTTCGAGCGCATCTATTGCATCCTACAAACAGATAAATTTTGCAAAGAGTTGTTTTTTTTTTTTCTACACTGTCGTATAATAAATCATCATGCCATACGCTGAAAAAAAAAGTTTAGCAGCTTTGCAAAAAAATCCTATAGAGCAAAATAACCTCTTATTTTCTATTTTTATTTCAGTAGCCAGAGCCTTCTTCCAAGTACCTACTTTGTTACTTTCCTTTTCTTTAATTTTATTTTTATTCCTTCAACTAACAACTACTTTATTCCTTAATAATGTGGGCAAACAAAAGTGTGAAAACTTTACGCTCCTTTTATTGCACTTTATGTCATCTCTAGGGATAACTTGACAACAACAAGAGACGTAAACAACATCCAGTAACAAAAAAACATGAAAGAAAATGAAACTTTCAATAAAAAAACACAACAAAAAAATAAAAAATATTTTTAAAAAAATATGTGCATATTTTATACAAAACTTTGTACATACATTTTGTTGTTGGCACAGATCTAAAAAAACACGTTGTTCGCAATTTCTTTTTTCTTCGAATTCTCAATGGAAAAATATTGTGAAAAGTTTTTTTCACACGCATATACACAGAGTGACACTTCAAAAATCGTACACTCGAGTGCACCTATTCAGTGTACAAAAAAAGAAGTGCTGGTGTTCAATGCAACACTTTTTTCCATACAAAAATTGTATGAAAAGCATTTCAAATGAAATTGAAAGGATATGAAATACATACATGAACTATTTTGACATTCTACTGTATATGGCGGTATTACTTAGCAGATATTCTGGCAATTCCATTTGGAAAAACTATTGAGTATTTACATATGTACATGATTTTTCTTTATTAACGTTACATATTTGCTAAAGTTTCCATATGCTTCAATTCATTTTCTGACTTTTGAGATTTTCAACTTTTTTAAAAGATTTTGGCACTTTTTTCGACTTTTTTTTAATTTTTAGACCATTCAAATCAGTTTTGAGTCATGCATTGATTTATAAAACTTATAGCAATCAATGCAGAATTTTGCCTTAAACAACATATCAAAATGGGTCTTTCCAATTTTTCCGGGAAATTATGTAAATTGGCGTTTTCCGCGTGAAGCACGTGGCACAAAATTTTGATATTTCCGATTTTATGACTTATGTATGATTATGTCGTACCTATATATGTATATGTCCTCGACCCAGATACAAAATAGTTTTAAAATATAAAGTTTGGTTAACGAGCTGGAGGCCTTTAAAATTTGAATAATCGGTAGGAATGCGTTACTTTGAATCAAATTTTTAAATCCCTCTAACTCTTTAACTAGACTTTATACTGTAAAAATATTTTTATCTGGATCGAGGACATATATAGGTATAACATAATCATTATCTCTAAAATCGGAAACATAAACTTTTTTACCTTTTTCTTATCGTTTTTCAACTTTTATTATTTATATATTTTATAATTTTTTAAATTCGTTAAAATTTTATAATTATATTTTTCATGATTTTCAAAGTTTAAACATTTTCTGGTTCCTTCCGTTATTTTTGCTTTTTTAAAATTACTCGACTTTTTTGCATTTCTGAACATTTTTCGAATGACACCATATCGTCTTTTTTTCAAATATTTTTCGACGTAACTTACCTTTATCGAAATTTATAGCATTCTCGAATTTTTTAATATTTTAATATTATATGCTTCTTTTTCTTCTAGGTATTTTTTTAAACATTTTATCATATTTTGCCTTTTTCAAATTATCTGGTAGGGTAAGGGAGGGAAATATGGACCACCAATCTTTCTTTTTTAAATAAAACCCAAAAAACATAAAACAAAACATTTAATTTTATGTCATTCAGTAAAGGAAACAATTTACCTTTATTCTGATTCACTTTTAGAAAATACTCAAAATGAAAATAAAAAAAAAGTGTAGTGTTATGTGGACTATATAGTCCATATTGCCCCACATGTTTATTTGGTACACAAATTGCATATAAAAATGTCACTTCCACATTCGGCACATTTTTCATGACTCCAAGAACGTCAGATTACATATTCAACCCAAAATTCGCCACGTCGATCTTCTGACTAAAGGGTATTACATTATATGCATTTTTTTATCATTTTTTTCTTTTGTAGTTAACGAATTACATATAATGACCAATCAGACTCGTCGTGAAAACTGCAACTAGATTCCCCATCTGAAAAAGATGATAAATACATTTGTTTTTGAGGCTTTTTTCTTTGGTGGTCCATATTACCCACAGCACGTGTTGGTGAAATAAATGGTTTTTTATCAAAAACCCTTTTGGTAAATGAACTTATTTGTGCTAATAAATTATAAATGGTATTCACTGACTTCATACAATTAACCATTTATTTGAAAACGCGATGTCTTTAAAGTGAAATAATGAAATATACTCACTAGAAAAAAATTATCACTGATCTTTTTTTTAGAAAAATCAACTTTACAGAAACATGCGACTTCACCGAACGCTAAAATCGCCCTATTAAAGCTTTAGGTATTAGCGTTAAGTTTGAACATGAATAATGGTAAATCCTATGTATGCAGTGGGAAATAACCGTGTGGTCCATATTACCCACGTAGTCCATATTTCCCTCCCTTACCCTACTAATTTTTCGACTTTTTTAACATTTTATATTTTAATTTTAAAATATTTTTCGAGTTTTTAAACATATTTTGAGATTTCTTTTTTAGAATTTGTGGCCATCTTTAATATTTTTCGTATTTAACCATAATGAACCTATTCTGAAATTTGCAACATTTTCGTTATTTTAAACCGGAATAAAAATTTTCTCAACTTTTTTTTAGATTTTCTAAGTATTTGAGCATTTGAACATTTTAGATTAAGAGCCAGCGCTTGGCTCACCCTCCTCATAGTATCAAAGCTGAATTTTTTTGTAGGTGTTCTTCTTCAGGTATGAACTTTTGTTCTAGTGAAATCTGGCGAGGTGGTGCCTTCGTGAGATATCGGGTGCAAAAGGTCGAGAAAAACCGATTTTTGCAAATATCTCGCTAATGGTTAAGTTTACAAAAAAATTTGTAGTTCAAAAATTTTCCTATTGTTAGTGGTAAAAGCTGTTTTCAGTTTAGAAGATATGGTCCAGTGAGATTGGACATTCAGATCCAACATGTAAAATCGATTTCACTGTCGAACGAAAAGTTATTCAGCCACGAAGGTCGAACAAATTAGTATCTCGCTAACGGTTACTTCTACAAAAAATGGTGCTACACAATTTTGTAGCTTAGAAAATTTCATATCGAAAAGTGGTGCAAATTGTTTTCGTACGACCCGCATATAAGCAAAAGCTTCAAAACGATATACTGAAAGCGTTTTTTGAAATAAACTAAATTTTACTCAGACACTAAGAATTATAAATACAAGCTTTAAGCGAAAACTGGAAAGATTCGGAAGAGAGGGTGTGGCACCTCCTATATAACCAAAAGTTTCAAAATGCTATACTGGAAGAGTTTTTCAAGATAATCCAACTAAGTTTCACCCAAACACTAAGGGCTATAAGTGTAAGCTCTGAGCAAAAACTGGGGGAACTCGGTCAAACGGGCGTGGCACCTTCAATATAAGCAAAATTTTCGAAATACTGCAGGGTATTTAATGTTTGGCAGGCCAAAGGTACACCCTTACTATTTTTTTTTTTTTTTTTCTTTGCCAAAATGCGTTTATAAATGGTTTTCATAGATCTTCTAAGGAAAGTAAAAATAAGTAAATTAAACAAACATTCAAATAGCCATTTTCGATCTATTTGTCGATGTTGATTACGAATCCAGTCTCAGAATCGCTCTACCTCAAATGCTTTTTGAGATATTTTAACTTAAAAGTGCTGAAAACACCGTTTTCGCTTTTTTGAAGCGATATAACAAGACTAGGTTATTTTTAGCTATGAAACGTTATATGGTGGTTGAAAGCTTAAGTTTTTCTCTTCAAAACTCAATTTCAAGTATATCGATATCTCATTTTTTTTCCAAAATTGTATTTTTTAGCTAGAAAAAAAAAAAAAAGATCGATATAATTCAAATTATGTTTTAAAGAAAAAGGCTGAAGCTTTCAACCACCATATCAAGTTTCATTGCTAAAAATAAACTAGTCTTGTTATATCGATTCAAAAAAGCACTGAGTGAAAGGAACAATGCTAAATTACAAATTTTTGAGAGGAAGGTACTTTTAAAGATTTGCGGAGCTACTAAAGACAACCAGGGTTAATGGCGCATAAGATGGAATGACAAGATTTAGCAGCTATGGATCAATAAAACAAGAGGAAGACCAAGATCGAGGAGGTTAGATAAATTGAAAGAAGACATGAAAAATCTAAAATGGAAGAACTGTAGAGAGGTCACGCAAGATCGGGTCACATGAAGATGCCATGTTCAGCAGGTTTAAGCTCACACGGAGCTGTAGCGTCAAACGATGGTGATGATGAATGAATTTAATCATGTTGAGTTCGAAAATGCAATCATTTTTTAAATGAAACAAATTGCAAAAAAAGATATTTAAATATACTAAGTGAACAAGAAAACTTAAGGAGATAGTAAAAAATGTTTGTGCATACTTTTGGGCTGTTTGAAAAACTTATATGCGAGTGTCTAATGACATGAAAATTTACATTCTTTTTGCATGTAAAAGTATGCTGCAAAGAAAAATATTTCACTCGACCCTTATTTTTCATAAACTGTCCACAGCCAATTTACAATAATTTTCAAGTGTTTTTGCTGCTATTACTTTAAAAATAGTTGGACTACAACATTTTGCACAGCATCTTCAAAACAAAGAGCATCTAATTCAGAGCAATTTAGCGAACAAGAAATGAACATAACAATTTTGTTTATGCTGTGCTGTGATTTTTGCCTTTTCTATGAAGAATCCTTGCAAAAGGACTTGCTCAGTGCTATAATGCATAGCTGCTGTGTATGCACTTTTTTCGCTTTAGATTCCTATTTAAATGTTTTATCTTCTTATGCCCGTATTATTATGTTGTCATTTATTTTTTTAGTTTTATTGAAATTTCCTCTCTTTGCCAACTTAAACACAACACAAATGCAAATGCAAATGAAAAGTAACCAAAGTCGGTATGCAGTGCCGGATGGGGGCCCTAGGCCATTCAAATTTTGGGGCCCCTTTTATAGAATTTAAACACCTTATTCATATCATTTAAAGGTTGTAAACACAATAAAACAATCAAAATATTTTTTTTTCTGACAAATTCAATTTTTTTTTTTTTTTTTTTTTTTTGATTTTACATAATTTACAGCATAGTAATTCATAAAACAATCTTTGGACATCTCTTTTAAATATTAAAACGACGTTCATCTTTAAAAAATTTTTCTCCTACATTTCATATCACTATAATCATTAATGACATCATCAAAATCAATTTGACGAAGAACATCCGATTCAATGGACATCAGACTTAGCATGTCCAATCGTTCTTGACCCATAACACTTTTTCGCTCGTTTGAAAAAGAGCGGTTTGTTGTACAATTTGTAATCATAAGAGTTAAAAAATGCGAAGAGCACTGTCCACGTTTGGGAATACAGTTTCAAGATTATCTCGAATCAAACTTTCGTAGAGTTCAGAGTGAGTGAACTTAGGTTTTGATGGAAATTTCGATTTGATAAAATCGTGCAACTGTATGAGTTCAGGATAAAAAACCTTCCAAATCGTCAGGGTAGAAGTCAACTAAACCGGCAATTTTTTCGCGGTACTCATTTTCAGTCAATCTAAAGTCAGCCAAAAATTAAAATCTCTTCAAAACCTTTAAGTAAACTTGGCTTCGACTGTTGATTTCGATCTTGAGCGTATCGATAATTACAAGAAAACCGTTGACACGAAAATAGTTTCGCGCATTTAATACAACTTCTGGAGCATTGCTATCGTTTGGGTGTCTTGTTCTTCGTCGAACTCGCGATGCAACATTGGCATAATCCGTCTCAGGTAAATTTGTACTGGCTTTGTTTTCAAACACCTCGAATTTATCTCTCATCCTATCTAACAAATTTTCTACTGACGAGCTCATCAACGCGTAGGTGTCCAGATCAATCCCTTCTGACTGCAATCCTCGTTGCCCGAAAGTTGTTCAAAATATCGCTCCGCAAAACAAGCATAAAAACGAATTCAAAGGTTTGAATTTTATCCGATATACTTTCAGCTCCGTGTTTTTGTGACAAATCATCAGCAATTTCCTATAATGCTGCTTCGATTTCGTTCAAAGATTTGAAACCTGCCTCAGTGGCGTTCGCATGAGCTTCCCAACTAGTTTCGGATAACGATTTCAGTAACTTTTCGTTTCCGATAGGTTTCTTTAAAACATGTGCCGAGCTTGAGAAAAAAGTGTACAATAATTGTACGATAGAAAAAAAATTCACTGAGAACAAGCAGCACTTCACTGCGGCTTCTCCAACTACTTAGGTTAAGCGAATGCGCTGCGCACAAAATCGCTTGAATACCTGTGTAAATACTGGACAATCATAAGATTGACCCTGCAGTATTTAAAATCAAGAAATTCTAAAACATTTTCAGCTATCTCAACACCTCTATGACCATCAAAGTTTAAAAATGTTAAAAATCTTTCAAGAGGATTTCCATTCTTAGCAACATATCGGACAACTATACTGAGTTGATCAACGTGAGCGATATCTGGAGTTGAATCAACTGAAAGACTAAAATATCGGTGCCGTGACATAATCCCCACGGACATAATCCCCATTCACGATATGGGGATTATGTCCGCAAGTAATTCGGACATAATCCCCATTTTTTCAATGGGGATTATGTCCGCAAGTGTTTCGGACATAATCCCAGGAAAAAACGGACATAGTCCCCATAACGGCCGCGAATCAGTCTTTGATATATCCAACACCTAGTTTGCTAGCCACAGTAATTTTTCATAAGAGTAGGGGTAAGTGGGCGGCCTGCGGCCGCAGCTCAGGATTTAAAACTCCCAAAAATCCAACACCGGCTTCGCGGCGGCCTTCGGCCGCGGATCAGTCCATAACATCCAACACTATATAAATTTTTTAAATGGATTATTGCAAAAATTTTGTTCAATCTTAATTAAATTTTTCGGACATAACCCCCATTGGGATTATGTCCGAAAAATTTGCGGACATAACCCCCATGGCCAAAATGGGGATTATGACCGAAAAATTTTCGGACATAATCCCCATTTACGAAATGGGGATTATGTCCGTTGGGATTATGTCCGGTAACCTAAAATATCGCGCGGCTCCTCCTGTACAATTTGACATCTAACTTTCGTGGGGGCCCCTGCTCGTCGGGGGCCCTAGGCCATGGCCCAGTCTGGCCTAATGGGTAATCCAGCACTGTCGGTATGAATGTTACCAGTTATTGTTGTTGTTGTTATCCTTTACTGTTTAGTTGTTGCACATTGTGACAGTTTTAAGTGGATCCTTTTTGCAAGTGTTTCTCTGTGCAGTTTTTTCTACGGGAATTTTCTTACTTTGTTGTGTGGTTTCTTATTTAATAAAAATGCTGTTTTTGCATTTTTTTGTTCTCTCTTCCTGCTGAGTTATAATTCCGGGGCTACTTAAGGTTTCGTGCAGTCAATTTATTTTTGTGCAGGAATTTTGCATTTTACTTGCAAAAGCATTTGCCATTCGGGTAAGAGCCTGAGGTAGTTAAGTGCATACTTATGCAGATTTTGAACGCAAGGTGAATTTTGATCTTATTTAGCATTTGCTTTTTTAATCTGGACTACGCAATTTAAAGGTTAGTGTGCTATTTTCATATATAAAAATATTTAATTTTTGTAATCTGAAGTTGGAAATATTTTTGGCATGTTTGCAAAATTGAATGATTTCCATAAAAAAACATTCAAAACGGCGAAATATGTGACTATAAAAAGACGACATACATTTATTAAAAAAGTTCAAAAATGTTGAAAACCGTTGAAGAATAATTCTAAAAGAAAAAAGTTGCGAAAAATCATGTATATGTCTCAGTGAGTACTTCATCAGGTGCAGAAATTTATTTCACATAAGACATTGTATTAAATTTATTCTAAATGAGTCCCAGAACGAATGTGAATTTTGAAAAAACTCCCACATATAATTGTCCATAACTTGAACATTTTTTAACCTACGTGTATTCTCAAGTTCAGACAATTTTTGAAAAATTAATAAGCAAGGTAAATTTTTTCGCATTTAACAAAAAGTACGAAATAAGTACTATTTTATTACTAAATTATAGATTATACTCCATGAACTACTTTTTTGACCTACCAAAATATATTTTGTGAAAAAAAAAAACAAAAAACTTATCATATGAACTCAATATTAAGATGGTATGTCTTACGGTTCAGAAGTTATGATTTTTTGAACATTTCTAAACATTAAATTGTCCTTACAAAACTGACAAAAATGGTCCAGAACTAAGCCATTTCTCCACCGATTTTGTATGTTCTGACATATGTTCGAAAAGTATTGAGGCTATTAGAACTACTTTTTAAAACTTCTAAAATATTTTTTGTAGAAAAAAGACAAAACTGTTTTCCATACGAATCCAATACTAATTTGGAAAAAAACGAAACCATATAAAAAACTTTAGCAAAATCCGATATTTAATCAAAAAACAAAAATTAACTAAAATATCGAGCCCTAATCACAAAAATGACTTAACCGACAAAAAAAAAAAAAAAATTATTTGCATACATTGTGGTTCAAAAGTCAAAATTGCTTTCGCTATAACTTCGTAATAGAACTTTTTACAGTTATGAAATTTGCAGAGAAGATGCATATGGGCGTATCCAAAAATAATCTCCTCTTATATGACCCAAGTTTTAAGAAAAAAAAATTTTTTTTTTCATGTTCAATAACGAAATGTAGTGGAATATATTCCTAGACGTATAAAATTAAATTCCCAATAGGTGAACAAATAAATTTTGACCCAAGAGGGTGTCAGGAGGTCGTTTTATCCAGCAATTTTGCGGAAATCGAGATTTCCGATAATATACAGGAAAGCAGGCCCCTTACCAAATATTCTGGAGTAAAATTCAGAAAAATCGTATGATTAAAAAGTCTGAATCACTTATTACGGCCACATAACAGGTCTTAAAATTCTGAAAAATTCAAGCAAGTTTCTTGGTTAAAAATAAATCGATTTTGTCTGTGACGTTTTTTTAATTTAAGCGCCCCTTGCCGAGTAAAAAACAAAACAAATTTTGGATAAATAATGCGATTATTGGCGATATGTGATCGAGCAGACCATAGCGACACATTAGGCAAGCTAGCGGGATGTCTAACGAATATCACGGAGTAAAATTTAGAAAAATCGTATGTGGGTCGTAGCGATAGAAAAGGCTAATTCTAAATCGCTCTTCACGCCCACAAACCAGGTTCTAAAATTCTGAAAAAATTCAAACAAATTTCATCACGAAAAATAAATCGACTTTCTTTATGATGTTTTCTTAATTTGAGCTCCCCTTTTCAAGCAAAAAATTAAAAACTCTAAATTTCACATCCCGTCAAAAATCACGCTTTTTATCCAAAACTTAGGGTTTTTCGTTTTTTACTCGGCATGGGGGGCTTAAATCAAAAAAAAAAAAACATCTTAAACAAAGTTGATTTATTTTTTGTCAAATAATTCGTTTGAATTTTTTCAGAATTTTAGGACCTGTTATGTGAGCGTAAAGAGCGATTTAGATTTATATTAACCCATTCTGTCGCCACGACCCACGCACGATTTTCCTGAATTTTACTCCGGAATATTTGTAAGATATTCCGTTATCTTTCCATATCGCCAATAATCGCATTTTTTACCAAAAATTTAGCGCTTTTGATTTTAACTCCGCAGGGGGCACTTAAATCAAAAAAAAAATAACATCATAGACAAAATCGATTTATGTTTTATCAAGAAACTTGCTTGAGTTTTTTCAGAATTTTAGGACCTATTATGTGGCCGTAATAAGCGATTTAGACTTTTAAACCCATTCTGTCCCACGACCCACATACGATTTTCTAAATTCTACTCCAGAATGTTTGGAAATGTGCTCCATAACACATCTACTGCTTCTGAAATATGTGCTCTCCCGTATATTATCGGAAATCTTGATTTTCACAAAATTTTTAGATAAAACGAACCCCTGATACCCTATCGGGTCGAAATTTTTTTGTTCATTTATTGGGAATTTTATTTTATACATCTAGGAATATATTCCACCGCATTTGGTCATTGCACATGACAAAAAAAAAAATTTCTTAAAACTTGGGTCATATAAGAGGAGATTATTTTCGGATATGCCCATATGGAAGCAAGTTATCGATTTCTATCAAAAAACGGAAATCTTCAATCGTGTTGATCAAGACTTTTTGGCGGTAAGGATTCGATATGCTCATAGGAACATTCAATTAAATCTTATCCATACGACCTGTATTGAGTGAATCAATGACAAAACATGAAATCGGTAAAAATTGCTGGTAAAATAAATAAATCATATCCTTATTAATTCACTATAAAATATTAAACAAAGTAGGTACGGACTTTATTATATATTCATATGTATTTGTATTTGCAAATGTATAATGCAAAGTAAAATCTTCATGCAACTTTTTGTTTTTGCATCTATTCTACATACATACTTATATATGAATGTCCTTTTGTGCATTCAACAATAAAAACAACTATGATGAAACTCCTTAAAAATACAACAATAACATCGACTCCCACCAGACGAACAACTCTTCAGCATAAAAGCAAAAACAACGAGGTAAAACCTCATGATCCATTATTTTCTCTAGACTTTAGTTTCCATACATAATCTTGAAAAGACATAACCGATTTTGTGTACTATTGTTGTTATTCTCAGGAGATATTCGTATGTTTTCTTGGAAACATTTCGTTATTCCAAAAAAAAAGAAGGAATCATTTGTATATTGGTGTCAGGATTTGAGCTTTTGAACTGTTCTACTGAACGTATGCTGGTTTTATTTCGGCTTATTGCATTGCTGATGTTGCAAACTTTATGTCTTGAAAATTTTTGCAACAATGTTTTCATAGGATAATTGGATTATTATAAAAGAAATGAGTTATTTTATAAAATTAAACATGTTAACTAACATTAATATAAAGAAGAGCTCGGAGTTCAGTATTTCATTTGAAGACATCTCTATTGAACTATTGCTTGAACACAAACTTCTTATTCCCGCACTCTAGACTTAAGTATATGAGGTGAAAAAGTATTACGTTCTCTATCTTATGATTTCATCTGTTTCATAAAAACGAAAAGAATTTCTGGTCAAGTCCACCAAAACCAACTTGCCATTTGTGCTTATTCGAGTCCGACCATATCATTCTGGTGGCATACCATTATACGAGGGTTGCCTTTTATATTTCGGGATTGGGCAACACTAATGTCAATAGCTAAAATCTGGCAACACCATAATAAAGTTTGACATTTTTTAGCATAAACGTACTCACAACGTTTTGATGTACAAGTGCCATTTGTTTTGTTTACAGTGAGTTTAGAAAATCAATTTTTCCATTGAAAATTTAAGCAATTGATAAATTATGGGGTTTCCAACGAGAACAAACCTTTTTTACGGCCAGGTGTTCATGCAATATTAAATGTATGCTGGTTTCACTAATGCCTAAGGTTATCTCGATCTCACGAAATTCGTCTTGGAGTGAGCGACGGCCACGATTGCATTCATTAAACCAGTTTTTCACAGTGCTATAGGATGGTGTTTCATCGCCATACAAAGGTTTAAGTTCATCGATGCACTCTTATCGTGATAATCCACGTCGAAAGTTGTGAAAAAAGATCGCACGAAAAGGTTCACGAGTTAATTCCATTTTTTTGCTAAATTGATTTTTTCAAGTCACTGTAAACAACACAAATGATGGTCGTACGTCAAAACGTTCTGAGTACGTTTATGCTAAAAAATGTCAAACTTTATTATGGTGTTGCCAGATTTTAGCTTTTGATATTATTGTTGCCCAATCCCAAAATATAAAAGGCAACCTACGTATCATTGTTATTTTCCACTAAGATAACAATGCAAACCTTAAAGCACTCTGTCTCGAATTTCTAAAGATTAACGATTTTTTTTTTTTTTTTTTTGACTCACTACACAAATGAACATTTTTTAATGTCTTCTGACAAATGTCTGATTTTGAATGGAGCTTAATGAGCATTTCCATACGTCAGCACTTAAAACATAGTTCTACGACATTTCTCAGAGATATGTTTCATGCGTACTTGTATGCTGTAAAACCTATTATACATAATGTGCAACTACATAGTACTTCCTGTTCAAAACGTAACAAAAGCTGAGAACTTTTTTTTTCAATTTTTGTGTTAAAAAAAAGGAACAAGGCATTTGACACAATGTACGAGTATCATAAGGCATCCTGTTTGTTGGCTGTTACATATAACGGCAACACTTTTGTTACACAAAAAACTACAATGGGTGTTAGAAGCAGGAGCAGGAGCAGGAGTTGGAGTCGTCGACAGTATAAATGAGATAAATGCATGTTAATGACAGCACTGCAAGATAGTTGGGCATAGAAGCACACGAAGTTGAATGACATTTTCTTGTATTGTAATCAATGTGATTGTCACTTTAGTTTTAACAAATTCTAAGATATAACCCTTTTACGACTAATGGGACATATAATATGCGTTTGACCTATTTGAACTTTTACTACCACACGATTTCGCGCTTAATGATATTAAACAATAGAAAATAAATATAGATTTTGAAATGTATAAAACAATTGGGGCTTATAAGCCTTAGAGCCCTAGCATGTCATTCTTGATTCAAAATATAGTGTTTTTTAACAACTTTCGATAGATTCTATCTCAAATGCTAATTTCATCAACGACATGTCAGACAAATAAATTTTTGCTCCATCACCCTTTGGTGGACAACTATTACCTGTTAAAATATGACTTGTAAGAAGAATATCGCGACCTTAGAACAACGGGGTTCTAATTAAGATTTTTTATGAAATTTTTATTATATTGCTTCGCACTAAATAGACCTTGCTCTTTCGATTACCGCTATTCAAATATTTCTAACTCGTATGGTTTCTGAGATAATTAACGAAATTGGAATACGCAAGTTTGTATCTACACATATTCAAAATAAAATTCATTTCACAAAGTTCTAAATGCCAGATAGAACTTTGTGTTTCTGTAAGATATTTTTTTTTTTTGTTTTTGTTTTTTTTTTTTCAGATAGAACTTTGTGAAGCATTCTAGAGCAAGCAAATTAGATAAAATCATGTAATTTTGTTAAACAAGCAACGATTTTGAGCTGACATGGCTTAAGTATTTTGTTTGTAATTTGACTTCAAAAAACCAATACCTAAGATTTATACAGATTTTGAAAAAAGATCGAAAACGGTTTTTTGAAAAATTGAACAAATCGAAAAGAAAATCCGAATCTGACATCAGAGTTGCTATATCTTATATGGTTTCCGAGATATCCTACCCCAAATGTTCAAAAATACAATTTTTGAGGTGTTTAGAAGACGCACAAAATTGTTTTGCTCTTTTCTATTGAATGCAGCATTAAGTACTATTCTTTGTCTTCAAAATGAGCTACTACTTAACTGGTCTTGTGTGATTTTTAAATGAAAAGAGCAAACAATTTTGTGCGTCTTCTAAACAACCTCAAATTTGGCGTAGGATATCTCGGAAACCGTAAAAGATATAGCGACTCTGATGCCAGATTCGGATTCAGCGTTAGAAGTTCATCGAAATTACTATTTTCTTTTCCAAATGTTCAATTTTGCACAAAAACCGTTTGTCTTAAGCATTGGTTTTTTCTATGTCGAATTACCAAAAAAATGATATGATTTTGTAGATAAAACTCTGTTGTTCTAAGGTCGCAATATATAGCAGAGTTTATTTAATTTCCGGGAATACAGTTTTTTGATTTTCAAAAATGAGGTTTTCAACTATGTACAATCTCGGCTTGATGTGGTTTCTATTTTAATAAGATCTCAAAAATACTCGGAATGAAGAGTGCGATATCTTAAATTTTTCACCTTTAGTCAAGGTATAGAAAAAAAAATATCTGATACTTAACATGAGACATATTTTTTTTTACCAAAAATACACAAAACAAATTTATTTTCGAAATTTCAACCCACTGCAAAACTTGAAAACTTAATTTTAAATAAAACCTGTTCTCTCAAGGTCATACCGAAATTGCATAGAGAACATTTTTTTTATCCATTATATCCTGTTTTCATGGATCTCTTTAAGTCCTTTTTCCCAAAAAAAAAGGTTATAATGGGTTAAAATACTACTCAAAATATTTACAAAAAAATTTCACTAGGGGTCACCGAAGTCAAGAAATGCTTTAAACTTAAAAATAAGTACCTGGAGACCGATCCCTGCTCGGTCAACAATCTGAACTTATTATTTTAGTCGAAATTTTGTTCATAGCTATTTTTTGTTATGATACTCGTATGGTCATTCTTTGAAATTGATATATTAATCGATGAGCATAATAATGAGAAAAAACTCGCAAAGTATCGAGTGGTATAGAAAATATCAAAAACTAAACATTTTTTTTTGGTGAAATAGAATGCCCTAAAATAAATAAATGGGATATGCCACGCATTCAAAATTTTTCGTTATATGTATCATAATTCGGAAAGTAAGTGACCTATCGGAAAAATCCGAAAGGCTATTTCCACGCGCACCGGCGATAATTTTCCCACTTTTAGATCGCAGGTGCCCAATAGCAAGTAGACTCCCTACAGTTAAATTTAGAAAGATTTCTTTAGTAGTTTTCTTTTTAAAGCGTTTTATATTTTTGTGGGCGGTGCCACGCCCTTCACGAGTTTTTCCAATATAACGGCATATCATATGTTAATACTTGTTTTCAGGGGTACAATCTCTTAAACTTTCATTCAAATTGTCGGAGTCGTTTTCGATTAATATTGAATTAAAATTTTCAAGGGTAAAAAAGTGGGCGTGGCACTTATTCAATCCCGCCCACTTTTCGTTTATTACAAGGAATTATTGAGTAGTACCTACACACAAAATTTCATTTAAATACCTTGTAGCATTTGCGAGAAATAACATTTAACGTATTTTGCTTGTATGGGAGGTTCCACGCGCAACGGTGATATTTTGCCCACTTTCAGATAAGAAATGCCTTGTCGCAAGTGGGCTCCCCACAGTTAATTTTAGAATGATTGCTTTATTAGTTTTCTTTTTATTCCGTGTTACATTTCTGTGGGCGGTGCCATGCCCATCAACGAGTTTTCCCAACACATTGACATATCAAATACAAATCATTGTTTTCAGGAATACCATCTCCAAAAATTTTGAGAAAAATATTGAATTAAAATTTTCAATGTTAAAAAAGTGGGCGTGGCATTTCCTCGATTCTGCCCACTTTCGTTTATTACAAGGCATTTATAAGTAGTATCTACATACCAAATTTCATTAAAATACCTTGTAACAATTGCGAGAAATATCATTTAATGTATTTTGCTTGTATGGGAGATTCCACACGCAACGGCGATATTTCGCCCACCTTCAGATCAGAGATGCCTTATAGCAAGTAAACTCCCCTCAGTTAATTTCAGAATGATTGCTTTATTAGTTTTCTTTTTATACCGAATTATAATTTTGTGGGTGGTGCCGCGCCCTTCAACGAGTTTTCCCAATATAACGGCATAATTCATATTAATTCTTGTTTGCAGAGGTAACATCTCCTAAATTTTCATCAAAATTGTTGGAGCCGTTTTCGAGTAATATTAAATCAAAAATTTCAATGGCAAAAACGTGGGCGTGGTACCTCCTCGATTCCGCCCACTTTTCGTTAATTACAATGCATTGATAAGTAGTACCTACACACCAAATTTCATTAAAATATCTTGTAACATTTGCGAGAAATAGCATAAAACGTATTTCGCTTGTATGGGAGGTTCCACGCGCAACGGCGATATTTCACCCACTTTCAGATCAGAGATGGCTTATAGCAAGTAGGCTCCCCACAGTTAATTTCAGACTGATTACTTTATTGGTTTTCTTTTTATACCGAATTATAATTTTGTGGGTGGTGCCACGCCCTTCAACGAGTTTTCCCAATATAACGGCACATTTCATATTAATCCTTGTTTGCAGAGGTAACATCTCCTAAATTTTCATCAAAATTGTTGGAGTCGTTTTCGAGTAATATGAAATCAAAATTTTCAATAGCTAAAAAGTGGGCGTGGTACTTCTTCGATTCCGCCCACTTTCTGTCCGTTAAAAGACATTGACAGTAAGTAGATGTGTACTAAATTTCATCAAAATACCTTTAATGGTTTGGAAGTTATGACTAGATGAAGTTTAAACTTTAGGGCGGTGCCACGCCTCCTATTGAGCAGCTATAAAGTTGAAACCTTGTTTATTCTCCATTTCATGCTAGAGTGCATCCTTTGATAAAGTTTCATTGAAATTGCTGCATCCGTTCTCGAGAAAATATATTTATAAATATATAAGAGTCAAATTTTTTCAACTGAGCCATCTAAAACGGACTTTTCGAAATGTAAATTTTTTTTCTCCTTATCGGGCACGTTTAAGGATCAAAAATTTTTTGGCGTTTAAATTTTTCCAAAATTTTAATTTTTCTATGTGCTGCGTACAGTAGAACTTTCGTGAGTTGTTTTCTTGCATTTGCTATTGCTCAGTAAATACTTAATGGAATTGAAAAATTTTTTTCTCAGTATATCCGCAAATGCTACACGCACAAAATTTAGTGGCGTCAAAATTTTTTTTAATTTTTTTACTAATTAAAAATGCATTTTGAAATGTGCAATTGCAAGATAACTGAACTTCTCATATGATTTGAAAACAAAAACGACAAGGGTATGATACGACAAACATTCATTTATTTATCTACAAAAAAAAATTTTTGTGCAAACCATTTATGACAATGTTATGAATATTTGTTTAATGGCGCGCAGACGGTTTTTATATAGAATATGATATCTCAGTGCAACAAATTGAGAGAAAACAATTTTTAATGAGATCTCTATAATGGTTTTGGGTAATTTATGGTCGCTGAATCCGAATTTGGTACCCGATTTTCTCCATCAGGTATATGATCCCTGCTGTCTTTGCTTTAAAATTCAAAAAGCGCTATTTTTAAACATATGGTGCAGATCCATGAGGTTGTTTATTTGACTTTTGTCAACGCCTACGGATAGCCATTATCTTCCTTATTAAATCTTACCTTTTAACTTTTCCAATCAGATCATTACTTTTCGAGATATTATTCATTGAAGTAAAATTATCTTGACAGTATTTAAGCCTTTACATACATTAAATAAAATCAATTTGTATACTGTCAAATACCTCTTTTTCATAGAATGATATCTCAGAAAGTAATGATCTGATTGGAAAAATTAAAAGGTAAGATTTAATAAGGAAGATAATGGCTATCCGTTGGCGTTGACAAAAGTCAAATAAACAACCTCACGGATCTGCACCATATGTTTAAAAATAGCGCTTTTTGAATTTTAAATCAAAGACAGCACGGATCATATACCTGATGGAGAAAATTGGGTGCCAAATTCGGATTCAACGACCATAAGTTAACCAAAACAATTATAGAGATCTCATTAGAAATTGTTTTCTCTCAATTTGTTGCACTCAGATATCATTTTCTATATAAAAAATTTCTGCGCGCCATTAAACAAATATTCATAACATTGTCAGTAATGGTTTGCACAAAAATTTTTCTTTGTAGATAAGTAAATGAATGTTTGCCCTATCACATCCTTGTTGTTTTTGTTTTCAAAGCATATGAGAAGTTCAGTTATCTTGCGGTTGCATATTTCAAAATGCATTTTTGATTATTATAAAAAATTAAAAAATGTTGACGCCATTAAGTTTTGTGCGCGTATCATTTACGGATATACTGAGAAAAAAATGTTTCAATTCCATTTAGTATTTACTGAGCAATAGCAAATGCAAGAAAACAACTCACGAAAGTTCTACTGTACGCAGCACATAGAAAAATTAAAATTTTGGAACAATTTAAACGCCAAAAAATTTCTGATCCTTAAACGTGCCCGATAAGGAGAAAAAAAATTTACATTTCGAAAAGTCTGTTTTAGATGGCTCAGTTGAAAAAATTTGACTCATAAATAAACATACATACAATTTTATCTCGTATAAGAAGAGAAGATACGAAAAAAAAAATTAATTAACAAGAAATGTGTGAGGTCTTTATTGATATTGACGATTCTTTTAAGTGTTCTGCAACTATTAGTGAAATTTTATGGCAAATATTTCTGTGGTACATATTGATTCATTATTCCTTTGTTGTAGGGGTCATTTTTGTACTTTTTTAAGGAATGGTTGTTGGGGTTAAAGTTTTCCACAAAAATATTCCTCATAATAGGGATCGTAAAATTTAGTTTGTCAATTCAACACATCAACAAAAAACTTCATAGACCGATTTGGAAAAAAATTCGACCTGATCCAGAAAAGCAGGAAGACACGTATAACTTATTTTTAGCCATATTTTCGGAATATATTGACTTTTTTCAGTTGTGCAAAATCGTGTAGAACAGTGTTATCAATCTAAAATGTAAAGAATTTTTGAGTAAGCAATATTTTTCTACAGCCTTTCACGATATAAGAGTTGTATTTCCCAAAATCGTAGCTGCTAATTTTCGGAAGATATGCCTATAAGTATATTTTATGTATGATCAAAATCCTAGAAATTTGGTTTTTTTTTTTATATGCCACAGTCTAGCTGAACCAGAAAACTAAAAAGTAAAGTTAAGTGTGTGCAAAGATTCCTTGGAATATTTATTATATTTATATTTCTTCAGTAGTTTTCATCTAAACCAAGAACGCACTCTTTGTTATGAAACCTTCCTTTAAAATCACACAGGCCTGAAAGTTCGCAACTTTTTTTTCCACTCTTGATTTTTCACGAATCTGAACTTGGTTTATTTCTATCACGTCAGTATTTTGAGATGTTCAAAAATAATGAAAAATCGTGTGTTTTTCACAGTTATATTAAAATTTCTCGAAATTCTGCCGTGATAGCAATTCGGTAATCGAATTTTAAGAGGGGTATCCTTGTTCGTCTATGCAGAATTTGAAAACTTATTAATTCAATCGTTTGTGCTTATGTACTCTTTAATATCAAGATAGTTGCTATGCATAATATTCATCCAGATATCAAGTTTCATAATGCAGGTAAAGTAAGTAGATATGCGTTTTTTTTTTTTTCTTTGTTCACACCGTACTTTCATTCAATTCCCTCCATTATGGTATAGGCGTACGAGCGACTCAAATAAAATTTCCAATTATTTTGAGTTTTTTTTTTTTTTTTTTTGTATGAGGGGTACAACGCCCCCTTGTCCAATCAATCCCATGTTTCTTATAAATCTGTTGGAGCACCAAAAAAAACATCAGTGCAAATATGGTTTTTATACGTTCAGTAGTATGGGCGTGGCACTCAAGTTAAACATAAATTACTGAAAATTGTGAAGTGATGGAATTTTTTCATAATTTTTCTCGTAATCAGCACACTTAAATCTATAGAAATCGATTTGTTAAGTTATGAGAGGAAAACCATTGCAGGACTGTGTAATCTTTCATTTCGATGTAAATAAGCACCATGTGAAGTCCATTTGAAGGAACGTTTTATGGACCCGAAACCATTTTCGAAACCGTGAAACGCGGAAAAGTACTTGTATGCTAAAATTTAGGGAAAGAAAGTCTTTCTAACATACTTCCATTTGCCATTGAGGGATGAAGCATAATCTAAAAGAAAAAAAGAAAATTTACCGCTTAACAAGCTAATCAACAACTTTAACAAATTTTTTTAATTTTTTCCTTTTTGAGTTTTTATTACGCATTACCAATCTTATTCATTTTGCTGCTGTCCATCACTTCCTGTACTTTTTTATTTCATCTTCCAAAATGAAAAACTTTAATAATTATGTCTACGGTAAAGTTTCAATTGCGCAAATGTTTGCTCATGTTTTCGACAGCTTATGGTACTTAAACAAGAAGACAAGTTAAAGCACAAAAAAAGAGCATAACTTATTTAAACACTTTAAAATACTTTCAAACTTGAGTTGGTATTTAAAGAAAAAACCTCCATAAGATTAAGACAGCTAATAAGTGGGTGAAGATTTTAAGCGTGGACATCATATGAAATACTCTACATACAAAATGAAAAATGGAAAAAAACAGAAGGAAATCAAAATATTAGAACATTCAGCATTTGCCGTATTTTTCTTTTTGCTATGATTCTGAACAAATCTATGCTAAATATAAAATAAAGCAAGGGTGTCAGCGTGGAACAAAAGTGAGCCAATTTTGGCTCGACACCAACAACATCAATATTTCTGTACAACATTCACAGAAATAATTTTTGTTGTTTTTTTTTCACGCTCGTCAAAATTTCGCGTTTTTGTTGCTTTTTTGCGTACACAGAAAATCGAACTCGAACCAACATAAAACAACAGCAACGACTTCGTCGCATCAAAATCAAAAACAACAATCAATATGGGTATTAATGCGTTGATGCTTAGTTGCGAAAATGCAAGTCTTTTACGCACTAACGCCTGCATTTAAGAAATTGCAGAAGTAGTGCGAAATTTTCGGCAATGTGTTTGATGTTTTACAAATGTCAAACTTTCGAAAAACCACACTTCCGCAACGACGCAAGAGCATTGCGCATCAACACGTGAACACCCCTACTTTTTGTGTGTGTCCCAGTTCTAAGAAATTTTGAAAATTGTTGAAAAATTATTGTTGTAAACGAGGCTTGAAGAAAAAAAAAAAAATTGTTTTTGTGATTGTTTAATTCGAATTTGAAGTTGTTGTAGCGAAGCGAAAATTTTGCGCAGCATGCGCTTGGCTCAGTGATTTGAAAACGCTGACACCCTTGAAATAAAGTACCATATGCTTGAAAGTTCTTTCTTGCCAAACTACCCAGTGTGCCAAACGGACTCGTTTCGGATACGTAACGGGTTCATATTTTCGTTCTTTTTATCCGTTACGGAATCCGTTACGTATCCGTTACTGATCCGTTTGCGGGAAGGATTCCTAAAAAAAAAACGAATCGTTTTTTCTTCTTTTATGGATCCGTTTCGAACCTGTAACGTACATCAAAAACGAATTCAAAACGGATTCGCTTTTAATAATGTTAATGCTGCTTATATAAAAAAAAGAAAACAGGGTGAAGCGCTTATTTTTAATTAAAAAAACAAAATAACAAAAAAAAAAATTACTAGCCCGGCCGGGAGTCGAACTCAGGCTCCCGGGGTATTACTCTTTCATACACGAGACGTTAGACAACTAGGCTATTGGCCGATATGATGTTTACTTAACTGATGTAGACTTATTTGATGTTGAGATTTAAAGTTTGTATATTAAACAAATTTCTGTTGTTTTTTTATAAGTATTCTGTGTTGTTTTTCTTCCCTTCTTTTGATAAAAAATGTTATATACTCAAATTTGGAATCAAAAACATTTTTTCAAACAGAGTTTGAAAAGTTTACAAAAAATCATACGCAATAAAATAAAAAGAAAAAAAAAACAAATAAAAAATATTTTTTTATCATAAAAATTAAATAAAGCAAATCCGTTTTGAGTTCGTATTTGAAGTATTTACGGAATCGAAACGGATTTGCCCAGGTTCGAATCCTACCAGAGGTGGATTTTTACCCATTATTTTTCTTCCTTTTTTTTTCTTTTTATTATTTTAAATTGCTAATAGGCGCATCAAAATGGTTTTTTTCTGTAAATATACAGCATTAACATATTTAAAAGCAAATCCGTTTTGCATTCGTTTTTACATAAGTTCCGGATTCAAAACGGGCCTGCACTGCGGAATTTATTTTTTTTTTTTAATCGCTAATAAGCGCTTCAAAATGTTTTTTTTTTTTATCTTAACAAAGCGTTTTGAATTTGTTTTTGATGTACGTTAAGGGTTCGAAATGGATCCGTTACCGCGGATTACGTTTTTTATACCTTTATGAACTCGTTACGGATTCGAAACGGATCCTCATCCGTTTTTGTGCACATTGGGTAGGCATAAATTAATAAAATCGTATTAACCAGTGGGAACCCAGTGTGCCAAACGGACTCGTTTCGGATCCGAAACGGGTTCATATTTTCGTTCTTTTTATCCGTTACGGAATCCGTTACGTATCCGTTACTGATCCGTTTGCGGGAAGGATTCCAAAAAAAAAAAACGAATCGTTTTTTCTTCTTTTATGGATCCGTTTCGGACCTGTAACGTACATCAAAAACTAATTCAAAACGGATTCGCTTTTAATAATGTTAATGCTGCTTATAAAAAAAAAAAGAAAACAGGGTGAAGCGCTTATTTTTAATTAAAAAAAACAAAATAACAAAAAAAAAAAAATTACTAGCCCGGCCGGGAGTCGAACTCTGGCTCCCGGGGTATTACTCTTTCATACACGAGACGTTAGACAACTAGGCTATTGGCCGATATGATGTTTACTTAACTGATGTAGACTTATTTGATGTTGAGATTTAAAGTTTGTATATTAAACAAATTTCTGTTGTTTTTTTATAAGTATTCTGTGTTGTTTTTCTTCCCTTCTTTTGATAAAAAATGTTATATACTCAAATTTGGAATCAAAAACATTTTTTCAAACAGAGTTTGAAAAGTTTACAAAAAATCATACGCAATAAAATAAAAAGAAAAAAAAAAACAAATCAAAAATATTTTTTTTTATCATAAAAATTAAATAAATCGAAACGGATTTGCCCAGGTTCGAATCCTACCAGAGATGGATTTTTACCCTTTATTTTTCTTCCTTTTTTTCTTTTTATTATTTTTTAATTGCTAATAGGCGCATCAAAACGGTTTTTTTCTGTAAATATACAGCATTAACATATTTAAAAGCAAATCCGTTTTGAATTCGTTTTTACATAAGCTTCGGATTCGAAACGGGCCCGCACTGCGGAATTTAATTTTTTTTTATTCGCTAATAAGCGCTTCAAAATTTTTTTTTTTTTATCTAAACAAAGCGTTTTGAATTCGTTTTTGATGTACGTTACGGGTTCGAAATGGATCCGTTACCGCGGATTACGTTTTTTATACCTTTATGAACTCGTAATGGATTCGAAACGGATCCTCATCCGTTTTTGTGCACATTGGGAATGGACTATTAGGCACATTTATTTTCGAAGTTTGCTACTTGCTATTCCAATGAATACAACAGTGGTTTTTGGCATATCGAAATGTCTGAACTATAACACTGGTCGACAAATTTCGACTGGAGTAGAGGATGATGTTTTTTAAGTAATTTGAGTGCGCTGAATTTGAATCTGCAATCGGTTTTTCTCTATCAGGTCAGGTTTGTGAGATAATCGACCTTTTCGATTTTTGAGGTTATAGCTCTATTTTTTCGAAAATATTTTGAGAAACCCAATTATGATCGAATATGTTTTTACATTTTTATAGAGAAAAATTCTTAGACTTTCAACAAGTGTACCAATATTAAAGATCCAATTTAAATTGGCTGAGTTATAGCAACGAAAAGTCCATTTTTATGAAAGTTTTTTACACTTTTTCGTGTTTAAGCCAAATCAAACACGATTTTTTTGCCAGTAGCTTATACAAATATATATTTTTTATATTTTAGTTCAATAGTGTATTTAATAGCAAATATTTGAAGTTCAATTTTAGCAAAATTGGATCATTTTTTAAAAAGTTATTAAGGTTTTAGTGCAATAAAACCATTTCGATTTTCATAGAAAACACAAATTATTTTGAATTTTTTGTTGAAAAAATTCAGTTTTTCTATGAAAATCGAAATGGTCTCATTTCACTAAAACCCTAATAACTTTTTAAAAAATGATTGGATTTCACTAAAATTTAACTCCAAATATTTGCAATTATATACACTATTGAACCAAAATATAAAAAATATATATTTGTATAAGCTACTGGCAAAAAAACCGTGTTTGATTTAGCTTAAACACGAAAAAGTGTAAAAAACTACTATAAAAATGGACTTTTCGTTGCTATAACTCAGCCAATTTCAATTGGATCTTCAATATTGGTACACTTGTTGAAAGTCTAAGAATTTTTCTCTATAAAAATGTAAAAACACATTCGATCATAATTGGGTTTCTCAAAATATGTTCGAAAAAATAGAGCTATAACCTCAAAAATCGAAAATGTCGATTATCTCCAAAATCTGACCTGATAGAGAAAAACCGATTGCAGATTCAAAATTAGCGCATCAAATAACTTTAGAAACATTATTTGGTTGCTCCAGTCGAAAATCGTGTAGACCAGTGTAATAGAAAAATATGAACAATATTTAGATCATCCAATCTTTCATTAAAGATCCATTAGTATCTTCTTTCCACAGGTTTCCGATTTAATCGAAGATGGGAAAAATGAAAAATGTAACGAATTCTGGAGATTGTTTTCTCTGTGTAGCATTTTTCGGCTATTACCTATATATGCATGAATTCCAATACGCCAACCGTTTTATTGTCAATCCAATTGGAAATACTTTTGCTTAACTTTGGCCAAAACATTAATTACAATTTTATTGATTGCGGTCAAAGGATTTCACTCTATGAATTTGTATTTGTAGAGTTCAGCATTTGCACTTCTCATTCGCTTTACGTGTAATGTTATTCTTCTCTTCCAATTAACATAACTGTGGTGAACATTAATGAAGCATTTAAGTGTTGACAATTTTTTTCCGCTCCTCCCTTTAATCCTTTTATTCATTTAACGCATTTTATATGCATCATCCTTTTACACACACTTGGCCATATACAGGATTTTAATTAAATTTGTTAATGCAACACAAGTGCTACCAATCCGTTTCGTAAAATTCAATGTCCTGTGTAAACATGACACAGTAAACGACAGACACGTGACAGCGAATGTGTACGTATGTATGTATGTATGTGAATTCGTATGTATTGGCGAATATTGTATGTGAAAAAAGAAAATGGTCATTAATCAAAAGTCCACTTGAAAGCTGCCAATTTTAAGTATTTTCCTTGATAAGTAGCGAAATTATTATTTTTTTTTTTACTTTACTGTTAGTTTATAATGGATTTTAAGCGATTGAATCTGACCCTTTGAGTATCAAAGTATAAAGTTGTAGACGATTTTCATGAAATATTCCGGTTTGTCTACGAAAATATGTCTTGAAAAGTAAAGCTAAACAATTGGCGAAATATTATGGACTTCGAATTTTCAATAAGTTTACAAGTTATTTGTTCAGTTAATTTGATTTGGATTTTGTCCAAGCTATGGATCTTGGCAAAAATTAAACGGTCAACTAAAAAAAAAAATTATTAGAAAAATATGGGTTTTCTGGAATTTACGAAACTTTGGAATGAATTGCTTACTGACATTCAGGTCAAACACAAGTACTTTCATGCTTTCATTTTCAATTTATTCCTTTACCTCTACATCGTGGATCCTGAAGAGAGATTTGCTTATCGAATCGGCAGGTGATAAATTCATTAAAACTATCTAGTTTTATTAAACATTTCTTATTGCCGGACAGACAATCTGCTCATCTGGTCGAGTTGAAATGTGGAATATTTGTTGTATAAACCAATAACACGTCTTAAATTGGAAGCACTGGATGATTGTCTAGAAGAAAAGTACAATGGGTAAATTGCCAGTACCACTGCCAACTACCAAACATTCTCTAGTTTCAAATGAATATCTAAGATTCAGTGTGAAATAGAAGGTGATTATCAAGAATATCAAAAAAAAAAAAAAAACATTAAAAAAAAACATCCAAAAATAAAAACCTCCCACGGTGTGCCTTAACCCGTTCTAAATCGGACGTCGTAGCACATCAAATTTTTTTCCAGATTCTGTTTACTTATCGTTCAAATGATGTATAAAAAAATTTTCACTCGTGACTCTTCGACTAAATTTTGAGATAATCGCTTTTCCAATTGGGGCATTTTCCCATACAAAAAGAAAAAAAAAAAATTTTTTTAACTACATTAAACAAAAATTAATATAATCACAATCGATGTGTTTTGCAATGCTTAATGCGAATCCAACCTCAGAATTGCTCTACCGTGTACAGTTTATGAGATATTGTAACCTAAAGACCAAAAAAAGTCGTTTTTTGCCATTTTTTGAAGCTATGTAACTATGTGACAAATCACATATTCGTCAAATGTGGCTCAAATACTTAAAAGTCTCAATATTTTTCTTTAAAACCTAATTTATATTATATCAATATCTTCATGCTTCTAAGAGATGTCGTAGACCGAAATATTGTCAAAACGGGTTTTTGCACTTTTGTGTCTTTTTAGGCTAGGATATCTTTGAGGAAAAAAAAGATATCAACATAATTTAAATTAGGTTTTAAAGGCATAGATTAGGACTATAAAGTTGTTTACCAGATTTAACGAAATTAAAATTTCTTTCACATTTTAAAAATGTTCAACGAACCGACTACTTCTAAATTCAGGCATTTGACACCCCGAGTGTTGTTGTTACGTGTATGGTATACGGCTGAATTTTGAAATGGTCGGTTCGTTGAACATTTTTAAAATGTGAAAGAAATTTTAATTTCGTTAAATCTGGTAAACAACTTTAAAGTCCTAATCTATGCCTTTAAAACCTAATTTAAATTATGTTGATATCTTTTTTTTCCTCAAAGATATCCTAGCCTAAAAAGACACAAAAGTGCAAAAAACCCGTTTTGACAATATTTCGGTCTACGACATCTCTTAGAAGCATGAAGATATTGATATAATTTAAATTAGGTTTTAAAGAAAAATATTGAGACTTTTAAGTATTTGAGCCACATTTGACGAATATGTGATTTGTCACATAGTTACATAGCTTCAAAAAATGGCAAAAAACGACTTTTTTTGGTCTTTAGGCTACAATATCTCATAAACTATACACGGTAGAGCAATTCTGAGGTTGGATTCGCATTAAGCATTGCAAAACACATCGATTGTGATTATATTAATTTTTGTTTAATGTAGTTAAAAAATTTTTTTTTTTTCTTTTTGTATGGGAAAATGCCCCAATTGGAAAAGCGATTATCTCAAAATTTAGTCGAAGAGTCACGAGTGAAAATTTTTTTATACATCATTTGAACGATAAGTAAATATAATCTGGAAAAAAATTTGATGTGCTACGACGTCCGATTTAGAACGGGTTAAGGCACACCGTGCTCCAACAAAAAAAAAAAAATTATTTAGTAAATGATATATTTGTGCTATATTTTTATGCTATAAGTTTTTTAGTATAGAAAATGTATAAAAGCATGATTAATTCCCAACAAACAATTTTATAACCTTTCCAATTCTTACGCTTGGAAAATGTTAATTTTCAAATGTTTTCATAACCAATTTTCAAACGTTTGGAAAATGTTATTTTTTCATTATTTTTAAAATTGATCTGAAAAGTTTTTGTAGAGAACGTGATTCTCCATTAAAAAGTTCACTAGAGTTTTATTGTGCGACTCACTGTTCATGAGTTATCGCAATTTAAAAATATCCGCAATTGTATATACGCGTCAAAAAAAAAAAAACACGGCTAATAAGTTATTTTCCAAACATTTTTTTTTGTTGGGATAGTATGTATTTTGTTGTTGTACAGCAAAATTTTTCAATACTTATTTGCAAATGCTATGATGCAAAACCATTTGCACCGGATCGAGAACATGGCTATTGTGCCTGCCTCGTATGTGCAAGCAGCAAACATTTTTCATCCTGCGTTTTTGAGTTATTAATTTGTTTTTCAAATTTTATGACATAAAAAATCATGAGATTTTATCGTCAAAGAGACTGCGTTTTTTGTGAAGATAACATCATAAGGAGTAAAAAGCCTAATTTTGCCATTCCGATACTGCTGCAAAAAATAACTGTAATTTTGTAAAAATGTAAAAAAGCTTACTCGAATGACGTGAACAAGAAAATACAAGAGACATACGCACACAGGTGCCAATCGAATTAAAAGCTGGCCAAAAATCGTGAAATCGACTTGCGATTTCGATTATTTTTTCAGCCAAGTTTTGTAAAGAGAACACCAGCGCATGATTTGGCGTTTGAAATATTACGTAATATCAAGTTGGCTCTCTTGTACCTTAACGCAAAGTCGAAGTTCCTAGCACAGATTATTTTTCTTCTTTGCAAGAGTAATATTGTATGCCTTGTTATTGGATTCCAAAACAAAAAAATGTTAAAAACGTCATTGGATAGTAAGGAGGACACCCCCCAGGTACGTAAATAATGATAATTGATACTAAATTAGAAAATATTAGTGGTTTTTTGAATACATGATGTAAGGTTAGCTGCGAGAGATACAAATTGGAGAGTCAAAGAGCTACAAAAAAAGTTCCACCTGGTTCCACTCTGACGACGACGCGGTCTTTTTTTCAACTGATTTTTCTATAATAGGTAAAAAATTGGGTGCTAGTTTTTGCTAATTTGCTTCCTATGCTTGCTCACAGTGAGAGATTCTGCCAGTCCGGATGCTCTTAATGAAATTGCAGCCGTAGTTTGAAAGATACCTTTTTGAAATTTTGTCATATGAAAGAACTTTCCTTTTTCTTTCCAAAAAATATATTTTGGAAGGTAAAAAAGGTGTACCTGGATACGTTTTTTGTAGTTTAGTACTAAAATAGTAGTAAATTTAGTACTTTTTACCAAACACGAAAAATTTTATCTAATTCAATACCTTTCCAGGAGTGGTCTGAACATGAAAATTGGTTAAGAAATGTCTAAGTTATTGACAATTATTTGAGGAGAGTTTGTCACAATTTACAGATTTTTTCACACTTTGCCTCCTTCCACAAGCCACGAAAAAAATCGCAAAATTTTTTTTTTTGCATTTTCTTGAAGACCAGGCATGAAACAAAACCAAGTACCAAATTTCAGCGAAATCGGAAGTGGTGTAGCAGATCTTGTTACGCTAGGCATGGAACAGCTGCATTGCATTTTGAATTTTTTATATATATCTCTTGTCCTAGTTCGCCAAGCTTTTGCTCAAAGTTTTCATTTAATATTCTTAGTATCTCTGTGAAATTTGGACGGCTAACCTCAAAAAACGCTTTTAGTATAGCATTTTAAAACTTTTGCTTATATGGGAGGTGCCACGCCCCCTTGCCCGATTTTACCCATTTTTTGTTGAGAGCTTGCTTTTATCATCTTTAGTGTTTCAGTGAAATTCGGTTGGACTGTCTCAAAAAACGCTTTTTTTAAACTTTTGCGTGTATGGGAGGTGCCACGCCCCCTTGTCCGAACTCAACTTATATTTGCTCAAAAGTTGCACTCACTATCCCAAGTGCCTAAAAACTGATTTTCAAAAGTTTACGTGCAGAATTACATTTTTGGCCAGCTTTTAGTTCGATTGGCACCTGTGTGAGACGCTTTGTGTTGATTTCTTAAATCGAATACCGAGCTGTTCAAATTTCCGGGCGAAGAAGAAATCAGATATTGAAATAATTTAACCTAAGTTTGAAAAAAAAGACTAGGGCTTCAAACCGCTTTATCAGGCTTTAACTCGAAAATCTCAAAAAACAACACATATAGGTAAAAAAATTCTGAAATCGAGAATTGATAGCAGACTTTGGGGTTTTGCATTAGATTTTATTTTTCACTAAACTTAGTGCTAGTGAAAAAATATTCACTATCAAGGAATTTATTTAGTGTTAGTGCAAAATCATTCACTATCAAAAAATTCATTAAGTGGTAATGAAAAATATTTTCATTATCACTAAATTTAGTTAAAAGTTTTAAATAATATTTCCACTAAATTTAGTGATAGTGAAAATTCATTCACTATCAAAAAATTGATTTAGTGGTAATGGGAAATTTTCCATTATCACTAAATCTATTGAAAGTGAAAATTTGTTCCATTGAATTTAATGAAACTTTAATGAAAATTTTCAATAAATGTTGCAATAAATTTAATGAAACATTTTCACTTTCATTAAATTCAATGAAACTTTAATGGACATTTTCATTAATGTTTCATTAAATCCAATGAAACAAATTTTCACTATCACTAAATTTAATGAAACTTTAATGAAAATCTTCATTAATGTTTCATTAAATTCAATGAATAAATGTTCACTTTCAATAACTTCAGTGATTTTTTTATTGGAAATTTCAATTCAATTAAGACAAAATGTGCCGTACTAGGTCAAAATATTTTGATATCTTTAAATTTTTCCTTCGAGATCTTGTACGAGACGATTGCGTGAACATTAATCCTACTATTACTTAAAAAAGCTTACGAAAGCTGATTTTAGCATTTAGTTGACAAAGGGCAGAAATTATTTGGGTCTGAAGAACTTCAAAAACTAAAAGTCATGTTTGCATTTGACTTTAATGAATCTACTTCAAACTGATACTACTCCCACTCATTCTAACTCTTTCAATAAATTTAATTCAATCAGTCTGTTCGTTTATTCGAAGATTTTGCAAGTTTTTACCCGAAAAGCTCTCATTCATGTACGTTTTATGCTTAAACGAGAGCTTTTCGGCTAAAAACTTGCAAAACCTTGAAGTAAACAAACAGCTTGGATTTTAAAGAAAAATTCTATTAAAAGTTTCATTAAAAGCTTCATTAAATTTAGTGATAGTAAAATTTTGTTTCATTGAATTTAATGAAACTTTAATGAAAATTTTCTTTAGAAGTTTCATTAGAAGCTTCATTAAATTTAGTGATAGTAAAATTTTGTTTCATTGAATTTATTGAAACTTTAATGAAAATTTTCTTTGGAAGTGTCATTAGAAGCTTCATTAAATTTAGTGATAGAAAAATTTTGTTTCATGTTTAGTGATAATGAAAATTTGTTTCATTGAATTTAATGAAACATTAGTGGAAATTTTCATTAAAGTTTCATTAAATTCAATGAAACAAATTTTCATTATCACTAAATTTAGTGCAATTTTTATTGGATATTTTCATTAAATTTTAATGATAGTGAAAAAGTTTCCACCATCCTTTAATGAATTGTTAGATAGTGAAAAATTTTTCATAACCATCAAATGAATTTTTTCATTGTGAAAAAATTTCCACTATCACTAAATTTAATGGAGAAAATTTTCACTATCTCTAATTAGATTTAGTGGTAGTGGTAAAAGTTTCACTATCAAAGTATTCATTAAATATTAGTGAAAAGCTCAATGAACTAAAAAATTTAGTGCATTACCCCCAAGTCTGATTGATAGAGTGTTGGACTTGGATTCAGCATCAAAAATTACATGGATAATGACTTTTATTGTTTTTGTTTGTTGCTTCCGTTCCAAATATACATGCGTAAAAATTCACTTTTTTATAAAAACTACAAAAGAATTTTAAGAATACAATATTTCCAAAGCCACAGGTGTCAGGAAGGTTATAAAAGTTTCGTGGAACGCTTTTTTTTTTCGTTCAAGCCAGCTGTGTTAAGTAATGAAACTCATAAATGTAAGAAAAAAAGAGGCTTCTTGATAGTCCGCCATACATGTTTTCATTATAATATATCTAGATTTTCTTCGTTTTGACGATAAAGCCTTGGGGTGAACTTCAGAAACCTTCGGGTGCCCCACAAAACTATTCATTAAGGCTTGTTAATAGTCCGCCATGGATGTTTTCACTGTAGTATAACTAGATATCCTTCATTTTAACCATGAAGCGTTTGGGTGATCTTCGGAAACCTTCGTATATAGCAAAAAATATTTAGCTCAATTGGCTGAGCAGTTTCTAAGTGATAATGCTTTAGACTGCAATTTTTTTTTATGTGGATATTAAAACTTTAAATCATGCCAATCATCAGCCTTGCCAGGATTTGAAATGTCAATCACATACCACTGAATTCGTAATAAAATTATCTACATTTACATATATGATTTTTATGAGGGTATATTCCAAACATCAACTACCCTATTGAAACCTAATTGACAAGTATCCTTGCCAGGATAATGGATGCCAATCATACAGCGTCATTTTCTATGTGATTTTCGATTTCAAATTTATTTAGAAAAAGAATGGGGGTAATTTGTGGTAAAAAATTTCATCAAACAATAATTAATTACTTAAATTTTTATTACTCAAATTTCATGTTGTTATAAAATTTTTAGTTTTTTTGCTATAACTTGAAAACTATAAAAGATAGCGAAAAATTTTAAAGATTTTTGATTTCAGCGCTGCCTGGTTAATGGAAATTGATACCCCTATTTGAATACTCCCCGACTTTGTCTAGGAGGTAGGAGTGTCCGTAGATGAATTTTTTTCGAAATCACACATTTTCATTGTTTTAACCATAGAAATATTGGTACCAAATTTCAAGAGCCTAGCTCTATTATTAGGTACTATTTATGGCCACCTATACAAATGGAACCACTGTGCGTCCGTGAGTGATTTAAAAACGCTACATACAAATATGACATTCAGCGTTGCTAAATCCAATTCACCAACGAAATGTAGTCAAAACACTCACAAACGTGGTAGAAACTCATTTGCTCTGCGTAGGTCAAACTTTCCGGAAACCACAAGTCCGACAAGTCTTTGGTAGAGATCAAACTCAAAGCAACAGATCACATTACATGGAGACGTTGTTTTTAGATCTATTAACGCCCAATGAGTTACTGTAGAATACATACATAAGTTACAAATAACAAATTTAGTTTATTTATTAATTATTTATTTTATTTTTTTATAATTTTTACATATTATTTTTTGTTTTAATATAAGTCAACATAATTTTTAATTTGGTGCAATTTATTTTAAGTTAATACGCTTAAATATAATTTGTTTATTTTTATTTTTTTTTATATATATATTTTTATATATAGAATTATGTATTTATATATATATATTTATATTAATAACTAATAATACAGTGATCTGGGTGCTGTACAATACATTATAATATAATATTATATAATTTAACACATTGTTTTCTTTTAAAATTAAATAAAAACTTTTAGGTACATCATATGCCATGTATATAATATATATATATATTAATATCATTTATGATAATAACTATAGTTCAAGAAGGAACAATGAAAATTTCAAATAACTAGAGTTTTTTTTAAAAAATATCATCTAAAATTTGAAACATTTACAATTACTTAGTTACAGTTTATTTCTTATAGATTGCCTTGGAGTAAGCCAATTCGAAAGTTTGTAAGTAAAGCTCTAGAGAATACAAGCAGCTGTGAATACCGTAAGTCTTGAATGGAAAAGCAACTTTAAAACCCAGCAGATGAAATAGAGATGACAATTCTTTATATTAAGATCGCTAAACTTACAAACCTGCAAGTTTGCTTTTTTTTCGGAACGATATATTTTTGCCTGATTCCATTTTGGCAGATATTGCTATAACTATAAATTTTTATTTTTTTATGAAATTTTGGTAACATATATTTTTGTTTGTTTTTAAAATCTATTACTTTTCCATTTATTTATGTTAAAACTTTGCTTAGTTATTTTTTAAAACTTTTTTATTTCATTATTTTTTATTACTTTTTGTTATTAGAAATGAGGCCTATTCTTAAAATCATTCGTTTTACGTGCTCGGTTCAATATAGTTGGTGGCAATTACTGCGTACATTTTGTTTTTTTTAATTAATACCTTTATAACAATGGTCACTTCCACCGAATGGTGCTTCGCTGAATGGTGCAAATTACTTGTCTCCAGCTTCTTATTTTCATATTTATTTGAATATAAAATCCAAATATTAACTAAATTTGGACTGAAGTGCTGTAAACCAACGATTTTAAAGCAGTGCAGAATGTAGTAGATCAAGTCATCTAGAATTCAAGAATCGTGAAGATGTTTTATTTCGGCCCCATACTCCGCATATGAGTTACAAATGTTTATGTTATCTAAAATGGTGTTCGAAATACTTCAATCCTGTTGATTTTCGGACTTTCTATTTCACCTATATTAGGCCTAACCTAAGCTACAATTCGTTCTTCTGGGTCGGAGTTCCAAAAACTACTGTGAAGCTGATAGACAGAGTTGAACGTATTACGATGAATTTGATTAGGGCTGCGGATGTTGTATACGCTGTTGAGTCTCTCTAACACCGTAGTAACGTTGGGTGTGTTACATTTTCTTATAGATATCGAGCTCTAGCCGCCAAAAAGACTTAACCGACATGATTACAGATTTCTGTTTTTTGATGGAAATCGAAACTACTCGACAAAAAATTAGTTCAGGAATTCCGGAATAGCATCAGATTTGGATCAGGAATTCCTTAATACGGCCATCTGACCTGTTCCTCATCAGGATCTGATACATAACATCGTAATACGGTTCAAATGCGTTGTTTAAATCAGTATCGCAATAAATTTGCAGAACTAAATAAATATTCCATATCAAAACTACCACAGAAAGTTTTCTCAAACACATTTTAGGTGGTTATCATGTTTATTTCATAACAAATGCTACAAAATGTTTTAGGAAAGCGTTTTGTGGCCGGACGAAATTATAATTTATTTATATGGATATAATCCGATCCTCAATAATAAATATACTACTTTTCTGATGAGGACCTGAAATATTCTGATCCGTTCCTGAAAACTTTATGGGATCCGGATCATGTCCGCTTCATATGAAGTGTGACGTTCCTGACTCTTTGCTGATCATACTTCTTCGGATCTCAACATGAACTTTTTTCTAGTCGGGTAGTGTCCATATGCGTCTTCCCTTCAAATATCATAACTGTAAAGGTTACCATTACGAAGTTATCCGCCCTGTTCCCAATTCCACTTTCACGTGAAAGTGGGTATAAAGTGGAATGCGAAACTTTTTGAAAAGTCGGCATTATGCTACGACTTTTCAATTAATTTTGCTTTTTTAAAGCTGTTTTATAGATCAAATTGAAAAAAAAATACACACGTATAAGCTCCAGAGTTTTTCCCTTTTTTAGCGAGTAATTCTTATTTTTCTTGTAAATGTAATATTGTAAATATTGCTGAAATAAAAAACTCTAACTAAAAAAATATTTTTTCCGATGACAAGTAATAAGTCGGCAAATTGGCATTTTCGAAATCAGTGTTTGTGTGAATTATTTGACATTTCATTATATCATGGTGTTAGTAAGAATAGTTCGAAAACAGGATGCCACCTGATTTTACTTCTTAAATTGCAATAGAACATCTAATTAACCCAATAAAATGCACTGAGCATGAAAAAAAACTTTCTGAAATTCCCTCAAATCAGAGGAAACCCCATAATTGGGCATCTCGCCTAGTACATTATTTTGACAGAGAAAATTGCGAGCATTTATAATTTCAAGTGTATTGCAGCAGCCGTTGTTAAAGTGAAACTCAATTAAAGTTAATAAATTTAATAAAAAGCATTTTGATTCATGAATCTTGTTTACTTGTGTGTATTTTTTAACTGACAGCTAAAAAGTTTGCGTTTCTACTGTGAAAAGTTAAACGTCTTGAACAGTCGTTGAATAGGCTTCACATCCACATCGAAAGTAAAAAGTAATCAACAAGTCTTCGAAATTAAAAGTAATTGAAATTACACGGATTACGGAACAGGCCGGTATAGTTAAAGCATTTTTGAAGTTTGTAAGTACTAACTATAATGTACTCGTATGCAAAGAAAATACAAAAACAGCTTCTACTGTAAAATTTGTTTTTTTTTTTTTTTTTTTTTTGTGGGTTGAGTCTTTTTGGCGGTTAAGGCTCAATATTATAATGGATGTGCTCTAGAGAAATTTATGGGCGTTTTCAATCAAATCGTTTATCCTCCCGCGGCACTCGGGCGTCTCATCAGGCTCATCCCCCAATTGCGTTGCAAAGGTGTTTAGCAGGACATTGCACTATTGGGATAATTCGTTCTTTGGTCGCACAATTAAGTTGTGGAATAATCTGCCTTGGAGCAGCTGTGACATCGTTTCATCACCACTACTCCTCTTTTCCCCCATCCCTCTAACCTATTTGCTTTCCTACTAATCAACTAGATGCATTGCATTTAAAGGGGCTACCCCTTGAGCTTTAGTTTAAGGAATAAAAAAACAATACCACTGATTCACATATCCTCATTTTTCCAGATTCATTTAGAAAAATACTTGAATTTTTTAAATTGTGCCGCTTGTACCATCAAATCAAAGATAATTTTACAGCACTTTAACAAAAGTACCTTCTATGGTCTCCATAAAACAATATCTAGCTGTACGGAAATTTTGAAAATTCAGTGAAGATTAGTTGTAACTCAAACTTAAATCGTCAAACAATACAGCATCCATCCGAAGACATCGAATAAATGATCACTGAAATAAGAATTACGGGAAAATGCTATTGTATATAGAATTGAAGGCACTCGCTAGAAACTGTAAACGATAGTGGAGTTTTCCGGAAAACTTATTCTCCGAGAGGAGGTAAAGTACACAGGAAGAAAAAATTTTTTAATTGCAACCAGTTTTATTTTTTTTGTTCTTGTTAAAATTTCTTAATTTAAAATATCAACCTTCCGGCGTAGGAGATCTTTGTAGAAGTTGTAAAGACGTCGAAGAGTCTATTTTTCATTTCTTTTGTGAATGCCCACCGACGTTACAAGGTATTCGAAAGTCACTTCTTCGACTCTCTTGAAGATATAGCTCAAGAGTCCCAAATCCATTTTGGAGTTTATAAAAATTTATAAATGGTTCACATAGGTTAACAACGAAGTTATATGTCGGGTATACAATGGGCCTAATCACGGCCTAAGTTATGATGGCAACTGCGATTTCCCGCGCTAACCTAACCTAACCTTCTGGCGGAATCAACCATTTTTACAAACATGTATACAAGTATTTATGACTGTCCGCAAAAAAACACACCTTATCTTCACAAAATAAAAAACGGTTTTTTACAATTTCTAAAAATACATACTCTTTTGAATAAAATGACACCTCGATCACTGGAAAATGAAAAACTATAGTTTATAGATATCGAAGTGCAAAGTTTGTCAATTATCTATTTTGACAGGGCTGAAGTTTAGTAAAACCGCTTTTATTGCTACCTACATAAGCGACCTCAAATCAATTGTAAAATGTTCGAAACATGTCTAAGATCTAAATTCTACCTTAAACTGAAAACCGGTAAAGCGAGAACTTCAGGTATTGTGGTATACATAATTGTTTAATGTGGTATAGTCACATATCTCCGATTTGGTTAAGAATTTGCTGACGCCATGTGCTAATTCATTTGTATTCGGGTAAAGTTAGTGCAAAATTTTTAGAAATAAGTGTTTATCAGTGTAAATTTACTATGTTTTCCGATTTATTTTTATATATTTGTTATTTTAAAAATTGGCCATTAAGGTGCAGTTGAATGAGGCTACTAATGTGGTATAGGAATATTTTTTTGATATTCTTAACTTTATTGCTGTTTATTTAAAAAAAAAAAAACTATCAGAGTCAGAGACCCAATGTAAATGTTAATGTGAACGTATTTCATATCTTTAAAATTTTATATTTGGTTATGTGGTATAGTAGTAAACCACATTACCCACCCACTTTTTATTTACAGGTTTTTTGACTTACGTCAGATGATACGCTCTTTAATTTCTTCATTTGAAATTATACACATTTTATTGAGAAACATTCAGTAGCCAATACATCACTGATCAGCATATGGGATTATGTACCACATTGCCCGCCAGCTTTTCATAGATCTTTTGACTTATTTCAGATTTTGCTCTATAACTTTTTTTGATGTAATACTTCACTGATCAGCTTAACAAAAACTTGGCTGAAATTTATCAAACGATTTGTTTGCAAATTCCATAAAACAAATAGGTACACCACAATATCCGAATTTCCCCTACTGCTAAATTTTGCCAGTTAAGATAAGGTGTGTTTTCCTGTGGACGATCACATATATAGTACGCTTCTTATTTTCGTGTTATCTAGGTACTATTGAGCAACTAAAATGTCAGTTTAAGCGTTTTTATCTTTTGCATGCAAATTATTTAAATTGTATCTATGAATTTTTTTGACATTTTATCCAATTTGTACTAAACTTAAAATTATGATATGACTGTGATAAAATCATTTCTCTAATAAGCAGTATGTATTTATGTATGTATGTATCATGTTATCACGAATTTGTTGTATTTAAGCTTGCAAAATTCGTTTTTAAAATTACAATATATATTTCTAATATTTTTTGGTGCTTGCTATTTGTGTTTTATTCAAAAACATATTTTGTCAAAAATAACCACAATTTTTATATGTAATATAATTTTTAAGCCTTTTATACCACAAAAGAAATGAAATGTTATAAAAAAAGTTGACGATAATAAAAATTTTTAAATCCTGTTATATTGATTTTATTTTGTTCACTGAATCGGGAGAAAAAGTTATTGGATTATAATAATTTGATAGCACGTAAGGGGTATAGAAAAAAGGCGAGAATTTAAAATTTTTTCATAAATGCATCTGAAAAGGCCATCTAGTTGCATATGATGAAAGTTTGTAATCACTGAAATTTGCAATATACGTCCAATATACATCCAATATATATAGATATATATATGGTCAAAAACTTTCAATCAAAACAAAGGCAGCAATCTTCATTGGAGATTGTAGCTTTTGTTCTGATTACTATCAATTTCATGTTTTGAAATGTTCAAAAACTTATAACTCCTGAATCGGAAATCAAACCATCTTTATTTTTGATTCACATGAAAGGTCATAAATTAAATTTCTTTGCCAAATATGTTTTCTGCCAAATAAGTTTACGTAGTGTTTATAGCTTAATTTAATACCTTTCCAAAAATGGTCTGAACATAAAATCGATTAAGAAATGTTAAAGTTATTGCCAATTATGTGAAGGAGTGTCTTTCACAATTTACTGATTTTTCCACTCCCTCCAAAAACCATAAAAAAATCGCCAACATTTTTTTTAATTTTTATCGTTTTTGGCAACTAACGAAGTCATATACCAAATTTCAGCGAAATTGGAGGGGGTGTGGCAGTTCCATTGTAGAGCCTGTAATTTTCCACAAAAAAAAATGCCTATACTTTTTATCGTGTGAGTCACCATTTTCATCAAGAAGCTTCCTCAATGAAAAGTAATTGAAACCACACGGATTATAAAACAGGCCTATATAATAAATGTGTGATCTTCAGAGCTACACGTTTTTGTTAATTTTTACATAAACCAAAAAAAGTGGAGCTTGTCACCTTTGTTTCTATACCCCTCACTTATCCGATTCCACTCAAAAATATCCAAAAAAAAAAAAAAAAAACATAAAAAAAAGTTCTAATGAAAAACATCCAATAAAAAAATGTCCAACATTAATTTTCCCTCAAAATAATTTAACCGAATTTAATACAATCGATGGTTTTTTATTTGGGTTTTTATTTTTGGACATTTTTGTATTGCATATTTTTATTTTTTTGTTGGATGTTCTTCATTGGATTTTTTTTTTTTTGTTTTTTTAATGAATATTTTTGATAATCACCCACTTATCCTATGCCAATCTTCGACAAATCAACAATAAAAGGTCAAAGCTTTTGCAAACTTTAAACCTCATCCACTTCTCTGGCAAACTACCAGTCCAGAAATCTTAAAAACCTGGAAGTTTAATGTTCCCCATCAGCACCGTGAGCAGGATTAGCTCCTGGGGGGCTTTTTCATACAAAAAACGAGGGAGAACTATACTAACCACTTGATTTGTACCGTTATATATGGGTAATATATCTTCCTGGGAGGGGTTTGGACCCCCAAAACATCCCCCGTGTGCACGGGCTTGTTCCCCATCATAAAATGTAGAAATTTCCTTTCTTTTTTTTTTTTTTTAATTAAACGTCTTCCTCTGCAAACGGCGTTATTATTCCCGGTACAGGAGTAATACATATTTCTCTTGATGTGGAGAATGGAATATTATAGGCATATACCTTTTAATTTTATTATTTTTAAAGCAACAAAACTGTTGAAACTGTAAAAGTATCCGGTGGAAAGTAATTTTAAATTTTTCGTGACCTTTGACCGCGAATATTTCGACACACCGACGCTTTATTACATCTTACTTTTACCAAATCCTTAAAATGTCAATTGAACAGCTAATGGTCAGTGATATTTAACTAAATTTTAAGTGCAAAACTATCTTCCTTATGACTGTTTTCAAAAAATTTTCAAAATTTCCATTATTGCAGAGGCTGATTTCAGTGCTTTTGTGTATTTTTCCAAAAAAAAAAAAAATGTGTTCCTTGCATTTCATATATATATAAGTGTTTCACTACTTTTTATTCCCATAAGCTTTTTCGTTATATTTTTATGCTGCCATTATACTTTTGTATATATTTTTTTATTTTTAACTAAATTTTATGCTTTCCATTTCATTATACAATATTTTATTACACATATTACATATCTTTCTATATATATAAATTATGTTTTATTTCTTCGTATAGTTATGTGTATATTTATAGGTAACCTTATTTCTTGTATATAAATATTTATGTATATATGTCTATTAAAATATATATATCATATATATATATATTGCTGTATTTTGTGTACTTTTTTTTTGCATAATATTTTAAAAAAAAAGTCAATTTAAATAAAACCATTTAATAAAAGCTTTATTTATCCTGTTTTCATTGCCTTTGTTTTAATTTTTTTTTTAAAAATAATAAAAAATTTCATAAGAAATATTTATTGAAATACTTCAATTGAGGAGTGGCCGTACCAAAGGGCCTAAGTACCATTTCGAGGCAAAAGTAGTGTCATAATTTGGAATGGGTGGCATTTTGTTAGAAATTAATAAAATTGTTTTCTGTTTTCACTAAAAATTTTCTTGATAGCGTGAAATTGATGTCATTATGTTGAAAAAATTAAAACAGTCAAATAACAGACTATTAGGAACATAAAAAGTATGACATTACTTTTGCCTCGAAATGGTACTTAGGCCCTTTGGTACGGCCACTCCTCAATTGTTTGAAATAATATAACGAGTATGTGACTGTTTGCTTTTATGTTTATATGCATTTATATTTTGCAAATAAATATTACTTCAATAATGTCCACTTACACGCAGGCCAATATTTGAGATATGTTTTGAGTTTAAGCTTTTTCTAGTAAATATGTACCTTTGCATTTCTTAATTTTAAACCAGTTTTCCTCTAAATTGTTCCATTAAATTTTTTTCTTTATGTATAGGTTTATTATTTAAAATTTATTTTAATATTTTGTATCTGATTGTTTTAATGTTACCATGTTTAATTTAATATTTCATATTAAGTATTAAAATACATTTAAGTTCTTGTTAATTTTTTTTTTTTTTAATAAATTTCATTGATTTACATTTGATTTTTGAAATTATGATGTTTATTGATTTCAAGAAACAATGCTTTCGAAAACTACTAGATTTTTTGCTTTAGCAACCTTTGACGTACTTAGTTACATTGAAAAGTGTCACTGTTTCAGGCTATGCAATGAGTCAGTTTTGAAAACAGCTGCACATTCTGCTCAGCAGCTCTTTTTACTTTGGAGAATTAAAGCAGCCAGAGCTAATTGTAAAAGCTTCTCTGGATTCATCAACAATTGCTGTTGAGAGGGTGTGACAATTTTTAAAAATTATTCACCCTTATTATAAATAAATTTTCGCTTTAAAATAATTAGATTTTCGCTTTGCATCTAATACGAACAACCATATGACATGTTGGAAAAATTTTCGGATATTATGAAGAAATTTTTTTGGCGGGAATTTTTCGTTTTTCGCCGGTTATTACTCGCTTGTAAATTGTATGTGGAACAGAAAACACTAAAAATGTAAGTATTGTTATAATAAAGAATTAAGAGTGAAAATTTTAATAAGCGCACTGCAACAAACACTCAGCTGTTTTTCGAAGTGAAAAATTATTAAGGCGAATTCAATAATAGCGTTTTTTTTTCGCCCCAACTCATAATTGGGGCGAAAAATATTTTCGCTTCTTATTCATAATAAGCGTGATTACTTCTAGCTGAGAAGATAATTTCATTTCGCAGTCTAAAGAGCATGCTCCTCTAGATATGGTAATTCTAAGACTATGTCAATTTAATTACTCTCTTTGTTTGTACGATTATATCACAAACATTTTGTTGTTTACATAGTCGCTTTCTTTTTGAATGAATTGATGAATGTCCGCCCTCTTAACCCAATTCTACAAGGCCTACGCCCTTTGCCTACAACACTGTTCACTAGAAAGTTAATTTCCGCACATTTTTTTACAAAACTCAATCGTTGCGGGAACTTTTGACAAAAATCAAAAATCGATTTTTTGGTATCATTGGATTCAGCAAGTTATTTTTTACAAAACTGGCAAGATCAAAGGATAAAAAACTAGTTATAAATGTTAAAAAATTTAAATTTAAAAACCCGTTTGGTTGCAAAACGAGGCATCTCTTAACCATAGTCGGTTTCAAACCAGACATGAAGTTAAGCGCAATGCAAATTCTGATATCGTTGGTTTGAAGAACCTGGACAACATGGCCGTCTCTTACAATATGGTAACAAAACCTGCTATTTATTATTAATAATTTTAGAAAGGTCGATTGCAAAACCAGAAATAATCTGCCGGTACTGTTGCAGTACCAGACATCTTTGACTTTCAGTTGCAATACCAGGATATCTCGAAATTTCAAGTAAAAAAAAACTATTAGTAGAGATTATTACAAAGACTTTTCAAATCAAATTAGACGATTTTTTAAATTTTGATTAGAAGATACCTCAAATTTCTCGGGGGTCTACTTTGAAAATTATGAGTTTTATTTTATTATTAGCTACCATCCAAGTATGTGTCATATGTCATTGGTGGTTGGAGCCTACTGTTCCATGTTTTTTATTAAAAAAAACCAACAGTACAAAAACAAAGCAAAATCAAATCATCAGACGAATTTGCCGACAGCCGACAGCCGAAGAACTCGATAAGCATGCTTTATTTAGCCCTTTGCATAGATTAGGTGAGAATCACAGCAAAAATTAAATGCAGCACGTGCAAAAGTTCTAATTATACCCTACACGCAGGATATATTCACTTTGTCCTTCCGTTTGTAACGAAGAGAAGCAGGCGTGGCAGATATAGAAAAGTATATATGTATATTCTTGAACAGCGTCACCGCCTGAGTCGATATAGCCATGTCTGTCTGGCTGGCAGGCTGGCTGTCTGTGCGTGGAAATGCATTTTTTGGGTAAACTGAGCAAGATAATTCAATGAAATTTAGTACTCTGCCTCCGCCGTCAAAGTTAGCTCGAGGGATTGAAAACGAGCGAAGTTGGTCAACGGATACGCTTACCGGCCATACAAAGAATATGTTTAAAAAGCAATAATAGGAGCATTATTTGCGATAACGCAAGCAAAATACATATAATTACTAGGGACGGTAAGCTTAAGCTCTGAGCAAAAGCTAGGCGAATTCTGACTAAAGGGCGTGGCACCTCCCATATAACCAAAAATTTCAAAATGCTCTACTGAAAGCGTTATTTGAGATAATCTTACCAAATTTCACTAAAACACTAAGAACAGTTAGTGCAAGCTCTGACAAAAAACTTGGCAAATTTAGACTAGAGGGCGTAGCACCCCCCATGTAAGCAAAAGTTTCAAAATTCTATACTGAAAACGTTATGTGAGATAATCCAACCAAATTTCACCCAAACAATAAGGACTGTAAATATAAGCTCTGAGCAAACCCTAGACGAACTCGGACAAGAGGGCGTGGCACCTCCCATATAAGCAAAAGTTTCAAAATGATATACTGAAAGAGTTTTTTGAGATAATCAAACTAAATTTCGCGCAGACACTAGTTTGTAAATCCAAGCTCTGAGCAAATGCTGGGTGAACTCGGACAAGAAGGCATGACACCTCTTGCACAAGCATAAAGCTGATATTACAATTGTCATTTCCCAAAATTCATTTGACATCGAGATGCTGGGTTTCGTTAATGGATGACTTATTTCTCGGATGTGTAGAATTACTTTACCAACTCCGAGTCAATACTTTTGTTGCAAATCTTTTTAATATTACGGAAATCAGTTAAGTCTATTGTACAGACGTGCTTAATTAGGACTATAGAATTCTGTTTAGCCACTTAAATAGAGAATTTCAACTTTTGATAAAACATAATAAGCTTGGAAACTTTAAAACAAATTACACATCTATGATATGCAGGAGGGAATGGGAGGTCAACCAAGATAAATGATAGACTGACTGTCCCCTCTAATAAAGAACGTTTGGCAGCATTACCTTCTCAGCTAAAACTTTTAAATTAAATAGACTCAATATTAGGGCAGGGATTAACATACCTTAGTGAAAACCCAAAATATTTTGAGCAGCTTTATACTGTTGTTTTCTCCTGTCATATGACAACACGTTTGACAACCTCGCAATTCAAATGTAAATTTTTGTTTTAAATCAAATCAATTTAATATTTAGTTGTAAATATAAGTCTAAAAAAAGTTTTTCTTAAAATTTTTAAAAATTCTATAAATTTTCACACAACGGAAATAAAAATAATTTTTAAAATTTAAAACATACAAAATAAGTTATACCAAATTTAAATACCATCAGGGGCTTTGAAAACAAAAAATGTTTTTTTTTTTCATTACTTAAAACAAAAAAAAAAAAAAAAAAATCAAAAGTAGTTTTGAAATTTTCTAATAAAAATAATTTTTTAAATAAAAATATTCTTAATTATGTTTTTTAGTTTTCATAAAATTTGCATAACTTAAATTATAAGTATCATTTTTTATGAAAAAACACAACGTGAAAATTAGGTACTTAAATCATTTTACTACTTAAAACTAAATTTGCACTTTTATAAATAAAGTTTAATAATTAATATACTCGTATTTTTAATAAATTTTACTATATCGGTATGTTTAAATTAAATTAAAAATTCTTAATTAAAAAACAAAAATCTCATTCACTTTTTATTTAGTATTAATTTATTGCGCAAATGGATTATGTGGATTACCACCAGGTATATCCAAATTACCACCAGACGTTTGATAGGTACCATATGGACCACCATTTGGATTCATTTCGTTAAGACGTGTATTGGACAGTGCACGTGGTATGGGATTACTGGGTACACCGTGTGGTGCCAGATGTGATGTCTCTTCAGCAACCTGAAAAATTAATTTGATAATTAAGTAGTAAAAGGCACTTCAGACTGTCTGAGAAGTCATATGCGTTTTCTTATGTTTTTCTGTATGATTTTTTCTCTGGCTGTCAAATTTTTTATTTTTTTTTTTTTTTGTCATATTTGGCAACTCATAAGAGTTTCTGTATGACTCCTCAGATAGTCTGAAGTGGCTTTAAAATATTTTTAAGTTTATTTGGAAAGTAAATTAAAAACTTTAAATATTAAAACTTAAAGTGACCTTTAAAAAAATAAATAAATAGAATTATGGAGAATAGTGAAGAGCAAATCAAGATCAGGACCATAGCAGTCTCAGTCTTGGCCGTAGTCTTGAAAAAATTTCAAAAACACTGAACAGTAAGCTCCAACCATCAATGTATTTTCATTGTTGGTAGCTAATAATGTAAATCATCATCTGTTCCAAAATCAAAAAAAAAAAAAAAAAAAAAAAAAAAATTTAGAAAATCTCAGAGAGCCAACTGATACACATACGAATGCGCTTGCTACTTCGTTTTGTCTCAGCAAAAAACCTTGCAAACGAAGCGCTATGCAAAAATAGTATAATATCAATGACTCACAACGGCTTGGCAATGCATATAGAGGGAAAAACAAAGAAATTTGAATTTTTGCATGCGCTGTGTTTTTCTTGTAGCTGTGATTCTCGTCTAATCTATGCTAAAAGTTAAATAAAGTATGCTTGCAGAATTCTAAAAGATGTCGGCAAAGCGTCTGATGAGGAATTGACTTATTAAAGTCAATTTTGACCTGTGGTGGGTCCCGAAACTAGTAACGCAAACCAGCCTTCCGATACATTTTTTTGCTTTTTTTATTTATGTGTATTTTTGCCTTGTTTTTTGTGTTTTTATTGTTGTTTTACTCAAAAACACTGAACAGTAAGCTCCAACCATCAATGTATTTTCATTGTTGGTAGCTAATTTCTAAAGATGGTTGAGTATTCAAAACTTCTAAATCTTTTCAAAGGTGTAAGATTCCAAAATCTAATTTGGGAGATTATTTTATACTCGAAAGGGGCGTGACACACCTAATAAATAAAAATAACCAACGCCAAATAAGTAGTATTATATAACCATCGTGACTGCTATGGTCTTGGCCTTGAAATTATGTCAGCGTCCTGGGATCGTGGTGTCAAAAAGTTACCTAGACTAATATTGCTTATCACTAATTGAGAGTCTTCGAAAAGACGATATCTATTTTATTTGAAATTTCGTAAAGTTTCAATGTTAAATGATACTATGTATTGAGACAAAAGAATCAAAGTATTTCTATAACGGACATAGCTCGAATGGTCTTCAGAAAGGTAATTGGTTGATAATGAGAAAAAAAGATCACGGTCAAAACGAGGTGAGCCTCCCAAACCGTCGCAAAGCCGAAACTGACGGCAAGGAAGGTTTTGCTTAGTCTTGGACTCCACTCTGCCTCCGCGTGGTTAAACGATTGATTCAGAACTGCGAAGTCAAAAATTAACAAGAAGGAAAAACGTTGTCTTTCATCACGACAACGCTAGACTACATACTTCTTTGGTGACCTGGCAAAAACTGAGCAAACTAGGGTAGGAAGTTTTAATTCATCCACCATACAACAAAAACCTTGCACCTTCGGATTACCATTTGTGTCACTCGTTGCAGAATAATCTTGATGGTGTAAAATTTAATTCCCTAAGGGATTGCAAAAAGGTCTTCTTCGAGTTTTTTGAGCAGAAGCTCCACAGGAATTCAACAAAAAAGATACTATCGGATTTACCCTAGACATTATATTTCAAAAGTCAGAAGTATACTCTATTAATCTAGTACCCCATAATCTCTACTACATAGAAAGCTATCAAATAATATGGATGTTCAAATATGACTATCTTGAAAATACCACAAATATAAGTACTCACCTGACGTGGATCCTCAGTGATTGGCAACTCCGAAATGAAACCCGTCTCCTTGCGATAGAAATTCACAAATATGAAGAACCCAAGCACAAAAAGACAAGACACGCCATACCAACGGAAAGTGTTCGTAGTACCATAGTATGTTACAAACATACCACCAATTATCGCACCACAACCGCGGCCCAAACCATGATGTATACCCTGTAGTACACCCTGAGCTGAAGAGCGCAAATGCTTTGGAGAGTTATGAGCGATATATGAACATGATGCTGCCCAAACTGCAGCGTGCGTTATACCTTGCATCAATTCAAAAGGCAAAACCATCCATGGATTTGTCAAATATGAGATGTACAAGAAACGCAATACGTTACCAATTAGACCCAGACATAAAACTTTAACATGACCAATTTGTGTAATTAGCCGAAAACTGAAGAAATAAGCAAAAATTTCCGATACGTGATTAATCACAGAAGCGACACCAAACAATGTTGGAGTACCGCCGTAGTCTTGCAAGTGCCAGAAGAGGAAAGTGAATATTAGGCCAATACCGAAACCCATGAACCAGGCGACAAAAAGAAACGATATGGTTTTCACGTCTTTGAAATGTGTCAAAACCGTCATCCATTCGGGCATTTCTTTAGTTGTTTGCGCAAACATTTTCGATTCAGCACCGACAGCTGGTGGTGGTGCATTACTAGAAGCTAAGAAACCGCCACTAGTAGTAGCAGTACCACCACCACCAACAGCCAGCGAAGGTAAATTCAATTGTGCCGCAAGCTGATTCATTGACTCGTCTTCGGCTCTCTTATTCTGTTGATCGATTATATTTGTGGACGGTTGCTCGTCTATATCTACTAGATCATACTTGAAAGTAATTCTTGCCGCCGAAAGTATGGCACAAGTCATGAGGACGGAAAATATGACAAAGCATATGTTATAGTTCTTTTCCATATGGCCAGCACCGCAAGGATGATGCGAAAATGATGTGGAATGATCGAGGGCTATGCCAACAACGAACATGGAAATACCCCAACCGAGTGAACCGAACATACGTTGATGACCGTATTTGTCAGCATCTTCACCAAGCAATGTAATGACAGCCGAATCTGCGAGTGTTATAGCTGGAGCGCTAAAGAATTCACCGATGAGTATAACGAGCAGTAGTAGGAAGAAAGCTTTTTGAATGTCCTGCAATGAAAAAGATCACATAACTTAAGATGATTTTTCTTTTTTTTTTTTTCAAAATGCACAATTTTACTTACCGGTGTGCGATATACCATTGAAGAGAATATTGGACTAACATAATCTCGATGCGCCTTATGATCATAATTGCTAACAAAGTTAATGTGTATTGGAGATATGCCAGCATCAATACGCGGTAGTATGGAACGCTTACGTCTGTGAAAAAATTCAATTTTATTTAGCTTTTCGTTAGCTTTCCTTGCAGAAATTATGACTTACCTTATATGCGATTGCTCCACTGCTTCTTCAGCTGGTTGTGTTGATGCTCCAATGCTATCTGTTTGTAGATCAACCAGTTCAACACTATCTCCATTCAAATCTGCCATACTGAAAGCGCTGAGGTCACGTTTTGTCCGAGTATAGGTTAAAACAAAATCCGTTTCGTTACGACGTTCAATGCATTTAACTGGTTCTGGTCGTATAAAACTTAGGGGTATAGTAAATAGCACCCAGCAGGCCAAAGAAGCCAGTAGTAACTTTTTGCCCTGCTTACACCTGTTGAAGAATAATAAGATTAGCTAAGGGAATAAATGATACATGTACATATTTCATGTTATGACAGTGCTTCAGAATTGCATCTATAATTGCTTTCCTTTGGTCTTATACTGTCTTCACACTTCTTCCTTTACTTTATTCTTCTCTCTCCTTTCTCTGTTGTCTCTTCTATCTTCATCCTTTCTTCATATCGGACTTCTCACTTTTCATTTTCAATCTTTCACCTTTTACTTTGCACTTTGCACTTTTAATTTTTCATATTTCACTTTCCACTGTTCATTTTTCTCTTTTCATTTGTCACTTTTCACCTTCCACTTTTCACCTTTCACTTTTCAGTTTTCACTTTTCACATTTCACTTTTCACTCTTCACTCTTCACTCTTCACTTTCACTTTTCACTTTTCACATTTCACTTTTCACTTTCCACTTTCCACTTTTCACTTTTCACTTCTCTTCTCTTCTCTTCCTTACGCTTCTCTTTTAAATTTCTGAGTCGGACAAAGATCTTTAAGCACTGTCTTAAATTAACAGCATTCTTACCTATCAGCATATGAACCCCAAAATGGTGCCGAAAGAAACTCCACAAAAGGACGCATACCAATTAAAATACCACACTGGCCTGGATTCATGCCCATCTGTTTAAAGTAGACACCCATCAAAGGAAAGAGCGAACCAAAAGCGGCATAGAAAAAGAAGTAAAAACTCTTAACCGGTAATAATTCTTGGTCGGTGGGACCTAGAATTATTTCAAGAACATCAGAGTGACCGCGTATTTTGTGCGTTGATTCCTTAGCTTCAGGATATCTGAAAATCATCAAAAGAATTCTTATAGTTTCAACATCAATAAGTTAATTGTAATTTACTTACAAGGTTGGATCCACTTCGCCAGTGGCCTCTACATCAACACGTGGTCTAGCAGCCATACCATATGGTTGTTGGACTCCACCAGCAACACCGGTGCCATAGCCAGCATCTACTTGTGACTGATCATAGCCAGTGTTTTGTCCACTGTTATAACCACTTTGATCGTAGCCAGCGGATTGTTGAGCATAACCGCCGCCATATCCACCCGCAGTTTGTTCATATCCACCACCACCGCCGCCGCTTGGTGCACCAAATGGATTTGCTGCAGCCCCACCATATTGAGCCATATTGTTGGATAAGAACCCAGCTATCTAACGCGTGTTACTATCAATTCCAGCCACTGATTTTTTTGTTGCCTTAACAAAACACACTGTCAGAGTATGAGTCAGCAGTCACTTGGTGTAATAATTACCAGGACTATAATGAGCTTTTGTTCCTTTTGTATTGCCGCTTAGCCTTATGTCAACAAGACCACAAACAACAATAACAACTGGCGCTGCGTTTGCACAAAATAAGTTCCGTTTGCCGCTCTGTCTCTCTTCTTTATCTGTCTGGCACCAAATAAGTCCTTGGATCCTTAGCTGGAGGGATGGGTAACTGTGGTATTTAATATCTATTGTAGTTGTTGCTACTGCTGTTTGTATCGTCCTTAAAAAAACGATGTCCTATTGTTTTGTTGTTCTAATGAGAGACATTTCCGGTTTAATACTGTGAAGAAAATGAAAAAAAAAAAATTCAACTTATTATATGCAAAATTGTTGGTTTTCACTTTGTTTTTTTTAGGACAATAAATTGAGATTATCGTAGGACAAGTACACGGATTGATATAAAATTGGTTTTTATCATTTTTAAAAATGATTTATAATTTGAACAGTGGTATTGGTCTTCGTCTCGGTCTTGCTAATGATTTCGGGTTTGGTATTTACCTTAGAAACAAGAAATTACTTAAAAAAAGGATTTTTACCATTAAAAATTTCTGAACTTTATTTTTTCGTAGCAGTTGTGTTTTAAAAATGATGATATAATTGAAAGGGGCTTAGGGTTTTTTGTCTTGATTGTCATCTTGACCAACACGAATACCACACCACAATTTTTTTAAGCCGGAGTAATGGAAGTACCTTAAACCTAAACAATATGCACGGATTTCCGGAACGGGGATTTATTGATAGTTTGTGGAACCCCTGATTTTCTTTTTTTATACAATACCTTATGACGTTAGCAGCAAAATCAAATAATTTTTAAAATCGCCCTAAAAAAAGGTCGAAAAACGGGATTAACCAATAACCAAAAAGACACAACAACGTAAAACAAAAATTGTCATTTTCGTTGTATTTGACAATGCTGAATCCGAATCCGGCCTCACAATAGCTCTATCATTTATGGTTTTAGAGATATTCTATCCTAAAAGTTCAAAAACACAATTTTTGAGGTAATATAGAGGACGCACGAAATTATTTGATCTTTTCTTCTAAATGAATTGCTTAGTGCTAAGATATTCATATTAGGGAGTCATTAGTTAGTCCCCCTACCTTTACTATACAGCATGCACACCTCAAGGGAAGATCTACTGAATCTACTCTTCACGAGGTAACACGTACTATTGAGAGATCCTTTCACTTGCGGCCTTACTAGACATTGAAGGCGCTTTTAACAACGTTCGCACTGATGCTATCAAGAATGCCCTCATAGGGCTAGGGGTAGAGCACTGCTTCATCAACTGGATAGCATCCATGCTTGAATCTAGGATCATTCAAGTGAGTATGGGCGATAGTCACATGTCCAAATCAGTAAAATGGGGTACACCTCAGGGCGGTGTACTCTCGCCTCTGCTTTGGCTCATAGTTTTCAACACGGTGCTACAACAGCTTAATAAAAATGGTGCGAAGGTAGTTGCGTATGCAGATGATGTGGTGCTGCTGGTATCAGGTCCGTATCTTGACGTGATCAGTAACATCATGGAAAGAGCTCTGGCTGAGCTATGTTCATGGGACACAGAATGTGGTCTTGGGCTTAACCCAGCCAAAACTGACCTCATGCTCTTTACTACAAAAACCAAAATACCTAACTTTAACCATCCTCAATTGAAAGGACAACCTCTACCACTTTTCAATTCGGCCAAATATCTTGGAGTCTTTCTTGATCCGAAGCTAAATTGGAAATATAACATAGAACAAAGATGCAAGAAAGCCTGTATAGCCTTTATGCATGTAAAAAAACCTTCAGCAAAAAATGGGGACTTCAACCAAGAATGGTACTATGTATGTATAAAGCCGTATTACGTCCAATCCTCACATACGGCTCTTTAGTTTGGTGACCAGCCACTGGTATAATCAAACGAAACTGGAGAGAGTACAGAGGACCGGAAGTGTTGGTGTAACGAGAGCATTGAGATCATGCCCAACCTCAGCTCTCAGTGTTCTTCTTCATCTGCTCCCTCCAACCTCATTTATTAAAGCCACTACCTCGTGTAGTGCGATTAGGCCAAGAGAAGCCGGTTGCTGGATGCATAAGACGTATGGTCACAGCTCCATCCTTGATAAACTACCCGTTGATCTTTCTAATTCCCACACAGATTACATCTGCCCCATACTAAATTTCGAGAAAAATTTTCTTTTAGCTTTTAGCTGACCGAATTCAGCTAGCGTCTTTCAGGCGGAAGTTTACGCGATTCTCAAAGCCTGCAGGCTAGTAGAGACCACTAACTTCAGCCTTAGACAAGAGGCAATCTTCTCAGACAGTCAGGCCGCTATCAAGGCGCTGAACTCAGTAACAATAAAATCAAAACTGATTGAGGAATGCAGAAAAAATTTAATCGAACTAGGGCGTCAATCTGAACTTAATCTCGTCTGGGTTCCAGGTTATAGGAACATTGAAGGTAACGAAAAAGCTGATGAACTAGCTAGACTTGGCTCCTCTCTAAGCGGGACACATTAGTGTGTATGCACTAGGGATTTCAGTCCCGGGATTCCGGGATCCCGGGATCCCGGGATTCGAGCCTTTTTGCAGTCCCGAAAATCCCGGGATTAGTGCTACCAATCCCGGGATTTCTTTTGCAAGTTTTTTTGTTGTTAAATAACAGAAAAATCACATTAAAGTAGAGACAAAACTTATTCTCTATAGATTTAAAACTGAAATTGAGGACAATAGCAGTTAATGTAAACGCAGCAAAAAACTTATTAATTATTATTAATTAAATCTAGTTTTGAATACCACTTCAAAAAATTTGTTTTCTAGATAATCTTATAATTTATCCGACGTTTTAATGGAAGAAATTGATATATTTTGTAATGGTGGTGATAGGGGTTATTTCCTCCAGAAAACTTTCGATTATCTTTTTTCAATTCAACCAACAAGTGTTGAATCAGAAAGATGCTTTTCGTGTGGAGCAGGGGTTGAAATAAGAAAAAAAATATTACTGCAGAATTTTTTTTGATTATTTGCAATTTTTTCAAAATTTTTTTAGTGCCTTATTCAAGTGTTTGTTGAATACTAAATATTAATATTAAATAACAGATATCATGGCAATGATTTAATTTAAAATTGAAAATTTATAGTGAAATTTTCTTTCTTGCATTTGTAAAAATATGTTTAAAGTAGAGTTGCCGAGTACTACATTTAAGCCCAGATTGGGAGGTTAGACACCTAAGACAACGGTTATATGCAAAATAAAATGAGTATTTAGTTTCAACGATTAACTCAAAAACAAAGTAATATGAATTTGGCTAAATATTATTATTACAATTTTTTACAATTTTTGACAATATTCTGAGGTTATTGCTGCAAATTTGAAGTTATTTCTGCAGAAATAGGGCATTGCTTATTTCAATGCCTGGTGTGAGGTTATATATCTGTGGAGTTTTGACAAAACAACCTAACTCGAAATTGGCAACTTTTCACGAGAGCCTAAAAACTGATTAACTACTTTCAATAATGTGGCTCAATTTCGTTGATGCAGCATTGAATCTTCTCTTTCCATACATTTTTACTAATCTTAAAGTGTCAGCTGTCAAATTATTATTTTTTTTGGTTCATAACACTTCTTGCGTGAACTATGGGATACCCTTATATCTCTGGAACAAGAAATCATAGAGACATGGCGATTATACCAATAGAAGCATATTTAAATTTTTTATTTTGGACTAAAATCCTTGAGAATTGTCAGATCTCGACTTAGGTTGTTTTGTCAAAAGTCCACAGATATGTAATAAATTAAGATATAAATTGGATGATAAAAAAATAAATGCTTATATTCCTAAAAACATATTTTAATAATAATAAAACTGATTAAAAGAAAAGTTATTCCTTTCAAGTCCAACACTTGTTAAAACTTCGATCTCACTATTTTATGTAATTAAATATGTATGATATTTTGTGTATGCATTTAACTAAGCATATAATGCTGCAATGTTCCTTTATGTTCGTTTTTGAAGTAAATAAGTATTTTTGAATTTTTTGTTTTTTAAAAAAGGCGTGAATTGTTTAATGAAATGAACCTGTTTTTTAGAAATTGTTCTTTAATATTTGTTACACTTTTTAAATAAAATATCTTTGTAGGGGTGCAGTAGGGGTATAAAAGACAAAATATTAGGAATTTTTAATACTAAATTCTGCTTTATTTAGAAAGAAAAAAAATGCATACAAATCCCGAAAAATCCCGGGATCCCGGGATTCAAAATTTTATGATCCCGAAATCCCGGGATCGCAAAAAGTCCAAAAATTGGAATCCCTAGTATGCACTCCGATAGGTGTGGTGAAGAAAGGGACTTTCTCGCATTTCCTCACCGAAGCGAATGTTAGATGGAAAGCTCTGGAAATATGCAGGATTTTCAGAGCAATGTGGCCTTCATATAACAAATCAAAAACATTAAACTTGCTATCCAGAAATCGTGCTGTATTGCAAGAATCGCTGCAGTCTGCACTGGGCCATCGGAAAGCATGCCGAAAGGCTGGGTATCCCCTTTAATTCTTTCTGTCAGAGTTGCATGGATGGCAACGAGAAGGAATCTCTCGAGCACTTTCTCTGCAACTGCGCTGCTCTAGCTACATAGAATCAGGCTTAAATCTCTAGGGGACGTCTTTGATCAAAAAACCGTCCACTCTGGTTTCGTAAGCCTCGGCATCACTTTCCACGATTTGTAGTTGTATAGATTAGGTTATGTTAGCACGGGAGATGACAAGTGTCATCATAATTCAGGCCACAGTTGAATCCGGATATAGCTTGATAAGATCCATTTCGAAATATTTGTATACTACAAAACGGATTTGGGGCTCTTTTGAGAAATATCTGCAGGAGAATCGAAGAAATGACTTTTGAACACGTTATACTTCTAACGTCAGTTTGCCAATGCTAGGCATTCAGAAATGATATAAAAAATGGACTCTTCGACGTCAAGATCTTTGCAACTCTACAAAGATCTCCTCTATCAATAAGCCTCAATTTTGTGGTGTGCTTCCTATAACATAGTGCCTTGTAATGAAACCAATTGAAATTCTGAGATCTCACCTATCTAATAAGATAACCTTCCATATTCTATTAGCGTCATAAAGTGGCCATATCGACCCAGAAATTAAATTTTGAGTCAATGTTGGCTCTAATTTATGCAAGTGGTTTCATAATATAGGTTTCAGAATTTTGTCAGACCCTTTCCTAGCAAGTTCGTCAGAAATTTCATCGCAAATGAAGTTGCTGCGCCCAGAAACCGAACATACTGTCAGATTACATATCTGCCCTAGTTCGAACAGAGGTTTTCTTCAATCTATGACTAAATGAGACATAGTAATATTGGAACTAAAAGTCTTAATGACTGCTTGACTGGTTGGGTTTAATAATTTGGCATGCTTACCAGACACCTAGATTCCGACAAGACATCTTGTGCAGACCCCCAGTAAATATCAAGAGGCTCTAAGTGAAGCAAATCGTCGAGAGCGGCAGTAGGCGTAGTATATACAGCCCCACTGTGGTTATTATCTTTGTTTTAGATTTCTTAATACTAATCATTAATTGAAGTCTTAAAATTGCAAAAAAATAAAAAGTTAATGTCACTTAAAAGAAATTGCTTTAACTCTTAAGTCGACTTAAGCTGTTTTCTACTTGTCGCAGACATGCATAGGGCAATTTAAAATTCACCCACTAATCATCAACTTGGCGTCGCAAATATGTAATTTAAATCCTATAATAAAAATAATTTATTACAATATCCTGAAAAAATGTGAGCACATCATCATATTTATTATATGAAGGACTACAGGGTGGCATCAAACTAATTGAAGTGAAATTTTCACACGCGCTATTATGTATGGGAAAGGAAAAAGAAAATGTCAAATAAAGAATATAATAAAATTTTGAGATGAAAATGAGACAGAAGAAATAAAAAAACACTTGAAGGTAATTGAGTTGCAAATGAAATGAGCAAAAACATAAAAATTCATGCTTAAAATGAGCAAATTACATAAAATCATGAGAATTGTTGGCATTGAAAGCTCTGTTTTTTCATTTGCTTATATATTGTGCAGAAGAAATCGGATCGTCTTTGTACTCTTGACACTTCGTAATCCTTAAGGATGTCTCGTACACAATGAAGAAGAGATTTTGGTATGGATATTATTTGTAAGATTTCGTTCAACATATAGCACAGCTGTCAAAAACTGCGTAACATGTCGTATGTGTGGTAAAGTGCTTTGAATTTGAAAGCCAAACAGAAATACATACATACATATATGTATATTGTACAAATGTATTTGAGTTGTGTACCTACTCATACATATGTATGTGCACAGGTTTGAGGTGAAGAAAAAAATTCATTTTCAAGGTATACCAGAAATCACTGAGTTGAAAGCGAAAATTTTCAAACAGATATGAAATTTTTAGTAAACTTAATCATTAGGAATTTTTACTTTCTGCTTTCAAATTATTATTCGTAGATATACCCACACCTTGAAACAATAATAACAGGAAAACTTACCCTGCTACCTCAAGAAAATGTCAAGTGTGAGAATAAATATTATGAAAACCTCGACGACGAAAATTTTCAGTATTTAACACAGTTTGCATTAAACTAAATCCCCACTTTTCATAAAAACGCGTGAAATTTTTAATGCTTTATTGGATAAATGTAGGTACAGCACTTTTCACATTTCTAATATTGCAAAAAAAAAAAAAAAAAAAAACACTTATTTCACTATGCCACTTTTTGAAGGCCAATCATGCGAAAAATTCAATTTTACCTTAACTTTTCATATTTTGGGTAAAATCTTTAAATTTCAACGTTTTCTTGAATTATTTGCAATTTTACCTTTTCTTTCTACCGAATATTTCACAATTTTTCTTTCAAACTTTTGCACAAATTTATATTTGTGTAGAAAAAAAAGAAATTCGTATCCGTAATCGATAAGACGTTCTCGCCTTCACGTACGTAATAATGAGTTTAAACACGATTTTGCTCCGTCTTCAATGCTTTTGATATTTTCACTCTTCTTTTATTGACCGTCGACGTCGCGTATGATGGTATTACCGTTTTTCCACCACTGTTTTCTCACAATTCACTCATTTGGAATTTTCCCACATGTTTTTCATTGATTTCGTACATTTTCATTCAAGTTTCTCGCTTCGTTTCTCTAATTGTATGAGACAGATTTTTCTCTGACACCCCCTGTGTGTCGACTACTGTTGTTATGAGAAAGAGCAAGAGCGCGAACGAATTGAGAGCAACAAAATGAGTTGACAATGTACTAGAGGTTTGACAGGAAAGCTTTTTAATGTTTTACGGTAATTTCTAAGTGTGATTACTGAACAAAGCTTTGTCTGGTAACAGCTGAGACGTGTGTAATTTTATTTCATGCTTTGACAACTGCGTACAGTCAGCTCTCGTTTAATCGAACATGTTGAATGGGAAAATTTGAAAATTTTTCAAAATTGTCTTGTCGAAATTCGAAGAAATATTTCTGTTGTAAATTCTAGTACAAAATGTCATAAAATTAACAATTCCTACCTACTAATTTTTGAAGAATATTTATATGGGCATTTTCATAGTGACGTAACTCACCATTCGTACGACAATACATTAAAAAAAGAAATGAAAAAGTAAAATTTTTAAAAAGGTTTTTATATATTTGCGTAGTGATTTAGTAGCACTATATTAAGTAAAAATTTACAGCAATCGACTCAAAAGATTTAAAGATATTAACAAAAATATGCGATGACGTTACACTACGAAAAACAGAAGTGGGTTTTGACTTGGATTACAAAATTGCAAAACTCTGCGAATTGGGTAAGGCTTTTTGAATAAAACCGTTTTTAGTAGGATTAGAAATAATTCAAATTTATTTTCCAAGCAATTAAATTTGAAATATTTCTAGTTTTTTTTTATTATTTTTATAAAAATCGTTCAATTAATTTCACGGTATAAAAGGTCAGAGTGTGTTGTCACAAATAGGGGGAACAGTGGCGGATCCAAGGGGGGAGGGGGGCGATCGGCCCTCCCTCTCAAACCAAGTGATTGCATTATTTTTTAAATTATATATAAAGATTTTGAAAACATTCTGTTGTTTTCTAGAAATGTAGTCAATCGGCCCCCCTATTGACAATGCTTAATCCGCCAAAAAAGGGGTTCTATGAAAATGTGACAGAAAGTGACATGTGGGAGGGAGGGGGTCCATGAATCGTAAAATTCGTTTGACGTAATTTATGAACAGCCCATTAAATGGAAAAACCAAAAAATTTAAAATCAACGAACAAAAACAAAAATAGTAACTTGAAATCTATTTTTTGATGCTAAATCCTGATCTGGACCCAGAATAGCGCTAGCTTGTCTGGATTCCATATTTTTTACTCTTTTAGATTAGAATATCACAAAATTCAGACAAGCTAGCGCGGTTCTGGTTCTGAATTCGGAATCAAATTTCAAACAAATTGGGATTCCTCAAAAACGGCCACACGATTTTATGGAAAATGTGGCATTGTACCTGAAGGTCCCCAGGTACCAATTCAAAAGAAAAAGCGTGGGTTATATCCCTTGAAATTAAAATCGGTTCCATCTAGCCGTGATTACAATGAACACTTGTATGCATAAAATAACATAAAATAGGATATCTTCTAAACCAAGGGTGTTAGCGTTTTAAAATCACAGAGCCAAGCGCAAACAGCGCAAAAATTTTCGCTTTTACAACAACTTCACACGGTGCTCTTAAACAGTCGATAGGGTTTTTGGCTATGTGGAGAAAATCTGTGAATGGGGTTTCATTTGTATTAGTTTAATGGTTTGAAAAATGCAAACCCCGAAATCGTAGCTGATCATCCCCGCGAAATATCGCAAAAATACATATCCCATATAAAAAAAAAAAAAATCGGAAAAAAACGCAACAAACAAATATGAAAATAGTTATATTTAATGTATTTTGCAATGCTGAATCTGAATCCGGCCTTAAAATTGCTATATCTTATACGGTTTTTGAGATATCTTAGCCTAAACAAGGAAAAAAGACCGTTTTTGCTATATTTTTAAGCTATATAACTAGAATTTAGAACATTTTTTCGCAGAATTCGATACATTATCTAAAAGCTCAAACCTTTTTCTTTAAAATCGCATTTAAATTATATCAATAGCTTAATTTTTCTCCGAAATATCGTAGACTGAAATAATGACAAAACACGTTTTTTGCACTTTTTTAACTTTATAGGTTAGGATATATCCGAGAAAAATAAAGATACCGACGTTATTTGAATTAGGTTTATAAGACTGATTAGAGCTTTCCATTTCTGCATCAGAATTTACGAATATACGTCCTGTTATATAGCTCCAAAACACAGCAATAAAACATGGCATCGGCTTTTTTTCCTTGTTTAGGGTAAGATATCTCAAAAACCGTATGAGATACAGCAATTCTAAGGCCGGATTAAATATAATTATTTTTATATTTATTTGTTGCGTTTTTTTTCCGATTTTTTTTTTTTTTTTATATGGGATATGTATTTTTGCGATTTTCGCAAATTTGCGATTTCGGGGTTTGCATTTTTCAAACCATTAAACTAATACAAATGAAACCCCATTCACAGATTTTCTCCACATAGCCAAAAAACCTATCGACTGTTTAAGAGCACCGTGTTCATAGACTTGCATTTTATTTATTGTTTTCTCAAGTGTTACGATTTTTCCACGCAACCAACTTAAAACAACAACACTGCTTCGCATCAAATTTGAGTTCGATTTTGTGTGTTTCAAAAAAAAAAAAAAAACAAAAAAACCGCGAAATTTTGACGAGCTCAAAAAATAACAAGAAAAATTATTTCTGTGATTGTTGCACTGAAATATTCTTGTTGCTGTAGGCGAGCCAAAATTGGCTCAGTTTTGTTCAACGCTGACACCCTTGTCCTAAACCATGGATCGTACGAAAGCAATATGCACCATTTTCTATAGGACATTTTCTGAGCTACAAAATTGTGATGAACTTTTTTTTGTAGAAAGAACCCTTAGCGGAAAACTGATTTTCTCGATCTTTGAGCCTGATTAACTTTTTGTGCGACAGTGATTTCGTCTCGAATTGTACTTTTAAACTACAAAATAAAACGACTAAAAGAATAAAAAATTATGGATTTTATATGTTAGATCGGAGAGTCCAATTTCACTGGACTAGATCTCCTTTACTAAAGCTCCTACGAGTACAACTTTTTTGGATGTGTCTAGAATAAAAGTTCATACCAACTATGGAAGAACACCCACAAAAAAGTTCAGCTTTGATGCTATGAGAATGTTCATCCAAGCGCTCTCTGTCTAAAAAAATCGAAAAATTTTTAAAATGCCGCAAAAAAAAATATGTACTTTAGAGTGGTCCAAAATCCGAAAGTGTTAAAAAGTCAAGGAGCGCGTGACTTTTCTGAATCCTTGGATCCTGCTGATTACAAAAATTGCTTTGGAACCAAAAAAAAATTGCGTTTAGATATTCCGCAACGAGCTTGAAGGTACTTTTTTAGGAATTTTTGAGTTTTTGTGTACTTTTTTTAATTTAAACGCTATATCTTTTTAACCAGATAAGGTATTTGCAAAAATTAAATTGCATTTTTGTTAAAATATTTTGAGTCAAATTCTGCATCAATAATAATGAATCTAGTCTTTCCCAATTTTTTTTAGCAGCACTTTAAACTTCAAAATTTGTTAATTTTTTGAGGTGTTTGCATATTCAAGAACCGATTTTTTTCTTATTTTGCTCTAGCAAATTTTTTTTTAAATTTTTATAATTAATTTATCTTTAAAATAATTTCAACAACTAAGCTTTTAGTAACACTTTTACTCACTAAAAACAATTATATATAATTAAATTGGGCTTTAAAAAAAATTAATTTTCATGTTTTCAAGGCATTGAAATAAGATATCTTAATGGGATGACGTAAGGTACCACTTTTTTCTTATAAATTCATTAGTTCCTAATCTTTTGAGTAAAACAACATTCTTCGCAATATCGAAACCTTGGCACTTCATGTTATTTTTGGGAAAATAGGTTAACAGATAGTTTTCATAGATTTTCTAAGGAAACTAAAAAAATAAATAAATCAAAAAGAAACTAAAATAGCTATTTTGGATGTATTTGTTGATGCTGATTCCGAATTCGGTCTCAAAATTGCTGTATCTTGTACGGTTAAGGATATATTTTTACATAAAAGTAGAGAAACCGTTTTTGCTCTTTTTAAAGTGATATTACAAGTCAAGGTTACTTTCAGCCACAAAACGTGGTATAGTGGTTAAAAGTGCCAGTCCGTTTCTTTAAAATTCAATTTAAATTATACCGATATCTTTTTTATCCTCTGAGTTATCCTAACCTAAAAAGTTGAAAAAAGTGCAAAAAACACTTTTTTGTTATTTCTGCTTCCGATATTTCGGAGGAACAAAGAAATATCGATATAATTTAAATTGGGTTTTGAAGAAAAAGGCTGTCACTTTTAATTTCCATACCAGGCTGAGAGTTACCATGTTGTGATATAACAGCTTCAAAAATAGCAAAAACGGTGTTTTTTGCATTTTTAGGTTAGGATATCTCTAAAACCATGTAAGATAGAGCAATTCTAAGTCCGGATTTAGAATTTTCATGAACACATACATCGCAAATGACTATTGTTGTTTCTGTTTCACCACGAAAATTTTAAACTCAAAGTTTTTTTTTTGGCCAAATTTGATTATATTTTACGGTTTTTAGTAAGTAAAGTGAAGCCTATAGCTTAGTTGTTGAAGTCGTTTGATAGATAAATGAATGCACAAAAAAATAATAATATAAAAAAAAATTTGCTAGAGCAAAATAGGAAAAAAATCGGTTCTTGAATGTGCAAACACCTCAAAAAATTAACAAATTATGAAGTTTAAAGTGCCGATAAAAAAAATTGGGAAAGACTAAGTTTATTATTATTGATGCAGAATTTGGCTCAAAATATTCTTACAAAAATGCAATTTAATTTTTGCAAATACCTTATCTGGTTAAAAAGATATAGCGTTTAAATTAAAAAAAGTACTCAAAAACTCAAAAATTCCTAAAAAAGTACCTTCAAGCTCGTTGCGGAATATCTAAAGCCAATTTTTTTTTGGTTCCAAAGCAATTTTTGTAATCAGCAGGATCCAAGGATTCAGAAAAGTCGCGCGCACCTTGACTTTTTAGCACTCTTGGTTTTTCCATACAAAATTTGGACCACTCTAATGTAGGGTAAACTGGGGTACATTTGACACCGGGGCACATTTGACTTTGCCATTTTCGGTGTGAACACACCGTTCGAACCAAAAACCTGAAATGCAGAAACACAACTAATTAGAGTGGAAGCAACGTAATGAACTTTGGCAGTTCTCTTTCAACTCCTCCCGCGCTAATACGCTTTTTTAACTTTTTGTGTATTTTTTTGTAATTTTCGACTTCTTGTTCGTAAGGGTTTTGCAAATAAAGTTGTATTGTTTTTTAAAAGTAAGTATGAAAATTTGGTAGCACTAACCTTTATAATTAATAGAATAAAAGTGTTTTTTATCAAAGTCAAATAGTTTAAATTTTAAAATATTTTTAATACTCCAAGAAATTTTGGGGCACATTTGACTTTTGCCGAAGGGGCACATTTGACGTTCGTCCAAACATATGTGCTTGTGTATTTTAGAAGATTTTCTACTGTTATCTTTTTAAAGATATGGTATACCATTATAAAATGAAGACGAGCAGACGCGATGGCGATGAAAAAAGTTAAATACGCTATTTCTGATATCGGAAACCAGATGGAAATTCCGACTTCCGACACAGAATCAATTTCATTTTCATAATTTGTTACCTTTGTTTTATCTACAACACAAGATTTTTGAATAGATGCTTTCCAGGACCTCTACCACTTATTTTAATTTGAAAATCTGGATGGATGAATTCTCGAAGTTAACATATTGACATCAAAGTTCATCATGTATGCGAAGTTTTTAATAATTATCAAATTGATTTGAAGTACGCCCCATTATGTGAAAGCGCTTCAGATATCTTGACGAAGGTGTTACCCAAAATCCAGACCAATGAAATTTCTACCAAACTGGGTCTTACCTAACATTTTTTGTTGATGTTTTCATTAGGGGTGTTGTTGGAAATTGTACTTTAAACTTATATATTGTCCTTGGGAAATTTGGCGAAAAATCCAAAAACCCATTTTTTTATGTAGGTGAAATTGTAGAAGTAATTAGCTATACTTCATACAAGATCAGTTATTTGAGAAGAGTTTTACCACTAAATTGGGTTTTTATAAAACCAGAAGTGGAAGATGTTTGCCTGACTTTAAGGAGTGCAATTGAGTTTAAACTACCAACTCCAACAAATCCAACTTCACGTTCAGGCACTACGTATTTGACATCGACTTCTCACTTTTATATATAAAATAAGTCTCCGTTAATACATACATACTTATAATTTGTATTTATATGAAAAAAATATATGTATTAATGTTTTGTTTAATGTTTCTGTGTTATTTTTGTGAGTGTCAAATGTGCCCCTGGCAATGTCAAATGTGCCCCGTACCTGGGGCACATTTGACAAAATGACTTTTTTTGAAAAAATTTAGAAAAGGACTTTCAATGCAGTTTTTTTGAAATTTTTTTTTTCGTGGTTTCAATCTTAAATAATCAATGTTTCAGAAACGGTAAAGAGTATTAAGATCGTGCAAAAATTTTCTAAGATACAGGTCTTTGAAAATTTAGTGTCAAATGTGCCCCAGTCTCCCCTACTTACATATATGTTTAAAAAAAAAATCAAAAAATGGTAAATACTTTTTTAAAACCTTCAAGAAAATAAAAATATACTAATTTTATGAACTTTTTAGTCAAAATTTGGAAGAATCGAAATTCCATGCATTTTTCAATTTAAACTAGTAAGGGTGTTACCTTTGGCCTGGCCAAACATTAAATACCCTACACAGCAGTATTTTGAAAATTTTGCTAATATGGGAGGTGCCACCCCCCCCCCCCCCCATTCACCAAGTTTTTTCTCAGAGTTTGCTTTTATAGTGCTTAGTATTTAAGTGAAATTTGGTTGGATTATCTGAAAAAATGTTTTCAAAATAGCGTTTTGAAGCTTTTGCTTGAATGGGAGGAGCCACGCCCTCGTGTCCGATTTTATCCAGTTTTTGCTTAAAGCTTGCATTTATAGTTTTTAGTGTCTGAGTCAAATCTAGTTCGATTATCTCAAAAAACGCTTTCAGTATAGCGTTTTGAAGCTTTTGCTTATATGAGAGGTGCCACGCCCTCTTGTCCGAATTCGACCAGTTTTTGCTCAGAGCTTGCGTTTTCAATTCGTAGTACTTATTTGTATTTTGGTTGAATTGTTGTGAAAAATACTCCAAAATTTGCATTTTGAAGATATTTTTTGTATGGGCGGTAGGCGTGTCCGTTGACCGATTTCGCTCATTTTCAATCCCCCGAGCTAACTTTGACGACGGCAGCTGTGTACCAAATTTCATTGAATTATCTTGCTTAATCTTCCCAAAAAATGTATTTCCACACACAGCCAGCCACCCAGCCAGCCAGCCAGCCAGCCTGCCAGCCACCCAGCCAGCCAGCCACCCAGCCAGCCAGCCAGCCAGCCAGACAGACGGACATGGCTATATCGACTCAGGAGGTGACGCTGATCAAGAATATATATACTTTTCCATATCTGCCACGCCTCCTTCTCTGCGTTACAAACGGAACGACAAAGTGAATATACCCTGGGTGTAGGGTATAAAAATTATGACTAAGAAGTTCATAAAATTACAATAATTCAATATAATATAATCCATTTAAAACTAAAAATTTATAATATACATATATTTATAACTAATTTAATTTTAACAAATATAAAAAAAAAATTATACTTTACCAACTTCATAAAAGCTCCTCGGTCATACTCTTGAGGAGTTGTCATGCGCATAAATTGAATTAATTACGGGAAAAAATAAATGCTCAAAAACAAAAGGATACATTACTCAGTCCTTTTTTGAGGGAATAAAATGTCACTCAAAATCTAAGAGAAATTAATACTCCAAAATTTTTTTTTTAATTTAGTTATAAACCTTCTTTTCTTATTGTAACTTTATTGTATTTCCTTATTTTATTAACACATGGTATAATTCAAATAGATGAACTTTCCAAATACTTAGTTATTTAAATTAACTTTATTTAAATTGCTTATTTATATGTTCATTCATTTATTTACTTGTATACTTAAAAATGAGTTTCTTAATAGTTTACTTATGTATTTATTTAATTATTTACGTATTGTTTATTATTAATATGACTTTTTCTTGGTTATCGTTTCATAAAGTATGCGCTAATACACTTGTTGATTTGTATTAAATATCCCCTTTCTTAACAAATTCCGACATGTTATTATAATGTTCCAAGCATTCGCGTTCATTTGAGTTTTAAATAACTCTATACAAAAATGTTCTTTATTTTATGATTGTCATTACTTTGACAGTTATTGCCTACTTGAAGAGTATTTTGATTGAACACAATACAATGATTTCATCTTAATAACGTTAAGAGAACATTTAAGGATGTGCAAATGATAGCAACAGGCAGCATAGGCGTAAACAGCGGAAATTCTTTTGCTTTTAACGATGTTCCTAACTGTCAATCAATCAATTTATGTATGAAAATACATATGTAAGTTAGACTGAAACATTTGAAAATACATAAAACATTTTCATGAACTCTTTAAGATTAGCAAATAGAAACTTAAAAGACTATCACTGATGTTTGCATGACAGATTTCTGTTGATGATTTGCGTAAGGATTATCAATTTTCGCCATCTCATTTATACAGAGATAGAATGTTGTTGGCATCTTATTAGCTATTCGATATCAGAATTGATTTTCGGGCACTTTATTTTCAGAATTCGTGGTAGTAATCACTTCTAAATTTTGTAGCAACCCAAAGATTTTAAGTTTCGTTGTCGTTAAAAGAAATTATGATCGCCAGTGTCTTTTACTTTATGGATTCATCACCATTATCTCTTTTTTGCTGGATTTGCATATCATGAAATTAATATTGAAAATGGCAGAATGGGCTAGCATGCCACGGCGTGCCTTAACCCGTTTTAAATCGAACGTCGTAGCACATGCAATTTTTTTCCAGATTTTGTTTACTTATCATTCAAATGATGTATAAAAAAATGTTCGCTCGTGGCTCCTCGACAAAATTTTGAAATAACCACTTTTCCAATTGGGCCATTTTCCCATACAATAAACAAAATCAACATAATTACATTCGATTTGTTTTGTGATGCTGAACGCGAATCCAACTTCAGAATTGCCCTATCATTTACAGTTTTTGAGATATTCTAACCTATTCTATTGTAGTTAAATTTTTTTTTTATATATGGGAAAATGGCCCAACTAGAAAAGGGGTTATCTCAAAATTTAGTCAAGGAGTCACGAACGAAAATTGTTTTATACATCATTTGAATGATAAGTAAACAAAATCTGGAAAAAAATTGCATGTGCTACGACGTTCGATTTAAAACGGGTTAAGGCACTCCGCACAGTGGTCTAGAATGCTATTCTAGCTGGTCATAACGCTTTCCAAAATGGCGGACAATTTTCTTAAAAATTAATTATATCACGACAAAATTGTGGTTAAAAAGGTTTTGAGGTTGCTGATTTCGAATTCGATATCATTTTTTTTTTTTTTGTAAACAAAATGGCGTACAATTTTCTTAAAAATTGACTATATCACAACAACTTTGTGGCTTAGGAGTTTTTTGAGGTCGTTGATTTCGAATTCGGTATCATCTTTTTTGTAAATAAAATGGCGGATCCAAAATGGTGGACAATTTTCTTAAAAATTGATTATATCACGACAAAATTGTGGTTAAGTGGGTTTTTGAGGTTGCGTATTTTGAATTCGGTATCATCTCTTTTGTAAACAAAATGGCGGATCCAAAATGGCGGACAATTTTCTAAAAAATTGATTATATCACGACAAAATTGTGGCTAAAGGGGTTTTTGAGGTCACTGATTACAAATTCGGTATCATCTTTTTTGTATGCAAAATGGCGGATCCAAAATGGACAATTTTCTAAAAAATTGATTATATCACAACAAAATTTTGCCCTTGATTTGATCACGCCCATTTTCACCAAATGACTTAACGATATCCATACCAACTCAGATATTAAATATTATTTTTGTACTTGAAGCATTTACGAAGTTATAGCGATTTTAAGTTTTTGTTTATATAGGAGGTGGGCGTGTCCTTGACCCGATAATGCCCATTTTCACCAAATGACTTAATGCTACCAATACTAACTCAGATATTATATAATATTATTGTACCTTAAATATTTACGAAGTTAAGGCGATTCCAAATTTTTGGTTATATGGGAGGTGGGCGTGTCCTTCACCCGATCACGTTCAATTTCACAAAGTGACCTAATGCTATCTATACTAACTCAGATATTTAATATTATTTTTGTACTTGAAATATTAACGATTTTAAATTTTTGGTTGTATAGGAGGTAGGCGTGTCCTTGACCCGAACACGCCCATTTTCAACAAATAAATAGATGCTGCTAATACTATATCAGAAATTGAATTTTACTTTGGTTGTTATTAGTTTTACGAAACTGGAACGTTGCAAGAATACAGTAAAGTCGCTGAAGAAAAACTCATCGTAGTCCATGAAGGGGAGTGATGGGGGAGTCAGATAAATGCGTAGAATCTTCAGAGAACCTCATGTTACACACTTAAATGATCTAGCCGTTGCAACTCCATAAAACATTTTAGTTGCAGTCCACAGAGTGCCCAATTTGTAAATTTAGGAAATGAAATTAGAGATTTTTTGTGATGATACGGATTTCTTTTTCATATTAAAAAAAACTAACATCTAAGTACGCAAATCTTCAGAAAATAGATCAAATTATTTTCACTATAAGTTTCAAAAGGAAAGATAATTTAGTTTTAAAGATGCACTCATTTCAACTTTCACATACATATTTCAAAAGATTTTTTGAAAAATTCACCACTTTCTGAATTCATCAAGTTTGAGACGCGAAAACTCAGAAATGGTATTATTTCTTGGTATTCTGGTACTTAAAATATGTTATCTAGATACTTAACTTTAAATTTGTGGAAAAAAAAATATTATAACTCGGAAAAAGTCCTATTGTAAAAGCATAAGAAAGAGCGTGGTTATTCGATGTCATTTAAAAAAATAATTTCACCTTTTCGTGCAGCTATGCAATGAGCCAGAAAACAGGTTTTTCTCCAACTTAAAGCAAGGATATCTCAATATCCTGTAGGTATATTCACCATTCTAAAAATGCAGTCCGATTAAGCATCAAAAATTTCATAAGGCTTTCTTTTTTTTGAGTACCTGTGTAATAGGGTGGGCCGATTTGAAAACTGATCTCGGCTACCCCCCTATGTGAAAGTTCATTCAATTCTATGAATATTTGCCCAAAGAACCACACCTCTACGTTCAACTTTAGTTCGGCGCATTTTCGATTGCAAATTTTACCTTGCGTTTAATATTTATTTTTATGCTTAATTTTCAAAATTCTCAGAAAGACAAAAGTAATATCATAATATGTTTTGGCTGGTATTCTGTCAGTAATCAATAAAATTGGGTACTGTTCTTATGAAAAGTTTATATTTATTCCAAAAAATTATATCGGTGAAATAACCGATTTCAAAATAAACGAGTCATATTTTTACATGGATTTTTTCAATAGAAACACCAACCCAAGTGTTTTTGGATGCTAGGATGCCGAATCTGACACTCATTTTTTTCCAGGGCAACATCTAGTGGCAGTTTAAGGGAATAAACTAGCCGCTTTTTTTTAATTTTACAGAACAATACACCAAAAATCCATGTAATAATATGACAGAATACCAGCCAAAACATATTATGATATTACTTTTGTCTCTATAAGAATTTTGAAAACTAAGCATGAAAATAAATATTAAACGCAAGGTAAAATTTGCAATCGAAAATGCGCCGAACTAAAGTTGAACGTAGAGGTGTGGTTCCTTGGGCAAATATTCATAGAATTGAATGAACTTTCAGCCTAGGTAGGTGTTTTGTTTGAAAAAATTCATCCAAAAATATGAATCGTTTATTTTGAAAGTTGGTCATAATAATCGGCTATTTGACCCATATCACTTTTATAAATATACAGCATCAATTCCACACTATCAAGTAAACTTTTTATCTAAACAGAACCCAATTTAATTGATTACCGACCGAATACCAGCCAAATAATATAATGACATTACTTTTGTCTTTATAAAAATTTTAAAAATTTCCCAATGTGCACAATAACGGATGAGGATCCGTTTCGAATCCATTACGAGTTCATAAAGGTATAAAAAACGTAATCCGCGGGAACGGATCCATTTCGAACCCGTAACTTACATCAAAAACGAATTCAAAACGCTTTGTTTAGATAAAAAAAAAAAAAACATTTTGAAGCGCTTATTGGCGAATAAAAAAAAATTTAATTCCGCAGTGTGGGCCCGTTTCGAATCCGAAACTTATGTAAAAACGAATTCAAAACGGATTTGCTTTTAAATATGTTAATGCTGTATATTTACAGAAAAAAACCGTTTTGATGCGCCTATTAGCAATTAAAAAATAATAAAAAGAAAAAAAAGGAAGAAAAATAAAGGGTAAAAATCCACCTCTGGTAGGATTCGAACCTGGGCAAATCTGTTTCGATTCCGTAAATACTTCAAATACGAACTCAAAACGGATTTGCTTTATTTAATTTTTATGATGAAAAAAATATTTTTGATTTGTTTTTTTTTTTTCTTTTTATTTTATTGCGTATGATTTTTTGTAAACTTTTCAAACACTTTTTGAAAAAATGTTTTTGATTCCAAATTTGAGTATAAAACATTTTTTATCAAAAGAAGAGAAGAAAAACAACACAGAATACTTATAAAAAAACAACAGAAATTTGTTTAATATACAAACTTTAAATCTCAACATCCAATAAGTCTACATCAGTTAAGTTAACATCATATCGGTCAATAGCCTAGTTGTCTAACGTCTCGTGTATGAAAGAGTAATACCCCGGGAGCCTGAGTTCGACTCCCGGCCGGGCTAGTAATTTTTTTTTTTTTTTTGTTATTTTGTTTTTTTTAATTAAAAATAAGCGCTTCACCCTGTTTTTTTTTTATAAGCACCCAATGTGCACAAAAACAGATGAGGATCCGTTTCGAGTCCATTACGAGTTCATAAAGGTATAAAAAACGTAATCCGCGGTAACGGATCCACTTCGAACCCGAAACGTACATCAAAAACGAATTCAAAACGCTTTGTTTAGATAAAAAAAAAAAAAACATTTTGAAGCGCTTATTAGCGAATAAAAAAAAATTACATTCCGCAGTGCGGGCCCGTTTCGAATCCGAAACTTATGTAAAAACGAATTCAAAACGGATTTGCTTTTAAATATGTTAATGCTGTATATTTACAGAAAAAAACCGTTTTGATGCGCCTGTTAGCAATTAAAAAATAATAAAAAGAAAAAAAAGGAAGAAAAATAATGGGTAAAAATCCACCTCTGGTAGGATTCGAACCTGGGCAAATCCGTTTCGATTCCGTAAATACTTCAAATACGAACTCAAAACGGATTTGCTTTATTTAATTTTTATGATAAAAAAATATTTTTGATTTGTTTTTTTTTTTTTCTTTTTATTTTATTGCGTATGATTTTTTGTAAACTTTTCAAACTCTGTTTGAAAAAATGTTTTTGATTCCAAATTTGAGTATATAACATTTTTTATCAAAAGAAGGGAAGAAAAACAACACAGAATACTTATAAAAAAACAACAGAAATTTGTTTAATATACAAACTTTAAATCTCAACATCAAATAACTCTACATCAGTTAAGTAAACATCATATCGGCCAATAGCCTAGTTGTCTAACGTCTCGTGTATGAAAGAGTAATACCCCGGGAGCCTGAGTTCGACTCCCGGCCGGGCTAGTAACTTTTTTTTTTTTGTTATTTTGTTTTTTTTAATTAAAAATAAGCGCTTTACCCTGTTTTCTTTTTTTTTTTCATAAGCAGCATTAACATTATTAAAAGCGAATCCGTTTTGAATTCGTTTTTGATGTACGTTACAGGTTCGAAACGGATCCATAAAAGAAGAAAAAACGATTCGTTTTTTTTTAGGAATCCTTCCCGCAAACGGATCAGTAACGGATACGTAACGGATTCCGTAACGGATAAAAAGAACGAAAATATGAACCCGTTACGGATCCGAAACGAGTCCGTTTGGCACACTGGGCAGCATTAACATTATTAAAAGCGAATCCGTTTTGAATTCGTTTTTGATGTACGTTACAGGTTCGAAACGGATCCATAAAAGAAGAAAGAACGATTCGTTTTTTTTTTAGGAATCCTTCCCGCAAACGGATCAGTAACGGATACGTAGCGGATTCCGTAACGGATAAAAAGAACGAAAATATGAACCCGTTATGGATCCGAAACGAGTCCGTTTGGCACACTGGGTTAGTATGAAAATAAAAATAAATATTAAACGCAAGGTAAAATTTTCGATCAAAAATGCGCCGAACTAAAGTTGAACGCAGAGGTATAGTTCCCTGGGCAAATATTCATATAATTGAATGAACTTTCACATAGGGGGGTAGCCGAGTTATAAAATTTCGTCCATACAATTTGGCCCGCCCTACTGTGTAATTATGTATACTCGAAAAAAGAGCTGCCAGTCTGGTTGCATAACCATGGATCTTTGACTTTTGGTTGCAAAATCCGATATTACAAAATTCCAAATAAAAAACTAAAAATACCTATCAGACGCATGAAAAACAGACTTTTTAAATCAAATAAGACGATTTTCAACATTTTATTTGAATCGAAAATTTCTAGCGTTTTTACTTTGAGAAATATAAGTTTTTGTCCTTTTCCCAAAATTCAATTGAAATCGAGGTATCCGTTTTTCAATTGAGGGAGTCATATGCTATTTTTTAGATTCGAGACCTGTCATTTTTATTAAATAGCGATTGTACCTTGATATCCCTAAGTACCTTGTAGGTACATATAGCATGCGAAATATAACATTTTGGTACTGAGAAAGTGATTTCGAATTGTAAAAATATATTATAAAAACTATTTGATAGATATCCTCACAATTTTAAGATGATGTCAAAAAAGTTATATCCTATACAAATTAGTTAGGGTATAACAATAATAAAATATTATTTTAGATATCTACAAAAAATATATTTTACCACATCTTTAGTTAATGAGTAAATATATAAATTTATTTGGTATACCTATTTAATGGTTGTAAATAGTAATATTTTTTTTATAAAAATATGAATTAAAACTTAAACAGATAGAGTATATTTTTAAAAAAGTATTGATTCGCGATAGCGCTTTTTAAAACTTATAGTTAAGGCCCATGCCAACGCCATAATCCGTTTGTCCCTTGAATGGACCGCTCATCCATTGTGAGGCGCTACCTGACATATCCAAACTTGTGTTTCCAGTTTGTGATTTCCATAAATTTGCAGAACCACCCAATTCAGCTTGCATTTGCACTATGACCATTTATATGAGACCAATTCATTCCGGCACCATTACGATCAAATTTGAAATCATTGGCCAATGTATTCTGCGATGCAAATGCATTAGCATCCACACTATGGGTGCCATTATTGAAAAGATTAACATGTGCACTTTCTGTAAGAGTATCACGTATACCGGATATATGTATGTACTTTGCTGAGTGCTAGACCATGGCCATCACTGGAGAGAAATAAAGGAAAAACATCTCAAAAAATTTTGTATATAATCAAATGATTTTTAATTTGATATAATATTTTATTTTGCTTCTAATACAGAAAATTTATTAGAAACATCAAAAATACCCTTTTTCGAAACTATAATTAACAAAGGAATCTTCTTTTTTACTTTGTTTTAAAGTTTCATGCATTGTTTGTACTTACTTATTATAAGCCAATGTCCCACCAGTGGTTACTGGTCCACCTAATGTACTGCAAAAGCACTACCAATCACATTATGATCGGGGGTACCAAAACCTTGAGATATTTGAAATTTTGCATTCGTGCCCGATAGTTGACCATTCAAACTCATGGTTTGTTTCTTTTTTAGCTAAAAACGTCGCAGAATGTTTTTATACTTTGACCACAGTACGTCAGCAGCGACAGAGGCGTCAGCAGCGATGCTGTCGTTTAATTTGATCGGGTTGTTCCCTAGTTAAATATAAAATGTACTTTTCTTTGCAGCTTTGATTGTGTGAAAAAATCCCCGAACACATAACTTGCAAATTAAAAATATGCAGAAATAATAATCAACAACGCTTTTTTTTATGTTTATCATATTTATACAAATTCGTTAGACTGGTCCAAAACAGATATGAAAAAAAAAAAAACATAGTACTTTTTTTATATAGTACTGGTAAGCGCGACTTTCGAAGCTTAAGATCTAAGAACTTTCAAAAATCTTATAAAATTATGCAATTCCTTTTTTTTTGGATTTTTAAGTAGGTACTTTTTTATACAGGCTGGGTATGTCCTAACGCAAAGAAAGAGACATGTAGAGAAGTTCATATAAAGAGTGTGGAACATTTCATGCAAGATTTGAACTAACCGCCATTTGTGCGGTAAAGTGTTGCCAACCAAAAATATAAAGCAGTTCGATAGCTGATAGTTTAGGATTAGTAGTCTATACGAAAGGACAACGCGTTTTTATTTCACAAATATTCCTATCATCTTTTATATGAAATTTTCGAACTGTAGCGGTCACACTTTAATGATTTTTTAAATATTGTTTTACAATGAATAATGGTACTATTCTTAAAATGTCAGCCTCAAACCTGTTTTTTTTTTTTTTTGTTTTTTCTCTTCAACTGTTTACCTCACAAATGGCAGCAAATTCAAATGTCCCGTGAATTATGAGAAACCATTTATACATATGTTCTTGATCACCGTCAGCGTAATCAATATAGCTATGCGTGTTATGAACATTTCCCCCCTTCGCAACTCAAAAATAGAATCAACATTTTTATTAATGCTTAAAATATAAAAAACACATGTATCTGATATACGTATGAAGCACTCCACGCCAAGTGTACCAAACCAAAATTTTTTTTCTCCGATTTCGCACAAATTTGGCGATATGGTAGATCCGGTGTGCAAGAACCACAATCCGGGAGGATTTGGTCCTAGTACCATTTGTTGTTAAAATACAAGGTGTTGAAGTTGGCGTTTTTAGTCATTTTCAAGAAAAGGGTGTTTTTTCAAAAAATTTATAGCTTACACTAAAGCTTGTAAATTGATAAATCTATGTTAATGGTCTCATTCACTTTGAAGTGTTCTTTTTATAAAAAAATATTTCTTGGTGAAAAAAATTTTTTTTCACCAAAATTTTTTACACTTAAAAATACTTTTGAATTTTTTTTAAAAAAAGCCCCCTTCGATTTTTTTTAAAAGTACTTTAAATTAAAGCATAATTTATAAGCTTTAAAAAGATGTATGACTCAATATGGGATTCGGACGCTACATGGGAGTTTTTGGCTTTTGAACACCCGCGGAAAGCAAAAATCTTTTTTTACTCGAGAGGAAAACATCTTACGTAAAAAGTGTACATGGCAAAAAATGCTTAGAATCGTTCAAGCACTATGTGTGATTTTTTTGGGAATTTTTTGAAAAGATAAAAAAAAATTTTTTTTCCCTTCAATATCACTACACAACAAATGAGTAAAAAATTTTTCGCCAGGCAATGCCATTATGTATTCATTTTATATGTAAAATGGGCTGCTGATTCCGAAAATCGCATTATTTTTTTTTTTTATTTCGTGTCGTTTTCGAGATATCGGTCATTTTCGGTTTTTGGACCAAAAAAAAAAAGATAAATACAAATATCTCAAGAACCAATGATTGTATGCAAACTTATTATATTTATTTATTTATTTATTTAACACAAGAATGCGCTATTTTTGTATTTTTCATGTACAGTTGATTAAAAACTTCAAAAATCGATTAAAAAAAAATCTGACGTGCTGGAGAAAAACGACGCGACACGGGTATTTTTTTTTTTAACGCCTACTTTAAGAATTTTTTGGATTTTCTCATGTATTTTACAAAAAATTTCAAATTATCGACAGTTTACTAAAAAAAAACCGAAAAAAATAGGCAAAAACGCATTTTAGTAATTTATCAATGAATTGTATACAACTTTTGCATTTTCCCATCGATTTTTTTAAGTGGTATCTTATTTTCTTCACAAATATATAGTCTATGATACAAAAACAAAAAAAATTATGAAAAAGTTATTTCTTCTTGTATAAATCTGCAGTTGATTTTGATTTTTTGTTAATTTTTTCGAAAAAAAAAAAATGTTTTTTTTTAGAAATCAATTTATTTCGCCGAAACTAACAAACCAACCAAAAAGTGAAGTAAATATTATTTGTAGGTAATTTAATTACCTTCAATATGACATACAACACATTTGAATACAAACATTAGCTCTTGAGATATTTGTATTTAAATGGAACTATCTTTTTTTTTTGGTCCGAAAACCGAAAATGACCGATATCTCGAAAACGACACGAAAAAAAAATAATGCGATTTTCGGAATCAGCAGCCCATTTAACATATGAAATGGATAGTGGCATTCACTGGGAGATTTGGCTGTTGCATAGTGTTATCTTTTGTATACGCCAGATCTTGCAGATACTCACTAAATACGCATCGAATGCTACGTGAGCATCAATAGCTTGGTGGTAAGTTGGCCTCTGAAAACTCAAACCGAAGAATTGAATAGATATATCATTGGAGAGACTTCTTCAAACTAAAATATTTTCGTCTTACTACACTCACGAAAGGATTTTATAGCTTGACGGTGTAGTTTTTTCGTCCACTATTTTTCGATACTTATATAATGTCGTCCTTTGTATGGGGCTGAAATACCTTCTCTTCAAAGGATCATAACTCGGAAAAAGTCCTATTGGAAAAGCATAAGGAAGAGCGTGGCTACTCGATGTCATTAAAAAAAGAATTTCACCTTTTCGTGCAACTATGCAATAAGCCTGAAAACAGGTCTTCCTTAAAGCAAGGATATCTCAATATCCTGTAGGTATATTCACAATTCTGAAAGTGCAGTCCGATTAAGCATCAAAAATTTCATTTTGTCTTCATACAAGTTTTTATTTTTTTTTTTTTTTTTTTTTTTGAGTACCTGTGTAATTATGTATACTCGTAAAAATAGCTGCCAGTCTGTTTGCAAAACCATGGATCTTTGACTTTTGGTTGCAAAATCCGATATCACGTAATTCTAAATAAAAAACTTAAAATATCTATTAGACGCATGAAAAACAGACTTTTTAAATCAAATAAGACGATTTTCAACAATTTAATTTGAATCGAAAATTTCTAGGATTTTTACTTTGAGAAATATAAGTTTTTGTCCTTTTCCCAAAATTCAATTGAAATCGAGATGTCACGTTTTTCAATTGGGTGATTTATATGCTTTTTTTTAGATTCGAGACCTGTCATTTTTATTAAATAGCGATTGTACCTTGATATCCCTAAGTAAATACCTTGTAGGTACATATAGCACGCGAAATATAACATTTTGGTACTGAGAAAGTGATTTCGAATTGTAAAAATATATTATAAAAACTATTTGATAGATATCATCACAATTTTGAGACGATGTCAAAAAAGTCATTTCCTATACAAATTAGTTAGAGTAGAACAATAATAAAATATTATTTTAGATATCTACAAAAAATGTATTTTACCACATCGTTAGTATATTTAATGGTTATATATAAGTTAAATGGGCAGTCTCCACTTTTAACCCATTTAAATCTCCTGGGGCGGATAGTATTCAACCTTGCCTATTGCAGAAAGGTATAGATATACTGGCACCTACTCTAACTAATATCTTTAGGCTAAGCCTAGAACTAGGAACAGTACCTGAAGATTGGACTAGAGCCCGAGTTGCTTTTATTCCTAAAGCAGGCAAAAAGGCGGACCACACGCCCAAAGCCTATCGGCCTATAAGTCTAACCTCATTTCTTCTAAAAACAATGGAGAAAATTTTAGATCAGTATCTTAGAAGTGTGTACCTTGAGGCTGCACCTCTACACCCTGAACAATATGCCTACCAATCGGGTAAATCGACTGAAACCGCCATACATAGCCTCACGACTAAAATTGAGAAGGCTTTAGGGGACAAGGAAGTAGCACTCTGTTCATCTATTGACATACAGGGAGCTTTTGACAACACGACTTTTAAGTCAATTGAGGAATCACTGATCAGGAAGGGAATACCCAAAATGATCATTGATTGGGTCCTCAACATGCTTAAAAATAGGACAATCATCTATGAAGCGGGCACAGAAAGGTTAACTGTAAGGACAACTAAAGGTTGCCCCCAGGGAGGTGTACTGTCACCGCTCTTATGGATTCTAGTCATCGACGAACTACTAGAAATTCTCGATGATCACAAATTCGAGGTCCAGGGCTTTGCTGACGATCTGATTATTATGGTTAGAGGCAAGTTTGACTCTACCGTAACTGAACGAATGCAACTAGCTCTCAACTTAGCTCTAGGCTGGTGTCGAGAGAAAGGACTCGAGATTAACTCTAGTAAAACCACACTGGTGCCCTTTACCCGGAAGAGGAAGCTAAACCTGAAAGCTTTAAATCTGGGGGGAAAGGTACTAACGGTTTCCGAGGAGATGAAATATCTAGGAGTAATTCTAGATAAGAGTCTAACTTGGAATAGTCATCTATCATACATCACAAATAAAGCCTTAAGAATAACATATGCTTGTCAAAGGCTATATGGTAAAACATGGGGACTACGGCCAAAAATGATGGCATGGTCCTATAAAACTATCACCGTACCAATGATCACTTATGCTGCATTAGCATGGTGGCCAAAAGTTGACCAAGTAGGGGCTCAGAATGAACTAAACAGGATCTTCAGAATAGCCTGCTTGGGTATTACAGGGGCACTAAAGACGTGCCCGACAGTAGCTCTAGGCATGCTCACGGGTCTCACCCCTCTTCACCTTATGGTTAAGAAAGAAGCAGCCTGTGCGGCCCTCAGACTACCTCATTTACAACAACTTAAAGAAGGCAATCTAACAGGGCATGTCAAGATCCTGGATATATTCTGGGACACGCCATGCCGTTCGGTCTCCGATAAGATAAGTAAAAAATTTGTTTTCTCTAGAACATTCAAAGTGGTAATCAATGACCGCGCTGAATGGAAGAGGAAGGACATAAATGTAAAACAGGGCTCACAGGTATGGTTCACTGACGGGTCCAAAATGGAAGATGGCAGCGCGGGAGCTGGAGTTGTGGGACCAAGATTCCAGAAAGCAGTTGCAATGGGAAAAACAGCTTCTATTTTTCAGGCGGAGGTCCACGCTTTAGAGTTATGTGCTAGAGAATGTCTAAGAAGGGGCACTTCCGGCACCGACATATACATTTACTCGGACAGCCAAGCAACTCTAAAATCACTAATGGCTTTTTCAATGCACTCCAAGCTTGTCTGGGAGTGTTTTGAACTTCTTCAAGCCCTAGCCAGGAGGAATGAAGTTACTCTAGTTTGGATACCAGGTCACGAGGGGCATGAAGGCAACGAAAGGGCAGATTGCTTGGCCAAGAGGGGCGCACTCAATACTTTCATAGGCCCAGAACCCTTCTGCGGGGTAAACAACAGTTTTAAAAATAACTTAATACGCGAATGGGAAAAGGAAAGCCTCTCCGATCACTGGAGAGCCAAAGAAGGTATGCGACAGGCGAAGAGGCTGATCGATCCAAAACAAGTTAAGGCTGAAGCTGTTCTAAATCTCAGCAGAAAAGATATAAAAACGTACAGTGAAATAATGACAGGTCACTGTAAACTTAATTATCACCTAAAAAAGATGGGTTTGGTAGACGATGACTCCTGTAGACTCTGCTTAGAGGACTTGGAAACAGCAGAGCATGTGCTATGTGCATGCCCTGCTGCGTTTAGACGCAGAATTAAGTATCTAGGAGCTGAGATTTTAGATCCAGGTGACATAGGTAAAATTAATCCCATAGCAGTAACAAGATTTATAGATAGTCTGGAACTGTTTTGATTAGGGAAAGAGGCTGTACAAAAGATCTTTCAGGTCGCAGTACAATCTAGAGCCTTTAAAATAATAATAAATAATAAAATAGTAATACTTTTTCATATAAGGCGTTTTTCTTTTTTCGTTCAGAGTAGAGTCTGAGTTGTCAAAAAATAATTTGTGTTCCTGTTTTTGTTCAGAGTGAAATTAGAGCGCGCTCTATGAGCTCAGAATGAAACGACGGAGCATTCAGAGTAAAAGACGGAGCACATCAAAATAGACATTTGAAAGTAGAAAAATAAACAAAATAAAATAAAAAAAAACTTGATTTTAGATTGTGCTGGTTATTTTGAAGTGAAATAAAATAAATTTAATAATTTATTTAAATTTTTTGGCAGTTTGACCGGCTTTCAATGGAAAAATGTTCAATTGTGTCTCATAAACAAATCAGAGCGCTCTGAGTGTGCTCTGTTCAGGTTTTACTCGACGCACAGTGCTGTCCCTCCATACAACGGAACGGCATTTCCACAGTTTTGGTTCGATTTCAATGAGATTTACCATACTGATACATTTTTTTACGTTGTTTTCAGAAATGCAATTAATTTTCAAATGCAATGAATAGAAAAAAAGATATTCAAATAAATAAAACTTCGAATGTTAACTGGAAAAAATGTTTGCGCATGCTTTTAGGCTGTAAAAAACCATATAAAATTTTAATAGTTCAATGTGTTTTTGACATATAAAAGTATGCTGTAAAAAAAAATCATATTTAAAAAAATTCAAAAGCATTTGAAAAAAATTTTGTGGTGTAAATTTTATAAAATCATTGATTTTTACGTAAATACGGGATATTCAGATAAATATTTAAAGTAAACGGGTTGTGAATTTTTCCTATCTTAAAATATGGAATCTGTACTATTTGTACGTTTAAGAACAATGCCCGCAAGTCCCGTCTTTTTTTTTCCTGCTCTAAAGAAAATTAGCATTTTCCGGTTTTCAATAATTGAAAAATTTTTTTCATATCTTTTAAAATAACTTTAATTTGGCTTATCAAATTGGCATACAAAAAATATTAAAAATAAATGAGTATGTAGGCTTTCGTATGCATTTTATTTTAAAACAATTGCTTTTGAGGTTTAGGAGCAGCAATTATTTTTAAAAAGTTCTGCGATTAGAAAATTTTCTTAAATGTTTTTTTTTTCGAAAAAAAGTTCGACTTTAAAAAGCTGTAACACTTACAAATCACACTAGTTTTCAAAAATTTTCAGGGGATTTCTTAATTGGACTATTTGCTGTAGAATGGCATAAAAAAAATTTTAAATTTGAACAAAATATTTTTACGCAAATGCCTTCTATCGCAGCACTGTGCGACGTGCTCACGCTCTGTTCAGAGCTCTACTCTGAACAAAAAAAGAAAAACGCCTATAAGTGTATTTTTTAAAACTTAAATAGATAGAATAAATTTATAAAAAAGTATTGTTTAACAATAGCGCTTTTTAAAACTTATGTTTAAGGCCCATGCCAACGTCATAGTTAGTTTGTCCCTTGAATGGACCGCTCATCCATTTTGAAGCACTGCCTGACACATCCAAACTTGTGCTACCATTTTGTGATTTTGCATGAACCAGAACCAACCAATTCAGCTTGCGTTCCATAGCTAGGTATGTGGCTTATGGCTGCATTTGCACTTGCATTATGACCATTTATATGAGACCAATTATTCCGGCACCATTACGATCAAATTTTAAATCATTGGCCAATCTATTCCGCGATGCAAATGCATTAGCATCCACATTATGAGTGCCAAAGCTTGGTATGTGGCTTATGGTTGCATTTGCACTATGACCATTTATATGAGACCAATTCAATCCGCCACTATTACGATCAAATTTTAAATCATTGGCCAATGTATTCTGCGATGCAAATGCATTAGCATAAACACTATGAGTGCCATGATTGAATAGATTAGCATGTGCACTTTCTGTAAGAGTATCTCGTATACCGGGTATATGTACTTTGCTGAGTGCTAGACAGTGGCCATCACTGGAGAGAAATAAAGAAAGAAATAATCAAATCTTAAAAAAATTTTGTATTTGATTTGATATTTTATTTTGCTTCCAATTCAGAAAATTTATTATTTAGAAACATCAAAAATACCCTTTTTCGAAACTACAAAAAATTATCGGAATCTTCCTTTTTTCTTTGTTTTAAAGTTTCATGCATTGTTTGTACTTACTTATTATAAGCCAATGTCCCACCAGTGGTTACTGGTCCACCTAATGTACTACCAGCTGCAAAAGCACTACCAATCACATTATGATCGGGGGTACCAAAACCTTGAGATATTTGAAATTTTGCATTCGTGCCCGATAGTTGACCATTCAAACTCATGGTTTGTTTCTTTTTTATCGGATTATAATTTTTAAGAAAATACAAAAACACTTCCGTTCGACTCACTTGAGTGCCGATAACTTTATGATGCCGCTAAAAATGTCGCAGAATGTTTAAATGCTGTGACCACAGTCCGTCAGCAGCGACAGAGGCGTGAGAAGCGATGCTGTCGTTTAATTTGATCGGGCTGTTCCCTAGTTAAATATAAAATGTACTTTTCTTTGCAGCTTTGATTGTGTGAAAAAATCCCCGAACACATAACTTGCAAATTAAAAATATGCAGAAATAATAATCAACAACGCATTTTTTTATGTTTATCATATTTATACAAGTTCGTTAGACTGGTCCAAAATAAATATGAAAAAAAACATAGTACTTTTCTTGTTTCGCAAAGAAAGAGACGTATAGAGAACTGCATATAAAGAGTGTCGAATATTTCACGCAAGATTTGAATTTGCCGCCATTTGTGTGTTAAAGTGTTGCCAACCAAAAACAGTTAGATAGCTGATGGCTTAAAGTTAGTACACAGTAAACAATTTGGGTGTAAACTCAAACCAAATTGGAATGAATACAAATCCACACCAAACTTGGTATAAGACCTATGCCACAAATTGGTATACAAACCGTTTATGCTTGATTGTATAAAATTTATACAAATAAAAAATTATAACAATTTCAATAAAAAGAAACAACCACAGGAGGATTCGAACCTACGACCGTCCGTGTGATAGATAGAAATATTTTATTGTCACTTACAATTACAAACTCGTTAGACCGCAACACCGTTGCCCGATACAATGAAGAACAGAATTTGATATTAGAACTATACAATTTTGGTACGAAATTTGTAGAATGTAAACGTTTTTGGTTTAGAATAACTTTATAAAAAAAAATTTTATAAATTATATCACAAAATTCGATTACATAAGTTAAAATAAAACAAATAGTAGGGAAATGTTGTCAGAGTTGGGCCACTATTTAACTTTCCTCTGTATCTTTTTTATATATTTGAATATTACCAAATCATTTGTTTTATTTAAAAGTTTGGACCCTTATCTGTAACATACCTTTAGGACAACTTGCTGCGGTTTCGGGAAAAAAAAGTTATTGACGAAACTAAAAAACAAAAAAGTAGTCAGGGTTCGGCCATTGCAGTCAGGGTTGGGCCACCACCAAATATCAATGAAATAAATACTAAAATAGTGTGTAATGAATATATATGAAACTTTTTATTGTCTTTCATTCAATTTCACAAAATTTCGATTAGAAATCCCCATAATATCATTAATCTGAATCACCATTTGGGCATGCATAGTAACTTTTTTGAGATTGACGCACTTCAAGTGCACGTCTCGCTTGCGTTTAATGCATGCGATTGAATTGTTTCGATTCAGTTTCAGGGGCATCGGCTTCAAGCATACAATGCAGAAGTCTTACTCCACATCTTCATCGGAAGATGATTTTTTGTGTGCTTTTTTCGGTGGGCGACCTCGTTTGGCAGGTGTTGTTTTTGCGTTCGATTTCTTCGCTTCCGGTTTCGGAAATTTTTTAGGCGTTTTCGAAAAATCGCGCGTCTGCTGCTTTTAACATAACTCTTCGCGGTTCTCTGCGGAGGTTAGAGATTAAGACCGTGCTTTTTATCGGGCGTCGCCCCCAATTCGATTTCACAGTTGGCGCGCCCACTTGCAGAGGGGTGGAACGGGTGGACTCATGTTCTGTGTTCCGAAAAACCGATTGAGTACTGTTATTTTACTGATTCGAAATAAAAATTGATGTGGCCCAACCCTGACTACACGAGTGGCCCAACCCTGACGACAAGCGTATTTTTCGATCGCTCAATACTACATGCGAACAGGTTAGGGAATCGAACTTTCCCTTTGGGTACTTGTTAATGGTTCACCCTTTGTTTGTATGTATTGTATTCTCCTTTAACTCCTAGGAGGAGCATAGGGCCACCCTTTAATGAATATATATACTTTCTTTTGCGGTGGCATTGTTCTTTTCCAAGTTTTGAGTCGTTTTGAGTCGTTTTTTACTGCTATTAAAAAATTTTTTGAACTATCGAAAACAACACGAAGGCACAAACGTTTTTACTGACAATCCCGGTGACAAGCAATGCTTAAAAAAATTTTCTGGCAACGAGAACAATAATTCGACGCTATAACACAGATGGTAGCACGTGTCATACACGAGAAATAACAGTGGCCCAACCCTGACAGCGGCCCATCCCTGACGACATTCCCCTATAAATAAGTTTATACTTTATCCTAAAACTTTTTGCTGTGTAGAAATGGTGCTCTATCATTTCACAAATATTCCGACCATCTTTTGTACGAAATTTTCGAACTGTAGCAGTCAAACTTTAATGGTTTTTTAAATGTTGTTTAACAATGAAAATACGTTGTTCTTTCGTATAATGGTACTAACCCTAAACTGTCAGCCTCAAACTGTTTTCTTTTTTTTGGTTGTCAACTGGTTACCTCACAAATGGCAGCAAACTCAAATGTTTCGTGAATTATGGGAAACCATTATACATATGTTCTTGATCACCTTCAGTGTCTCCTGATTCAATATAGCTATACCGTCTGTATATTATAGGTATTTCCACGAGATCATGCCCTTCGCAACTCAAAAATAGAATCAATATTTTTATTAAATTTTAATGCTTAAAATATAAAAAACACATGTTTCTGCTACATCAAAGAAAGAAAAAATTAAATTTTATTTTAATTCATTAAAAAAAAAATCTCTTTGAATCTATTGGATTTTGCAGTTTTCTCCCCACGATAAACAGTCGCTTTTTGAGACTTGAGTAAAACTGGTATATGCCTATTTGACAACAAAAACCATATAAGCTGAAAGTTTCGACTATCGTCTACGTCGAGCAGCAAATTTGTACTTCTAGCCTTTTAAATAAAATTTTGTGCATTTTTTTGAAAAATAACTAATCCCTGTCACGCCCGTTACCTTTTTACATCAAAAGTTTAAAATACTGAGAAAATATTTAGTATAATTAATTAAAAAAAAATCAAAAGAGAGTTACAATGATAGTGAATTTAATAATTTCGTGATACCAAATGAACCCTAATAAATCATTATTGTGCTTTTTCTTCATTTTTAAACGATATCGCTCCCGTTACCTTGTTATTATTTTGCCTTCCAACCCTTACCATATTACTTATTTGGTTTTTACTTATTTTTTTTCTTTTTTTTGGTTAAACAACTATGGATTTTCCAAACAAGAACAACTTTCTACATTATTATATACTGTTCTTATGGTTTTTTTGGGTTTTTGATCCCCTTTCAAAAGAAATTGGGCTATAATGGGCAAATGTGTTCTACAAAAATATATACGGAAATTTTCATAAGGGGTCACCAAAGGCAAGAGTAAAGTGTAAAAATGTGATAAAATGAAAGAAATGTGTGTTTACTACATTATTCCGAAGTTTTAAGTATTTCTCGTCTTTGGTGACCCCTAATGAAATTTTTTGTAGAATATTTTTTGGAACATTTTAACTCATTATTACCATTTTTTAGAAGGGGGTCAAAGAGACCCATAAGGTTATAATAGGTTAAGATGTTTCAGAAAATTGTTCCTTGCGTAATTTCATGATGACCTTGGAACAACATGTTTTAACGAAAATGAAGAATTGGAGTTTTACAGTGGGGTGAAATTTCGAAAATATGTACTTTTTTGCTGGTATTTTAGCTAAAAAACGTTATGAAATTGATCTAAGGTTTCAACTTTTATCTATCTTAATTCACGACGAAAATTTTGATATATCGTACGACTCATTCCCAGCATTCTCAGGTCGTTATAAAATAAACACATTTTTGCATAAATCGACTTTAAGTGATCTTCAAATGACCTTAAAAAAAATTTAAAAGATCTCAGTTCACTTCTTGAATTTTTTCATTTTATTTTTAGTACTGTTAAACATAATAGATATAATTATACACATTGTTTTAATTTTTTACGATGTCGCACCCGTTACTTCTTTAAAGCTTATTTTTTCAACTTAAGTATCTCTTATTGCAGAAAACTAAGAAAATTCTTGTACAAAATATTACAATGAATCAAATTGAAAGTTTTATTTTGACCGTTTCATACCAAATAGCATATTTGTAACGTCACACCCGTCACCATCTATTTTGTACAAAAAAGATCGGGATAGTTGACACCTTCTTGGCGTATTTATCCAAATTCTATTTTTAATTTAAAAAATTGTCCTTAAAGTGTCGCACCTGTTACTATAGAAATGCCCTTATGAAAATAACGAAAAAAGATAGATAGTTCGTTGAATTTTCACGGAGAAAAAAAATAGTACTCGCTACTTTTTTTCTTATAAATTTCACCAGAATTTCAAGTCAGAATAGTGACAACTTTACACCGAAATAAATTTCACCTTACTTTTTTAGTCAATTCAGAATGTATGTTTGATAGTAATTTTTTGGAAAAAATTGGAGTGATATTTACCTTACTGTAAAGTTTAAGCAACAAAAAAAAAATTAGCTGACCGGCACCGGGGTACGAACTCTGGCCCTTCCGTATGATAGTCAGATCCATATCCTCTGCGCTGCTTACGCATGTGATGTAGAAGCAAAAAAAATTGTATACAATAAAGAAAATGTCTGTCCAAAAATAGAAATTTTTACTAAAATGATTTTATATTTTTATTATATTGACCTTACTCGAGTAAGGTGACAATTATGACTCTCATTTTTGTGCGTGAAAAAAATAAAGTTATTTTGACTAGAATTATAAATTCAAAATGGTCATACATTTTTTTTTTTCTGAAAGTATAAATTACTTTACATAAAGTCAAATGTAGGAAATTTTTAGTAAATATTCCTTCAATATTTAACTACATTTTATTTGTAAATATGACGTTAGGGATCCATCAAATAGTCCTTACGTAAGGTAAATTATACTTGAAATATAGTGTTGATTACTTTAATTTTTCGACTAGCCGAGTGGAGTAAAAATTATGATGCGTATTTTTCTCCGTGTTTGCACTCTCAATTCGTATTAGTAGGCTTGGTACCTGCCACACAGGGAATCTTCATAATGTACTTAATTCTGAAAGAGTTATTTGAGATTTTAGAGAATTCAACCAAATTTTACACAGATAGATACAAGACAGGGTGATCAAATTTGCCTAAAAAACGACGAAAATATATGGTGATAGGCTTTTTGAAATATCAATGCGAAATAAAGTGTAAAAAAAAATACAAATTCTTTTTCTGGTGAATACTCTATTGAATTTGGATGAAAGCGAATAATTGCGATTAGAATAACAATATTTTAAGAACACAAACAGAACAATAAAGTAACTAGTAAAACTTTGTTGCTTATATATGTAGAAGGTGCAACTCTCTCTTGTCCGAATTCCTTCAGCTTGAACTTGCTGTCCTTAGTAACTGTAAGAAATTTGGTTACATTACATCAATAGCGCTTTCTTTACAGCATAAGTGTATTGGAGGTACCACGCCCTCTCGTCCGAATCAACAAAGTTTCCGATCAGAGCTTTCATTTACTATCTGAGTGAAATGTTGTTGGATTATATCAAATAACGCTTTCAGTACAGCATTTTCAAGATTTTTCTTGTATGGGAGGTGTCAAGCGCGTCCGTATTAACCGAGACTAAACTTAGAGCGTACCCCGAGTATTTCTAGAATTCATGTGTATTTTGGTTGCATTGTCGTAAATAATACGCATTAAAATGCGTTTCAAATGTGCTATTTTTATATAGGCGGTATGGGGGACAAGAAGACGTGGCTATACACATATCAGCAAAATTTCAAAACTCCATACTGAAAGTGTAAGGGGCCGTTCACATATATCGTAACGCAATTTTCGACCAATTATTACCCCCCCCCCCCCACTCCTCAGTCGTAATGCAACGTAACAAAACGTAGAACCCTCTCCCTCCCTAGTAACGTAACAAATCATAATTTTGGCAATTTGAATTTGACTTTATTGTCGCATAAAATTATTTATGGCAGTGAAACGCCTCCTAAAAACTAATCCATAATATCTCTGAAACTACTTTATGCAAATAGTGACACATATGTGAAGTGCACCCGATCAAATAATATTCATTGAAAATATGCACTATGCCATCCAAAAAAACTAATTTATCATATCTCTGAAACTTTTTATCGATACCACGCTTTCCCATATAGCAGAAGGTGTGGCAACGCTCGCTGAAATATGCTAATATCGTCCCTATTCAAATGAAAAACACAAGTCAGTTTTTTCTAGTTTTGAGTTATTTGGTATTTCTGGTCCAAAATATTATAGTCTTTAGACTGATAAACAGACTGAGCCATATCTCTGTTAAAAAGCGGTTTTTTTATAATGAAAAAAAGAAAACCAATTTCCATAAAATACTATTAAGGTTGATAACTTTGATCTGGCCTAAAATTAAATACCCTACACTGGAGTATTTTGAAAAGTTTTCTTTTTTGGGAACGCCACACACTCTTGTCCGAAATCAGTTAGTTTTAGGTCAGATCTTGCGCTTACTATTGCCGAAATATTTCTCAAGTGAGCCACCTAAGGCTTTAAACGTAAAAACGACTTTCAAGAAAAATGGTTATTTGGAGTAGTAAAAATTTTGAAAATAATTTTTATCGTAATAAAAACAACCTCATCGTAGGCCGAGATTTTGCATGAATCGAAGTCGCGCCAACTTTAAATTAGCTTCTCTTACAGATTTTTTGGCGAAGTCGTGGAAATTTTGAAAAAGTTTTTATTTGTTTGAGTCAGTCTTATTTATATTCGTATTTGAAATAACACAAAAGATATTTTATGAAAATGAGATATATAAAGCATTTTTTATTGGTTCCACAAAAATAAAATACAGAGTACACTGCAATATTGATACAAAATTATGTGTTTTGTTTAAAAAAAAAAAAATATTTAAAATCTATGATTAAGACCAGCGCCAACACCAAAGTTATTTTGTCCTTTGAATGGACCACTCATCCATTTGGAACCGCCACCATTTAAATCCAAGCTTGTGTTGCCACTTTGTGATTTCCACAAATTTGCAGAAGCGCCCACCTGTGCTTGTGTGCCGAAATTTGGAATTTTATTGACGCTCGCATTGGCGCTATGACCATTTACATGTGACCACTCTAGACCAGCACCATGACGTTCGAACTTGAAACCATTGGCCATTTTATTCTGCGAAGTAAAAGCATTCGCATCCACACTATGAGCGTCATTTTTGAAAAGATTTGCATGTGCACTTTGCGTTAGAGTATCACGTACACCGGGCACATGCTCCTTGCTGAGTGCAAGACCATGGCCATTACTAGAAATAAAAATAAAAAAATTTCATCTGAATAAAAAAAGAAATTATTTATTATTATGGTATAAGCACTCACTTATTATATGCCAAAGTAGCACCGGTGGTCGTAACTGGTCCACCCATTGTACTACCAGCTGCAAAAGCACTTGCGCTCACATTATGATTGGGTGTGCCAACACCGTGAGCTATTTGAACCTTAGCATCGGTACCCGCAATTTGACCACTTAAACTCATTGTATTTTTATATATGATAGATCTAGCAATTAACACTCTGTTGAAAGTTCTGAAGTGACTACTGATCACTTGGAAAATAAGCAACTGTTTGAATTGGCTGCAAATGCCGCATAGCGTTTTTATACTGCGTTCATAAGATTGACGCTTGAGCCGGGGTCGTCCCTAGTTGAGAGTTTTTTTCATGTTTCTTTTATTAACTTTGCACACTCGCATTTGCACTCATTGGCAGCTTGTGACAACGCAGTGCTTGAGAAAAATCCCCGAAATTTATAAGGCATTAATTAATCAGTTTAGTCGCATGAAAATGTAAGAAGTTGAGAGAATAAAATACAAAAAACAAACACATCACCATGGATATGGAACATGTGCAATCCATATAAGTATGTATGTACTCGTACATCAAATTGCGCAGTAAAATAAAGAAAAAAAATTTATAAAAATCGTTAATTTTGCTAAAATATAAAAAAATTATTTCGAGAATGTTTGGTAGTTTAAAAAATGATGAAAAACTTTGGAAAAAATCTAAACAATTTTGACAAATGGCAAAATATTGAGGTCCATAAAACGAGCTATGCAGGTGTGACGTATTTCGATGTTTTTTGGTTGGGAATTTTGAGCTTTTCAACAGTAATTTCAGGCTGTCTGGGAAATTTTCCATTTTCCGGAAAAGCGAAAAAATTATTCTGCATAGCTGAGTTTATTTTTTCAGCCAGACAAATCCGCGGGAAGAGTTAGCGATGAAAATCCCAAAAAATTTTGTAAGGACTTGCTTTAGCCAGACGAACCCATGAAAATATTTGGCGATCATATCATTTGACACACGAATTTGGAGCCAGTTTCGTGATCGTCAAAAACGAAAAGTGTTTTCCGGAAAACCCCAAACTTTCCCGGAAAATCCCAAAAAACCTTTTTTTATGGCGGTGCCATGACAAAATCCCCACAGACATAATCCCCATTTCTTAAATGGGTGTGATGTCCGCAAATTATTGGATATATTATCGACTGATCCGCGAAGCCGGTGTTGGATTTTTGGGAGTCTTAAATCCTGAGCTACGGCCACCCTCTTACCCCTACTCCTATGTAAAATTACTGTGGCTAGCAAACTAGGTGTTGGATATTATTAGGGGCTGATCCGCGTAAAACTTTCGAACATAATCCAAATAATTTGCGGACATAACATAGGGAAAAATTTAAGGAAAAAACTTCATTCAAGGTCAGCTCGAAATTTCTGCGTTAAAAGATTTCATCGCTTACTATTCCCGCGGATTCGTCTGGCTGAAAAAAATAAAGTTAGCCATAAAAAAAGTTTTTTGGGATTTTCTGGGAAAATTGGGATTTTTCCGGAAGATGCTTTTAGCTCAAAATTGGCTCGAATGTATTAATGCGTTAAAAGATTTCATCGCTTACTTTTCCCAAAGATTCGTCTGGCTGAAAAAATAAACTTAGCTATGCAGAACAATTTTTACGCTTTTCAGGAAAATTAAGAATTTCCCAGACAGCTCGAAATTACTGTTGAAAAGCTCAAAATTGCTCGAAATTCCCAACCAATTACATCGAAATTCGTCACATCTGCATAGCTTACTTTATGCACCTGAAATATTGTAAATTTGGAATATTTTGACTAGTTCTAAATTATAAAAAAAGAGGGGAAGAGTACAAGGTGTGGGCACCATTTTGTTTTCAACTCATATTTTTTGACCAAATGAATATTATACAGACATATAAGTATCAATGGAAAGCTAGAGATTTTAGCTAACTATTGGTGAAGAAAATAAATTGATTTCGTCAGTTGAAAAAATAATATCAAAAAAATAGTGAAGTAGTGAATAGAGAAGGGTTCCTTCTCAACCAAGCATTTTTTAATGGCTTTGAGTAGCGCATTGAAATTGATTCTTTTCGATGTAGACCATTTATTTGAGGTGGACATAGTATTTGTTAAACTTGGAACGCAATATCACAATATATTTGAATCGAATAATGAAACGAAATGAATTTTTTACAAAAAACAGTTCCACTAAAAAAGCTTAAAAAGGCATAAGAATACCATTTAGATTAGTAACGTTGGCATCCACGACGATATATCAGTAAAACACACGCTTTAAATAAAAAAAGAAGGGTGCTCACACCCGAACCATTTCGGGGCCCATACTCGACTTTGACAACCACTTTGAAAAGCGATGAGCAAATTGTGTTGTGTGATAATTTTGGTTGCATTCGGTTTTGAATCACAAAATTTAATAAATTTACTGCATAAATATAGATTGCACTCAGCTTTTCGATTGATTCACTTCGATTTATCGCATTTGGAAAATTATTGAAAAAAACTTTTGTGTTGACGTTCACTATTCAAAAATTATTTTCTTCTCAGCAAAGCAAATGAATCTGTTCAGGTAAATGCACAAAAACTTCGTGCTGTCATAACAGGCGCTTAATATTTGTCAGAACAGCCGCATTTGTTTTCTGTCAAAAGTTGCAGGGGGGTGCCCACACCTGAACCATGCCCACTGGCGGTACTCTTCCCCTATATTTTGTTAAAAATTAAATAATATTAGTTGAAAATATTAATTTTAAACAAATCAGGAAATTTCGAAAAATCGAAAATATTTCGAAAAATGGCGAAAATGTTGCAAATTTTGAAAACGTTTTAAAGGTTAAAAATGTCGAAAAATTTTAGAAATATTGACTAGGTTAAAGAATGACGAAAAACTTTGAAAATTCTAAAGAAATTTAAAAAATGGCGAGTATGTTGTCAAATTGATAAATATTGAATAGGTTAAGAAATTAGAAAAAAAAAAACTTTGAAAAAATCTAAAAAAAAAAATTTATAAAAATGGTAAATTTAGTTAAAAAAAAAAAATATTAGTTGAAAAAATTAATTTGCAAATATCAAGAAATTTCCAAAAAAATCCAAACAAAATTTGGAATATTTTGAATACCAGTTCAAAATTATAAAAATGTCGAGAAACTTGGAAGAAATTTAAAAAATTTGGAAAAATGGCAATGGCGAGAATTTCATAAATTTTAAAAATATAAAACATGCTAAGAGTTTATAAAAGAAAGTTAAAAACTTTGAAAAATGGTGTGCGTTTGAAAAAAATTTATTAGTTTAAAAATTATCAAGGTTTTTTTTTAGTTTTTGGAACAGATGATGATTTACATTATAAGCTACCAACAATGAAAATACATTGATGGTCGGAGCTTACTGTTCAGTGTTTTTGACTAAAACAACAATAAAAACACAAAAAACAAGGCAAAAATACACATAAATAAAAAAAGCAAAAAAATGTATCGGAAGGCTGGTTTGCGTTACTAGTTTCGGGACCCACCACAGGTTAAAATTGACTATAATAAGTCAATTCCTCATCAGACATCTTATAGAATTCTGCAAGCATACTTTATTTAACTTTTAGCATAGATTAGACGAGAATCACAGCTACAAGAAAAACACAGCACATGCAAAAATTCCAATTTCTTTGTTTTTTCCCTTTATATGCATTGCCCTGCCGTTGTGAGTCATTTTTTTTGCTTTTTTTATTTATGTGCATTTTTGCCTTGTTTTTTGTGTTTTTATTGTTGTTTTACTCAAAAACACTCAACAGTAAGCTCCGACCATCAATGTATTTTCATTGTTGGTAGCTTATAAAAATTATCAAAATGACGAAAAATTTGGAATAAATCTAAAAAAAATTATAAATGGCGCGACTTTTGTAAATTTGATAAATATTGAATAGTTAAAATAGTTAATCCGGAAAATATGGTACTAGGCGAATTCCTTGACCTCCGAACTTGTTAGACCCATTAATACATGACTTGAAAAATTTGCGTAATTTGATTTCTCACATTAGCAAAACCATTTCATTTTGTTCCCCTATTAAATATATTGTAAGTGCACTTTGTACTTTTATTTGCAGCATTGATGGTGAAAGTGAAAAAATCCCCGACTAAATATGCAGATATCTAAAACGCATTTTTGTTGGCTTATCTTCTCTTCATAAACGAGCTTAAATGCTATATGGGCTTATCTTGCGTTGCGAACGTTACATTTGTACATATATTTTTAAATCTTGAAGGCGCTCTGAATTTTAAATTCTTAATTTACCTGCAGTGGTATGCTACCCTTTGAGAGTACTTTCAGAAGGTATTTAAAAATATTTCCTAGCTTGTATCAGTTACAATATAATCGTGCATAAAGTGCTGTTCGCACGTAACAAAAAACAGAAGTCGTTGTGGAGTTCAATGCACATTTTCAAAATTTTTTGCGAAGTTTCCAATATAAACGAAAAAAAAAAATCCTCCAAAGGAAGAAGAATATTTGAGCATACCGAAACTGCTTTTGAGGGAATCAAAGAGTCCTTCGTTCGTACAAAAATGTGACTTTTGTGTGTTGCGCACGTTACGTTGCGAACGTTACAATTTTTATTTTATATATATACATTGGCTATCGAAATTTGATGTAGCCCCTTTCCAACTAACTTAAGCACATTATATTCGCTTGATTTATTTGTGGAAAAGGTTGTAAAGAAGTGCAGTGCACACAAAAGTAAAATTTTGTCTTGGCAACGCATCTCACGGTAAAAATACGTTGTTGCAGCTCAACCACTGCATCGATTTTTATGAAATTTGGAATGCAACGTTATCAAAGACTTTTTGTTATGTAGATGCCGGTGCGACGCCCCTAAAAGCGAAGGGGGAGTGGCATCTATGGAAAAGTATATATATTCTTGATCAGCGTCACCTCCTGAGTCGATATAGCTATGTCCGTCTGTCTGGCTGGCCGGCTGGCAGGCTGGTTGGCTGTGCTGGAAATAAATTTTTTCTGAAATCTGTGCAAGATAATTCAATGAAATTCGGTACTCTACCTCCGTTGTCAAAGTTAGCTCAAGGGATTGAAAATGAGCGAAATCGGTCAACGGCCACGCCTACCGCCCATACAAAAAATATATACAAAATACAACTTTAGGAGTATTTTTAACTACAATGCAACCAAAATGCACACAAGTACTAGAAATACTTAGCGCAAGCTCTAAGCCAAAACTAAGCAAATTCGGACAAGAAGCCGTGTCACCTCCCATACAAGTAAAAGTTTGAAAATGCTATACTGAAAGAGTTTTTTGAGATAATCCAACTGAATTTCACCCATACACTGAGGGCTATAAATATAAGCTCTGAGAAAAATCTTTGTGAACTAGGACAAGAGGGCGTGGCAGCTTTCATATAAGCAAAATTTTCGAAATACTGCAGTGTAGGGTATTTAATGTTTGGCCAGGCCAAAGGATACACCCTTTTTAGTTTAATATTTAATCTGCTCATATCTCGCAAACCATACAAGGGATTTTTATGAAATTTGATTGGTGGTGCTCATTAATGCCTTGTAACAAACGAAAAGTGGGTGGCATCGAGAAAGTGTCACACCTAATTTTTAAACTTTGAAAATTTTGATTCAATAGTTATTACTCAAAAACGACTCCAACCAATGAAAATAAAGGTAATTGTACCCCTGAAAACAAGAAGTAATATGAAGTATTCCCAAAAAATCCAAGATAGCGGCCATATGAAGTCCGATCCAACTTTTAGATACTCACATGTTTGAAAATTCATAGCCCCTCGGATTTCAATCCGATTTTAATGAAACTTTCAGAGTTAGTGCAGAAAGATATAAGTTTTTGAAAAAGAAAATATACTGGCAAAAAAAATTAATTTTAAATGGGGAAAAAGCTATTTTTATTTTTTAAAGCCAATTACGGGCTTGGTGCACAATTTTTATTTTATTATAACTATTTTCCGATCTCCAAAATTGTGGTATCTTTTACGGTTATTAAGTTATGAATTTTTGAAGTTGTTTAATGTTGTGTTTATCATGAGCCGTTGGTGCACGTCTTGGTAGCCACTGTCCGGACGGTATTTTTTTTCGGTGGTTCTTAGTAAGATTTTTCGTGGAATATTTTAACCCATTTCAACCAAGTTTTTGGAAAAAGGTATCAAAAAGACCCATAAGACACATAATATGTTAAGATGTTCCAACAGACTAACATATAATCAAACAAGAAATAATTTTTCAGAACATCTTAACCAACTATATCTCGTTCTTAAGGGTCTTTTTGACCCCATTTCCAAAAAAATTGGTTATGTTGGGTTTAAATGTTCTACAAAAATATTCTACAAAAAAATTCACTAGGGGCCACCGAAAAAAATATTACCGTCGACGGTGGCAACCCCATATTGTAGCGCACTTGCCCCAACGACTCATGATAAACACAACATTAAACAACTTCAAAAAAGATACCACAATTTTGGAGATTGGAAAAAAGTTATAATAAAATTTCTTTTTAAATAAAAATATTTAAAAAAAAAAAAATAAAAAGGGTGCACCAAGCCCGTAATTGGCTTTAAAAAATAAAAATAGCTTTTTCCCCATTTAAAATTAATTTTTTTTACCAAGCCCCAAACTGGCATTAATAAGGAAAAAAGATTTTTTCCATTTGAAATAAAATTTTATTAATTTTTTCAGTGCATTTATTTTTTTCAAAAACTCATATCTTTCTGCACAAACCTGGAAATTTCATTAAAATCGGATTGAAATCCGAGGGGCTATGAATTTTTAAACATGTGAGTTAGATCTTCAATTCTTTCGGAATTTCGAAAAATAATTTTTTTATGGTAAATACTGACTTTTCACCAATTTTCATAAAAATTGGAGTTGTCAACCCAAACCTTAAGCGATTACGCAAAGATTGACCCATGTTCGTTTTTATTGCAACATCGTCACATCGGCACTTCGTGAATAAAATTGTGACAAGTGTTTTCAACTCTTGCGGTCATTAATGGTGTTCTTTAGACTGCTTCATAATTTTATTTTTTTTGCTTCCGATTTGCTTTTCAACAAGTTTTTTTGTTAAAATGATAGAAATTAAAAATTCTGGTGCAAGGAGAGCTCATAATATTAATATTTACTGGTGGCGCATCGCATTTCTTTGTTTTAAGTGTGAAAGAGTACTCTTCTAATCACTTTTGTACATATCTCGTGAAAGAGAAAACGCAGACAAATGAGAATGCTACCATTAAAAGAGCATGAACTTTTTTATAATAAAATTTTTAATAATTTTTTTCGTAAATATGTCACTTCGGTAGTTTTTTAGCTTTCGAAGTTAAAAATCGTTTTGAAAACTTAATATTTCACTTTAAAACTAAATACAGTTTTTTCAAGTTTAAAAACGATTTTTAACTTTGAAAGCTAAACAAACAACTACCGAAGTGACATATTTACGAAAAAAATGATTAAAAACTTTTTTATGAAAAATTTTATGTTCTTTCTAATGCTAGTATTCCCATTTGTCTGCGTTTTCTCTTTCACGAGATATGTACAAAAGTGTTTAGAAGAGTACTCTTTCACACTTAAAACAAAGAAATGCGATGCGCCACCGGTAAATATTAATATTATAAGCAGTGCCGGATTAAGCCAAATGGGGGCCCTAGGCCATTCAAATTTTGGGGCCCTCTTTTTTTAATAATTGCAAAATTAATCTATTTATGCATTAATAGAATTTAAACAGCTTATTCATATCATTTAAAGGTTGTAAACACAATAAAACAATCAAAATAGTTTTTTTCTGACAAATTATATTTTTTTTTTTGATTTTACATAATTTACAGTATAGCAATTTATAAAATAATCTTTGTATATCTCTTTTTAATATTAAAACGACGTTCGAGTGGAGTCAATAAAGCCAAAAAATAGGCAAAATGAGGAAATCCTCAAGAACAGCTCCGATTTTGATTATTTTTTTTTTTTAAATTTTGTTTTTTTTTATTTAAAATCAGAAAAATTTGGGAGCGTGGTCGGAATTATATAATTATACATAAAAACTGTTGCCATGTTTTTCTCATGAACGGCTAAAGTAGTTTTGATGAAACTTTGGAAAATGATGCGCATTTGCATATTCTAAAGAATGAGATAGATTTTGACTTAGCATATACTTATGAAGAGGTGTGGCACCGCCCAAACTTTTAATTTGATTTGGTCATATCTTTTGAAACGTATAAAATTTTTTGAAGAAATTGGTACACTACTACTGACTATCAAAGCCTTATAATGAACAAAAATTGGGCGAAATCGAAAAGTGACACGCCCACTTTTTAAAAATTGAAAATTTGGATTTTCATCAATATCTGTATTTGGGTAATATTAAAATCAAAATATCAAAATTTTTAATGGTTAAAAAGTGAGTGTGGCACTTTTTTGGTTTTTCCAAATTTTTGTCCATTATAAAACATTGATAACACTAGTTTACAGCCAAAATTCCCAGCGAATGCCGTTACTCATTTTATATGGAAAATGGGCTGCTGATTCCGAAAATCGCATTTTTTTTTTTTTATTTCGTGTCGTTTTCGAGATATCGGTCATTTTCGGTTTTTGGACCAAAAAAAAAAGATAGTTCCATTAAAATACAAATATCTCAAGAACCAATGTTTGCATTTAAATAAATAATATGTTATATTAAAGGTAATTAAATTACCTACAAATGATGTCCACATCACTTTTTGGTTGGTTCGTTAGTTTTGGTGAAATAAATTGATTTCCAAAAAACAAAATTTTTTTTTTCCAAAAAATTAAGAAAAAATCAAATTCAACTTCAAATTTATACAAGAAGACATAACTTTTTTATATTTTTTTTTTGTATCATAGACTATATATTTGTGAAGAAAATAAGATATCATTCAAGAAAATCGATGGAAAAATGCAAAAGTTGTATACAATTCATTGATAAGTTACCAAAATGCGTTTTTCCCTATTTTTCCGTTTTTTTGTAATAAACTGTTCGAAAATTTGAAACTTTTTGTAAAAGAAATTAGAAAATCCAAAAAATTCTTAAAGAAGGCATTAAAAGGAAATACCCGTGCCTCGCCGTTTTTCTCTAGCACGTCAGATTTTTTTTTAATCGATTTTTGAAGTTTTTTAATCCACTGTACATGAAAAAACAGAAATAACGCAATCTTGTGTTAAATCGATGAATTTAACTATATGATCCTTACATCTGAGGTGTATCATGTCTTCAGCAAACTTATGCAGGATACTACGCGGAATATTTTTGTAGACAATTTTAACCCTCTCAAACCCTCTCAAAATGACCTTCATGTGGGGGTCAAAATGACCCACATGTGAGGGTTTTAGAGGGTTAAAATTTTCTACAAAAATATTCCTCGCAGTATCCTGCATAAGTTTACTGAACACATAATACACCTCAGATGTAAGGATCATATAGTTAAATTCATCGATTTAACACAAGAATGCGTTATTTCTGTTTTTTCATGTACAGTGGATTAAAAAACTTCAAAAATCGATTAAAAAAAAATCTGACGTGCTAGAGAAAAACGGAGAGGCACGGGTATTTCCTTTTAATGCCTTCTTTAAGAATTTTTTGGATTTTCTAATTTCTTTTACAAAAAGTTTCAAATTTTCGAACAGTTTATTACAAAAAAACGGAAAAATAGGGAAAAACGCATTTTGGTAACTTATCAATGAATTGTATACAACTTTTGCATTTTTCCATCGATTTTCTTAAATAGTATTTTATTTGCCTAACAAATTTATAGACTATGATATAAAAATACAAAATGATTTTTAAAATTTTTTTTTCTTGTAAAAATCTGCAGTTGATTTAGACATTTTTGTAATTTTTTCGGAAAAATATACTATTTTTTTCAGAAATCAATTTATTTCACCGAAACTAACGAACCAACCAAAAAGCGATGTGGATATAATTAGTAGGTAATTTAATTACCTTTAATATGACATAGTACTTGTTTAAATACAATCATTGGTTCTTGAGATATTTGTATTTTAATGGAACTATCTTTTTTTTTTGGTCCAAAAACCGAAAATGACCGATATCTCGAAAACGACACGAAATAAAAAAAAAAAATGCGATTTTCGGAATCAGCAGCCCATTTTCCATATAAAATGAGTAACGGCATTCGCTGGGAAAAAAATTTTAATCATTTGTAAACTAGTGTAATCAGTAGCTGTGTACTAATTTTCATCAAAAAATTTTATACGGTTCAAAAGATATGACCAAATAAAATTAAAAGTTTGGGGCGGTGCCACGCCTCTTCGTAAGTATATACTAAGTCAAAATCTATCTCATTCTTTAGCATATGCTAATGCGTATCATTTCCCAAAGTTTCATCAAAACTACTTTAGCCGTTGTTGAAAAAAGCATGGCAACAGTTTTTTATATACACAATTTTAGACCCTAAAAAAAGAGAATTTATCTCAAAAACTAAATAAGATACAGCAATTCTAATGCCAGATTCGGATTTAGAATTGCCAAATACATATAAAATAACTATTTTTATTTTTGTTTGTTGTATTTTTTTCTAATTTTTTTTATGAAAACTTTTTTAAATATTGTTTAAAAAATTTTATAAGTAATTCCGACCGCTCTCCAAAATGTTTCTGATTTTATATAAAAAAAACAACAAAATTTTATAAGAATAAAATCATCAAAATCGGAGCTGTTCTTGAGGACTTCCATCTTAAAGGCTTTATTGACTCCACTATTCATCCTTAAAAAACTTTTCTCCTACATTTCAGATCACATCTTCGAAACCAATTTGACGAAGAACATCCGATTCAATGGACATCAGTATTAGCATGTCCAATCGATATTGACCCATAACACTTCTTTGCTCGTTTTTTATGAGTTTCAACTTTGAAAAAGAACGCTCTGTTTTACAATTTGTAATCATAAGAGTTTTCGTTGCTTTCGTCGAGCATTGGGAATTCTAATTTTGTCATTGATTTGTTGTCGTCATTGCGTCTCTCGAATTCTCAATTTTTATGTTTTCATTTTTTTCAAAGCATGCTTGGACTTACATACATTTGCCAAATTTTGTGAGCTAGCTCTTTTAATCAGCAGATTAAATATTTTAGCTTTCAGATTTTCGTGGGGGCCCCTGCTCGTCGGGGGCCCTAGGCCATGGCCTAGTCTGGCCTAATGGGTAATCCAGCACTGATTATGAGCTCTCCTTGCACCAGAATTTTTAATTTCTATCATTTTAACAAAAAAACTTGTTGAAAAGCAAATCGGAAGCAAAAAAAAAAAATTATGAAGCAGTCTAGTGATCATGCTTTTCGCAATTCGCATCGAACTTTGGTTAGTAATTTACCCCAGGTAGTCGATCTATTATTATTGAGGGTGCATTCGATCAAGTGATAATAAAGCATTCCTATTTTAATGGTGTGCATAAATTGTCTAAGACACTTTTGAAATAATTGAAATGGCAACCCTATGCCTTGCCAGAAAAAAATAGGCAACCCTACTTAAACATATTGTAGAGGCTTTTAACTTTCGAATGGTATATAATTTTTTCATTAAACAGATGAGTGCAATATGGAATGAACCATAGCCTAGCCAGGATTTTTTTAGGCAACCCACTCACAATATGTTTCTTAACGTATTTAATTTCATATAAAATAGTTTTCATCCATTAAACGGATGGGTGCAAATCTGTCCTTATTCGTATCTTAGACTATAAAGTGCAAAGCTCCAAAAGTGCTATATAAAAGATATGGGAGTCCAGTGAAAAGTGAAAAGAAAAAATCATTCCTGATCAGCATGAAAAGGCTGCATGTGTTTATTGGAACATTTTAACCTATTATTATCATTTTTAGAAGGGGGTCAAAAAGACCCATAAGGTTATATTAGGTTAAGATGTTTCAGAAAATTGTTCCTTGCGTAGTTTCATGATGATCTGGGAACAACATGTTTTAACGAAAATGAAGAATTAGAGTTTTACAGTGGGGTGAAATTTCGAAAATATGTACTTTTTTTGCTGGTATTTTAGCTAAAAAACGTTGTGAAATTGATCTAAGGTTTCAACTTTTATTTTATCTTAATTCACGAAGAAAATTTTGATATATCGTACGACTCATTCCCAGCATTCTGAGGTCGTAATAAAATAAACACATTTTGCATAAATCGACTTTGAGTGATCTACAAATGACCTTAAAAAAAATGTAAAACATCTCAGTTCACTTCTTGAATTTTTTAATTTTTTTTTAGTACTGTTAAACATAATAGATATAATTATACACATTGTTTTATTTTTTTACGATGTCGCACCCGTTACTTCTTTAAAGCTTATTTTTTTCAACTAAATTATCTCTTAATGCAGCAAACTAAGAAAATTCTTGTACAAAATATAACAACGAATTATCTTCAAAGTTTTAATTTACCGTTTCATGCAAAATTTTACAGATCTGAGAGATCAAATCTCATAAAACAAAAATAGCATATTTGTAACGTCGCACCCGTTACCATCTATTTAGTACAAAAAAGCATTGGAATTTAACTTTTTTAAATACTTCTATTTGTTGACAAGATCGAGATAATTGACACTTCTTAAGATAAGGCACCTTTTTGGCGTATTTATTCAAATTCTATTTTTAATTTAAAAAAGTGTCCTTAAAGTGTCGCGCCTGTTACTATGGAAAATCCCTTATGAAAAAAACGAAGGAAAATACTTCGTTGAAATTTTGCACTATGTCTCTGTCGTATGCGTACCGCCCATACAAAAAGAATTTAATTTTAAACACAATGGTACTGGAAGTTTTGAGCAGAAATTGGATCAATTCGTATTAGTAGGCTTGGTACCTGCCAGATCTTCAAAATGTTATTCTGAAAGAGATATTTGAGATTTTAGAGAATTCAACCAAATTTTACACAGATAGATACAAGACAGGGTGATCAAATTTGCCTAAAAAACGACGAAAATATATGGTGATAGGCTTTTTGAAATATCAATGCGTAATAAAGTGTAAAAAAAACTAGTAAGGGTGTAAATTTTGGCCTGGCCAAAAAATAAATACCCTACACTGAAGTATTTTTAAAATTTTGCTTATATGGGAGGTGCCACGCCCTCTTGTCCGAGTACACCCAGTTCTTGTTCAGTGCTTGCATTTATATTTTTTAGTGTCAGAGTGAAATTTAGTTGGATTATCTCAAAAACTCTTTCAGTATAGCATTTTGAATCTTTTGCTTATATGGGAGGTGCTACGCCCCCTTGTTTTATTTCACCCAATTTTCGCTGAGAGCTTTCATTTATAATTTTTAGTGACTGAGTCAAATTATGTTCGAATATCTCAAAAAACGCTTTCAGTATAGCGTTTTTAAGCTTTTGCTTGTATGGGAGGTACCACGCCCTCTTGTCCGAGTACACCCAGTTTTTGTTCAGAGCTTGCATTTATATTTTTTAGTATCAGAGTGAAATTGAGTTGGATTATCTCAAAAAACTTTTTCAGTATAGCATTTCGAAACTTTTGCTTATATGGGAGGTGCCACGCCCCCCTGTACGATTTCAACCAATTTTTGCTGAGAGCTTTCATTTATAATTTTTAGAGTCTAAATCAAATTCGGTTCGAATATCTCAAAAAACGCTTCCAGTATAGCGTTTTGAAGCTTTTGCTTATATGGGAGGTGCCACGTCCTCTTTTCCGAATTCGCTCAGTTTTTTATCAGAGCTTGCGCTTACAATTCGTAGTATGTATTTGTATTGTGGTTGCATTGTCGTGAAAAATACTCCTAAAATTGCATTTTGAATATATTTTTTGTATGGGCGGTAGGCGTGTCAGTTGACCGATTTCGCTCATTTTCAATTCCCCGAGCTAACTTTGACGACGGAGGCTATGTACCAAATTTCATTGAATTATCTTGCTCAGTTTTCCCAAAAAGTGTATTTCAACACACAGCCAGCCACCCAGTCAGCAAGCCAGACAGATAGGCGTGTCCGTTTACCTATTTCTATCAGTTTTCCCTTAAAAAAAATTTTCACGGACGAACATGGCTATATCGACTCTGGAGGTAATGCTGGTCAAGAATATATATACTTTTCTTTATCTGCCACGCCTCCTCCTCTGCGTTACAAACGGAAGGACAAAGTGAATATACCCTGGGTGTAGGGTATAAAAATACAAATTCTTTTTCTGGTGAATACTCTATTGAATTTGGGTAAAAGCGATTAATTGCGATTAGAATAACAATATTTTAAGAACGTAAACAGAACAATAAAGTAACTAGTAAAAATTGTTTGATTATTTGATTTTGTAGAAGGTGCAACACCCTCTCTTGTCCGAATTCCCTCAGCTTGCACTTACTGTACTTAGTAGCTGTAAGAAATTTGGTTACATTACCTCAATAGCGCTTTCTTTACGGCATTTTTATAGCAAAAGTGTATTGGAGGTACCACGCCCTCTCGTCCGAATCAACAAAGTTTCCGATCAGAGCTTTCATTTACTATCTGAGTGAAATGTTGTTGGATTATATCAAATAACGCTTTCAGTACAGCATTTTCAAGATTTTTCTTGTATGGGAGGTGTCACGCGCGTCCGTATTAACCGAGACTAAACTTAGAGCGTACCCCGAGTATTTCTAGAATTCATGTGTATTTTGGTTGCATTGTCGTAAATAATACGCATTAAAATGCGTTTCAAATGTGTTATTATACCCTACACCCAGGGTATATTCACTTTGTCCTTCCGTTTGTAACGCAGAGAAGGAGGCGTGGCAGGTATAGAAAAGTATATATATTCTTGATCAGCGTCACCTCCTGAGTCGATATAGCCATGTCCGTCTGTCTGGCTGGCAGGCTGGCTGGCTGGCTGTGTGTTGAAATACACTTTTCGGAAAAACTGAGCAAGATAATTCAATGAAATTTGGTACATTGCCTCCGTCGTCAAAGTTAGCTCGGGGGATTGAAAATGAGCGAAATCGGTCAACTGACACGCCTACCGCCCATACAAAAAATATATTCAAAATGCAATTTTAGGAGTATTTTTCACGACAATGCAACCACAATACAAATAAATACTACGAATTGTAAGCGCAAGCTCTGATAAAAAACTGAGCGAATTCGGAAAAGAGGACGTGGCACCTCCCATATGAGCAAAAGCTTCAAAACGCTATACTGGAAGCGGTTTTTGAGATATTCGAACCGAATTTGACTCAGACTCTAAAAATTATAAATGAAAGCTCTCAGCAAAAATTGGTTGAAATCGTACAGGGGGGCGTGGCACCTCCCATATAAGCAAAAGTTTCAAAATGCTATACTGAAAAAGTTTTTTGAGATAATCCAACTAAATTTCACTCTGACACTAAAAAATATAAATGCAAGCTCTGAACAAAAACTGGGTGTACTCGGACAAGAGGGCGTGGTACCTCCCATACAAGCAAAAGCTTAAAAACGCTATACTGAAAGCGTTTTTTGAGATATTCGAACATAATTGAATTGAATTGATTTTTATTTTTCTTATCTTATTACATAATACAAAATTTCAATACTTATCAATTAGCTAAGGTAATATATATAAGTATGTAATTTAGATAATAAGTCATTCTTTAGCCAACTGATGACTAGTGATGAATGACTTAGATTCGTACATTTTTATAAATTAAATTGTTTTAATTGTTGTGGGGGAAAAGGTAAAAATAAATTTAAATTTTTAAATTTGTTTTTTTTTTTTTTTTTTTTTCTAATAAAAAAAAAACAGGTAAAAATAGTTACACACTTAAAAAATAGTTACAATTTGAAAAATGGATTTTTTTTTTATGATATAAAAACAACAAAAAATTTTGATCGCAATTACATAGCTTTGATCATAGAGATATCTTTTGTAAAAAGCCAAGATTTTACTCTTTTAAGGAAGATGTTATAGTTTTTCAAAGTTCTGATCTCAAGTGGCAAATTATTAAAAAATTTTGGAGCCGAAACCGTAAAAAAGTTAGAAAATTGAGTTTTATTTGAAGCTGGAACGTTAACGAATTGCATATTATTCACTCTTAATTCGTATACATTAGAGTTTCGCAAATTTTGGCTATAACCACTTCGCATGAAAAATATCTTGAGAACTTTGTAGACATATAAATGTTTCAACGGCAAAATGCGCAGATGACAAAATAAAGGCCAGCTACTTTCCATTCTGCTTTTGTTTAGAATAATTCTAATAACATTTGACTCAGTCACTAAAAATTATAAATGAAAGCTCTCAGCGAAAATTGGGTGAAATAAAACAAGGGGGCGTAGCACCTCCCATATAAGCAAAAGATTCAAAATGCTATACTGAAAGAGTTTTTGAGATAATCCAACTAAATTTCACTCTGACACTAAAAAATATAAATGCAAGCTCTGAACAAGAACTGGGTGTACTCGGAGAAGAGGGCGTGGCACCTCCCATATAAGCAAAATTTTAAAAATACTGCAGTGTAGGGTATTTATTTTTTGGCCAGGCCAAAATTTACACCCTTACTAGTTTTTATATTGGTGGTAGGGGGACAAGAGGGCGTGGCTACGCCCATATCAGAAAAATTTCAGAAATCTATACTGAAAGCGTTAGGGGCCATTCACATGTATCGTAACGCAACATTCGACCAATTTCCCACCCCCCCTAACTCCTCAGTAGTACTGCAACGTAACAAAACGCACAACCCCCTCCCTCCCTAGTTACGTAACAAATCATAATTTTGGTAATTTGAATTTGACTTTATTGTCGCATAAAATTATATATGGCAGCAAAACGCCTCCTAAAAACTAATCCATAATATCTCTGAAACTACTTTATGCAAATAGTGATACATATGTGAAGTGCACCCGATCATATAATATTCATTGAAAATATGCATTATGCCATCCAAAAAAACTAATTTATCGATACCACGCTTTCTGATATATAAGAAGGTGTGTCAACGCTTGCTGATATATGCTAATATCGTCCCTATTCAAATGAAAAACACAAGTCATTTTTTTCTAGTTTTGAGTTATTTGGTATTTCTGGTCCAAAATATTATAGTCTTTAGACTGATAAACAGACTGAGCCATATCTCTGTTAAATAGCGGCTTTTTTACCACGAAAAAAAGAAAAACAATTTCCATACAATACTATTACTGGCCTAAAATTAAATACCCTACACTGGAGTATTTTGAAAATTTTTCTTTTTTGGGAAACGCCACGCCCTCTTGTCCGAAATCAGTTAGTTTTAGCTCAGATCTTGCGCTTACTATTGGCCAAATATTTCTCAAGTGAGCCACCTAAGGACTTAAACGCAAAAAAATACTTTCAAGAAAAATGGTTATATGGAGTAGTAAAAATTTTGAAAATAATTTTTTTCGTAATAAAATTAAACCTCATCATAGCCGAGATTTTGCATGAATCGAAGTCGCGCCAACTCTAAATTAGCTTATCTTTCAGATTTTTTGGCGAAACCGTGGAAATTTCAAAAAAGTTTTTTATTTTTTTGAGTCTTATTTATATTCGTATTTGAAATAACACAAAAGATATTTAATGAAAATGAGATATATAAAGCATTTTTTATTGGTTCCACAAAAATAAAATACAGAGTACACTGCAATATTGATACAAAATTATGTGTTTTGTTTAAAAAAAATATTTAAAATCTATGATTAAGACCAGCGCCAACACCAAAGTTATTTTGCCCTTTGAATGGACCACTCATCCATTTGGAACCGCCACCATTTAAATCCAAGCTGGTGTTGCCACTTTGTGATTTCCACAAAATTGCAGAAGCGCCCACCTGTGCTTGTGTGCCGAAATTTGGAATTTTATTGACGCTCGCATTGGCGCTATGACCATTTACATGTGACCACTCTAGACCAGCACCATGACGTTCGAACTTGAAGCCATCGGCCATTTTATTCTGCGAAGTAAAAGCATTCGCACCCACACTATGGGCGTCATTTTTGAAAAGATTTGCATGTGCACTTTGCGTTAGAGTATCACGTACACCGGGCACATGCTCCTTGCTGAGTGCAAGACCATGGCCATTACTAGAAATAAAAATAAAAAAATTTCATCTGAATAAAAAAAGAAATTATTTATTATTATGGTATAAGCACTCACTTATTATATGCCAAAGTAGCACCGGTGGTCGTAACTGGTCCACCCATTGTACTACCAGCTGCAAAAGCACTTGCGCTCACATTATGATTGGGTGTGCCAACACCGTAAGCTATTTGAACCTTAGCATCGGTACCCGAAATTTGACCACTTAAACTCATCGTATTTTTATATATGATAGATCTAGCAATTAACACTCTGTTGAAAGTTCTGAAGTGACTACTGATCACTTGGAAAATAAGCAACTGTTTGAATTGGCTGCAAATGCCGCATAGCGTTTTTATACTGCGTTCATAAGATTGACGCTTGAGCCGGGGTCGTCCCTAGTTGAGAGTTTTTTTCATGTTTCTTTTATTAACTTTGCACACTCGCATTTGCACTCATTGGCAGCTTGTGACAACGCAGTGCTTGAGAAAAATCCCCGAAATTTATAAGGCATTAATTAATCAGTTTAGTCGCATGAAGTTGAGAGAATAAAATACAAAAAACAAACACATCACCATGGATATGGAACATGTGCAAACCATATATGAATAACTCCACGCCAAGTGTACCAGCTGAAAATTTTTTTTTTTACGATTTCGCTCAAATTTAGCAATAAGGTAGATCCGATGTGCAAGAACAATAATCCGGAAGGATTTGGTCCTAGTACCATTTGTTGTTAAAATACAGGGTGTTGAAGTTGGCGTTTTTAGTCATTTTCATGAAAATGGTGTTTTTTCAAAAATTTATAGCTTACATTAAAGTTCGTAAATTGATAAATCTAAGTTACTGGTCCTACTCATTTTGAAGTGTTCTTTTTATAAAAAAATATTTCTTGGTGAAAAAAAATTTTTTTTTCACCAAAATTGTTTACACTTAAAAATACTTTTGAATTTTTTTTTAAATAACCCCCCTTTGATTTTTTTTAAAAGTACTTTGAGTTAAAGCATAATTTATAAGCTTTAAAATGATGTATGACTCAAGATGGGATTCGGACGCTAAATGGGAGTTTTTGGCTTATGTACGCCCGCGGAAGGAAAAAATCTTTATTTACTTAAGAGGAAAGCATCTTATGAAAAAAGTGTACTAGGCATAAAATGCTCAGAATCGTCCAAGCAATGCGTGTGATTTTTTTGGATTTTTTTTTTTGGAAACTTTTGTTTTAATAATATTTGAAAATTTTTATTTTTAAAGCTTTCAAAAATTACTAAAAAAAAAAATTTTTTTTAAACTTTCCAAAAAATTTCGCACTTATTTCTTTGATAATTCTAAGCATTTTATGCCTGGTACACTTTTTTCGAAAGATGCTTTCCTCTTGAGTAAAAAAAGATTTTTGCCTTCCGCGGGCGTTCAAAAGCCTAAAAGTCCCATTTAGCATCCGAATCCCGTCTTGAGTCATACATCATTTTAAAGCTTTTATATTATGCTTTAATTTAAAGTACTTTTAAAAAAAATGTAAGCGGGATTTTTTAAGAAAAATTCAAAAGTATTTTTAAGTGTAAAAAATTTTGGTGAAAAAAAATTTTTTCACCAAGAAATATTTTTTTGTAAAAAGAACACTTCAAAATGAATGGGAGCAGTAACTTAGATTTATCAATTTACAAACTTTAATGTAAGCTATAAATTTTTGAAAAAACACCCTTTTTATGAAAATGACTAAAAACGCCAACTTCAACACCCTGTATTTTAACAAGAAATGGTACTAAGACCAAATCTTTCCGGATTTTTGTTCTTGCACACCGGATCTACCATATTGCCAAATTAGAGCGAAATCGGAGAAAACAAAATTTTCAGCTGGTACACTTGGCGTGAAGTGCTTCATATGTACTCGTACATACGTATGTATGTTCGTGAGTATATTCAAATTGCGCAGTAAAAAATTAAAAAAATTTTAAAAAAATTATTTCGAGAATGTTAAGTAGTTTAAAAAATGATGAAAAACTTTGGAAAAAATCTAAACAATTTGGATAAATGGCGAAATATTAGGTCCATAAAGTGAGCTATGCAGGTGTGACGAATTTCGATGTTTTTTAGTTGGGAATTTCGAGCTATTTTCGAGCTTTTCAACAGTAATTTCGAGCTGTCTGGGAAATTTTCCATTTTCTGGAAAAGCGGAAAAATTGTTCTGCATAGCTGAGTTTATTTTTTCAGCCAGACGAATCCATGGGAAGAGTTAGCGATGAAATCTTTTAACGCAGGAATTTCGAGCTACTTTCGAGCTGACCTTGAATGAAGTGTTTTCCTTAAATTTCCCCCGAAAATCCCAAACATTTTTTTAAGGACTTGCTTTATTTTTTCAGCCAGACGAACCCATGAGAATATTTGGCGATCATATCATTTGATACACGAATTTGGAGCTAGTTTCGAGCTCGTCAAAAACGAAAAGTGTTTTCCGGAAAACCCCAAACTTTCCCGGAAAATCCCAAAAAACCTTTTTTTATGGCGGTGCCAGGACATAATCCCCACGGACATAATCCCCATTTCTTAAATGGGTGTATTGTCCGCAAATTATTGGATATATTACCGACTGATCCGCGAAGCCGGTGTTGGATTTTTGGGAGTTTTGAATCCTGAGCTGCGGTCGCAGGCCGCCTACTTACTCCTACTCTTATGTAAAATTACTGTGGCTAGCATACTAGGTGTTGGATATATTAAAGGCTGATCCGCGAAAAACTTTCGGACATAATCCGAATAGTTTGCGGACATAACATAGGGAAAAACAATTTTTCCTAACATTTTTTGAGATTTTCCGGGGAAATTTAAGGAAAACACTTCAATTAAGGTCAGCTCGAAACCAGCTCGAAATTCCTGCGTTAAAATATTTCATCGCTTACTATTCTCGCGGATTCGTCTGGCTGAAAAAAATAAAGTTAGCCATAAAAAAAGTTTTTTGGGATTTTCCGGGAAAATTGGGAGTTTTCCGGAAAATGCTTTTAGCTCAAAATTAGCTCGAAATTCCTGCCTTAAAAGATTTCATCGCTAACTTTTCTCAAAGATTCGTCTGGCTGAAAAAATAAACTTAGCTATGCAGAACAATTGAAAAAATGTAAGAAAAAAATTTATAAAAATGGTAAATTTAGTTTAAAAAAAAATATTAGTTGAAAAAATAAATTTGCAAATATCCAGAAATTTCCAAAAAAATCCAAACAAAATTGGGAATATTTTTAATACCAGTTCAAAATTATAAAAATGTCGAGAAACTTGGAAGAAATTTAAAAAATTTGGAAAAATGGCAATGGCGAGAATTTCATAAATTTTAAAAATATTAAACATGCTAAGAATTTATAAAAGAAAGTTAAAAACTTTGAAAAATAGTGTGAGTTTGAAAAAAATTTATTAGTTTAAAAATTATCAAAATGACGAAAAATTTAGAATAAATCTAAAAAAAATTATAAATGGCGCGACTTTTGTAAATTTGATGAATATTGAGAATAGGTAAAAAATATATAAAAAAAGAAAACAATTCGAAAAAATAATTCCTTTGACCCCCGAACTTGTTAGACCCATTATTACACGACTTGAAAAATTTGCGTAATTTGATTTCTCATATTAGCAAAACCATTTCCTTTTGTTCCCCTATTAAATATATTGCAAGTGCACTGTAGGTACTTTTATTGATGGTGAAAGTGAAAAAATCCCCGACTAAATATGCAGATATCTAAAACGCATTTTTGTTGGCTTATCTTCTCTTCATAAACAAGCTTAAATGGTATATTTGTTTGTTTGTACTGATTTCTGTACCAAAATTTTTTCTCGAAAAGGGCTGCAACGTTGTTAATCAAACTTGAGATAGTGATAGATATTAACAAGACATGAAGAATGAGCTAGCTTTAGACTTTGTAAATATTCATAAATGGGCGTGGCACCACCCTTAGTTATACCCTTCACCCAGGGTTTATTCACTTTGTCATTCTGTTTGTAACGCAAAGAAGGGGGAGTGGCATCTATGGAAAAGTAAATATATTCTTGATCAGCGTCACCTCCTGAGTCGATATAGCTATGTCCGTCTGTCTGGCTGGCTGGTTGGCTGTGCGTGGAAATACATTTTTTCTGAAATCTGTGCAAGATAATTCAATGAAATTGGGTACTCTACCTCCGTTGTCAAAGTTAGGTCGAGGGATTGAAAATGAGCGAAATCGGTCTACGGCCACGCCCAGAGGCGTGGAGAGAAAATCTGGGCCCGGGGATAATTATATACCGGGCCCCACCCAGTACTATTGTAGATTTATGAAATGTGCAAAGTTGTGATTTTGTTTGCTTCCCGCTCATATCCAACTCAGGCCTGGCCACGCCTACCGCCCATACAAAAAATATATTCAAAATGCAACTTTAGGAGTATTTTTAACTACAATGCAACCAAAATACACACAAGAACTAGAAATACTTAGCGCAAGCTCTAAGCTAAATTTAGGCAAATTCGGACAAGAGGGCGTGGCACCTCCCATACAAGCAAAAGTTTCAACATGCTATACTGAGCGAGTTTTTTTAAGATAATCCAACTAAATTTCACCGAAATACTAAAAGCTATAAATGCACGCTCTGAACAGAAACTGGGTTAACTCAGACAAGAGGGCGTGGCACTTCCTATGAAAGCAAAAGTTTCCAAATGCTATACTGAAAGTATTTTTTTGAGATAGTCCGACCAAATCTCACTCAGATAATAAAAACAGTAATTACTGGTTACCAGCAAAAGCAGAGCAAAATCGGACAAGAGGGCGTGGCACCTCTCATATAACCAAAAATTTCAAAATGCTATACTGAAAGAGTTTTTTGAGATAATCCAACTGAACTTCACCCAAACACTGAAGGCTATAAATGTAAACTCTGAGAAAAATCTTTGTGAACTCAGACACGAGGGCGTGGCACCTTCCATATAAGCAAAATTTTCAAAATACTGCAGTGTGGGGTATTTAATGTTTGACCAGGCCAAAGGATACACCCTTACTAGTTTTATATTTAATCTGCTCATATCTCGCAAACCATACAAGGGATTTTGATGAAATTTGGTAGGTAGTGCTTATGCCTTGTTACAAACGAAAAGTGGGTGGATCGAGAAAGTGTCAGACCTAATTTTTAAACTTTGAAAATTTTGATTCAATAAGTATTACTCCAAAACGTCTCCAAAAACAAGAAGTAATATGAAGTATTTCGAAAAAATCCAAGATGGCGGCCATATGAAGTCCGATCCAACTTTTAGATACTCACATGTTTGAAAATTTATAGCCCCTCGGATTTCGATCCGATTTTAATGAAACTTTCAGTGTTAGTGCAGAAAGATATGTTTTTGAAAAAAAAATACACTGGCAAAAAAGACACAACATTAAACAACTTCAAAAATTCATAACTTAATAACCGTAAAAGATACCACAATTTTGAAGATCGGAAAATAGTTATAATAAAATTTCCTTTTAAATAAAAATATTTAAAAAAAATAAAAAGGGGGCACCAAACCCTAAATTGGCTTTAAAAAATAAAAATAGCTTTTTCCCCATTTAAAATTAATTTTTTTTACCAAGCCTCAAATTGTCTTTAATAAGAAAAAAAGATTTTTTTCCATTTAAAATAAAATTTTTTTTTTTTTTTCGGTGCGTTTATTTTTTTTCAAAAACTCATATCTTTCTGCACAAACCTGATAATTTCATTAAAATCGGATTGAAATCCAAGCGGCTATGAGTTTCTAAACATGTGAGTATCTAAAAGTTGGATCGAACTTCATATGGCCGCCATCTCGGATTTTTTCGGAATTTCGAAAAATAATTTTACCACAGTTGTACGTATGGTAAATACTGACTTTTCACCAATTTTCATAAAAATCGGAGATGTCAACCCAAATATCAATCGATTACGCAAAGATTGACCCATGTTCGTTTTTATTGCAACATCGTCACATCGGCACTTAGTGAATGGAATTGTGACAAGTGTTTTCAACTCTTGCGGTCATTGATGGTGTTCACGCTTTTCGCAATTCGAAACATGGCTTGTTACAGAACAACTAACGAACAGGCTGCAAGTATTCGTCAACAATTGCTTAAGGCGGATATTAAAGGCTTGGTGGCCTCGAACTATATCAAATGTCAAGCTATATCAAAAATGCAATCAGAGAGCTATAGCAAACGAGGTCAAGCTGCGCAAATGGAGATGGATTGGTCACACTCTCCGGAAACCACACAGCAAAATTTGTCGCCAGGCTCTTGAGTGAAATCCACAAGGCAGTAGGGAACGAAGACGTGGTAGACCCAAAACCAACTGGAAATGGTCGCTTGAAAAGGAAATCCAAGAATCAGGAAAGTCGTGGCAAGAGATCAAAGTCATCGCAAGGGATCGCAACAAATGGAGATGTTTCATATTGGCCCTATGTTCCTTCTAGGAGTTAAAGGAGAATAAATACAGTTAGTGATGAGCAAACCAAGACCAAGACCAAGACCATAGCAGTCTTGGTCTTGGTCTTGCTCTTGCACATTGAGTCTTGGTCTTGGTCTCGCAAAATTTGCAAGACCAAGAACAAGACGCAAGACCAAGACTAATTTTGCTCATCACTACATACAGTCGATGTATTATTATTACGGGTGCATTCAATCAAGGGATAATAAAGCACTCCTCTTTTAATGGTGTAGTGCATAAATTGTGTAAGACACTTTTGAAATGATATTCAAGATAAGTTATATTTGGTGATGTTTTCACATAAATCGATCTAAAATAGGACGAAAAGTTTGAATAAAATATTTGGATATCTCGCTACGTTTTCGAGATATTTTCATATTCTTTAATTTTTGATATCTTCAAAATGAAGCTAAGTTTCGTGCGGTTCAGTCCGTTTTATTCTCCAATTGGATTTAAATAAAAAAAAAGTTGTGTGTTTTTCGGATTGTAAGTGTGAAATGAAGTGTAAAGTGAATTGTTAAATGAAATGCCGTTATTGGTAAATGAAAATTAATAAATTTTGGCATTGCCTTAACCCTTTCAGGACCATAGGGACATATGTGTCCCAAGACAAAAATTAATTATATTTAAATATGTAAGAAAGCGGTATATGTAATTTTGACATTTATCAGTTCCTAAACGCTTCCTTCATTCCTATTAAATCTGGCAACACCATCAGAAGCACCGTTATTTTTGTATGATCATTCTAATGTGACAGTTTGTGTGGTGAACTATTGCTATAATTTACAGCAGAATTTATAGGTGTTTAATTGTTTTTAATCATATTATAGTGTGAAATAATTGTTGATATGTAAATAAATTGTTGTTTTATACATTAATTGAACCATTATTTAAGTTTAGTATATTGATAAATCATAAAATTCAAAATGGGACACCGGTGTCCCTATGGTCGTAAAGGGTAACTTTTCAACTCACTTTTGTACTACAATTTTACCAATTTCACAGGCAATCAAAATAAAAAAATTTAATGAACCTGTTAGTAGACATATGTACTGTAACGTACTTTTTGACACTGAATTCGAATCCGAGGCCAGAATTGCTCATATACTTCAGGATTTCGAGATATCCGTGCTTGAAGCTGAGAAAGCGCTGTTTTCAATCTTGCGGTGTAGTTCCAGGAGATGGTTTATTTTAATTCTTTTGATGGCATCAAATAGCCCTAACCTTACCTATTAAACCATACCTTCAAATTTTTCCAATTGGACCCTTACTTTCCGAGTTATCTCCCTTTGAAATAAGGGCATATTTTCCCCATATAAAAATGTATGGGGAAAAAGTCTCCCTTAACGACCTTAGGGACACAGAAAATTCCAGAAAAACCGTTAAAATTTTTTGAATTTTTATTTTAAAATATGTTTTTCTGGACGCCCAATAGACCATTATAAATAGCTTACATAGTTACATAAGCTCCCAATATCTTATGGTCCTGAAAGGGTTAAAGTGCAAAGCTCCAAAAGTGCTATATATAAGATATGGGAGTCCAGTGAAAAGTGAAAAGAAAAAATCATTCCTGATCAGCATGAAAAGGCTGCAAGTAAGTGATTTTCAACAATTCATTCATCGATTTATTTAATTGAAAAAATTAAAATCATTAGTACGTACTCCTTTTTCCAAGTTCGGTTTTCTAAGCTGACAAAAAAGTCATTTTTTGTTCTGCAAAATTTCCAGTCCTTATCAAGCCGCTGGTGTTTACATTTTTCGCAATTACAACTAAACTGTAGACCTTTTATATTCTATGCATAAACCATTCATCACAAAAACAATTGATCAGCCTAAATGTATGCACCAAGTAAATTTTTCATTTTGCCGCCATCTACATACTAAGAATGCATATAAATAATTTCATTTATGAGCATTTCACACGAAGCGAACATTGGAAATATGTATTTGATATTCTAAAATTTGTGTTAATATTCGGGTGAATTAATGCAAAACAATATTAAAAGTAACAAAAATTTTACTGATGGAAAAATCAGTTTGGCATAGGCAAAACCGTTAGATTGTCGTCTTTCGTAAAGTCCACGGATAAAAATTCTCAGAAAATGCAAAAGGTGCAAATGATTTCAATAACTTAGTTCTTCCCGGATTATTAAAGGGTTTTGATTAAGCTGATATTTTTAACGCCGGCAAAAGTGGATTGTGCTTTACATAATATGTCCAGAAGAGGTGATGGCCTTAAAGGTTTTAAATAGTCAAATTCTCGTCAGTTGCTTTTTATACCCTACACCCAGGGTATATTCACTTTGTCCTTGCGTTTGTAACGCAGAGAAGGAGGCGTGGCAGATATAGAAAAGTATATATATTCTTGATCAGCGTCACCTCCTGAGTCGATATAGCCATGTCCGTCTGTCTGGCTGGCTGGCTGGCTGGCTGGCTGGCTGGCTGGGTGGCTGGCTGGCTGGGTGCTGTGTGTGGAAATACACTTTTTGGGAAAACTAAGCAAGATAATTCAATGAAATTTTGTGCACAGTCTTCGTTGTCAAAGTTAGCTCGGGGGATTGAAAATGAGCGAAATCGGTCAACGGACACGCCTACCGCCCATACAAAAAATATATTCAAAATGCAACTTTTTGAGTTTTTTTTACGACAATGCAACCAAAATACATAGAAATACTACGAATTGTAAGCGCAAGCTCTGAACAAAAACCAGGAGAATTCAGACAAGAGGGCGTGGCACCTCCCATATAAGCGAAAACTTCAAAACGCTATACTGAAAGCGTTTTTTGAGATAATCAAACTTAATTTTACTCAAATGCTAAAAACTATAAGTTTAAACTCTGAAAAAAAAAACTGGGTGAATTTGGACAAGAAGGCGTGGCACCTCCCATATAAGCAAACAGTTTAAAACGCTATACTGAAAACATTTTTTGAGATGATCCAACCAAACTTCACTCAAATGCTAAGAGCTATAAGTTTAAACTCTGAAAAAAAAACTGGGTGAATTTGGACAAGAGGGCGTGGCACCTCCCATAGAAGCAAAAGGTTCAAAACGCTATACTGAAAACATTTTTTGAGATAATCCAACCAAATTTCACTCAAATGCTAAGAACTATAAGTTTAAACTCTGAGAAAAAACTGGGTGAATTTGGACAAGAGGGCGTGGCACCTCCCATATAAGCAAAACTTTCAAAATACTGCTGTGTAGGGTATTTAATGTTTGGCCAGGCCAAAGGTTACACCCTTACTAGTTTTATTTCTAATGCCACTGGAAATTGTAGAAAAATTGAACCCGAATAAATTTTAATACGCACACTAGTACAAAATTGTCCCAACATTTTTCTATAGAAGTAACCGTTAGCGAGATATTTGCAAAAAAAAAAACTGATTTTCGCAACCTTTTCAGGCCGGTCATGTGCTTAGGCATCCGATTCAGCACGGCAGACTGATGGTCATCAGTGATGGACTCGCAGTAAACAAATCCTAACCTATCGATTCCCGTAGACATTTCCATTACACATAATTTTTCCTTATTTATACGCTCAGTTCTAAGTCCACTACGCTCATACCCGAATTTTGAACTAATTTTCTTTATTTTATTTTAAGGTGATTTGAAGTTCCCTTTATGTACCTACTGCAGTTTTTAATGTACATTGTACAATATACATACATTAGGGTGACGCTTAATAAGTGTCAAAAAAAATTTTAGGCGGGCCACCCTTGTAAATGACTGAGAATAGTTAAAAAAAAATCAGAAAAATACTGATAGCTCGAAAAAAACATTTTAAGGCGTGCCTCACAGCCTCTCTTTTTTCCCATTTCAATAAAATGGGGAAAATAACAGTCTTTTTTTCCTACTGGAATAATTCATCAATGAAAACTATAAAACCTTGATAAATTTATAGGTCGATATATGTTGTTTCAAGAAAAAATTATGTTCGACCTCTATCTTATCCTGCGTTTACGATGAAGGAGATAATTAACGTGATTTTGAGTCATTTAATCGCTTTTTGAGGGTAAATTCATCGCCTGGAACAGTTTTCATGATCTGTTGGACATTCCTACGGTTGTCAAAGTTTTTGGGGTCGCTGATTACGATTCTGATGTCAGAATTAAAAAATTCAAAATGACGGATTCAAAATGGCGACCTCTTATCTCGAATTTTGCAAATTAAATTTATCAAGGTTTTATAGTTTTCATTGATGAATTATTCCAGTAGGAAAAAAAAGACTGTTATTTTCCCCATTTTATTGAAATGGGAAAAAAGAGAGGCTGTGAGGCACGCCTTAAAATGATTTTTTCGAGCTATCAGTATTTTTCTGATTTTTTTTTAACTATTCTCAGTCATTTACAAGGGTGGCCCGGTTAAAATTTTTTTTTGACCCTTATTAAGCGTCACCCTAACATACATATTTATACCCTACACCCAGGGTATATTCACTTTGTCCTTCCGTTTGTAACCCAGAGAAGGAGGCGTGACACTTATGGAAAAGTATATGTATTCTTGATCATCATCACCTCCTGAGTCGATATAGCCATGCCCGTCTGTCTGGCTGGCTGGCTGGGTGTGCGTGAAAATACACTTTCTAGGAAAACTGAGCTAGATAATTCAATGAAATTTGGTACACTACCTCCGTCGTCAAAGCTACGTGAGATTGATAATGAGCGAAATCGATCAACGGACTCCGCCTACCGCGCATACAAAAAATATATTCAAAATGCAACTTTAGGAGTATTTATCACGACAATGCAACCCACATACACATAAATACTACGAATTGTAAGCGTAAGCTCTGAAAAAAAAACTGATCGAATTCGGACAAGAGGGCGTGGCACCTCCGATATAAGCAAAAGTTTCAAGACGCTATACTACAAGCGTTTTTCGAGGTAATCGAACTAAGAACTATAAATGCAAGCTCTGTGCAAAAACAGGGTGAAATCGTACCTGAGGGCGTGGCACGTCTCATATAAGCAAAAGTTTCAAAATGCTATACTGAAAGAGTTTTTTGAGATATTCCAACTAAATTTCACTTGAATACTAAGGACTATAAATGCACGCTCTGAGCTAAAACTAAACGAACTCGGACAAGAGGGCGTAGCGCCTCCCATATAAGCAAAAGTTTCAAAACAATATGCTGAAAACGTTTTTTGAGATCAAATTTCACTCAGACACTCAGAACTATAAATGCAAGCTCTGAGCAAAAACTGGGTGAACTCGGACAAGAGGGCGTGGCAAAATTTTAAAAATACTGCAGTGTAGGGTATTTAATGTTTGGCCAGGCCAAAGGTTTCACCCTTACTAGTTTTGTATTCGTTATGTCCTTATGGATCTTATGACTTAAAGAAATTCTTAAACCATTAAATTTAAACTAAAATCGCCGAATGCTAATTTTTTCCATGTTTAATTGAGTCACTCGATTAATTATCCGGGGGCGGGGCCCGCTTAATTGATTCCATGGTTAATTGAACCGAAAAGTTTTCATCAAGTCAATTAAGCTGGGTCTACTGTATTGTATATATTTAAACGTTAATAAATTAAATTTAATTGAATTGCATTTTTCATTCTATCCCGTTAATTTAAAATTTACCTAGAGCGACAAAAAAAAATAAATTAGAATTAAAAATATTTGGAAAAAGTCGAAAAATGTTGGATGAAAAATGTTAAATGTATGGCTATATAAAGAACCCTTGAAGTATGCCCCATCCAATGTAATTTTTCAATATTTTCCTTTGAGTCCCATTTTAAAATTTATTAGAATTTTACTGATAGCTTACAGTACTTTACTCAAACAAAATTTTTGTAATAAATATGAAGTAAAGGGCCGCGTAACAACTGACAAAACTTACGAAAAAAACTTAAAACTTTTGCTTCTAAAAGATTGTAAAAACATTTTTTCATTGTAGAACAATCATATTTTATTCAATATTTCAAAATCGTTTAGAAGTAAAGGGGTACCAGTGCAGAAGGCTAAAGTAATTTTTTAAAAAATACCTTCAACGGAGAAATTTGCAAGGATTCTGATTACTGAGTTGTTCAATTTTTTTCTTACGCTTTGTAAGTTGTTACGCAACCCTAACTTACATCATGTTTACTACAAAAAAATATTGTAAATTTGCTTTTAAGCAAAACTATAATTTTCTTGAATGGTTTTTTTAAACGCTGCTGTTCAAGCTTACGGCTATTTTTTTCCTAAATAAGTACGTAGAATAATGCTCCCTCTACCTATTCATATACTTAACTAAATATTTTGTAGTTTGTCACTTGCATCCCTTTACTTCTAACTCCCTCAATTGTAAAAATATTGCAAAAATCAAAAAAAATTTTAAATTTTGTGTATTTACATTTATTTTAATTTTTAAACTTAAAATACCTTCCTATCAGACCTCTTTTGAACACAATTCAAACAATAAATTAATATAAACATAAACTCTCAGCTTAATTAACCAAAGCTATGCGTTAATCCTAATCCACCGAATTTATTGGTCTGACCACTCAATGGACCACTCAGCCACTTGGAAGCACCACCAGTCAAATCCAAACGTGTCGCTTGATCCCTCGACTGCCACAAATTTGCTTTAGCACCAAGATCAAATTGTCTGCCAAAGCCAGGAATATTGCTAAGTCCAGCATTGGCACCATGACCATTAACATGATTCCATTCCAAGCCACCGCCATTGCGTTCGAATTTGAAACCGTTCGCTAATTTATTCTGAGATGCAAATGCATTGGCATTGACGCTATGGACACCATTATTGAAGAGATTGGCATGTGCGCTTTGTTTAAAAGAATCCTGAACACCGGGTGTATGAGTTCTCTCAAGACCAACTCCATGGCCATTGCTAGAATTGTTAAAAAGATATTCATAAATAAAACAATAACGAATTTCACAAAACTCGCAACTTACAGATTATAGTTCAAAGCACCACCAACGGTAGCAGGGCCACCATTTGTATTTCCAGCTGCAAAAGCTTGTCCAATTAAATTATGATCTGGAGTACCAATTCCTTGGGAGAGCCCTAAATTAGCGTTATGTCCTCCAGTTGGATTACTTGATACACTGCCGCCCAAAACTTGACGACGTACACGCATTGGTGGGCGTGGTTGTGGCCGTGGCGGTGGACGGTATAACAAATTTTGTACTCTAACACCTTGTGGTACCGCTTCGATTGTGATTCCCAGTAGAAGCACCGCAAGTGTAGCAACAGAAATTATGAATTTCATTTTTATTTATTATGACTTTTGTTGTTGTTTTTATGTCGAGAACTAAATGTTTCTCAGTTTAAAGCTGCGAATATTGTGATGCTTACTGATGCGATGCTTTGAGCTTTTATACTCTGCTCCGTCGTCATCTTTGTCTTATCAGCTACTCAGTGTGAATACGGTACTTCACTGCCGCTTGGTAGATACTTTGCAGATATTCTTTACACACCGTTTGCGTTATCATTTTTTTTTTATTTGCTCAAAAATCCCCTATTTTGTTTATATTTTTTCTTCGGAAAAAGAAAATAAAAATATGTATTATCAGCTGTGTGAACCAAAGTTTCTGGGAATTAGGGGCTTTCTTAAAATACGTTAGACATTTTGGTGGGAGGGGGTTCATAATTTTCTTACGCTTTCTGAAGGAATGCAACGAAAATACTGATGGATTTTTTATACGGAAGAAGGGGTCTAAACAGTATAGCCTGTTTCCACAGAAGATTGAGCTGTGCTGAGATTAGTAAGTCATATTGTTAAATCCTACCCGTTTTTATCTGCCGAAATAGATTTATTTCTGTCAGCAAATGTCAGAAGCAGTGAAATAAAAGTTGTATTTCATTTTCTTCTTAATATTTATCTCCCATTTGCTTTGTGTTTATGCCAATTGTCAAAGTTCCAGAGGTGCTAAAATCGGTAGCCTTGTTGTGATTAAGGCACAGATTTAACTTTAAATCTCAGATTTATTTTTGTGTTGTAAATCATGGGATCAAAGCCTAGATTAAGAGCTAAGTCCAGAATTTTGCCTAAAATCCCATTTTAAGTCTTCGGTGGAAACAGGCTATAAGGAAAAATATCTATAAAGGTTCTGTAGGCAATCTAAAGCGATGAAAAGGCACTTTTATAAAGTCCTTAATGCCATTCATTATACTTAGTATTTGTTAAAACTAAGGAGACATCCAAAACACTGAATACTTACTGAACAGTGTAGACAAATTGTTGAAAATATTTAATAACTAGAAAAAATGCAAAATATTTAAAATGCTGAAGGATTGAAACGAAAAACCAAAAAAACTAAAGAGATAAAAACATTTGAAAATTTTGAAAAGATTGTAACAAATTTTAAAAATTTGTTTTAATTTAAAAAAAAAAAAAAATTCTCGAAAAAACTGAAATATTCGAAAAAGTTTAAAAAAATGTTTCAAATAATGAAAAAAGATGAACGACATTGAAAAGTTCGAACAGTTATCTCTGGCATGGGCATCCCTAGACCGCAGCATTTTTGCTTGTATGAGAAATGCCCGTGATCTTGTGCGAATTTACTTACACACTGAGAAATCCAGCATCGATCAGTGTATATGTACATTAAGGTGGGCCAAATTGTATGGACGAAAATTTATCGACCTCGGCGACCCCCCTATATGAAAGTTCATTCAATTCTATGAATATTTGCCCAAGGAACTATACCTCTGCGTTCAACTTTAGTTCGGCGCATTTTTGATCGAAAATTTTACCTTTTATTAATATTTTTTTATTTTCATACTAAATTTTAAGTTTTTATAAAGACAAAAGTAATGTCATTATATAATATGGCTGGTATTCTGTCAGTAATAAATTAAATTGGGTTCTGTTTACATAAAAAGTTCACTTGATGGTGTGGAATTGAAGCTATATATTTAAAAAAGTGATATGGGTCAAATAGCCGATTATTATGACCGACTTTCAAAATAAACGATTCATATTTTTGGATAAATTTTCTCAAACAAGACACCAACCTAGGCTGAAAGTTCATTCAATTCTATGAATATTTGCCCAAGGAACCATACCTCTACGTTGAATTTTAGTTCGGCGCATTTTCGATTGAAAATTTTACCTTGCGTTCAATATTTATTTTTATGCTTAATTTTCAAAATTCCTATAGAGACAAAAGTATTATCATAATATGTTTTGGCTGGTATTCTGTCAGTAATTAATAAAATTGGGTTCTGTTTTCACGAACACTTTACTTGATAGCGTGGAATCGATTATATTTATTCCAAAAAATTTTATCGGTCAAATAACCGATTTCAAAATAAACGAGCCATATTTTTACATGGATTTTTTCAATGGAAACACCAACCCAAGTATTTTTGGATGCTAAGATGCCGATTATGACACTCATTTTTTTCCAGGACAACATCTAGTGGCAGTTTTAGGAAATAAATAAGCCGCTTTTTTAATTTTACAGAACAATATACTAAAAATCAATGTAAAAATATGAATCGTTTATAATAAATCGGTTATTTGACCGATATAATTTTTTGGGATAAATATAATCAATTTCATGCTATCAAGTAAACTTTCCGTAAAAACAGAACCCAATTTAATTGATTACTGACAGAATACCAGCCAAAACATATTATGATATTACTTTTGTCTCTATGAGAATTTTGAAAATTAAGCATAAAAATAAATATTGAACGCAAGGTAAAATTTTCAATCGAAAATGCGCCGAACTAAAATTCAACGTAGAGGTATGGTTCCTTGGGCAAATATTCATAGAATTGAATGAGCTTTCAGCCTAGGTTGGTGTCTTTTTTGAAAAAATTCATCCAAAAATATGAATCGTTTATTTTGAAAGTCGGTCATAATAACACTATGCAACAAATGAGTAAAAATTTTTTCCCCAGGGAATGCCATTATTAATTTTTTATGTAAAATGGGCTGCTGATTCCGAAAATAGCATTATTTTTTTTTTATTTCGTGTCGTTTTTGAGATATCGGTCATTTTCGGTTTTCGGACCAAAAAAAAAGATAGTTCCATTTAAATACAAATATCTCAAGAACCAATGTTTGTATTCAGACGTATTATATCTCATATTAAAGGTAATTAAATTACCTACAAATGATATTCACATTACTTTTTGGTTGGTTTGTTAGTTTCGGCGAAATAAATTGATTTCTAAAAAAAACATTTTTTTTTTTTCCAAAAAATTAACAAAAAATCAAAATCCACTGCAGATTTATACAAGAAGAAATAACTTTTTTATAATTTTTCTTTTTTTTGTATCATAGACTATATATTTGTCAAGAAAATAAGATACCACTTAAAAAAATCGATGGAAAAATGCAAAAGTTGTATACAATTCATTGAAAAGTTACCAAAATGCGTTTTTCCCTATTTTTTTCGTTTTTTTGTAATAAACTGTTCGATAACTAAAACTTTTTGTAAGACACATGAGAAAATCCAAAAAATTCTTAAAGAAGGCCTTAAAATAAAATACCCGTGTCTCGTTGTTTCTCTCCAGCACGTCAGATTTTTTTTAATCGATTCTTGAAGTTTTTTAATCCACTGTACATGAAAAATACAAAAATAGCGCATTCTTGTGTTAAATCGATGAATTTAACTATATGATCCTTACATTTGAGGTGTATTATGTGTTCAGTAAACTTATGCAGGATATTACGAGGAATATTTTTGTAGAAAATTTTAACCCTCTAAAACCCCCACATGTGGGTCTTTTGACATAAATGTGAGGGGGTCAAAATGACCCACTTGTAAGGGTCTTTTAAGTAAGATCTAAACCTAGGTACTAAGAACTATAAATACAAGCTCTGAGCATAACCTGGGTGAAATCGGACAAGAGGGTGTGGCACCTCCCATACAAGCAAAAGTTTCAAAATGCTATAACTACTGAAAGAGTTTTTTGAGGTAATCCAATTAAATTTAACACAAATACTATGTGTCCTTTTCTATGAAAAGGGGGCTTACGTGCGAAAATAAGTTTTCGTGAAAACAGCTGGAAAACAACTTTTAAAGGTCAATTTCTGCGAATCGGCAAAAAATTGGAAAATTTTTTATTTTTTTTTTTTTGTCACCTTAGCACCGTTTTCATAGACCATGTCTCATATACTGAATTTTAAGCTTCAAAATACCTTTTGATCTCTCTTAAAGTCAATATGAAACATATATATCTTTGGTACTCCCTCGAAAAAAAAATCTTTATTAAAAATCCCGATTTATTGAAAAAAATAGAAATTTATACAGAAAAATAAATTTAAAAAAAACGGAAGGGCCCTCATTTACTTACCTTTATCTCGCTTGAAACAAAGAAATAGCGAACGCCCACTTTTTGGCAATCGTATGCTATTCATGTGGGGCACCTACGTACCGTATCAAAATCAAAATATCAAAATATCTTACAAAGTTTTTGAGATATAACGCGTTTTCTATTTGAATAATAAATAAATAAATCTGAATCGAATAATTTATTCCAACAAATTTTTAATTTTATTCGATATTCGTTTTTCAATAGAATTTTACACAGCCTAAAGTGTAGGACAGATGAAAAATTGTGAAAATTTCAAAATTGTACATAATGAAATTATTGTATTGAGAAGATTAAAGTGTTGCAGAATGTCTCAATTGCCTGAATAACATGAAAAAGTTGAATTTTTTCTTTTCTTAAATATTATTTATTTATTTATCATTTTTACTTATTTACAATTTTTAACTTAAAATACCTGAGATGTTTTTTTTTTTACATGATTTAAACAATAAATAACCATTAACATCTGATTGCGTTAACCAAAGCTATGAGTCAATCCTAATCCACCGAATTTATTCGTCTGACCACTCAATGGACCACTCAGCCACTTGGAAGCGCCACCAGTCAAATCCAAACGAGTTGCTTGATCCCTCGAACGCCACAAATTCGCTCTAGCACCAACATCAAATTGTTTACCAAATCCGGGAATATTGCTAAGTCCAGCATTGGCACCATGACCATTAACATTATTCCATTCCAAGCCACCGCCATTGCGTTCGAATTTGAAACCGTTCGCTAATTTATTCTGAGATGCAAATGCATTGGCATTGACGCTATTGACACCATTATTGAAAAGTTGCGCATGTGCGCTTTGTTTAAAAGAATCCTGAACACCGGGTGTATGCGTTCTCTCAAGACCAACTCCATGGCCATTGCTAGAATTGTTAAAAAGATATTCATAAATAAAACAATAACGAATTTCACAAAACTCTCAACTTACAGATTATAGTTCAAAGCACCACCAACGGTAGCAGGGCCACCATTTGTATTTCCAGCTGCAAAAGCTTGTCCAATTAAATTATGATCTGGAGTACCAATTCCATGGGAGAGTCCCAAATTAGCGTTATGTCCCCCAGTTGGATTACTTGATACACTGCCGCCCAAAACTTGACGACGTACACGCATTGGTGGGCGTGGTTGTGGCCGTGGCGGTGGACGGTATAACAAATTTTGTACTCTAACACCTTGTGGTACCGCTTCGATTGTGATTCCCAGTAGGAGCACCGCAAGTGTAGCAACAGAAATGATGAATTTCATTTTCTTTATTATGACTTTTGTTGTTGGTTTTATTTCGAGAACTAAATGCTTCTCAGTTCAAAGCTGCGAATATTGTGATGCTCGTTGATGCGATGCTTTGAGCTTTTATACTCTGCTTTGGCGTCATCTTTGTCTTATCAGTTGCTCAGAATGAATACGGTACTTCACTGCCGCTTGAAAGATACTTTGCAGATATTCTTTACACATCGTTTGCGTTATCATTTTTTATAGTATTTGCTCAAAAATCCCCTATTTTGTTTATATTTTTCTTCGGAAAAGAAAACAAAAATATGTACATATCATCAGCTGTGTGCACAAACTTTTCTGCAAATTATAAAGTTTCTGAAACCAAATTAAAGCGATGAAGTAGTATTTTTGTAAGCTCCTGAGTTCCCCCTCTATCATACCTCCCTAGCTAGAAGCATCAGTTACTTCTGCCGTAGAGACTCCAGCGGAGAAATATTTTCTCTAAGGTTATCAGCTTAATATGTGCGGACGATTTCAGCGACTGACCCCTTCCCCGACTTCATTCGCAAAGGTAACTACTTAAAATCATTAAATGTCTTAAAACAACAAAACAGCGGATACTGATAAAATAGTGGCCAATATATTAAGGCGCCCGGAAATCCACCGCTGAATTTAAACTGTATCATTGAAACATTAGGCGTGTTTCTTTTGACGCGTATATATAATTGTATACGTGTGACAAAAAAACGCGCATCTGCAATTAAATATAACAATGGAAAGTTTGGCAGCACTGAAAAAAATTTGCCAGCAATGAAAAAAATAATAACAGCAAAGTTTCTTCCTTGCTCCACTTCTTGCACTTGCTACAAATAAAAATTAGGATTTCATTATTAATTTTCGTTAAATAAATTAAAAATTGTAATTTACCTTTTATCTTGTTCTACCCCTTTTAATATCAATTCTTTTGACGTTTCGTTTGTTTTTTTTTTTTTTTTTGGTATTTTTATTTGAAATATATCGATAAATACTCATCTTTGATGGGCAGCACTGGCTTGTATCCTTAATTATGATCTAAGCGACGCTTGCTATCGCCAACTATCGCTTCATACAAATATTTTGCTAATTATATATACGCGTCAAAAGAAACACGGCTATTGATTAAAATAATCATAGAAGTCTCTCACTATGCAAAAACTACACAGATTACATGATGTTCTTAGCCCCATTGTCAGTATACTGGAATTAAACCTTTTCACTAGAGATGCAAGAAATTGGAGCCCATTATTATTCGTAAACAACAAACAGAAATCGACCCTGTCACAGAATGTATAATTTACAATATATACTTAAGTACATATATGCATTACAATGGAATACCTTTCTTAAGGGGACATTCGCTTTCGTAATTGAAAAGAAAAACACTTTTTAAAAATTTTATTATGAAAAAACTATTATATTTATTGACAAAACTTCTTTTGGACATTGTTAAACACTGTTTAAGAAATATGAAAAAAATTGTTTTTTTAATTTTAGTTTCCCTTAGCTGCTGTAGAGGGCGCCATCCAAAAGTTACTTTTAAAACGGTAGGAAATATTTTAGACCTCCTGTAACAGATTTTTGAAAAATTCAAAATGGATTTTATTCTTGAGACCTTAAACTATACAATAAGCCTTTAAAATTCATACTTTTGTATATTTGGAAGTTTTTGTATGAATATTTATGAAAAATGCAAAAAAATTTTGGGACTTACCCTCAAAAAATGCCCCGTAAAAAAAAGGGGGGGATATTTTTTAAAATTTTCAGAAGCTTATTGTATAGTATTTTTTATGAGTAATCGAATGCTTTTTGGTTTTTTAAAATCGGTCAAGTAGATTCGGAGAAAAATTTCCTACCAGTTTAAAAAGTAACTTTTGGATGGCGGGTTCTACAGCAGCTAAGGGAAACTAAAAATAAAAAAAAAATTTTTCATATTTCCCAAACAGTGTTTAACAATGTCCAAAAGAAATTTTGTCAATAAATAGTAGTAATAGTTTTTTCATAACAAAATTTTTAAAAAGTGTTTTTCTTCTCAATTACGAGAGCGAATGTTCCCTTAAAACGTGTTAATACCTCAAAAACCTCGTAACTCCTAAAACTGTCAAAATTCGTATTTATTTTGACAACTATTACGAGCTAACAAGGTTTTCGGGGCATAAACACGTTTTGAGGAATACCCTGATTACATCGGCACACATTTGACCAGACACTTTTCCTTCTACATTTTGGTGCGCTGAATCCGAATCCAAGGACAGAGTCTGACGTTGCAGAAAGCGCTGTTTTCAGACTAAGTGCACATTTCCAGGAAAAGTTGTAGTTCCATTTTTTCAATGTCATCAAATAGCCATAATATTTCTTATCAGACTAAGCGTCTTCCTTTAAAGTAAAATAAAAATTAAAAAAATAAAATAAATTAAAATTTTTAAGTGTTTTTGACCATACAATGAAGTCTTTTGTATGGGGATTGAGATCAGGCCCGTGCGCACGGGGGGTGTTTTGGGGGTTCAAACCCCCCCAGGAAGATATTTTACCCAAAAAAATTAAATGAATATTTCGATTTGAAAATATGTATTGAAATAAAAAAGAATTTATCTCATAAGTACTCGTACCTATAATTTCATTTATAATATCAGTTATTTTGACTGTTGCTGTGGGTTAGCTCATTTCAACAATTTATAAATGTAAACATTTTTTAAAAAAACCTACTTGCATTAGCGTTTTTTGCTGCAAATTTGAAAAATAGTAGAAACACTATCTGTTCTACTTATATTTTAAACACAGACCATCAAAAAATTTTATTCAGATACCATTTAGAAATAATTATGAAGGTTTTTAGAAAGAAAGTAGGTAACAAAAAATATAAGTTTTTAGTCCAGTGATTAGTTTTCTGATCAAAAAAATTAGAACCAGCAATTTTTCAACTGGAATCGTTTTATTTTGGTATCTTAAATAAAATGTCAAAAATCGATATCGAGATCATTGCCACATTTAAAGTTATTCAGGCTCAATGGTCGCAAGAATTAAATGTTTTTTAATCGAATTTCGAAATATCAAAGAAAAAAAAAATGCTTAGTTTATCCAATCTTTTTTCATATAGGGTAAGGGAGGGAAATATGGACTACGTGGGTAATATGGACCACACGGTTATTTTCCACTGCGTACATGGGATTAACCGTTATTCATGTTCAAACTTAACGCTAATACCTAAAGCTTATAATATTGCGATTTTAGCGTTCGGTGAAGTCGCATATTTCTGTAAAGTTGATTTTTCTAAAAAAAAAGATCAGTGATAATTTTTTTCTAGTGAGTATATTTCATTATTTCACTTTAAAGACATCGCGTTTTTAAATAAATGGTTAACTACATAAAATCAGTGAATACTATTTATTATTTATGAGCACAAATTAGTTCATTAACCACAAGACTTTTTGATAAAAAACCAAATATTTCACCAACACGTGCTGTGGGTAATATAGACCACCAAAGAAAAAAGCCTCAAAAACAAATGTATTTATCATCTTTTTCAGATGGGGAATTTAGCTACAGATTTCATGACGATTCTGATGGTCATTATTTGTGATTCGTTAACTTCAAAGGAAAAAAAGATGAAAAATGCATATAATGTAATACCCTTCGCTCAGAAGATCGCCGTGGCGAATTTTGGGTTGAATGTGTAATCTGACGTTCTTGGAGTCATGAAAAATGTGCCGGATGTGGAAGTGAAATTTTTATATGCAACTTCTGTAACAAAAAAACATGTGGCGCAAAATGGACTATATAGTCCATATAACACTACACTTTTTTTTTGTCTTCATTTTGAGTATTTTCGGTTTTTTAATTTTTTTTCTTTATCCTGATGAGATATTTATCTAAAAGTGAATCAAAATAAAGGTAAATTGTTTCCTTTAATGAATGGCATAAAATTAATTGTTTTATTTTATGCTTTTTGAGTTTTATTTAAAAAAGAAAGATTGGTGGTCCATATTTCCCTCCCTTACCCTATCACAATAACTTCACTGAGTCAAATATTTTCCATTGTTATTGAGCACCACTCGCCATCTTCGGGCGAAATCATAATACGGTCCTTAAAAGATTCCTGGGGTTTCCACTCGAAAAACTCGGTCAAGACCATTTTGCAATCCACTAGGGAATTCAATTTTACGCCATCAAGATAATTATGCAACGAGTGAAACAAAAGGTAATCCAAAGGTTCAAGGTTTGTGCTGTACAGTAGATGCATTAAAACTTTCCAACCAAGCTCCCTCAGTTTTTGGCGAATCACCAAAGAAGTATGTGGTCTAGCGTTGTCGTGATGAAAGGCGATGCCCTTTCTGGACGTTTTTCCTTGAGTGCTTTATTCAATTTTGTTAATTGCTGACAAAACACTTCCGAATTAATCGTTTGGCTAAGCAAAAAACACAGGACCCTTGCAGTCCAACCAAATACTCAGCAAAACCTTCCTTGGCGTCAGCTCCGGCTTTGCGACGATTTGGGCAGGCTCACCTCGTTTTGACCATGATCTTTTTCGCACATTACTATCATACTGAAATGCGTTCAGAAAGATTTTTTTCACTCAGATTATGTAGCGATGTTGCAACACCTTATGTGTCGGTCTTTCTCCACTTTTTCAAGAATTTAGTCCACTTTTTTGGTGCGTGGTCGACAAGATTTAAATCAAAATTTCCAGAGCGGAATCAATCATACCTGGATGCACGCCATATGTCTGTTAATAGCTTTTTCTGCACTTTAAATCAAGGATAACTCGGATCTCAGACATGATAGAAAAAATTGGTTGCTAGATTCGGATTTTTGAAATGAAAGACTGGGGCTTCAAGCTGCATTATCAGGTTTTGTGGTTTAAGATTTCCATGTTTTGTTATACATATAACCTCAAAAATATGGAAAAACAAAACTTTTAGGTTAAGATTTCTCGAAAACCATACAAGATATAGCAATTCTAAGGCCGGATTCAACATCGAAGTTTACATTGAAAATGATTTTTTTTTTTGTTTTGTTTTCTAAAAAAACGCAAAAATTCATTTTTATTTTCTTCACCAAAAAACTCCTAAAAAAATAATATTACGTTAACTCGATCAGCTAGAATTTTCAAAAATACAATACAGATAGATGGGTCTGTGTGCTGGTGTTATCGTTGAGCGAACTTATAAATGGCTGGCTTGACTTAACCTTCAACTATTACAGTAGCGCTTTTGAGAACATCCACCTATATTGCATTTTTGTTGCATTGAATTGAGAAAGTGTTTTGCCAGAAATCATTACCCTCATTAAGGTTTCAAGTGAGTCATAAATAGTTTTGGGGTGAAGCCAATAAAATTCTGTGAATACGATTAAACGAAAAACGTCCACGGTCACGCCAACCTCCCTAATTTTCAAAATTGGTATAAGTTTCCATTAATTTGACAACGCTGATTTCAAAAATGTTTTTTTAACTTCTAATTTTTAGGTTAGAATTCAGAATAGCATTTGAAGCAAAAAGTTCGTACTCTCAGTTGCTGTATCAAGATTTATGGCGAGAAATTACCTTATTTTGTTATATCGATGGTCAAGAGGAAGAACTTAGTAAGTCGAATATTGCGAAAAATTAGATAAGTTGAAATTTTGAATTCGAATGTATATCTCCAAGTGGGAAGAAGTGCGCAAGAATTTCTGTCAACAACAAGAGGATTAAAATAATGTGAGATTTTTGGTATTTTGGATTAGGCAGATTTTAAAATTGAAAATCCTCCTCCGTAAAATAAGAAAACTTCGATTTACATAGTTTCTCCCCGTAACTTTCGATATAACCTCATAAATAGCCGGAAGCTGTGTTTTTGCACTATTTAACTTTTTAGATAAGGATATTTCAGGGAAAAAAAAATACATTGATATACTATAGTTTAGAGTGGGATTTGAAAAAAAAAAGTTTATTATTTTCAACAATCATATCAGGTTTAACGGCTAAAGATTACCTTGTCGTGTCAGATAACATCATAACATCAGGGTATATTCATGTTGTCCTTCCGTTTGTAATGCAGACCACGAAGCGTGACAGGTATCAAAAAGTATATATATTTTTGATCAGCGTCACCTCCTGAATCGAAATAGCCATGTCCGTGTGGCTGACCATAATTTTCTTGATATCAAGTAATAATGTGATTGTTTATCAAAAAAGTGAATATGCCCATTTAATTTAATTTAATTTTTTTTAATTTAATTTAATTTATTTAATTACCACATTAGTGCTATAAGACTTAGTCTTTTGATGCACAAAACAATCAGTATACATATAGGAACAAATACTAATACAAATTATCTTATCATAACTTTTTTGTCGTTTTTTCAAATATTAATTACTTTTAAAATGTGGAAGACTATGTCGAGCCCTAACCGCCAAAAAGACTTAACTGACAAAAAGTAAATTTTACAGGAGAAGGTTTTTTTTAAATATCTGTGCATTTAATATAGCTATTACAGTGAAATTTAGTATGTAAGCTATATTTTGTGTTGGACATGCGATGCAACTAGTTTCATTCACCTATTTATAATATAAGGGCGATTTTTCAGTGTTTTGTCAGTTAAGCCTTTTTTTCTTTTCCAGATTCCCCATTTGATCTTAAGTTTTTGTACCAAAAAATATTTGTGGTCACATATACTGTAATGTTTGAGGATGATGAAGGCCTAACGAGAATTTACTTGGCAGAAAAAGCCGCCGCAAAGTAAATCCTATAAGGGCATATGTTTGAAATAAAATGCCAAGTTGTTTCGGCTGTTCAAACAGGATTGTCTTTATTTAGTTTAAACATTTTCTTTTTTATTGTTTGCTTAACACTAAAAACAAATACAACTATCATAATACCTTAAAAATAGTAACAAATAATATTACAACTAAAAACAAATACAATTTTCCTAAATCCTAAATCTATGCAAAAAAATGTATTCATTGCTTTCATCTCTCTTTCTCTTATTCTAAGCCTAGCTTGTGGAACTCAAGATCAACATGATCCACACTCAGTTCTATGTTTACACATTACCATTATTCCAACGCATGCGCTGTGACACTTGTTTTTGTTATTGCATTTAACTAATCAAATTTGTGCATTGCGCGACCTTGCAAGTGTCGTTGAACTTTCAAAATTTGCATCATTTCTTATGTGCGTGGATTCTACCAATTGTGTTTACAAGACAAGTACATATGTACATAATGTAATTATTACCCATTAGGGAAAGATGAGATGTGATGACATTATTTGATTACCCATTAGGGAAAAGATGAGAACAATGATTACATGTATACAAGTGGTGTAGATGTAAGTGTTACAACACTACACCCCTACCCTTTAAAGAAAAATTGATGAAGTTTTTGAATAAATTTTGATAAATTTGAAAATTTGTGTACATTTAATTATAAAATAATAAAAATTCAAATTCAACTAAAATTAAGATACTTTCTAACGATTAATTAGAGATAAAAAAAATAAAATTATTGATAATTTTAAATAATTATAAAGGTTTATTTATATTATTTTTTTTAGTAATTCATGAATCAAAAATTTTTGTTTTTTTTTATAAGTTCACTAAACTAATATACGCTTAAATAAATTCATAGTAAGGCTTCATATTTTTTTAAAAAGTTATTATGATATTCCTTATAATTTCCATTAATATCTAATACAGAATTCACTCCTCTTAATTCTACTATACGGTATGGACCGTGATATGGACTATCTAATTTTTTCCTATTTCCTACTTTAACTAAAACTAAATCTCCTACTCTTAAATACGATGGATTGCAATCCCTATCATAAAATTTTTTCCTCTTATTTTTAGCTACTTGAACTAATTCACTAGCTTTACTAATTGAAACTTGTAATCTAAATCTAAGTTCTTGAGCATAATCATCTAAATTATTAAATGGTGCTCTATTTTTTAAACTATCACTTGGTAGATGTGAAAGCTTTCCGAAAATTAATTCGTAAGGCGTATATCCTGTATCCACGTGAGGCGTGGTATTATACGCAAAGGTAAAATACGAAATCCATTCATTCCATTCATTATCATCGGCTACAGTTAACAAAAACTCATTGAGAACCCTGTGGTTCCTTTCTACTGTACCAACGCTTTCATGGTGATATGGAGTTGAAAACGTTTGTTTTATTTTTAAAATTTCACAAATATTTTGCATAAGTTCGTTTGCAAATTCCGTTCCTCTATCCGATTTGAGTACTTTGAAAAAACCATATTTTAAAATAAATTGTTCTACTAACGTTTTGGCTGTTGTTTTTGCATCTTTCGTTGGCATTGGATATGCTACAACAAATTTTGTTAAAAGACACTGCATGGTTAAAATATATCTATAACCATTTGAGAGTCTTAAAGGACCTACTGTATCAATTTCAATTGTTTCAAAACCTGCACTTGGTGTATCGGTTATGACCATTTTCTCTTTTGTATGTCTAACTTGTTTGTTACATGCACATATCTTACATTCTTTTATATATTTCTTTATCATTTTATGCATATTTTTCCAAATAAAACGTTGCTTCAACTTTAGCTCAGTTTTTCTGACGCCTAAGTGTCCCGAATGGACTGAATTATGATATTCATCAATAAGTTTGTATTTCAACAAATCATCTGTTATTCTTTTTGGGGCCTCGTAAAGTAAAATTTTCAAACTTCCTTTATTTTTAATTTGTAGCTCATTAAATATATTTTTAAAATGAATCACCGATGTGTAACTAAATATTTCATCGTTACTATCAAGAGCTAACTCTTTTATTTTAAACTTCTCCATTTTCGATGATAGCTTCTCCAAAAGCGAACCTAAATTCGATGGATTATCACTACATCTAACAATTATTTCATCACGAACGCGTTCAATTATATCCTTCTTTCTATTTTTGTCGACTATAAATTTCAATTTATTTAAATTTTTGATGTCAGTTAAAGACGTGCAGTTCCAGATATGAAGTTGATCAGGCTCCTCTGAAAGTCTACAGTTCTCTTTACTGCATCTATCTGCCACATTTCTTGCAGACATTCCTCTAGTTACTACCAATAAATTGTGTTCGTTAATTTCTTCTTCACCCCTCTTTGGCATCAATGTTTTAAGCGTATCTGAGTCTATCTTTACCCTCGATAGGGCATCAGCGTTTGTATTCATTTTTCCTTTTTTATAAACTATTTCAAAATCATACTCCGACAGTTCAAGTCGTATTCTTGTTAGTTTCGACGATGGGTTTTTATGAGAAAATAGTGATACTAAGGGACGATGATCCGTGACCACTATAAATTTTCTTCCAAAAAGGTAAGGTCTAAAAAATTGGATCCCCCAATGAATCGCTAAAAGTTCTTTCTCAATGATTGGTTTATTTATATCATGTTTCAGCAACGATTTGCTAGCATATGATATTGGTAAATCTTTGCCTATCTCTCCTTGTGACAACACCGCTCCTAATGCATAATTGGATGCATCGGTGGTCAATACAAATGTTTTGTTAAAATCTGGATATTGTAATATCGGTGGGTTTATCAATTTATCTTTTAGAGTTAAAAATGAACTCTCACATTCATCAGACCAAATAAATGGCTGATTTTTCTTTAAAAGATTGTTTAAACTTTTTGCTATTTTCGCAAAATCTGCAATAAATCTTCTGTAGTAATTGCAAAATGCTATAAATCTTCTTACTTCATCTGCATTTGTGGGAATAGGATATTTTTCAATCGTCGCGTATTTCGACGGATCAGGTTTAATACCGTTTTGCGTTATTAAATGTCCTAGGTAAACCGTTTCTGTCTTTAAAAAATTGCATTTACCAGCATTTAATTTTAAATTGTATCTTTGTAATCGTTCAAGGACTTTTTCTAAATTTGAATTATGGTGTTTCAGACTACAACCAAATATAATTATATCATCAACATATAAAAATGCACTCGAGTCTAAGCCGCTTAATGCAATAGTCAACATTCGTTGAAAACTATTAGAGGATATCGTCAAACCGAAAGGTAACCTTTTAAATTGGTAATGACCATTTGACGTTGAAAACGCTGTTAGTGGTTTAGATCTATTGTTGAGACCAATCTGGTGGAATGAGCTCGTCATATCCAAAGTTGAAAAATACCTTGCTCTTCTTAGCTTATCTAACACATCTTCTAGCCTTGTTAATGGAACAATCTTTTTGTTTAACTGCCTAAAATCGACAACCAGTCGCCATTTTTTATCGCCTGTGTTTGACTTTTTGGGCACTACAAGCAATGGTGAATTATACGGACTGACCGAATTTTCAATTATGTCATTATCTAAAAGATCTTGGACTTGATTTTTTATTTCTTCAGATTGAGAATGTGGTAAACGGTAGTTTTTTATATAAACTGGTGTGTTATCTGTTGTTTTTATATCCTGGGTGTAAAAATTATTAACCGAAAGTGGTTCATCATCTTAATGGAACACATTCTGATATTTTTTAAATATCTCAATAAGAGAATTTCGCGCCTCGCTATCTTTAACATCAATCGATAAAATTTTTTAAAGTTTTTCGAATCTACTTTTATCTTGAGGAATATTTTCCTTGATTTTCATTATTTCATAGTTTTTCAACGGTTCTATATCTAGTTCTAAGCGCGATAAAGTTATCTCCGATTCTGTTGTGTTTAATAATTTAATATGGCAAATACCTTTATGGGGTACAATTGTATTACCTACAAAAATACCTTCACTAACCTCTTTATTTAAAATCAAACTATCTTCGCATACCTGCAAATTTATAGGATGTATTATTTCACTCCTTGGTGGTATAGTAATTTTTGAAATTTTACGCAACTTAGTTTCCATTGGTAAGACAATATCGTCTTTTCCCAAAACCAATGTCAAAGTATACGTTTCGTAATTTATTTGGCAAAGATATTTAGACAAAAAGTCACGCCCTAAAATTCCTTCTGTTTCAATTGGAAAATCGTCTTTTACCAAATGAAAAGTGTGTTTCAAAACTTGTGATGTAAAGCAAAAATGTAAATCGGTTGTTCCTATTGAAAAAATTTCTTGATTTGTGATACCAGAAAGCTTGCATTTTTTATCTGGAAAAATCTCAACGTTTGATAAAACACTTCCTAACTTGCACACTGAAATATCCGCTCCAGTGTCAACTAAAAATTTCAAGCTCAGCTTTGAATTTTTACATGTCAAGGTGACATAATTTGTTATATTATCCGATATTTGATAAATTTTTAATTTTGGCTCCCCGGAAGAGAATTTTGCTGGCTCTCCGGGCCTAATTCGTTTCCCTGGTCGTGTATTACGCTTATTTGCTTATTTTTTTGATTATCTTGTTGGCTTTGACTTTGCTGCTTATTTCCGCGATTATTTTTATTATAACCGTTATTACGATTGTTATAATGATTTCTGTTGTTGTTATAATTATTATTATTCCTATTGAAACTACCATTCTGCTGGTTTTTAAATTTGCTGTTGTTCCAATTATTTTTGGAATTACTAAAATTATTATTGTTCTTGTAGTTATTAAAACTGTTACTACCATTTTGATTCGACTGAACATTCCTGTTGTAATTTTTTTTATATTTACTATTCGAATTGAAATGCATAACCCTCGCTTGGTTGCTATTAGATTCATTTTCAAGCTCTAATGCTAAATCTACAGCTTCATTAAAAGATTTTGGCCTTGATGCAAATACTGTTTGCTTAAAGGAATCATTTAAGCCATTTTTAAAAACTGTAAGACTAAATTGTTCATTTAATTTAACTACCACTGCCTTTTCCGTTGTACTAGCATTTTGACCTAATTGACCTATTTGCAGCTTGTTTAAGTCTCCTATTAAATTTAGTATTTTATCCTTATAACTAGTAACGCTCAAAGTGTTTTGAGTATAGTTGGAAAGAATACTTTGTAATTTCGGAATAGTTGTTTGGTTTTTGTACGCATTACTCAATACCGTACTTAGCTCATCAAAAGTTTTTGGTATAGAGGTAACGCATGTTGCAGTACGAACATTTTGTGACAACTTTACATAAACCACAAAGTCTATCAAAGAACTTTTGCCTGTCGATGATAACGATTTATGCAGAATTTCTACAATTTTAAGAAAACTTTCTAGTTCTCTAAAGTTACCGCTAAGCAAAGGAATTGCTTTCACAGCTGTTTCTAAATTAAATTCCGACATTTTGGTTTCGATTTCTTAAAATTTGAATAAATCCTATTTAAATCATTCTTGAATTCTTTTAAAGTTTCCATAAAAAATAACAATATAAAATATTTATATGCAAACTATGTATCAATAAAATTATACAATTAAAAAAAAAAATAAGGATGCATATCATAAAAATACAAAAATCCTCAGCTTCCTCGTTCCAGACACCAAATCTGCATCAGCTTTCGATGTACATTTCTTCTCAATTCATCTACTTTTCACAGGATACTGACATTTCGCTTCGTCTCGCTCATCAATCTGCTTCAGAAATTTACGAATTTTGATCGAAATATGCGTGTTTTTTTTTTTTTGATTTAATGAATTTTTTTTTTCTGTTCTTTTATTTTAAATTTTTATTTTAATTTCTTTATGTTTGTTTTTCTTTATTCATTTCTCTTTCTTTTTTGTTCGTTTTTTCTTCAGTTCATTTTTTCTTATTCTCAATCTTGTTATATTTTTTTTTGTAATTTTTTTTATTATTGTTTATAAATTTTTTTTTTAAAAAATTAAAAAAATTTTTTTTTGGTAATTTTTCTTTTTATTTTTTCAATTCATTTTCTTTTTATATTCATTTTTTTTTTATTTTTTTTTTTTATTTTTTATATATTTTTTCAAAAACAAAGCCTTAAATCTAATTTATTTCTTTTTATATAGCTCTGCCTCAACTACATATATCTGTTGCCATAATTCATTGGCTATGTCCCAGCACGGTGGTGGGTCGGAATTCACCCTTCTTTTAAGTTCTGCTAACTTCCTTCTTAAAAATACCTTTTTTCCACCTCTCTTTTTCCTGCAAACGGACGTATCAACCTTAGGGATAGCTGTTGCCCTAGCTTCCTTTCTTCGAAGCTCTCGTCTTCTTAACTCCTCATTGGTTAAAGCTACAGGACCTTCTTTTATTTTCTCGCCTGTCTCCATATATATAAAATTTCAAAACCGCCAAAAAAAATCAAAATATATCCTTTTCTAAAAAAACCAACTCTAACAGGTCAGAGTGGCAGGATCGCCATGTAATGTTTGAGGATGATGAAGGCCTAACGAGAATTTACTTGGCAGAAAAAGCCGCCGCAAAGTAAATCCTATAAGGGCATATGTTTGAAATAAAATGCCAAGTTGTTTCGGCTGTTCAAACAGGATTGTCTTTATTTAGTTTAAACATTTTCTTTTTTATTGTTTGCTTAACACTAAAAACAAATACAACTATCATAATACCTTAAAAATAGTAACAAATAATATTACAACTAAAAACAAATACAATTTTCCTAAATCCTAAATCTATGCAAAAAAATGTATTCATTGCTTTCATCTCTCTTTCTCTTATTCTAAGCCTAGCTTGTGGAACTCAAGATCAACATGATCCACACTCAGTTCTATGTTTACACATTACCATTATTCCAACGCATGCGCTGTGACACTTGTTTTTGTTATTGCATTTAAATAATCAAATTTGTGCATTGCGCGACCTTGCAAGTGTCGTTGAACTTTCAAAATTTGCATCATTTCTTATGTGCGTGGATTCTACCAATTGTGTTTACAAGACAAGTACATATGTACATAATGTAATTATTACCCATTAGGGAAAGATGAGATGTGATGACATTATTTGATTACCCATTAGGGAAAAGATGAGAACAATGATTACATGTATACAAGTGGTGTAGATGTAAGTGTTACAACACTACAATACTATTAACCCGCATCAAGACTTTTTAGTAAATTTTCCCTTTTTATTACATTATTTGCAAATTGTTTTTGACACAAAAAGAAAAAAAAACTTAACCAATAACTCGCAGTCACAAAATTAATGAACAAAATACTTCGAATGTCGGTTAAGTCTTAATTGCTTTCGCTATACGGTACTTTTTACAGTTATGAAATTTGTAGAGAAGATGCGTATGGACACGAATTATAGGTTTTCATCAAAAAGCGAAAATCCGATATCGTGTCAGTTAAGTCTTTTTGGCGGTTAGGGCTCAATATATCATAATTTTATTTTATTTTTTTTTTTTTTTTTTTTTTTTTAGTGAATACTAATTATTTTTAAAAAAGTTGAATATATCAGTTCTAAAATTGCTCCGATTCAAATTATGCCTATGTGAGTTTGGCAGATTATTCCACACTCTTATGGTATTGATGAAAAAGAATCTGCTTGAGTTTAAAAAACTAAACTCCGGAATGATAAAACTTGTGTATCTTTTTGTTCGACTAAACTGTAATTTATTATACAAATAAACAGGGGAGCGGTTTAAAATAATATTACGTAGAAATATACAATTTCTTGCGTACATGTAATCATCCAGTTCACAACCAAGGATTGCACAACGCTGTTCTGAAATGTGGTCAAATTTTCTCAGTGAAAAAACATAACGCACAGCACAGTTAAAAGCAACAAGAAGTTTATGGCTTGAAGCTGAATCAAGTTTACAGTATACATTTTCAGCATAAGTAATAATGGGGGGAATTAGTTGCTTAACAAGCCTAATCTTAGTGTTCTGAGGAGTAAAAACGGACGATAAACGGAGATTTCTCAAAACACAGTAAATTTTGCAAACCACCATGTTAATGTGATCTACAGCACTTAAACTTGAATTAAGGTGAAAACCTAAGCTTTTAACTTTACTCACAAAATCAAGTTTATCAGGTCCAATACAGATATCTGAAAAATCCAAACCAACGGTTATGTTTTTTAGAATTGGCAATACCTTACATTTAGAACCTTACATTTAGAAGGATAAAGTTTGAGCTGATTTTTACTAGCCTAAGTGTTAATTTTATCTAAATCTTCATTTAAACAACAACATAAATCCTCAATAAGACCACTACTACGTGAGATGTAGAGCTGTATATCATCAGCATAGCCATGAACTTCTGAGTGTTCACATACTCCGAATAAATCATTAATAAACATAACAAAAAGTAATGTTCCAAGTATAGAACCTTGCGGTACTCCCGAGGTTATGGAGCTGTAACTTGAATAGCTGTTACCAACTTTTACCCTTTGTCTCCTTCCAGTTAGATAACTTTTAATAAGATGGATATCAGAGTTACCAAAACCAAATAACTCAAGTTATGATCAATGCTGTCAAATGCCTTAGTAAAATCGAGTAGGCACAAAAGAGTAATCTTATTCTGATCAAAACTAATTCGAATATCATCCAAAACCTTAATCATAGCAGTTGAGCAGCTATGCCCCTTTTGAAAACCAGATTGCAGTGGGTGTAAAAGATTTTTGTCATTTAGGTACTGCGTAATTTGTTCAGCCATTAGACTTTCACAAACTTTCGATAACGCTGGAAGTATACTAATAGGCCTATACTCTTCAGGAGTACTCGCATTTTTAGTTTTAGGCACTGGAGTTATAGAAGCAGCTTTCCAAATGTTAGCTCAATTCAATTCAATTTTGGATTGTTCATTAAACATTTATTAAACTCATTTGTGCTTAACTCAGCCCTTTTGTACTTGTTTGTAAAAAAAATAAATATGCCCATTTGTTCTTAGTAATTTCTTATTTATCAAAATATGAATATACCCAATGCAAAAAATGTCATTTCAGTTTCAAAAATAAATGTACCAAAATGTCCAAAGACACCTCAGTACATCGTAACATCCCATTATGGGATGTCAGTTAGTGATGGGAACTATCGAATAAAAACTATCGAGTTATTCGATAGTTTGCAAAAATTCATTCATTCGATTGTTTTGAAAAAATCTTTCATGAACGATTTTAAGTAAAGAACGAAAACGTCTGAATGAAAAAATCTTTCATGAACGATTTTTAGTAATGAACGAAAACGATTGAATTGATTTTGTTTCACCCTATGGCTTTTCCAGAGCTTTCTCCAAAGTTGGCCAAATCATTAACGACAGCAGAAATAGGCTAAAAGGGCAAAAGTTAGATCAAATTATTTTTTTTAAACAGCAATCTTGGCTTTCAATAGTTTACTTTAGTTTTTTTAACTTTTTAAGAAAATGTATTTGTTTTAGTCACTTACTGTTTTTTCATTAAAAATTTGCATTCAATGTATTAAATATACTTAATAAATCTCTTAGTTAAGTGAATTTAATAAATTTTGAATAAAATAATTCAACAAAAAAATTAAATATATTTTAGGTCACATTTTTTCTTTAGTTTTCGGCTATACATTTTATACTAAATAAGTATATACAGTTTTTAAAATCCTTAGTACCTTATTTTAGAGAATGATAGAAATTCTAAATGAGAGGATTCGCCAGAAAATTTCATTCAGTAAAATCGTTCATGAACGAAAAAATCATTCGATAGTCAAATTCATTCAGTTACTATCTATCGATAGTCGAAATTATTCGATAGTTCCCATCACTAATGTCAGTAGTATTTACTCTATTATAAATTCCCAATTCAGCTGTCGAGCAGGAATTATTTAAGCAGTAGGTAACATAGTCATATTGAGAATCATAACACACAGAATAATCGCCAATGAAAATTAATTTTTTGATAAACAACCACAAAAGAGCTTGAATTAATCAAAAAATGGGCTTATTTTTTTTTTTTTTTTTTTTTTTTTTTGATAAACAAGTACAAAATGGCATGCATTATTGGACTGAAGTAATTATCAAAATTTATATTATGTCCAAATTTCATCTTGAATTGATGCATTGCAATCGTTATAGGTATACACGTAGGTATAGTCAACACAAGATCTGAGCATAAACTAAGTTTATTTGAACATGAAGGTGTAGTACCGCTATATAAATAAAATTTTCAAAATGTAGTGTAATGTAGGGTATTGATTTTTGGCCAAGCCAAATGTAGCATCCTTAATTGTTTGATCTACAAAAAAGCGAGAAGCGCTCTGTTTACTCAGTTCCTGATCCATTTTTTTTTTTTTTTTTTTTTTTCTTTCTTTTTTCAAGCTTAGAACCATTTGGGAAGTAATACACACAAGCAAAAAAAAAATAAGAATTTGTAAAAAAATATCTCATGAAAAGTAGTAGCTAGAATTTTGTTGTTTGTGATTTTTGTGGGACCTACGACCTAAGACTTTATACAGTCTCTTGTATAAAACTAATTATAATAAATAAGAACCAAATTTTGATTCAATAATATTTATGTATACTTAAATTAATGTATTATTTAATATGATGCTTAGATAATAAAATGCTATAAAATTTTCCAAAAAGAAGCACTGCACAAAAATGTATTTTTCTGCAATTCCAATAATATTGCTCCCCTAAAAACGATGTACAAAATTAACGCCGGCACCATAATTGGGTCTACCACGTTGACCGAAATCTTTACTCGCCCCAGCATAGGCATCCAAGCGGGAATTTCCTTGGTTTGCCTCCCAAAGGTTTTGATTGTACTTTACAGATCCAAAGGTGCTGGAGCCATCCCGAACGACGTCCAAATCAAGCCTGCCTCTTCTTTTGGGCATTGGCAAAGCAGCCGTAAGGACAACACCAAAAATCAGCAAAGTCAAAGAAATGTTGAAACCCATTTTTATAAGTTTTCAGCGAAAGTATGTTTAGATATCTATCTGTTTTGTATATTGAACTTGAAGTGCAGAAACTGTATGATATAGATCAGCACTTTGCGCTCCTTTTATATAACGAATTCAATTCGATTCTTGATACGGGGTACCTATTGAAATAACAATTTTTATATAATAATTGCAAATTAATCAAAACCAAATATTATTGTTTATTTTCGCTTAAGATAAACAAGTTACTTAGATACAAATACGAAATTGTTTTTCCATAAATTTTTATACAAAGATTTTCTTTATACTTTCCCATTTCTTCAGAATTTCATCACAATTGTGTATACATTAAACAATTTTTTTAAGATGAAGTTGAACAACAATATTGATATACAAAGTTGAACAATATTGTTGATTTCAACTAATAAACAGATGGTTGATGGATGGTAAGGAATTGTGAATGTGACGCAGTTTTATTTGGGTACCCATGACAGGCCCATTATGCAATACAAATTGAAACATACCTTCTCTGTAGAGTAGTGAAAATCAACAAGTGTACGTATGAGTATTACCCTTGACCTAGCCAAATATAAAATATATTCCGGCTATTAAGTACTATATTCGTATGACATATCTTACACCACTCGCGCCAATATTTTGAGGGAACGTACTTTAATCATTTTGCCTGGACACGTATTTTTTCAGACTTTGATATAAACCTTATGAAAAGCCTTTATTAAGTTTAAGTAATAAGTAAGTCCCGATTTATTCAGTCCCAAAATAAAATTTTAGAAATAGTTTTTTTACTTTTATTCCATTTCTGGCTTAACGCGTACAAAATTAAGCAAAATTACCGTATGCCGAATTGGTTCATACTTTTTCAAAACTGAAGATTGAGTTAAACGCTACACAGTGATGCCATTAGTACATGCTAGACGGAAAAAACTATTTTTTTTGCAGTTTATTATGTTTTAGGTAAGGGAAAGTACAAAAAAAACTATTTCAGAAATTTTGGACAAGTGGGCGTGGCACCTTCCATACAACTTATTTACATTTTGTGCTATATCTTAAAAACGGAACGAGCTATGGTTACAAAATTTTAAGTGTATAGGTTCTATGTAGTTTTTTAAATTTATAAAAAATTTGAGCACGGTTGGACAAGTGGGCGTGGTACCTCCCACACAATTGGAATATATTTTGGGCTATATCATAAAAACGGAACAAGCTATGGTTACAAAATTTTAAGTGTATAGATTTTATGTAGTTTCTTGAATTCTTTAAAAATTTGAGTTCGGTTGGATAAGTGGGCGTGGTACCTCCCATGCAACTGGAATATATTTTGGTCTATATCTTAAGAACGGAATAAGCTACCGTTACAAAATTTGCAGTGTATAGGTTTTATGTAGTTTCTGAAATCTATAAAAAATTTGAGTACTGTTGGACAAGTGAAATATATCTTGCACCATAACTAACGAAAAAATCTGCAATAACGAAATTTAAAGTAGACGTGTAATATTTGATTTCTAAGGCACAAATAGTTTATTTTTTCATATTTTTAACAACATAAGCTACCCTTGAGCTTTTACGTGTGTTTGTCAAACGAAAACGCCTACAGTCTTTGTTGCGAGTCTCTTGTACCTCTTAAGATAGTTGCCATATTCCAACGATGCATTGTTGAATTATATCTTTGGCATGGCAGAGAATTTTATGAACTGTTACCGGCATAAAATACCAGCTGTAAAGTTGTATTATTAAGTTGTATTATTTTAAGTTTTATTATATAAAAAAATAACAAAAACAATAAAAAAAGGATTTTCAAAAAAAAAAAAAACTTTTTGGGATTTATTTATACTATTTACAGTGTGTCACAGAAGTATTTTGCATACGAAAAATTTTCAGAAATTTGAATTAATACTCAATTTTTAGCCGTTTCATCCTTAGAAAAGTAATATTTTTTTTATAAACTTCGAGTCAGTGGAACGTTAACTATGATACCACTTCATAAAAATATTAAAATAATGCGTTCTTATCACTTAAAAAGCAAAGAAATGATTTATTAATCTTTTTTATAAGGTCACAAAAGTATTTTGCTTTTTAGTAAAATTTTACTTTGAGATTATTTATCAAGTAAAAGAGGCTTTTTTAATAATATCCATGGTAGCCATTATTTGAGGAGACATCATCTAAACATCTTTGCGAGGATTCTATCCCTTTACGACATTTTCGGTCGGTGTTTTTACCCATTTTTCTTGCAGTACTTGTTTGAGCACATTTTTTTGATAAAATAAGGTATTTTTTGACCTTTCCACTAGATAAAACCAAAAAAATTCTATTAGATTCGAAAAAGAATATCGCGGTGGTGTTTTAATCCTTTTGGTGTTGTACAGAAGTGTCCAAGAAGTGTCATTGTCTTTTGAAAATCAGAAGTCATCTTGTGGTAAGCCCATTTTTTAAGTACTGGGTGCAATTTTTTTTTTTTTGTGGAGTTGGACTGATGTTCATGTCTATCTATATTGCCACCGTTAAGCTTAAGTTTCCCCGTTCCATGAGCCAAGAACAGCCCACGACACACCATTATGTAAAATTATTGCTTTTAAGTTATAAAAGTTAAGGGTTTTATTTGCTTTATGCCAGACCATACGGCGTCTGTCGATCCGATGGAAACAAAATATTATATTATAGGATCCAATAAAAAGCAAAAATAATATTTTCGGATCCGATGGACGCCGCATGGTCTGGCTTAAAGCAAATAAAACCCTTTACTGTTATAACTTAAAAGCAATAATTTTACATAATGGTGTGTCGTGGGCTGTTCTTAGCTCATGGAATGGGGAAACTTAAACTTAACGGTGGCAATATAGATAGACATGAACATCAGTCCAACTCCACAAAAAAAAAAAATTGCACCCAGTACTTAAAAAATGGGCTTACCACAAGATGACTTCTGATTTTCAAAAGACAATGACACTTCTTGGACACTTCTGTACAACACCAAAAGGATTAAAACACCACCGCGATATTCTTTTTCGAATCTAATAGAATTTTTTTGGTTTTATCTAGTGGAAAGGTCAAAAAATACCTTATTTTATCAAAAAAATGTGCTCAAACAAGTACTGCAAGAAAAATGGGTAAAAACACCGACCGAAAATGTCGTAAAGGGATAGAATCCTCGCAAAGATGTTTAGATGATGTCTCCTCAAATAATGGCTACCATGGTTATTATTAAAAAAGCCTCTTTTACTTGATAAATAATCTCAAAGTAAAATTTTACTAAAAAGCAAAATACTTTTGTGACCTTATAAAAAAGATGAATAAATCATTTCTTTGCTTTTTAAGTGATAAGAACGCATTATTTTAATATTTTTATGAAGTGGTATCATAGTTAACGTTCCACTGACTCGAAGTTTATAAAAAAATTATTACTTTTCTTAGGATGAAACGGCTAAAAATTGAGTATTAATTCAAATTTCTGAAAATTTTTCGTATGCAAAATATATCTGTGACTCACTGTATATAATTGAATATAATTTATTTATATTATTTTTATGTATTGATAATATTTATTGATTTTCTCGGGCTCTCTACGTTTATTTTTTATAATTTTTATTTCTATAATTGAATTTTTTATTCTGTGTATTAACATAACGTGTTGTGCTTGTAAATATGTTACCCGGATTAAAGCTCAAAATAATGAAATTACCCAAAAACCATTCATAATATTTAGAAAAAATATTCGGAACCTGGATTTGAAATTTAAATTAATAGCATTTTTAGGACTATCAAATAGGTTGAAAAAAAAATACAATAGCCGTGTTTCTTTTGACGCGTATATACAATTGTGGATATTATTAAATTGCGATAACTCATGAACATTGAGTCGCACAATAAAACTCTGAGGAACTTTTTTATGAAGAATCACGTTCTCTACAAAAACTTTTCATTTTATTTTTAAAAAAATTTATCTTTTTTATAAAAACTGGTTAAGCGCCGATAAACGGCAAAAAAAACACTTTTTTTTAAATTACTTCTAAATAGTTACTTTTTTTTTTACAAAAGATTAAAATTATTTGTAGAGCATGTGGTTCTCGATGAAAAAGACCCTTGGACTTTTTATCGTACGACTCACCGTTCATAAGTTATCTCAATTTGAAAATTACCACAATTGTATATACGCGTCAAAAAAAACAAGCCTAATGTCAAGTTTGCATACAGTAATATTTAGTACCATCATATACATATATTAAGAAAAAAAGTCAGAGGTAAATTTGCTTACTTAGGCATTCCCAGGGCTTAAAGTAAACATAACACTGATTAAATAGAAAAAGATTGGCAGAAATATGAAGTGGCCATTTTTTTTTTTTTCCATAGCACCAACACTTTAAAAGATTTGGTTTTGAATTTAAAGTATTTCCATAAAAAATATCTTGGCCGTAATGTGTGCCGAATTTCAACTCTTTTCGATATTGGGAAGTATTAAAAAAAAATTGTGAAAATTACAACTAATTTCATGGACACAAATTTGGAAAACATAATTTTTTAGGCCGAGTTTGACGATTTTTGGTATTTTATGTAAAAACCGGAGGTAAGTAAAAAATTACTTATGAGTTAATTATATATTTTCTAATATTTTTTCATATTCGGAATGAAAAAATTCGATTTGGAGTTTTTTCCGTCTAGCTTGTACTAATCGCATCGTTGTGCGTTGTAGAGCTGGAGTTAGTTCAGATAATGCAACCAAAGTTCACACAGAACGGATGAATACTCGGTCCAAGCTCTGAATAAAATCTGAGTATATTCTGACTGTAAGGCGCTGCACCTCATACACTTGCGTAAGGTTCGAAATTAACCACAAAATGTATCCCCAAACATGTATCTACGTTTTTTTGCGGCTGTCCTGGCTTAAACTGCCCACTGTACATTTCATTTCACACAAAATGTTTTTTAAAATTTTTGTTTGTTTTACACTTCACAGGCACTTTTCTGAGTTATTAATATGTTTAAATAATTTTTTTTCACTGAAAGTATGTTATTAAAGGCTTCTAAAACCGCTTAAAACTCGTAAAAACTGTTTTAACAAAAAATATAAAATTGTCAAATTATTTTGACACAGGTTCTCTCAAAATATTCAATGCAGAGTTGCCACAACTCAAAATATTAATACTTTTTCTTTAAGATTTTAGAAAAGCCAAGAATGTTTTTTAATTTTTAGCTTAAATCGGCGCATTAAACATTTATTTATAAATGAATTATAATTAAATATAAACATAAATAATGAATTCCAGTTTTTGGTAATACAAAAAGAAACGTAGCAAGGAATGAAAATGAATCGTTCTTATAGAGCAATCGTTAGCAACCTTGGAAGTTCAACACTGCCGTACTTTTACTCTTCAATTTGCGGATAGCGCAATCTGTACTTTATCATTCTTGGTTAGCACCCCAGAAGGGCTGTAACTAGCCGTTTCCAAAAAGCCGTATAACTCTAGCATACTTATGTTGATTTATTCTTAAACAATGTGAGAATTTTATGAACCTGTTAAAAACTCAACTCAAAGTTTTATTCATATGAAAAAAAAAATGTATGGATTACAAAATGTACAGTTGAATTCAACTGTAGAAAAGTAAAGCTGATTCTGAAATTTTGAATTGTTGTTTTTGTTTCCTATAGAAAATTGGTAAAACTATAGAATACAAAATTTATAGTTAATTTTACCGTCAGTTTTTTTTTCTGTGTATGGCCTCAAAATACTACACGCCAATTAATTGCAAACATCAAAAGCTTAAACTATCGATTAGTATCATAAAGTGTAAATAACGTCGAATAATACATAAATATTTTATAAATTTTTTTTTTTTAATACTTCATTTATTTATTGAATCTTCTCTTCTTAGGAGACTAACAATAAGTTTAAAAATCTTAATCCTAAATAACATTATTATACATTATTATGTCTAATATATAATTTCATATTAAATGTGTATCCAGAGTTTATAGGGACATGTACATCCTATGAGTTCAGAAAGCACACAAATTTGCGCCAGTAGTTCCGGCTGCATATGTAGCAGGAACAACTACAAGATAGAGAGTATACGCCAGTGGCTGCATATACCAGTTTCAAGTCCCACCGAAGAGAATGCGGCAGATACCGGCTGCATAAAAAGAGTGTGCGCCAGATACCGGCTGCATATACAATTTTAGAACCCAGCCACCTTAACATGACTCATTGCTAACAATATTTATAGCAGGGCGATCCTTTCTTTTTAGTCTGGAGAAATTTTCTAAATTCTTCAAACTCCGTGCCAATATATTAGAATGATACATCAATCTTTCAGCATAATTTTTCTTGTATTTGTTGACTTCGTCTTTAACCAAGGGGATGCATAGGTCCCAATGTATGTGTTCGTTCCGTATATACCATTGAGCACCTAAAATGGTTCTTAAAATTTTGGACTGCTTCCGTTATAAATTTAAATTTAAAAAAAAATATTGAGAAAATCATATAAAAAATGGATACAAAATGGTATCCAAATAACTCGAACAGGATCGAAAAGTATCAAAAAGCTTAGAAACATCATCGGAAAGAATCAATGTAAAAAAAAAATATCGATTCATATCGCAAAGTCTGCTCCCGTAAACTTCAATAGCTGATTCCAGAGAATCATTCTAAAATAAACTGAAATTAAACTATATTTTCAGATCTTCCAATATCTCCATACAAATCTTTTAAAGTCAATAAATATCGAAAAAATCAGTATTAACGAAGTCTATTTTCCACAAGTTATGAACATTCGGGTTAAAACTACAAATAGACATCTAAATTTTTTGGTGTTTTGAGAAACCAGACGAAAAAATAGCTCAACGTCTCCATATAGTTGGTTTCTGAAATGAAGTCCCCATCCGATTTTCTAAAAACTTTAAAACCCCGTACAAATATTGAGTTTAAAAAAACTTAGAGTTTTTCTCAAAACATGAAAATTATAAAAACTATTCCTCGTTCATAAAAAGTATTTTTTAAACTTCTTTCTAGCACAAAAATTTACCAATTTATGAAACTTTTAAGGAACAATAATTTTTTCTGCTTCAAAAATGCGCGTGCCCCTAAAATTTAAATATTTCGAATCCACTTGAAATAGCAAAACGTATATAATCTTTTTGTTTCTTGACCGATCAAAAAACCATTTTAAAGGTAAAGATTTCGGCTGTGTAACCATATACTTTTCGAATTCAAAAATTTTCGAAATAATAAAAAAATTCAAGTAAAAAACATATATGAAGTAAAATAGTAAATTTTAATACAAATATTTTAAAAAATTACTGTGATTTTTCACAACTACACGCCAAAAAGTTTGCGGATGAAGTATAAACTCCATTTATACCTACTATTTGTTTTTATAAACTTATGTATTCCAATTTTTTTGATATAATTTATGAACTTTTTTTATAAAGCTATTCTCAACAAAAAAGTTTAAATTCTTAACCAGAATTCTCATGAACTATAAATTTCACACCAAAATGGTGTAATTCTAATATCAAGTTCTGTTTAAACAACATTTGGTTAATATACAAATTTTATACCTCTTCATCATATTGGTCAATAGTGTAGTGGCTTAACGAGTTTGTTATTGTAAGTAAAAATAATATGTCTATCTAAGATCACACGGGGCGGTCGTATGTTAGTATCCTCCTGCGGTCGCTTTTTTTTTTAAACTTAAGTTGTAACAATACTTTTTTTTTGTATAAATTTTTTACGAACAAGCATGAACGATTCGTGTTGCAAATTGTAGTATACATATTATACCCAGTTTAGTGTGGATTTCTATTCATTCCAATTTGGTTTTAAGTAGAAGTATTTAGTAATATTGCAAATTTAAATTTGTTTTTATACCCTACACCCAGGGTATATTCACTTTGTCCTTCCGTCTGTAATGCAAAGAAGAAGGCGTGGCAGATATAGATAAGTGCATATATTCTTGATCAGCGTCACCTCTTGAGTCGATATGGCTATGTCCGTCTGTCTGGCTGGGTGGCTGGGTGTGCGTGGAAATACATTTTCTGGGAAAACTGAGCACAGCCTCCGTCGTCAAAGTTAGCTCGAGGGATTGAAATTGAGAGAAATCGGTCAACGCACACGCCTACCGCCCAAACAAAAAATATATTCCAAATGCAACTTTAGGAGTATTTTTCACGACAATGCAACCCCTACTATTTTTTTTTTTTTTTTTCGTTTTTTCGTTTACATTAATTCTTGTAATATTTATTTCAGGATATTCAATTTTAAATTTATGCAGTTAACAAGATTTAGTATTGACCTTTTAAATGCTTCTTAACGTTTGACGATCAGCTAAGAAACCAAAGAGTTATAGCAGTTACAAATTAATATTTAATTTAAAAACTAGATTATTAAAAAGACTTAACTTTAAGCTTCAAAATACTTTTTGAGCTCTCTTAAAGTTAATATGAAATATATATATTTTTAGTACTCCCTCGAAAAAAAAAAAATCTTAATTAAAAATCCCGATTTATTGAAAAAATTTGCAATTTGTACAGAAAAAAAATTAAAAAACGGAATTGCCAGGTTAGCAAAGCTGTATCTCGCTTAAAACAAAGAAATAGCGTATGCCCACTTTTTGACAAGCGTATGCTATTCATATGGGGCACCTACGTACCGTACTTCATCAAAATATCTTACATAGTTTTTGAGGTATAACGCGTTTTTTATTTGAATAATAAATAAATAAATCTGAATTGAATAATTTATACCAACAAATTTTTATTTTTATTCGATATTCGTTTTTCGATAGAATTTTAAACAGCCCAAGGCGTAGGACAGATGAAAAATTGTGAAAATGTCGAAATTGTACATAAAGAAATTATTGTATTGAGAAGATTTAAGTGTTGCAGAATGTTTTAAAAGTCTAAATAACATGAAAAATTTGAAGTTTTTTCTTTTCTTAAATATTATTTATTTATTATTTTTAATTATTTACGTTTTTTAACTTAAAATACCTGAGATGTTTTTTTTTACACGATTTAAACAATAAATAACCATTAACATCTGATTGCGTTAACCAAAGCTATGAGTCAATCCTAATCCACCAAATTTATTGGTCTGACCACTCAATGGACCACTCAGCCACTTGGAAGCGCCACCAGTCAAATCCAAACGAGTTGCTTGATCCCTTGACCGCCACAAATTCGCTCTAGCACCAACATCAAATTGTTTACCAAATCCGGGAATATTGCTAAGTCCAGCATTGGCACCATGACCATTAACATTATTCCATTCCAAGCCACCACCATTGCGTTCGAATTTGAAACCGTTCGCTAATTTATTCTGAGATGCAAATGCATTGGCATTGACGCTATTGACACCATTATTGAAAAGTTGAGCATGTGCGCTTTGTTTAAAAGAATCCTGAACACCGGGTGTATGCGTTCTCTCAAGACCAACTCCATGGCCATTGCTAGAATTGTTAAAAAGATATTCATAAATAAAACAATAACGAATTTCACAAAACTCTCAACTTACAGATTATAGTTCAATGCACCACCAACGGTAGCAGGGCCACCATTTGTATTTCCAGCAGCAAAAGCTTGTCCAATTAAATTATGATCTGGAGTACCAATTCCTTGGGAGAGTCCCAAATTAGCGTTATGTCCCCCAGTTGGATTACTTGATACACTGCCGCCCAAAACTTGACGACGTACACGCATTGGTGGGCGTGGTTTTGGCCGTGGCGGTGGACGGTATAACAAATTTTGTACTCTAACACCTTGTGGTACCGCTTCGATTGTGATTCCCAGTAGGAGCACTGCAAGTGTAGTAACAGAAATGATGAATTTCATTTTTATTTATTATGACTTTTGTTGTTGGTTTTATTTCGAGAACTAAATGCTCCTTAGTTCAAAGCTGCGAATATTGTGATGCTCGTTGATGCGATGCTTCGAGCTTTTATACTCTGCTTTGGCGTCATCTTTGTCTTATCAGTTACTCAGTGTGAATACGGTACTTCACTGCCGCTTGATAGATACTTTGCAGATATTCTTTACACACCGTTTGCGTTATCATTTTTTATAGTATTTGCTCAAAAATCCCCTATTTTGTTTATATTTTTCTTCGGAAAAAGAAAACAAAAATATGTACATATCATCAGCTGTGTGCACAAACTTTTCTGCAAATTATAAAGTTTCTGAAGCCAAACTAAAGCGATGAAATAGTTCCCCCTCTAGCATACCTCCCTAGCTAGAAGCACCAGTTACTTCTGACGTACAGACTCCAGCGGAGAAATATTTTCTCTAAGGCTATCAACTTAATGTAAGCGGAAGATTTTAACGACTGACCACTTCCCCGATTTCATTCGCAAAGGTAACTAAAATCATTTAACGTTTTAAAACAACTAAACAGCGGATACTGATAAAATAGTGGCCAATATATTAAGGCGCCCCGAAAATCCACCGCTGAATTTAAGATGTGTCATTGAAACATTGATTAAAATAATCATAAAAGCTTGAAGTCTCTCGTTATGCCAAAACTACAAAGATTACATGATGTTCTTAGCACCATTGTCAGTATACTGGAAATAAACCTTTTCACTAGAGAAGCAAGAAATTGGAGCCCTTTTTTTTCCGTAAACAACAAACAGGAATCGACCCTGGCACAGAATGTATATTCTACAATATATACTTAAGTATATATATTAGGCCGGGTAAAATTTTTTATGCGGCAAAGAGTATAGCAACAAAACAATCTACGAAAAATTCTAAAAAACTTTGCCCAATAAACCATGGGGCAAAAATCAATGTCGAGCCGCCGAAAATTGGAATACCCTCCTTAAAACGTGTTAATTCTTTAAAAATTAGTATTGATTTTGACAACTATTACGAGTTAACAAGGTTTTCGGGGCATTAACACGTTATAAGAAATATCCTGATTACATCGGCACACATTTGACCAAACCCTGTTCTGTCTACATGTATTTCGCTGCGCTGAATCATAATCCGAGGACAGAGTCTGACGTTGCAGAAAGCGCTGTTTTCAGGCTTATGGCGCAATTCCAGGAAAAATTGTAGTTCCATTTTTCCAATGGCATCAAATAGCCATAATCTTTCTTAAAAGCATAAAATTTGTAGGTGTTGGCCATACAATTAAGTCTTTTGTATGGGGATTGAGCTGCGTTTACTTCGAACTATCTAATCGGAAATGTTTAAACGTAATTTTTAATAAGGAAGACTACTGCTATTCGATTCCATTGAAAAAATGAAAGTACACCTTTTTTTAAATTGCGCCATAAGCTTGAAAACAGCGCTTTCTGCAACTTCAAGCAAGGATATCACGTAACCTTACAGGTGTATGAGCAATTCTGATCTCGGATACAGTGCACCAAAATAAGTATACATACATATAGAAGGTTCTGTTTGCTTATGTTAGTGTTTAGCTTATAAACGGCAGAGTTGACTACGCTTAATTCTCAACTATTACAGTAGCGCTTCTAAGAACATCGACCGACATATATTACATCTGTGATGCATTGAACTGACAAAGTGTTTAGCTCGAGAGCATTACCCTCATTAAGGCTTCAAGTGAGTCATAAATAGTAATAACAGAGCTTGGCTTTTGGTAAAGTTATTTTTGGGGTTAAATCAATAAAATTGTGTGAATATGAATGAACAAAATCCGCCCACGTACATGCCTACTTACCATACGAAGTTGGGACGTAATATAGGCTTTTTTCGAAATTGGTTTCAATTTCCATTAAATTGACATTATGATTGTTGAAAATGTGGAATATAAAATTAAATTTTACTTGGTGATCGGTGATCGTAGGCGGGAACAATATAGAATGATTACGGTCAGAATGATAAGAGCAGAAAATTTCATGCGGTCATTATATAACTTCACAAACAATGTTTTTTTTTACCTTCATAATAAGGGGATACCTTTAATCTCGTAAACCATGAAAAACTCGAAAGCTTACGAGCTTGTTTTCAGGAACACACATTTCTAAAAACTTGTAAGCAACGTATCAGCTGTCATATAATTTGAAAAATATTTAATTCAAATTCAATTTTCAAAACAAAAAATATTTTTTCAATACATTTATTTGACAACAATCGCTCTCGTACTTTTTCGAAGCTATTTACGCATCGAATTTGCCTCGTAATTTTTCGAGGCCTGGTAAACTTTTTTTTCATACAAATTTTTAAATTTTGTTTACGAGACTCGAAAGTTTTCGAGGTTTACGTGCTTTTCGAGGCTTTTACGAGTTTAAAGGATATTTTAGAGACAAAAAAAGATACAGATAAAACTCAGTCGCTGTATCAGGTTTTATGGTAAGAAATTACCATGTCTCGTTATATCGATGGTCAAGAGGAAGAACTAAGTAAGTCGAATATTGCGAAAAATTAGATGTGTCGAAATTTTGAATTCGAATGTCCATCTCCGAGAGCGAAAAAGTGAGTAAGCCTTCTCGTCGCGAACAAAAGGATTAAAGTAATGACTATCGATATAACCTCAAAAATAGCCGGAAGTTGTGTTTTTGCACTATTTAACTTTTTAGATAAGGATATTTCAGCGAAAAAAAAAATACATAGACATACTATTCTTATATATATACTTTATACATATCGTGTTTAACGGCTAAAGACAATGTCAGATAACACCATAAAACTCAATTTTTTCATTAAAAATTCCACCAAAAAATGGTAACTTTATTATCTCCTGAAGAAGATTAGAAACTTTTTTCCGATTTGCATTTTTTACCCTACACTCAGGGTATATTTACTTTATCCTTCCGTTTGTAACGCAGAAAAAAGGCGTGGCAGGTATGAAAATTTGGTTGTAAAAGTTAGCTCGTGGGATTGGAAATGAGCAAAATCGGTCACCGGACTCGCCTACCACCCAAAATATATTCAAAATACTAGCATTATGCACGATACCGCAACCAAAATAGACATAAATACTAGGGATAGAACATGCAAGCACGTAGTACCACCCATATAAACAAAAGCTTCAAAACGCTATATTGAAAGTATTTTTAAAGATAATCAAACCAATTTTTACTCAATAGTAAATGCAAACTCTAATCAGAAACTTGGTTGATTCGGAAAAAAGTTTTTAAGATGCTGTAATGCAATCGTTATTTCAGGTAATAGTAAGTGGAAGACAAGAGGGCGTGGCACCTCCCATACAAGCAACATTTTCAAATCGATGTATTGCAAGCGCTGTTGGAGTTAGTTAGTCAACACAAGATCTGAGCAAAAATCGTTTTATTTGAACATGAAGGTGTGGTACCGCTATATAAATAAAATTTTCAAAATGTAGTGTGAGGTAGAGTACTTAAATTTTTGGCCAGGCCAAATGTAGCACCCTTACTAGTTTGATCTACAAAAAGTAGAGAATCTTTCTGTTTACTCAGTTGCTGATGCATTTTTTTTTTTTTTTTTTTTTTTTTTTTCAAGCTTAGGACCATGTGGGAAGTAATACACACAAGCAAAAAAAAAGAATTTGTAAAAAAATATCTCATGAAAAGTAGTAGCTAGAGTTTTGTGGTTTGTGATTTTTGTGGGACCTACCACCTAAGACTTTGTTCAGTCTCTTGTATAAAACTAATTATATTAAATAAGAAGCAAATTTTGATTTAATAATATTTATGTATATTTAAATTAATGTTTTATTTTATATGATGCTTAGACAATAAGATGCTATAAAATTTTCCAAAAATAATTACTGCACAAAAATATATTTTTCTGCAATTCCAATAATATTGCTCCCCTAAAAACGATGTACAAAATTAACGCCGGCACCATAATTGGGTCTACCACGTTGACCAAAATCTTTACTCGCCCCAGCATAGGCATCCAAGCGGGAATTTCCTTGGTTTGCCTCCCAAAGATTTTGATTGTACTTTACAGATCCAACGGTGCTAGAGCCATCACGAACGACGTCCAAATCAACCCTGCCTCTTCTTTTGGGCATTGGCAAAGCAGCCGTAAGGACAACACCAAAAATCAGTAAAGTCAGCGAAATATTGAAACCCATTTTTATATAAGTTTTCAGCGAAAGTATGTTTAGATATCTATATGTTTTGTATATTGAACTTGAAGTGTAGAAACTGTATGATATAGGTTAGCGCTTTGCACTCCTTTTATACAACGAATTGAATTCGATTCTTGATACGGGGTACCTATTGAAATAACAATTTTTATATAATAATTGCAAATTTATCAAAACCAAATATTATTGTTTATTTTCGCTTAAGATAAACAAGTTAGATGCAAATACGAAATTGTTTTTCCATAAATTTTAATACAAAGATTTTCTTTATACTTTCCCATTTTTTGAAAATTTCATCACAATTGTGTATACATTAAACTATTTTTTTAAGATGAAGTTGAACAACAATATTGATACACAAAAGTGAACAATATTGTTGATTTCGACTAATAAACAGATGTTTGATGGATGGTAAGGAATTGTGAATGTGACGCAGTTTTATTTGGGTACCCATGACAGGCCCATTATGCAATACAAATTGAAACATACCTTCTCTGTAGAGTTATAAAAATCAACAAGTATGAATATTACCCTTGACCTAGGCAAATATATCATATTTTATGTCGCATCCACAGTAAATATGCAAACAAAAGTCGAGAAATATAAACAGTTATGTCGGTAAAGTAAATAAATATAGAACAAAATTTATTATGGCGTTTGATGACATATATTTCGACTATTGGGTACTATATTCGTATGACAGATTCTACACCACTCGCGCTAAAATTTTGAAGAAATGTACTTTTATCATCTTATCTGGTCACGTATCTTTTAAGACTTTGAAATAAACATTATGAAAAGCATTTTTTTAAGTTGAAGTGAGACTTTATTTAGTCTAGCTCTATTCAGTCTTAAAATAAAATTTTAGAGATACTTTAAAAATGAAAGTGAGAAGTTTTTTTACTTTTATTCCATTTCTGGCTTAACGGGTACAAAAATGAGCAAAACTACCGTATTTAGAGTGAAAACAATTCTGAAGAGACTCTGTATGCCGAATTGGTCCATACGTTTTCAAAACTGAAGATAAAGCTAAACGCTACATGCTAATGATTCGCGACATATTGGTTCCCCACATCAAAATCAATCGCTTAACCGCTAATAACTTAAAAGTGCTATGGACTTATAAAAATTTTACGATAATAGTCAGATAATACTTAGAGACGGAAAAAAAATAAAAATTTCAAATTTTCTTTGGGCTTAGTAACACAGTGGTCTCAAATTTAAATTTTGAATAGTAAAAACGATCAATGGAACTATTAATGTTGGCAACTGCTAGTTAACTTGTTTGAAGCCAAATGCACTAATTTGGCATAATACCAGAAATTATAGTTTTTGTTTTCTCGATTTTATGTGAATCGAACCGATTTTCAAACATGAAAATAAACTAGTAAGGGTGTTACCTTTGGTCTGGCAAAACATTAAATACCCTACACTGCAGTATATCAAGAACTTTGTTTATACGATAGATGCCAAGACCTCTTGTCCGAATTCATATAGCTTTTGCTCAGATCTTGCACTTATTGTTCTCAGTGTCTGAGTGAAATTTGATTGGATTATCTAAACAAACTTTCAGTACAGAATAGAGCTTGGCAAGGGCAGTGTTTTTTTTTGAGGCCCGCGGGCCTTTGCATTTCGACGACGGGCTTGGGCCTTGAAATCGAGTTTTGTGCGGGTCCGGGCCTAACGATAAAAGCCCGAAAATTGGAACCCCGTAAATTACGGGAAGTTTGAGAAGTATGAACTTGAAAAAAATTATGTTCTTACCTTAAAATATTTAAAATAATGTTTAAGTGTAGGGCTAAGAATGACAATAGAGTAAGTAAATTCAAACAAATCGTCTTTCGACCAAAAAACTAAGCACTACATGAATAATGTTTGCTATTTCTCATTTGTAAATCATTGATTTAGTTTCAACAATAAGATAAAATTTTTTTCAATAGTAAAAAAAGTGTGAATATGTAATAATATGATAATTAGTATCGAGCCGGGCTAGGTAGGGTCTCGACAAAAAATATTCATGCGGGCCCGGGCTTTTTTTCAAGTGCTTATTTCGTGTTAGTGGGCCGGGCCTTAAAACTTAGGCCCGTTTCCAGCGCTAGTGCAGTATTTTGAACCTTTTGTCCGAGTTCACCTTGTTTTTGCCCAGAGCTTGCATTTACCGTCCCTAGTATTTATGTGTATTTTGGTTGCATTGTCGTGAAAAATACTCCTATGATAAAATTGCATTTTGAATATATTTTTTGTATTGTCGGTAGGCGTTTCCGTTGACCAAATTCGCTCATTTTCAATACTGTGACGACGGCGGCAGTATACCAAATTTCATCGAATTATTTTGCTCCCAAAAAATATTAAAATGATTTCAAAGGACAGACAGACAGACGGAGCTGACTCTGATCAAGAATATATATATATACTTAACCATACAAAGAGAATATACTCTGGGTGTAGGGTATCTATATTTTAATACGCAAGACAAAAATTTGTCCTACCCTTTTAACTATGTCAGGAATGGAGGACGCCTTTGAACTATACACAATTAGAAAGGTATTTGTATGTAAATGTGCACAAAGTTAAAACTATTTTAATATGTTGACCTAAAGTCAGGGAAAATTAAATACAAATTTTTCAATATTAACAACGACAAAATACACAGAGTTGAAAAGAGGATACAGCACAAAGAGAAAGACAAAAAGCTGCCTGACACTGACTTCATGTTTTTTGTTTTCTTTTCGTTTCACATTTGTCATTGTATCAGCGATGGTAAATGAGCTTTTCTGTTTTGTACAAATTTGCAAAAAAAGTACTAAAACTGTCTAAATAATACCAAAATTATTTAATACATTTGTAGTCAAATTTTGCCCTTTGGGCGATTCTAGTAAAAATAAAAACATAAAAAAACTTTTAATCACAAATGAGCTCGTGATTTTGAAAGGAGCCCATGTCCATTCAAGGGCAAAAGTGATGTCATTCACATTATTGACAAAATGTGAAGTCAAAAAAAATTCCAAAAATAAAGGTTTGTTAATGATTTTCGTAATTTTATTTTTAAAAGTTATTTTAACTATTTATCTACGTATTTTTTTCTTTAAATTTTATTTAAATTTTTTTATTTTTTTTATTTGTAAGTATAATTTTAAATTTTTGACTATTGTGAATAAAAATTGCAAAAATATTTGATACATATTTTCATGCTTTGTTTGATTTTGTAAAAATATTCAATTTGGGACTTTTCTGAATTTCCGCGAATTTCTGTAAGATTTTGCGGGAAATCACCGATCGCTAAAAATTGTAGATGGACCAAACAAAATCTGTTCGCATGTTAACGAAACCAAAATAAAACACAATCGATTGCAAAACTCAAAGTCGCCTGAGGCAACAAGGGAAGCACCGGTATCGTTTGCTGATAAGAAAGCGAAACATTTCAAGAGCAGCTATAGATACAGATAAAGATGAGAGCGTACCACAAGTGTTTATAAACTCTAAGTTAACTTTCGATTGAGCATCAAAACAAATAAAGCTTTTGTATAATCAACAGCTGTTAGCGCTAGATACTCTCATATGAATGATCAAAAGACTCTTTGCTGATAAGAACATGAAACACTAAAAGAGTATCTGGAGATTGTGCTAGGAAAGAGCTTTTGTGAAAGACAAATGTAATTATCTCAAAACAAGTTTCGAACAGCTTGACACGTTAGATCTGTTCGTTGTGATTTCCAGTAAAAATTACCCCGTAACTAATTTTGGGAGAGTAAAAACTATTTGCTCGCAAAGAGAAAAAAAATGCTTTGTGCAAACCGAACAGAATCCAGTAACAATTACCCAGTAAAGACTAGTAAACATACGTAAATATTACGCTTAAATAAAAAATTAATTTTTTCAAAAAATTGTTACAGCACAACGGAGAAATGCTGAAAAGGTCACTCGGTGCCTTTTATCACAATCACAACATGATGTTTATTTTATTGTTTGAAAATTTTTTTTTGAAAAACTTTTAATTTTTATTTATGAAGAATATGGACAAGTGTCAAAAACATATTTTTTCTTACTGAACAATTTTTGCAAGTAAAATTTTATTCAGTAAAAACATGCAAGCTCTCTCATAATAAACTTGCAATTTGCTCTCACACTTTCTCTCTCGTTACTGGACTTTTAAGTAAAACAAACGTGTTTCAGTAACAATTTGTACAAATTATCACAAAACAAACAGTCCAGTTATAACAAAGCAGTATACAATCAAGAATGATAGAATAAAATATAATGACACCGTGACGTATGTAAACAAATGGTTTGGTCTTGTGCTTTTTTTCATGCATTTCTTCATTTGTGACCTCCAGAGAAAAGGGGGACTTATCTACACAAAATCAAAAACTGGTTTTTTGCATTTTTCAAACAATATTGTCTTGCGTAAAGTGACACCTAGATCACCGGAAAATTATTAAAATGAAAAACTCAATTTAGTAAATCGAAGTTCAAAGTTGGTAAATTTTTTCTCCGAATGGATAAGATTTCATAAGACCATTTTTATTGATATTTGTATTTTGGCAAAAAATGCTTAGAATCATGCAAGGAATGCGTGTGGATTTTTTCAGAATTTTTGGAATTTCTAATTTTTTTTTATGTTTTGGCCAGTTTTTGAAGAATTATAAAATGTTTCAAAAATTCTGAAAAAATGCACACGTATTCATTGGACGATTTAAAGCATTTTTTGGCTTATGCACTTTTTTTTGTAAAATGTCTTGCTTTTGAGTACTAAATATAAAAGCAAAAGGAACTTTTTTTTAATTGTTTTAGAATAATAGGCCTTTGGCGAAAAATTTGTTTAATAAATTTATCCTTTTTTTATGTCATTCTACAGAAAATAGTCCAATTAATAAATCCCCTGAAAATTATTGAAAACAAGTTTGGTTTTTCAGTGTTTCTGCTTATTAAAGTCAATATTTCTTTGAAAAAAATAAAATCAATTAAAACTAGTAAGGGTGTAAAATTTAGCCTGGCCAAACATTAAATACCCTACACTGCAGTATTTTTAAAAGTTTGCTCTTATGGGAGATGCCACTCTCTCTTGTCCGAGTTCACCCAGTTTTTGTCCAGAGCTTGCATTTATAGTTTTTAGTGTCTGAGTGAAAAACGTTTTCAGTATAGCGTTTTGAAGCTTTTGCTTATATAGGAGGTGCCACGCCCTCTTTTCCGAGTTCGTCTAGTTTTAGCTTAGAGCGTGCATTTATAGTTTTTAGTATTTGTGTGAAGTTTGGTTGGATTATCTCAAAAAACTCTTTCAGTATAGCATTTTGAAACTTTTGCTTATATGGGAGGTACCACGCCCCCTTGTTCGATTTCACCCAATTGTTGAGAGCTTTCATTTATGATTCTTAATGTCCGAGTCAAATTTGGTTCGAATATCTCAAAAAACGCTTTCAGCATAGCGTTTTGAAGCTTTTGCTTGTATGGTGCCACGCTCAGTTTTTGTCAGAGCTTGCGCTTACAATTCTTAGTATTTATGTGTATTTTGGTTGCATTGTCAAGAAAAATACTCCTAAAATTGCATTTTTATACCCTACACCCAGGGTATATTCACTTTGTCCTTCCGTTTGTAACGCAGAGAAGGAGGCGTGGCAGGTATAGAAAAGTATATATATTCTTGATCAGCGTCACCTCCTGAGTCGATTTAGCCATGTCCGTCTGTCTGGCTGGCTGGCTGGCTGGGTGGCTGGCTGGCTGGCTGGCTGGCTGGCTGTGTGTTGAAATACACTTTTTGGGAAAACTGAGCAAGATAATTCAATGAAATTTGGTACACTGCCTTCATCGTCAAAGTTAGCTCGGGGGATTGAAAATGAGCAAAATCGGTCAACGGACACGCCTACCGCCCATACAAAAATTATATTCAAAATGCAATTTTAGGAGTATTTTTCACGACAATGCAACCACAATACATATAAGTACTACGAATTGTAAGCGCAAGCTCTGAAAAAAAAACTGAGCGAATTCGGACAAGAGGGCGTGGCACCTCCCATATAAGCAAAAGCTTCAAAACGCTATACTGAAAGCGTTTTTTGAGATATTCGAACCAACTTTGACTTAGACACTAAGAATTATAAATAAAAGCTCTCAGCAAAAATTGGTTGAAATCGTACAAGGGGGCGTGGCACCTCCCATATAAGCAAAAGTTTCAAAATGCTATACTGAAAAAGTTTTTTGAGATAATCCAATTAAATTTCACTCTGACACTAAAAACTATAAATGCAAGCTCTGAACAAAAACTAGGTGTACTCGGACAAGAGGGCGTGGCACCTCCCATATAAGCAAAAGCTTCAAAACGCTATACTGAAAGCGTTTTTTGAGATATTTGAACCAAATTTGACTCAGACACTAAGAATTATAAATGAAAGCTCTCAGCAAAAACTGGGTGAAATCAGACAAGGGGGCGTGGCACCTCCCATGTAAGCAAAAGAATCAAAATGCTATACTGAAAGAGTTTTTTGAGATAATCCAACTAAATTTCACTCTGACAATAAAAACTATAAATGCAAGCTCTGAACAAAAACTGGGTGTACTCGGGCAAGAGGGAGTGGCACCTCCCATATAAGCAAAATTTTCAAAATACTGCAGTGTAGGGTATTTATTTTTTGGCCGGGCCAAAATTTACACCCTTACTAGTTAATATATTTTTTGTATGGGCGGTAGGCGTGTCCGTTGACCAATTTCGCTCATTTTCAATCCCCCGAGCTATCTTTGACGACAAAGGTAGTGTTCCAAATTTCATTGAATTATCTTGCTCAGTTTTCCCAAAAACTGTATTTCAACACACAGCCAGCCACCCAGCCAGCCAGACAGACGGACATGGCTATATCGACTCAGGAGGTGACACTGATCAAGAATATATATACTTTTCTATATCTGCCACGCCTCCTTCTCTGCGTTACAAACGGAAGGACAAAGTTAATATACCCTGGGTGTAGGGTATAAAAAAATTTCGAACGACCGCACTAGGGTTCGAACCTAGGACCTTCCGACTGAAGATGGAAACATATCCTCTACACCACTGACGTAAGTTATAAACAGATATTTTGTATTTAATTTCAATTCAATTCAACAAAATTAAATAAATTAGAAAAAGGAAAATGGATGTTAAATAAAAAATAAAATATATTAAAAAAAAAAATCACCCACACTGGGATTCGAACTCACGCATATAGGGAGATTTAACCCAAAAAGCTGGTCAAAAACGAATTATTGTAATTGGTCCAATTTATTATTCAGCTAATACTCCAAACTAAAGAAATCTGAGGCCCGATTTTATCTATATCAATTAACCGCTGCGTACTACGCTGACAAAGTGGAAGTTTTATAAAACATTTTAAAATAAAATTTTAAAGTTACGAAAGAAGTGTTGATTTTAGTGCGTGTATTTCTTTAAAAGCATAAAAAAAACGAAAAATTGCAGAATGGTATCTTCTACAACAGGTATGTTTTTAACAGTGAATATAGTTTAATAAAAAAAAAAATTAGTATGAGAGTCAAAATAGTGTGTCCAAACTTTACACGTATAAGTAAATGAGTATTTTTCATAGAAAAATTGTAAGTTTTTAATAGAAGAAAAGTAATAGATCATCACGATTCCCAATTTTCTCTTTCAAAAATTCTCATAAATGAAAGGTTTTTGTAACTAAAACTCCAAAATTTGGCTCTAAATATTTCCGAATGGCAAAAAAACTGCACTTTTTGCTGACTCCTTTACATGTGATATTCTGAGTTTTTAGAGAAATCATAAACGAAAAAATAAATCGAAATTAGTAGAGTTTTTTATAAATGGCAAAAGAAGGGTTAATGCGAAGAGTTTTCAGATTAAAATAAATAGTTATTTTATGTTTTAGTACATAATTAAATGAGAATTCATTAAATCAAGGTAACCGGTTGTGGGCCGGGTTTCGTTTTTTGCCCGTAACTTGCATTCAAGTAAACATTTTTCGGACTTATGGGTACCAATGGAAAGCTAGAGGCAGTAGGTAACCAAAAAGAAACAATTTTTCTATAATTTTTCAACAAAAAATTTTTTTTAACTAATTTTGTAAAGAGCTTGTTTTTGGACAAAACAAATTTTATAACCGGTTGTGGGCCACCCTGAAAAATCAACTTCAAATGAAAAATTATGAAAAAAAACCAGTAAAGGAATATGTATTATCAAAATTTATTTATCAATGAAGCCTCTAGTGGCAAAAAACATCAAGAAACAGTGACTTTTTCAAATTATTAATCATCCTCATCGGAATCGCAATTTGACTTTCGGCCGCTATTTGATGATTTTTTGGGTGAAGCGGCTTGCAAGGGGCCAAGTTCATTCAAAAGACAGCTAACAGAAGTCGATTTATTTATTTTATGGTAACCCACAACCGATTACAAAAGGTGGCCCCCAATCGGTAACGGCAACCATATCTTAAGTGACTGGCAAAATTCTCGTGGAAAATTTAACGCAAATACTGCAAAAAAATGCGTAACACTCACCTCTTTGCAATATTTCACTTCGCTTTATCACACTCGCAAAATCTTCAGAAATTACTTTACGTGTATTGAAAATTTCTTCGTAAATTTTTTTTGTTTTGTTGTAGCTGCGGGTCAGACGCGTCCTTTTACTTCAGTGTTTGCACTAATACTGTCTATTGTCAATGTACACATAACCTCATACTCAGATCTGGCATATTTTATAAACGTCAAAAAATACAAGGGGTGGCCCACAACGGGTGACGGCCCACAGCCGGTTACCTTCCCCTACATAATGTAAAAAAAATATTAAAACAAAAATAACTATGTTTTTCAAAAACTTGAGATTTTATTAATTTCCAGTTAAATTATAAGTTCGGAGATTGAAAAGTTGAAGTTTCGGTAAGTTATATCGGCCTTTATTATCAATTTTTTGGGAATTCAGTATTACATCTGCTACATCTGCAGTTATGTATAGCTGTGTTGTATATAAGGTTTATCAAAAATATTGTAAAAAGTGGGTGGGATCCAACAAAAAAATTTTAATAGTCAGAATTCAAAAGTAAATTTAGTAAACTTTAGTAAATTTATGAAAAAATATACCAAAAATTGATCATAAATAAATTTCATTTGTATAATAGATATAATAAGGACTGCCCAGAAAAATTTGATGCTTTTATTCCTTAAGATTATGATTTACCTGATGATCGTGCAGGTCGAAATATGGGTGCTATTTTTTCTATATAATATGACGTTTACAAAAATATACAACACTTGGTAAACGAAATTCAAACGATAAAGATGTCTAGCAATCAAGAAAAAAGCGCAAACTCATTTTGTACACTTACCTGACAAAAACCAGAATTAAAATATTCAGCCATAGCTTAAAAAAACAGGTGCATCAAAAATCACGGTCCAAACTGTTATTTCGAATTATAGAAAGGGTCAACTTATTACATGGAAAAATGGTTCAGGTAGAAATGGCAGTATAGACCCACAGTTGTTGAAAAAGGTGAAGCGCCTTTTTAAGCAGAATCCTAACACTTCAGAACGAGATATGGCTGCCAGAGCAGGAACCTCAAAATCTTCTATAAACAGACTAAAGACAAAACTTAAGCTAAAGACCTACAAAGTTCAGAAAGTACCAGACCGTTCCGATGAAAAGCAGTTAGAGGCTCAAAAGCGAGCTCGAAAGTTCACAAGCAGTATATGGTTTGGCACTTGCGGCCTGAGAAGCAATTTTTTCGTAACACAGGGCACAATTAACTCGAAAATTTATATTGATGAATGCCTTCAAAAACGTCTTTTGCCATTTATTCGTGAGCACGGGGGTACTGTAATGTTCTGGCCTGATTTAGCAACCTCTCACTACTCTAGAGCCACCATAGAATGGTACAATAATGTAAATTTTGTACCCAAAAATGCGAATCCACCTAACTGCCCAGAGCTTCGACCTTTTGAGAGATATTGGGCTCTAATGAAATAAGATCTTCGGAAAAGTAAAAGTACTGCAAAAAATTTTAAAGATTTCAAAAATAAGTGGCGAAGGTCGTACGGTACTGTTGACGAAACAACTGTACAAAACTTAATGAAGGATCTTAAGAAAAAAGTAAAATATTTTTATATAAAATAAATTTTTGTTAATAGTGTAAGGTTATTTATGTTCGTTAACTCATTAATAAATAAAAAAACAATATTTAAAAAAATTCATTACGTATTTTTTTATTGATGAAAAACAAAGTATCAAATTTTTCTGGGGCAGTTCTTATATGAATTAAATAAATAAATAGGTAAATAAAATTATTTTATTAAAAATTTAAAGAATCTATAGCGACTTCCTTATACAAACGCTACACCTGGATATTCGGTCCATTATGTTATCGGCCGCAAGTGTTTGCTGTTCGGGGCCTATGAACTGTTGATATTCGTCTACGGTTACCATCCAGAAACTGGCCATTGTCTGATAGTATTCACAGTTATCACCACCGTTACATTCAATAAATGGTGCAGCGCGAAAATGTTCCAAGCAGGAGCCAGTTGATGACAGATCCTGGCCACCACCTCCATGTCCGCCAGCAGTGTGCTAAAATTAAAGAAATGCGAATGAGAATGTGATTATAAATTATTAATTTCTGGTTTTACCATTAGGAAACTGTAGCCATTCCAAAGACTTTCCCAGCCAAAAGGACACTCTGGGATCATTAATGACTGACTGTGCTCAACGATAACGTTAGCTGGAGCTTCGCACACCACACAACGTGAAATATATTTACTCATTTCGTCGTTTTTAACTGGCGTTGTATCAACCGGTGCCGATGTGGATAGCCAGAAGGTTCTGTCGTTTCTTGCGGCATAACTACAAACGTTATTTACTCCACAGGACATAACTGGCAGTGTTGAGAAGTAACGAACACAGGAACCTGATGAGCCTAAATCCTGATCGTGTGGAAAACTATTTCCATCAACGTTTAGTAGAGAATAGCCGTTCCATAGCTCAAAATGGCCAGCATCGCAAAGAGGAATTTCTTGAGACTGACTATGTCTAACTAACAAAGTACCGCTAGAGTATTGAGGACTTGGTGCATCTTCATCATCGAAAAGATCTTCTAAACCTTGCTCATCTTCAGGTACAGAAGTATCAGTTGTATCTTCATGTTCGATAGGGTTGTGCAAACCTTGCTCGTCTTCAGGTACATGAATAACAGCTGTATCTTCATGATGGATATGATCTTCCAAACCATCAGGTACAGGAATATCAGTTATATCAGACGTCAGTGCGTGAGGATAAGCCAATGTCTTAGCAAAGGTACCGATAAATACCAGTGCAATTGCGATGAACCTGGTGTTGAAATTCATTTTATTTTTTTATTATATATTTTTAATCTTTCTTGGGGGTATGTTTAGAGCGCACACTTGTTGCTTCTACAAAACTTTATTTGCTTTGATGCTTCACCGAAGGTAGCACACAGTTTATATATAGTCGTCATCTTAATCACTGTCTTAAGCGGCTCTTTCAGTGTTTCTTATCAGCTACCAAACGGTTTTTTGGTATAATTCATTTTAGTCAATGTGAATTTTTGGTGGAATTTCTACTGAATTACGCGTTGGTAAAAAATCTTAAATTGAATATTCCCACAAGATAATGGTTAAACACAATCACCTCATTCATAATTGGAATCGAATGGGAATTCTTATTTCAATTAAGGACTTTCCCAGAAGAAAGTGACACTTTATTTTCATCAATAAAAAAATATCCAATGATTTTTCAAAAAATTTATTCTATTATGAGTAGTATAACGAATATAAATAACTTATAGTACGAGATCCGGTAGTAAAAAAACGTATTGATCGAGTTTTTAGTTAAAATCTAATTTTTACATATATTTAGAAAGGGGGGAATATATTTTTGCTGGGTTGCCTGTCAAAATGTGGCCGCTAATATTTTCAAATTGCGATAACTAATGAACCGTGAGTCTCACGAGGAAAAGTGCCAAAATCTTTTTAATGGAGAGTCATATGTTTTACAAGTATTTTTTATTATATTTAAAAAAAAATACCGTTTAGGAGTTATTTATTTTACGTTTATTGTTTATTAAATAAAAAATTCGGTTTTTAATAAATTATTCTTAAACGGTACATTTTTTTCTAGAAATAATGAAAATTACTTGTAGAGCATATGACTCTTCATAAAAAAAGATTCGGGCACTATTCCCCGTGAGACTCACGGTTCATAAGTTATCGCAATTGAAAATATTCCTAAATATATGTAAAATATATGTAGATTTTAACTAAAAACTCGATCAATACGTTTTTTCTGTACAATATTGTACTTATTTATTAAGATTTGTACAGTTGTTTCGTCGACAAAGCCGTACGACCTTCTCCATTTATTTCTGAAATCTGTTACCTTTTCTGCATCAGTTTTACTTCTTCGAAGATCCAATTTCATTAGAGCCCAATATATCTCCAAAGGTCGAAGCTATGAGCTAAGTGGATTCGTCTTTTTTGGAACAAAATGTTCATTTTTGCTCATATACCACTCTATGGTGGCTTTAGAGTAGTGATAGATGGCTAATTCAAGCCAGAAAATTACAATACCTTCGTGTTTCAAAAGACGTTTTTCAAGACACTCGTCGGTATAAATTATCGAATTTATTGTGCCCTGTGTTACAAAAAAAAACTACTTCTCAGATTTTTTTCTCTAATTTTGCTCTGCATCTGCCCCTCCTCCGTACAGGTATAAAATTCGTGTCTCGGTTGCCGTTTGAAATCTGAAAGCCTTTATATAACTTTCGGGCTTCCTTTTAAGCCACTAGCTGCTTTTCATCTGAAGGTCTTTACTTCTTTGGTCTTTGTAGATTTGGAGGTACCTGCCCATCAATACCTACATCAATATGTCGTATTGAAGTGTCTGAGTTCTGCTTACAGAGTTGCTTCACCATTTTCAACAACTGTCCATATTTTTTATTTGAGATATTTTTTGTACGATAAGTAGACCCTTTCTGCAATTCAAAATAACTCTTTGGACAGTGCTTTTTGACGCACCTGTGTTTTTAGCTATAGCTGAATATTTTAATTCTGGTTCTAACAGGAAATGACTTCGTGCAGTTTTTCTTGATTGCTAGACATATTTATCATTTTAGTGTTGTCACCAAGTGTTATATGTTTTTTTAATCGTCATTTTATATAGAAAAAACAACACCAGGTAAATCATAATCTTTTGAAACAAAATACAGTCCTTTGTTCGATATTTGAATTCCATAAATTCTATAAATGACCATTAAGAACCATCCCTTGAAATTTTTATACCCTACACTCACTTTGTTTTTCCATTTGCAACACAGAGAAGGAGGCGTGGCAGGTACAGCAAAGTATATATATTATTGATCAGCGTCACCTCCTGAGTCGATATAGCCATGTCCGTCCTAAGAAAATCGGTACACTGCCTCAGTCGTCAAAGTTGGCTCGTTGGATTGAAAATGAGCGAAGCGGACACGCCTTCCGCCCATACAATAAAAAAAATTTAAAACGCAAAATACATAAATACAAATACTAGCGACGACAGGTGAATGCTCAGAGCGAAAACTAGGGGAATTCGGACAAGAAGGCGTGGCACTTCCCTTATAAGCAAAAGTTCCAAAATGCTATACTGCAAGCATTTTTTGAGATAATCGAACCAAATATAACTCAAATACTAAGGATATTAAATGTTATCTCTGAGAAAAAACTAGGTGAACTCGAACAGTATGCCGTGGCACCTCCCATATAAGCGAAAGCATTTTTTGAGTAAATCCAACCAAATTTCACTGAAACGCTTAGAACAGTAAGTGAAAGCCCTGAAAAAAAAAACTAGATGAACTCGAACAAGAGGGCGAGGCATATCCCATGCATGCAAGCAAGCATTATTTGAGGCAATGAAACCAAATTTCGCACTGAAACTTGGAATAGTTAGTGGAAAATCTGAGCAAAAACTAACTGAGTTCGATCAAGAGGGCACGAGACCTCCCGTACAAGCAAAATTTTCAAAATACTACAGTGTGGGTTATTATTGGCCAGGCCAAAGGTAAAACTCTTACACGTTTTAATTTGATCTAGCTTAAATTACTAGATTTTATAACGATAGGCTCTGGCTTTGCTTATAAACTTATTTTTGTCTCTTATAAACCAACTTTGGAAGTATACCATACCTGTACTCACTTTATCCACGACCATAACTTGGAAAACATGGTTTCACAGCTTATATAATTCGGAATACAGACAAACTGAACTGTTACTCTAGTTTTTTGTAAATCTGTCCAGCCACTAAGACCTTTTTAACGTGGATATATTGTTTTGATTAAAAAACTTGTCTGCAGGAATTACATTTCATGAAAACCGAATAACGACAAAAGTGCTCCTAAGGATTCAAAATTACCAGAAAACACTTGTGGCGATATATCTATACAAAAATTGGGTTCTTCCTAAAAAATTAAAAAATGTTGCTTTCCCAATTTTTTTTTTTATTTTTATGTTTATGCTTTTTTTCACCAGAAGGCAAGGTCAAGCACCGTTTAGAAAAACCCTTGGAAAACATAAGAACGACAACTACTGATAAAGAATGGCATTAAAACATAGAGTCACGCTCACAACAGTATCATAACAAACTAAGCTTTTAATAAAAAAAAAAAAAAAATTTGTACAAAAATAAAACCCAGATCTCAAAAATAGCATGAAAATAAGCGAAATAGACCAACGAATACGCCTGGCCATGGTACTCAGCTTGAGGGTTTTTTCGCGGTTTTTTTTTTTTATGTGAGAACATTCTTGGGGAAAAATTAGGGGAGATGAAATTGCAGCCTGAATATGTTGAACCATTTTGAATATAAAGAGAAATTTAGTTTTTGCTCTTGAATGATTTATTGGTTTTGATCCGTCCATAAGTATCGATAGAACAGCTTAAAGCTTCAAAACCTTTTGTCATTTGACTCTCCAATTTTTCCATTCCACTTCATAAGGATAAGAACTGTTTTAACTACATAAGTACTTAAAATATGCAATCATATTTTAGGCAGCAATTTTTAAAAAACTGACCAGTTTTGGGGAAACTTTTTTGTAATTAATATATAACAAAAATATTTTATGTGTTAATATTTATAAAAAAACTTGCTGTGTAAAATTTTTTGGATTTGCTCCGTTCGGGGAAAATTTTTTTTTTTTTTTTTGAATATTTGAAATTTTCATCTGGGAATCGTGCACCTACCGCTTATACAAAGAATCATTTGAAAAGCAATGATCATTATTTACGATAAGCTCACCGAAATACATTTTAATACTAGAAATACCCGGGGAAAGCTCTGAGCAAAAATTGAGATAGTAAGGCGTGGCACTTCCCATATATGAAAAATCTTCAAAAACGTTGTTTGAGATAATGTAACAAAACGTAAGAGTTTAGTAAGGACTTAGGTCAGTGGCATCTCCCATACAAGAAAAATAACACAGGCCCACAAAAAAAAAAGTACCATGCGCGAAAGATCAGACCACCTGAACTTTATGTTTTCGGGGTCGCTGAATCCGAATATGGTGCCAGAATAGCGAAGATGGTTCGCGTTTTTTCAGAAATCAACAATAATGCTGAAAATTAGAGATTTTTCCTGGTTTCTGAAAAAACGCGAACCAACTTCGCTAATCTGACACTATATACGGGTTCAGCGACCCCGAAAACATAAAGTTCAGGTGGTCTGATCTTTCGCACATGGTACTTTTTTTTGTGGGCCTGTGTAATCAAAATGCTATACTACAAGCTTTGTCAGAGATAATGCAGCCAAATTTCACACGCGGCTAATGAGTGTTGATAAAATATTACTGATTTTCAAAATACTATATCTCATGAACGGTAAGTCAGACGAAAAAAGTGTTCGTACATTCTACAAAATGCATGAAAAAAAATTTTCCTGGGGCCCATAGTTTCGAAGATGTTCTGCAAAAAACTTTTTTTTCTAAATTTTGTAAAAAATATATCCCTTACTATAACTAATTATTGTATATTATATTATATATACTATATATTATATTATATTATATACATATGTATAAACAAATAAAATTATTACTAGTGCGAGTTCTTTATACAAACAAGACACCTGGACACTCGGTTCAGCATGTTACTGGACTTAAATATTTCTTGTTCGCGACGTTTGAACTGTTGATTTTTGTCTACGGTGGCCAGCCAGAAACTGGACATTGTCTGATAGAAATTGCAGCTATCAACGCCGTTACATTCAATGAAAGGTGCAGCGCGGAAATGTTCCAAGCAGGAGCCAGTTGATGACAGATCCTGACTACCACCTCCATTTCCTCCGGCAGTGTGCTAAAAGTGAATATAAACAAATGCAAATAAGAATGTGACATTAATTTATTAATTTTATGTTTTACCATTAAGAAACTGAAGCCGATCCAAAGATCTTCCCATCCGGAAGGACATTTTGGGATCATTAACGACTGACTGTGCTCAACGATAACGTTAGTTGGAGCTTCGCACACCACACAACGTGAAATGTATTTTCTCATGTCGTCGTTCTTAACTGGCGTAATTTCAACAGGTGCCGAAGTGGAGAGCCAGAAGGTTCTGTCGTTTCTTGAGGCATAATTACAAACGTTATTTACTCCACAGGACAGAGCTGGCAGTGTTGAGAAGCGACGAACACATGAACCTGATGAGCCTAAATCTTGATCATGTGGAAATTTGTTTCCATCAAAATTCAGCAATGAATATCCGGTCCATAGCTCAATGTGACCAGCTTCGCAACGAGGGATTTCTTCGGACTGACTATGTCTAACTAACAAAGTACCGGTATAGTATTGACGGCCTGGTGCATCTTCATGACCAATAGGATCTCGTAAGCCCTGCTGATCTTCAGCTATAGGAGTATAAGAAGTACCAAGATCATTCTCAAGTACTGGAATATTAGTTGTATCAGTGTCATCCTTAGGTAGACGACTATTAATTGTATTAGTCTCATCCTCAGGTGCAGGATATTTAGTTGAATCAATCTCATCTTGAGGTATAGGACTTTTTGTTGTATCAGTCTCATTCTCAGATATAGGACTATTCGTTATATCAGTCTCATCCTCAGGTGCAGAACTCTTAGTTGTATCAGTTTCATCCTCAGGCCCAAGACTTTTAGTTGTATTAGTCTCATCCTCTGATACATGACTTTCAGTTGTATCAGTCTCATCCTTAGTAACAGAAATATTGGTTGTATCAGTTTCATTCTCAGGTAGAGGACTATTAGTTGTTTCAGTCTGATCCTGAGGTACAGTACTTTTAGTAGCATCAGTCTCATCCTTAGGCACAGGACTTTTAGTTGTATCGGTCTCATCCTCTGATACATTACTTTTAGTTGTATCAGTCTCACCCTTAGTTACAGAACTATTGGTTGTATCAGTTTCAATCTCAGGTACAGGACTATTAATTGTATCAGTTTCAACCTCAGGTAGAAGACTTTTAGTTGTATCATCTTTAGGTACAGGACTATTGGATGTATCAGTTTTATACTCTGGTAGAGGACTACCAGATGTATCAGGCTCATCCTCAGGTACAAGACTCTTAGTTGTATCAGTCGCATCCTCAGGTACAGTACTATTAGTTATACCAGTCGCATTCTCAGGTACAGTAATTTTAGTTGTATCAGTCTCATCCTTAGGTATAGGACTTTTAATTGTATCGGTTTCATCCTCTGATACATGACTTTTAGTTGTATCAGTCTCACCCTTAGTTACGGAACTATTGGTTGTATCAGTTTCATTCTCAGGTACAGGACTATTAGTTGTATCAGTTGCATCCTCAGATACAGTACTTTTAGTTGTATCAGTCTCATCCTCAGATAAAGGATTTTTAGTTGTATTAGTCTCATCATTAGGTACAGGACTTTTAGTTCTATCAGTCTCATCCTTACGTACAGAACTTTTAGTTGTATCAGTCTCATCCGCAGGTATAAGACTTTTAGATGCATCAGTCTCATCCTCAGATAAAGGATTTTTAGTTGTATGAGTCTTATCCTTATGTAAAGGATTATTTGATGTATCAGTTTCATCCTCAGGTAAATGACTACCAGATGTATTAGGCTCACACTCAGGTACATGACTTTTAGTTGTATCAGTCTCATCCTCAGGTGCAAGACTCTTAGCTGTATGAGTCGCATCCTTATGTACAATACTTTTAGTTGTATCAGTCTCATCCTTCGTAACAGGACTTTTAGTTGTATAAGGCTCATCCTCAGATATAGGACTTTTCATTGTATCAGTCTCGTCCTTAGGTACAAGGTTAATAGTTGTATCAGTTTCATCCTCAGGTAGAAGACTTTTAGTTGTATCATCTCTAGGTACAAGACTATTGGATGTATCAGTTTCATTCTCAGGTACAGTACTTTTAGTTGTTTCATCCTCAGATAAAGGATTTTTAGTTGTATGAGTCTCATCCTTATGTAAAGGATTATTTAATGTATCAGTTTCATCCTCAGGTACAGGACTACCAGATGTATTAGGCTCACCCTCAGGTACATGACTTTTAGTTGTATCAGTCGCATCCTCAGGTGTAAGACTCTTAGTTGTATCAGTCGCATCCTCAGGTACAATACTTTTAGTTGTATCAGTCTCGTCCTTAGGTACAGGACTATTAGTTGTATCAGTCTCGTCTTCAGATAAAGAATTTTTAGTTGTATTATTCTCATCCTTAGGTACATGACTATTAGTTATATTGGTCTCATCCTCAGATACATGACTTTCAGTTGTATCAGTCTCATCTTTAGGTACAGAACTATTGATTGTATCATTCGCATCCTCGGGTACAGGACTTTTATTTGTATCAATCGCATCCTCAGGCACAGGGCTTTTAGTTGTATCAGTTTCACTCTCAGGTATAGGGCTTTTTGTTGTATCAGTCTTATTCTCAGATATAGGACTATTCGTTATATCAGTCTCATCCTTAGGTACAAGACTATTAGTTGTATCAGTCTCATCCTCAGGTGCAGAACTCTTAGTTTTATCAGTTTCATCCTCAGGTCCAAGACATTTAGTTGTATCAGTCTCATCCTCTGATACATGACTTTCAGTTGTATCAGTCTCATCCTTAGTTACAGAAATATTGGTTGTATCATTTTCATTCTCAGGTACAGGACTATTAGTTGTTTCAGTCGCATCCTCAGGTGCAGTACTTTTAGTAGCATCAGTCTCATCCTTAGGTACAGGACTTTTAGTTGTATAAGGCTCATCCTCTGATACGTGACTTTTAGTTGCATCAGTCTCACCCTTAGTTACAGAACTATTGATTGTATCAGTCGCATCCTCAGGTACAGGACTTTTATTTGTATCAATCGCATCCTCAGGCACAGGGCTTTTAGTTGTATCAGTTTCACTCTCAGATATAAGACTTTTAGTTGTATACGTATCAGTCTCATCTTCAGCTGCAAGACTATTAGTTGTATAAGGCTCATCCTCAGGTAAAGGTCTTTTAGTTGTATCAGTCTCATCCTCAGGTATATGACTATTAGTTTTATCAGACTTATCCTCAAGTACAGAACTTTTAGTTGCATCAGTCTCACCTTCAGGTACAGGAGTATTAGTTATATCGGACGTCATTGAGTGAGGATAGGCCAAAATTTTAGTAAAGGTACCCATAAATACCAGTCCAATAGCGATGAAACTAATGCTGAAATTCATTTATTTTGATGTTGTGAACTTTTGTACGAGTATATCTAGCGCAAACGCTTGCACCTTCTACAAAAATTTATTTGCTTTGATTCTTTAAAAAAGGTATCTTTTTTTATATACAGTCGTCATCTCAATCTATATTTATAGTTGCTGTTTCATTGTTTCGCGTAATTTTTAAAACAATGTGTTTTTTTTTAATAATTTAATAATCTCCCGATTGATGCCGGAAAAATTTCTACTGAAACTTATCTAATTGAGTATTTCCCCAGGTATTTAGTACTAAGATGGTCATCTCTTGGGTTCCTTGGTAAAAAAAATTACAAATTTTCCCTAAAAATATCTTTTTCTGTCTGTTTTTTCCCAAAAAATTTTAAATGGTTTTATATTTTAAAAGTGAAAGTTAAGAAGAGATCTCTTCATTGCTTCAAGACAGCGTCAACTTTTTCAGCTCTAATAACTCTTTTCAAGTCCACAGGAATATAAGCATGGCTTTACTATTAATGACGAAATGTCCTGAAGCTTTGTGCTGTTCAATCAATAAATAATTCAAGAGCAAATGATAAATTTCTGTAAATAACCGTCATGGATCATCATTGTCGGACTGTTTAGGAAGGATTTTTTCTCCTTCAATTTTTCCCAGTGTACATTTTTTCTCCAAAGTCTTACTCGTAACTTTTGTTTCTCCAAAACTTCCTTGAAAAAAAATTTCTTTTCCCCAATAGTGCGAACAAAACCCCAATCTTCTCTTCTTATATGAAGTAAAATTTATCGTATGTACTTATATTTGTATGTTTGGAAGGGGCAAAACTTTTTAGACATTAGCATACAATGGAGAACTAGCTCTTTCTTGGACTTTGAAAATACTCACTAAATTTAATCTGGTCATATCTCGCAAACCATACGAGATATTTTAATGGAATTTGGTAGGAGGGTAGAGCTTTTTAATGCCTTGCAGCAAACGTGGGCGTCATCGAAGAAGTGTCACGCCCACTTTTTAACCCTTAAAAATTTTGATTCAATTTAACTCGAAAACGACTCCAACAATTTAAATGAAAATTTAGGACATGTTACTCCTGGAAACTACGATTAATATGTGATATGCCGTTATATTGGGCTACCACAGTTCAAAGCACCATTTGTTTCTTCGTTCATGGAAATCAGATCCAAAATATGGGCAGAAGTGCGTCAAACAAGATTTTTTATCTAGTCGACAATTATTTATTATTCATAAAATCAATGCAAACTCAAGCTATCGGCTCCAAAACTAGTCGTTCTTTATTAAAGCGCCCATTTGTGCGAAATAGTGATTTTGGTTGCTTCCGTCCATTTTCTGAAAGTAGAGGGTAAAAAAATTAAGATTTAAAAAAAAAAAATGAGGAATCGGTAGTGGAAAAAAACCAGCCGGTTTTCGATTAAAGGTTGAACAATGGACTAAAAAAAGACAAATCACTATAACAGCCCGTAACTTCAAAACTATTTATTTTTTTCGTGACGATCTTGAGTCAACCTTTGTAGAAAATGACTAGGCGAACACTATCGTCTTAAAAAGTTTTTGTCTAAAAATTAAATTTTTTGCACGGAAAAAACTAAACCGTAAAAATTCATTGAAAATCACATTTTTTTTCTACTGATTTTTTTAGTAACTGTGCGCCCGTAAAGAAAAAACGTATTTTTTACTGACTACAAACAGTAAATTTTTAAAAAAATATAACTACATATAAAAAAAAAAAAAAATGTTGATGGTTTCGAACTTAAGACCTTTGTGTTTCTAGGCAACGCTCTAACCACTGAGCTACTGTAGCACTTTCATTTCTATACATAGATTATTATTTAATTTAAATTATATTTGAATAAAATTTTTTTACAATCTCAATCAGTAATAATTGAAATGTATTTTAAGCAAACATTACAGAGCTCACTGGCATTTTTTCATGCGACAAGTTTTTACTTCTTTTGAAATTTAAACTGTATATTTTACTTTCGTGCCGGTACTTTTGCATGAAAATTCAGTAAAGTAATTGAATTACTGGAACAAATCGTAATTTTTGATGAGATTATTATCACTTTGTGCCATTTGATGAACAATTTTTACGGATGATTTTTTTGGGTGTGCTGTTTCGGTGGAAAAATTGCAATTTTTTAGAAAATTTTAATGACTTTTTCTAAAATTGGGTTTTTTTTAAATTTCAAAGAGCGGAATATTTGTTCTAGAAATCTTGTGTTGTTGGCAACTAAATGTTGATTAATATAAAAGAAAAAATATTTAAAAATATTAAGCTTTAAGGTATGGAGTCGGTCTCAAAGTTGCAAAAAAAATTAAATTTTAATTGCTACTTTATTGGATGCAAGAAAATGTATTGCTGGTTATTTTTTTAACTTTTCAAAAAACTCCCAAAAATTTCTAACGTATTTCTTGGACGATTCTAAGCACTTTATGCCTAATACACTTTTTTCCTAAGATGCCTTCTCCTTGAGTAAACAAAGAGTTTTGCCTGCCGCGGGTGCTCAAAAGCCAAAAACTCTCATCTAGCGACCGAATCCCATCTTGTATCATACGTCATTTTAAATTTTATAAATTATGCTTTAATTTAAAGTAGGGAATCGTCAGGGTTGGGCTACTGCTATTTCTCGTATATGACACGTGCTGCCATCTGTGTTGTAGCGTCGAATTATTGTTCTCGATGCCAAAAAGCTTTTTTAAGCATTACTTGTCACCGGGATTGTACGTAAAAATTTTTGTGCCTTCGTGTAGTTTTCGATAGTTCAATAAAATTTTGTAATAGCAGTGAAAAATGACTCGAAACTTGGAAAAGAACAATGCCACCGAAAAAGTAAGTATATGTATATATCCATTAAGGGGTGAACCATTATCAAGTTCCCAAAGGGAAAATTTGATTCCTTAACCTGTTCACATGTAGTATTGAGCTGTCCAAAAAACACGCTTGTCGTCAGGGTTGGGCCACTCTTGTAGTCAGGGTTGGGCCACATCAATTTTTATTTAGAATCAGTAAAATAACATCACTGTATCGGTTTTTCGGAACACAGAACATTAACATTACAGTTTTGGATACCCCCAGAGTTGACACGAACGGAAACGCACGAGGAACTATCGACTTTTTCTCGGAGTTCGACTTCTTCGTCTCATAAGTCCACCCCTTCTATGATTTTGTCATTGGTAGGGCATCTGCAAGCGGCCGCGCTTACAGTAAAATCTAATCGGAGGCGCCGCCCGATGAAAAGCACGTTCTTAACCTCACCAGAGAACCGCGAAGAGTTACGTAAATAGCAACAGATGCGCGATGCTTCGAAAACGCCTAAAAAAGTCTGAATCGAAATAATTCAATCTCATGCATTGAATGCAAGCGAGACGTGCACTTGAAGTGTCAATCTCACAAAAAAGTTACTATGTATGCCCAAATTGCGATTCAGATTAATGTTATTATGGATATTTCTCATCAGAATTTTGTATAATCGAATAAAAACAATAAAAAGTTTAATACATATTCATTACACACTATTTTAGTACTTATTTCATCGATATTTGGTGGTGGCCCAACCCTGACTACTTTATTTTTTTTTAGTTTCGTCAATAACTCTTTTTTCCGAAATCGCAGCGAGTTGTCCTAAAGGTATTTTACAGATAAAAGTCCGCACTTTTAAATAAAACAAACAATTTGGTAGTATTCAAATATATAAAAAAGATACAGAAGAATGTTAAAAAGTGGCCCAACCCTGACGACATTCCCCTACTTTTATAAAGAATTTAAGGGGGTTTTTTTTTTAAAATTCAAAGTATTTTAAAGTTTAAAAAATGTTGGTGAAAAAAAATTTTCATAAAAAGAACACTTAAAAATGAATGGGACCAGTTACCTAGATATATCAATTTACAAACTGTGGTGCAAGCTATAAATTTTTTAAAAAACACCCTTTTCATGAAAATGACTAAAAATGACAACTTCAACACCCTGTATTTTAACTACAAATGGCGCTAGAACCAAATACTCTCGAATTATTGTTTTTGCACATTTGCAAATTTGAGCGAAATCGGAGACAAAAAAATTTTCAGCTGGTACGCTCGGCGTGTTTTGCTTTATATATTAATTGATTTACTCCAATCTTTACAAAAAACGTCGTCTGTCTGACGATGTTATCACATAATTTTTTTCGGCCACCAGCTCTCTAACAATTAGAGATTCAAAATAGAGCTTTTATGTACGCTACAATTATGTATAATTTCAAAAAATCATCTATTTAAAATACTACTTAGCATATTTTTGTGCTCTACTCAACGTTAAGCGATATGTTTTGTCGTACAAATTTCATAAAGGTTTAGGGTTTTTTCATGCTCTACGTATTTGAAACTATTACAAAGACGACCCCTGACTGCTTTTAAGTAGTATTGATTACACAGGCCAAAAAAAAAAAAAAAAAGTACCATGCGCGAAAGATCAGACCACCTGAACTTTATGTTTTCGGGGTCGCTGAATCCGAATATGGTGCCAGAATAGCGAAGTTGGTTCACGTTTTTTCAGAAACCAGCAAAAATCAGTAATTTTCAGCATTATTGTTGATTTCTGAAAAAACGCGAACCAACTTCGCTATTCTGGCATCATATTCGGATTCAGCGACCACGAAAACATAAAGTTCAGGTGGTCTGATCTCTCGCGCATGGTACTTTTTTTTTGTGGGCCTGTGTTATTAATTACCGTATTTCTATAAAGAGCACTGATTTTCTAATGGCGGCAAACGTAGCTGTGTGTTTTCCGGAGAGTATGATGTATTGCGTAACTTGATCAAGTTTGCTATAATCATCTGCTTGTATTTTAGGTGTAGTTCGGCGTTTGGGTTAGTGCGAGGCAACCAAACCTTTAGTATACGCCTTAAGCACTTATGGACGAAAACTTGCAGCCTCTTCGTTAGCTGTTCGGTAACAAGCCACAAGCACCTATATATCAAGCCCGATTTCACATTTGAATTTGGTGGAGATAGCGAAAGATGACCATATTTTCTTCAGTTGATCAAAGGCGGCTTTGGCTTTTTCATAATAGAATGTCTAGATATATTTACAAGAGGGAAAATATATATGGCGGCCTAACAACAAGCTTTAATTGATTTATTTGCTAGGACATACGAAGGTTCCCGTAGGTCACCGAAGGCTTCATAGTCTAAACAAAGAATACCTAGATATTCAATAGATGCCTACGGTGAACAACCGTCCTGTATTTCCGGGGACAGTTCTGTATTTCGGCTACATGTCCCCGGAATTTATTTGAGAAATGCGTGTGTCCCCTATTTGTCCCGTATTTGAAAAGTAAATTTTTTTAATTATATTGCATATTGTTAAACTAAATCAATAATTTCTTTAGAGTCTCAATCAGATTTTTCAAAATTTTTGGGTGACAAAAAACGTAATTTCTCTAAATCCGATGTATTTTTTTTTTTTTTTTTGTCTATAACTAGTACCTGGATAAAAATTTCTCAAATGAGCCTTCTAAGAATTGAAGCTTAAAAATGGCTTTAAAAAAAATAATTATTTGTAGCACTAGTAAAGATTTTTAAAAATAATTTTTTTTTTAGAATATTAAGCATAGACTAGGAAATAAAATTGTATGTTTCTTTTTGCATCAATTCGGAGCAACAAATATACTTTCACCAAGAAGGTGGACACATTGGTTCCACCTCTCAGTGACTAACGCCATTAAGTCACCAGTAGAGCGAGCTCTGCGGAAGCCATGTTGGCGATCATAAAGTAATTCGGTGCTCTCTAGATAATTCATAAAGTGGAAGTTAATAACGCTGAGCATACTGGAATGGGACGATAGCTATTATTTATGGGTACTGGCTGGACATTAGCAAAATTTTAACATGATGGAAATTCACCACATGTACAAATCTAAGATTGGTTTTCTTCCATCACTTGAGAATTCCAAGGTATCCTGCTTCAAAGTGCAGGCGGAAAGTAAGGATCTAAGAAAGAAAAATTTAAAGGAAGTTCAGGGCTATCCGAAAAATTCATCTAAAACAAATCACACTTTATCCTTGAACTCAACTTTCCGCAATTTAAAGCAAAGATATCTCAGAATCCCGTGATGGAAAAAAAAACCAGCTTCAGATTCGTAAATAGAAGGAACAGCCATAATCAGCTGAAAAATTCGAGAATAAAAAGAAAGTTGTTTTACAAGTACAATGTTAACAAATTTTTTATTTAAATTTAATTAATTCGTAGCGAGTCCTTTATACAAACTTGACACCTGGACACTCGTTGCATCACGTTGCTGGTCGTAAATGTTTGCTCTTCAGGGTGTTCAAACTGTTGATTTTCGTCCACGGTGGAAAACCAGAAACTGGTCATTGTCGGATAAAAGTCGCAGTATTCACTGTTACATTCAATGAATGGTATAACGCGGAAGTCTTCCAGGCAGGACCCAGTAGATGACAAATCCTGGCCACCACCTCCATTTCTACCAGCAGTGTGCTAAAATTGAATTTAAAGAAATGCGAATGAGTATTGGAATGTGAGCATAGTTTATTAAGTTTTGGTTTTACCATCAAGAAACTGTAGCCGATCCAAAGACCTTCCCAGCCAGAAGGACATTCTGGGACCGATAACGACTGACTGTGCAGAACGATAACGTTAGCTGGGGCTTCACAGACCACACAACGTGAAATATATTTACTCATCTCATTATTTTTAGCCGGTATCAATGGAGCGGGTTCAAATGTGGAGAGCCATAAGGTTCTGCCGTTTCTTGCAGAAGAACTACAAACGGATGCTCCACAGGACAAAAGTGGCAATGTTGAGAAACGACGAACACAGGAACCTGATGAGCCTAAATCCTGATTGTGTGGAAAACTGTTGCCATGAACATTAAACAGTGAATAGCCGGTCCATAATTCAATATGTCCTACTTCGCAATTAGGAATTTCTTGAGACTGACTATGTCTAACTAGCAAAATACTCGGAGAGTATTGAAGACCTGGTGCACGGTCACGACCGATAGAATCAAGCAAAACTGGATCATCCTTCAGTATACGACGCCTATTTGTACCAGACGTCAGTGTACGATTAAAACTATTAAGCCGCTGACCGTACGTCAATATTTTAGCAAAGTTACTGAAAAATATCAATGCAATAGCAATGAAGCTGATGCTAAAATTCATGTTTTTATTTTTATTAACAGATTTTATGATCTTCCGTCCGAGTATATCTAACACTTGTTACTTCTACAAAACTTTATTTGCTTTGATGCTTGACCTAAGTTTGATTACAGTTTATATATAGTCATGGTGCGCTCTGATCTTAATCTGTATCTATAGCTGCTCTTTCATAGCCCAGGGAAATAAGTATTGTCTTCAGAATGTTTGTCATCGAAATTATCTTTATGCATAACTGTTGTGGGTCTGCAGATAACTGTTGGTGGGCAATTACGTATCTCAAAACATTTTCTATAAATTAGGTTCTGAAGTTTTTTTCGCACGACTTATCGTTTAGTAGATATGTTAATTCACATAGTTGTGAACATATTTTTATACGTAAAACTTTTATGTAGAATTAACCGTTAACGAAACTCTATGGAACAGATCGATTTTTGTGAGGCTTTTGCTCTTCGCAATTACTGCCATCCTAAAAAACCATTAACGTAATTTTGTGTCTTATTTTCATGGGCTATTCGATCTTTCGTTATCTTATCAGCAAATGAGAATGTTTTTGGTCTCATTGGTTTTGCATACATTTTGATCCAAGCAAGGGCGTACGCAAGGGGGGGCAGGGGCATCTGCCACCCCCTAGCTCTAGCTTTAGAGTTACAAATATAACATATTAATTCATTTTTACAGTAGTTTTTACAACCTTTCATATTAAAGCCAAATAAAACACGATTTTTTGGACAATAGTTTATACAAATACACTTTTTTATCTTTACTATACTATTTATTTATTTAATTGCAAACAATTTGAAAGTAAAATCGGATAATATTTTAGAAAGTTATTAAGGTTTCACTGAAGTAGGACTATTCGTTTTTTCATCGAAAAATAAACAGGTACAAAAAAATGTTTTTTGCTCATAACTTTTTTTTCTTCTCAGAAAGGATACCCAAAGCTGCTAAAAACTAAAGACTAGGTTTTTGCAAGAAACGCTGCGTTAAAAAATTAAAAATTTTTTGTGCAGGTAGTATAGATAATATCCGGTTCCAAAAGTCGATTTTTTTATGTTTTTCAATTAAGTAGTCGGAAAAGCATTCGTTTATTCAAAAGGAAGGCTCCTACGAATAAAATGTATAAGGCTTAAAATCGTTCAAAGTATCAAAGTATTTTATAAATTTTTTCAGACCTTTTTTAACTTTTCCAAAAATTGGTCAACGAATAAGAAAAAAAAATTTCCAAAAACTCTAAAAAAATTTACTCGTGTATTTTGTACGATTCTAAGCATTTTAAGCATTTAGGCATGTTCTGAAATCCGATTTACTTCGGAATCGGAATGAAAGCAATTTTTAAGAGCTCTGCATTTGAACAAATAAGATGGAATCGGATTTGTCTTTCAACAAATAAAATTTTCTAATGTTTCTTTTTCGATTTACCGAAACATATATCTGATTTGATGCTAGTTATCGAAATGCGGAGCTCTTGAAAATTGCTTTCATTCCGATTCCGAAGTGAATCGGATTTCAGAACATACCTGATTATACAATTTTTTTGCTTCATAAATATCTACCCAGTTTATTGTACCTGTTTATTTTTCCGATAAAAAATCAAAATGGTCTTACTTCACTGAAACCTTAATAACTTTTTAAAATATGATCTGATTTTAATAAATTTGGGCTTAAAATATTTAAAATTAAATACACTTATAAATAAAAATATAAAAAATATTGCAAGATTGTAAAAAATTGCTATGAAAATTAACTTTTCGCTCAGTTTTAATTTTTAACTATAACTCAGCCAATTTGAATAGGATTTTAGTAATTGATACATTTAAAAGAAGCGAAAGAATTTTTTTTTAAAATAGTGTATACAAAAATTCGATCAAAATTGGGTTTTTCGAAATATTTTTTTATAAAATGAGAGCTATAACCTCAAAAATCGAAAGTGTCGATTATATCTAGAACGGCTCCTCGGAAAAAAAAATTAATGCGTTTTTTGGAGTCAGCGATCTCAAATTAGTTTAGATATGTGATATGTATTTAAAAGATAACATACCTTAGCAGATTTTTATTTAGAAAGTTATCTAAGTACCTTCATAAGTTATTATGAACTTTTATTTAATATTTTAGTGCACAAAAATATACAGCTCTTAAAAAAAAAAAAAAAAATTCGCAAAATTTGAGTTTGGCCCCCCCCCCCCCCCCTAAATGAAATCCTGCGTACGCCCTTGGATCCAAGTGTATTTTTTAGCGATTTTAACTTCCCGCTTAATTTCGTAACAATTTTAACTAAATCAGGCATTGTCCGAAAAATTCCAAATTGAATCAAATGAATTCGTTAATGATAAGGTTTTCCCAAATCGTAAACTAAAAACCCAAAAATGCTATTTATTTTGAAATGATGATTGTTATTATTATAAGAAAATAACACTGCGAAAAAATTGTTTTAAAAACAAATTTTTGTAGTTATTAACAAATGAAGTTTTTCAAAAGTTTGAACAGACCCTTTTTCTAAAACTCGTTGCTCATAAACTACTACTACTACTTTTTTTTTTAATAAATTGCTACAATAATTATTCATAATTTATAAAAAAAATATTATATTCAGATGAGACGTCATTTGTTGTTTAAAATATCACTTTTTTATAAACAAATTAAAATTAAACAATTGGAGGATTCCTTTCAACCTGTGAAAGCCTCAAAATCCTCGTCAACTCGTAAAACTGTCAAAGTTTGTATTGATTTTGACAACTTTTACGAGTTTACGAGGTTTTCGAGGCTTTTACACGTTTAAAGGAATCCCCCAAATGTTCTGGAACTGTGAAAAATTTTTCTCGTATATAGGATTATTGCACCCCAATGTGCAAAAAAATGGATGAGGATCCGTTTCGAACCCGTTATGAGTTCACAAAGGGGTAAAAAACGTAATCCGCGGTAACGGATCCGTTTCAAACCCGTGACGTACATAAAAAACGAATTCAAAACGAATTTGCTTTTAATAATTTTGATGCTATGTTTAAATAAAAAAAAAAAACATTTTGAAGCGCTTATTAGCGGCTAAAAAAAAAATAAATAATAAGAAAAAAAATTAACGATCCGCCTGTGGTAGGATTCGAACCCGGGTAATTCCGCAGTGCGGACCCGTTTCGAATCTGAAAAGTGTGTAAAAACGAATTCAAAACGGATTCGCTTTTAAAAAATGTTAATGCTGTATAAAAAAACCGTTTTGATGCGCTTATTAACAATTAAAAAAAAAATAAAAAAAAGGAAGATAAAAAGAACTTGGGTAAATCCATTACGAAACCGTAAATATGTACTTCAAATACGAACTCAAAATGGATTTGCTTTAATTAATGTTAATGATGATAAAAAAACATTGATTTGTTTTTTTTTATCTCTTTATTTTATTGCGTATGATTTTTTGTAAACTTTTCAAACTCTGTTTGAAGAAATGTTTTTGATTCCTAATTTGAGTAGGGTAAGGGAGGGAAATATGGACCACCCATCTTTCTTTTTTAAATAAAATCCAAAATACATAAAATAAAACAATTAATTTTATGTCATTCAGTAAAGGAAACAATTTACCTTTATTCTGATTCACTTTTAGATAAATATCTCATCAGGATAAAGAAAAAAAATTAAAAAACTGAAAATACTCAAAATGAAGATAAAAAAAAAGTGTAGTGTAATATGGACCATATAGTCCATTTGGTACAGAAGTTGCATATAAAAATGTCACTTCCACATTCGACACATTTTTCATGACTCCAAGAATGTCAGATAACACAGTCAACCCAAAATTCGCCACGTCGATCTTCTGAGTAAAGGGTGTTACATTATATGCATTTTTTATCATTTTGTTCCTTTGTAGTTAACGAATTACATATAATGACCATCAGACTTGTCATGAAAACTGCGACTAGATTGCCCATCTGAAAAAGATGATAAATACATTTGATTTTGAGGCTTTTTTCTTTGGTGGTCCATATTACCCACAGCACGTATTGGTGAAATAAATGGTTTTTTTATCAAAAACTCTTTTGGTTAATGAACTTATTAGTGTTAATAAATTATAAATGGTATTCACTGACTTTATGTATATTGTATAATTAACCATTTATTTAAAAACGCGATGTCTTTAAAGTGAAATAATGAAATATACTCACTAGAAAAAAATTATCACTGAGCTTTTTTTTTAGAAAAATCAACTTTACAGAAACATGCGACTTCACCGAACGCTAAATCCTATGTATGCAGTGGGAAATAACCGTGTGGTCCATATTACACACGTAGTCCATATTTCCCTCCCTTACCCTATAATTTTTAAATCTCAACATCAGATAAGTCTACATCATATCGGTCAATAGCCTGATTGCTTAACGTCTAGTGTTTGAAAAGTAATACCCCGGGAGTGTGGGTTCGCCTCCCGGCCGGGTAATTTTTTTGATTAAAAAGAAGCCCTTCAACATTTTTCTTTTCTTTATAAGGAGCATTAACATTATTAAAAGCGAATCCGTTTTGAATTCGTTTTTTATGTATGTTACGGTTTCGAAACGGATCCATACAAGTATAAAAAACGATTCGCTTTTTTTGGGAATTTCTCCCGCAAACGGATCAGTGACGGCTCCGTAACGAATTCCGTAACGGATAAAAAATACATGAATATGAACCCGGTACGGATTCGTAACGGGTCCGTTTGGCACATTGGGCATTAATAATAATTAAAGCAAATCCGTTTTGAGTTCGAATTTGAAGTATTTACGGATTTGAAACGAATTTACCTAGGTGGATTTTTATTCTTTATTATTCTTCATTTTTTTTCTTTTTATTTTTGTATTAATTGTTAATAAGCGCATCAAAACGGTTTCATTGACATTTTTAAAAGCAAATCCGTTTTGAATTCGTTTTTGATGTACGTTACGGGTCCGAAACAGATCCGTTACCGCGGATTACGTTTTATATCCCTTTATGAACTCGTAACGGGTTCGAAACGGATCCTCATCCGTTTTTGTGCACATATTATATTATAAAAATACAACGAACGTATTTGAACTTATTTTCAATGTAATCTACATAATTTACATTAATTTTTATCTGTGTTTATCTCTTTCATAAGAGTTAAAAATTTAGAAAAAAAAATACCATTTATCTTACTGACACTGCGCTACAAATCCAAAAAAGTTTAAAAGTTCTGGGTTCTCACATATCATGTTTGGCACTCGAAAAAAAAATTTTCAGCGTACTCGGTTTTTCTTCACCACCCTAAGATTCTTTTTTAGGTCGTTTTATTTCTAGAGATGGAAAAAAATCGTAGCGCGTATTCTATATCGCCGGTGCTTTTTAAATGCGGACAAGAAAATCCGCAAACTGCGGCGAAAATATCTTTTTTGTGCGAATGCGGACAAGAAAATCACTTTTTACAAAATGCGGAGAAGAAAATCTCTTTTTTAAAAATGTTTATTTTCGTAACTCGTCGAAAAAATACTCACTAAATAAAGTGATTTTCTTCGCCGCATTTTGTAAAAAGTGATTTTCTTCCCCGCATTTTGTAAAAAGTGATTTTCTTCGCCGCATTTAAAAAAAAAAGATTTTCTTCGCCGCAACTTTCGGTTGGAAGATTTTCTTCGTAAGCACCGGCGATATATATTCTTCAGGGTTCTTAGGCTACGATCACTATCAGTTTTAGGTTTTAACAAAGAAAGGAGTAATGTTTTTTTGTTGGAATGTATTTCAAAGAAAACACTGGGCCAATAATAATTTAACTTTAAACATAAATATATAAATACAAACATTATAACTTATAATAAAATTCAGTTCCTCTATACAATTCTAAGGGCTAGTTTCACAAAGTCAGTTAAATATTAACTGAAACTTAAATCGTCAATTTGGCAAAAAGTTGCAAGAAAAAATTCAAAAATTTTAACTGAACATTGTGAAGTTGCCCTTGAAGGAATTAAATTAACGAAAGTAATGTGTCAATCCCAATCCTGCGCCATAATTTGTTTGACCTCCTAGTGGTCCATTTAACCATTTTGAAGCACTGCCACTCAAGTCCAAGCGTGTATTACGATCCTGTGATTGCCACAAGTTGGCTTTTGCACCCAAATCCAATTGATCGCCAAAGTTAGGTATATGACTTAGCCCTGCATTCGCACTGTGACCATTAATATGATTCCATTCTAAGCCGCCACCATTACGTTCAAACTTGAAACCATTAGCAAGTTCATTCTGGGAAGCAAAAAGCTTAGCATCCACACTATTGACACCATTATTGAAGAGATTTGCATGTGCGCTTTCCATCAAAGTGTCCTTGACACCGGGTGTGTGAGTTTTGCTGATGGCAAGTCCATGACCGTTACTAAAAAGAAAAATTTAATTTTATTCAAAATAAAAATAGAGATGAATGAGAAAGGCTGCACTTACACATTATATCCCACAGCGCCACCTGTGGAGACTGGACCACCATTTGTGTTTCCTGCTGCAAAAGCGCTACCAACTAAGTTGTGATCTGGTGTACCGATACCCTTAGAAATAGCCACATTAACATCTTGACCTCCAGCTGGATTGGCTGACATTGAACCACCGATACTTTGACGACGTACACGAATTGGACGTGGTGGGCTTGTCGGTGGTGGATAATATGGCAATTTCTGGAATGTGGCACGTTGTGGCAAAGCATCAATGCTTACGCCAAGCAAGACTGTAGCAAGAGCAACGATAGAGATAGCGAATTTCATTTTTATTATTTTTATTTAATTTAATGTTTCTTAACTGAAGGTGTAAATTCTTTTGATGCTGCAGTAAGCGCAGCTTGAGGTTTTTATACTCCTTCCTGCAAATATGTAATTATTCTTATCAATGGCGGCGGTGCTTCCCTATTACAAATGGGATTTTTCTAAAAAAAAAATGCACACATCTTGAGGTTATCTGCACCGATGATGTGTTTACATTGTAGAATTTTGTCTTTGATATTACATGACTTTTTTGACTTAATTAAAATAAAACCCCCAAAGTTTAGTTTTAGAATTTTTTTAGCATTTACTCAAATGAATTGAACTTAACCGGGGGGACGGACCCAGGTATGAAAGAACTTTTTAGATTTTAGTTGATAAGTAGAAATCGAACAAAAGAAAAAATGTTTTCATTGGTTGAAAAAAAGAAGTGTGTTAAGCCGCTCACAGCCCGCTTGAAAAAATTTAACTGAAAGGTTCAAGGACGATGGAGTTTTTTGTTGAGTTCTTTTCAGGACATCATCCAAAGTCAATCCAGACAAGAATCCATATCGCAGTTGCGCGTGGAACCTCCCATACAAGCAAAATACGTTAAATACTAATTCTCGCAAATGTTACATTTGTTATATCTTTAAATGAAATTTGGTATGTAGATACTGCTTATCAATGCCTTGTAACATCCGAAAAGTGGGCGGTATCAAAATGAAAATTTTGATTCAATATTACTCAAAACGACTCCTACAGTTTTAATGAAAATTTAGAATATGTTACCACTGCAAACAAGTATTAATATGTGATATGTCGTTATATTAGGAAAATTCGTTGAAGGGCGTGACACCGCCCACAAAAAAAATAATACGCTAAAAAAAGAAAACTACTAAAGCAATCTTTCTGAATTTAACTGTAGGGAGTCTACTTGCTATTAGGCACCTACAACCTGAAAGTCGGTAAAATATCGCCGGTGCGCGTGGAACCTCCCATACAAGTAAAACACATTAAATGCTATTTCTCGCAAATGGTAGAACATATTTTGATGAAATTTGGTATGCGGATCTGGATCATGAGAATTTAAGGCATAACGAAAAGTAGGCTTTGTTTAATAATTGCCACGGCCACTTTTTATCAAAATAAATATTTTGGTTAATAACTCAGGTGCAAAAAAAAAATGGAATGAACTTTTTAATTCTTATATGCAGTCTTATGTACTTCATCAGCAGAACTGTCATTACACCTGCAGGATTTTTAAATATCCTTGCTTGAAATTGAAGAAAACGCTGTGTTCAGTCGTACATCGTAGCTACAAGAAAAGGTGAAATTCTTTTTATTAATAGCATCGAATAGCCACACTCTTCCTTATCAAAATATCCTTTCGGATTTTTGCGAGCTATGATCCTATGAAGAGAAGATATTTCAGCCACCATACAAAAGACGAAATATTTCGGGTGTGTGCCATACCCATTTTTTTTATTTTAGGGCATTCCCCTTATTGGCACTAACACACTGCATACCCTGCAACAGATTTCAACTCATTTTGAGGGTTTTTTTTGGCCATAAATCGATTTCTGGATACTAATACAATTTCGTCCTTTGTATGGGGGCTGACAAATTTTCTCTTCAAAGGATCATAACTCGGAAAGTAAGAGTTATTCCAAAGATTAATTTTAATACCATTCAAAAGAAAATGTAGCTACGCCATAAGCTTGAAAACAGCGTTTTTTTAAACTTCAGGTATCCAGAACCAATTATTAAATTTTATTGATACTAAATTTATTGTAATATAGTATCAGGAGTGCTGCTTAGTTAGGTTTCCTTTTTATCGGCTATTGTTACGTTTTTCTATTTCACCAAAAACCATAGATTTTGATATTTTTTATTGCATCCGATACAGATTTGACACTCTCCGAGTTTTTCCTTATTAGTATTCACATAGGTAAACTTATCATTTTGAATGCATGAAAATGAAGTTAGGGTAAAGGCGGGAGATGTGGCACCACTGGGTGATATGGCACCCCAATCATTTTCAATAGTTGCAGCTCTCATAGCATTTAAATATGGACACAGTTCAATTCAACTGCGCGAGAGACTTCGTGGTATGTTGTTCGTTTAGCTATATTTGCAATAATAGCATCTGTGTGGGATTTTTAAAAAAATTTTGGAAATGTAAACGGCTGACTTTTGTTTTGCATATACTTTGAGAGGCAGCAGAGCGGTGAGTATTTGGTATAGCTTTATGGTGCATATATCAAAACAAACAGAATTGAATGTGATTTCGTTTTCGGATGAATGCGAGCGCGAGTGAACATGTGTGTTCGAGTCGTGGCATTTTTACTCGGTATGTACCGCAAGGGAGATATGGCACCCCACTACTGCGGGTGATATAGTTCTGATGCCATGTCTCCCTTTGCATGTTATAAGATATTTGGGAGTACAAATATTCTTTGTGCTAAATCTTTGTGTTTTGGTTTTGTTGAACATAAACTTGACTGAACATAACATAACACGGGCTCATCATTGAGGAAAGTCCAAATAAAATTCCATATCACGCCTTTTTGCAGAATTGCATTGACAAAAACCAAGGACAAAATATAGCTGAAGTGCTTCAATGTACCACAGAGCAGCAGAATTTTTGTCAGGTAGAACCTTCAATGATTGTGTTTTCATTTTGATTTGATTAATTTGAGGTTTTCACTAGGATATGCTAGAAAAGCCTGAACATGTCTTTAATGAAATAGCGCCTGTACCAACGACATCGAAAGAAAAAACATTTTTGCAATAATTTTTATTCTAGTTGAAGTATTTTTGTTTTGTTTTAAATAAATAAAAGAATGAATTTGTGTTTAGTTTTTTTAAAAATCTCTTTTGATTTTGGTTTTATAGCAGTTTACCGAAAAGGGTGCCATATCTCCCGCTTTTACCCTATGAATAAAAAACATCGACTAAAATAATAAGATCAGATTGTCAACCGAGCAGGGATCGGTCTCCAGGTACTAAGTACTTATATGCAGTAGTTCTAAACGGAGCTGTTGTAAACTGGGAGCCCCGCGTAAGTTCAATCCATTTGGGTTGAAAAAATCTGAAACAAAACTTTGGGGGTTTTTATTTTAATTAAATAAAAATAGTACATGTAAAATAAAAGGCAAAATGCTACAATATAAACACATCATCGGTGCAGATAACCTCAAGATGTATATTTTTTTTTGTTAGACGAATCACCTTCGCAATAGGGAAGCACCGCCGTCATTGATAAGAATAATTACATATTTGCAGGAAGGAGTATAAAAACCTTCAGCTGCGCTTAATGCAGCATCAAACGAATTTACACCTTCAATTAAGAAACATTAAATTATAGAATTTAATAAAAATAATAAAAATGAAATTCGCTATCTCTATCGTTGCTCTTGCTACAGTCTTGCTTGGCGTAAGCATTGATGCTTTGCCACAACGTGCCACATTCCAGAAATTGCCATATTATCCACCACCGACAAGCCCACCACGTCCAATTCGTGTACGTCGTCAAAGTATCGGTGGTTCAATGTCAGCCAATCCAGCTGGAGGTCAAGATGTTAATGTGGCTATTTCTAAGGGTATCGGTACACCAGATCACAACTTAGTTGGTAGCGTTTTTGCAGCAGGAAACACAAATGGTGGTCCAGTATCCACAGGTGGCGCTGTGGGATATAATGTGTAAGTGTTAGAAGTGTAATCTTTCATTCATCATGGCTGATAAAATTGTCTTCTTCTTTTAAGTAACGGTCATGGACTTGCCATCAGCAAAACTCATACACCCGGTGTTAAGGACACTTTAATGGAAAGCGCACATGCAAATCTCTTCAATAATGGTGTCAATAGTGTTGATGCTAAGCTTTTTGCTTCCCAGAATGAACTTGCTAATGGTTTCAAGTTTGAACGTAATGGTGGTGGCTTAGAATGGAATCATATTAATGGTCACAGTGCCAATGCGGGGCTAAGTCATATACCTAACTTTGGCGATCAATTGGATTTGGGTGCAAAGGCCAACTTGTGGCAATCACAGGATCGCAATACACGCTTGGATTTGAGTGGCAGTGCTTCAAAATGGTTGAATGGACCACTAGGCGGTCAAACGAATTATGGCGCAGGATTGGGCTTGACACATTACTTTGGTTAAAATCTCAATTAGCATTTAACTCCAGTTTGTGAAACTCCTTAGAATTGAATGCAGGAACTGAATTTTGTAATTACCCTATAGGAAATTCAACTGGTTTAAAAGCGGTTTAAAACTACTTTTTTTTCAACTACAACCGGTTGAAATTCTGACTTTTTTCCTTGCAAGAGACTGGTTTATTTTACATGGCGATGTCATAGGGGCAGGGCAATTGTCCTACTCTGCATATATTTTCAACTGGTTTAAAACTGGTTTATTTTAAATCGGTAAATAATTAATTGCCCTACATTGCATATATTTTCAACTGGTTTAAAATTGATATTTTTCAATTGGTAAATAGTCAATTGACCAAATCTGGTTTAAAAACTAGTTAAGTAGATGCAATTCCACTACAAATTCAATACATATATGTTTTCAATTTAATTGAAACATTCATTGGGGATTCATAAGGGAACTCAAGTTCCAAAAACAAATATTAAACTGTTAATAATATTAAATAATAAAAAATAACTTAGAATTAGTATTTTTATAAGTTAAAACATTAATGAAAATTAAATAGGGGCTTAAAGAAAAAAATATTGTGAAAATGAATTTGAATTGAATTTCGTGATAATTTGACAATCTCAGCAAGGAAAATAAAAAATTAGAAAAAAAATTTGAGATTAAATTTTAAAAATTAAAGTCAAAGTGGTTTTTGCTACATATAATTTAAACCAGTTTCAAACCGGTTGCTTTTTAACTACGTTTTCAACCGGTTTTTTTGTAACCGGTTTATGTTCTTCCGACAGGGTAGTTATAATGTATTTATTTATTAGGGCTGTGCAATGAGCTGATCGAACCTGTTCGAGTTTTCGCCACACACAACGAACAAGATCGATCAGCTCAGCTCAACTCAATTCGTAAGTTCGTGAGTTTTGAGCTGATCGTTTGATCGATCAGCGAATTCGTTGTGAGCTGATCGTTTGTTTGTTGAGCTCGTTAGTTATGAGTTTTCTCGTTTGTTTGGTTACGTTCAGCGTGTTCGTTATGCGTTGGATATGATTGCAATCAGCGTTGTAAGAATTGCGTAGAAATAATACTTACGGTTTAATATTATACACGAATACCAAACAAATATTTTGCATAGTTGTTTTTTTGCTGTTAAATCGAAATTGTGAACTTAATAAAATTGAAAATAAAACTAAGACGTTTTGACAAATAATTTTGAATGAAAAAGTTAATTTTTTTAGGGTTGCCACCTGTTTTTTTTAATAAAATCAAAATTTTCTATCAATAAATTGCTAAAATCATCATTTTCTCTCTATAAATTGACATCTTGGGTCCAAAAACGACGAAACAAAAATTTAGGGTTGCCAGACGTTTTTTTGGAAAATTGCATTTCTTTGTCAACTTTCTTTATTGAAAGTTATAGAATGGACCCAAAAACCCATAGTAAATTTTTTGGGGTTGCCACCTGGTTTTTTTAATAAAATCAAAATTTTCTTTCAATGAATTGCTAAAATCATCATTTCTCTCTATAAATTGACATACTGGGTCCAAAAACGACGAAACAAAAATTTAGGGTTGCCATATCAGGGTGCCAGACGTTTTTTTTAGAATCGACCCCAAAACCCATAGTAATTTCCTTGGGCGTTATTTCCTAACGCCAAATTTTTTGGGGTTGCCACCTCGTTTTTTTAATAAAATCAAAATTTTTTTCCAATAAACTGCTAAAATCATAATTGTTATCTCTATAAATTGACATCTGGGTTCAAAACAATAAAAAATGTTAACAACCAAATGCAATTTTGCGAAAAAAAGTCAGGCAACCCTAATATGGCAACCCAAAATTTTTCTTTCGTTGTTCTTGGACCCAAAATGTCAATTTATAGAGAGCAAATGATGATTTTTGCAATTTATTCGAAGAAAATTTTGATTTTATTAAAAGAAACAGGTGGCAACCCTGAAAAAATATGTTAGATTTTTTAAAAGTTTATCTAAGCGGTTAAAGGCTTAAATTTATTTTATCTTTTTTTTTTTGAAATATATGGTTTAAGCAAATTTTACAAAAAAAAAAAAACATGTGGCAATCCTGAAAGTTGCTTATGCTGTGTACAGCGAAGAGCCGAAGTTCAAACAGCCGAGTTAAACAAAATGATTTTACAAAGCTTTCTAGTTTTTATTTTAAATTTTATTAAGTTCACAATTTCGAATTAAGAGCAAAAAAACAACTATGCAAAATATTTGTTTCATATTCGTGTATAATATTAAACCTTAAACTTGTCCCAATTCTCACACACTTTTTGCAACGCTGATTGCAATTTGCAATCATATTCAACGCATATCGAACACGCTGAACGTAACCAAACAAACGATAAAACTCATAACTAACGAGCTCAACAAACAAACGATCAGCTCACAACGAATTCGCTGATCGATCAAACGATCAGCTCAAAACTCACGAACTTACGAATTGAGTTGAGTTGAGTTGAGCTGAGCTAAACAAACTCAGTTCGGTACTGAAATTGTGTGAAAAGCTCATGAGTTTTGAGTTTGATCGAACTAGTTCGGCTCGTTGCACAGCCCTAGTATTTATGTTCGCAGTCTATCCACCAATTTGCAGCTGATGTTAGTTCGTGAGATTTAAAATGAGCAAAATCGGTCAACGGACACGCCTCAAAACGCAATATTAAGAGCATTATTCGCGATAACGTAACCTAAATACTAAGGATAGTAAGTACAACCTCTTGGCAAAAACTATGTTAATTCAGAATAGAGGGCGTGGTACCTCCTATATATATTCGCACAGATACTAATGATATGAAATATCTGATCAGGAACTCGGTTGATCCAAAAAGAGGGCGTGGCACCTCCCATACACTAAAATTTTTCCAAAAGCTGTAGTGAAAACGTTATTTGAGGTAATGTAATAAAATCTGGCACAGATACAAGGAATAGTTAGTGGAAACTCTAAGCAAAAACTAAGTCAGTTCGTATAAAAAGGCGTGGCACTTCCTTGCAATATTTTCAAAATGTTTCAGTGTAGGATATTTAGTTTTGACCAGGCTAAAGGTAACACCCTTACTCGTTGATTTTGCTATGTAGCTTTAAGTAATCTTCAAAACATTAAATTTAACTAATTTTCATTGCCATTTATTTCAAAGAAAACACTTGCGCAATAACAATTTAACCTTAAATATAAATAAATATAGACATTACAACTTATAATAAAATTCAGTGCCTCTATTCAATTCTAAGGGCTAGTTTCACAAAGTTCGGTTAAATGCTAATTTGCTAACTGAGATGTTAACCAAAGTAATGTGTCAATCCCAATCCTGCGCCATAATTTGTTTGACCTCCTAGTGGTCCATTCAACCATTTTGAAGCACTGCCACTCAAATCCAAGCGTGTATTGCGATCCTGTGATTGCCACAAGTTGGCTTTTGCACCCAAATCCAATTGATCGCCAAAGTTAGGTATATGACTTAGCCCTGCATTCGCACTGTGACCATTAACATTATTCCATTCTAAGCCGCCACCATTACGTTCAAACTTGAAACCATTAGCAAGTTCATTCTGGGAAGCAAAAAGCTTAGCATCCACACTATTGACACCATTATTGAAGAGATTTGCATGTGCGCTTTCCATTAAAGTGTCCTTAACACCGGGTGTATGAGTTTTGCTGATGGCAAGTCCATGACCGTTACTAAAAAGAAAAATTTTATTTTATTCAAAATAAAAATAGAGATGAATGAGAAAGGCCGCACTTACACATTATATCCCACAGCGCCACCTGTGGATACTGGACCACCATTTGTGTTTCCTGCTGCAAAAGCGCTACCAACTAAGTTGTGATCTGGTGTACCGATACCCTTAGAAATAGCCACATTAACATCTTGACCTCCAGCTGGATTGGCTGACATTGAACCACCGATACTTTGACGACGTACACGAATTGGACGTGGTGGGCTTGTCGGTGGTGGATAATATGGCAATTTCTGGAATGTGGCACGTTGTGGCAAAGCATCAATGCTTACGCCAAGCAAGACTGTAGCAAGAGCAGCGATAGAAATAGCGAAGTTCATTTTTATTATTTTTTTTTAGATTCTATAATTTAATGTTTCTTAATTGAAGGTGTAAATTCGTTTGATGCTGCATTAAGCGCAGCTGAAGGTTTTTATACTCCTTCCTGCAAATATGTAATTATTCTTATCAATGACGGCGGTGCTTCCCTATTGCAAAGGGGATTCTACTCAAAAAAATGCAAACATCTTGAGGTTATCTGCACCGATGATGTGTTTATATTGTTGAATTTTGTCTTTGATATTACATGTACTTTTCATTTTATTAAAATAAAAACCCCCAAAGTTTTGTTTTAGATTTTTTTAGTATTTCCTCTGTTCAGAACTATTGCATATACTTATGTATGTAGTTGTTAATTTTTTTGTCAAGAATTAATTTAATTAATAAATAAAGTGTACTTTTTAGGTTGAGGACTTAAAATTTCGAGTGAATCACGGAACGTGAAACTCAAACCAACCTCTCTTTGCAATTTCCCGAGCACAAATTTCACACATATTGTTTACTTTTTAGAAAATAAACGATGTTTTTTATGGGGTTGAGAACTAGGCACAAAATTTATTCGAATGGGTCAGTTTTGATAGATCATTCCATTTCATTAATGATAAACAATGGTTTCGAACATATGCCTACAATGAATGAGAGCGTCTTAGGAATTTCATCTCAGTAGTTAAGTTTTTGCGCATTTGTGTGTGTTTATCACAAAAGTCACTCTCAGCCTTGGAAGACTCGAATCGTTGTTTGCTTATACATATAAACCAATGACTTCAAATACCCCCAAAAAAAAATCGAAAATTGTTATGTCCTACGATCATGGAGGCCACTCTGCATGTAAAATTTTGTTAATTTGTAGCTATTAAGTATATAATTTACTTTAAGGCAAAGCATAATCAGATATAAAGTTATAGCTTTTAAAAAAAAAAAATTTTTCTTCAAAATTCAATGTCCTAATCTGCGCCTTTTTTGACAATTTTTGAAAAATGTTTGGTGATAATTTGCTTTAATATGATACTGTAGCTCAACCCAATTTATAGCCAGTCAGTCATACAGTACAGTATGCAGTCTGTTTTTTGTTAAAAGTTCTTGAAGTTAAGTAGTCATAACTTCCGCCCTTTTAACATTCGCCGATTCATTCATGTATTCGGAACTTACTGACCCCTTTGAAATGTAAACACTGTGTTTGTATCGGAATAAGCTAGGTCATTGACTAGAAAAATGGACGAAGAAGCTACGCCCTCCAAAAATTTAATTCTTCATATCTCTGAAACAACTTAACGCAGATAGATGAATTTTTGTACATTTGTAAAGGGTACCCAGATTAATAATCCCCCCTGTTCCCAATTGTCGTTTATCATGCCTGTTCCGAAATCCGTGTAATTTCAATACCTTTTTATTTAGGAGGCTTTTTGATGAAAACGGTGAGTCGTACGATAAAAAGTATGAGAATCTCTTTTGTGCGGAATTACAGAATCTACAACAAATACTGATTTTCATTACCGAAAAAAGTAACCGTTTAGGAAAAATTCTTAAAATACCTAAACGGCTTTTTTTTCGAAAATGCAAATCGATATTATTTGTAGAACCTGTGTTTCTCCACAAAACAGATTCTAATACTTTTTATCGTGATACTCACCATTTTCATCAAAAACCCTCTTAAATGAAAAGTAATTGAAACCACACGGATTACGAACAGGCCTGTATGTTTCGTATTTGAGGCGTTTTTGTCGTCGTCTCGTTTCTAAATTTGGAGTCTGGAAATATATTGAAACGACGAGGAGTTTTTATCGAGGGGTTAGGAAACGATGCAAGCTTTGTAGACTTCAATTTTAGAAACGAGACAAGGCCATAAATTTAAACGCCTCAAAAACGAAATGGAAACGCCAATTGGAAATAGAGGCGAATACTCATTGGAAAAACAGTGATTGCCACTCCCCCCAGAAAAAAAATAAGTCATACTTCTGAAACTATTTCACGTAGATGAATGAAATTTGTTATATATCGACGGCTTATATTCAATACCCTCTATATACAATTTTCACGAAAATTAGTTTTTGATGGTAAAACCTTCATTGAGACAAATGGCATCTATGATATTAATTCCAAACGAAAAATTTGCCTCCAGAGCTACTTTTTTCCATTTAAAAAAATTCACTATCTACAGCAATCGATTTTGTGAAATGCAATATCCTCTATCTACATATGAAAAATGAAAGATTTTTCATTTTATTATAATTTATTGGGTGGCCTTTATATACAAGGTCATGACAAACGGTCGTCAATCGGCTCCAAATGGCGAAAATAAATTCTCTTGATTTTTTCAGTTTTGTATGTTGAACCTTGATAGCCCTGCTGAGTCGTGATTGGGCCTTCCGTAAACAAACAGATAAGGCAAGACGCATGAAATTTAGTACAGATGAAAACAATATTACTATGCTATCTGGGATTAAAAATGGGCGTGATCGGTTAAGGTTGATTTGAAAATTAATACAATTGAGGGGTGTCCGCACCAAAGGGCCTAGGTACCATTTCGAGGCAAAAGTTGTGTCATAATATGAATCGGGTGACATTTGGTTAGAAATGATAATAATTGTTTTCTGTTTTCACGAAAAATTTACTCGATGGCGTGGAATTGATGGCATTATGTTAAAAAAATTATACCGGTCAAATAACTGATTATTATGGCACATAATGGGGGTTATCGTGAATCAAGATTCCCGGGGAATTTCCTTAAACTGCAATACAGAATGCACGGCAGTTTGAGAAAATTCCCCGGGAATATTTATTCACGATAACCCCCAATATGTATGAGATTACTTTTGCCTTAAAATTGTACTTAAGCCCTTTGGTACGGCCACTCCTCAATTGTATATACGAGTCGAAAGAAACTGGGTATTAGAGCGGTATCCAGACGAACTTGTGAATGCAAAACATGAGAACTGAAATCTGAGCGCAGATTTTTATATGAAGTACCCCAAGTTACTAGAAAGTAGATGTACCCAGGAGCAAGGGTCTTTATTCCCTACTCCCCGCCCAGGCCTACCATAGTCTTGCGCCCTAGTTTTTTATAGCAGTTTATGGTGGACTGGGATTAGTGGTGAGCAAACCAAGACCAAGATCATAGCAGTATTGGTCTTGGTCTTGCATATTGTGTCTTGGTCTTGTTCTTCATCTTAGTCTTCATCTTGGTCATTTAGTCTTGGTCTCAAATATGCCAAATTTCGAATTGAGATATGATTTTATGCTTGAAACGGGCTTGACACACCTATTAACTATAAATTTGAAAGACTAAAAAGCAGTCTTGGTCTTGATGATAATCCTGAGCAAGACCAAGACCACAGAAGTCTAAACTAGGATTTTTTCTATCATGTAAGAATTCTGAGTTATTTTTTCTTAGAAGTCCAAAAATCACTGTTTTGAGGCCTACTTAGCAAGCTATAAGCAATGATAAGTCAGGATCCTAACATGATAGAAAAAAAACCAAGTTTAGATTCATAATAAGCAGATCAAAGCTCAAAATAAAAGGCTATAAAAAATAAGGACCTACTTATAATAATCTGAGCTCTGGTTTCGGTTCTCATATTTTGCATTCTCAAGACCGCCAGGCGCCTAACCTATTTTGAGTTTTCTTTTGCTAAAAAACCATCTATTTTAATAAAATTGAATAAACCATTAATAAATAATTCATAAAAAAATTGATTGTTTGAACACGCATTTTATATTATATTTGAATTGCAATATCCTCTATCTACTATAATATCGCGAATAACTAAGGTTTTTTTTAATTTTTTTAATTGAAGGATCTAGTGGCTCTTTTTAATTAATATCGTAGTACTTCGTTTGATTAACACTATAAAAAATAGCGAATAAAACAGTTTTTTTGCTCACCTGAAAAATTGTGTTTTTGTAGATAGAGTGTATTGAATATAAGCCGTCGATATACCGATTTCTATAGCGACTTAAAGCTTAAAAAACAAACTAAGTAGGTTTAAAAAATAAAGCTAGGTTTCCCTAAAGTAAATTTAAGACAAAAAAAATTTCATTCAAAAGTATGGATCGAAACGGTTAAATTGTATGCTCTACTTTTTAAAATCATTTTCATAAAGGCAACTGGAAGAGAAACTGACAGCTTTAGTTGCCATCGGCAATGCGAATTTTTCGATGGATATAATTTTTTATGTAAAAGAACCTTCACAAATCCCCAAAAAAAAAAGTTGCATCGAAAGCAAGAAGAGGAATAGGTACAGTCTGTTAAATAAGAGCGTGGTCATTGTTGTGAGAAAATGAAAATACCCATTGCGAAAATTCTTTTTAATATTGATTTATTTGATCGAAAACTTCAATGCAAATACATTAATAGCAGGTCCAATCACCCCCAGCATCAATTATAGCTTGACATCTTCGCGACATACTTTGAACAAGATTTTGCGCATACTCTTCTGAAAACGACCTCCAAATTTTGTGAGTGCGTCGAACCAGCTGTTTCAAGTTGCAGGGTCGGTTTTTCTGAAGCTTCATCTTCATTTGCGCCCAAACGTTTTCAATTGGATTGGCATCGGGCGACTGAGACGGCCAATCCAAAGTCACGACACCATTTTGTCTTTGGCCCATTCAAGACGTTTTTGGACATGTTTTTCACAGAGCATCGGTTTTTGCAAAGTACTTCGGTATTTCACACTATTTGCAATCAAATGATTACGAATAGTTCCGTGGGAGATATTCAAACCTTTTTGGGACAATTTCGAAGCACCTTCACGCAAAGTTAATGTTGGATTTTTCGAAAATAGAGCACAGATCAGTTTTTCCTGTTTTTCCGTCACTACACCGACAGACCCGCGATTTGGAAAGTCATCGACATTTTTTTCTTCTTTGAAGCGATTCACCCACTTACTCACAAACTGTTTCGACTTTTGCATATACTTCGCAGCCGCCGCTTGGGTCATTTTGGGACCTTTGGGGTGCAAACACAAAAAAACGGCTTCAAAGCGCGACGCGTACGCGGTACTCATTTTGGAAAAATGCTGAGAACGCATTGAAAAGAGTGGTCAGCTGATTCACTTTCACGAAGCATGAAGGACAATACTGCCCTCTGTGTGGGAAAAAAAAATTACAGCATTATACTTTACCGATCGCGAGTAATCGTGACCACGCTCTTATTTAACAGACTGTATAGCTGCTTTGTTTTGGGTAATAGGCCCTAAAGAGCAAAATCGTCAATTTTGGATATAAATATTGCTGCTGCGGCAGTAATTACGCAGTATTGCATTATAGAAAACACCTAAAATGCACATTCTGGTTCCAACTGGAAAAAAAACTCCACGTTTTAGTGGTATTAAAAAAAAACGCAGTATTGTTTTCATTTTCCCAATCTTTTCGTTTTTATTACAATTTCTTATCAACCTTATCAATTAATTTTTTTATACGAATTATAACGCATAATTTTAAGACCAATCTAAGATCCAAGCAAATTTAAGTTGTAAAAGAAAATTTGTGTGAGGGAAACCAAATTGAAAATTCGCAATAAAAATAAACTAATTTTTTTTTAATTTAATTTAGAACTTTAAGTATGCGTACAATAACCATTTTTGAGTTGTTTTATTTTTTTTTTTTTTATTTTAGTTAATATTTTAATTTTGTTAGTTAATTGAAGTGTTTACATTTTGCCTGTTTTACCAATTTATTATTTGTTTATTTTAAGTAGACAACAGGATGGTTAAATTTTTTCTTTGTTTAAGATACATAATTTAAAAAAAATAATTTTAAATGTGTATAGAAGAAATAATAATGAATGTTTTAACGAAAATTTTCCGCTGCTGTATATTTATTTTATATTTTAATTATTGTGTTATATATTTTGTTTTTATAAATTGTATCTACGACAACTTCTTAGCCTTCTGATAAAGTGTGTCCACAACTTTGCCCATACTTTGGATGGTTTCCAAAACACGTTCATAGGTCTTGTCAACGGGTGTTTCTTCAAAAACAATTAAAACGCCTGCACCTTGATCGAGTATACCGCTAAATTTCTTATCCAAAATCATTTGTGACAATTTCTTCTCAACTTGTGGCATTGGCAATTTAATGCATTCGGCAACGTGAGAAACCTAAGGTTATTGAGAAGAAAAGAGAATTTTTATGTAGTTTTTTAAATTAGTTTTTATTCATAATTAACTTGTGGTCAAATAAGGCGGTAGGAAATAACGCCCAAAAAAATAAAAAAAAACGAAATAACGCCCAAATTAAAAACAAAATAACGCCCAAAGCATTTGCATATAAATTTGGGCGATAACCATTTTGGAAATAACGCCCACAATTTTGGAGTTATTTCATTTAAAAAAAAATTTAAATAACGCTCAAAATAATTTCTAAAAACTAAATAAAGTTTAGAGGTTATTTCCAAAATGATAATTGCTCAAATTTATATGAAAATAATTTGGGCATTATTTCGTTTTGGTTTTTGGGTGTTATTTCCTACACCGTCAAACCAATGGTCGCTCTAATGGAGAACTAGCCTAAGTCATAAAATTAAAGAAATTCCCTTTTCGATATCAGAACAAAGTCAGTGGCATTTTGCGCCTTTCAATGGAAGCAGAATTGCTTAATGCGCAGCACTTCTTTGAAATGCTATTTTTGTGACTACCGAGCTTCTCACCAGTTAAAAAAATATTTTAAAATCTTCTGTATACATAGACTAAAAGTACCACGAGATCAAACATTTTCCGGTGGTAGTCAAACTTTTTATGAAGTACAACTGTGCTTTTTTGATGTGCAGTTGTTAATAGCACGTGCAACATAGCTTTGGTTGTGAGTTATTATTATTATTTAAAAAGCTATGAAGGTCATCGTGACCTAAAAGATCTTTTGTACAGCCTTTTTCCCTATCAGGAGCAGTGTTGACTCATTTGGTGCAGACGGACGTGCCGCGCGGTCCTCTGTTTGTTACGTGACCCTGATTAAGCGTACCCAACGCGGCTCGCTTCGGCTAGCTAGCGGTCCAGGGTGAGGTTTTCAACCCGCCGCGCTGGGTCGAGGTCGCAACACTAATTTTGTATTTCACAAATATAACTCACAAAAAAAAACCCCGAAAACCCAAAACTCAAATTCTAGAAAACAAACTCCTACTCGACTATTGTCATAAAACACAAGCAAGCATAAGAAAACCTTCCAAAACTCCCTTAAAACCCGAAAACTCCATTACACTCCAAAAGACCAGCTATTTCATATGAAAGAGGGAGAAGGATGGTGACTCCCCATGCACCCACCCAACCAGCGTTATCCAGTCCATATTTGGTACAACGCCCACATCCGTCTCATCACTGGTCACCTCGCTACCACATCACCGTTTGCCCAAAAATCACCCCCTTATAATGAAATTAGCACAAACTCATTTCAAATGATTATTACAATTTATTAACATTAAAATTATTTAATTATAGATTACGCCCACACAAACCCAAAGAATTACTTTTGAAAGCCAACGCAAACAACGAGTTTATACGCTAATATAGGCCCCCAAATTTCATGAAAAATTATAAATGTGAATATAGATAAATGTTTATAAACCACCAAGTTCTGGTAGCACAATGCATTAAAATTTAAAAGAACAATGTAAATATTAATGTATTTTGTATATTGCAAAAATTTGTAAAAACCGGTATTCTTAAGACCAAACACACACAAAATGTATTTTGAAATTAAAATTAAATGATCAAAACCAATGTAAATTGAAATTAAATTATTAACAAAACCGAATACGCAGCTTAACTGCAAAATTTTTGCAACATTCAAAACAAACTTAAACGTAAATAAAATACATGCAAATTATAAAATTGAAAAATATAAAATTAAATAAATTTATAAAATTAAATGAAAATGTAAAAAAAACGCATTTAAATTTTCCCACAAAAATTCCCAAACTTTAAAATATTCCCCGGTAATCCCACAATTTTAAATCCGGATTATAAACCCTTAAAAAAACTGATAGAGCGCTCTATTTGTTTTTGGGTACGTCGACTCTAAACCCACCAAAAATTTATCTGCCAATTCCCCTTTTAGGAATTTATATGGGAAATTACATAAAACATACTCGCGGTGAAAAATGAATTACCCCAAATACAACTTAAGTCTACAAAAAAAAACTCAACACGAAAATGAGCGGATCCACCTTGATTTGACTTTGACAAATCTCCCGCTACGGCTGTTCCCAAAATGGCCGCGTTCGGTAGGCGTTACGGCTACACCGAATCTTGAACAAAATGGCGACGTTCAGACGCACACTTTTGGCTCCAAAAAATCAAATTTTAAAAATGGAGTCAATACCCACAATTATCAAAAATCGAGAATTCACTTGAAAGGCTAATGTGATAGATCAATAATATATTACAATAACTGTGGCTGGCACTTATCTTGGTGAGGATATTTGCTTTTTCCAACGTAGTTCCCAAATCGGTACGTAGTCGCAAGCCGCATACACCAACCACACTGCCAACAAATTCTTATGAAAAATTTGAAAACCCAAATGCACACCCTAGACTCACGTTAAATTTTAATAAAAAAGACTTCCTTCCTTCTTATAACTCCTTGGCGGCGTTGCCGTGAATCCTTCTCTACTTTTTCACAAAAATTTCTATATAAGAAAAAACCCTCATTAAAATCTGTTAAATTTCCCCATTTCCCTTATTTTTTTTACCTTTAAATTCTCCTTGCATAAAAAAACAGGAAAATCGCTGGATCCTCAATTTGTAATTGCCAGGCTGCTTCCACTCCTACAATCACTCAGTTAAAATTTTAAAATTTCCTAAAAAACTAACTCACTTTTCTCTACTGAAAAATTTTAAAATCACTGAGTTTAAACTTTTAAAATTTGTAATTAACTTTTCCGCGACCACGACTTTAAATTTTCACATTCAACCTGCAACTAAAAACTTTGTCTAAAACTAGTCCCTGCTAAGCCTCGTTTTAAAATCACGGCGAAAACTCCTAACTGTGAATAACCTTCTCGTTTCCTTTTCATTTTCTTTCATATACCCCTATTCCCCTTACCACTACCAACTCAGGTCAATGCACATTCCATGACAATACATTTCAACAGAAAGCTTTACTTTTAAAACCATCCCTGGCTTTGCCTGCGCCTACCACCTTGCCGACTCCGACCTAGGAACAGTTTTCTTTCCCAGCTATTTTGACATTTGCATATTGCATATTTTGTTTTTTTCTCGTTTTCTTACTCGCGGCTACACGCATTTTATTTTACCGCAGGAAAAAAAATTAAAATAAAAAGATTTAGCCCACTTACTGCAGCAGTGGAAAGCCTTCCTGCCGTGCGTGACTCTTGTGGCACTTTATGGACTGTCTTTTGGGATAAAAAAAAATCATTTGGGCCGTTCTTGACTACATTCTGCTGTAACAAATTTACACAATTTTAGACCCTCAATACAAATCAGACGCAAATGGATCACTTTATACGGAGCATAAAAACTTACCAACACTTAATGCACAAAAGCGAAAAGCATTCGAGCAAGAACTAGAACTAGGCGAGCAGGATTCAAGAGATTCTACCACATATGAGGATAGCCGAACAGGAGAAATGTTGCGGCTTGTCCACCAGTTTAGTGGTCGCATTCAGTGATGTAAAAAGTGAAAGTCGCTTATGACATATCAAATGCAGCTTCTTTTTTTTTGCATCCAAAACCAAAACATTTAACAGCCATCAGAAATTTGCCTACATCCGCCCAGAACTCCAGGTACCCATTTATTTTAATTTATGCTTTTTATCAAACCGCAACAAAACTCTGCGTATGCTAAGATATACCCCAAGGTGATCTGCAGTATACGCAGTGTGCTTTCTGCTAATCTCTACTTCTCAATATGATTACAGGTACAATTTAAGATCTGCCCCAAATGACACAAATTGCAAAATCTCACTAACTACAATAAAATCGTGAGTCATTCATCTAAACTCTACATCTAGTGCAAATGTACTTAAATATCGCAGGGTTTTTTTTTATAATTAAAATTTTTTTAAAAAATTCATGACGGCCAACAATTGATGATGGGCAACCATTCTTTAATCGCCGGTGCTCAACGTAGGCTTCCGCCCACGCCCTGAGATTAAGTGGCTCATGCCTACACGACTATGCTAGCCGGGCAAAATCACCTTTTCGTGCTGTTCTCCACGTATACCACAATTTATTTTCAAAATCAACAATTCAATCGCCATTTCAACTTTTTTTCCTCTGTTTCAGGAATTCACTGGACCTTCAGCCAATATTATTTGCAGCGCTCGATGATTAGTGCGAACATCTACGCTGATACATTACGGGAAGTTTCATGATTTACTTATACGCAATAAAACGTTACTTTGTGTAAATTTAAATTTTATTCAGGTACTTTAAGTGGTATGCAGGACGTTCACTAGCGAATCTAAAGATGAAATAATCAACATAGAGGGACGTTTACTAACAGATCATGGTCTTATCCTAGGAGTTGGTAAATATTGCACTTTTTTATTTTTGTTCCTTACGCTAACGTATTTGATTGCCTATGACCTATTATTGCACGTTTTATAGTTATTTCTCTATATATTGCCGCTATCTCTCTGTCGCTATTGCCCCATATCGCTTTTATTGCTTTAAGTCTTTGGCGTGAAAGACTCCAATCGGTTTTCCATTGAGTGTTTCTAGCTCATAAAGATTGTTGCCTACTGGTTTGACAATTCGGCACTTTATAAACTTTTTGCAAAACTTTGAATTAATGTTTTTCTTGAAGTCACTCAATATAAAGCTGCGCTTAAAAACTTCCTGACCAGGACTAAATTTAATTTCTCGTGACCTTTTATTATATCGTTTGGCACTCCTTTCATATGCATTGTGTAAATTAGTTTTCAATTTATCTCTTATTAAAGAAACTTTGTCCTCTTTGCTCAGTATCCCGAAATTTGGTTCACTCATCGAACATAGCTTCCTGGCGAACTTGTAGTCGTTACCGCTCGTAAACATTTCATTCCCAAACAATGCTAAAAATGGTGTACATCCAGTTGCAGAGTGTATTGATGTCCGCAAAGCACATTCTATCTCCGACAAGTACAAATCCCAGTCACGGTGATCATTTTCCATATAAGTTCTGATTGCATTCAGCACTGACTGATTCACACGTTCAGCTGCGTTTGACTGTGGGGCGTAATAGCCTGTTTTCAAATGCGATATTTTGTACTTTTCAAGCATGTTGCAAAAATCCTTCGAAACAAACTGCCTGCCGTTGTCTGAATGTATTACTTCAGGAACTCCAAACTTGTGAAAGATCTCTGATATTAAGAATTTAATAATATTTGCTGAAGTGGCTTCACGCATGGCTTTCAAAAATGTAAATTTCGTGAAGTGATCGACTACAATAAAAATATAGGCGTTGCCGCTTTTCGACCTGGGGTATTTTCCTAAAAAGTCGATATAAATTTTTTGAAACGGCCTTTCCGTAATTACCTCCTGTCCTATACCTGGCTTCAGCTCTTGATTTGATGCTTTCGATTCTTTGCATAAGTCACAGTTCCTTATGTAATTGCGAACCTGAACGGTCATGTTTGGCCAGTAATACCATTGGCGAAGCCTGTGCAACGTTTTCGCCACGCCTCCATGAGCTGATGTTTTTGGCTCATGGGCTTTTGCAATTAGCGTTGAGGTCAAGCCTTCCGGTACCCATAATTTCCATTTAAGTTCCTCAACTTCTTCTTGGTCAAATTTCATGCGCTTATAGATCATGTTATCTACTACTGCTTTTAGTAGATTAAACGCTTCGATAGCCGCTGGTGTCATTGAAAATTTTGTACTTTTTTTCAGCGTGTCGCTTAGTGGCGCTGATACTGCAGCAAAATTTTTTATAAATCTTCGGTACCATCCCGCTGTACCTAAGAAACTCCGTACTTCTCGGACTGTTCTCGGGATTGGTATTCTTTGAATAGCCGAGACCTTTTCCGGATCAGTTTTGAGCATCCCTCCTCCAACGATGAATCCTAAATAGCGTAGTTGTTTAAAACAAAATTGAGATTTCTTGAGGCCAATTGTTAAATTTGCCCTTTTAAGGCATTGTGCCACTTCGCTCAACACTTTTACATGCGAATCAAAATCCGGTGCAATTATCAGCAGGTCGTCCAAATAGGTGAACACATTTGATTTTAGCCGTTGGGGTATCACCTTGTCCATCAACCGGCATAGTCGTTGCGCAGCATTGCAGAGGCCAAAAGGCATTACCGCAAACTGGTAAAGTGGCCTGCCAGGTACCGTGAAGGCTGTGTATGGTCTGCTTTTTTCCTCCAACGCTATCTGCCAAAACGCGAACTTCAGGTCGACGCTACTGATATAGTACGTGAAGTCAATTCTGCTCAAGATCCCTTCTATATTTTGGAGTGGGTACGCATCCTTCACAGTGCGCTCGTTCAGCTTACGGGCATCAAGGCAAAATCGATTTTTGTCGGGTTTGCGTACGATGGTCACTCTATTGCTCCAGGGTCCTTCACACTCTTCAATAACACCGAGCTCCAGCATCTTGTCAACTTCATCATATACTATCTGCTGTACTGCAGGTGACATCGGGTAATGGCGATCTTTTACAGGCATTGCCCCTTCAGTCAGTTGGATTGTGTGTTCTTCGAGATCCGTTTTACCAAGGCCATTTTTCTCATACGTATAAAATTCTTCTATCACTTTATTTAATCGTTTTTGCTGATCTTCGGTCAATTCATGCTTTTCAAGCTTATCCTCTAAGTTCTTATTTTCATCACTTTTAAACTGCTTTGCAATTTTCTCCATATCCAGTTCTGCAACGCCAAGTATTTTTGGTGCTAAACGAAACTCACGCCAGAAATCTATACCCAAATATGCCGCTTGTTCTAAAGCTGGACACAAGTAAAATTTTATAAATTTGGTTTCCTTATTGTATGTAACTGGGACATTAACTTTTCCTATAACCACATGTTTTCGACCTGCTGCTGTTCTTACTGACGAATAATGACGATCTATCTTGATTTCTAATTTTTCTAACCATTCTCTACACCCGCGTCCAAGTAAGCTAACCGACGCTCCAGTATCCAGTAATCCTCTTATCTTCGCACCATTCACCTCTACTTCTGCATATGCCCTTGGGTCCTGATTTTGTGCATTATCAACAGCTGCACAGATCTGCTTTCTAATAAATTTTCGTTTCGCAAAATTGTCCCTCGCCTTCTTGACTCTTTTCGTTATTTCACGCATGCCTAAAAATGAACCGTCGTTAAAAATTTTCTCCCTTGCTTCATAATACTTTTTCATCCTTTCTTCTATAGGGGCTGGATCCTTTTGATTTGATGTGTTTTTAAAATTTTTATTAAATTCTAAGGTTCTTTTCAATATGTTAATTTTTTGATTTTTCTCTTCAGGTTTTGCGTTCGCGTTGACATCTTTGGGCTGAGATTCATTTATTTCTCCACGGGACCATGATTGGGGCGTGATACTCCCGTCGTCATCACGTCCTTGATGGAGTTTCCCGCCGTGCAGTTGGGACACTTTGGTGTAATCACATCTCGAAGACCGCATTTGTAGCAAAATAGTGTTCGCTGAGGAGATGGGCATTCCATAAAAACATGCCCGTGCTGATGGCAGTTCCAACAAATCAAAGAATTATTTTTTTCACGCTGCTGCTGTGCATCTTGCTGCTTGTTATTTGTGGCATATCCATGCAAATTTTGATGTTGATACGATATCTTCTGTTGTTGTCGGGATTGCTGCTGTTGTTCCTTTCGATAATGACGCGATGGTTGCACTTCTTCCACGTCGAAGTCTTCATCCCGTGAGAATTGTCGCTCGCCTGTTTCTTCCATCATTATAACTTCATTGAGGTGTTGATTTCGAGTTTGATATCTTGGTGGCAGGGGAATACTTCCACGAGGATCACGACGCAAGAAATGGATTTCAGCCTCAATGCACTCATCGCGTAATTGGTCAACATTATAAACTTTCATGGGGTATACAATGCGTGCCAGGTTTTCCCTTAAATTTCTTTTTATAATTTTCACCATATCATGTTCACTTACAGGACTTCTTAATTTTGAGCGCAGCTTGTACATGGCCTGAAAAAATGTGGCGCTGGTCTCCCCAGGTGCTTGTTTTCTTTCAACCAAATCACGCATCACCTCGAAGTCGGAACGACAGTTTTGAAATTGGCGGGATAAAGCATCCTTTAATGTTTGCCAATCAGGGATAATGTTATTCTTTAAATAAAGCCAATACCATTCCCTGGCTTCTCCTTTTACCAACATGTGAAAATCACGCAACACTTGTGACCAAGAACATCGATAGTGACCAGCCAAATGTTCAATTCGGAAAATAAAGTCTTCTATTGCCATATCGTCAACGCCACCGCCAAATACAACACCCCACTTATCAATGTTTACTGATGCTAAAGCCGCTGGTACAGGTGGGCTGGGATAATTTTGTTGAACATTTCCTGGATGCATAGCATTCTGTGAATTTGTTCCATTACCTCTAATGGGTCTACCGTTTTGCGAGTCTGCTGGCCACTGATATCGCAATGCATCTGCTGACATTTGAAGTGGTGGAGATGGTATCGCCGCTGCTCCTTGATAATGATTCCGGTTCTGGTTTGTATGTGGTTGTGGTATAGTGTTCACATTATTATTATTTCCGTTTGCAGAGTGCATACCCGGTACAGGTTGCAGATTTGAGCTTTCGCGTTGCCGTCCATCAGCATGAATACCACTGACACCCACAGGCGCGGACGTTGCCACATTTGATGCACTGCCGCTGGTTGCCTGGTTAAGAGTAAGTGTGCTCATCAAATGTACCATCGAAGCCTCAATACTTTCCGTGATTTTCCTCTGTATAGCCATCTCTAACGAAACCCGATACCCCTCATTCGCCCTATTGACTAAATCAGCTATTAAAGCTGTGTTTGCCTGATTTGTGATTTGTTCCCTATTGGGTGCGTTTTGCGGCCCCGCTACCTCCATACGGTTATTCATTACATTTGGATTGATACCTGGATTTCGTAACTGACTGTGTTTGCTAAAGGCACCTTTGCCACCCCCTGCGTTCGCCATCTCTCTGGGCCTATTGACCGTAATTGTTTTTGATAAGTCAAAAAAATTCCCCCCTTGGCCACTGGCCTGATTTGCGTTTTCTTTATGAGCCACTTTGTTTAGCGGACTAGCTGTACTAAACGACCTATTAATATCGTGAACGTAATATCTTTTTTGAGATCTTTTTGTTTTTTCTGCTTCGGCAGGGTTCATCAGCAAATCGCGCAGAAATTAATTCAAAAAAAAATTTAATCAAAAACTAAAATTTCAAATGTATGTATTGAGTTTTAGAAGGGGGTTCATTTAAGCCCAACTAGTGACGTATTTAAGGTAGCGAAGATTTCGACCAGTGATGATCGGTAAATACTGCATCCTCCTTTTGGAGTCCCTCACGTGAATAGCCATATTTTTATTTTTTTGATAAATTTTTGTAATAGGAGTTTTCAAGTTCTACTCTATGACTCTTGCTGCTATGCCTATGACAACCCTTAACGCTCGTGCATCTTATAATTTCAATTATGTATATGATTCATCAGGCCACGAGTTTATGGCATCAAAAGCACTTCAATCTCGAACTCCTAGTCACAGGCAAAACTTTTAATCGATTATGAAAGTTTTAAATTAATGGTGATGTTCGATGCAATTAGGATTTCATAGCTAGAACTAACCTAAGCCATCAAACTATCTTTTAAAGAAATTTTTACAATTGCTCTTATTGACCTCCCAGTCATTGCGTGCTTTTAGCTAGTATGTTACTTTCAGTTTCTGCTAAGTCACTCAACACCGCGACTCCAACAAGTCTCATTTTTCCTACGCAGATTAAACCACTCAGATTTTCGCCATGTATCTAGCAATCAGCCATACTAAACTTTGTTGACTAAGTCTACCTACACTGGCATCAATTAAGAAATTCAATCTCTTTTAATTTGATTTAAAAATTTTCGATTGGTATGTCCTCGAACCATCTATAGCCTGGTGCAATTAAACCTATGATAACACAGATCTAAGCCACTTCGGAATAGACCATCCGATAAGATACAATCGAAAAGTTTTGTTAAGCTATATTTATGGTGGGCCCTGCTGTTAAAGACCCTTTCTACATATTTTGTTTGGGCGCCATACTGTTACGTGACCCTGATTAAGCGTACCCAACGCGGCTCGCTTCGGCTAGCTAGCGGTCCAGGGTGAGGTTTTCAACCCGCCGCGCTGGGTCGAGGTCGCAACACTAATTTTGTATTTCACAAATATAACTCACAAAAAAAAACCCCGAAAACCCAAAACTCAAATTCTAGAAAACAAACTCCTACTCGACTATTGTCATAAAACACAAGCAAGCATAAGAAAACCTTCCAAAACTCCCTTAAAACCCGAAAACTCCATTACACTCCAAAAGACCAGCTATTTCATATGAAAGAGGGAGAAGGATGGTGACTCCCCATGCACCCACCCAACCAGCGTTATCCAGTCCATATTTGGTACAACGCCCACATCCGTCTCATCACTGGTCACCTCGCTACCACATCACCGTTTGCCCAAAAATCACCCCCTTATAATGAAATTAGCACAAACTCATTTCAAATGATTATTACAATTTATTAACATTAAAATTATTTAATTATAGATTACGCCCACACAAACCCAAAGAATTACTTTTGAAAGCCAACGCAAACAACGAGTTTATACGCTAATATAGGCCCCCAAATTTCATGAAAAATTATAAATGTGAATATAGATAAATGTTTATAAACCACCAAGTTCTGGTAGCACAATGCATTAAAATTTAAAAGAACAATGTAAATATTAATGTATTTTGTATATTGCAAAAATTTGTAAAAACCGGTATTCTTAAGACCAAACACACACAAAATGTATTTTGAAATTAAAATTAAATGATCAAAACCAATGTAAATTGAAATTAAATTATTAACAAAACCGAATACGCAGCTTAACTGCAAAATTTTTGCAACATTCAAAACAAACTTAAACGTAAATAAAATACATGCAAATTATAAAATTGAAAAATATAAAATTAAATAAATTTATAAAATTAAATGAAAATGTAAAAAAAACGCATTTAAATTTTCCCACAAAAATTCCCAAACTTTAAAATATTCCCCGGTAATCCCACAATTTTAAATCCGGATTATAAACCCTTAAAAAAACTGATAGAGCGCTCTATTTGTTTTTGGGTACGTCGACTCTAAACCCACCAAAAATTTATCTGCCAATTCCCCTTTTAGGAATTTATATGGGAAATTACATAAAACATACTCGCGGTGAAAAATGAATTACCCCAAATACAACTTAAGTCTACAAAAAAAAACTCAACACGAAAATGAGCGGATCCACCTTGATTTGACTTTGACAAATCTCCCGCTACGGCTGTTCCCAAAATGGCCGCGTTCGGTAGGCGTTACGGCTACACCGAATCTTGAACAAAATGGCGACGTTCAGACGCACACTTTTGGCTCCAAAAAATCAAATTTTAAAAATGGAGTCAATACCCACAATTATCAAAAATCGAGAATTCACTTGAAAGGCTAATGTGATAGATCAATAATATATTACAATAACTGTGGCTGGCACTTATCTTGGTGAGGATATTTGCTTTTTCCAACGTAGTTCCCAAATCGGTACTTAGTCGCAAGCCGCATACACCAACCACACTGCCAACAAATTCTTATGAAAAATTTGAAAACCCAAATGCACACCCTAGACTCACGTTAAATTTTAATAAAAAAGACTTCCTTCCTTCTTATAACTCCTTGGCGGCGTTGCCGTGAATCCTTCTCTACTTTTTCACAAAAATTTCTATATAAGAAAAAACCCTCATTAAAATCTGTTAAATTTCCCCATTTCCCTTATTTTTTTTACCTTTAAATTCTCCTTGCATAAAAAAACAGGAAAATCGCTGGATCCTCAATTTGTAATTGCCAGGCTGCTTCCACTCCTACAATCACTCAGTTAAAATTTTAAAATTTCCTAAAAAACTAACTCACTTTTCTCTACTGAAAAATTTTAAAATCACTGAGTTTAAACTTTTAAAATTTGTAATTAACTTTTCCGCGACCACGACTTTAAATTTTCACATTCAACCTGCAACTAAAAACTTTGTCTAAAACTAGTCCCTGCTAAGCCTCGTTTTAAAATCACGGCGAAAACTCCTAACTGTGAATAACCTTCTCGTTTCCTTTTCATTTTCTTTCATATACCCCTATTCCCCTTACCACTACCAACTCAGGTCAATGCACATTCCATGACAATACATTTCAACAGAAAGCTTTACTTTTAAAACCATCCCTGGCTTTGCCTGCGCCTACCACCTTGCCGACTCCGACCTAGGAACAGTTTTCTTTCCCAGCTATTTTGACATTTGCATATTGCATATTTTGTTTTTTTCTCGTTTTCTTACTCGCGGCTACACGCATTTTATTTTACCGCAGGAAAAAAAATTAAAATAAAAAGATTTAGCCCACTTACTGCAGCAGTGGAAAGCCTTCCTGCCGTGCGTGACTCTTGTGGCACTTTATGGACTGTCTTTTGGGATAAAAAAAAATCATTTGGGCCGTTCTTGACTACATTCTGCTGTAACAAATTTACACAATTTTAGACCCTCAATACAAATCAGACGCAAATGGATCACTTTATACGGAGCATAAAAACTTACCAACACTTAATGCACAAAAGCGAAAAGCATTCGAGCAAGAACTAGAACTAGGCGAGCAGGATTCAAGAGATTCTACCACATATGAGGATAGCCGAACAGGAGAAATGTTGCGGCTTGTCCACCAGTTTAGTGGTCGCATTCAGTGATGTAAAAAGTGAAAGTCGCTTATGACATATCAAATGCAGCTTCTTTTTTTTTGCATCCAAAACCAAAACATTTAACAGCCATCAGAAATTTGCCTACATCCGCCCAGAACTCCAGGTACCCATTTATTTTAATTTATGCTTTTTATCAAACCGCAACATGTTTTTTTAATTCGTTTTGTCGTAGTATATGTATAATTATATGTAAAATATGTTTTAGTGTTTTTTACATTGTGACAATTAATTTGCCGCGCGGCTAAACAAAATATCAAAAAAATAAAATAAAATAATAAAGAAAATTAAAAAAAAAAAAAAAAAAAAAAAAAAAAAATAAAAATTCAACACAAACTCAACAATATAAATCTAAAAAAAAAAAATAACTAAAATCAAAACAACAACATCTGCAACAACAAAAATAAAAAAATAAAAAAAAACAAACACAACGACACGAACCAAGCGAAGGGCTTTTCTATAGCTACCACTTGCTTGTACTGCTGTTGTTTTTGTTTTTCTTATTCCTCCATTCCCTCTCCCATGCAGTTGTTGGTGTAGCTGAAACTGCACTTAGAGCGTAAAGTGTTTGTGCGGTAAGGCATAACACTGTCGTACAGCATTTTATGCGCTCTTTTTGCATTTTTTAGTTGCATCACTAATTGTAAAATTTTTCTTGACGTTACGGGTGACTCAGATGTCGGCAAATTTTCGCATAGACTTTTGCAATATCTGTGGCCTGAGGTCGAATTTTTTTTCTGTCTATGCCCATGTCTCTAGCTTTAAGCCCCAAATAATGGCTTTAGGTGAGACCCAGGTGTGTGCGGATGCAGATCCGCTTGATTTTCATATACCTGGGTATCACTTATTGCCATTGTTCTCCGCCCATAGGGGTCTCGCCATATACATTCGCAGCGATGTTGCGTACCAGTGCCAGCAGCAGTTAAACACGACGGACGCCGAATTTAGCTCCATGTGGGTTAAGTTCAAAGTCCAGTCGCACATCCTGCATTTTTGCTTCATTTATAGAAGCCCGAATTTAGGGAGGAATCCCACTTTTGATAAAGTGGACTTCCTCTCTGACTCGATTTCCCAAATTTTGGAGTCGTACCCGGACAGTGAAATCGTTGTTGCTGGAGATTTCAATGTCCATAACTCCAATTGGCTGCGCTATTCCAGTCGTACAACTCCTGAAGGCCGTTATATTGAGCTCTTTGCCGAGTTAAACCAACTTACTCAACTAGTGAATGACCCCACATATATTCCTCGTGTTGGGGGGCATAGCCTTAGTATTCTAGACCTTTTTCTGACGTCGCATCATGAGAAATATGATGTGTCTGTCTTTGCACCTCTTGGTAATTCGGACCATTGTACCATTTCCGCTGCTTTTTCATATTCTAGTTTACTCCCTGTTTCGCCCGAATCCCCGAAGCGGATGGTATGGCTTTATGATAAAGCAAATTGGGATGCGTTAAATAATTTTTATCGTAATTTCAATTGGAAATTGTGTTTCGCTGACAGAAACATAAATGCCGCGGCTTTAATGGTGCAGGAAATTATTTTATTGGGTATGAGGTCCTTCATACCCAATAAAAAAGTTTGCCTTAAACCTAAGGACCATTCTTGGTTTAATGAGACTTGCAGGATTGCAGTCAGGTCCAAAGAGGAAGCATTCCAGAATTGGCGTTTTAACAGGAACGCCGATACTGAAATTCTTCGTAATGAGGCTAGAAATCGCTGTAATGCCACGATTCAGCGCGAAAAGCATCTTCACGAGCTTGACATCCGCAAAAGAATCCTTTTACTACCGAAAGGTAGTAAAAACTTTTGGTCGTTTGTTAAGAGAGTGAAGAATCAGTCTTCATCGTCTATTCCAACTCTCTTAATGAACGACCAAATCTTCACTGATCCCGTTGATAAAGCTAATCTCTTGGCAAGCATCTTTTCTAAGAATGCTACACTCCCAGATAGCAATCAACCACCGCCCAACATCGAGAGAAAGTCTTCGGATATGCCAAGGATCCACTTTCGAACTAGGGCAGTGAAAAGGGTCCTTGCTAATCTCAATATTAACAAAGCGTCAGGGCCGGATGGCATATCAGCCCATGTGTTGAAAAAGTGTGCATCAACACTGGCTCGTCCATTACGGAATCTATTTAGCATTTCCTACACTTGTGGTGAATTTCCATCATGTTGGAAGATTGCTAATGTTCAACCAGTTCCCAAAAAAGGCGAGGCTACGAACCCTAATAATTATCGGCCCATTGCAATATGCTCAGCGCTTTCCAAAGTTATGGAAAGTGTTATAAACTTTCACTTTATGAATTATCTAGAGCGCAACGAATTACTTAATGATCGCCAATATGGCTTCAGGAGAGCTCGCTCTACTGGTGACTTAATGGCGTTCGTCACTGAAAGGTGGAACCAATGTGTCCACCTTCTTGGTGAAAGTATGGTTGTTGCTCTGGATATTTCTAAAGCTTTTGATCGTGTGTGGCATAGCGCCCTCGTAACAAAACTTATTGCATATGGCGTCGGTGATTCCTTCGCTCGTTGGATAACGAGCTTTTGCAGTGGCCGTTCTATACGTGTTGTCGTAGACGGTTTCATATCTAATGAATACTCCATTAACGCTGGAGTTCCTCAGGGTTCGGTCCTATCCCCGTCTCTTTTTCTTGTTTTCATCGATGACCTTCTGTCATCGACCATTAATCCAATCCACTCCTTTGCAGATGACAGCAGTATTTGTCATTCATATTGCTTCAAAAAGCGTCCAAGCTCTGAGGAGATTGAGAGAAAAAGGCGGTATATAAATGACACTCTCACAAATGACCTCAAAACAATCTCCGAGTGGGGTCGAGCTAATCGGGTCGAATTCAACGCTAGCAAAACCCAATGCTGTCTGTTGTCTCACAGACGAGTAGATTGTCCCCCTCCACCCCTCAATATGGCCGGCGTAGATATTCTGAGATCAGCAACTCTTGACGTTCTGGGCATATCAATTCAAGCTGATCTGAGGTGGACAGATCATGTATTCGATGTGTCGAAAGAAGCGGCCAAGTGCTTAGGTTATCTTAAACGGTGTAAGAAATACTTCACTCCTGTTGATCTTCGGACTGTCTATTTCGCCTATATTAGACCTAAGCTAGAGTACAATTCGCACATCTGGGCCGGGGCTCCAAAAACTACTTTGGAGCTGCTAGACAGAGTTCAACGTCGTGCGATGAAGTTAATTGGGGATGCGGTTGTTGTATCCTCTATTGATTCTCTTGAACACCGTCGTAACGTTGGGTGTGTTACCCTTTTTTATAGATATTATCATGGGATGTGCTCAAGAGAAATTTATGGGCTGGTTCCGTCAGTTCGTATATTTTCTCGCAGCACTCGGGCGTCTCATCAGGCCCATTCCTATTGCGTTGCAACGGTGTTTAACAGAACATCGCACTATCGTGATAATTCGTTCTTTGGTCGCACGATCAAGTTGTGGAATAATCTCCCTGCGAGCGTTTTTCCCGGCAGCTGTGACATCGGTAGATTCAAGAAAAATGTTCATCAACACTACTCCTCTTTTCCCCCATCCCTCTAACCCATTTCCTTTTCTGCAAATCAACACGGTGCATTGCATTTATAGGGGCTATCCCCTGAGCGTTGGTTTAAGTATAAAAAAAAAAAAAAAAAAAAAAAAAAAGCAGTTCTAGACTATTTATAAATCTGGCCCCTGCCTTGAAATTAATCTTACTAAGTCATTGGGATCCGAGTACCTAGGTATTTATTTCTGCAACTCAAATACACATTATATGCTCTACTGCAGTCTTCTTCAACCAATGGTCTACGGACCGGTGCCGGTTTTATTGCCAGTCCGTGAAAGATGCAAAAATGTATGACGCCGGTCCGTGAAAAAATATCGCCGGTCTGCAGCTGTAAAAAGATTCAAGAACACTGCTCTACTGTTCCCAAATCCTCTTGACAGAGTTTGCAGGAATTCTCGTTTACTAGAGCCACCTTCTTAAGATAGTAGTTAAGTTTACTGTACAGTGACTTGCCATTATTTCAGTACATTTTTTAAAATTGGTTTCAAATAGCTTCCACGTAAAAATGTTTGGATTGATTATTTTTGAAGCTACCATTAACTCCGTCGAAGGGTTCTATGCCTAAGGAATAATTAAGTGCGCCTTTCAGTGCTAAGCAATCTGCCCTTTTATCAGTATGTCCCTTGTGTCCTGTTATCAATAATAATTACATCATTTCTCTTAGATAAAGCTTGGAGAACTTCTTAACTATTGCAGACTAGCTTCGAGTATATTGAAGACGCCATTAAGTATTTCAGAACCGCTTACGTCGGACCCGGAAGTGTCATGCAGTTAATTTGTACAACTCTTAAGGCAACGGCATTAATAACTATCGCCTTCTTTTAATGGGAAAATGATGAAGTCTGGCAGGTTTGTTTCGTTCATTCCGTCCACATAATGCATTTAGTCCTACTTCATTAAGTAACGCTTAAACTAACTTACCTGTACTCTCGAGTATGGTTCAATGATACGACACAAATTCTGTTCCAACATTGTATCATACAATGTACCTAAATGTGCCTGCACTATAACATCATCGCACAGTTCTTTTTTGTAATCCTTTAGAGCCTGTTGGAAATCAGAGAGCGAACGTTTATGTGAAGATTCGGCCACTGATTTCATAGCATCGATATCGCGTCCAGAATAGGTAATTGCCTGGAGTTGAAAGTTAAAGTGAAATTATCAATCAATAGATTTCAAATTATAGCCAAATTTGGTTACTTACAAGTTTTCCGCTAACAATTTGATTAACATCATCCGAATGACCCAACATAATTTTGCACAGCAACATATATTTGAGTGAAGTGAGTGCCTTTGCATTATCAACGCTATCGAAACCTTCAAATGCTTCATAAAAGTATGAGAAGGCGGTTTTAAAATCGCGCTCATCAGCTGCATGCAATATGCCCGATTGTAGATCTAAAGCACCTTGTACCTTGGGCGGACAATAGATGGCATTAGCAGTCGTACGTGCAGAGGTGAGTGCAGCACGTGCTTTCGGTAAATTACTAAGCGCATGGTAGGTTTTACTTTCCAATAACTGAACTTCGACAAGTAAATTTTTATCATCCAATTTCTTTAACTCTTTGAGAAGCTGCGAACCCAGCTGCAGGGCATCTGTGTACATGCCTGTATCAAAGAACAGTGCAATCAGGCGTGCCTCTAATGATTGACGCAGGAATGTGCGTTTTTCCTGCTTGGCCCATTCAATGCAATCTTTACATAAAGTTACCTAGAGGATGTTTATTTAATAACAAGGAAAAAACTATATAAGTTAAATGTTAAAAACAAAATTTTTCTAAACAATACATGGGTTTAGACAGTTCAAGCTTAGTGCTACTTTTTTCTGCAGTTCCTAGCTTAGTTTCCAGCCAAAAACCAAAGCTTCATATAAGACAGTACATATGAAGGCGAAGTGATTCATTTCTCAATAGCCTTCAAAATGGTTCACCTATTGATAAGTGCAATTCCTTTTTGACCAGTTGAGTTGAAAATTCTTTCTCATATAATTATACATCTTTTTTCTAGCATTTCTTACACTAAAATGACCAAACTTCCCTAGAATTACGAAATCAACTATCGCACTTACCTCTATACCCGTTCCAGCATCCATATCCAAAAACATATCAACCAATGAGCGCACCAGCTTAGCAGCCTTTGCTTTGCTGATTAGACTGAGGAAGGGGCGCGTCACTTTAATCAAATCGGCCAATTCCTTTGCTTTACCTTCCTGCTTATACAGTTCACCCAATTGTAGGATTCCTTGCTCTTTGATGCGTATAAGCTCTTCATCATTTTCTGCGACTTCCTGTTCGCGTACAATCTGGTTAAGCAGCGATATTCCTTCTTCGCGATTCACACTGGAAAGTGCTTGCGCACGTTCAAATAGTGTTGCACCTGCCATTTTACGTCTGTTGTAATAAATTTCTTTTAAATTTACTGCACTTTCTTTTAGTGTAACTTGTGTTTATAACAGCACGAAAATTGTAAAATTATTAAATTTTTCTTTTCCTTTTGTCTGCTGATTTTCGCGATGATTCGTGTGAATTCTTAAAGAAATGTCAGTGGAAATTTCTTTATTTGCGGTTGTTTGTGTCAGTGCAAGCAATCGCTAGTCATGGTAAGCAGTACTGACAACTGTGCGATGTTAAATTACGTCGCATTCGCATTTCAAAATTTTAGAAATTCACAATAGTGAATTCACAATTAATTATGGCGAATGTTCATAGTGAAATTAAATGTGACATAAGGTGTATAGGCCAGAACACACTATCGATCAAGCTCGTCGATTTTACTCTAACTTGTCATCAGTTAGAACCCATATTTGTTTTAAACTCATAGTGTGACTCCGCTACGTAAATAGGCGTTCGAGCTTCAAACGTGAATGATAGTTTAACTGATACGAACAATCACTCAAAACTGATGAATTTTTGACTGAAGAACCTGATCCATAGTGTGTACTGGCCTTAACACCGACATGCAAGGTAATTCGCTACAGTTTCTGGGATAGTTCTGAATCTTTTACATATCGATACGTCGATACGTCCAACGTAAAATTTGGTAACTCGAAAATCGTAGTTTTCAGTTATGACCATTTTTGTGTTTTGCCTTTTTTTTTTTTGTATGAAAACCTATATAAAATAAATTTAAGTTGTGACTACAAAAATAGCTCCCAGGTCTTCAAATTTCTAGCTAGAGGTACCAAAATTTTACACAAGATGGAACCAAATGTGCAGATTTCGAAAAACGTTGTCCCTTAAAAAGTTGGTAACTTAAGTCGCCGATATATAAATGGCAGCGCGTGCAGCGCGCTCATCATACACATAACACATGCAAGTAACGCGTGTGCCGTTGCATAGAACGCGTAAGCGTGGTTTCAAATATACTGAGAATGTCCTTCATTATATAGGCGCGCGCTGCACTTTAAAGGCTCCGATATATAGAAAGCAGCGCGTGCATTATAAGCTTTGACAGTTGATTTAAAAAAAAAGCTCCTTATGGAGAGTGATACATACAGAAAAGTGAACAACGCACGCGCTGTGTTCAATGCGTAGAGATGATCAAATTTCAACTTTTCGAATGCATCATTTGCGTACACGCATTACTTGCGTGTGTTGTCAAGCGTATGATGCGCGTGTTGCACGCGCTGCCCTCTTTATACTGGCGCCCTAAGTTACCAACATTTATCGATATTCATAGAGATTTTAATCTTGCGAAATGGATATTTGAAAATTCCGTGTTTCTGATAATAATGGAAACTTATAGCGTTTTCGTTTCTGAAAAAAATTCTGCATTTTTTCTTTCTAAATGTCACAGTTCGAAACGAACTAAAACTATTAAGGGTGTAACTTTTGCCCTGGCTAAAAAATAAATACCCTACACTGCAGTGTTTTGAAAATTTTGCTTGCCACGCCGACTTCACCCGGTTTTTGCTCAGAGTGTGCATTTATAGTTCTTACTGTCTGTTTGGTTGGATTATCTCAAAAAACGTTTTAAGTATAACGTTTCGAAGCTTTTGCTTATATGGGAGGTGGCACGCCCTCTTGTCCGAGTTCGTCTAAATTCAGCTCATTTATAGTCTTTAGTATTTGAGTGAAATTTAATTGGATTATCCCAAAAAACTCTTTCAGTATACCGTTTTGAAGCTTTTGCTTGTATGGGAGGTGCCACGCCCTCTTGTCCGATTTCAGCCAGTTTTTGCGCAGAATTTGCGCTAATAGTTCGTAGTATTTAAGTTTATTTTGGTTAAATTGTCGTGAAAAATACTCCGAAAGTTGCATTTTGAATATATTTTTTGTATGGGAGGCAGGCGTGTATGTACGACAAAGCCAACGTACCAAATTTCATTGAACTATCATGGTACTTTTAAACTTTTCTATACCTGCCACGCCTCCTTCTCTGCGTTACAAACGGAAGGACAAGGTGAATATACCCTGGGTGTAGAGTTTAAAAATGTGACATTCAGAAAGAGTTTCAAACTGGCATTTAGAAAGAGTAAAGAAAATATGCAAAATTTTTTGAGAAATAAAAACGATTTTATAGTTGAAAATTTAGTTAAAAAAACACTATCAAGAATTCAAGAAACTATGTTATTAGGGGAATGTCGTCAGGCTTGGGCCGCTGTCAGAGTTAGGCCACTGCTATTTCTCGTATATGACACTTGCTGCCATCTGTGTTATAGCGTCGAATTATTGTTCTCGAAGCCAGAAAACTTTTTTAAGCATTGCTTGTCACCGGGATCATCAATAAAAATTTGTATGCCTTCGTGTTATTTTCGATAGCTCAAAAAATTTTGTAATAGCAGTGAAAAACGACTCAACACTTGGAAAAAAACAATGCCACCGCAAAAATAAGTATACATATCCAATAAGGGGTGAACCATCAACAAGTTCCCAAAGGGAAAGTTCGATTCCCTAACTTGTTCGCATGTAGTATTGCGCGATCGAAAAACATGCTTGTCGTCAGGGTTGGACCACTCGTGTAGTCAGGGTTGGGCCACATCAATTTTTATTTCGAATCAGTAAAATAACATCACTCGATCGGTTTTTCGGAACACAGAACATAACTTCACCCTTTCCACGATTTTGTCATTGGCCGGGCCTCTGCAAGCGGCCGCGCCAACAGTTAAATCTAATCGGGGGCGCGGTCTTAACCTCCCCAGAGAACCGCGAAGAGTTACGTAAAACGCAACAGTTGCGCGATGCTTCGAAAATTCTTAAAAAACGTCTGAAACGAAGAACGCAAAAACAACACCTGCTAAACGAGGTCGCCCACCGGAAAAAGCACAAAAAAATCCTCTTCCGACAAAGATGTGGATCAAGACTTCTGCATTATATGCTTGGAACCGATGGCCGCGAAACTGATTGGAAACAATTCAATCGCATGCTTTGAATTCAAGCGAGACGTGCACTTCAAGTGCGTCAATCTCACAAAAAGTTACTATGTGTGCCCAAATTGCGATTTAGATTAATGTTATTATGCAGATTTTTTATCGAATCGAATGAAAAACAATAAAAAGCTGCATACATGTTAATTACACACTATTTTAGTACATATTTCATCGATATTTGGTGGTGGTTCACCCTTTCTACAATGGCCCAACCCTGACTACTTTTTTTTTAGTTTATGTTACAGATAAAGGTCCAAACTTTTAAATAAGAAAAATCATTTGTTAATATTCAAATATATAAAAAAGATACAGAGGAAAGTTAAAAAGTGGCCCAACCCTGACGACATTCCCCTATAAATCTGTGGACTTTTAACAAAACAACTTATGTCGAGATAAGACAATTCTCCAGAATTGTGTCCTAAATATAAAATGTAAATGCGCTTCTATTGGTATAATCGCCATGTCTCTATGTCTTCCAGTTCCTGAGATATAAAGGTGTCCCATAGTTCACGCAAGATTTGAACTTAGCGCAATTCGTGCGGTGAAGTGTTATGAACCAAGAGAAAAAATAATTTGACGGCTGAGACTTTAAGATTAGTAAAAATGTATGGAACGAAGAGATTCAACGCTGCATCAACGAAATTGAGCCACATTATTGAAAAGTAGTTAATAGTAGCTCTCCTGGTTGTTTTGTCAAAAGTCAACAGAAGTGATTGAAATTTCTTTAATAATCTCGTATTAATTAAGTCTTGATATCTCGAAAACGAAGTAAGATATGAAAAATGTTTGTTTAATATTTTCGACTTATTCTGTATCGATTTATAAGAAAACATCGTCAAATCGTGGAATCGAAGAATCCCCCTTTTTCTAATGTGTGAAATGGGAATTGTTTGTGCAAATTGTTGAACTCGATTTTGAACACACCAAACCTTCAAATAGTACAATGTTACAACAATACCAATATACGGTATAGTGTGTTTAAAGAAGGCAGATCAGTTCACAATAGCAAAAACTTGTTCAACTTATTTGTTTTATTTTGGTAGAGCATAAAATTTAGCAAATATACAAAAGAAAAACAAACTGCAATGGTTGAGGAAACCACCACCTCAACTCAAAGTAAACCACAACGTACTAAAACCACACGACCGAAAGCAGTTTATCTCTGGACAGTTACAGATGTGCAAAAATGGTATCGAAGGCATTGCAGCGAATATTTGCAATACTTGGAATTATTTTCCAAAGTAAGTACATACTTCTTTAAGCTAACGAAGTCTCAACCTGGAATTTTTGGCTTAATGTTACATCACCGACTGTTGTTGTTTTTTTTTTATTTTTTTTGCCCAAATAGGGCTCTGGGAATTAATTACAACAACAACAACAACAACCTCTGAGCGCATCTACTTTCGGAGATATAGCCATCGGAAGATCGGGATATATCTTTTATAAAAATCGGTATAAGTTGGGAACCCCTGGATGGATTTCAAAAATATTGGTGTCATATGAAAGGTATTTTATCAGGCTAAATAATTGCCCTACAAAGTTTTTCAATTTAAGTGATTGTTTTCGAGATATGACAATTTTTCAAAATTTAACCCCATTTTTTTCGCAAAAAACCGTTATTTTTCCCAAAAAATGTGTTATTAACCTATAATTTTAATAACTAAATTGGGAAGCCTAATTTATTTCCTTTCATTTGATATACAACATGTATCTGAAATTGTATCATTAATAACTTTTTATAGAAAAAAACAAAAATAGACCAAATCAATTTTCTTGAAATTAGGAACTTTAAACAACAACAATGCCAGAACAAACAACAACAACAACTACAACAACAACAAAAACAACAACAACAACTACTACAACAACAGCAACTTGGATACAACAACAACAACAACAAAGAGGATCAGCTACTTATTATATTAAAAAAATTTAAAATTTTTATTAAAAATTGCGCGCGCAATTTGGCTAGCAAACTATGTGTTGGATATATTATAGACTGATCCGCGGCCGAAGGCCGCCGCGAAGCCGGTGTCGGATTTTTGGGAGTTTTAAATCCTGAGCTGCGGCCGCAGGCCGCCCAATTACCCCTACTCTTATGTAAAATTACTGTTGTAGTAGTAGTAAAGTTGTTGTTGTCTGTTTTAGCAATGTTGTTGTTTAAAGTTCCAAATTTGAAGAAAATTGATTTGGTCCATTTTTGTTTTTTTCTATAAAAATTTATTAATGATACATGTCGCATATCAAATGAAAGGAAATAAATTAGGCTTCCTAATTTAGTTATTAAAATTATAGGTTAATAACACATTTTTTTGGAAAAATTACGGTTTTTTGCGAAAAAAATGGGGTTAAATTTTGAAAAATTGTCATATCTCGAAAACTATCACTCAAATTGAAAAGCTTTGCAGGGCAATTATATAGCCCAGTAAAATACCTTTCATATGACACCAATATTTTTGAAATCCATCCAGGGGTTCCCAACTTATATCGATTTTTATAAAAGATATATCCCGATCTTCCGATGGCTATATCTCCGAAAGTAGATGCGCTCAGAGGTTGTGTTTGTTGTTGTTGTAATTAATTCCCAGAGCCCTATTTGGGCAAAAAAAATAAAAAAAAAACAACAACAGTCGGTGATGTAAAATTGTTCCGAATTTTTTAATATTGAAAATGTTTTGACTAGATTAAGTGGTTGAAAGGTCGCGTGGAAATACATACTTGCATAATGTACATACTTAAAATCAATTGATAATTTTCCGCGTACCACTATTGCGAGTGATAAGTTTCAAAAGACCTGTACATACATAGTTTTGTAAGATTGCTATACAATTTACTATTAATCTTTTTATTTTATTTAATAGGCACTACATTTTCAAGCCGGAAAACTTTCAAATCATTTTCATTAAAAAAATTCAAATTCTTTAAACAGGAAGCTTTCCGAGGCTACTACATAGACCACAAGGGTCCATAGCGATGAGGCTAACTATTCGCACAATATTTCTGTGTTCAGATGGCAAAATCTGCTATCGGTAATTTCATCTTTAAATTTGCTCTTGCAAAGCTTTTTGATGAAAACTGAGTCGCTCGAGGAAAAGTATGAGGATTTTTTTGTAGGAAATCACATATTCTACAAAAAAAGTAATTGTTTAATAGATATTTAATTTTTTAGCGGTTTCAGGATTTTTTAAGACTACATACTTCGTCAGCAGTTATTTTTCCATTTTCATACATCAATACTGTAGAGCATGTGAATCTCCACAAAAAATATCCTCATACATTTAATCGTGCGAATCACCATGTTCATCAAAAAGCTTTCGAAATGAAAAGTACCAAAAACCACACGAATAACGGAATAGTCGTTTTTGTATGGAAAACTATCAAAATGACAAGATTCCGTATTAAATTATTTAGAAAACTGCATGTACATATGGGTGATTCAACTCACTAAGGAATATCCTGCGGCTTACATTATTTTGAGTATTTTTAGTAAATATGTTGTACTGATTTAGGATTCAAACGTCTGGTTAAATTATTTTTCGCGTGACACTGGGATGTCTCTCTTCCGAAATTAAAGTGAATACGTACGTACACTTTGCGCTATAAACGAGAAATGTAAGAGCGTTTCCATATAATTAACAAATTTTGCAATAAATAGTTAATTTTATTAAAAAATGCGTTATCGAATTAGCATATCTAGTGTGTGAAAAAGTGTCGCGGCTAGTCAGCTTCTCTGTAACCTGCTTATTATTTTCGTGAAAAGTATATTTTATAGGCATTTTTATTAACGTTTACAAGCTACAAAACCTTGATATTTTAATATAAAACTCCATAATCTCGTCATTGAACGTTGCATTGACGATTTATTGACTGAAAAGTGAAAAAATAAGTTTCCTGGTCTCAATCACGTGGCAACTTAAAGGTCTTAGTTTTGCCTTTTATTTGTAAAAATAATTGGGTTTTAGCAAACGGCGCTTAGTAAGATTCTTTTGCTTAGATACTCAGCCTCCGTTTGTTCATTAAACTTTAAATATCACAGTCTTTCTGCACTCTTTTTTTGGCCGTTTTTTTTTCTCAGTGTTTTTCGAAGATTTCTGACTTCTACCGACTTTTTCGATTGCTTTCGATATTTTAATTCAGGTTCCTATAGACTTTTTTGATATTTTCGAGGTTTTTCGATTATCTTCAATAATGGGTTGAAATCAATCGAAAATGTCGGTAAGATTCAGATACATCGAAAAAGACTACAAAAATGGGAATTGATCGAAAAACATCAAAAATAATCGAATAGTATCCGAAAAGACTGAAAAAATCGGCGAGGGCCTAATTTTATAGGAAACATGGAAAAAGTCTCCAGGAATCGGAATAAATTGAGCAATATACATAGGTACAAAAGTTTTAATTTCCCTTTGTCTTTATAGAATATTTTATTAGTTAAAATGGAATAATTCTCACTAATGTATAGGAAATTTTTTAATTTGTTACGCATGTAAGAGGAATAAAAATCCATTCAGAACAAAAAAAAACTATTTTCTATCACACTTGCAAAAATTTTTACTGCATAACAAAATTTGATAAATTTAAAGTGGTAAAAACGTCAGACTATTAAATAAACGCTTGTATATTGCAAAATTTTCCATATATGTATCAGTTGTTGAAAAAATGGACTTATTCCAATTTCAAAATAGCATTTTTGTAAAAATGATTTTCATGAAAAATTCTTTTGAGTTATTTATGATGAAATCGTGGTCAACGAGCTTGAAATTTTAAACATAAAAAGAGGACAACCTAAATTTATTTTATATAGGTTTTCATAAAAAAAAAGAAGTTAAAATACAAAAATGCTCATTACTCAAAACAACGATTTTCGAGTTACCAACTTTTACGTTGGAGGTATCGATATAATGCTAACTGTAAATACCATTAACTCAAATTTTCCGAAATTGGACTTATTCCACTTTCAAATAAACGTTAAATCGTACACCAAATAAAAATTTCGAAAACCATCTTTATATCGTACACAGGTTAATTTTTCCAAATAATATCCATGCCTAGCGTTACAAGATTTGACTTGATCCTCGGAATTTTGTCCGTAGTTTCGTTTAAAGCTTCTTGGGAACCAAAAAATTTTGAGAATTTTATTGCTTCATAAAATCATCTATAACTTGGATATTTGTTTAACGATTTTCATGTTCTGAACTATTCTTGAAAGGTAATGCATCAAATACCAAAAAACTAACTTTGTATTTATAGCCTGTTTCTTGACATATTACCTTTTCAGAATAGTTCAAAACATGAGGATAAGATATTTTCAAGTTATGGGCAGTTTTAAAGAGCTGCCCAGATTAAAAAAACAAAAAAAAAAAAAAAAATATGATGAAAAAATAGAACATGTCATATTTTGCCATCTCTGCACAGTTTCCAATTATTGTAGTTTGTATTTCATGAGTAGCTACTCAAAAAAGGAGCAATTGCGAATAAAGTAAAATTTTTTTAAAGCAAAAAAAAAAAAGCGAGTAATTTTTGAACTTACAAAAACTGATCCGCTTCGTGGACAACACAATACATAACGGAAGCAACAGCTAATTAAAGCTTTTTACCATGCACGGCGTCTTTCTTTCTTTTGATTTATATATAAAATACAATTATTATATCACCAGTTTCTTGTAATATTTTTAATTTGTTTTTCTATTTAACTAACCGTGGGCACTATCATTAAGGCAAATGAGCGGCCATCAAAACAAAAAATAAGTAAAATTTTGATTGGAAAAATTAAAAAAATAAACAAAAACTCATTTCAACTTTAATTATGATGTCAATGGTTTCTCTGAAAATTAAAAAAATTTCTTATGTATCTGTATAGTGGGTTAAAGACTACTTTTTATGCAACTGAAGCAGATGGCAAATCCTTCTCTTTAAGATTTGATTACTCTGAATTGTTCAATATCATTTGTGCTTTGTTAACTTAACGAATTATTTAGTACTTTCTTCTTTTATTTTGCAGCATGAAATAACTGGACGCGCGTTGTTACGAATTACCGATAATTCATTGCAACGTATGGGTATCACAAATAATCGTGATCGTGAAGCTATTTGGCGTGAAATTGTTAAACAAAGGCTTAAAACTGATATTATGGAAATACGTGATATGGAGCGCATGAGTAACATTTACTAGATGTAAGCATAATTTAATTGATACATAGGTATATGCGAAAAAATTACAAAGGATCAACAAAATTTATTTAGAGAAATATCATCCGAGTGTTAGAGAGTATTTTATTTAGAAAATCTTATAGTTAAAATTTTTTACAATTACAAGTATTTCTAATACTTAAAATACGTTAATATGTAATTCAATTTTACAAATACCAAATTATATAGCAATAATCACATTGGTATTAATTATACATTTACTACATAATTAATTTTAACGACTAGAATAGTTTCTTTTAAGTTCAATAGACAGTTTGTGTAAGTCATAAATAAAGCAATGCAGGATTTACATGCTTAAATTTTTTCCATAATTTTGTTAATAAATAATTAAAATAAAAAATTCATATTACGTGCAATTAGTAGCATTTTAACTTAAATTTGTTTAAAATTTTTTACAGTCTGTATGTTTTGTAGTCATCATATTGTGATTTTATCACGTTTGAGATCATATTTGAAGATTATTTATATTTATTTATATTATGTGTACGGTGGTGCTGCCCACATAATACCGAAATTCTATTCTTCTCTTTCTAATTTTGGCGTCAATAATTGAAACTCATTAATTTGTGCTTGATGACTTGGTGCACTAGGTAAAGCAGTCGTTGCAGTGAAATTACTAGGCGCAAATACAGTCGTACCACCATTTATTGCTGTTGCCGTTGGTACACTGTGAAATGCAGCTCCACCAGCTGATGTAAAAATTAATTTTGATGGATTAAAGAGCATCGTTGTTGGTGCACTAACAACTCCCTGTTGAGCTTGCAAATGTAAATGATGTGGCTGTTGCTGCATCGTCTGTTGTGCACTGAACACGTTTGGTAATGCAGTTAATAGACGATCCACAGCTGATTTTTCGAATTCTAGTCGTTCACGTTCTACAGCCAGGCGTTCGCGTTGGATATCATTATTTTTCTCTTGCGCCGCAAGTAGTTGGCGGATTAGTAAACGCATATCTAAGAATGTAGAAAAAATAAATGAATTGCTTTTTATAATTTTATTTAATTTTAATCTACATAGATCATGCATTTATACCCAACACTACTATCATTAGTTGAAACAGCCTAAAATACCTAAATCATTAGATTTGTTGCAATTCCTTTCTAAAATGGGGCTTAATATTACTGGTAGTGAAGGCAAATTAGAAAAAAAACTTTATTGTCTAATTTTGTGGAACAAGCAACGATTTCGACCCAACACTGCTCATTTTGTTGATAATTGAATTTAGAAAAAAACCAACGCTGGATTTATGCGGTGTTTTAAAAAAATGTCGAAAAACGGTTTTTTCAACTAAGTAAAAACAATTCGATGTATTTGTCCATGCTAAATCTGATTCCGGCCTCAGAATCGGTTTATCATGTACGTTTTTTGAGATATTCTAATTTAAAAGTTAAAAAAACACAATTTTTTAGATTATTTGGAGGACACCCTAAATTATTTTGCAGTTTTCTATTAAATCCAGCGTATAGTACTATTCTTTATACTCAAAATGACCTTTGAAGTGGCCTTAAATGATTCTCTTATAAAAAGTAATGATAATTTGAAAATGACATCATGAAACCCATATATGATTTTTAGCTTTCACGGTGTCATTTTAAAATGATCATAACTTTAAGAATTTTTAAGTGTGTTGTTTAATGACATTTATGTATTAAAAATAGATTTTTAGTTGAACTTTTTAGTGATATATTTGCAAAGATCGATTTACATATAAATCTATCAATGCATTTTCTAACACATAAATATGACAAATTAAGGAACGGATTAAAAACACGGCTATATGTTTCGACAAATTAAGGAACGAATTAAAAACACGAAACATATAGCCGTGTTTTTAATCCGTTCCTTAATTTGTCATAATTATGTGTTAGAAAATGCATTGATAGATTTATATGTAAATCGATCTTTGCAAATATATGACTAAAAAGTTCAATTAAAAATCAATTTTTAATGATCATAACTTTTAAAAGAAAAATCATACAAGACCAACTCATATCTCATTTTGAAGACAAAGGATAGTACCATATGACGCATTTAATGGAAAATAGCAAAACAATTTTGTTCGACCTCTTTTTTTAACTTTTAGATTAGGATATCTCAAAACCGATTCTGATTCAGCATCGACAAATACTTCGAAAATTACTATTTTTGTTTTGAATTGTTTCCACTTATTTCAAAAAAACCGTCGTCGACTTTTTTCAAAAACGGCATAAATCTAAATAAGTTTTTCTATACTCAATTTACGAACAATATGAGTCATCTCGGAAAATCGGCTCTTGTTCAACAAAATAAGATAATTTTACATAACTTGTCTGCACTATGGGTTTAATTGCTAAAAAAATTATTTCATTTATGTTTTCACTGACATTAGAGATTTACATTAATTTTAATATTGGTGTAGGTACATTTCGGGGCAAAAGTAATATCGTACGCCTTATGTGCCGTAATAATTGGTTGCTTGATCAATATCATTTCTTGAAAAAAGAGCCCAATTTTATTTATTTGAAACAAAATGTGAGCCAATTCATGTTACGACATTACTTTTGACTAGAAATGGACCTACATCACTATTCAAATGAACGACACTTAGGTATCTACAGTGTTCCTAAAAACACTATGCAAAAAAAAAAAAAAATTCAGTGCGCAATTTTTTCTAGGTCACCGTACATTTTAGGACGTTTTCACTGTACTATAACTTGAGAACCAATTGAGATCAGCACTTCATTTAAAACCTATTTTGTTTGTTTTTACAAGCGCTACAAATTTTATGATACCAATATTTTGATCAACATCCAGTGGGTCAAAATGGAAAAAAAAAACTGATTTTTGGTGACTTTGCCGGCAAATACTGCTCGAAAAATCAATTTAAGGATACCGCGTCCGAGATTAAAAATACGTGGAATTTTATTGGCAGCAGTTTCTGTTCAATATTTTTTTCTGTGCGATCAATAGGAAACGAGATAAATCGATTCAAAAATATTTCATCATGGCGGCTGAAACGCAGTATAGTCATACTATGTATATTCCGATGCCTCTTATGAAAAGTAGGATGATTCATTTATCTTACGATTGTTGCTGCGAAAAGTAAGAAAATTCACCCTATTTCATTACATATAACGGAAAAGTAGGATTTTTAGAGGTTTTATATCGAAAGGTAGGACATTCCAGATTTTATGTCGAAAGGAAGATATCTTACCATTTTTTGACGAAAACTAGGACATTTCGAAGCCCCTAACTGTGTATAAATAGGATGATTCATTCAGGCCTGTTCCGTAATCCGTGTGGTTTTAATTTATTTATTTACTTTTCATTTCGGAAGTTTTTTTATGAAAATTGTGAGTCACAATATTAGAATCTCTTTTTTGGAGATTTACAGGTTCTACAAATAAAATTCATTTGTATATACGAAAAAGTAACCGTTTAGAAAATATCCGATAAAATAGAATTTTTTCGACTTTTTGCGTTTTTAAGAATATTTCCTAAACAGGTAGTTATTCGTTAACCCAAATCAATATTATTTGTAGAACCTGTAAGTGTCCACAAAATAAATTCTAATACTTTTTATCGTTAGACTCACCGTTTTCATCAAAAATCTTCCGAAATGAAAAGTAATTGAAACCACACGGATTACGGAACAGGCCAGATTATGTATTCATTCAGTATGAAAAATCCTACTTTTCGTTAAAAAATATCCTACTTTTCGATGAAATTTTCAAACGTCCTACTTTGTGACAAAAGAATCATCCTACTTTTCGTATGGGGCATAGATTTGTACAAACCAAGAATCTTGTAGTTCTTTGTCTGATGAGACATCATAGAGTAAAACGGAAAACGAAATTGTGCTCATCAGATAAAAATCTTTAAGAATCTTGGTTTGTACAAAAATAAAATAAAATGATTTAAAATCGACAATTAAAACGCCAACACGAATAAGGGAAAATAAATTAAGTAAACCCCAAAAATAATGAAGATAACACTGTCGTACAGTGGTTTTCCCTTCCGGAATTTTAAGGCTAATTATGTAGGTGGGATATCTCCTGCTTAGGAATCTGAACTTGGTTTTTTCTACCACGTCAGGATTTTTAAATATCCGTTTTGGAAGCTATATCACACTTAAAGTTAACAGCGTAGCATCTTCTTACGACAATCGGATAGCCACAATCTTACTTTTCAAATAGGATCATACTTTCCGAGTTATCAAGCAAGTCGAAGCAAGGATAACTCAAAATCCTGGCGTGATAAGAAAAAACCAGAATCAGATTTGTAAATAAGATGTCTCTAACATACATAATCAGCCAATCGAGAATGCAAAACAAGTTCATTATTTGCAGGAAGGTGTTATCTAAGAAAGAAGGAAGTCCTTAGCCCTAATACCTATATCTGTAATACATACTTGCAGCGTCTTTGCGGTTTGTAATTTCCTCTTCCTTGGTCTTTGCCGAAGCAATCGCTTGCAAACTTGATTGGAGTTTTTGTTTCTTTTTCTGCTTACGCTTAGTTGAATCATCATTTGATGGTGGATGTTGCAACTGATAGTGATTTCGTACTTGGTCCTGCTGTACCTGCTTTTGTACCATTTGTTGAAATTGCTGCTGATGTGTTTGTTGCTGCTGCGATTGCTGCAATTTACAAGAATTTGCAACAACTGCACCCAGCGCTTTTGACATGCAATTCGCTGTTAATTGTTGCTGTAAACTATTTGCAGTTAGTGTCGCTGCTGTTCCTGCTTGTTCTGCATTAACAAGTAAGACTTTCATGCCACCTGGTCCGGTTGTAACAATACCTGTAGGATTAGTGTTTGATGACCCGCCCGCAGTAGCTTGACTTAGGATTATACGTTGTGGCATTTGTGCCTGAGAACTGATGACATTTGGCAACAATTGAATTTGTGTTGTTGGTGCTGGTGTTGTTGGTGGTTTTGGTTGTAATAAAAAATTTGTCGGTACAAGTGAGATTTTGCCTTGCGCTGGCTGTGTTGCAATAACAGTGGCTGTCGCTGCTGCTGTCGTTGCGGTTGACGTTGTAGCGGTTATTGATGCTGCATTTGTTTTTGTTGCAATCATATTAGATATTGTTGTTGTAACTGTGGTCGAACCTTGGCTACTATTTGGCATTGTCATTTTAAGCATTTCCGCTAGGGTTGGCATGAGTGCGCCCACATTTGTAGAACTGCAATAAGGGAACAACGGAAAATATTCAATTTGATATGGTCATTTTTTTTTTTTTTTGAGGTTTTGGTTTTCTAATTTTTTCGCATTAAGGAAAATTTATTCTCAAACGAATTTGGAAAAGTTGGTATTGTACCTTCAATACGGAGGTTGTAGTGTCCCCGGCAGAAGGTAGTGTCAGTTGCTAGCCTTTCTTGTTTCGTAGTTGGTAAGGTTGTGGAAGAAGATTGTCTCTTCTACAACTCAGAATAGAGACAATAGCTTATTGTTCGGTTATAGGGGGTGTCGAAGTTGTTGACTGAATGGTCGCAATGGAGGAGAAAGATGGTGAAGCATGGGGTGGTGGAGGATTTAGGTCCTCCACAGCAGGTTGTTGTGAGTTGTTTTGACGACAAGCAAACATGTTGTGGGTGATGGTTGGCCCCCGACCTTCCATCACCCAGTTATACCAGCGTTTTAGCGGTGGGAGATCTGATCAGACAATTCGTTTAATCGAAAGATTTGAAGGCGCAATCTTGTTGTTATAGAAGATTGATTGATGATTAAACGTTAGTTAACAGGAGTTTAACGGAGGATTGATGGTAAAACGGAACTTGAGAGGTTGTTGGCTAGACATTGTCCCATGTCTGTACCCAAGCAGCCTGCTGCCTCCCATCGGCAACCCCTGGTAATGGTGGTTGGCAGTGGCACTGTTGACCGCAGTGTCGCTGTCTGCTACCAGCCAAAGCAGGAAGCGTGACTTTTGGAGAGATGAGAGATTTCCCTTTAATCTCCAACTGTCACGTTACGCATATGGCAAAGTGGTGAATAGAAATCCAAGATAGGGTTTCGAAGGTTTTTCTGAGAAATCCGCACTTGGTAACTTTTTATCACTATCCATAGTTAGTCGAGTCGTACATTGTAAAGAGGTTATAAAATCGGACTACTACTCCCAAGAAAGCCTCAGCTTTCTTGAAGAGAGGAATGCACCAAGAAATGTGTTTCCACAATCCAAGATAAATCGTCATGGGTGATTAGTCACAGGCTGATCAGAGCTATGCTAACAGACTATTGGGACGGCCAGGAAATTGTTCGATATTCCGTTGTACTTGGGTATTTGTTTATTAAAATTTACTTACTTGTTTTTATCATTACTATCGCCGTCATCATCTTCAGCGTCAACATCTATGGGTTCTTCTTTAGGTACGATTAGAGCTCCATTTGTAATAATGCTTTTTTCGTTACTTCCTGTAGAACTTGGAGCTACAATTGCAGTCGTTAATTCACTTTTTTTGGGTGTCTCTTTGGTATCACCCATGTCACCAGCATCATCATCGTCATCAGCATTATTACCCTCAGTTTCTTCTCCCTCTTCTTCCTCTTTGATTTGCAATGTATTTTCATCATCTTCATCATCGTCTGCATCACTTTCCAAATCACCATTGACTAATTTACGTTTTTTTTGTAAGCTAATTGTCGGCGCAGCTTCAACAGCTGTTAAAGCAGCAAAAGTTTCATCGTTAATATCCATATCCACTTCAACATCGGGAATAATGCCATCATCTATTTCACATATATTCGATTTATTTACATCCATGGCATCATCATTATCATCATCTTCATGTTCTGATATAGTACCACCTGTTGAAGGATTTCATATATTAAAATTCAAATGCAAGGTTTTCAAACTTAAAATATTGAAGCATACACAAATAATAAGACCAAAACGCCCCGGGCTTCAAATCACAACTGCATAACGTATTTGGATGAAATTTAGTAGGTGAGTTTTAGTCAAAAATATCATAAAAAGTTTGCGAAACATTACTATTGCATGGAACATCGCATTTTAAAATTTTCATAGATTACAGGGGCGTAGTAATGTGTGGGGAGGCGTCGGAGGGTTCGCTAGGAGTTCTGCCCCTCTCGTCTCCTCCCGAAATTTACAATTACCTTGCGGAAAGACGAATGATTAACGTTTATTTTGTAGTAGTTTGATATGTGCACTTCCCGTAAAAATCATATCTACATATCGTCGGGTTAAGACTACAACAAGATATGTAAATTTTTCATGTTTTGAGAAAAAGCGTTTTAAATTTTTTGAAGTTCGTTTTTTGTATGGGATTTTGTAGTTTTCTGCTTTTTATTTTTTATATAAAAACCGACAAGACTAGGGCATAGATTCGCTTTTCCTTCATGTTTCTGCATACTTAACTCAAAACATTAATATATGTAGATGTCTAGTTGTAGTTTTAACCCGAATATACATATGTATGTGTCGTTAAATATCAAAACTACCTAATAGTCTATTAATTGTCATTTTGAAAGAAACTAAGACGTTCACAGGTTTTTATAACAGAAATCGGTCAATTGCTCATTGAGGAAGAAAAAAACCGCGGAGTGCTATTAAATTAGAGGGTGGAAGTCAGAGAGGAGGGAGGAGGAAATGCAAACTCGGACAAGAGGACCTCCCATATAAGCAAACAATATTTAATGCCATTTGCCATAAGGGCGGGCACAAAATTTTTTTAATGGATTCTTTATCTTCGGACTTCAAGGCTTCTGTTTCTGGAAGAAATTTTAAATTGTTGTGTGGAGAACCGAGTCAAATGAGCGTTTGTTTATAAAAAACCAATAAAAAAATAGCAAGTACTACTACAAACGCTTTCGAATTATTATTTATCGTTGATCGTATTTGTTTTCTAACATCCCGCTCAATTTTCAAAAACGAGAAATTAATTTTTTTGTAGAATGATACCTCAATTTTCTATCTTACATTGTAAATAAACGAATTATCTTTTTTCAAAACTTTTAATGTCATAGTTCGTTACCACTTAGTAGATTGCATTGCGATATTCGTTTTGAATTTTCGTCACCACGTCGAAAATCATGGAGCCACTTTGTGAATTTCTACTCAATATGTAAAATATTTATTGGGTATGACATGTGCTTTAAGCAAACAAATTCTCATCACTAACCATGTCTGCGCAATTTCTCTTTAGGAGCGTGCGGCAAAGCCAACTAAGAAACAAGTACGTTATGTTATCATTCCTTAGTGTTAACGCTGTCTCCATACTTAATTTCATAAAAATCGATGCAGCGGTTAAGCCGTGAGAGCGTTTTTTCTATTTAGAAGCGTGGCACGTCTCACTTTAAAACATAAGGGTCATATCATTGTTCTTTAGAGCTAATTCTATCTTAATGCCAAATTTCATAAAAATCGATGTATTGACTTAACCGTGAGAATGTTTTTTCCATTAAGGGGCGTGGCACCGCACACTTAAAAAAAAACTTATCACTGCTTCCCTTCACAACCTTTTCAACAACAAAAAATTAAGCTAATATGTTGAGATTTAGGCATAGAAACATGAACTGAACCGATTTCGTTTGCCAATTAACATATGTATAGATGTCAGTTAAGACTTCTGAGAACATTTTAAAATCGGTCCTAAATAAGAATCCAATCGAAAAGAATCCCACTGCAAAATGTTAAACACTTTTGCATTAAATCTCTCGCTTTGTTTTTGGACGCAACAGCTTGTGCATTGCTCTCACAAACTAAAGTATAAACCTTTCCTACTTACCTTCCTCTAAAATCTTCTTACGCCTCTCCTCACGCTCCTGCTTACGCTGCTCCAATTGATACTTAAGTGATGGCTGTGGCACCTCATTGGGACGCACACTAAATATAGGACGCGTCATAATGGCATCCATTTCATTGAAATGTCGCCACGACGGATCCGATTGTGGTTGTCCTGAATCCATTTCTTTTTTCAAACGATTATAAAAACATTTTAAATTTTTAATTCGTGTTGTTATTTCCTCTGGAGAGCGATAGTAACCATATTCTTGCATTTGTGCAGCCAGCTGACAAATGACCGAATGTTTCTTATGTGTCGTAATAAGTGTGCGCTGCACCTTTGGATCACCCCAAAGTTGTATGAGTAATTTTGTTTCATCTGTATCAAAATTGGGATTGCGACCGACATTCTTTTTCGAAGACATATTACCAACGAGTACACGATTATATGAAACCCAACCTTCGCCGATACGACGTTTTTGTTTAACGCGTGCACTGGATTTAACACTCATTCTTTGTTGATGGGTGACTTTTGAAGATTTAAACTGAACTGTTTGGATTGCAAGCCGATTTTACTAATATTACTTATTATATTTTGGAAAAATCAATATTTTTGTATGATTCCATGTACCCTCAATTGAACCGTGTGTATTAGCGTTGGCGGCGGCGATTGCTCCCTATACTAGGTAATAAGTAGATGGAAAATAAAACGTATCTGCGACGAAACACCTTTAATCTGCTGCAACTTCGTATGCCAACTGAAATGAAAGGAAAATACGGCGCAACTCCGTGGTGTAACAACTCAAAGCACTCAATTTGTGCTTGCGACGACTAACTTGCGAACAAAACATCAACCCTTAGTTGCCCGTAGTGTGGTGCACAGTGCAATGGTTATTGTACCCACTGCTCAACACCCTGCCTGACAAGGTGGTTTACTTTTTTGTTTTGCTGCTTTGTCTTGCTGTGCTGCTGGTGGCTGTTTTCCCACCCACTTTATGCTCAAAAATCAAAATCAGTTTCATCCGCGCGTTTGCACAGGTTCCGTTCGCGACGATGACTCTCACAAAACTACAACCCTAAAGAATTTGGGTCGCTCACTTTATTATACTGCTACTGCTGCTGCTCTGCTGCAACTATTATTTTCTGCTTCTATGGCGTATATATATGTATGTGTGCACAGTGTCCTTGCTGATTTTGCTTTACTCGTTGAAGTTGTTATTTAAGTCCATTTTAATTTATAGTGCGCATTTGGACATGCGCTATGGGCATAACTTTTTCACTTCTTCGTATGATGAGCTATAAGTTCGTATAATGGGACAATGAGTAAGCCTTAACATACATAGAACAAACGTAGATTCCAATTATGTATTGATTTTTTTTTTTTTTTCCTAAAGAAAAGGACAAAATAAATTTTTTTTTTTTTTTTTAATATTAGTTTTAAATGAATTTTTATATTAAGACTAGTTCTCTATAATCACAAATTTGAAGTCCTGGGCTTTGCGATGATTTTGTTATTAGGGTTAGGTGAAAGTTTGACCCTACCAAAGCCAAACGAATGCAACTAAATCTCAACATAAACATCAAACTAAACTAGTGCCAAGAGAAAGGATTCGAAATAAACCATAGTGAATGCTAAATCTTGGTTTCTCAAGAAATGCAATACCTAAGAGCAATTCTAAACAAAATTCTAACTCGGAATAAATTTTTATTACACATAACTAACCATCCCATTTCAACTTTCTCACAAAGGAGGGTTTTCCCTTCAAAATTTTGCCAAACAGGAGGCCTTTTTTCAAGAAGAGGGTAAAGGGAGGATCAATATATTTAAGGAGAAACTTTTTAAAATGATTCTTATTTCACAGTGCTACAAAATCCCAAAAATTTCATACACTTTTAAAGAGACCCAGTAGATATTGTGGGTTTGATCGAATAATTAATTTGCTTATACATACTTAAAAATTGTAATACACCCTGAAATCTTAAGTTACCCTTAAAAAACTGTTTTTGGGTGACTTTGTGCGCTTAAAAGTCTGTGGCTCAGTTATTTCTTAACTGATTTTACATTTTTTCATTGATTTGGAAAGGAAAATTTATGACCATTAAAAAAATATATACTATAGCTGAAGTCCAATGGAAATATGTGGAGATATTTTAGAATAAAGTCAGAATTTGAAAAAAAAAATTGTTTCGTTTTTTACAGCTTAACGTCTTTTTATACCCTACACCCAGGGTATATTCACTTTGTCCTTCCGTTTGTAACGCAGAGAAGGAAACGTGGCAGGTATGGAAAAGTATACATATTCTTGATCAGTGTCACCTCCTGAGTCGATATAGCCATGTCCGTCTGTCTGACTGGCTGGCTGCCACGCTGGCTGGGTGTTTGTGCGTGGAAATGCATTTTTTGAGAAAATTGAGCAAGATAATTCAATGACAAAGGGATTTTTTTCCGCTATTTCCTTCAAAAAAATCATTCTTAACTCAAAGTTGCATTAGTCTTATTATAATAATATGGTAATAATAATTATGATAACTAACATTGACTTCTTCTTCAGCGCTAAAAAATTTGAAAATTCTGGAAGATCAGTGATAGCACTAGCCTTTAAGAAAAAATCAAAACAAAAATAAATTTGAATCCATCATGATTTTGATTTTTCGAAATATTTGAGGTCATACTACAATAATAACAAGGGTATGGTAATTTTTGGCAATAAAATCTGATATGGCAATTGAAGGAACTGTTTTTTTTTTTTTTTTCTTTCTTTCAAACTCTACTTTGAATTAATCCAATCTTGTTTCTTTTTTTTTTAATTGAAATTTATTACACAGGTTACATACAGAGTCAAAGGCGTAGCCAGGTATGGGCAGGGAAACAGCTGCCCTCCCCCCTCTTTAGCTTACAAAATGAGGTCAAAAATTCATTTTTTGTAGTTAAAAAAAAATATTTAGAAAGTAATAAGACCTTCTGCCTCCCTCTAGCTCAAATACTGGTTAAGCTCTGTTGCAGAATATCATAAAGTTCCAGCATGGAATAAATCTGAGTATGGATATAAAAAACGATTGTATTTCTGATATACGTACAGACTTAGATAATCGCAATATTTGTTTATTGGCATTGTTGGACTTCACAAGAGCGTTCGATTATGTAGACCATATAATTCTGTTGAATAAGCTAAAACATCAGTTTAATTTTTCTGACACGGCCTTAAAGTTGATTGGAGACTACTTAAGTGATAGAAAGCTAACAGTTGTTACTGAGCAAGGTTCGTCTAACCCTATGGTTGCTAATTGTGGTGTTCCACAGGGCTCAGTTTTGGGACCTCTCCTGTTCTCGCTTTTCATTAAAGACTTGCCCGATATTGTCATGAATTGCAAAATTCACATGTATGCTGACGATGTGCTAATTTATCTATCTAGACCTCTGGGGCTGTCTGAAGATTGTTTTGCTAGGGTAAATGATGATTTGAGTAGTATTCATGCATGGTCTCTTAATAACTGCTTGAAATTGAATCCGTCAAAATGTGTCGGCATGTTATGCTCTAATCACATAATCAGTTCTGATGATTTTTCTCCTTTGGTGCTAAATAATATTGCAATTCCATTTACTAACTGTGTTAAGTATCTTGGATACAGAATTAATAGTTCTCTTAGCTGCTGTGATGCCATTTCAGCTACAATAAAGCAAATTTATGGCAGTCTTAGGAGTCTAAGGGTGTCTGCGTGCTCTTTATCTAGAGAAATGAAAATGCGATTAATTAAAAGTTTAGTTTTACCATTTTTCTCTTTTAATTGTTCAGTTGATCCTTGCCTGGATTCTGTTTGTAAACGCAGACTGAACGTTGCATTTAATGACTGCCTTAGGTTTGTTTTTAGTATGCAACGACACGAAAGTGAGGCACATCTCAAAGATAGTATGTTAGGATTGGACTTAGAACAGTTTTATGTGTTTCGTAATATTATCAAAATGCATAATATTATTTACAATAAATGCCCCAATTACCTTTTAGATCTAATCCAATTCGCTCAATCTCGAAGAGGATTAAAATTAATAGTACCACGACATAGAAGCACGGTTTTGGAACGCTCTTATTTTGTCGCAGCAATTCGTTTGTGGAATAATCTTCCACTACAATTGCAAACTGTTGGGTCTGCAACGCAATTTCGGTCGAGACTGTTAGAGCACCTTCATCATTCGACACCATGACACAAATAATTTAGGGAAGGATAGGAAATTTTTAATTATTTTAGTTTTTTTTTTTTTAGATTAAATTCACATTATTTATATTTGAAATGGTTTTGGAAAATGTTTCTTATTTAAGCTAATAGAGTATTATTTATAGTTTCATTTTTGTTACATTGTAATACCTCAAATTGATTGTTTTTAATTTTTGCTTAAACATAAGATACATAATCTTGTAGCATTTTGTTATATTATTTTTTGAAATAAAATGAAATGAAATGAAATGAAATTTATAATCCGTGTGAAATATCTTATATCTCCACCGAAGTAATAAAAATAAACATATATGATTCTTTTGTGGAATCTTCGAAATCACCTTCTTCATTTATCTCTATATTGTTGTGAAGAACGTAATAAGTTTTGCAACTGGACGACGCACAGTGGGGTATTAGGTACCAAAACACGCTATTAATTCATCCAGACTATTGAGGGTTATAATAACTTATTTTTTTAGTTAATTATGCATAAAAAAGTAGAAAACTTATGCAGTTGTACATTATGTAGTGAAATTTTTTTTTAATAGCAATAAAAAACGGAAATTGAAAATTGTCATCAAATTTTTTACGCATTATTCTGAAGTTTTAAGAATTTCTGTCTTTGGTGAATCCTAGTGAAATTTTTTGAAGAATATTTTTGTAGAACATTTTAACCCATTTTAACCAGGTTTTTGGAAAAAAGGGTCAAGAAGACCCATAAAAACAGGATATAATGGGTTAAGATGCAATAGAAAATTATTTCTTGTATGATTTTATGATAAACTTATGAAAACCAGTTTTTCCAAGATGTAGTTTAAGAGTTTTACAGCAGGCCGAAATATCGAAAATATGTTTTCTTTCGGTTTTTTATCTAAAACAACAATATATGAATGATTTTAAATTCGAGATATAATGTTTTTATATACCTTGACTCAAGACAAAAAATTTGATATATCGGATGACTCATTCCGAGCGTTTCTTAAATCGTAATAAAATAAAAACTGTACTAAGCCGAGATTTTGCATAAAGCGGCGATGAGCGACCTCTTAATGACCTTCAAAAAATTTTAAAAACCCAGCGTACTTTATTGACACCCTCTGCAGATTTTTGGTGGTAATTATCTGTCTATATGTCTGTATTTAACTTTTTATTTATATTTTTCTCCACTTTCATACATATTGAACATGTCAGTTTGCCTTAAAAAAATTAAAATTTCTCACAGCCGCGCAAAAACCCTCAACCCTTTTTTTCATAAAAAGTAACTTAAATGTCTACTCTTTATTAAAATCAAAACATTTTTGTTTGAGCTCACTTTTGGAACGAATATATGTCTATGTATATAGCCAAAATACACTTATTTTAAACTAACGAACAAAAAAAATAAATTTATAAGTATATATAAAAAACACTTTTTCACAAAACAAAAACCACTTTTGTATTACAAAAATACCTGAACTAAAAGTGCCCATCAAAATTTAAGAAGAAAAACAAAACGAAAGGAAAAAAAATCATTGCATTGTTGGTGGCTGCACTTGCTTCTTGTGAATATAGCGACTGGAGTTCTCTCACAAAAAGCTTAATAATTCCGAAGGAGCAAAACATCGCACAACCAAATTTTCAACACTTATTATGGACAGTCTATAGTTAAAGAAAATCATAACGAGATGAAAACCTTCCACAACCTAAAATACTTTAACTCCACTTGAATAATAAGAAACCTTAATTTTTTAACACATATTTAATATATATAAAACAAAATTTTTTAAACATTAACTCAAAAAAAATTTTATGTTATAAGAACCACAATTACCTGAAGTTAAAGGTTCCATTAAAACTTTTCCACAAAAAACTTTTTCTTTAATAAAAATATACTTTAAAAAAGCCAAAAAATTCAAATTTTTCACAGCGCGCGAACGAAAGCAAAAAAAGTTGATTTTCAACCGCATATAACTTTTTTACTAGTAATGTTAGGTCAACAACTTTTATTGTTTGAGACGCAGAATTTAATTATCTTTAAACGGTATCAAAAAAAGCCGGTACTTCAAAAATTTTTTTTTTCAATTAAATGCGTAAAAGCGCATACAATACTCCTTTGTGCGACGCACAGTGCGAAATTTTCAGTCTAGCGGAACTTGTTTCATATCTCAGCACATATAGCAGTTATAGTTATGAAACTTAATACTTGGATACATATTTAGTTGACAAAACACCATGCAAAATTAAGGGGGATCAGACAAGGGGTTATTATACCCCCATATATGGAAATGCTTAAAACGTTGTATTTCTGCTCCCCTACCAGACATCGCTATGAAACTTGATAGATATAACCATTTTCTGGTAGATATAACCATTTTCTTATCAAAACACCATAAAAAATGAAGGGGGTAAGACACGGGGTATTTGCTGTTTCTTGCATTTTTATTCAGAAATCCTAAATTTCGAGAGGATTCCCTCTACTTTTTTGTATATTATAAACTAGCGTACGAATCGTTACCTTAAAACTATGGAGAGTGTCAGATGTTAGTGTTGGTGAGCCTATTTTTTCCAAAACAAAACCAACGATGCCGTCCGATGTCGGTTTTTTATGAAATTTCGGTGTTTTATGAAATTTCCAAAGACATTCTGGAAAAGGTTTAGTTTAAAAGAGGATCGCAAAATATCGCGGAAGATATTTTGTGTTTCCAGTAGAGGATAAACCTACCTCTCAAATTTCGTACGTTTCAAAATGGCAATTTGTGGTAACACCTTTTAAAGTATCCAATGAAGTTGAAAATGTAAATCTTATGAACTTCTTAAAAAGCACAATTTTCACAAACAAATCACACACGAGTAAGAAAATATTCTGCAATTATTTGAATGCCAATAAGAGACAATTTTATTAAATATAAATGAAAAAATTTTCGCGGCCTACCGACTTACCTTTTTTATGTACCAATCTATAAACTAAAACAAATCGAAAAGCTTTCTATAGTCAAAAAGTATGAATGGATAAGTAATGCAAGTTTCAGGTGCATTTTGCAGTTGTTTCGGAGGGTTATTCACCAAACTGAGTATAAGGTTTTTGAGATGGGATATTAAGCTACCGAAGTAACGAATAATCTGATGCGTTTTATGTATTTCAAAAATTGAATAAAGTTCCGCTAAACCTCCCAAATTTCGCACTGTGCGACGCTTCAATTTCTAAGAAATTAATTGAGAAAATTTTCAATATTAAGATCCAAGAAATTATATTCTAGCCTTGTTCTACTATAAAACCATTAGTGTTAAAATAAAGCTTTAGTTTTAAGTTTTTGTTTTCTTTTATATTTTTTTTTTTTTTTTTTTTGTTAGCATCTTTTTAAGTTATATTTTAAGTAAAGGGTGGTTTTTGAAAACTTCTCTTTGAAAAAATAATTTTCATTTGCGCATAACGCTTTGCTGCACATGCGCGTTAGTATAAATAGAGCATCGTACAAAAATTTATTTATTTTTTTTGTTTTTCTAATCAAGTGCTCTATCTACTCACTTGCCTCACATGTTACAAGGTTGTTGTTTTATAATTGTAGATAGACAACGTCATAAGCTATATATAAAAACTACCCTTACATATATACTACGCATATGTTTGCACCTTAATAATTTCAAGTCTGAAATAAGCGTAATAGCTTAAACACAATTGGAGCGTACGACGAATTTCGCCCGACGAATATTCGCTGTCAAAATTAAAACACACTAGAGTATATCGATACCTTAGAGCGCTATAGTCCTATCTCCACTTTTTCCGATTTTGAGATTTTTGCAGTTATGGCAACATTGTGGGCTTTTTTACCGTTTGGAAAACTGTGTGATGTCAAAATACCACTAAAACACCAAAATATTCGAAAATTAAAAAAAATCCTATCTCCAAACTGTAATTTTTTCAAGAGCGCTACTGTCCTATCTCCACTGAATATTCAAATAAGTCACATTTTAAAAAAAAAAATTCTTCGTTTTTTCGCGTTTCATGACTTTTTGCGACATTTAAGTGAACAAATTTGGTTACACCCAAGGCTCCACTCTTGTTTGTCGGAACCAAAAATTAAAAAAAAAAAAAAAAAAAAAATTCGTTTTTTCGTGTTTTCCACGCGTTTCATTACTTTTTGCGACATTTTAGTGGAAAAAATTCAAAAAATGTACTAAATACGTCGTTTTTTCAATATTAGTGGAATTCTATATAAGGGCAAAAGTAATGACATACTATAAATTGGCTGGAATTTTATTAGAAGTTAATAAAATTGGTTAAAAACATTAAATTATGTTAAAATATACCATGGGTAAAATTATTGCATTTATCGTTATATCAAAATAGCAGCCAATCCTAAATAATCAATGTTTGAAATCTTCTTTTTACATTTCCCAACAATTGGAAAAATGGAGATAGGACTATAGCGCTCTAAGGTATCGATATGAAGTTGAACACAACAACGTCATATACTCTTGTGTGTTTTAATTTTGACAGCGAATATTCGTCGGGCGAAATTCGTCGTACGCTCCAATTGTGTTTAAGCTAATAGGGTTTTAAAAAACGATCCAAAGGATCGTAATTTGGTTGTACGATGAAAATAGATTTTAGATTAATAAATCATGTTCATATGTCGGATCGTGTGGTGAGTGGATGGTTTGTGATGGTGCATTTGTGGGTGTTGTCCTTAAAGGTTTTTAAAGGTATACGGACAGCACATGTTGGGCGGGTACATAGGGATGTTACATTTGTCTCCCTCTTTTAAGTGTGGTAGTCGGAAAGATAGTAGCCGTGAAGTTTTGGTTTTAGTTTCAGTTTTTTTTTCATTTTGGTTTTTTTGTTGTTCCTTAAGAAGTGAAATTTATTGTTAGATCCTCGACCCAACGCGGCGGGTTGAGAACACCCCTAAACCGCCTGCTAGCCGAGGTGAACCGCGTTGGGTAGGATAGCATAGCACACATAACACATGAGCGACGAGATTCTGCAACTGAACGCTCGTCGCGCGTAAACATTTATATTGTACATAGAAAAATTTACTTCCAAAATATTTTAACTATTTTGTAAATGTTTCGTAGACAATGGAGAAATTAATTCGAGGTGTGTGCTCAAATGAATGTTTGTGAAATTTGCGGGTAAAGTAACTACTAAATTTGAAAAAACCTGGACGAATTTAGAAAGTATTGGTGTTAAATGAAAGATAGTTTAACAAGCTACAAAATTGGTGCACGATAGCTTTAAATGTGAAGTTGTACTTTATGATATGATATTTCTAAAATGAAACGTCGCGAAATCGCTCGTGTCATAAACAGAATTGTCGCTCGCGATTTCGCTTGTAGCGACGTTGCTTAAAAAAAAACGCATCGCGCGACGCGAAATCGCTTGGGTCATAACCGAAGCCTTATATTCTTGTCAATGCAACCAAGTTTTTGAAATTGGATCAGTGTGCGTTTCAATGGATTTATATCTGATCTGGATTAGATCCACTACCATTGGAACACGGTTAATAACAACATAAATGCAAGAGAAAATTGCTTCTTTTATTATTTTATTTATTTAGTTTTGTATTATGGGGCGTGTGCCAAATCAAAACTTTTTCCTTAAGCAAATCGGGGTGAAAAAAAATTTCACTCTGGTGACTAAATTTTTTTATTTTTGTTGTGCCAAATAGATTACAAATTCTGAATGATTCAATTTTTGACATTCCAACAAATCGAAGTTTTTCCGAAAAACTTTTTAGTACGATTTTCTTCAATTGCAGAAAATAAATGTAAAAAATATATGCTGAATGAGCTGGGTCACTAAAGGATGCAGTTGACGAGTTAATTTTTAATGGAAAAGCATGGCCCAAGGTGTCCCAAAAGATAGTTTTTATTTAGTAAAGTAGTTAAAAACAGTTTTTTTTATTTATTAAAGAACACCATTTTGGAGGTTTATTTCTTAAAAATAATATTTGAAGAATGTAAGATTAGCGGTCACGGCACTATTTTATTCAACAGCCAAAAAGCAAAATTACTTATCGCCACACATTTCATTGCACTTACAAGTGGAGCAGGATGATATTTGACTTAATTTCTTTTTATCCAAGGCGGAGCTATCGGACCGCTTAACGTAATAGAATCTGTTGTTTTAGATTGCGCTACCTTTGTGCTTGCAATAACTTCAGGTTCCTGAAGGATAATTTAATTATGCGGTGCTACAATTGGCGCAGCATTTGTAGTTACTGGTAATGCTGTTGCATTTACGCTTTCATTAGCTAAAACTTCTGGGCGTTTGGTTGAATGCGAATTTGTTGGCAATCCAACACTAACCGCACCGCCACCAGATGTAAAGCCAAGGAAGTCAGTAAAACATCATATAACACCTCTCAAATTCTCAAAGCAGACGCATGCTAGTTCAGGTGTTGTAGATTATGAGCTTGTAACACTTGTCGCTGATGAAGCTGCAGAAGAAACTGAACCATTACTAGCTGCTGCATTTGATATTCACTAATAATGTTATCCTTACTTGGAATGCTGATATTTTTTTTATTTGTGAAAAAATTTTATATATCATTTTAAATTTTTTTTTGACATTTTTTAATTTGTTTGCTGCCCCACATTTTCATTTCGATTGTCACAATTTTCAGTAGCCCCTAGGGCTAGTACAAATTTTGACACAACAATTTCACCTCATATGCTTCAAAAATTGTATTTGGAACGTCAGAATTTGTATAGGTGAGTGAAAAGTTTTCGATTGGCACAGGCCCATGGTAGTTCAATTTTAAAAACGAAATTTTAATGATGGTAAGTCCGGCGCTTATAATCTATTACAATTTAATTAAAATGTGCTTAGCCAACACTGATAACGAAAAGTTCTGTTTTGACATTTTTAATTCAGTTGTCAAAAAATTTGACATTTAGCTTGGGAAAGAAATAGTGAAAATCTGCACTTTATTTTAAATATCGGCACACAAAACACCAAAATAAATAAAAAATGCCAGATCCATCACAGGCAGAAAAGGAGTTGCTGCTGCGAAAATATGAACGCACTACTAAATTACGTGCAGAGTTTCTGAAGCAAGCCCACAACCCACATCGTCATGCAAGCGGTGAGGGAGGCACTGTGGTAAGTTAAATGTTATGTCATCAATCGTCGAATTGTTTATATTTAATAAAATGAAACATAAATTATCTTTGTACAATTTTCTGACGCATAGTTTGATGCTGGTCTAGCGCGTTTCCAAGCAATGCGTGTCTCCGGTTATGAGCACTTTAAGCCTACAGGAAAAGCATTCCGTATTGGTATGTTAGCCGTTGTGATCCCAATTGCTGCATACGCATGGGCATTAAAAGCAGAACGTGATGGACGTGAGCACAAATATCGTACTGGACAAGTTTCCTACAAAGACCGTCAGTTTAAGTTTATCTAAAAAGTGAACGTATGGTTTTCGAAAATAAAGTGAAGTTGACTTTTAGTTGAAATTAAAAAATTGGGAATGCTAAAAAAATATGGCCACTAGTATAATTGATTTAATAAAATTCATTATTATTGTATAAAAAAGAAAAATGGATTAATGGAGTCCATTGAATTTACGAACATTTTTTTATTTTAATTTTCGTCATGGCTTGTGGGATAGGCTGCATATTTCTAGTGGACTTTGGGTCGCAATTGTAATATTAAAATATTCGTTTTTTTTTCGATTAACTGCTTTTGAGTAGTGGAAAAAAGTTTCAACTTTCATCAAAAGAATTAGGATCCAAAGATCTTTCATCACTAATCCAAGTGCTTGCTTTACCAGTACTCTTGATAAGATACGTTTATTTCATAATGCATAGTTTATTTCAAAATGTTATTCACATGAATTTTTTTTTTTTACTTAAAATATCAAGATTTAATGCTTAACAAAGCTTTAATTGTAAAAAAATAATGTTAGCTTAGTAAAACAGTGTCGTATATCCATTTTTTTTTTTTAAATTTTTCAAATCTTCAAATGCAATTTCATGCTTTTTATGAAAAATTGGATTGGATGTGAAAAATTGGATTTGATAATAACGCATATTTTTTGCTGGCGACTACGAACTATGCACGCTTAAATAGTTCCATCTTACGAGTAAAGCGGGCAAAGTGCAATTTCATTCTAAGCTAACGATATAAGAAAATGTACTGAGTGACGAAAACAAAGAACCATTTAATTTACTTCCATTCCTAACTATATTTGAGATATATCACAATTATTTCTCTTCCAATTGTTTGTCTCGAGCTATAACAAAATCTTCAAATTTAACCATATATGTGGTACCTTTATGCCAATGAGCAGTTACTTTACAAGGCTGAAAAGTAGGAAAGAAAAATCGTTTCACTTTTTATCCAACATATTGATACAAAATTTTTACACTTACGAAACCACTGTGTGTGAGTACTGCCTCTACAATACCTGCTGTAAAATTTGCACAATTCAAAGATCCCTTGTCTTTCGGTACACTGATAAACGTATTTACGAGCGGCTCTTTTTCAATAATATAGTAAGTGCGCTCATCATCATTGGCATGTTCTAGTTTTTCAGCTTCTTTGCCGAAAAGATTCTGCAATTAAAAGTTTATAAGCCTTTTTTAAAATTTAACGGAATTTTAGTTAATGTTAAGCACTTATTTTTAACTATTTACTGAAAGCTTTAACTTTTAAAAGAAAATAATGCCCCAAATTAGAAGCAATTTACACTATGTAATTTTTCGAACAAATCCTTTGAGCTTATAGGCAAGCGGAGGGAGATTTTTCGATGAGTTTGTAAGCAAGCGGAGCGAAACTCAACAAATTTCCTAGAGCAAACTGCCACTTTTGTATCAATGTTAAAAGATTCGGGTGATTTTAACTCTCTAAATATTGGGTAAAAATTCATATTCGTTTTATAGAGATTTTCTATTTTAAGATCTAAATAATGGGATTCGAGACCGAAAAATATATAAAGTTTTTTTATTCTAGAACTTAATTATTTACCCAGTAAGTACGTTTTTCTTAAATAAATCAATTGAAGTCATACGCACCTTCCAAACTGTAGTCTTAACAAAAAGCAACATCTGTGTTAGTTTTGTTTCACGTTTGGAGCCACGTTCTCTTACAAAATACAAATCGATAATACGTGTACCAACGTCCTGCCCCATTTCATGAAGTCTAAATGAGAAGAAGAAAGATAATGAACCAATTTTAATTAAAATATCTATATAATATTAAGGAAATGTCTATACAGGGCGTTCCGCGTACGCGAAAACTCCTCTATCTCTCTCAATTTACTCAATTAGCGTACGCGAAACTCAATTAGCGTACGCGAAATCCAGTGAAGTTTTTTCCCCCGGGGAACTTGATTAATTTATGTACTGATCCGCGGCCGAAGGCCGCCGCGAAGCCGGTGTTGGATGTCTGACGGGTTTAAATCCTGAGCTGCGGCCGCAGGCCGCCCACTTACCCCTACTTTTATGTAAAATTACTGTTGTAACGAAGATGCGTCCCGGGGGAAAAAACTTCACTGGATTTCGCGTACGCTAATTGAGTAAATTGAGAGAGAGAGAGGAGTTTTCGCGTACGCGGAACGCCCCGTATAGACAGACTCTAATATTAATACGCAAGCAGAAAACTTCGACCCCCTTTTCCAGCCGATTTAATGAACCAAATTAAGTAAAACTTTAACCATTGAATAGGTATAGTTTACCTTCACACTACAAAATAGTTTTTATGTTGAAGTGTGCGATGCCACTAACCGTTTTGTTTTCAATTGGGCTGTGCCACTTAAAGTCAAATTGAAGTGGTCGAATTTCGGCCACAAGGCGAACCTAGTTTACTTTAATATTCATGAAGTGTATCCTTACCTGACCTGCAGCTCTGGAACAGTGTAGACCCGACTCTGACAATATTGAACAATCTCACTGAAGAGAAGGGCTACAATACTTTGAGACACTTCACTTTTGCCCTTAGAAAGTGGCCGATCCAATATGTTAGTACGTGGTCGCATTGAAGAAATTTTTAGTGCTTCAAGTTTTTCCATTCTTTTTTAAGTTGAGACGAATTGTTTTCTAAATATTTTTCAATTGATATCATGGATGGAAATGTCAACGAAAGAGAGGAACAAAACGAATGTCGTTAAAAATGTCAGCTTTTTTAGTGCTGCCACCCATTTATAATATACTACAGTGGGCATATAAAGCGCTCGTTAGTTCACTTTACCGTAATGCCTTGATTTCACTGCCTTTGTTAACCAGACACTGTTGTAACTTTATGGCCTGGTCTGACAGTTTACGGACAATTACTTCGTTGTTAACCAAATCACAACACTATTCTCATGTTCTAACTCTTATTTTTGAATATCTTATTAAAATTCAAGACATAGCTGACCCTTGTGCAGCGTCTAGATTCTAATGGATTAATATGGATAAAGTAAGTGTCCATTTGATTCTATTTGGATGCATATTATCCAGACCACGAAACCTCTGGATTGAATACCAATCCATTTTAATCTATTTCAATCTAATGGATGGAAAGGGTTTGAAAAATAAAAAATTAACTTTTACTTGATGTTTATAAAGTGCACTAACAAAACAGATTTATTTATTTATTTATTTATTTATGTAATTAAGTCTACGAATAAAAATTCTTACAGACTAGAGAAAGATTAATAAAATTTAATAAAAAAAAAGAATCACAATATATTATTTAAAGCAGTCTTCAAAGCATTTTTACTAATATCACTATCAATATTAATTTTAGAGCTAATATCATTAATATAGCTAATAGCTTTTGCTAAAGGAGCATTTGAGGCATAATTAGTGCGCATCATATCCAAATGAAAGGGAACATGATTCCTCAGAGGCCTAGAGGGAACATTAAAATTAATAAGACTAAGCAAATCTGGACAATCAACTGCCCCAGAAACAATATCATGAACAAATAACACAGAACAAATATTTCTTCTAACATCCAAGGTCTTCAAGCCCAGCAATAAACACCGAGAATTATACGGTGGCAATTCACCAACAAAATTTAATGATTTTATCGCAAACCTGGTAAAAGATTTTTGGACTCTTTCAAGCCTTAACTTATGCGATTGATAACATAGACTCCAAATAATCGCAGCATATTCTAACCTACACCTTACCAAACTAACAAATAACGATTTAAATGTATAAGGATCACTAAACGCAAGACTATTACGCTTAATAAACGCTAACATAGCATAAGCTTTAGGCACAACATAGTCTAAATGAGCACGAAATGAAAAACTAGAGTCAAACACAACACCCAAGTCTTTAAACTCCGGTACGGACACAAGGTCAGTACTCGAAATTTTATAAGACGAGGGAAGAAGGCTACTGGACTTGGAAAACGACATAGAAACACATTTACTTAGATTTAAAAATAAATTATTATTATTGCACCAAAAAAATAGCTTATCCAGATCACTCTGAAATAGAACAATGTCAGCAGGGTTATTAATTTTCATAAAAATTTTAAGGTCATCTGCATACAATAAACATTTACAGTGGTCAAATAGGGACACAACATCATTAATAAAAATAACAAACAATAACGGGCCAAGGATACTACCCTGCGGCACACCGGAGGATGCAAAAAACGTAGAAGACTTCATGCCATCAACGGCAACTACACAACGACGGTTGCACAGATACGAATTGAGCCACTTCAAAAACGTGGAATGAAAGCCTAGAGATTCACATTTTTTTATCAATAAGGCATGTGAAATCTTATCAAACGCCTTTGAAAAATCCGTATATACAACATCGACTTGACAACCACCAAGGAACGAAGCAATACAAAATTCACTAAACGAAACTAAATTAGTAATTGCTGATCTTCCCGGCACAAACCCATGCTGATAAGGAGAGATCATACTCTTCACAGCAAAAAAAATCTTATCTTTGACAATAGACTCAAAGAGTTTTGAAATAACCGTTAGCTTAGAAATGGGTCTATAATTGGCAACATTGTTTTTACAACCCGACTTAAAAATGGGAGTAATATATGCAATTTTCCAAGCATCAAGAAATTTACCCTCAGCTAGAGATTTATTTAAAATTATTCGTAACGGATAGAGGATGTTAAAAGCAACATTTTTAATGAAAAAAGCACTAATGCCGCCAGAGTCAGCACTAATAGAGTTTTTTAGACCATTAATACCAACAAAAACATAATTTTCCGTTAAGTAGAGAGATCCAAAATTTAAAGATGAATCCTGACGATCCGGAACAAAAGATTGAGGACATGGATACTCAAAATTTGCCATAAAAAATTTAGCCAAAAGACTAACAATACCAGAGGCATCATTAGCAGTGGTATCACCAAAATACATAGATGACGGAATACTAGAACACCCTCTTTTTGAGTTAACATATCTCCAAAACGTTTTTGGGTCTGATTTAATACCTGTTTCAAATCCAAGGATATAAAGCTTATAAAGATAAGTATTGAGGAAATTAAATTCTCTCATGTAATGCCTATATTTATCAAAATACGCACTAGAATTAGAAGCTAAATATTTTTTGTAAAATTTTGTTCTTAAATTTTTCAGTCTTTTTAAGCCCTCGGTATACCAAGGAAATTTATATAACCGATTTCTGACCTTAGGAACAAAATCATTGCAGACTCTAGAGATTGAATCCTTGAAAAAAACAAAGCATTCATCAGTGTCTAACTGAACAAGGGAACTCCAATCAAAATTTGAAAGGACATCATTTACCAGGCGAAAATTACAACGCTTGAAATTAAAATGGAAATCACTTGAGACAGAAGAAATTGGAAGAAACTTATACATGGATAAACTAATTTCAATTGGAGAATGATGCACATTAATATTGGATAAAGGAGCATGAGATTTAAAAACTTCAAAATTTAAATTAGATGATATAAAAACTAAATCTAATAGCCTATGTAATAAGTTAAAGCAATTATTAATTTGATTGAGACCAAGAGAAAAAATATTATCAATAACAAACATATCAACAGCATTAGAAACATTAGTTGGAGAAAGATAATGATGATCATGAGAATCAATCCAGTTTACTCCTGGCATGTTAAAATCTCCAGTTACCATCAAGTGACCATTCGTTGCTGAAGCCACAGCAGCAACAGACGAAATGTTATCAACGTGCAGCTTATAAACATCCAGCGAACTGCCGGGCGGAATGTAGGAGACAGTTACATATAAAGACTCATTTAAACCCTTTATAAGAACACATAACTGATCAGCCAATACATTATTATTAGACAGCAACACATTAGATGAGCACAGACGATGATTAACCGCAATCAGCACACCACCACCTCGACTACAACCAGTTGAATCAACATCACGATCTTTACGGAAAACATTAAAAATATGCGGATCGAAAAACTTTTCATTAAAAAAATCTTTATTCAACCAGGTCTCCGTGAGAATGAAGATATTAAAATCACACTGTGACGTTGTAGCATAAATCGCTTGAGATTTGGTCCTAAGTCCAGATACGTTTTGATAAAAAAATTTTAGCTCATCAAGATCCGATTTTTGAAGACTGTTTGCTGATGAAAGTTTTACAAATGAGGATTTCTTCTTCCCAATTGTTGAAAATTTACAAATGGTCGGCATTGAACATTCTTAGGCCAAACAGATTCATCAAGCAAGACGTTGTAGACATCATCAACCACTCCCAGCTTAAAGTTGACACTATTCACGGTTTCCGGATCAGCATCCCTCTTCACCAGTTTGTAGCAAACCAAATCTGTTTTTTTAACATTAGTGTATTTACAGACATAGTCCATAACATTATCCACTGTGACACTGGGTTTGAATGATGAAAGATGTAGAAACTTTTTACTTTCCACAACATCGAGCTCCACATTATTATTGCAACCAATGATTGCATTAGGTTTATTATTCTTATGACTCTGCTTCCTATTCACCACAGTAGACCAACCATCAGCATGGTTACCTGGGGCCTCAGGCCGATTAACACTATTAGTTGTTGAAATAGTCCCATTTGCACCACCAGCACCAGAAACAAAAACATCACCCAAATCACCAGCAGCAGAACAAGACTCATCAATATTAATACTATTACCAACAGCAATTGCAGCGGTAGAATTATTAACAGTTGACATACCAACGGCAGCACCAACAACACACCCAACACTACCAGAGGCTGCGGTACTCCCACCAACAGTACATGCAGGCGAAGACACAGTATTACCAGCAACCAAACTATTTCTGCCGGATTGACTCATGCCTGGGGTCAAATTTTCATTATTTTGGCTACACTTTAAACAATTCTTCTCCATGATTTCATGAAATTTTTTTGAAACCAATTGCTCAATGGAGCTTTTTACAGTTTCCAACACTTCCAACATGATTTTTTTCATTGACGAATCAACAAGATTGACATAGTGCTCATCACAATCGCCACACATCCACTTCAGTTGTTTATTTTTTTGAATAAGTTTCAAATCAGCTGCTGTAATAGGAGCACAAGTCAGATGAAACCACTTCTGGCAAACTCCTTCACAACCAATGCAATTGTTGTCAGCAAACTTTTTCCTGCATTTCCCACAGACTTCAGTACTCATCTTGTATTTTTTTAGGTTAGAACACCTTCACTTATGCCGAAAATTAATAAAGTCTTACAGCCGTTCAAATTGATTTGCCCAAAATCTTGATAACTTTATAGTGATTATATAAATGGTTTTCTTTTTTAATAATATTTATTGCATTAATAAATTAAAATATTGCAAAAATTGCGCGCACAAAATATGGGTTGGACTGAATGACATTGATCGCGCTTTTTTCTAAGTTCATTCTTGGATTGAAAAGGAATGGATTGGAGTTGGACTTTAATTCCTGTGAGAAATACCACAATCCCTGGAACCCACGATATTGTTCATGCCCAAATATTATCCACAATCCCAGGGACCCACGATATTGTTCATGCCCAAATATTATCTCCCTGATGATAACAAATCAGCAAAGTCCAGTCATTGCTGGAAGTATCTTCTCGGGTTAAAAATGGACTCAACTGGATTGACGTCGATCGCGCTTTTTTCCAAGTGCATACTGCGCTTGTCGCACTCTTTAGAGATAATATTAATTGAAGTAATTCGCGCTTTTGGAAAAATGTGGGCGTACATCAAATTTAATCCATTTTAATCTTTTATGGCAATCCATATTCTCTTGATGAAAATGGAATAGTTTAACGATGTTTCCAAATCTATATTGAGTGTATGGTACACAATTCTGGATCAAAATCTGAATCCAGAAACATTGACAGATTACGTCTATTTGAAACCATTCCAATCTTTCGCAACAATCCATATTCCCTGGATTAAAATACATTGATCCGAATCTGAATACAAATCTATCCGAGAAATCTGGTACACAATTCTGGATCTGAATATATATTCAGATAGATAGATCCTTCGTCCATTTCAGATCCTTCGTAACAATCCATATTCCCTGGATTTAAATGGACTGATCCGATTTTTAATTAGGGGTCTGCACAAGACGTCTTGTTTGCGTTTTAAGACATTTCGTTTCAAGATACGTTATATTTTGTACCTGATTTTTATTTATCAAATGCTCTAGTTCAGTGTCGTGAGTAAATGTTTTGGCAGAACTAGAATTTGAAAAAAAAAATTAACAAATACTGTGCTAATTTGTCTTGTTTGATTTGTTTCAGTTATTTTAGTTGCATACTGTAGTAGTAGTGTACACTACCAAATGCTAATGATGTGATAAGAGTAGTTTATCGCTCTCTTCTTGTGCCTCTTTTTTGTTTACGCTCTCTCTCTCTGTCGCAAAAATGTATGAAAGCTACTACAATTCTGCAAGTGTTACCATATCATAAATTTTATTGTAGTTTCTCTGCACGCACGTTTTACAGTGACCTGAAGTATTTGTTTTTATAAAATAGAGTACACTGATGTATTTTTTAGAACCAAGTTTATTTTTCACACTGATAAAACAAGACAATGTAAATAGTGTCAAAATGAAATCAGTGTACACGATGATTTGAATCTTGAATTTTTTGGATCAAATGCATCAGTTCAGTGAAAAATGTTGGTGTAAAAAAAAGTACACTTTATTTCAAGATGTCTTGTGCAGACCCCTATTTTTAATCCAAGTCTATCCGAGAAATCTGGTCCACAATTCTGAACCAGAATGGATTGTTAAAATTTAATCCATTTCAATCCAGACGCGGCACAAGGGGAGGGCTTTAACGATTGTTTAAATTATTGATGGGAATATAACCACTAACGCCCAACGTTGAATCTTATTTTAAGCCGTTCGTATAGATATTCATAGACTGCGGTCGATCTGAATTTGGACTAGCCTAGTATTCTCTCCAGTACACAATTGGTCAAATGATCAGTTTTTCTGTGCGAAATTAAAATTTTGTAAGTGTTGTTATACAATTTTTTTTTTGGAAAAATTTAATTAGGAATACTGCAAAATACTGCATTTTGTTTGTCTTAAATATTAAATACCGTTCAACAGAGCTCACTCAAAGTCACTTTTTTGTAACATAATTTAAAATTTGTTTGCGAGATCAATTTTGGTCGCAAAGTTTCAAGTGATAAATTGTGGTTGGTAAATAGTTAGGAAAAATTTTAAAATGGTGGATGTTAAGATAGGTAAGGATTAATGATTTTATTCAAAAAAATTGTAAATTTTTCTTTTTCTCATATGTGAACTAACCTTAGAACGGTTGCGGCTGATTTAAAATTTTAATTTTATGTAACTTTAACAGAAATGAATAAATCAATATTTTGTAAGCTCAATTCAGTTTGGATCCATTCAGAATTTTTTCGCGATTTGCGAGTAATACCATTTTTTTTAGGTTACTTATTACATACTATACAAATAAGGTAATGTTTCTTTGTCTGGCCTTTATGGGCTCGGAAACTATTCACCTGATTTTGATTAAATTTGCAAAGCATGCAAGAATCGTTAAGGGGAACATCACGGGCTAGAAAAATGGGCGGTACTACGCGCTCTACTTTACATAACTCGTCACACCTCTGAAACGATTTCAGCCAGTTTAATAAAATTTGATACAGATGTGAAAGGCATTAAGAGAGTAGTCAGGTGGAAGTAGCGTTTTTGCGAAACAATTTTTTTTCATATAAATTTTAATTCAACATTTTTGATGTTTCTATGTTATTGTACATATTTTTAAGTAGCAAAAAAAAAATTTTTCAATTTTCGTTGACTTCCGGTGAAGATATGGGCGACCGGAAGTAGGCCGGTTTTGATGTGGTACCCACGATTTCTCGATTTCAGATCATCTGAAACACAAAAAACAAATTGCATTTTAAAGTACATGTGGAATGGCTATCTTGGGTACTAGAACTGGAAAAAAATATTGATAAATAAACAAGTAGTGCAATTTTAAATTTTTTTGGTCTTTTTCAACCTCGTTTTTTGTTAATAATATTGCTAAATATTTATTGACAGTATTGATTCTAGTACCCAAGATAGCCAAATCTATTACGAACATTTAAAAAAAATTGAAGTAAATCGGTACAGTAGATCAGCCGGAATCGTGGGTACCAGTTCAAAAAACACTGTTCTGAGAAAAACGCGTTTAAAGATTTCACAACAAATTATCAATATTATCGACACAATAATACATATTATAATTATTTCTTCAAAACCTGAGTATTGTACTTTATGTTTTTTGGTGCAATTATAAGTGCACGAGTCGGGAAGTAATAGGACTTTTTCAAAACGCGTGTTTTTACGACAGAAGAGCACGATTCGACAACAAATGTACACTAGTTTTTAAACTAGAAACTAGTTTTTAATTACTTTCCGATAATATCTGAGGGAAAAGAAGATTTCTACATTATTCTTGAGGGTTTAAAGTACCCGAAACGGGGGGGGGGGAAAAAAAAACTACCTGACTACTCCCTTAAGGGGTTATATACCTTTTTTTGTCGAAAAAAATAGGAAAGTTTGGATTTTTTTTTAGGTATGTAGCAATTCTTTTATTACATGAATGATTTTATTTTCTGATGGTACAGTTTTTTGCCAATGTTTGTGCAAAAATTTGTGAAAAAATAATGAATAGTTTTTAAGGGGCAGCTGTTTCCCTGAAACGCCTTTTTTTGGAAGAGCCTTGCGGTGACCGTTCCCCAGGTCGAACAGGTCAACTGAAACCATAAAAATAAAAAAATTTCATTAGTTTAGAGTAATTCCGTGTATCTGAATGATCGTTTTCATAAAAAAAAATTTTTTTGTGCATACGGGAACGTTTTATGCAAAAAATGAATGTTTCAGACGCTAGAAATTTGACTAAAAAATTCATTTCAGCAAAACAAAAATTTGTGCATGAAAAATCGATCGTTCAAGTACACATAAAATTCATTACGAACATTTTAAAAAAAATTTTAAGAAAATCGGTACAGTAGTTTTCCGCCAATCCACGTCACCGCGAAGTCGTTTTGCAAAAAACACCATTTCGAGATATTTGCGTTTAAAGTTTCAAGTTTAGTTTATGCCGGGACGGAGCGCGCGGCAAGAAGCGCTGTAACTTTTTTTCTACTGCTCAAATCTTTATGAAAATTTGGGAAAATGTTCTCAAGGAATTGTTCTTCAAGATAAAGCAATAAAAAATTTTTCGATTTTTTGAAAATGAAAAAGGTATATAACCCCTTAAGGCAATTAATATCCATTAAAAAATGGATTATATCTCCGAAACTATTCAACGCAAATGTATGATATTTGGTTTATATATAAAGGGCACTAGGAAAAATAATGTTCACTGAAAAAAAAAAAATAGAACAATCACCGTTCCCATTCTATTTTTGCCCACGAAAGAGATAATGTTCACGAAAGGGTTAATTTTTCTAAAAATTTTTTTTAAATTGTTCTTACTTATCCTTTTCCTACAATTATGGGTTCAAATAATATCATACTATTGCTTTTATAAATTTCGCACATAAAAGTAAGTCATTTGACCTAATGTGCAGTAGTCAGACGACTTTTTGTAGGTACCTATGTTTTTCTGATTTATAAAGACAGAAGGGAAATTTTATACTTTATATTGAAAAATTTACCGGCAAATGGTATATAAGCGTATACACATTGGATTGCAGTTGATTAAGTTCTATGGATTTCTTGTCTTTGGTAACTCCTAGAGCTGATATTCTGGATAAATGTTCCCTGTGTGATTTCATTATAACCTTGGGTTTTATCCAAAATGTAGTTTTGGATTTGAACAGTAGTGAGTATTTCAGCTTTAAGAAAAACAATATTTATGACCGTCCAGCGGAAAAGGGACCTTATCATCACTGGCAAAATTAAGCAGTACAGCTTAAAATAAGATAGATAGGGTAAATTTCATCGGTTTTCAGTTTAAGGTGAAATTTAGTGCTTAAACATGTTCTGAACAGTTTACAATTGAATTGAAGTCGTTTATCAAATTACAAATATCAATAAAAGCAGCCTTATGAAAACCCTACTACCACTTTGGAGAAAAAAAATGACAAACTTTGAACTTTGCTATCTGCAAACTTGAGCTTTTAATTTTACGATTCCTAAGCCCCATAACTCAGTCAATTTTTGGAATTTTGCGGTGATCGAGGTGTCATTTCATTCAAAATAATATGTACAACTTAGCATACTTAAATACTTTAAAACCGTTAAAATCTGTTTAAGATCTTGTTTTCTTACTTAAATTCTTTCTATGTTTTTTGTTACATATGCAATGTCATTACATGTTAAGTTAGTTTTTAAGAAGAAGAAATTAGAATAAAACCGATCAGCAGCTTGTAAAGTTGTGCGTTTGATTCCTCAACAATTAATATAAAAACCTGTAAGGTCAATTAAGATTAACTTACATATTTTTAAAAAATGCAAAAAAACCAGTTGAAAATAAGCTCCATTTTCCTCTGGACAGTCACATAAGGGGATGTTAAGTTTGAGATTTGTTTTTAATACCCTGATTAAAGACGAAAAGTTTGATGTATCGCACGACTTATCCCAAGTGTTTTTGGGACCGTAATAAAATAAAAATATGTATATCAAGCCGAGAATTTGCATAAAACGGCTAGGAACGACCTCTAAATGACCATCAAAAGTTCTCAACTTTTTTAGATTTTTGGCGGTAGTTGTGGAATTTTCAAAAATCGTTCTTTTTAATAACTCTAATGCTCGGTTTAAAGGTTTTCATTTGTTTCATTGTTTTGTTCTTTTAAAAAAATAATTTTATTTAACTTTCACTACACTGGTATAAGAGATATAAGAAATATCCATATTGATAAAACATTATTTGAATATGCGTGAATATGAACAGCTAAGGAAAATTCAACTGTTTTGCTGGAATTTAAATGAATCCCTGTTGATTTAATACGTTCCGATACGGATGACAGATTTGTATATGCAAAATTTAATGTAAAGCCATATAACTGCAAGACAAAATATTTTGAGTAAAAAGAGTTATTTTCTCAATATAATAGCTGTGTTTCTTTTGACGCGTATATACAATTATGATAATTTTCAAATTGCTGTAACTTATGAACGGTGAGTCGTACGATAAAAAGTCCAAGGGTCTTTTTCATTGAGAACCACATGCTCTAAAATTAATTTTAATCTTTTGTAAGAAAAAAATAATTATTTAGAAGTTATTTAAAAAAAAGTATTGGCCCTATGCTCCTCCTAGGAGTTAAAGGAGAATACATACATACATACATTTAAAAAAAAGTGATTTTTTGCTGTTTATCGCCGCTTAACCAGTTTTTATAGAATAATTCCTTAAAGATAAATTTTTTTAAAAATATAATGAAAAGTTTTTGTAGAGAACGTGATTCTCCATAAAAAAGTTCCTAAGAGTTTTATTGTGCGACTCACTATTCATGAGTTATCGCAATTTAAAAATATCCACAATTGTATATACGCGTCAAAAGAAACACGGCTAATTTTTATAAACAAACTTACCTCATAATTAGGAAACTCTGCTGCTAATTGATCAGCATATTTAAATTCCATGTTTGAACTAGGAATATTGGCAAAAGTGGAGCTGTTTTCCAATACTAACAAAATATCCTGCAAGCGCATTTGAAAAGCTCTAAAAAAAAAAAAGTTTCTGAAAATGACTCATTATAAAACTTTAAACTATATATCGTCGCTTAAATTCTTATTTGCCGTAAACGCCACTTCATTGAAAAAGTAAAAGCAGATAACTTGCGCTTGTGTCGACACAAGTTATGTGCTTTTGCTTTTTTAACGATGTGGCGTTTACGGCAAATAAGAATTCAAGCGACGATATGTTTGTAGATTTATGAGATGATTTAAAGTTGTTTAGAGATTTAGCTCTAAATCTGGGCATAAATCACATGATTCACAATACAAAAATAACTCTATTGCTGCCGAGATTTATTTTATAACTGCGTATAAATCTCAGCAGGTCTACCGATTTTGGCTATTTTCGACCAAGCGGCACCTCCTAACTTTAACAATTGGCATTAAATGTCATTAAAAACAAAGCAAATGGCAGATAAATATGTAACGCGTCGTGACAAAAGAAACCATAACTTGCCAGAGTAAAATTTTCAGTGCAGGGCCAAACATGAGTTTAGGTCAAAATTTCATTTTTTGGGTTTTTTGACACCAAACGCTACCTACATATCTCAAGCTCAAGTGAAAAATTCTTAAATTTTAGCCAAATCTCTACCCAAGGAAATTAAAAACATTGCTAAACTTTAACCTCAATTATCTCAAAACTATCATTTTTGAACTATGCAATTCAAAACGCCATAACTTCGCGAAGACATTTTTAAGCGATTTTTCCTGCGTTCTCTTCTTGTTGTGATTAAGGCACATATTTATCTTTAAATCTCAGATTTAACTTAAATCTCAGATTTATTTTTGTGTGGTAAATCATGGGATCAACGCCCAGATAAAGAGCAAAATCCAGAAACAGCCTTAAATCCCATTTTAAATCTTCGGTGGAAACAGGCTTTTACTGTCAAAAAAATAAATCTCTTTCGGCCGGTGGAAACGGGTAGGATTTAATGACGAGAATTATACAAATATCTCAGCACAGCTAGATCTCCGATAGAAAAGTAGTAAAACGCATATCGTGTTTTAACTATCGTTTTCACGAGTTACCGCGTTCCCTGTTCCCTGTTCCATCGATGAACATGCTTTTTGTTTTATTTATGGCGATTTTCAAGCCTACCTCATCTGAAACAGTATAGAATATATTTCTTTAACTTTTATGTATTGCAGCAGATGTGCCTGTTTTTTTCACAGATATTTCTAAACCGAATTTTGAGATTTGTTTTTGGCAGTATATTGTCATAAATAGTAAAAATTTTGCAATTTTTGTCGTATTTTTTATGCTACATCCTAATCTCACCATGACGTTGATCTATTACGTCAGGATTTCAAGATGTCCTAACCATAAAATTGTTATTTTATGTATTTTTGAAGTTATACTCATATAACAAAACATAGTAGTTTTTACCACGAAAACTGATACGGTAGTTGCAAAAACTAAGTAGTTGCTAGTTATTTATGTGTCTTTTTTTCCACCCATGTTCTCAGTTCTTTACTATTACTATTCATTTTTATGGCCACCTTTAAAACTCACCTATTCCAAATAGTTTTTCGCATAGTACGCCAAGCGCTGATTTTTTTCATAATTTTACGTTCAATATTTTTACGTAATTCTTGTGTATTAAATGAATTCTTAAATGTATAGCTTAAATTTTGTACTCCTCCTTTGGGTGGAGGATTTTTCTTTGAAAATGCCGGAAGCCAACATGCCGAATCATGAACATTAAAATTCATCATTGCAATGCGTGTTTCTGATTGAATGTTACAGTAGATCTGAAAATATGGGATTAATCTTAACAAAAACCTTACAAATATGTAAAAATAATTCAACTTACATTGTCTTGACCAATGATATAATCGACATTTTTAATGGGACAAAATGCATCGTTAATCAAATATCTCCTTCCAGTGCAAGGATCTGCTAATAAAAATTCCTCCTCTGCACTCGAACGATATAAAACAAATACGCTTTCACCATATGGATGAGCATTGCAGAGGACTACCCAACACTGTATGCCAATAGAAATTACAAAGTTTGCTAAAAGAATGCCAAAATCTTTTGCCGTGCCCCAAGTTGTATCTAAAAGTGTCTAAGAAATTAAATATGATTAATGGTTTTGTTTTCAATCATGTATTGAAACACTGTTGTAGTTGGAAATTCGGACACATTTAACTAATCTGGATATTCAGTGGTTTTAACCATTTTCATATTAGGTAAACATGTCGTATGAGTAACGTTTTATATACTGAAAACATTTTTTTACTGCAAGTACGGAAAAATTAGTTTTTTTTGGGAGTCAATATCGGTTTGTGCCACTGAATTCCTCTTGTATCCGAGTTAGGTAACAGTAACAACCTGTTTTCTGTCTGCTCAAAACAAAAGTTTTAAAACGACAACAATGCATTACTGTTTCGAAATTATTAACTAAACATTTCTGTGGACTTTTGACAAAACAACCTATCTCGAAATAAGACATTTTTCCAGGATTTTAGTCATAAATATGAAAATTAAATACGCTTCTTTTGGTACAATCACCATATCTCTATGTTTTCCAGTTCCAGAGATATGAGGGTGTCCCACAATTCACGCAAGATTTGATCTAGCACCATTCGTGCGGTGACAGCTGACAGTTCTTCAAAAAAAAAAAAACATATTGAAAGTGGAGATTTAACGCTGGATCAATAAAACTGAGCCACATTATTGAAAAACAGTTCTTTAGCGCTCCTGAAAATTTACCAATTTCGAGTTAGGTTGTTTTGTCAAAATGCCACAGATTTGAAACAAAAGCTTATTTCTATATACTTATAAAACATACCTGATTATCCAGCCAAACGCCATTAAAACCTATAGATGGATCATATCCTTTATTAACGCTAAGTAGCGAAACAAAACGACAAGCGCTATCCAATAGATTTTCACTAGCCTCAATAGGTAATGGTATAGCTTCCAACAAACGTGTAATGCACACTCGTTTTCCATCCACAGTACATACCAGTGGATCTATAAAACGTAAGGGTTGCATTTCTTTTGCCATTAAACACCATTCCTGCAAATGCATTCGCACCTCACGTAATTCTGAGCATTCCAGACACTTGGTGTTGATAGAAGGTAATTCTAAGCCTGATTCTATACTAATGTATAACCATAAATGTACGGCTTCTTTGATTTCTGGCATATTTTCAACCAATATATTTGTTTCAGAGTTCGTGGTTATGTTATCGAAAGTGGGTCGTTGATAGCCTATGAGCACTTTCGGTGTTGAAATTTCAAACACACCCTCAATCTGAAAACAAAACAAAAAAAAAAAAAATAATGAAATATCGATCGAACCAGATTGACAACGGCTCGCTAACTAACGTATAGATTTATTTACAACTTTGTTTAATATTTCTTGAAATATGTAGATCTTGAAAATGAAAAGTAAATTTTATAAACAAACCTTTTTCCTCATTAATATGGTACTTATTGGTATCCTATATTCTCCTAACCAATTCGTTTGTATCCTTTGATAAACGTCCATGTTACGCACTGTTATATCGTCATTTATATGATTCTCAATAACTTCATCGAAGAGTGAGATTTTTATATCGTCGCGTAAATTTTCCAAATTGGCACTAAAAAAAAGAATTCTATTACTGCTTAAAATGTTCCAATGATTAGATTTTTGTCCTTATGTGTCGCTCGTCGTGCTAAGATCGCACTAAAATAAGATTTACCAAACTTATGAGGGTTTTTCTTAAATTTGCCACTTGTTTAAATTTCGTCACATATCCCCTTTTAAAAATGACAGATTCAATTGTATAAGTCGAAGTTCCAAGTTTACCAAGATAAAACTCAGAGCTTCCACTAACGATCCTTAGCATTTATGTGTATTTTAGTTTCCGTGAAAAATGCTCATAAAATTACACTTTAAACGTATTTTTATGTGTGTGGTAAGTGTGTCCGTTGACCGATTTCACTCATTTGCAATCCCACGAGCTAACTTTTATGACGGAGTCAGTGTAACAAATTTCAACGAATTATCTTGCTCACAAAAATTGTTATCATGATTTCAATGGACAGACAGACAGATGGACGTGGCTCTATCGACTCAAGAGATGACGCTAAACAAGGAAACATATACTTTTCCATACCTGCCAAGCCTCCTAAGGTTCATCGTCCCACTGTTTCAATAGCCATTAAACAGTATAAAGAAGACTTAAACATTGCACGAAAACCTGGATGTGGCTGGTGAACGAGGTAATATTCGGGAACAATACCGGACAAAAAAGCAAACAAAATTCCCTAAGAAGTTTGTTGTGTGGCAAGCTATTTGCAGTTGTGGCAAAAGAAGCCAAGCATTTGTGACATCAGGAACGATAAATACAGAAATGTATCTGTATATTAAAGAGTGCCTTTAAAAACGGCTATTGCCTTTCCTAAAACAGCACAGAGTGCCTACATATTTCTGGCCTGATTTAGCATCATGCCACTATGGAAAAAGGCCCTTGAGTGGTATGCAAATAATAATATAAATTTTGTACCACGGGAGGCAAATCCACCCAACTGTCCAGAACTCCGGGCTGTGGAGAGATATTTGGCGCACGTGAAAAGGGAATTGAAGGCCCCTATTGCGGTTGTCGATTTGCGATAAAATCGATGGCCATCGAAACATCTGCACCGATTTGAATAAATTGAATTTGATTGCAAATGACTTTAAATGACATGTAAGATATAAATCAATGGAATCGGTGATGTAGTTGCAAAGATAGGGCTAGAAGAAAAAATCGATGCAAATCGACAACCGCAATAGGGGCCAAAGAAAACAGGAAAGTTATGTCTGACTTCAAGCGTAAATGGACCGGCTCTTCCGAAAAGGTAACGGAAACAACTATCAAATTTTTAATGACAGGATTCCCGGAAAAGGTGGATGGATTTATAAATTCCGATTAATTTTCCAATATTTTAAAGTTTAATGAATTTCTTTAATATATTAATAAATTCACATACGTATTTCTAAGAATTTTTAAATTGAACGGCTTAAGTTTTATTTAACTTTAAGTCTTTTTCGACACACTCTTTAAGTGTGCTACCTTTGGCCTGGCCAAAACTTAAATAAAACGGAAGATTCCACGATCTCTTGTCCGAGTTCACATAGTTTTTGCTCAGAGCTTAGTGTCTGAGTGAAATTTGGTTGGGTTATCTCGAAAAACGGTTTTTAAACTTTTCCTTATTTGTGAGGTACCTCGCCCTCTTTACCTACTTATTTTTTGCTCAGAGCTTGCACCTATCACCCCAAGTATTTTTGTGTATTTTGGTAGCGTTATCGTAAGCAACGCATTTTAAATGTTTTTTTTTTTTTTGTTTTTTTTTTAGAGAAATGCTAAGAAAAACTTACTTCAACTGTAATATCAGTTGTTCATTCCATGTAGGATTCGAGCCCTCAGCAGTCATGGTACGAATTAATTTATCCTTATAACTTAACGCAACAAAAGGACGCACATTCGAATATTTAAAATCTGTAATGATAAAACAATTGCACAAATAATTACAAACATTTAAAATTTATGGATTTTCTACTTTGCTGTGGTATAAAAAAAGACGAACTTCCACTGCTGCGCTGTCGACTATCCGTCTCTAAATTTGGACGACTTCGGCGTACTGGAATGCCAGTAGCGCGTACGACATTTAAAATTATGTTAAAATCTTGCATGTTATGCAAAGCGATAGAATTTGAGACTTTTTGTGGCAGTATTGATATGTTGCTCCGTGGTGGATTCAGTGGTCGTCGTGGACTTAATATGGTAGACAAGGCTTGAAAGAATGAGCTGAAAGCAATATTAAATAATGCTCAATATAAGTTTGTTATCATGGAAATTTGGAAAAACGTTTACCTGAAAGTAACTGGCTCATCACCTATCAGTAAATTTTCTGAATTTTCCATTACTTTGGATAAACGCGTGCATTGATTACGTATGGCTTCATAAAGTTGCTTCAAATATTTTTTACCCTCATGCTTGTGTAAATCAATTGGATCCATCCAATTACCAGCGTCTATTACAACATCTTCCTTCTCATCGTAAGCATATTCTAACTCATGCTCCAATGAAGGCACATAGCGTAAATCTTTAGTACGTGTATTATTTTGTTGAAAACGGGAGCGTAGTATTTTAAAACGTTGATTATTATCTAGCTCTTCCGTTGAACAAAACTTAAGTAAATCCTCTTCAAAAGTGCAAGTGTGCGCTTTATTCAATCTATAACTTTTACGATCTTCCCTATCGCTGCGATCATCATCTTCATCGTCATCACTTTCTATAGCTATCTCATTCTCCGGTTTCGCAATTTGCGCTTTCGTATCTGTACGTTCTGCTGGTGTTGGAAATAACACTTTAATCATATCTGTGGGATAAATACTTTCATCACAGTCAAAGCGTAAGCTAAGCCTTCCTGAAATTGGTTGTTTGTGCGATGAAAATAATATACTTTGCCTTTCAAAAGCTGATAAATCGGAGCCTAATGGGAGCGGTACAATAATGTTTGCTATCTTTACTGGCACTTTGGGTAACTTGGATTTTTCATAAAGCTGTAAAGCAAAAGAGAAAACAAATTTTAGTGACCTATGTATGTGTGGACATATTTTTGAGAAAGACTTCAACTTTTTTAGTCTAACTACAGTTTACCCCTTGGGAAAAATTCGGCAGTGACAACTTAAGGGAAAAAAATCTCGTGTTCACTGGGGATCGAACCCGCGACATCGACGCTCTCAGGTAATTTTTTTGGTAAGCCACGCTTTTACTGATAAGCTGAGTATGCAGGAGTTTTCCTGAGAGTCTATAGACCAGGAAACTGGAAATTTCTAGCTGTTCCTTTTGTGAAGATAATCAATTTTTACATATTTTTTGAGCTTTTTATATCACAGACTTTAAAACAAATTAACGAACAGAAATGAAAATGACTTTTTTCCCATGATGAATCTGAATCCCTTCACAGGATTGCTATAATACATAACTGATTTGAGATATTCTAACCTTAAAGTGAACAAAAGATCTTTTTACATTATTTTTGAAGTTTTGTAACAAGACAGTTGAAGACAAGTACTTCTTTACCTTCAAAACCTGCTTTGAATTATATCGATATCTTTTTTTTCTTCCGAAGTGCTATAACCTAAGCTGAAAAATGCCACGCCTACTTTTTCAGAATTAGACACTGAAACACTTTATGTCTCGCAAACTACTCAAGCTATTTTGATGAAATTCGGTAGTTAGATGCAGAATATCTTGGTCAAAAAGAAGGCGTAATCAAATAAGTGCCACGCCCATTTTTCAAATATTAATTTTGCTTCCTTTACAATCAAGCTTACCGAGATTTTGATGTCTTTGGGCAATCTACGTTCCAAAAATATTCCAATAGCCTCGTTGATGGCCAAGCTGAGATCAGGTTCCAAACGATAGCTACGTGACATGCCCACATACTGTCTATCGAAGTAGAGCTTAAGAAAGAAACTTTTTAAATGACGCCTTTGTAATAAACCCAGCGACATGTCATAAAATTCATCATCACTTGATCGTTTATAGAAAACTTCAATCTTCGGTTCACCTGGCAAACGCGTACATTCAGCAAGCTTTAATTTCAACTCTTCGGAAAGTCGCTCAATATCAGGTTTCTTTGGCATCGTCTGCATTGATGTGTCAATATTTCGATTACGCTTCTTCCACAAACGTTTGCCGGTATAATATGTTTCTAGTTCTTCACGATATATTTCATTTAAATCCGTCTCAAAGCGCTGTGTCCATGCGCGCCGCTCAGCTGCAACATCAAGCACATGTGTAACTGTGAGTCGTAGCTTTAAACGCGTACGCTGATATCCTTGTTGCTTGCGTATGGTTTTCAATTGTACCCATAAATCCAGCAATTGTTGCAACAATTGCTTTTGTTCTGCTTCCGCTTGGTAAAGTGCATTACGTTGCGTTCTAACCGCTTGCAAATGTTGCTCCAATATTTTTGTGCGTTTTGACTGATCTTCTGTGCTGTCGTCGTTGACGACTAACTTTAGGGAATCCTGCGTTGCACGCTTCAATAAATCGTTAACAATTTTACGTTCTGTTTGTAATGCAGCATGCAGCTTTTCCATGGCTTTTTCCTTTAAGCATAGAACGTATGAATGATAGACATCTTCCAATTGATTGGCCAAACGATGCTCTTCTTCAAGTTGAGGATGCTTAGTAAAACGCAATTCCTTTAAGAAAATTTTAATAAATTTACGTGTTGGTATTTCCAGCGTTTCACGTGTTGGTTCGCAAAATATGGGATAAAACTGATGGTCACAAAATGTACGATAGAGTGTTTTATCACTGCAGTATTTATTGTTGCAACGCTTAGCGTCATCCTGCTGCAAAGTTTTCAAAATTTCTTCGAATTTATTTGCTGTGCCCTTGTCATTTTCCTCATAGTAACGATTTATCATTCTGCACGTTTTTGCTCGCAGCAACTTTGTCTGCTCACTTTGTATTTTCAAGCTGGGATTTAGCTCTTTTTCTGGCATATACAATAGTTGTGGGTTCAGTTCCAATTTTTCACTTGCACACCGCATTTGTGCCAATGTATCGAGCTCAATTTGTATATATGTGGAAGCTGGTTGCGTTGCCGTTGATGATTGCTCAGATGTTGCAATATTGTCAATACTGTTCTCATCATCATCATCATCATCTTCGGCATTTGAGTTTTCATCAGTTGATTCCGCTCCTTCCGAATTTGCAATATTCTTGATATCATGTATTCGTTGAGGTTTATTGTTGCTGCTATCACTACCATCGCTTACTCTACAAAAAAAGTCCACACTTTGGCTAAGGATATCTTTATCTTGTTGACCTTTTGCTACGCTACTCGATTCGTCGATGGATAGGTTGGTTTTCTCCAATAATCGTTGTACTTCAAATTCATTTTCTTGGTATTCACGCGTGAGTCTGGTCTTACGTTTTCGCTGCTTATTTTTATTTTTAATTTTATTATTTGTTTTTGATTTTTTCCTTCGATTTTGATTCATTTTTGGTTAAGTTAACTAAATTAATTAACTATTAATTATATGTCAAGTAAAAATGAAGGCTGGTTTTGCATTTGTTTACACCAAACATGACAGATTTCCATGGTAACTAAAAATCTTTTTCATATTTACTAGGGGGGTTGCAATGAAAGTATTTGTGTAGCCATGCTCGTTAGAAGTACATATATCCAGTAAGATTCAACAGGCATTAGGAATTACGCCCAAAAACAAAAACGAAATTACGCCCAAATTATTTTCATATAAAACTAAACAACGCCCAAAAAATATGAAATAACGCGCAAAAACAAAAACGAAAGAACGCCCAAATTATTTTCATATAAATTTGGGCGATAATCATTTTGGAAATAACGCCCAAAATTTATTTGTATGAAAATTATTTGGGCGTTATTTCGTTTTTTTTTTTATTTTAAACTTAATCGAACCTATGACTTCTTTTTGAATTGTTACGTAGTTATGTGTTCTTATTCATTACGTTCCAATTTAATGCATTGATCACTTTACGTATTTCAGTATGCTCTCATTAAATTAAGAATGGTGCTACCATCAACCTTTTCTTCTATGAATTAAATTTTGTATATTTGAATTTTGAAATATGTACTAAATTTTGGAATTCATTAAAAATTTATAAAATTTGAATTAAATGATTGAAAAATTAAAAGGAAAAACATTTTGCGAGTAATTATTTAATTTATTAGGTATTAGGTAACCGTTGATCAAATCCAAATTTAATTTATTTTGGGTTATCCAATTAAAAGTATTTTAAAGGTTACGAATGGATAACACGGTTGGGTTTCGGGCATATAAAAGTTCATAACAGCTGATCTTGAATTTTGTTTTCTCTCCATTGTATTTAAAAGAAAATCCTCCATATAACTTTCCGAGTCCCTATTTTTTTTTAAGCACGTAGATATTTTTTTTTTTTTTTTTGTTAACAATAACAGGTGTGGCGTAGCAAAGATCCTCCCCCATCCGTCAAATCTTAGCCGGTTCGCCAGTACGTGCTGCTCGCTACTAACCACCCTGCTATACGTTACGTTACAGCGTTATTACGTCATTTTATTTTTTGGGCGTTATTTCGTTTTTTTTTAGGCGTTACTTCCTAACGCCGTTTCAACACGGTGGGACTCAGATGGTTTTAAGTTCGAAGGGTATCTCATATAATCATTGAGCCATTTTTTTTTTTTTTGAGTTTTTTTTTGAAAATAGTGTTGTTTATAGTACTTATTAGTTATTAGTCAAAAAAAAAAGCCACTTACGACGCATTTTCCTGTAGAAAACAAAACTAGCCAAAGTGCTATGTTTGGCCTGGCCAAAACTGAATACCTTACAAAGTAGCAGTTTAAAAACTTTTCTTGAGAGGGATGTACCACGCTCTCCAGTCCGAATTCACCCAGTTTCTGCTCTGAGCTTGCTTAAACTATTCCTAGTGTCTGTACGAAATTTGGTTGCATTTGCTTAAATAACTCTAGCACTTCAACATTTTGAAAAAGTTATTTATATGGGAGATGCCAAGCCCCCTTGTCTTAATCTACCTAGTTCTCACTGTGAACTTGCTTTTATTTTTCTAGTGTCTGTACGAAATTTGGTTGCATTATATCAAATAATGCATACATTACGGCATTTCGAAAAATTTGCTTGTATGGGAGTGCCATGAACTTTTGTCCGAGTTTTGTCCGCACCATGTAAAGTAGACTCCCTGTACTTCACTGACCACTTCAGCCTGTAATAATAATTAATTAATGAAATTCGTCATGTTCTAAGCTTTTATACTCGGATGTATGAGATAAAATATATGGAACAAATGATCGACGACATCCTCTCCCCAAAACAAAATTCGTCATATCTCTGAAACAATTTGACGCAGAGGGATAAGATTTGGATGCTGCACACTGGTTCAAAGTCCGTAAAAGCTGGACAAAAGAAGAGATAATTTTTTTTTATACAACTTTTTGTGGACTGTATTGTCTAACTGATATTCATAGACCTCAAAAAATCGATATGAAAGATCTAGGTATTCAGTACCCTTCTGAGACGCAAAATTCTGTGAGTTGAAACTAAAAATTAAGTGCTCACTGTAAAAATTGTGTGGTTATTGTAAATATGAATATGGAATCTCTTCGTAAAAGAAAGTGATATCGAACCTCTAAACTCAAAACTTGCAACAAGTTATACTTTTTTTAAAATTGTGATTAACTTAAAATGAAATTATTTTACAAAATCAATTAGCAATGGTTATGAAAAAAGCCCAGAACTGAATTGTTTCGCGAGGTTCCTCCAAGATTTGCTTTGTTTAAAGAAGACTGAAACTTTTTCTAACACATTTAAAAAAAATGTAAACGCCTTTTTAGCTCTTTTTGTTTGACGCGAACTTTTCTGAAAGGGAAATTAACTCATATTGCTTGCTAAGTATCAATACATATGTGTTTCTCGACCGAAATGATAAAATTTTTATATACTTACTTATACTCCAAGATAAAGGAATTAAAGGCCCGTTTTTGTGTGGATCAATTTACCGTTGCACATAACTCCGCCAAACTTGAAGTTTTGAAATAAGTTTTTAAATAAAATATTAAAATTGTGGAAGTGTGAGTCGCACCAGACTCCCCAGCTTGTGGAACTTGGTGACAATATGCAGCACAAAAACTGCCAAGAAAAATCTCGGAACGTCTCCCTGGTGGACGGTTCATAGCCACGCAGCTAATCATCGTTTATCAATACGTGGATAACACATGGCAACAATGATTTTCCGGCGTAGAGTTTCGGGTTCAATTTCGAGTAATTACGACCGAAATATTCACCAAATTGACTCTAATTCTCCAGATATTATTGCTCAAAGTTGCAAAAATAGCTGTTTTGAGGCACATTTGAAGTTGTGTCACACTTACAGTAAACAGTATATTTAATTTTTGCTAATGGCATCGGATAGCCATTACCTTCCTCATTAAACCTTACCTTTCAAATTTTTCTAGTTAGATCTATATTTTCCGATCTATAATTCATTGAAGTAAAGTATTTTTACTCTATACAAAAAATTCAAAATTCGTTTTCAGCCTTGAAATACCATTGGATCATAATTCGAAAAGAAAGTATCTAACTAGGAAAGTTGAAAGATAAGGCTTAAGGGGACATTCGCTTTCGTAATTGAAAAGAAAAACACTTTTTAAAAATTTTGTTATGAAAAAACTATTATATTTATTGACAAAATTTCTTTTGGACATTGTTAAACACTGTTTGGGAAATATGAAAAAAAAAATTTTTTTTATTTTTAGTTTCCCTTAGCTGCTGTAGAGGGCGCCATCCAAAAGTTACTTTTTAAACTGGTAGGAAATTTTTCTCCGAATCTACTCGACCGATCTTAAAAAACCAAAAAGCATTCGATTACTCATAAAAAATACTATACAATAAGCCTCTGAAAATTTTAAAAAATATCCCCCCCTTTTTTTACGGTGCATTTTTTGAGGGTAAGTCCCTAAATTTTTTCGCATTTTTCATAAATATTTATACAAAAACTTCAAAATATAAAAAAAGTATGAATTTTAAAGGCTTATTGTATAGTTTAAGGTCTCAAGAATAAAATCCATTTTGAATTTTTAAAAAATCTGTTACAGGAGGTCTAAAATATTTCCTACCGTTTTAAAAGTAACTTTTGGATGGCGCCCTCTACAGCAGCTAAGGGAAACTAAAAATAAAAAAAAACAATTTTTTTCATATTTCTTAAACAGTGTTTAACAATGTCCAAAAGAAGTTTTGCCAATAAATATAATAGTTTTTTCATAATAAAATTTTTAAAAAGTGTTTTCTTTTCAATTACGAAAGCGAATGTCCCCTTAAAGAGGAAGATAATGAATATTTGATGCCATTAGCAAAAATTAATTACGATGTTAACTGTAAGTGTGATATAACTTCAAATGTGCCTCAAAACAGCTATTTTTGCAACTTTAAGAAAGAATAATTAGGGTCAAATCAAGCAACAAATCATACCTTAGTGAACTCATAAAACTTAGGCCGCGGAAAAAATATTTTTTGTCGCCTTGTGTAATCGTTTGCGCTATTTTGTTGCAGGCCCTAAATGTGATCGAAAATTTATACGAAATACAATATAATAACCTTGGTATTTTTAACTACTCGTATCTATAAATGTTCATGATTTATTATTTTAGAATGGATTAATTTTATTTGCTTTAAATGCAATACAAAGAATAATGTATTATCTTGCAATCTATAGTCTGTCTACTCGTCGTTTATTAGTGCATAGAATAATTTACAACCTCTGGAACTCAGAAATTTACTATAAAAATAACGTGACTACTATGAAGGAGCATAGTTGGTAACATCACGTTTATCGCTTTAGTTCCAACATGTTACGTTATTTCATACTTTCTGCCTTAGTTGCTTGCGTTTTTGGCAATGTTATCATGCCAAGAACTATACCACTTCCCGACGGTCGTATAGTTGGCGGTGTGGATACCACTATTGAAAAATATCCACATCAAGTTTCGGTAAGAGCTTTGGGCTCTCATGTGTGCGGAGGTAGTATTTTGGGTAGTAAGAAAGTACTTACTGCTGCTCATTGCTGTAGTTATCCGTCATCGTGGTATTCCGTTCAATATGGAGTCACTCAAAAAGGAGCTAGCCAAAATGTGATTACTGTTGCAAAGTTGACAAGACACCCTGGTTACAATTCGCAAACCATTGACAACGATGCTTGTGTTCTAGTACTGAGCGAAGACATTCCTCTTAGCAATGTGGCAAAAACTATTGAAGCAGCAAGAAAAGAACCAAGTGCAGGAGCAAAAGCTGTCGTAACTGGCTGGGGTGCCCTAACTGAAGGTGGCTCGTCACCAAATATCCTACAAGCAGTTGAAGTAGATATAACCGCTAGAGCAGCATGTAGTAAAGCTTATGCAAATTACGGTGGTGTTTCTGAGAGTATGGTCTGCGCAGGTGTAAGAGATGGTGGTAAAGACGCTTGTCAAGGTGATTCTGGTGGCCCATTAGTTTCTGATGGAAAACTCGTTGGTATTGTTTCTTGGGGCATTGGATGTGCCCGAGCAGACTATCCAGGCGTATACGCCAATGTTGCTGGTCTTATTGACTGGATCGATTCGCAATAGAAGTGTGAAGTTACATACGTATTATGTAAAATATTACTTAAAACATGTTTATACTAAAGCTTAACTTTGGCATGTTAAAATATCAATAAATTTTCATTATGAATAAAAAAATGGTTATTCCAAACTTTTTAGTTTTTCGAGTTTTTCTTTCTTAAATTCATTATTTGTAGTAGTCACGAATGTAAGTACATACACATTGGGCCTTGTCATGAAATTTTTTTGCTCTCCGAGATCTCAAAATTGGGCCTTAACATGAATAAATATTCTCGAGAATTTTTGCTCAGACTGCAAGACAGTTAATTAATGAAAAGGCCCGTTAAGAATCTTTATATTTATTATGGCAAAGCTAATGGGTACTATCATGATTAAACATTTTCTCACTATGCCATATCTATCTATATTAGGGCTGTTCAAAAAAAAAAAATTTTTCGAATTTCCAAGATATACTTTGGCATCACGATCTACATCATGACAGAATATCCCAAAAAATTTTTCAGATTTTTAAATTCATATTTAAAGGTGGCTCAAAGCAGAAATATATTTTTGTTAATTTTTTTTTAGCACTAATTATAAAATGTTGTCGAACAATTTGAAAAATTTGTTTTAGAGTAACTTAAAAACATTCATTTTGTTTGTTTTTTAATGAACTTTAAAACCTACGTTGTAATTTTGACAAAAAAAAATTTTACACTTCTTAAAAAACGAAAAACTGCCCTAAGGCGAAATTTTACGGTTTTTCAAAGAAAAAAGTCACCGTGCTTTAAACGAAATGAACATTTTTTAATTTACAAGATCTCATTCAAAAGAGCTCTTAAAATCCTTCAAGACAAGACATGTTAAGACTTTTTTGGGCCAGCAGGCTCGATGACATAACGTTTGAAATATAGTAATGCAGCCCTGTGAAAGGCAAATCGCTTTTTACTCAAGAGGGAGGCATCTTACAAAAAAGTGCCCATGGCATAAAATGCTTAAAATCATCCAAGGAACAAGTGTGAATTGTTTTTTTTTTTTTTTGGAAAGTTTATTAAAAATGACGTTAAAAAATTTTTTTTTCTAAAATTAAGTAAAAAAAAAAAAAAAACAATTTACACTTGTTCCTTGGATGATTTTAAGCATTTTATGCCATGGGCACTTTTTTGTAAGATGCCTCCCTCTTGAGTAAAAAGCGTTTTGCCTTTCACAGGGCTGCATTACTATATTTCAAACGTTATGTCATCGAGCCTGCTGGCCCAAAAAAGTCTTAACATGTCTTGTCTTGAAGGATTTTAAGAGCTCTTTTGAATGAGATCTTGTAAATTAAAAAATGTTCATTTCGTTTAAAGCACGATGACTTTTTTCTTTGAAAAACCGTAAAATTTCGCCTTCTTAGGGCAGTTTTTCGTTTTTTAAGAAGTGTAAAATTTTTTTTTGTCAAAATTACAACGTAGGTTTTAAAGTTCATTAAAAAACAAACAAACTGAATGTTTTTAAGTTACTCTAAAACAAATTTTTCAAATTGTTTGACAATATTTTATAATTAATGCTAAAAAAAAAATAATAAAAATATATTTCTGCTTTGAGCCACCTTTAAATATGAATTTAAAAATCTGAAAAATTTTTTGGGATATTCTGTCATGATGTAGATCGTGATGCCAAAGTATATCTTGGAAATTCGAAAAAATTTTTTTTTTTGAACAGCCCTAATCTATATATATAAAAATGAAATGGTGTCCGTATGTAGCTTATGAACGCGGAAACTACAAGGCCGATTTACATAATTTTTTTTTTAAATTGTTTGTTATGGTCTGTAGAAGGTTCTTAAGGGGGTGGGATACCACTGAGGGGAACGGGGGTTGCACCCCCATACGAAAAAAATACAAAAAATGCTATATCTCTACAGTTATACAAGCTATGATTATGAAAGTTGATGAACTTACGCATAATGTACATATCTACCATTCACCATGCAAAACTTGGGGGATATTGGGTGTAGGAGAATTTTCACTTTTCAAAAATACACAAAATGCTATATTTCTTCACATATCGCAAATATCGTTATAAAACTTGGTACATACATGAACATTCTATCTACCATTTACTTTGAAAAACTTGGGCGGGGGGGTGAGAAGGGGGAGTTGCACCCTTCATACAAAAAAATATATATAAAATGCTATATCTCTCTCTGTACCTATGGGAGCTATTATTACAAAAGTTAATGCATGGATCTTTAAAAACCTTGGTGATTGGAAGAGAGGGACGATGGAGATGGATGGGACTTCGTACGTAAAGGCATCGGGAATGGGCGAACGAAGTCGCAACCAGGCCAGCTAGTTGAGTATAAAAATTCTTATATTGAGATCTCGAAACGCTACATTAACTAGTTTTGTGAGATTTCCTAAAAAATACGCGAGCTAACTAGCCAAGGTTAAAGAAAAAGGGAGTGAAAATGAAAAAAATCCCTGGTTAAGCAAGAGTCTCTGGAGAGCAAAAAAAATTTTCGCCGACAACGTGAATGTTATAAACGTATTGTAGTAACTTGAAAGGTCTGACCAATCATCGATTAAATATATTTTCAACTTTAACGGCCTTAAAGTGGCCCGACCAACATCCAATATTTATCTATCTCCAATATTTTTCCGGATGCATATGATTTAAATCGATAGGTTATTGGTGATGCCATGTAAGTAGTTGCGAAATTGAATGATGTAATCCGTACACATTAATAAATGATACTTTACTTTCCTTAATTTTGATTCCCTTTAGTATTGATTTTAAACTTTTTTGGTATTAAATTCCGAATTTTTTCTAAAAAAGTTTGAAATTTATTCCAGAAAAGTATGATATTTATTCCAAAATAGTTTAAATAGTTTAATAGTTTTGGCATTGTTCTAAACTAAAATTTTTACTGTATATTAAGTTTTGTTGAAGTGTTCGTTATAAAAGGTTGCTGTTGTCATCGTTAAACTATATGCCCTCTAAGGAAAACGGCACGAAACCTTTTTTTTATTTATTTGTGCGTTATTTCTTAATGCCAGAATATATGAATCGATGATTCACATGTACATGTACTTTCGTGCTGTTTTTCTTATAGGATAACTATTTCACATTACATATTAACACTCACTGCCATCAGCTTTTCCAATATCCGTTTCCATTATACACTCTAGTATTCCTCAAAATTTTGTTCAGCTCTCTCACCACTATATTCATAGACCCAGTCAATGATAGCTGATTTCAGCCAAGGAGTCCACTTTATGTGAACCATAAGTTGATTTGCTTATTTGCTGATTTGACAGCCTTCCCTTCCTGCATCATTTTAAATACTGGGTCAGAACACATGTAGGTGATCAAACTGGGAAAGAAAAGACGAGCAGATAAATCAGCGTAGTGCATCTCAAGTAATTCCTTTGTTGCCCAGGTGAATTTCATGGCCACCAGCTTAAAGCTCTTCTCCTCGAAGCATTGGAAAATCTTACCGACAAATCCAGTTGGCCGCCATCGGACTAAATCACGATTCAAGTACTTTGACCCTATTTTTCTCAAGGACGACTGTAGCGATTTTAATGAAACTTTGGAAAATTATGCACATTAGCACAGACTGAAGACATGAGATAGGCTTTGACTTTGTGGATACTCATGAAAAGGTGTGGCACCGCCTTAAATTTTAAATTTAATCTGAAAGCATTAATCTTTGAAACATAATTTAAATTATTTGGATATCTTATTTTTTCTCAGATATATTCTTACATAAAAGTTCTCTTTTAATATTGAATCATCATTTTCATTTGCTAAATAGTGGGCGTTGCTCTTTTTGATGACGTCCACTTTTCGTTCGTTATAAGGCATTAATAGTCAGTAGCTTTTTACCAAATTTCATAAAAATATCTTAATGGTTCACGAGGTGTGTATGTATGTTTTCTCCTTTAACTCCAAGGAGAAATATAGGGCCAATATGAAACGTCTCCATTTGTCGCGATCCCTTGCGGTGGCTTCTATCTCAAGCCACGACTTTCCCGATTCTTGGATTTTTCTTATCCAGCGACCTTTTCCAGTTGGTTCTTGGTTACCGCGTTTGCTACAGCCCTCTGATTGCATTTTTGATGTAGCTCGGCATTTGAGATAGTGCGAGGTCACCAAAACTTTAGTATATGCCTTTAGCATTTGTTGACGAATACTTGCAACTTGTCCATTAAATGTTCAGTATTTTTAGAACCTGCAATTCTCCACAAAAAAAAAATCTAACACTTTTTATCGTTCGATTCACCGTTTTCATCAAAAAGCTTCCGAATTGAAAAGTAATTGAAAACACACGGATTTCGGAACCTGCCTGTATGAATAAATATTCTCGAGAATTTTTTCTCAGGCTTCCTTGCACCAGTTTCCATTACAGTAAGGAAAACATCCCGAAAATGTTTATTCTCCAGAAGGAATTTCTAGATAAATTCATGCTAAGGCCAACCAATATCGATTTGAAACTACAAAATTATTAGTTTTAAACAAAAAAAAAAAAAAAATTTAGCTTGATTTTTTTAAATCTATAACTGTTTTTTGCTAAGCAAGAACTTAAATTGTGTCTTACATTGCAAATCCGCGCGATATGAGGCTAAAAAGTTTTTTCTATAGGATTTTGATAGGAGACGTCTCATCTCAATCTCTTCAGAAATTTACTGATTTTTTCTTAAATCGAGTTAAGTCATTTTAGAGTAATATTGAAAACAAAGGCCGAACAGAAAAATAAGAAACGCAAATTTTATTGTGGAGACTTTTCTCTAACAATTGATACCAAGACCATACAAATGTAACCACCGGAGTAAAAGTTATAACCTTTTGAAAAGAAGAGTGTTTTTGATAGTTCGCACATTAAAATCTATAAAGGAAACATTAAAAACGCTTTTTTAATTCAAAAGCAATGCATCTTACGAAAAAAGTGTATAAGGCATAAAATGCTTAAAAAGGTATACGTGTGTTAAGACATTTACAATTTTATAAAAATTGGTCAAAAAAATTTTAATGCTCTGAAAATTTCCTAGAGAATTCTAAGCATTTTATATCTCGTACGCTTTTTTCGTAAGATTCCTTGCTTTTTAGCTAAAAAGCGTTTTGAGTGTTTCCTTCATAGATTTTAGTGTGTAAACTACACAAGACAATCTTATTTTCAAAAGGTTATAACTTTTACTACGGTCGTTACATTTTTATGTTCTTGGTATCAATTTATAGGGAAGTCTATAAAATAAAACTTGCGGTTCAAACTTTTTTTGTTAGGCCTTTGTTTTCAAGATTTTGGTCTTTAAAAAAATGCCCAAAAATTTTTGTACTGAAAAATCACTTAACTCGATTTAAAAAAAAAAAAATTCTTTCGAATTTGAAATCAGCCTAAATTTCTGAAGAAAATGAGATCTCCCATCAAAATCATATAGTAAACGTATTACGCGCGGACGTGCGTGCACTTACTCTAACTCTGAAAAAACATCGCTGAACATAAGTTTTCATCTCTAGGAAGATAAGGTAAAGAATTTTATGCAGTTTCAATTAATAAAAAAAGACAATTGTTTGCTTATGGCATACAAATAAATTGCATATTTATATTTGATTTTGTTAAAAATCTGTAAAGTTATAAATACAGTTCTTTTTACGGAATTAACTAATTTTATCATTTTGGAGTTATGCATGCCCTGCGATTAAATTTATAAAAAAAAAGATTAGTAAGTTGTTAATATTTATATTAGTTGTCTAAAACGTTGCCTTTAAATTTAACAAACGTTAAAAGTTATGGTGTAGTAAGCTTTTAATTAAAAAAAAAAGTGATTTAGTGTTATGCAGTGTAATTAAAAATTAAAAAAAAAAAATAATGAAATTTCAAATCTATTACCGCCTAATTAAAGGATTCAAATCAATAAATTAATTTCTCTCCTTGTTTCGTATTAATTTTTCTTGACCAATTTCTTTCCTTTTCTTTTTCGTTTTTATTTTAAATTATGTTTCTTAGTAATTACTCCTTGTTTTATTTGTTGTTGCTTTAGGATTTAATATTTAATTTTTCGCTTAAATACACTTTTGTGTTGGTGTGTTTTAACGATCTTTTGTTAAAAATGTTTGATATTCTTGAATTGAACAAAAAGATCGTTAAATGCGCACTTTAAAATGTATGATTAAGATAATTTTGTTGTTCTTTTGTTGGTTGGTAAAAAAAAAAGAGGACTGCGGCTACGTTGGTCGTCTACTCCAGCACAGTTATTTCTTCCTTGACTAAAAATTCAACAATCTCCTCATCAACATCTTCTGTTTCCAAACTATTATCTGTATCGATATCTGAAAAAATAAGAATATTATAATTTTTATATCATTGTATTTTTAAGCAATTTTTTTAGTAGAGGAAAGTAACCGGGTATGGGACAGGTTTTGTTTTTGAGTCATAACTTGTTAAGCGTTAAACCGTTTCGGGTGTTTTATATATCGTTCGAAAGGTAAGAAATATATGAAACATTCAACCAAAGAATGGATAATTATTTTATCACACGCAAAAGTTATGCCCAATTTTCAAAAATACATGTTTTTTCGCTTTTTAAAAATTTGTATCCTGGTATGGGACGCCTAAAAAAATGCAATGAAAATTAGAAAATATGAAATAAAAACCCCCTACATGAAAATTTAGTTATACCAAAAAAAGAATGTTTTAACCATTTATATTTGCACAAACCCATCTCGTATCACAAAGTAGACGTAAAACACTAAATACTAACGCATTACATTAAACTCTTCACAGTCGAATTGCGACACGACGTGTGCAATTAAAATAACCCAGTGTGGCAAACGGACCCGTTTCGAATCCGTAACGGGTTCCCTTTTTGTATTTTTTATTTTTTACTGACCCGTTTGCGGGAGACATTCCTCTGAAATCTCGAATCCGTTTTGAACTCGTAAATTCGAATTCAAAACGGATTCGCTTTTAATAATGTTAACGCTGCCCAGTGTGCCAAACGGACTCGTTTCGGATCCGTAACGTGTTCATATTTTCGTTCTTTTTATCCGTTACGTATCCGTTACTGATCCGTTTGCGGGAAGGATTCCTAAAAAAAAAAACGAATCGTTTTTTCTTCTTTTATGGATCCGTTTCGAACCTGTAACGTACATCAAAAACGAATTCAAAACGGATTCGCTTTTAATAATGTTAATGCTGCTTATAAAAAAAAAGAAAACAGGGTGAAGCGCTTATTTTTAATTAAAAAAAACAAAATAACAAAAAAAAAAAAAAACTACTAGCCCGGCCGGGAGTCGAACTCAGGCTCCCGGGGTATAACTCTTTCATACACGAGACGTTAGACAACTAGGCTATTGACCGATATGATGTTAACTTAACTGATGTAGACTAATTTGATGTTGAGATTTAAAGTTTGTATATCAAGCACATTTCTGTTGTTTTTTTATAAGTATTCTGTGTTGTTTTTCTTCCCTTCTTTTGATAAAAAATGTTATATACTCAAATTTGGAATCAAAAACATTTTTTCAAACAGAGTTTGAAAAGTTTACAAAAAATCATACGCAATAAAATAAAAAGAAAAAAAAAACAAATCAAAAATATTTTTTTTATCATAAAAATTAAATAAAGCAAATCCGTTTTGAGTTCGTATTTGAAGTATTTACGGAATCGAAACGGATTTGCCCAGGTTCGAATCCTACCAGAGGTGGATTTTTACCCTTTATTTTTCTTCCTTTTTTTTCTTTTCATTATTTTTTAATTGCTAATAGGCGCATCAAAACGGTTTTTTTCTGTAAATATACAGCATTAACATATTTAAAAGCAAATCCGTTTTGAATTCGTTTTTACATAAGTTTCGGATTCGAAACGGGCCCGCACTGCGGAATTTAATTTTTTTTTATTCGCTAATAAGCGCTTCAAAATGTTTTTTTTTTTTATCTAAACAAAGCGTTTTGAATTCGTTTTTGATGTACATTACGGGTTCGAAATGGATCCGTTACCGCGGATTACGTTTTTTATACCTTTATGAACTCGTTATGGATTCGAAACGGATCCTCATCCGTTTTTGTGCACATTGGGAAACCAAACCATTTTTTTTTATCATAAAAATTAAATAAAGCAAATCCGTTTTGAGTTCGTATTTGAAGTATTTACGGAATCGAAACGGATTTGCCCAGGTTCGAATCCTACCAGAGGTGGATTTTTACCCTTTATTTTTCTTCCTTTTTTTTCTTTTTATTATTTTTTAATTGCTAATAGGCGCATCAAAACGTTTTTTTTCTGTAAATATACAGCATTAACATATTTAAAAGCAAATCCGTTTTGAATTCGTTTTTACATAAGTTTCGGATTCGAAACGGGCCCGCACTGCGGAATTTAATTTTTTTTTATTCGCTAATAAGCGCTTCAAAATGTTTTTTTTTTATCTAAACAAAGCGTTTTGAATTCGTTTTTGATGTACGTTACGGGTTCGAAATGGATCCGTTACCGCGGATTACGTTTTTTATACCTTTATGAATTCGTAATGGATTCGAAACGGATCCTCATCCGTTTTTGTGCACATTGGGCCCAGTGTGCCAAACGGACTCGTTTCGGATCCGTAACGGGTTCATATTTTCGTTACTTTTATCCGTTACGGAATCCGTTGCGTATCCGTTACTGATCCGTTTGCGGGAAGGATTCCTAAAAAAAAAACGAATCGTTTTTTCTTCTTTTATGGATCCGTTTCGAACCTGTAACGTACATCAAAAACTAATTCAAAACGGATTCGCTTTTAATAATGTTAATGCTGCTTATAAAAAAAAAGAAAACAGGGTGAAGCGCTTATTTTTAATTAAAAAAAAACAAAATAACAAAAAAAAAAAAAAAAATTACTAGCCCGGCCGTGAGTCGAACTCAGGCTCCCGGGGTACTACTCTTTCATACACGAGACGTTAGACAACTAGGCTATTGGCCGATATGATGTTTGCTTAACTGATGTAGATTTATTTGATGTTGAGATTTAAAGTTTGTATATTAAACAAATTTCTGTTGTTTTTTTATAAGTATTCTGTGTTGTTTTTCTTCCCTTCTTTTGATAAAAAATGTTATATACTCAAATTTGGAATCAAAAACATTTTTTCAAACAGAGTTTGAAAAGTTTACAAAAAATCATACGCAATAAAATAAAAAGAAAAAAAAACAAATCAAAAATATTTTTTTTATCATTAAAAATTAAATAAAGCAAATCCGTTTTGAGTTCGTATTTGAAGTATTTACGGAATCGAAACGGATTTGCCCAGGTTCGAATCCTACCAGAGGTGGATTTTTACCCTTTATTTTTCTTCCTTTTTTTTCTTTTTATTATTTTTTAATTGCTAATAGGCGCATCAAAACGTTTTTTTTTCTGTAAATATACAGCATTAACATATTTAAAAGCAAATCCGTTTTGAATTCGTTTTTACATAAGTTTCGGATTCGAAACGGGCCCGCACTGCGGAATTTAAATTTTTTTTATTCGCTAATAAGCGCTTCAAAATATTTTTTTTTTTTATCTAAACAAAGCGTTTTGAATTCGTTTTTGATGTACGTTACGGGTTCGAAATGGGTCCGTTACCGCGGATTACGTTTTTTATACCTTTATGAACTCGTAATGGATTCGAAACGGATCCTCATCCGTTTTTGTGCACATTGGGTATATAACATCAACATTATTAAAAGCGAACCTGTTTTGAATTCGTATTTAAGTACGTTTCTGGTTCGAAGCGGGTCCGCCACCGCGGATTTACGAGGGTTCCAGTCCCAACATAGGCGGATCGTTTTAATTTTTTTTCCAACTTTATTTTTTTTTAATCGCTAATAAGCGCTTCAAAATGTTTTTGTTTTTTTTAAACACAGCATTACCGTTATTAAAAGCAAATCCGTTTTGAATTCGTTTTAGATGTACGTTACGAGTTCGAAACGGATCCGCATCCGTTTTTGTGCAATTAGGAAGCAATAGATCTTTTCACTTCGTTGTTCGCTTAAAAACTTGGTCGTATCAAGACGACAATTCGACAGTAGTCAGATTGGCAATATTAATATTGCATGATAGAAAAAATTTACTGTCCCATGCCCGGACGTGTCCCACTCTGTCCGACTTTCCTCTACAAAAATAAAATCCTATCCTATCCTTCCTTTGCCCTTCCTTCCTCAATCATTTATATTTTTAATTTACAGTGCTCAAAACTTGTATACTTACGATTTCTAAGCTGCATACGCCTGCTCTTTTGTTCTTTCCATTCATCAATGCGTTTGGTACGATACTCCATAAATTGTTCACGCAATTGTGCACGTTTCTCCAACAACTCTTTAGAGGCGCGTGTCAAACGCAAACGATCCTTTTGCTCAAAGGCCGGATAATATTTCTTCAAATTTTTCTTTATTTGATTTTGCTGTGCCTCAGACAACAATGTAGGTGGTCGTGGACGCCATAGGAACTGCACAAAGCTCTTAAGAATGGTGCGTCTAATAATGCGTCCTTGGAGCGTGTACATATTAAAGCCGGTATCTTCCTTAACCTTCCATGATGAAACACCGGTGACAACATAACGACCGGTTGGATCCCATTCAACTTCGGATGCACGGAAGTGATCGGGTGAAGCAGTGATGATGAAATCATTAGTTGTGTCAACAAATTCAAAAGTACCCATTGTCAAATTGGCCATAACAATGAATTGACCGCGTGGTGACCAGAAAAGGTGAGTACAAGATTTCTTCTCCAAACGTTTTACTAACGAAGGTTTAACACCCTTGTTAACCTCATAAAAGCTAACATTCGAGTTGTTTGGCTCACCGTGGATAATGGAAAATTTATTGCCAATTGGTTCCCAGGCGAATGCCAAAATCAACTCACGTATCTCCACCGAATCAACTGGGATTTCTTTTTCACGCATATGGAAAATTTCAAAATTATAGAACATGCCCAAGAATTTCACATCCAATTCTTTTTTGTCCTTTTTCAACTTTGAGTAACGATCAACTTTAACGCAGAGGTAATCGCCAGACTTTTGCCAATGCAATTTACAGTCGGCAACATGGAAGAGATTTTTATTTCGTGTCTCACGTTTTTTCGGTATTTCCATAAGGGTGACACGCGCTGGTATCTGATTTTGCTCCTCTACCCAGAAGGCGATTATATTGTCGGTGGGTGACCATGAGAAGCCGCGAATACCAGAAATTTTAATTGATTTAAGATCGAGCAGGTAGAATGTTGGCGTCTCATAGATGTGTATCGAGTTCTCACCCATACGTGCAACATATTTGTCATCATGCGACCAGCGGAACATTGACAGTACAGACATACCATCGGCAACGAAGGACCGTTTCTCAGCACCAGTACGTATATCCCAAATGATGACTTTTTGGCCAGTTGGTGTTGGTCCGTAAGTCACTAAATAATTTTCACATGGCGAGAACTCAATAAATTGCGTGCCAGGGTGTGGGAACTTTTGTATCTTCTGAAAGCTACTGCCACCCCATATAGCAACACCAGGTTTGTGGAAAGTTACTACATATGTGCCAAGTGGAGACCACTTGACAAAAGTTTCGGTAAAACGTTCGCGAGTCTCTAACTCAGTTGCTTCGGGTAAGGTGTTCTGCCAGAAACCTACTTGCACACAATTAGGTGCTGTTTCAGCAGCCACACAGTATTGGTCGTAGGCCTCAGCATCGTTAATAAAACTGTAAAGGTCATTCTGCACCTTGAAGGGTTGAGGTGTTGGTGGTTCCCATTTTTCGGGAATATTGCCATATCTGCAATTTATAATTTATTTGAGTTAGCAGTCAAGGAAAGCTTAATTCAGTAACTTACTTTTGAAAGTCCGTAAACAAGTTAACAGCAAATGTATAACTCTTGTCCAGGCGGTGTTCATTAAATGTCTTTACTGCTTCCTCAGCCATGGTGGCATTTTTGAATTCCATGAATGCGTAACCCTTGGTTTTACCATCCTCATCCGTAGGATAAACAACATTGACGATTTCTCCGCATGTTGAAAATAATTTCTGAATGACAGATTTCAATTTTTCCAAGCGTATTGGCTCCACTACTGGGATATTATCCACAACAACAACATTTTCTACGCCATCCGTCTCGCATGGGCGCTGTGCAAGCTTGTCTGGTAACAGTTCTGCAAATAATATATGATTAGTTTTTTATTTTATTGGAAAATTTGCATATATAAATAATTTCGAGGTTATGTTGCATTTTTGCCAGTCTCGCATGCTATGCTTTGCTGGCAACCTTAATTTGCTCACCATCGTCACCAATATCATCGACAAAGCCTTCCGGATCTTCAAAGTTCGGTTCTTCCGCGTAGTCACCGTCATCACCGCTATCTCCGGCATATTCTTCACTTTTCTTTTTTGCCATTTTCGAATTTTTACAGAAACTTTCTACAAATCGCTTTTTTTAGATGTCATCAAACTTACGCACAAGAACGAAAAGATTTCAACCGAGTTTTTGTGCTGGCATGTTGGTAGAAAAAGTTTGGGTGGATTTTGACATGAATGTCAAAATTTTTCATTCGTGTGTTGGCTAACCATAATTTTGTAATAGTTTGGCTTAACCCTTACAAACGAGGTAATTGTTGTTTGTGGAGCTGGTTCACACGACTGACCAAATAGTCTGGCGATAGTTTGTTCTATACATTTCGGCATATGAGAAAGCACACACGAGCGATTTGCTTTCGGCCAATTAAAAAATATCATTTTCACAGCAGACTGAGAAACGATCGCAACTCGAATAAAAAATCATCTAAAAGGGGGTGCAGACTATCGATTCTCTTGATTTGCGTGTGTGGCAGCTATATTTCGTCAGTCATCAGTTAACTACAAATGATTTGTGGTTGAGTGATAGTCAACGGCCATATTTGACGGACGGACATGAATGCTAGTGTGTACCCACTATAACGGTCAATTATCTATTGCTGCATATACAAGCGTACACCAGGCAGACTAAACTATGGGTTTTCCCCCTCATAATTCAACGAACATAACATGGATGGATTTTAATAAGTTAAGTGTCATTCAAAAGATATTTTAACTAGCAAAAATAACTTCATTATAAATAAATTTAAATCCCAATATAATAATTTATTCTTAAAATTGAGACCTATTGTTTTCAAATATTTAATAACGAAAACTTTTTCTTAATCGGTGATTTCTGTTCGCTAGTCGTTATAAAAGTGACGCTATTTTATTTAAAACTTCATGGCATTACCAACATATAATTTTACAATTGTCATTATGAAAGTATGTTCAAATATAGATGGCGTTATTTGACATTCAAGTCCTGTAGTGGAATTCCCAAAATTTTAACGTGCGATAATCGGTATAGCAAACTAACAACGTTTGTAGCTTTCGATAACGAAAGTGGTATTCCCAAAATCATAGTTAACAACAAAATTCACAAAATTTAGTGTTGGAAAATTTTTGGAAATGTTAACGAAAATTGTTGTCAAACTACATCGAAAAATGACAACACAACCATTTGACAAATAAACTCGATGCAAAAATAAATAAAACAAAATTTCAAAGAAAAATCAAATAAATAATACAAAATGCAGAACGACGATATTGTTTGGAGTATCATCAACAAAACGTTTTGATCGTGAAAAACAGATACACGACATGAGTGCAACTTAACTGGTCAATATGACACTGTGCGCGAGGCAAAAGGCATCATATATTTCCTCCTGAAAACTGCAATGCTATGACAAGCAAACTGTGGGAGGGTGTGATAATGTCAGGCAATTTTGAAAAAGACATGTATTCTGCTTTTACTCCTAGGAGGAGCATAGGGCCAATATGAAACGCGTCCATATGTAGCAATCCCTTGCAATGTCTTTGTCATTTGATTTTTGCTTAAAAAAAACCGTCCTTTCCAAATAATAATTTAATTTATTTTATTTTTGACAACGTCAATTGTGATATAAACTTCGCTTAAGCAGCCCTAACTTTTTTGAGAATGGATTGAATGGTGTTTAATAGGGGGTTCGTCAGTTAATTATGGCCGCTGACTGTCACTTAACCACAAACCATTTTGTGGTTGACTGGTGACAGATGAAAAAATGGCCACACGAAATTGATCGCTAGTCTGTACCCCCTAAGCGGCCCTTAATTCAAATAATTGCGAAAATTAAATTCATAGCTAAACTCCACTCAACAGATAAACTACGTTTAAGCTCACACTGTGAAATTGACCAAATCCGATCGTTTGAAATCGTTCAGCACCAAAGATATCTCAGATAATCGCTGTGAAAAATCTGTTGAACTGAAGCGAGGACGTATATACTTTGAAGAGAAGCTTGAAGTGCATTACATGATGTTGTGGAAACTTTTTTTTTATTGAAAATTTGGCTTAAGCTCTTAATAGCTTTTTGATTTAGAAATAAATGTTAAGTCATTAAAAGGTCTCGCAAACTTCTTTCTCCTGTGGTGAACGTGTAGTTTCTTTATGATTTCCGTCTACTACTTTTTATAGGTAATTTTAAGAGCAGTCAGACAGTGTAGTTTTGAGCAAAAAAAATGTACGTGAAGATCCCATAAATGTAACGGTTCTCAATTATTAACTTGATGGTATTCAACATAGCCAAAAAAAGTCTTCACTTCAATCAACCTGCCGAAATGGCATTTAAGAATAAGTCGTAAATGTTGGTAATGGCCTTCCTAAATGAAATCCAGTCTCGTTGACCTCTCATACACCTCCAATTTTTTCTTTCTTTGACCTAGGCTCTTTTGAACCACAAAAATATGAAAATAATAAATATAAGAATGAGCTAAGTATTGGGTTTCCTTATTAATGTAATTTTTTTCAATTTTTAGGTATAAACTTATAATTTTTTTAAAAACAATTATTTTGATTGCATTCTTCAATTAAAAACTACATTAACGTTGCTTTCGGTACGATAGCGACGATGAAAAACTTGTAGCAAACTTAACAACAACTGACCGAAATTAACAGTCAAAGTTTGCTACAAAAGTTGTTAAAATTATGTTTGGGAATACCAATTAACAACAATCGTTGTTATTCGCAAGTTAACGACCGAAAAATGTCGGTAAAGAATTTCGGAATTCCACTACAGGGGGTCGATTCTGGTTCAGTGAAACTGTGAAGTGTAAAAAAAATTATCACTTTCATTTTCACCGAATCTTTTCACTTCACTTCATCGATTGAAGCGATTCTGGTTTACAAAGTGAAAAAAGCGAGTTGAATAAAATTTTCAATGTGGTGTGTGAAAAATAACTGACATTTATCTAGCTGACAAATAGTTTGATTCAAAATACAAATTTTATACACATACGTAATGAGATTCTGTAGCTGATGTGATAGAGGGTTTGCTATTTTAATATTTCGGAGCATTGTGGTAGGAGATCAATCCCAATGGGGGGGGGACAGTTATTATTTTTTTTTTAATTTTTTTTTTTTTTTTTTTTTAAATTAACGCTTACCTCTTTTTAGTTAAGCAGAGGTAAGCGCTTACTCCCTAAGACATACAATGAAACGATGCTTCTTATGGAATATAAGTGCTTGGTACTGACAAATACATAAATGCTAATGAAAAGCTTTTCCCCTTGGTCGAAATTGATTTTTAGAATACAATTAAACCACGATTACGGCCACACGGTTCTAGCTAAGAGAATGAAACTTGGTACAGATAATACTTGGGGTCGAAGTGTGATTGAGATTCAGGCGGATAGTTTCAGAGTCTACAAAGGACAGACTGTCTGATTTGCGATCCGATCTAAATCACGCTGTCCACTTGCTTTAGGTGGTCAAAACGAACTCTAGTTTTTTAATTGAGCCAACTAAAACTGGACCGCGATGGAATAAACGGCGTTAAATTGAAGCGAAACGAATATAGAATCAATCGGGGTGGTGGGGTGAAAATTCCTTATATTTTGCAATTTTAAATTTATCCATCTGATTGAGCACCTCCAATTTCCGGCCATTTACATCAACTTATTCTTAATGTTTTATAGGAAACAGCATTTGAAATATTTTTGTTTATTTGTTTATGTTTGTTTTTCATTAAATTTAATTTTTATCACTGTCAAATTTGTCAGTGAAAACTTTTGCTTGAGGTGTAAAAAAACTTTTCACATTTTTTTATGAACACATTACATTTCCTTATGCCCTATACACACTACATTTTTATACTACAAATAACAACTATTTTCCACATAAACGTGCAATTAACCTAAAACCCGATCAAAAAAACTTGTCAAGTTCTTGTCATTGTATCAGAAATGTATATCAAAATGATATCAAAAATGTATCAGCCACTGATATCCATTTTTTGTATATCATTTTGATATATTTTTGATATCATTGAATGACATGTCAATTTTGTATCAGAAATGTATATCAAAATGATATCAAAAATTTATCAGCCGCTGATATCAATTTTGTATCAGAAATGTATATCAAAATGATATCAAAAATTTATCAGCTGCTGATATGTCAAATTTAACGCTTTAGTTTGTGAATTTTATGGAAGACGAACGCGCAGCCAATTTTAGTGAAGAAAAAGTGAAAATATAATTATAATATATATAATACAAATATAATTGAGTGCAAAAAACCCGACACTCCATTCAGTTGCTGCATGCAGCCTGTGGTTGGGAAAACAAAAAGTATGGAAACGGACGAGCAACCAATTTTAGTAAGAAGTGAATTTTCTAATAAAACTTGTGAAAAAGCACAAAAATATAATTGAGTTAAAAAAACCGACACTTCATTCATTTGCTGCATGCGGGCAATTTCTAAAAACTTGCCGACGATCAAATACAATATTGCAAAATTTGGTTATGTCAATTTTGTATCAGAAATGGATATCAAAATGATATACAAGTTTTGTATATCATTGATATACAATTTTTGTATATCATTTTGATATCTTTTTTTGATATCATTTTGATATCTTTTTTTGATATCATTTTGATATCTTTTTTTGATATCATTTTGATATCTTTTTTTGATATCATTTTGATATCTTTTTTTGATATCATTTTGATATCTTTTTTTGATATCATGGTGATATACAAAAAGCGTTACATTCCGTATATCACTGTGATATCCTTTTTTTATCAAAATTTTGTATGTCACTGACAAATTTTTGATATCATTTTGATATATTTTTGATATACTTTTTTTGATCGGGAATTAGTTACCAAAATGTGAAAGTCCATATTTTTTTACTTTTATTTGGTTTATAATATTTGCACCTGATTTTTGTCTGCAATTATTAATGAACATGCAGCAAAAATTACAAAGGAAGTAAAATTTCATTGAGAAATAAAATTTATTAAGCATGCGCAATTTAAAATCAGCGGTTCTAATAATGAGAGCAACTGTTAATTGAGGCACATGAAGGAATTCATTGAGAAATATATTTGGTAGCTCTGTTCGTTTTATCAAATCAGAAATGAAACAGGAGTCATGTTATATCGAAAAAATTACAAGATGGGAAATCATTGATGAAAAAACTAGCTACATATAAGTCAATTGAGAAAAATTTTTTTAACTGTTTATTTATCAAAAATAAGTGGATCCCGCAAATAACGCCATAAGAAATATCGTCAGAAAATTTTTTCGAAATAACGCCAGAAATTTTCTGGCATTAATTTTTGGAAATAAAGCCAAAAACTTATCATTAGAAAATAACGCCAGAATATTTGGAAATAATGTCATAATAAATAACGCCAGAAAATTTTTAATTCAGACTATATTAGAACCCTTGTGCCGCGTCTGGATCCAAATAGATTCAAGTGGACATTTTCTTTATCCATATTAATCCGTTAGAATCTAGACGCGGCATAAAGGAAGTCATGCAGAAACTCTTATGAGTTGTCAAGTTTGGAAACTCTGACGGTGTGAATGCAATTATAGCTGTATTTAAGACGGCAGCGTGTTAATACGTAGTTGTCACTGTTCTTCTAAAACGAGTTTATGTGCTATGAAATGGTTTGTCATATGAAAACTCTTATAAGTTATTTTAACATTCGATTTGAATCTATTTGAAAAAAAAAAGCCACACGAGTTTTCAAATTGTTTTATGTTGTGTGAAAATTTAAAAAAGGGTTAACACAATAGCTTTGTTTGATGATTGCTAGAGTACTCTAGAGGAAGTTAGAGCAGTCAAAAGTTTTCGATGAAACTTTTTTCTGCTCTAGCTTGCTCTATTCTACTTTGAAAAATGTTCGATAAGTCTGCTCCAAACTGCTCTTTTCTGCTCTAGATTTTTATGTAGAGCAGGTTGGAGCAGCAAATTTTCATAAGAAAAATCGAAACAAAATAAATATTTTTAAAATTTATATTTTTTATATATTATTTTTAACGTAAATAAATGCAAATAAAATTTAAATTTTTGCTGATTTTCTCAAAGTTGCTTGTTTTGTGTTTTTTGAAATTTCTGCTCTACCCTACTCTACTCTGCTCTAAAAGTAACTTGACATTTTTCAAAAGCTCTACATTGATAAAAGTTCGCCAAACAAAGCTAATAAGATCAACAAAAATGTCATATGAGAAATCAGACAAAAAAGCATAAAAGGCACTTCAGACTATATGAGAAATCATATGTGTTTCCTTATGTTTTTCTGTAAGACTTTTGCTCTGACTGTCAAATTTTTATTGTTTTTCATTTATATTGTTGAAATTGTTTTCATTCTTTATTTATCAAACAACATTAAAATATTTGAAAACTCATATGACTTCTCTTTTAAAATAGATTCAAATCTATTGCCAAAATAACTCATACGTATATGAGTTTTCTTCTGACAAATCATTTGTGTAATAAATCATGGTTGAATTACCCTGGTTGCAGCGATAGCAAATGCTGCTTCTTCTTAAACTACGAAAATGTCAAAATTTTCTAGTCTTTTGACAGATAGCAAGGCAAAATCAGGGTTCCATTTTTTTTATTTTGACAGCTTGGCATAACCATTGTTATTGAATCATGTAATAAACTTACATTCACACTATCAGAGTTGCCATATTTGACAACTCATAAGAGTTTCTGTATGACTTCTCAGATAGTCTGAAGCGGCTTTAAGAAAACTCTTATGACTCCTCAGATAGTGTAAAGTGCCTTTAAGAGTATACGTGTCGACGGGTCTTTAAAGTGGGCTTAAGGCCGCTTTACACTATCCCAAAAAGTATAATGACATGTCCAAATTGACATGTTGCAAGCAATGTGTGATAGTTTAAACTAGAGAATAACAATCTAATGAAAAAGCGTTTTGATTTTTTTGACAGTCTAAACCTGAAATTTTACACTCCTCCCCACATTAATACAAAATTGACAGTATAATGAAATACTATCACACTTTTTTCTGACATGTTGTAATACTTTGTGGGATAGTATAAAGCGGCCTTTACACATACGGTTGTAGTTGGACAACTATATGTCATGTCGAATTTGTATGAGAACCAGCTCTTAATCTGACAATATTGTCAAAAGCAGCTTGGTGGAGAGCATCGCGAAATCGCTGAACAACAGTTGGTGGAGCTCATTGGAGCTATTGTGCTAGGAAAGAAAAAGAGTACAGTGGAAAGAATTAATATGCGTAGAGAGAAAAGCGAATGAAAACATTAACAAATAGTGAGCTATTAGCTTTATATGAAACGATACGGAAACAGATCAAGGGAACAGAAAATTCCAATTCCTCCGATTCCAACAGCCAGCTTCTTTACATTCGCAATTCATCCCGAGGAACCTGCTACGAAAGACAGACAGACAGAACAGACAGACGGGACAGCGAAAAAAAGAAAGAAAAAATTAAAATTGTGCAATAAAAAATTGGGAAAATGTAAAGCATGTGAAAAATGAAGAAGAAAATTGCAATTGCAATTAAAAAATCGTCGCGAAAACAAGTTAAATTCAAAATTGCTGTTGGAAAAAAAAAAAAATTGTGTCTGTGCGTGTATGTGTGTCTTACAGCGAAGAAGAAAAGTTGTCTTGTCCAAAAACAAAAAAGCTGCGTTATCCAATAGAGAAAAATTCCGATACATCGCCACACCATCCACCGTCGTGTCGTCTGTCGTGCAAATATAAAGATGAAAAATTTTGTTTAAAAATGAAATGAAAAATCGAAAGAAAGAAAGAAAAAAAATAATTGCATTTAAATACAAGAGTGTAGTGTCACCAGTTCCTCTGGGAATTGCAAATTCAAAAAAAGTAATTCAAAAAATGTTTTTTAACAAATAGAAAAAAAAAAAAAAAAAAAATGAGAATCAAATTCTTATGTAGATAAATTCAATGCAAAAAGTAGGAAAAGCCAAGCAGCCGTAGAGGGATAGACGCTCCGTTGACAGCGAAGAGAGACAAAGAGTAAAAATTCGTCCGCTAGACAGCAGAGGAGCGGCAGCAGCACTCAGAAGTTTAAAATAGGGGTGCCAAATATTTCTTTTATTTATTGAATTTGTTATTTTTATTTTGGTAGAAGACATTTCCATCTGTGGAGTTTTTACAAAACAACATAACTCGAGATACAGTTAGAATTTAACCTCCAAGAATTAAACATGACCAAGTTAAAGATCGAAAGTTCACTCACTAGATTTCAATAAACATTTCGGGATTTGCTTTTCGTTTGCGGAAACCCTTTCTTACTCGGGATAAGACAACTAAATGTGCTTGTGTTGTAGGAACAAGTTAAGTTTAGTTCCCAAAGCCCAGTTTTCTTTAGAGTAAGATTAACTACAACAGCACCAAGAAATGAAGTGTCGCTTAGAGCTTGTTTCGGAGGTATACTCATATGCTGATATATCTTTTATTTAAACCTTGTGATGGAAAAAATAACGTTTAAAAACATAAAAAGGATAACTCGAAAACTATACCACAGATTTAAAGCTCTTGTACTGCAATTTTGTAGATTAGTTATTTACATACCTTTCATATGACAAGATTTTTCAAATCCATCCATGATGAACTAGGACGAACTAAGTCAAAGTAGTGATGGGTACTTTTACCAAGAAACATATTTCTAATAATATGAGATCACGGATGCGATAAAACTGTCTCAATGTATTCGAAACACCGGCCCAGGGTTCAGATATAAATGCTATTGAAATATTGTGGAGTTGTCTGGACGAAAAAGTTCGCCAGCACAACATTTCTTCAAAAACTGAGCTGAAAAGGGTATTCATGGAAGAATGGGAAAAAATTTATCCGAGCTATTTCAAAAAACTAATTCAAAACGTGCCAAAAGGACTAACATGATAATCAAAATCAAAACAATGCACAATAAACATTGAAATCATGTCATGTAAGTTGTACGACTTTGGCTTTGGAACTGAATATGCTTAATTTTTGTAACTATTTATTTTCAAAAATAATGGAAAATTCCAAATGTGGTTTTTTGTTAAAATTGAAGGACTAAATATACTATTTAAAAATGTACTTCAAGTTTCTTAAAATAGTTTTGCATACTTAGTTTTGGGGAGTTGAAAAATAGTTTCTTTGATGTACGAGTTTGGCTTTGATCTACTGTATATCCGATCAATTTGATTACCTATTCGTTGTTAGAACTAAAAGCTTAGTGAAAAAATGTGATTTTAACAAAATTAGGGTTATACAAAAAATTCGCCTTATTTAACAAATTCGCCATTTTACGTTCGAATAATTCATGATCATGTGTTATGCGGCTGGCCTTATTTACAGCCCGCTAAAGAATTATTTGTAAAACATTGATTTAGTGTTCGTGTATGTCAAACACGTTTAATTTCTACATGAAAGAGTTTTGAGAAGCAGTTTTTCAGCTCTCCTGAAAAGTTCCAATTGCCAAAAATACACAGATGTGATATAGAAAGCCTTTCACTACTATGCAAAAACTGCAACCAATATGTTACAATATCTGAAAACATTTAAAATTTAAAATTTTTTCTTGAGTTCAGTTAAGGAATATCGTCCTTTTTTTGACCAAATTTTTAAATTCTTAATTTTAAGCATAAATATGTAATCAAATGTGTGACTCGCATCCAGTTTAGAAGATATATCTTTTATTATTTAAACCAGTATTAGGAATCCCTGAAGTATTGTCCTTTTAGGATTTTTCTTAAGAAGTTTATTTTATTTACTTATAGTTTTTTAAAATACCTTATATTTGTCACCATAATTTTCTAAATCCTTTCGGGTACTCCAAACCTGTACCAGTTTTTACAAAATCAAATTTATCATAAAAACTATAAATGTATGAGCTACACTTTAAGATTACATTTTTGACCTTAAAGTGCTAGTTTCTCCAAAAGAATACAAATAAAAACCGGATCTTTATCCAATAACTGGACTTGCTACTGCCTTTTTATAAACATTTTTGAAACTGCTCCACTTAGGTCTTAAATTAATAAAAGTAGAAAAAATTTTGGTTTTATAGTAATTTATGAGTCTGTCTATTCGGGGGGACTCGCGTACGCGAAAACTCAATTAGAGTACGCGAAAACTCAATTAGCGTACTCGAAATCCAGTTTTTACCCCCGGGACGCAGCTTCGTTTCAACAGTAATTTTACATAAAAGTAGGGGTAAGTGGGCGGCCTGCGGCCGCAGCTCAGGATTTAAGACATCCAACACCGGCTTCGCGGCGGCCTTCGGCCGCGGATCAGTATATAAATTAATCAAGTTCCCCGGGGGAAAGAACTTCTCTGGATTTCGCGTACGCTAATTGAGTTTTCGCGTACGCGAGTCCCCCCGAATAGACACTTCCTTAATTTATATGTCTAAAAACCAAAAGATTGAGTCACACAATTTTAATTTTATACAAAAACTTTTAATTTAACTTTTAGTCATAATATAGTAAACACATTCTATGCAAAACTTCAAGATCTTATTCCACCAAAGTAATTGATTTAAAAAAAAAAAGTTGAATAGTTATGAGAATTCATCTGAACTAGGGATTTCAGTCCCGGGATTCCGGGATCCCGGGATTCGAGCTTTTTTGCAGTCCCGAAAATCCCGGGATTAGTGCTACCAATCCCGGGATTTCTTTTGTAAGTTTTTTAGGTTAGAAAAATTGTTAGAATGTTCCAAAAATCACCAACAAAAGTCTTACAACATTATGGTTAAATTGAACATAATAAAGAGCTGAAGTTAATCTTAGATTGTAAAACGAGATGGAGTAGTCTTTTAGATATGCTGCAGCGCTTTATTATGCTTGAGAGTAGCATAAAAACAGCTTGTATTGACTTAAAGGTTTCTTCGATCCACTGTAGCGAACTTAAAATTATTAAACAATTAGCTCGTACTCTTCAGCCAATCAAAATCACTATTGATATTATAAAGAAAGATAAATCTGCTTTGAGTAATATCATTTTTACTAAAAGGCACTTCTTATGTTTTTCTTTATGATTTTTTCTCTGACTGTCAATTTTTTATTGTTTTTAATTTATGTTGTTGAAATTGTTTTAATTTTTTATTTTTCAAACAACATTTAAAAATTTGAAAACTCCTATGACTTCTATTTTCAAATAGACTCATATCTAATGCCAAAATAACTCATATGAGTTTTCTTCTGATAAATCATATGTGTAATAAATGTACATTCCCACTATCAAAGTTGCCATATTTGGCAACTCATACGAGTTTCTGTATGACTTCTCAGATAGTCTGAAGCGGCTTTAAGCTCGTGGAAAGGATTTTATTTGCACTTTCGTGAATCTGGCCTAAGAGCGACGATGTTTTTAGTGGTAACATTTTTTTTTCACCCTAAGGTCAGAACCAGAAATTTTTGAAAATTTCTTTTTTTTTCCATGATTCGAAAAAAAATAATTTTTCATGTCTCTGAAATCATTTAAAGGATATGGATGAGATGTGGTATGTGTATTAAGAGTCACAGGACAAATAATGTCTAAGGGAAAAATGGGCGGTCCCACGTCCTTAAAAAAGTATCATACCTCTGAAACTATCTAATGCACATAGATGAGTTTTGGTGCGCATATAATTTGCATCGGAACAATTTACATTCATTGGTTTAATTGGAAATGCTCTGCCCTCCGTACAAAAGAAGGTATCGCAACGCACACCGGGAAATGCTAGTCGCTCATAAAATTAACTAAATGTGTCGTTTATTTGAATAGTAGTGCAATTCCATATAATTTGTTAAATTGATTTTGTTAAAAATTAATAAAATTAGTTTTTAACACAAAATTATGTTAAAACATACTAAGGTAAAATTATTGCATGTATAGTTTTTTCAAAATCGCAGCCAATTCTACATAAATAGCCACTGTTTGAAGTATTCTTTTTGCATTTCCCAATAATTGAAAAAATGGAGATAGAACTATAGCGCTCTAAGGTATCGATATGTATTTAACTAAGCATATAATGCAACAATGTACCTTTATGCTTGTTTTTGAAGTAAATAAATATTTATGAATTTTTGTTTTTTAAAAAAGGCGTGAATTGCTTAATAAAATGTACCTGCTTTAAGAAATTGTTCTTTTTAAATAAAATATCTTTGTAGGGGTGTAGTAGGGGTATATAAGACAAAATATTAGGAATTTTTAATACTAAATGCTGTTCTATTTACGAAGAAAACAAAATTCATACAAATCCCGAAAAATCCCGGGATCCCGGGATTCAAAAATTTCTGATCCCGATATCCCGGGATCGCAAAAAGCCCAAAAATTGGAATCCCTAATCTGAACATAAGATATAACAAAGCACATCCAAAAATAATTCACCCAAATTTAAAAACTTACTTTATATTAACTACACTTTAATAGTTGATTTCTTTTCCTTTAGACTTACACACCAAATTCATCCTTCTCGGAATAGAATCAACTAGATTTTATGTAATCTCAGGAAAGATTTTGCTTCATTATTCCCTAAAACCCAGTTTTTTTCTGTCAACATTTTCCCAAAAATGTTCAATAGGATTAAGATCTGATGATTCCGGCGGGAGACCAAGGGTCTTAGGAGTGTGATGTAGAAACAATTCCTTGACAATTTTGAACGTTTGTTTTATATCGTTATCCTGCTGGATGTTCCAGTTGCTTGATACATCGAATAGAGCTTCAAGCGCAGTTAAAATGGCGGAAGTAAATGCACATACATCATGTACACCTATCATGGGAGCACTCCATAAAATCGGTTTACGTGGAAGAAAACAACGCAAGAAGCAATTCATAACAAAATTTAACGAGAAGAAGCGAATGGTTGTCGCTAGAAATTAGAGAAATGAGGCTCCACCTTTTTGGGAAAACATTTAATTCACTGACGAAAGCATATTTGAAATTATTCACGCAAAAGTCACTTTTTTTGGTGGGAACCAAAAACTAAGCCTTCAGTAAAGAATGTATTATAAACACGGTGGATGATTGGTTATGGTTTGGGGCTGTATGGCGGCACCGGTGTGTCGCCATCCTTTTTTCTTTGATTTTATAATGAATAAACAGATTATTTCAATATTTTAAAAAACAATTTTGCCGATTATGTAAAGAAATCGGGCCTATCTAGTAACTGGATCTTCCAGCAAAGTATGTTTACTATAACACACTCCTAAGATCCCTGGTAACCCGTCGCAGTCCCAAGATCTTAATTTTATTGAAAATTTGTGGGAAAATGTTGAAACAATAATCAGAGAGAGGACTATTTCTAGCAAAACAGTTTTTTAGGGAATAATGAAGCGAAATCTCCTGATATAACAAAAAATCTGGTCGATTCTATTCCTAGAAGGCTGAATGTTGCGTGTAAGTCTAAAGAAAAAGAAATCGAATATTAAAGCGTAATATAAGGTTAGTTTTTGTAATTACATCAACTTCTCTCTTTTTTTTTTTTTGACGCGTATAATCCGGTCGATTTTTAATTTGGAATAATTATTTTTAGTTGTTTTGTTTTATTCTTATGTCCAGTTCAATTTTCATTTAATAACTGTTGACTTATGCGTTATTACAGTTTATTTTAAATCAATTACTTAATTGCAATGAGATCTTGAAGTTTTGCATAAAATGTGTTAACTTCATTGTGATGCTCACAGTATATTTGCAAAATTCGATGTTTATATAAATCTTTTATGACAATTTGAGGATTGTCTAAAACACGGCTATGGTTTTCCACCACGAAGACTTCATACCAATCGTGTTATAATAAATAGGAGAGAAAAATAATTAATTTTATTAACCCTTTCGACCCGGAGTAAAACTTTGGGGTGCACAATATTTGTGATAGGTTAATCCTAGAAACTAAATTTAAATAAAATGTTTGACCGTCTCTAAATTCAAGTTTTCACCGCTGGAGGCGCTTCCGGTCTGTACTCCGAACAGTTTTTTTTAATTTGAATTTTCGGGATACATTGTCCTTGGAGTGGTTATAAGAAAAAAACAGTGGTTACTAAAAATTGCATTAATTTTAATAAATTCATTCAATTTAAGTGACGTTAATAACCGAGTTATTTTATTCAAAAGTATTTGTTCAAAAATTTTTGGGATATATAGTCCCAACCGGTTCGAAAGGGTTAAACTATTTATTCCCTTGCTATAAAATTTAAAACCACCAAATGTCTTCACCAAACTTTTTCAATTCGCATTCAAAGTTGAGTAGTTCAAGTACCTAGAACCAAAAATATGATTTCGAAATTGGCACAACTTGATGGCTAGAATTTATAAATTTCAATTGGAAGATATTAGAAAAAGTTTTTGAAAGAAAAAAAAATATTTTGGTAGAACATTGCAATAATTTTGTTTGTTTTTAAGAAGCCAAAACTTCCCGAAAAGTTGCGCGAACATTCAAATGTACGACTTCACGCTTAAATTCGTATTTGTTCTGCATCAAATGTTTGATTACATCAAGTACCTCTTTTTACGATATCTAATTCGACATGTGTTAAAAACAAATCAAGACGTAGCAAATGGCAACCAACTGAAAAAAATCTATCTGGTGGAACGATTAAAACCGTTCCCCTATTTAAAATCACATGCAAAAAGTAACGAATTGGTTTAATAAGTTCTTTCGATACGTTTGCAATATCTGTGAAATTACAATTCAAGCCGCGGAACATTCTGCATTTCTACTTTTCCGCAGTTTGTGTCTAAGTAGCACAACTTTTTATCGAGAATTATTTCCGCATCGATTGAGTAGTGTAAGATATGTGCGGAAATTTTCTAAGTGCGAACAGCTGATTTGATGCACATTTGATTTGATTTTGATGTAGGAAATATTAAGATCGTAAAAAGTATAGAACGCGCAAACATAAACAACTCAAAAAGGTTTAAAAACAATTTTGAACTATAAATCAGCTGTTTATTAACACTCTTTTACACAGTTTGATTTATGGGGCGCTCATTCATTTTGTGGAATTTCAAAATGCAGTTTTCTGCGTTTTGAATGAGTCGCAAATAGTACTAGTTTACTTAAATTTTTTAAAATTTCATATAAATAATGCACTTTTAATAAACGAATAGAAATTAAAGCAATTTTTCACATCGATTAAAACAAAATTTTTACACAGAATTATTCTCTGAAATCTCCACAATGTTTCCATGAAATTACAATATTGGTGATGGTCTACGAATATATTTTTTTACGAATCTTTTCATTCCAAGAAAGAATATGTAAACAAAAGTTATCGTTCGGATCTATTTTCGGGGATATAGTTAACCATCCGGATATAGCTTTTACAAAGCCTTGGATGGATATTAGACCTATCGTTAAAATCAAAAATGAAAAAAACTTTGCTCCCAGTGGCAAATTTGTTGTATCTCTGAAACTATTTGGCAAAAAAATTTTCCCAGTGCCAATTAGATATGTACCAAACCTCATTTACCTGAGTCAAATATTTTCAGAGATACGACAAATTTCGGGTGAAGGGAGCGTGGCACTGCCCATTTTTTTATTGGATACTATTTACTCAAGTATTGTTCATATTTGTACTAAATCTCATCCTCCTATGTAAAATATTTTCTAAGATAGGATTGATTGCTCCTAATTTTCATATAAATAGCGTTTTTCCGACCTTTAACGGCCTGCGGGCACGATCAAATATGTTCCGTTCCGAACCAAATTTTTTTTTGCTTGGTGTCTATACCTAGGGGACCAAAATAAGAACAGAAAAAGATACTGCTTCTATATCAACTAAGTACCTTAAATTGGTTTAACATTTTTACAGTGCCATATCCTGTTCGCTTTACTTTACCTGAAATCAAATCTTATTCACATGTGTCAAATAGTTTCAGAGATATGACAAATTTGATTTTTTAAGAGGGAGAGGCGTGGTCCCGCCCATTTTTTAGAATTTTTTTTTTCCCAGTGCCAATTACATATGTACCGAATCTCATTTCCCTGAGTCCAATATTTCTAGAGATATTAGAATTTCGGGTCGAGGGGGCGTGGCATCGCCCATTTTTTTATTGAAAGCAATTTGCTTAAGCATTGTTCATATACATACCAAATCTCATTCACTTATGTCAAATAGTTTCAAAGATAGGACTGATTCTTGCGATTAAAGCCCCATTTTTCCGTATGAATAGCGTTTTTCCGACCTTCAACGGCCTTGCGGCACGGTCAAATATTTTCCGATCGGGACCAAAATTTGTATGCTTGATACACCAATAAAAAACTTTTTAGCCCCTGAGAGTAACGTTCTTTTCATTTTTAATTTTTCCCATATAACTAATGATAGGTCTAATGGACATCAAAAATATTGTATTGGTGTCATATGAAAAGTATTTTCTAGTTGACACGATAGCCCAGGAAAATAAGACGAAAAAAGAGCTTCTGTGCGAAATAATTCCCAGTGGAAATTTTTCACCGGAATTGCCTTTATTTATGCATGATACACAAACTGTGAAAAGTCCATTGCAAAGTCGTGTGCGCATAAAAAGTTATTAAGGCTCAAAGGTCGCTAAAATCAGTTTTTTGCAAATATCTCGCTTATGCGAACTTTTACAGAAAAATGTTGGTCTCCAATTTTGTAGCACAGGAAATTTCCTACAAAAGTACGTTAATAGTATTTGCGTACGACTTCTAGTTTAGGAGATCACCCAATTTAAAAAGTTGTTAACAGTTATGATATGAAATACTACCTATGAGTTCATATTAAAATATCTTACTTTTTAAATTGCAATAACTCTTCAATAAGAAGTTAAATAAACAAAATTAAAATGCCGTTTGAAAGATAATTTAATTTTCTATATACCATAAAATTTTTTTTTTTCGAACGGCTTATGACCTTAAAAATATTCTTGAATAACCGTTAAGGCTTCGAAATTACTGGTTTTTTAAGGATATCTGCGAATTGGTAAGTACTACGATAAAAAGTAATGCGACCAAATTTGTAGAGAATTACAAGATCTACAAAAAATAAGCGATATGTGTACACATAGAAGTAACCGTTTAGAAGATATTCCAAAAAACCCTTAAAATGCCAAAAAACCGGTTTCTATTGAATATCTTCTAAACGGTTACTTCTATGTGTACATATATCGCTTATTTTTTGTAGATCTTGTAATTCTCTACTAATTTGGTCCCATTACTTTTTATCGCAGTACTTACCAATTCGCAGATATCCTTAAAAAACCAGTAATTTCGAAGCCTTAACGGTTATTCAAGAATATTTTTAAGGTCATGAGCCGTTCGGAAAAAAATTTTTGTACAGTATATAGAAAATTAAATTATCTTTCAAACGGCATTTTAATTTTGTTTATACAACTTCTCATTGAAGAGTTATTGCAATTCAAAAAGTAAGATATTTTAATATGAACTCATAGGTAGTATTTCATATCATAACTGTTAACAACTTTTTAAATTGGGTGATCTCCTAAACTAGAAGTTGTACGCAAATACTTTTAACGTACTTTTGTAGGAAATTTCTTGTGCTACAAAATTGGAGACCAACATTTTTCTGTAAAAGTTAGCATTAGCGAGATATTTGCAAAAAACTGATTTTAGCAACCTTTGAGCCTTAAAAACTTTTTATGCGCACACGACTTTGCAATGGACTTTTCACAGTTTGTGTATCATGCATAAATAAAGACAATTCTGGTGGAAAATTTCCACTGGGAATTTTTTCGCAGAAAATGTCTTATTTTCCTGGGCTACGAGGAAATTTTTCGAACAAATTTTTTAATTTTGTATGAGAAACAACAACAAAGTTTCTATTCGTTTCACTCCTTTTGCCTACAAACTCAGAGAATTTGTTTGAAAAATTTCCACGTGTAAACTAGGAATATTTTATTAAGATATAAAATTGCCGTACAAAAGTTTGTAATTTGCCAAACATTATCCCTCCCAAATTATTGTCGATATAGTTCCTTTCAGAAACTTCATTTTTGGAATTGTATTGTATGATAGGGAATTCGAGAAAGAATTAACGAGAGCTTATGAAAAAAAACTATTTTGAGTCACAAAATACAAAAAAAAAAATAATTAGAGTTTCAGGAAGTTGTTAGGAAGTCATTTCATCACTTATTTTAGTTTCTTATGCTGAAATAGGTACAGATGAGCCATCTTTATTGTCAGCCTTAATATGTCTAGGCTTATTTTTTTTCTGACAGCTTTCAATTATTATGCATTCCTCTTGCCAAGCCCATCAAATGCATAAGAGTATGTACCATGAATTCAGTATTCAGTTTTTAAATTATTTGTTTAAACATATGTATAGTTATTGCGTAAGTTTCTTGTTTTATTGAAATATATCTACAAAAATGGCAAAAGCTGCTATCGTCGCATGTTTTCATAATTTTTCAGGGGAGCAAATTTTAATTTTCAATTGATATGAAAAAATCACAAAATCCAGTTTTTAAAGTTGTTTTTCTAAGGAACTACAAGTCCTAGAGCAAATCTGATTTTGGCAGCTTGTAAATCTAACCGAGAACAATACCCTGGACTACATAACTCAATTTCACAAAAACTGCTCGATAACTAGTTTTGCCATCTTTGCACAGATATAGAAATATTTGTAGACGTTCTACATTGTCGCCGCCATATCCTCTGCTTTTCTCCTTGTCTGAAGTATTTTTCATATTTGGCTTTTTCTACTTCAGCTATTAAGTATTATTTTTTGTCTCGCCCACAATTGTTTTATGTTATTCTTATATTTATTTTCTTATTTCTTTGTTTTGTTTCATTTACATAGCAAAAGAAAATAGTTACAAACAATTTTTGCAAATAAGCACAAAAATCAACAGCGATTAATTTGAAGCAACAACGGCAGCACAAAAAAATTCTATATCGAATGATAAAATACTCTTTCGAGTAGTGATCCAGTTCTTTTTTTTTTTTATTTTATCGCGCGAAAAGTATTCGAAATTGATCTCTTATTACTTGTTGTGGTGTGTATTTTACGGACTCTTCACTAACTCTTTGGCGTGTAAGTGTTAAGAAGACAACAGTCACGGCGGTGGCGGTATTATCGGCAAAAAAAGTGGCAGTGGCAGTGAGAGTGGCAGTATCAGCGTCAACTCTGGAGCTGAAACACTTCATTTCGTGTGCCAATTGTGTCTCGGTTTGGAAAGATCTGAATGTCTTTATGCTTTAATCATGGTGAAATTGACCGCCGCAATACGCTATAACACTAGAATCTTTCTGATTACAAATCATGACAGAAGGACATGAAAGGTGAGTAAATACATTTATTTATTTATATGTTTTTAATATGTAGTATAACTTTTTCACATACATAAATAGTAAATTCCATAAAATTAAGTTCTCACTCGCAATATTCCGCAACTTCAATGGAATCTAAATCTATGGGGTCATGTGAGAATTTTTCCTATAATAAATTTTCGAAACATAACAAAACTGTCAACAATAGCTGTGTTTTTGTCGACAGTTTATCTGTGCTTGTGCAAGCGCATTCAGAGAAACTTACGGGAAAGCAACAACAAATGTGCGTAACTTTATACAAATAATTAAGTGTGTTTAGCACAAGCACAAGATCAACTGTTTGAAAATATCGTCGACTTACAAGTGGAAAAACTTAGTCAACATTTTCTAGTCTTGAGTTTTTTGGTATTTCGGGTATAAAATGTTATAATCGCTGCTGAGGCCCATTGAGCCGCGTCTAACATCCATTATCTTAAACTTGAAAAGAAACTTTGTGCTTTTCACATGTAAGCCTTTCACATAGTCGTGTTTGTCATGAATCTATTCTCTTCTTGTACAACAGCAGGTTGGCTAATATTTACGCTGAAAGTAATCTGCAAAGAAGGAATACACTTTGGGGCATGATCTTTCTAATGCAGTTGTCAGAATGTAGCTATCTGCTTTAGTATCTGAGAATTGTTGATTTTTTCTTTTGAGGGTCGTGACATTGCTAATTTTTCCTCTTGATCGATTCTAGCAGACTGTAAAAAGACTTTAAAAATTGTATCGAAATTGGTTGGACCCACACTTTCTATTCATGCTTGGAGTTTGATCGACATGTATGGAAAAATCAGCTTGTCATTGATTTGTATTGTATGACTTGTTTGGTAAAATTGCGAACATCTCGAAAAGTACTTTGGACCCATTTTTGAAATTTGGCTTGGAGTTAGTCACTTCAGATTAAATTTCAATGGTACTTTTTTTGGCGAATTTTTTTCTTTAAAGGTTCAAAATATATTGATTCGATTTTTATTATTTTTCTTTTAAATAACATATTTGTAGGGGAGGGGGGGGGCTAGTGTGGACTGGGGGCTAGTGTGGACAAATTCAAATTCTCGCGCCGTTTTGAATTTTTTGTTTCTGTTTTATATTATTCAAGTTGGTATTTGCACTCTGCATCACCAAAAAAAAATTCATTTGTTGACAGTTCAGTTTTCCATGATAACGTGACTGAACGTGTTTTATGCAGCAAAAAGTAATTTTTTTGTTGTTTCGTAATTTCAGTGATACTTTTAAACTAATTATTCTTCTGCTGCAGTGTTAATAGATAATACAATTTAAAATAGTGTTTAATTAAACCATTGAAATTATTTTTGAAGTACTTTACCGTAAGATTAAAAAAAAACTATTTTTGTTTAAAAAGAAATGAAGGGGCTAGTGTGGACAACTGAAATGGGGCTAGTGTGGACATGTCCACAGCAGCTGAAATGACTCCAGAAATCGTCAAACCATTTCTAAAAGCAGTTCCAAGAAAGTACGTTACTAAAAAGAAAGAACGACAGATTCACGTATCCCGACTTACTGGATACCAGCCGAATTTTACCGAAATGAAATAGTGGCAAAGCTGCCAGAACCACAATAACTGTGGGAAATATCGCGATCAGCAAGTTATATGAAGTTTGAAACAACATGGACAAAAAGTATTTTATATTAGCCAAATTGTCACGATCCACGGTTCTGAAGATTTCGACATAACGTTTCTAAAAAGAGAGAACGATAGATTCACGTATCCCGATATACCGGATACCAGCCAAATTCACCTAAATAAAATAGTGGCAAAGCTGCCACAAGCACAACTGCCGGGAACATCTCGATCAGCAACTTATATGAAGTTTGATATAAATTTCTCCAAACACAACATGGGATAGCAGTTAATTTCTTATTTGTATTATTATTTGTATTACATCATTATTTTCTTGAATAAACATGTATCTGAACTCTTTCTTAACGTTTTTGTATGAATTATCAAGTTTGGGGTGTCCACATTAGCCCCCAGTTAAATCAATGGTTGTCCACACTAGCCCCTTATACGGGGCTAGTGTGGACAAGTGTAAGCTCTTTTTAAAATGCATTAATAAAGCATTTATGAAAATAAAAAATCATAACTATTGATGCAATTATGAAGGCAAGAGGTATAAGTAATCGCTAAAAATTACTTTATTACAAAAATGATATATTTACATATATAATTTTGTTATTATATAAAAACTGTCCACACTAGCCCCCCCTCCCCTACTAAACAAGAAACTGACATACTCATTTTTTTGTTTTTAAGGCAAAATCAAGTTTTTGGTGTCAGAATGAAACTGTGATCATTGTGCACAAGAGCATGAAGAGGTTTTTTCATTTTATTTTGGTTTAAGCGAGATTCACATAATTAAAGATCCGCGGTTTCTGGTTTTTCCGAGTATATTTTCTCAATAAAACATGCTTTGCAAAAAATCTGGCAAACCGATTTGAAATATTTCCTACTCGCATTGATCGACATTTTCTTTTTCAAATTCTAAAGGCTAAAAACGTTTTAATTTATTTTTGCGCGAATTTAGACTTAACATTTTATCTGAAAACTGAGACGTGAGAGAAAAATTCTGTTAATGCAGTCCTATTATGTCAAAAGCAAGGAATAATAATAACACCGTCTGAGCACAGACAATTTGTTTTGTGTTGAGTAGTTTTATTTGTAATCTAGTGTTACCAAGCACCATTTCCAAGCGTGATTTAAAAAAAAAAAACCGTTGTTAAGTATGATAGATGATTTTTATGTAAAATTTTTCGTAGTATCCGAAAAAGATAACGACGATCCTAGAAATAACACTCTTTAGCGAGAAAATTCAAATTTTGTCAAAAACTTGTCGAAAAAAAATTTTTGCAAAAGAGCATATGTAGAGAATATAAAAACTTTTGGCTAATACACAATGTATCCCAAAAATAGCCCTACATGCCATGTAAAATCTATTAAAATTTAAAAGAAAAAAAAAACTTGCGTCTCGAAATATTTCAGTTTGAAAAATTTTGCCTTTTTTCAGTATTTTCAAAATTGCTAATTTTTTGTAGAAAAAAAAAAAAATAAGCTTTACGCCCTGACCTGACTAAATTTTGAGTATTTAGAAAAAATAATTTGTATAATTGGTGCACAGGAACCGAAGTTATGAGCACTTTCCTGAACCAGTTATTTTTAAAAATTCAACAACGCGACAATCAGAACATAATTGTGTTATGGCCAACAGGTCGAAAAAACCAGTTTGGAGCAAAATAAAAAAATAAGTGTCCAATCAAATCGATTAAAGTACCCTGTACCGAAATTTCAGCACAATCGGTGATTTTCGACCTGAAATCATATAAGTACAAAACGTATGAAGAAATTGTGTACTTAATGTTATTTTTGACCAATAGCAGTTATGATCTTTAGATGTACGTCATAAGGTTGCAAACTGTATTGTATTTGCTTCAAATAAAAAACTTATACGCAATTATATTAATGCATATAAACTTAAACGTTTATAAATTTGAAGCTACTCTTTAATAACAATGTCGACAAACATTTTCATTGAATTAATTTATTGAATTTCAATGACACTAGCAATATAAATCATAACCAATTGAAGCTCAAAAGCAAAATATTAGAATTTTTTTTTTTCAGCGCGTAAATTTTAATATTTTAGTAGAAAAACAAAGTAAAAGTTTAAACGAGATTATTATTTTTATTTAATAAATAATAACTAAATAGGCAAATGAAAATTATTAACAAAATAGAAAGAAAAACGACTTTGTTAATAAAGTGTACATAAATACTTACAAAGTATAATAGAAACATTTTCATTTTATATTGTATCATTCTTTTCAATATTCTTTATGAATGGTCACCAAGTGAGTGACATCATTTTAGCGTCAATACTAAATTTCAAAATACATTTAACATTATGTAGCAACAGAACGAAAAAAAAAGAAAAAGAAAAAAAAAAAAAAAAAAAAAAAACTAAAATAGAAAACTATACAAAATGATTTTTATTCACATAACTAACTCATTCAAAAAAGAAAATATCGTTCATTCATTAATTTCAAATGTGGCTGCTAATAGTCTTAGTTTATAGAAATATTCATTGGATAGGGAGAAGAAGTAAGGGATTTTGCTGGCGTTGTTATTAAAAACTATAGCATAGAAGAAAAATATAGTATGTACTTCATTGAACAAACTACGTATTTCCAAAGGGGTTTCCCCATCAAGAAAAACGTCAATAAAAGATGTGTGATCACAAATCAAGCAATCTAAAGCAATTTGCGTGTATGTTTGTATGTATGTTAATCGATAGATATTGGTATATATTCATATACGCGTCCACTGAGCTATAATGTACTAAATACAACTACATATTTAATAAAGTGTCTGAGAATTGTGTAATGGTATAATTTTTACGAAAGCATCAGCATTGGGCTGTTTGAAATGTTCAAATAGGTTTCGAACTGGCTCCCCGAACGACACACTAACTTTACTTTTCGATATGTAATTTCCAAAAAATCCTTCGGAAATCCTCACAATTTCTCTAATGTAGTGTAAACAAGAATATGACCGAGGACTAAAACTTATTGTCAACTATACTATCTGGCGAAAAATTGTATTAGACTCTTTCTAGCTCAAATTTTTTGGTATTTGCAGTTGGGTTCTCAGATATTTATAAAAGCTTACAGAGATGCTCTAAGTGCTCAATATGGAGACCTCTCATTATTAGTTTTGAGTAAAAAAATTTTTTTTCAAGTTTTGGTCATTGATCTTCAGAGTAACTAGTGTCAAAGTAGTGTTTTTGCGAAAAATCTATTAATTTTTTTTTCTAAGTTCCACCATTTTGTCAAAAATAAATTTTTTTAATATATGTTTTCGAATTCTTCTAGCATTTTAAATGTTATTTTGATTTCCATTTTTAAATTTGGAAAATTTTAAAAATTTACAAAATGGCGACCAATTTTTTGAAAAATCTTAAAAGTTGATTTTCTCAAAATAATATTAGAGTTATTCACGATCTAGAGTAACGAGCTGAGTAACAGGGTAAAAGTGCACTCAGTTACTCTGAATAGTGAGCATACTCAATACTTTGCACGTATATTTGCTTTTTGTTTCTCAAAATAATCTTAGCTGACAACAAAAAAAAAAATTTTTAAATGAATATTTTTCTCCCATTCAAATTTTTATTTTTGATGAACGAAAATTGCCTCTCAATCATAAACAAATTCAAACGTTTCTATAGAAATAGAAATAGTAAAAAAAAGGCAAAAGTGTAAGATTATTTTACACTAGAAAATAGCTTGACTAAAAGGGTAAAAGAGTAACAGAGTAACTTACGTATATTTTGTTGTTGTGGTTGTGCACAGTTACTCTGTTACTCTGTTACTCAGGACGTTACTCTAGATCGTGAATACCTCTATTTTTTGTTTTATTTTTTTAATTTTTTTAATTTTTTTTTACAAAAAGGTGGATAATCAGCAAACGTTTTGTAGAAGACTTGTTTTGCGCGCCATTTTTTTTCTTTTTCTAATAACTCACGTGTCAATTATTTAATTTTGTGCTTTGATTTACACCCACTAGATGGCCAACAAAAAAATTTGAAAGTAGAAGAATATAACTTCCATTGCTTAGAAAATATAAGGTAGACAAAAAAACAATATTTCCCATATAAATCATAAGAGTATTGTCGAAATGACGGCCATGTTTTGAAAAATATTAAAAATTAATTTTACCAAAAATTATTATAGTTTTGTTTTTTAAATATTTTTACGGAAATCTTTTGAAAAACGAATGATTTCGAAGGATTTCCGTAAAAAAAATTTAAAAAAAAAAATTTTTTTTTTATAACTTCTTTGATTGCATATATATAAAGAACAAAAATGTGTTTAATATTCAAGTTTTTAATATTCAAGTCACACAAGTTTGCCATGGACCCAGGTTCGATCCCCAGCGCGGATAATCATTTTTTTTTTTTTTATCTCACTTTTAAATTCTCCTTTCTCTCATTTATTAACTTTTGTTTAATTGAATTGAAATTGCATTCGAATATCAAATTTTATTTGGACAGACATTTTCTTAATATTTTAATTTGATACCTTTTCCTGATATAGGTTAGTGGTGTAGAGGTCTAACAAGCTTGTAAATGTAAGTAAAAAAATGAGTTTCTATATTCGGTTCGAATCCTACTGCATTCGTTTCTTTTTTAATTGAAAGAACTCTTACCGCATTACAAATAAGCGCTTCAAAAATGCTTTTTCCATAAAGCTGCAGAACGCTTACATCGTAGGACATGCAGTGTTAAAAAGAAAGAATAGTTCTTACGGAGCGGAAGAGTTGATTGGTGAAGAAGAAGGCTTTTTGAATCACTTCTTTTTCCCTTAGGATCATTCACCCATCTTCAATGCTTTTATTATACCCTACACCCAGGGTATATTCACTTTGTCCTTCCGTTTGAAACGCAGAGAAGGAGGCGTGGCAGGTATGGAAAAGTATATATATTCTTGATCAGCGTCACCTCCTGAGTCGAAATAGCCATGTCCGTCTGTCTGGCTGGCTGGCTGGCTGGGTGGCTGGCTGGGTAACGGCTGTGTGTGGAAATACATTTTTTGGAAAAACTGAGCAAGATAATTCAATGAAATTTGGTACACTGCCTTCGTCACTAAAGTTAGCTCGGGGGATTGAAAATGAGCAAAATCGGTCAACGGACACGCCTACCGCCCATACAAAAAATATATTCAAAATGTGATGATAAGAGCATTATTTGCAATAACAGAAGCAAAATACACATAAGTACTAGAGATAGTAAGTACAAGCTTTGAGCAAAAACTAGGCAACATCGGACTAGAGGGCGTGGCACCTCCCATATAAACAAAAGTTTCAAAATGTTATACTGAAAGCGTTTTTTGAGATAATCCAACTTAACATCACTCAAATACTAAGAGCATTAATTGCAAACTCTGAGCAAAAAGTAGGACTAGGACTAGAGGGCGTGGCACCTCCCATATGAGCGAAAGTTTGAAAATGCTATACTGAAAGATTTTTTTTAAGAAACATTAACCGAACTTTACTCTAACACTCAGAACAATAAATGCAAGCTCTAGGCAAAATCCAGGTAAACTCGGAGAGGGCGTGGCACTCCCCTTATAAGCAATTTGTTCTTATACTCTCCAAGAGGTTACAGAAGAATTCAACAATTTATTTTATTAAAAACTTGTATGTACAAGAATACGTACATTGTATAGCATTCATCAACTAAATGTTTAATAATATACGAGTACTTGAAATGCAGTGTAGGGTATTTAGTTTTTGGCCAGGCCAAAGATACCACCCTTACTAGTTTTCAGTATAGGGTACTTGCATTGCGCCCTGATAGCTATAGATGCAATGTTATAGGTTTTCTTTTTTTAACTTCAATGAATGAATTTTTTGAGTTTCATTATGCATTTTTCTTTATAATTTTTCATTCTTATTTTTTATTCGTTTATTGTCATTTGTTGGTTGACATTCAGTCAGTGCAATGTTGCGGGTTTTTAGTTGTTATTGTTGTTGTTCTTGTCATTTCAGAGTAAAGTGGGTGGTGGTTTGAATTTTCTTTGTATTACACCACACAATACACATTTTATCGTTGTTTCTTCGTTCATTCATGATTGCTGTTGAAGTTTGAGTCGTGGGGTTGGTTGGTGTGCCTCTTTATAACAAACATTACAGCAACAATAACATCGCCAGTTTACTCGGCAAGACACGCTGTTTTTGGAGAAAAGCTTTTCTGTTTTTTTTTGTCTCTCACTCTCTCTCTCGTTAACGTTCACTTTCACAGTTTATATTTTGTTGTATTAAAAAAGTTAAGGTTTTCAAAACTAATTAAGAAATTTAAAAAAAAAAAAATCAAAGCTTTTCCAATCATTTAAGAAGGAAAAATTCCGAATCTGTAGAGGCCAAAATATAATGAAGATAATTGAATGTGAAAAAATCATTTTATTAGATAAACAAAATTGAATCTAGAGATGTTGCTGTCATTACAAGGTACTGCTTTAAAGGCAAGCATACCTCATACTTTGGAGATCTCTGTATAAGTTGTAAAGATCTTGACATCATAGGGACTGCCTTTCAATTTCCAACTTCCGCCCACTTTTAATGATTGGATAATTTAATACTTTTAAAAGTGGGTGTGGCACTTATCTGATTTCGCCTACTTTTCGACAAGTGTGTCTTCTCTTCATGTACGAGCTAAAATTGTATTAATGTTTATATCTTTATTTGTGGCCAAATTTCTTCTCGAAAACGGTTTTAGCGATTTTCATGAAATTTCAGATAATTTTAGATATTAGCATGCACTGAAGAATGAGATAGGTTTTGACTCTGTAGATATTCATGAAGAGTCGTGGCAACGCCCTAAATTTTAAATTTAATTTGGTCATATCTCGCAAACCGCAAAAGGTATTTTCATGAGATTTGGTAGGCGGGTATTGCTTATCAGTGTCTTATAATAAACAAAAACTGGGTGGGATTGAAGTAGTGCCAAACCCACTTTTTTGCCGTTAAAAATTTTGATTCAACGTTACTCGAAAACGACTCCAACAATTTTAATAAAAATTTAAGAGATGTTACCCCTGGAAACAAGGATTAATATGTGATATGCCGTTGTATTGGAAAAACTCGTTGAAGGGCGTGGCACCGCCCACAAAAATATAAAGCGCTATAAAAACAAAAAGTACTAAAACAATCTTTTTGAATTTAACTGTAGGGAGTCTACTTGCTATTAGGCACCTACGAACTGAAAGTGGGCAAAATATCGCCAGTGCGCGTGGAACCTCCCATACAAGTAAAGCACATTAAATGAAATCTGGTATGCGGGCCTGGTTCATGAGTATCTAAAGCGTAACGAAAAGTGGGCGTTGTTCAAAAATGGCCGCGCCCACTTTTTACTTAAGTTAAAATTTTAGTTAATTACTCAAGCACAAAAAAAAAAAAAAAAATGGAATGAGCTTTTTATTTCTTATAACTATGTAGTCTTATGTACTTTTCTGCGTTGAATCCGCCTCCATCAGCAGAATTGTCATTATACCTGCAGGATTTCGAAATATCAAAAAAATGTGAAGCTCTTTTATTAACGGCATTGAATAAATAGCCACACTCAATATTTTTTCGGAGTTTTCCAATAGGACTCTTACTTTCCGAGTTATGATCCTTTGAAGATAAGGTATTTCAGAATACATACAAAAGTCGAAATATTTTGGGTTCGTGACATAGCCCCTTTTTTAATTTAAGGCATTCCCCTTATTGGCCATAAATCGGTTTCTCGATACTAATACAATGTCGTTCTTTGTGTGGGGACTGAAATACCTTCTCTTCAAAGGATAATAATTCAGAAAGTAAGAGTCCTATTGGAAAATTCCGAAGGTAAATTTTAGTGCCATTTAAAAACACAGAATTTAATGATGCGAGTAAATAATTCTTTTACTTATCTAAATGTATATAAATAGGCAAACGAAATCGGTTCAGTCCCTGTTTCTATACCTAAATCTCAACCGATTTGCTTGATTTTTTGTTGGAAAGGTTGTGAGGAGGAGCAGTGCATAGGACTTTTTTTTTTAAAGTGGGCGGTGCCACGCCCCTAAATAGAAAAAAAACGCTCTCACGGCTAAACCGCTGCTTCGATTTTAACGAAATTCGGTATGGAGATAGGATTGGCACTAAAGGGCGATAGCATGACCATTATGTTTTCAGTGGGCAGTGCCATGCCCCTAAATGGACAAACGCTCGCACGGCAAAAATACTGCATACGATTTTTATGAAATTTGGTATAGATATAGGGTTAGCACTATATAGCACGATAGCATGATTGATTTTTATAAATTTTGGTACAGAAAGATATCAAAAACGGTTTCCTCTTTAGTAGGAGTTACACGCCTCTTAATAGAAAGCACGATATTGCAACTAAACTGCTGCACCGATGCAGATAACCCAAACCCTGAGGAAGAATATTAAAAGCTTTTTGTGTTTTAATGACCAAGAAAAGGTACAAAAACTTTTTCCTTTATTTTATGGTCAAATCGAAATGGTTGAATTTCGGCCTTAAGGCGAACTCTAGTTTGTCTAAAACCAACTATTAAATTTTTTGGAAATTTCGCACCATTAGTGCTGCTTTGTTAGGTTTCCTTTTTGTCGGTTTTTCTTACATATTTTTATTTCACTAAAAACGATAGCTTAATCTCATCTGTAAATTTATCATTTTGAAATAATGAGAATTGGAGGCGAAAAGTTACGAATTTTACCACAACAAATAGCTATGAATAAAAACATCGACTAAAATAATAAGATCAGATTGTCATCGGAGCGGGAATCGGTTTCCAGGTACTGATATTTATGATCGCCATCTATCCACCAATATTCATTAAAATAGCTTGTCTATTTTTTGAGATATATGTATAAATATGACTTGTTGAGATGTAAGTATGACTTGTCGAGGTTTCTAGTAACTTGGGGTCCTATCTATAATAAATTCAGATTCCGTTACTTATATTTTGCATGCTCAAGTTCGTCTGGTGCCCGCTCTAAAATTTAAGATTGAAAAAATTTCCAATTTTTACTTTTTGACGACTGGTTTTTGTTTTTAATAATAAAATTAGAAATATTATTTTTTTTTGTTTTTGGATTGGTTTTTTTTTTAATTTTTAACAAAGAAATATTTATATTTAACAATAAAAGTTTCTTTGTTTCAAACTATGGAAAGCTTTGACTAGATAGATAATGGTGTTACTTGCTGCTACAAGCTCAGGCTGTTTGAGGTAGGTTTCGCCGGTGCTACTGCTATAGTCAAAGTCACAGTCACCCTCATTCAGCAAAATCCTTTGAAACTCATGCAAGTGTGACAGGTTGGGTATAGGACAACTCCCTTAAATTTGGTGCTGTCTTATGTGTGTCTGTATGTAGATATGCACATATTTAACTCAAAGCTTTCCTTCTCCTATACTACAATATATATGAACTCATGTTTGGGCTGTTATTATTGTTGGTCTTATTCGTATGTACTTATACATACTTACTTAAACGTGCATGTATGTAAATTGTGTGTATGGTGAATTTAAAAACATATATATTTCGTTTTTGCAATTAGAAAAAATATAGTTTTGTCAAATTTTAAATTAGACGGCTCATGTTAAATAAGTCATGCTAACTTTACATTTTGTTTTTTCATAAATAGCGCTATATTGTTAAGATCCATACTTCGACCTGTAAGCGTCCCTCACAATCATCAATTTCAGGTTTTAGAGCTAAAAGTTTTGTACATTTTATAGTTACGAAAAACGAATTTTTCATCAAAGGCTGCGAAATGGTATCCATTTCGACCTATGAAATAAAAAGTTTTTATCTTCAGGGCTTTAAAATACTTTTCAAATCTTCTCTTCTTATAGGAGCTAAAATTGTATGTTTTTTTTGTTTTTTTGTTTGTACTTATTTCTGTGCCAATATTTTTTCTCGAAAACGGCTGCAGCGATTTTAATAAAACTTGGAATAGCGTTAGATATTAGCAAACAATGAAGAATGAGCTAGGTTTGAACTTTGTAAATGCTCACCAGAGGGCGTGGCACTGCACTAAATTTTAAATTTGATTTAGTCATAACTCACAAACCATACAAGGTATTTGGACGAAGCGGGTACGGCTTAATATTGCCTTGTAACAGACAAAAAGTGAGCGGGATCGAAGAAGTGCCACGCCCACTTTTCAGCCCTTGAAAATTTTGATTCAATATTACTCGAAAACGACTCCAACAATTTTTATGAAAATTTAGGAGATATTACCTCTGAAAACAAGGATTCATATGTGATACGCCGTTATATTGGGAAAACTCATTGAAGGGCGTGGCACCGCCCACAAAAATATAAAATGATATAAAAAGAGAACCAATAAGGCAAACATTCTGAAATTAACTGTGAGGAGCCTAATTGCAATAGGGCATCTCTGATTTGAAAATGGGCGAAATGTCGCCATTGCGCGTAGAACCTCCCATACAAGCAAAATACGTTAAATGCTATTTCTCGCAAATGTTACAAGATATTTTAATGAAATTTGGTTTGTTGGTACTTCTTATCAATGCCTTGTAATAACCGAAAAGTGGGCGGTATCTAAGAAGTGCCACGCCCCTTTTTTAACCATTGAAAATTTTAATTCAATATTACTCGAAAACGAATTCAACAATTTTAATGAAAATTTAAAATATTTTCCCCTGAAAACAAGTATTAATATGTGATATGCCGTTATATTAGGAAAACTCGTTGGAGGGCGTGGCACCGCCCACAAAAATTTAATACGCTATAAAAAGAAAACTACTAAAGCAATCTTTCTGAATTTAACTGTAGGGAATCTTCTTTTTATGAGGCACCTACGAGCTGAAAGTGGGCAAAATATTGCAGGTGGGCGTGGAACCTCCCATACAAGTAAAACAAATTAAATGCTATTTAACGTAAATGGTACAACATATTTTGATGAAATTTGGTATGTGGATCTGGATCACGAGTATCTAAAACATAACGAAAAGTGGGCTTTGTTAAATAATTGCCACGCCCACTTTTTTCCAAAATAAAAATTTTAGTTAATAACTCATGCACAAAAAAAAAAAATGGAATGAACTTTCCGAGACATGATGATACGATATTTCAGCCCCCATACAAGAGACGAAATATTTTGGGTGCGTGGCGTATCCCATTTATTTATTTTAAGTCATTCTATTTCTCTTAAAAAATTTTGAGTTCTTGATATTTTTCTATACCATTCGATATTTTCCGAGTTTTTTCTTATTATTTTTCTCATCGGTTAATTTAACATTTTGAAAGCATTGGAGGTGAAAAGGTACGAGTTTCATAACAAAAAATAAATAGCTATGAATAAAAACATCGACTAAAACAATAAGATCAGATTGTTGACCGAGCAGGGATCGGTCTCCAGGTACTGAAGTACATTATAATAAGTACAGTTTTCATTTGCCAACTTTACTATTTGGGTATTTTTTAAAGTTTTCGACCTATTTCTGGAAAAAATATATCTGATCTTACGGAATCTGTTCCTTTTATTCTAGAGGTTCTACTTCATAATTGCATATTTTGATTATTATCACTTGAGTTTACTTTGCTAATCCACGTAGATTAAAATATAATTTATCAAAACCAATATTTAAAATATGCGCCAAATACATTTATCGATATCCGGTATTTCGTAGGTGTACAAAATTTCGAACTTTGGCATGAATTGTTAAGTCTGCTCATTCAGTCAGAACAACGAGTTTCATCTTTAAATAGTAACCTATTTACACTGTCTAATTAAATATGTAGTTAAGTTAAACACTTTATGTTGAATATACTATGGCATACCCTTAGACCTTTATTTATTTTTGTGCTTAGTGTATTCGACACAGCATCTTTTGACTTTTTCCATGCAAAAATATCTGTGGACTTTTGACAAAACAACCTAAGTCGAGATAAGACAATTCTCCAGGATTTTAGTTCAAAATATAAAATTTAAATACGCTTCTATTGGTATAATTGCCATGTCTATATGATTTCTTGTTCCAGAGGTATAAGGGTGTCCCAAAGTTCACGCAAGATTTTAACTTAGCGCCATTCGTGCGGTGAAGTGTTATGAACCAAAAGAAACAAATAATTTGACAGCTAACACTTTAAGATTAGTAAAAATGTATGGAAAGAGGAGATTCAACGCTGCATCAACGAAATTGAAACACATTATTGAAAAGTAGTTAATCAGTTTTTAGGCTCTTTAGGCTCTCCTAAAAAGTTGCCAATTTCGAGTTAGGTTGTTTTGTCAAAAGTCCACAGATATATTCCTAAATAAAGCTATATAAAATTCAACTTGTAACATTTAACTAGTTTACTTAGTGAAAATAGGTTATAAAAGGTATAATTCAAGTACTTTAAATAAATTGAAAGATTTAATATAATTTTTTTATATAAAATAATACAAATATGTATGTATTAAGTATGAATGGCAACAAAAAAAAAGATTTCTAAATATTGCGTGAACCGAACGACGGGTAAAATGAAGCGTGGTGAATTTCCTACGTTATAAGGATGTGCTTTTTGGCGTACATTATTTTTTTTTTTTAATATCTTTGAGGCTGATGAGGGAGCATCACGAGCAAAGTTTTCAGCTACAATATGCATTCTATTTGTTCGCATTAGGTTTTTCTCTTTTTCGTGGTGGAAAGTTAAGTATTTAAGGTTATGTTGAAAATAATAATTGGGTCAATATATAGCACGAAATTTACGTGCGCTGATTAGAGTATTTGTATTTTGCATAAATTTCTTGACTACACAAGTGTATATGTGTAACTAATTGAAAAATAACTAAACTAAGTCATAGTTTATGTTCACCATGATAAGTTCAGATAATTTGAGTTAAGACTTCTTATTGAGTATTTATCTTCGAATTGCATGAAAATTTGTACTATATTCTTTTCTTCGTACTAATTGGCTCTTACCCAATGGCATACAGATAGAGATGCCGTCGACAAATTTTCAAACGACCCTAAAAATTTTCTTGGTTTGTTTTTTCTTGATCAGCTTTTTTTGAATTCCACCGAGTGCAAAATAATGACCAAAAATGTCTTCACTTAAATTTTTTGAAATCTTTCAGAAATAACACATGTCAGATTTTGCCAATCGGGATGCTCTTAATTCGATTGTAGTCGTAGTTTCAAAGATATAGAGTTGAAATTTTGTATATAAACTTTAATTTCTTATGCGGAGATTAGGCCCAGAGATGGGAAAAATCGGACAAAAACTACTTTCACCTCCCATACAAATGTACCTTTTTTTTTGTTAAAAAAAATTTTGAAAAATTGGTTGTATGGAGATATCATATTGAAAATTTGTATTCCCTATTTCAAAAGTAACAGAATACTACTGACAAAAATTGGGCATGATTAAAAAGATACCATACAATTTTTTTTTGTGTATTTCTGTGCAATTGTTAATTCTAACACTTCAATCATTGTAAAAAAAGTAGCATTTGTGCAAACTTTGAGCAAGATTTTTTTTTTCAAGTCAATAATAAAAGTTTGTCCGCGTATTTCCTATATAGTAAAAATGGTAAACCTGATTAAACTTTTAAGTTCTAGTCTATGAAAAATATAAGATTTTTGAAAATTTTCAAATTTTTAGGCAAGCGATAAATGAGATAAATGAAATGTTCTAGCGCAGATTTTAACACATTTTTTTCCAAAACAAATTATCGAGGCCTTAAGAAAAATAAATTTTTTTTTGGAAAGCAATGCACGAACGACTTGGTTCTAATTACTTAAAGTGAAAGAATATAAAATATAGTTTTTGTGAACAATTCGAATAACTGATGTTTGATGACCGTTATATAGCTGATGGTTTTATTTTCATTCTTTTTTGAGTTCATTTATATAACAAGAAAACATTTATCTTAGATCTACTAAAAAATCATAAAATTTGGAGCACTTTTATTTTTTCATTAAGAGCATCCAGATTGAAAAAATCTTACACTGTGCGTGGGCTCATTCCGCAATTTTTATAAAGTTTGAAATCTTTTAAATTTCCTTTTCTAATTTGTAGGTTAAGAACTTTTCTTAAAAATTTTATATTTGTTCTTGATTTATTGGCAAGTAGTTAAAAAACAGAAAAGCCTCCTTGCATTCCTAGCGTATCTTCACTAGGAATGTTACAGGGGTGCCTTTATCGGAACCGGAGTCGGTACCGAATATTTAAATTTTAATTTTTCGGAGTCGGAACCGGTGTCGGAGATAAAAGTTATGTAAATATTATGGGAGCTTTCCTTCCTTTTCAACAATTCAACAGCATAGAAAAATAAACGGTATTGTGACTGCGAGAGCTTATGTTAGTGATTTTCCGAAATTAAATTTTATTCTAAGTGTTTTTTTCCGGTTATTTTCAACAATTCAACAGCAAATTTTTATTCAACCGCCGTTATTACTTTTAATTCAAAACTTTCGGACCGAAGTCGGAGTCTGAGGTCAATATCAGTCGGCAGTTCCGATCTTTCGAAACCGGAACCGAAGCTATGTAACATCCCCGATCTACCCCAATACACATATATCTACTTTTACTTATGGTAAATCGATAGCTGTAGTCTAAGTAATTTAACTAGTAGCAACTAGAAAAGGTGTTTTCTCGAAGGCGGAGATCGGATTTTCTGGTCAATAGGAAAATTTAACACAAAAGCCTCTAGAATCATCCCTTATTCTCAGTTTTTGTCGTGATTTTTTTTTTTGATAATCCTTTTAAGAAAACAACGCTCGGGTGTATTCGTTGGTAAAAAAATCTAATTATAGATAAATATTCACTAAGAAGTTTTTATTTAAAATCATATTTTTACTTCCAAAAAATTGAGCCAAAGTCCATAAAGATTGTACGTTTGAAACTGATTATTTTTTTCATGTAACTCTGTGATGTATTTATATAAACTAGATTCGTCCACTGGTCAAAATTTGACTACAAATGTATTGAATAATTTTGGTACATTGTGGACAGTTTTAGTACTTATTTTTTGCTATTTGGTACAAAATAGAAAAGCTCATTTATCATCCCTGGCATAATGACAAAAGTGAAACGAAAAGAAAACAAAAGGAATGAAGTTGTGCTGTATCCTCTTTTCGGATCTGTGTGACCGCGTATTTTTGTCGTTGTTAATATTGAAAAATTTACATTTGATTTTACCTGGCTTAATGGCAAAACATTACCATAATTTAAACATTGTGCACATTTACACACAAATACCTTTCTAATGCTGTATAATTCAAAGTCTTGCTTCATTTCTAGCATAGTATAAAAGGCGGGACAAATTTTTGTTGTGCATATTATTGGGTGTATGCATTAATTTCCATCGTTTTTCAAAAGATGTCGCCATCAATACATGGTGACTTAAATGTTAGATCAGAAACGTCATATCTGAAGCTTAGGCATCTGTCAACAACTCTGCATTATTAGATTTGAAAATTTTCATTCGCATCATAAATTTTACTGTGCTCCAAAATGTCCGAGTTCGTGCCGAAAAAGCAATATTTGCGGGAAGTTTTACTTCACTACTATATTTCAAAGAAAACAGCTGCCGAAAGTCATCGCATTCTTGTAGAAGTTTATGGGGACTATGTTCCAGCTGAATCAAGCTGTCGTGAGTGGTTTCGACGGTTTAAAAGTGGTGATTTTGATGTCGAAGACAAAGAACGTCCTGGTCAGGACCAGCTAGGTTTGATCCATTATGAGCTGTTGCCAGGTGGCCAAACCATTAATGCTCAATTCTATCGTCAACAATTGATCCGATTGAAGCAGAAAATCCAGGCAGAGCGGCCAACGTATGCGACCAGACACGAGTCAATCATTTTCTACCACGATAACGCTCGGCCACATATTGCTGCCCCAGTCAAAAATTACTTGGAAAACAACGGATGGGAAATTTTGCCTCACCCGCCTTATAGCCCAGACCTTGCACCATCAGACTACCATTTGACTTGATTCGTTTTTGGCCGCCAAGCCGGCGCAGTTTTTCTGGGATGGAATCCATAAATTGCCAGAAAGATGGGAAAAAGTAGTGACTAGCGATGGGCAATACTTTGAATAAAATACTTTGTACCATTTTCTTTAAATAAAGTCTCAAATAAAAAAAATAAAAACGATGGAAATTAATGCATAATATATAGATTATTTTTGCTATGGACATTTTTAATGCATTCTTTATTGAAATCTAGTATGTATTTTGTTATTAATTTAAAGAAAATTATTTGGATTACAATTAATGGCTTAAAAGATATGCGCAAATTAAAATAGCACCTTGAAATGCGGCGCACAGTGGTCTAGAATGTTATTCTAGCTAGTCATAACACTTTCCTGGTTATTTTTTATAAAAAATATCAGTTTCTATGTTTTGGGGGTCGCTGACTCTAAATCTAAAAACGATTTTTTAAAAATCAAAATGGCGGATCCAAAATGGCGGACAATTTTATCAAAAAATTAATTATATCACGATAAAATTGTGGTTAAGGGGATTTTTGAGGTTGCTGATTTCGAATTTGGTATCATTTTTTTTGTAAACGAAATGGCGGATCCAAAATGGCGGACAATTTTCTTAAAAATTGACTATATCACAACAACTTTGTGGCTTAGAAGTTTTTTGAGGTCGTTGATTTCGAATTCGGTATCATCTTTTTTGTAAACAAAATGGCGGATCCAAAATGGTGGACAATTTTCTAAAAAATTGATTTTGATTATATCACGACAAAATTGTGGTTAAGGGGGTTTTTGAGGTTGCTGACTTCGAATTCGGTATCATCTTTTTTGTAAACAAAATGGCGGATCCAAAATGGCGGACAGTTTTCTAAAAAATTTATTAAATCACGACAAAATTGTGGCTAAAGGGGTTTTTGAGGTCGCTGATTACGAATTCGCTATCATCTTTTTTGTAAACAAAATGGCGGATCCAAAATGGCGGACAGTTTTCTAAAAAATTGATTATATCACTACAAAATTTTGGCCTATATGGGAGGTGGGCTTGTCCTTGATTTTATCATGCCCATTTTCACCAAATGGCTTAATGATATCTATACTAACTCAGATATTAAATATTATTTTTGTACTTGAAACATTTACGAAGTTATAGTGATTTTAAATTTTTGGTTACATAGGAGGTGGGCGTGTCCTTGACACGATAATGCCCATTTTCACCAAATGACTTAATGCTATCAATACTAACTCGGATATTAAATATTATTGTTGTACCTTAAATATTTACGAAGTTATGGCGATTCCAAATTTTTGGTTATATGGGAGGTGGGCGTGTTCTTGACCCGATCACGTTCAATTTCACGAAGTGACCCAATGCTATCTATACTAACTCAGATATTTAATATTATTTTTGTACTTGAAACATTTACGAAGTTATAGTGATTTTAAATTTTTGGTTATATAGGAGGTGGGCGTGTCCTTGACCCGAACACGCCCATTTTCAACAAATAAATAGATGCTGCTAATACAATATCAGAAATCTAATTTTATTGTTTTACCTCAAACACTTTGGTTGTTATTAGTTTTACGAAACTGGAGTGTTGCAAGAATACAGAAAAGTCGCTGAAGAAAAACTCATCGTAGTCCATGAAGGGGAGTGATGGGGGAGTCAGATAAATGCGTAGAACCTTCAGATAGCCTCATATTACACACTTAAATGATCTAGCCGTTGCATCTCCATAAAACATTTTAGTTACAGTCCACAGAGTGCCAAATTCGTAAATTTAGGAAATGAAATTAGAGAATTTTTGTGATGATCCGGATTTCCTTTTTATATTAAAAAAAACTAACATCTAAGTACGCAAGTCTTCAGAAAATAGATCAGATTATCCTCACCATAAGTTTCAGGAGGTAAGATCATTTAGTTTTAAAGATATACTCATTTAAATTTTCACATATTTTAAAAGATTTTTGTAAAAAATTACCATTTTCTGAATTCATCAAGTTTAAGACGCGAAAACTCAAAAATGGTATTATTTCTTCGTATTCTGGTTCTTGAAATATGTTATCTATTTATTTAACTTTAAATTGGTCCAGAAAAAATATTACTTTTAATAAAAAAATTTTCGGAGTTATGACCGGCTGGCGCTCTCTTATAGACCACTGTGCGGTGTTGGCAATTTTCATTGGAAAATTAATAAGTTGGCTACGTCTAGCTACGTCTTCAAACCATAAAAAAAATAAAGCTGAGAATCTACTTTTCCAATTTAAGTCCAAAAAAAGTTCGACATATTTCAAGCTAATCATTCAATTCATAAATTTTCTGAAAAGGGTCATGTGATTTTCAACGCGAGTTTGCAGTGCAAGTATTGTTTATGGAAATAATCCCAACGGGAAAAAATAAAGCTGCTTTCCAGAAGAGCATAATAGAAGCAAACCTTTGGTAGCATCCCAATGTGCACAAAAACGGATGAGGATCCGTTTCGAATCCATTACGAGTTCATAAAGGTATAAAAAACGTAATCCGCGGTAACGGATCCATTTCGAACCCGTAACGTACATCAAAAATGAATTCAAAACGCTTTGTTTAGATAAAAAAAAAAACATTTTGAAGCGCTTATTAGCAAATAAAAAAAAAAATTGAATTCCGCAGTGCGGGCCCGTTTCGAATCCGAAACTTATGTAAAAACGAATTCAAAACGGATTTGCTTTTAAATATGTTAATGCTGTATATTTACAGAAAAAACCCGTTTTGATGCGCCTATTAGCAATTAAAAAATAATAAAAAGAAAAAAAAGGAAGAAAAATAAAGGGTAAAAATCCACCTCTGGTAGGATTCGAACCTTGGCAAATCCGTTTCGATTCCGTATATACTTCAAATACGAACTCAAAACGGATTTGCTTTATTTAATTTTTATGATAAAAAAAATATTTTTGATTTGTTTTTATTTTCTTTTTATTTTATTGCGTATGATTTTTTGTAAACTTTTGAAACTCTGTTTGAAAAAATGTTTTTGATTCCAAATTTGAGTATATAACATTTTTTATCAAAAAAAGGGAAGAAAAACAACATAGAATACTTATAAAAAAACAACAGAAATTTGTTTAATATACAAACTTTAAATCTCAACATCAAATAAGTCTACATCAGTTAAGTAAACATCATATCGGTCAATAGCCTAGTTGTCTAACGTCTCGTGTATGAAAGAGTATTACCCCGGGAGCCTGAGTTCGATTCCCGGCCGGGCTAGTAATTTTTTTTTTTTGTTATTTTGTTTTTTTTAATTAAAAATAAGCGCTTCACCCTGTTTTCTTTTTTTTATAAGCATTCCCAGTGTGCCAGACGGTTCATATCTTCGCTTTTTTACCCGTTACGGATCCGTTACTGATCCGTTTGCGGGAGAAATTCCAAAAAAAAAAACGATTCGCTTTTTTTTTGGGAATCTCTCCCGCCAACGGATCAGTAACGGATCCGTAACGGGTAAAAAAGCGAAGATATGAACCGTCTGGCACACTGGGTTAACATTATTAAAAGCGAATCCGTTTTGAATTCGTTTTTGATGTACGTTACAGGTTCGAAACGGATCCATAAAAGAAGAAAAAACGATTCGTTTTTTTTTTAGGAATCCTTCCCGCAAACGGATCAGTAACGGATACGTAACGGATTCCGTAACGGATAAAAAGAACGAAAATATGAACCCGTTACGGATCCGAAACGAGTCCGTTTGGCACACTGGGATATGACATTTTGTAGTTTTTGCATTTTTTTAATTCTTGTTAAAAAATCTGCCAAAAGTGAGAGAAAAAACTTCTCAGAATTTCTTGAGTTTTTCTCAGTACATTTTTCAGAAAATTACATGTGCCTCGACTCAACTTCTACACTTCCAATTTCTGTTTCCCGTTGGGATACCTATAAAAATAATGTTGTTGTTTAGGAATAAATAATTTTGGTTCATTTTCTATGGTAGGTTCGTTGACGTATCTCACCCGTTTTAGAATTTTTTTTACTAGCTTTAACTTATTAGGCATGCAAAATTTCATTGTTTTAGGGGCACTTCTATTTTTTCCAAAACATGAAGTATGACAAAAAACGAGATACAAATCTTTTTTTAATGCAGCAGTTAATAAGATATTACCCATCCTAAATTTACATTACTCCACTCTCCGTCACAACAGCCAAAGAAACTTTATAGTGCGACCCTCAGAAAAAATACACATGGTTTATGTACGCTATCATAACATATGTACATATGTACAAAAGCAGCTTTATAAATACATATGTATGTATTTAAATTAAAACTACTTTTAACACCACAATAATTTCCTTGCTGTATGCACTTTTATAATGAAAAAAAAAAAAGAGTAAACTTTGTGGTTTCCTGCAACTTTTGCACGTCCGTCCTTTCATTCATTGAGAATTTGGACTAATTGAAAGCAACGGAAGTCTAACGTCATTCATCGCTGCACTCAGTAGCAGTAGTACAGGGTCGAATACAACGACGGCGATAACAACATGCATCGAAAACATGAATGAAAAAAAAAAAAAAAAAAATGAGCGAGCGGCCAAATAAGCAGAGTTGTGCTATTAAGCCAAGTTATGACATTTTTACCATTTGCATAGGTTACCGTACAATGGTGCACTCCTTAACGCTTCAATGTTGCCAAAATTTAAAAGTTAAACTAGTTGGCGGACGCACCAGGCAGCACGTTTGAAATGGGTCGGTAAAATGGGCTTTAAGGGGGCTGAAAAGTGTGTTCTTGAATATTGAGATGATTTAGATCATTCTTATTAGCTGATTCTCATCAGCCTTAACTAAGCTCAAAGGATAGCTGCACCCTACCCATTTCCTAATTTGATGACTGTACTTTGAAATAAAGTGCTATACTAAAATCAGGAACTAAGTAATTAGATGGCCTCTTTATCCATTTTCGGAATTTTTACCGGTCAAATGTTGTGAAGTAATGCTTAACAAAATGGCAGGTCTTTGAAACCCCAAAACGACAAGGTGAAAATATAATAAATTTTTGGATTATTGAAGAACTTGTAAAAACCACCATCAAACAAAAAAAATACAAGATCTCTTGGACAATTACCACTAATGCAATCATTGCCATGAGGACTACTGAAAATTGGATTAATAACTGTTATGTAGCTTTAAGTAGACCTGAAAACAGTGATTTTTGCACTTTTAAACAAGAATAACTCAGGAACCTGACATGAACGAAAAAAAACTAGTAAGGGTGGTATCTTTGGCCTGGCCAAACACTAAATACCTTACACTGCATTTCAAGTACATATATTATTAAACACTTAGTTGATAAATACTATGGTATATTCTTGTACATACAAGTTTTTATTAAAATAAATTGTTTCATTCTTCCGTAACTCCTAGAAGAGTATAAGAGCAAATAGCTTATATGGGAAGTGCCTCCTTTTTGCTTCGAGTTTGCAATTAATGTTCTTAGTTATCAACCCAGGATATATTCATTTTGTTCTTCCGTTTATATCGCAGAGAAGGAGGCGTGGCAGATATAGAAAAGTATATATATTATTGATCAGCGTCATCTCCTGAGTCGATATAGCCATGTCCGTCTGTCTGGTTGGGTGTGCGTGGAAATACATTTTCTGGGAAAACTGACCAAGATAATTCAATGAAATTTGGTACGCTGCCCCCATCGTCAAAGTTAGTTCGTGGGATTGAAAATGAGCGCCATATAAGCAAAATTTTAAAAACACTGCAGTGTACGGTATTTAATGTTAGACCAGGACAAAGGTTGCACCCATACTAGATTCGGATCAGTTTGTGGAACACTTTCTTTCCATTTGTGTATAGTTAGCTAAAACTTTGTTGAAAATAAAAAAACAAAATCTCGAACGGCTTACGAGATATAGCCGAAGAAGCTTTGAAAACGCCAGTTTGTACCCTATTTTATGGCACTACATATATAAGCCATAAAATCCAATACTCCTGATATAAAGTAAATTTTTATTATTAAACGATTTTTTTTAAAAAACCCAATAAACCCAAAAATGTTGGGGGTTTTTTTAGGTGGGTAAAACTCAATTAAACCAGGGTGGGTTTTTTGTGGGCTGGGAAAAATATGCCAGCCCTGCTCATTTGTCAAAACCCCCAGAGTACCTTCCATAAATACGCCACTGACTATTACCACTACCATTCAACGTATAACATTAAAATATCGAGGGCTAACTTTTATCAATGAACTGCACAAAGTTAACTACCTCGTATCTCAAGGATGAACCGCATAAAAACTCTAAATGAATGAATGAAAACTAAAAATCGTTCAGCACTTGGTTGATAAATGCTTGGCAGGAAGCGTTCTGTCACTTCTACTAACTGACTGGCAGCTATTCGTTCAAGTCCTTGGTTAAGTTTTTTCACTTTTTTGTTTAATTTTTATAAAGCAACGAACGCAATGTCTCTAATCGGTAGCATACATTTTATTTACCATCAAAGAAAAATGTTATATTTACAATATGTATGTATGTATGTAAGCAAAAATTAGGACAACATAAGTATAGAGGTATATTGTTTGTACTAGTGTACGTTTATAAAAATAATAATACCTATAAATATCAACAGCCATACATACATATTTTTACATACAAAAATACATATGCGTACTAGATATATAACAAATAAACTGGGGCAACATTGTAGGTACACTTACTGCTCAATGAATTTGTGAATCAGCCCGAAAACTCCAATTCAGAATGAATATTTGAAAAAAAAAGAAAAAAAAAAAAATATACAATAAACCGACAACTAAAAAACCACCACCATGCAATCGTGAAAGAAAAGGGAGCAACAGCCAACCAACTCCATTCATAAGGGAAGCCAAGGGAATTAAGTCAGTCAACCTGAACAGCACCACTCACTGCTGAAGAATGAAGTTGTGTTGTGTTGCGGTGAGTGAAATTGTAACTTTTTTTCGAAACAAAACAGGATGTTAGGATACATGCACAACAAGTTTCCGCTGTATCTGGAATACTTCATTTCATTTAGTTCTATGCGAATTCGTATTTAATACAAACTCGGATGAATTAAGGCAAGTACGCAGACCAAAAGGAGAAAGATTAAATCCAAAGTTTTGCAAAGACCCTGAACAGCACGGAGAATGGAGTGTAGTGGTCTGGGGCTGCTTCTGTGGTCAAGGGAGTGGGCCAATTCATAAGAATGATGGAACTATGGAACTTTTCATGTAATTACTTTGACGTTCCAAACGATGTGATGCTCCCTTATGCCGACGAAGAGATGCCACTTAAATGGAGGTTCCAACAGGACAACGTTCCAAGCACACACCTCTAAAGTTTGTAAAGCCTGGTTTCAGAAAAATTGGATATAAGTTCTTGATTGGCCTGACCAGTCCCCAGATTTGAATCCCATTGAGAACCTCTGGGATTTCGTTAACATGAAAATCGACAAAGAAATTTAAAAACGAAGAAAGATCTCTTTGAAGCTTTAAAAGTAGCCTGGGAAGGGATATCGCAGGACATCATTAATATTTTAATGTCCTTCATGCCTTAAAAATGTGCTAGTGTCAACCAGTATAAAGGGTTTTCAACTTAATATTAATTTTAAAAGTTTTTATTAAATGTAAAGAAGGGGGTGCTTTAGTTTTGTCTGATAAATTTTCCAAATTGAAATGTTTATTTAATGTTAACTCTTATTTAACCCTGAATCTTTTAAATTTTTGTTTGTCAATAATAAACGTTTAAATAAATTACATAAAAACAAAATAACTCAATAACGTCGTTTTCTCAAAAAAAAAAAATGTTGATATAAGAAAACATTACTTAGGGGGTGCTTAAGTTTTTTTCCGATACTGTATGTAAAAGGCGGTGAGGAAACGCTCACCGACTATAAGCTAGTTTACTTATGAATATTTTAAAAAATACACTATAGCCGTGTTTTTAATCCGTTCCTTGATTTGTCATTATTATGTGTTAGAAAATGCATTGATAGATTTATATGTAAATCGATCTTTGCAAATATATGACTGAAAGTTCAATTAAAAAAAATCAATTTTCAATATATAAATGTCATTAAGTAGCACACTTAAAAATTCTTAAAAAATACAACTTTCATCTTAATCTTAATATAAAAAATTTGTCAAATTTGAATTACAGTCTTGTCAGTCAAACAGTTGTCAAAAATTTGACAGCTAATTGATTTTACAAAGCCAAAAATAAGCGATAAAAGTTAGAAAATCGGTAGTAAATTGTGGGGTGCTGTACACTTTTAGTCAATTTACTATTAATTTTCGAACTTTTAGCGAGAAAACCGAGCCTTTTGTTTTTGGTCACCATTTGTTTTATGATCTTCAAAAAATGCCGCTTATTGTTTTATGTAATGGTGAATGAACCCGGCATCATATTTATGATCAGCATTTATTCATTTCTCAATGCATTATGCATTTTTTGGGGTGCCTTATACTTTTGGCCAAGGCTGTAGATTACATAGATTTAGAGATAACTTTGCTATACCACTTGGTTATTAAAGGATTTATTCGTTTCTTCATTTTTTCTAGGTTTTCTGAAAGCTTCTGAATATTTTTGTACCCTACACCCAGGGTATATTCACTTTGTCCTTCCGTTTGTATCGCAGAGAAGGAGGTGTGTCAGATATAGAAAAGTATATTCTTCATCAGCGTCACACAGTGAACGGTTTGGCTGAAATTTGTGAATAAATCGTAGAACTTTTGAAAGGAGTACGCTAGAGACTTTTAATAAACGGCTTTGTAAAGCTTATTCATCAGCCTTTTAAAGAAAAATATGGAAATGAGAAAATTATTTTGACATAACCTCAAAAAAGTTGATCAAACATTGGATTTGTTTTGAAAAATCAACTAAATTAAGCGTCACGGCTAGATCAGTGCTTGCTTTAAGCTCATATTTGGATGGTATATTAACTGGAACATTTTAAAATGTAATTCGTGGCAAAAAAAAACATTCGGTCATTTTGAAAGGTCTTAGATAACGTCAAAGGTGACGGGTTTCAATATAATTTTTTTTATTTATTTCATATTAAATAAAAAAAAGGGTGGCTAGTTTGTTGTTTATCGTGAATTTATTGAAGCTTATCCACGATAATATAGAGCACTTACCCCCAAATAGGCCTATAGCACAAGGGAGAAAGACAAAAAATTTACCGTTGCACGAAGTAAATTTTTTCACCGGAATAGTCTTTAATTATACATGACAAATAAAGTGTGCAAAGACCATTGCGAAATCGTATGCGCATAAAAAGTTATTCAATGTCAAAGGTCGGAAAAATCAATTTTTTTAAAATATCTTTCAAACGGTTACTCCCAGAGAAAAATTTTGGAAATGTGTGTTGTAGCTCAAAAAATTACCTATGAATTTATGTAAATTTTTTTTCCTACCCTTTGCAGTTTACGAGATATGTCAATTTGAAAATTTGACTTTACTTTTGCCATACATTTTTTCCATAATATTTTTTTTTCTTTTAAATGATATTAACAAAAAATTATAATAGTTCATAGTATGATAACAAAAATTGACATATCTCGTAAACTGCAAAGGCTAGGAAAAAAAATTTTACATAAATTTATAGGTAATTTTTTGAGCTACAAAACACATTTCCAAAATTTTTCTCTGGGAGTAACCGTTTAAAAGATATTTTAAAAAAATTGATTTTTCCGACCTTTGACATTGAATAACTTTTTATGCGCATACGATTTCGCAATGGTCTTTGCACACTTTATTTTTCATGTATAATTAAAAACTATTCCGGTGAAAAAATTTACTTCGCGCAACGGGAAATTTTTTGTCTTTCTCCCTTGTGCTATAGGCCTATTTGGGGGTAAGTGCTCTATATTATCGTGGATAAGCTTCAATAGATTCACGATAAACAACAAACTAGCCACACTTTTTTTCATTTAATATGAAATAAATAAAAAAAATTATATTGAAACCCGTCACCTTTGACGTTATCTAAGACCTTTCAAAATGACCGAATGTTTTTTTTGCCACGAATTACATTTTATAATGTTCCAGTTAATATACGATCCAAATATGAGCTTAAAGCAAGCACTGATCTAGCCGTGACGCTTAATTTAGTTGATTTTTCAAAACAAATCCAATGTTTGATCAACTTTTTTGAGGTTATGTCAAAATAATTTTCTCATTTCCATATTTTTCCTTAAAAGGCTGATGAATAAGCTTTACAAAGCCGTTTATTAAAAGTCTCTAGCGTACTCCTTTCAAAAGTTCTACGATTTATTCACAAATTTCAGCCACACCGTTCACTGTGCGTCACCTCCTGAGTCGATGTATCCATGTCTGTCCGTGAGCAAGATAATTCAATGAAATTTAGTACACTGCCTCTGTCGTCAAAGTTAGCTCGTGGGATTGAAAATGAGCGAAATCGGTCAACGGACACGCCTACCGGCCATATTTAAAGTATTTTAAGTAAAAAAGAAAAAAAAAAAAAAATCAAAATAAAACGAATTTTTATTATGATATTAAGCGTAACATATAGCTCTTAATTAGCCCTATAAATGGTGCTAAGGTTGATTTTGCGGAATTTTTGGTTTTTAAGATATGTAGTTGCAAAAAATCAAGGCGTTCGCACGGGACAAAAATAGAAGTGGTTTTCACGGCTAACAATTCAAACTCCGACTTCAGGGGAACCTGAGGCAATATTTAAATGTTACTAATTTTAGAATGTTGCGCATGTCTCTTAAAAATAGTTTTGATTTTACCCAAAAATGCGACATTTTATTCCCCTATGCAAATTTTAAATTGAAAATCCTACAAATAACCAGGATTTTTCGGTGTACGTTGTTTCACATTATTTGTCTTAGTGCTTTTTACATGCAACAGTTTTTGCTGTTTACGGATCCGAGATAACCTCGCTCTAAAGTGCAAAAAGCGTTTTTTAACGCGTATAGCGCACATTGTATCTTACTTTTTTCAACGACTTGGAGTAGCCCTAATCTTCCTCTTTAAACATTACCTTTTAACTTTTGCAATCAATTTTCATAACTTTCTGAGATATCTTCCATTGAAATTAATATATCGCAACTCTATGTAAAAGATTTAATTAAATTTGTACGGAATTGAGACACCTTTACTTGAATGGACGATATCTCGGAAAGAAATGAAAGTTGATTGCAAAAGTTAAAAGGTAATATTTAAAGAGGAAGATTAAGGCTACTCCAAGTCGTTGGAAGAGTAAGCTACAATATTGCCCGAATGTGCGCCATACGCCTTAAAAAACGCTTTTTGCACTTTAGAGCAAGGTTATCTCGGATCCGTAAACAGCAAAAACTGTTGCATGTAAAAAGCACTAAAACAAATAATGTGTACTGGGAAAATGGGCGATGCCACGCCCCCTACATATGTAAAATGGATCAGGAAAAATAACATCCTTTGGAAAAATTTGTGATACCACGTCAACTTCACAAGATAAGGTGAAGCAAAGTACACCGAAAAATCCTGGTTATTTGTATGATTTTCAATTTAAAATTTTAAACAATTCAAAAGTAAAGTTGCATAAGGAATATTATGGCTATCCCATGCCTTTGATAAAAGTATGCCATATGTCTGAAAAAAGCGTATCTGCACTTTAATCAAAGATTACTCGAATTAGAGACCTGATAGAGACCAGATTCAGCGATCGCAGATCAACCAAAAAAAGTTATCGGGATGTCATTAAAAATTGTTTTCTCTTAATTTGTTGCTCTGTATTATTAGTTCTTGATTTATTTTATTAAAATGCATTTTTTCTTTCTTTTTTTTTTCTTGCATACAGCGACTTCCTAGTAACAGTACGCGCACAGGTAATGACCAGAGACGAGAGTACCGAAGGTTGGTTGCCACTCGCCGGGGGTGGTTTAGCAAATGTATCAATACGCAAACGTGCTAGACTGTCCCCTGGTGCTGCTGGACACGAATACATAATTTATGGCCAAAGAATCTCTGATCAAAGTGTAAGTACTAAAATATGATGTAATATTCATTGAGAATTATACGAAACTACATGCTGCATATTGTTCTTATTTTAATTTGCAGGTTATTTTAAGTTGTGTCATCAATCGGGATTTGAAGTATTTTAAAGTGATGCCAACATTTCATCATTGGCGCGCTGGAAAACAAAGAAACGGTCTGACATTTCAAACTGCTGCCGATGCGCGTGCCTTCGATAAGGGAGTCGTGCGAGCGTACAATGAATTAATTGACGGTAATTATTGCACTTGTAATTCCATCATCATCATCAGCATCAACGTCATCATCGTTTCATTATTATTTGTTATGTTATCATCATGGGTTCCAATTACGCTTGTTTCACTTTAATTAATGGACGTTAAGAAACACAAACGAGTTTTATTTTTTTTTCTTTTGTTTTTATTTTGGTTTTTTTTTCCATTTTGTTTTCTCTCATAACTATAAGTACATACGTACAAATTTCTTACGTTTCTTTTAAAATGCACTTTTTCTTCATAATTTTTTGCTGTTGCAATTTTATTAAAGCAATTATTTAACATATGAATATCTCTAAAAAGTTAACGTATATACTTCTGGAAAATTTACAATATCTAAATTTTAAAATAACTTTTTAAAAATTAATTTAAAAACATCAGTTTTTTAGTGTATCATTTTTATGTTATTTGCATGACTGCTTTTTAAATCATTAATGTTATGTATTAATAATGTGAACTTAAATTTTAAATTATGAAAGTATGAACTCAAGTAACACAATAATAAAATGGTTATACTTATGATGCCTTTTTAAAGATACTTATGTAAGTATGTATAAATATTAACATAAATTGAACTAAAAAATGTTGAAAGTCTTAATTTTAATCGTTAAATTTTACTTTTTGACTCTGTGGCAACAATATTTAAAAAATGTAAGGAAAGTTGATAAACCAAAAATTATCCTCATAAGTTGCCATTAAGTCACTTAAAAACAGTATCAAAGTTCCATATAAATACAATATCAACAGCACCCCATACCATAACACTGTTGTGCTGTTAAGAAAATGGATCAGACAATATAGTTCGAAAAATTTTTCTTGTAATTTTCTCTTGCTTGCAAGAATCCTGCACTCTGTCGACGATCTGCATCGACATTTTAGATGTTATTCGAGACTTTTACCGATATTATAGATGTTTACCAATACTTTTCAACTTTTACCAATTTTTTTTATATTTTTCTATACTTTTTGCCTTTTAGCTATATTTTAGACGTTTATCGATACTTCTGGTCTTGTACCGATACTAGAATCGACCACAAAAGAATTAAATCGTTTTTGTACAATACTTTTTGGACACTTTTAGTACTTTTTGTTTTGCTATTTGTTTCTTCTGTATCTTAAAAATGTTAAAACGAGTATTGAATTCTGTCAATATTTAATGTTTTGGCTCTCCTATAAAAAAAACGGCGAACGGACAAAATTTGGCCACCGGCGATACTTGTGAACTTTTATTCGTCAAAGGATATACCTTTTTTTTATTTCATTTCGTTATTTGCAATCTGTTTGAGAACAATAAGCAAATTAAAGATAATACCAAAAAGTCATATTTTCATTAAATCAATTAATTCTGTGTTGTTTTATTGATACATTACATATCTTCTATTTCCCTCATTTTTAAGTTTATACATATTTATGTAAATAACTTTACACTCTTTTTCCTATTAACTTTTTTCCTTACATTTTCATATTGGGGGTTATTGTGAATCAAGATTACCGGGAAATTTTCTTAAACTGCAATAGAGAATGCACGGCAGTCTGAGAAAATTCCCGGGGAATATTTATTCACGATAACCCCCATTATCTACTGTCTACCTTAAAATAGTCAAATTTTCTATTTCGTTGTTAAAAACTTAACTTTATTTAAAACGCTAAGTAAAAACTGTCTTCCAACAGTTTACGAATATTTATCTTTAGGATGACAATGTGTTACTTGGGCATACTTTATTAATTCAGATTAATTGTTTCTCATTTGTTCGGACACTCTAAATTTTTGATCCAATTTATCAAATAAATTTTTTTTATTTTTATGCACTCGCAACATTTTTCATTTCACTGACTCTTAAAAAAATTGTTCCTGGGGGAAAATTCCCTAAACAATCTTTTTTTCGGAACTGTAGGGTAATTGCTTTTTGGAATATATATCGAATTTTTCACACTACCTATTCTTGCGTCATGAGCATAGGTTTGAGTAAAAGTTGTTATTCGAGTATTTCAGAACACATTTATTGTGAGTATTAAGTCGTTGTGAAATACCGCACCCTGAAATAATGTCCGCAAAACAAAAAAAAAAAAAAACCGAAAATGAAAATGAAGCACACATTATTTTCATACAAATAATTACTTCCACGCCCTCTTGTCCGAGTTCATCCAGTTTTTGAGTGAAATCGGTCAACGGACACTCCTACCGCCCATACAAAAAATATATTAAAAATGCAGCTTTAGGAGTATTTTTCACGGCAATGCAACCAAAATACTCATAAATACAAATTGTAAGAGCAAGCTATAAACAAAAACTGGGCGAACTCGAACAAGAGGGCTGGCACCTCCCATATAAGTAAAAGCTTCAAAACGCGATACTGAAAGCGTATTTTGAGATAATCGAACTAAATTTTACTTAAACACATAAGGACTGTAAATGCAAGCTCTGAGCAAAAACTGAGAACTGCAGTGTAGGGTATTTAATGTTTGGCCAAGCCAAATGTTACACCCCCCATACTGTTGTTTTAAGTTAGTTGTCAAAATCCAGTGGAAAATGTAAAAAAAATGTCAACGATATTGGAAAAAATCAGTGTTGCATAGTGTTTTATTTGTGCAAAATGTCAACGATATTGGAAAAAAAGTATCCCTGTTCATAAAATATTAACAATCTTAAATGCTCCCTCTCGAGAGGGAGTATATTCTCGAGAAGGGAATTTCCAGGCAGATTTACGATAAGGCCCTATACGAAAATAATGTAGGCGTTATTTTATTTATTTTTTTTTATTATGGGCTCTTTCGTTATATTTTGGACCTTATTCATAGTGTGCTTATTATTATGCATTATTTCACTGGGCGGTATTTCCTACCACTGCACACTAGTTCAAAATCCTTAAAAGCTAGCCAAAAGTCGAAAAAAAAAATGTTTCGAACTAACTTCTTGTGGACTGTATTGCCTAACTGATATTCATAGACCTCAAAAAATCGATAAGAAAGAACCAGGTACTCCTACAATGCTCTTGGGATCTCTCCAAAAGTACGCTTCTCAGACGCAAAATTCTGTGAGTTGAAAGTAAAAATTAAGTGTTCACTGTAAAAATTGTGTGCTTTCTGTAAAACTGAACCAATTTTAATGTTTGAATATGGAATCTCTTCGTAAAGGAGAGTACTATCCAACCTCTAAACTGAAAACTTGCAACAAGTTATTCCTTTTTTGATAATGGTGATTAGCTTAAAAACAAATTATTTCACAAAATCAGTTAGCAGTGGTTATAAAAAAAGCCTCGAACTAAATTATACCGCGTTTTACCGGCAAGATTTTTTTTTTGGTTTAAGAAGATTGAAACCTATTCTAACACATATAAAAAAATTGAGGTGTCTTTTTTAGCCTTTTTCGTTTGACACGAACTTTTCTGAGGCGCACATATGAAAATTTAACTCATGTTCCTCGACAAGTGGCAAAATGTGTTGCTCGCTCGAAATGATCAAATTTTTTATTATTATACAGCTTATACTTCATGATAAAGAATGCATGCTTACGTACTAATTGAACGCTCCCATGCTACTTTCACTACATTTTCTTACTTTGTTGTTACCAGTCCTACATGCGAATTTATTGAAATAATTTTTTAATCATATTTATTTTGTTTTAAATATGTTTGCAATAAATTATTTATATAATATTTTGTTTTTCTTATATTAATATGTTTATACTATAAAAATATTTTACCACTTTCTCACTTTTTAATGTAACTTTTTTTATTAATTTTTTTTATTTTTTTGCTTGATTTCTGAATTTGTCTAACATCATGGCTCTTCTTTGTTTGTTTTGCCTCTCAATAATTGGACAACTTATATAATATATAACAAAAAACAATAATAAAAACGCAAAAAAAAAAACCAAACCAAATACAAAAACAAAACTTGAATCTTAAAAAAAAAAAAAAAATTATTGGTAAGTTTCAAATTGAGTGTTAAAACTCGAAACTGTTTTTCTTCTACATTTTATTTTTGTGCCTTTCCAATTTCCTATCAAAGACTGCTATTATCCTATTTTCTTCTCATATAAGTAGTAGAAATTTTTAAGTTTTGCCGGAAATATTTTGAGCTTTGTTTGCTGCAGCATATTTATTTTATTATAATTTTCATATAATAAATCCTTAACAAAAATAATAGTCAAAAAAATAAAATTGCAATTGATTTTGTTACTTAATTTATTTATTTTCTTTGGTATATTGTATATTCTTTATTTTGAATCATTATTTTGGGTTATTACGGCTTTTTCATATATGTTTATGTTGATAAAGATAATCTACTTACGAGAAATATCTGAAATAAGTTTTTTATTATCTTTCTTCATCGATAATTCGACACTATATTATGCAATTTCTTATGATACTTTTTCTTAGGCTTGGCCAAATCAAATCCATCAATAATTTGTCCCCCACTTACAAAATATGATTCGGTTGGAGAAGATGACGTATTTATGGTAAGTTAGTTTTTGAATTACTTCTGATTTTAATGTTATAAGTAACATTATTGTTTTCTCCTTTTTTTAACAGACTTTGGATTTACCAATCGAAACTGATGGCATACAACAGCATCAGCAACATTCAAGTCCTGAAGGCAGTGAAAAAAGTCACAGTAAGATAATTTAACTTAACTAGATCGATAAATGCAACCTTCCAAAAATGATTTTCTAGTGTGGACTTATTACTAATAAGTTATTAGACTACTTACTACATTTATTGATTTAGTATAGAAAAATTAGTTCATGGATGAAACTTGGTCAAAATGTTAAATCCAATTTTTTTGCTTTTGCTACTAATAGAAATTTCCACTATTGGTTCAAAAAAGTCGATGGAACGTTTTTTAATAGTTAAGAAAAAAGTTTTCTTCGAGTAAATGATCAAAAGTTTTTTTTTGACCACTTGAAGCTGATTCTTTTCGAAATTTATTTTATAAAACTTAGTCAAATATTATCATGATGTAAATTTTCCACATAAACATCCTATATTTGTTGGTTCGTCAAGGGCTTAAATATAAAATTTTAAATTTTACCAACTATTATCCATTCTTTCTGAAACCAGAGGGCTTTGAAAATTTGATTCGAAGTAACGCATACGATTAGTCAAATTTTTAAAAATCCACTAGCGCGTTTACCAGACTTTATACTGTAAAAATATTTTTTATCTGGATCGAGGACATAGATACAATACATATTAGCGCGGGTCAAATTATTTTGGAAAGTTGCGTACCCCCTCACGGTGTACTTTGAATCATTTTAATAATTTTTGCTCAAGAAACCATACCTATAAAATGTAATTCTAGCCTCCCTATTTTTTAATTTAGATTTTTTTTTCCACAAAGATGTAGGAAAAACACATTTTTTTCTCTAGCTAAATGTATTTCCTGGGGTTTCTGGGCTCGAGGAATTTATTTTTGACATTTATTTTTATTTTTGAGTGCCGCCAGAGGACGCTTCCCTAATTTTTTTTGGATTTCATCTCCTTTTTTGAAGAAAATTGACGAAATTGTTGATAAAATCGACGAATTTTTAACTTTCTCACAATACAATCACAAATTTTAAATAGCCTAATATGATCAGCGTTGAAAATAGGGGGGAGGGGGGACCCATTAGACTGGCCCAAAAGTTGTAGGAAAAATTTTAAAATCGTATTCGCTCGGAAAAACATGTGGTTGGGGCTAAAAATAATTATTAATTTTTTGATATGACATCCGGTTATCATAATTCTTGAGCTTCTTTATCAGAAAAAACGCAAAAATCTGACCTTTTTTCTTTATTTTTATATAAAACAACCATTAAGCTCGATTTATTGCTTTTTAATTGTCGTTTATTAAAAAGTACATACATTTACCTTTTCAAGGAATTCAAGACTTCTGCAATCTGTAGAAAAAGCACGTCATACGAGAACATCAAACCCTAAAAAGTACAAAAAAAGTTTAAAAATCACAAAAAATTTAAAAATCATAAAAAATTTTAAATTCATAGAATGTGCTTATTTTCCTTTCCTTCTTGTATTAAATAAAGTTTTTCTACATATTGAGCCTTAGTCTACCTCTATTACCTATTTTTCAAATGCTTCTTCATCCTGAAAATTTTCGAAATCGGTACTATTTATTTGCAACCACAAAACTCAATCTTAGCTATCTTTTATCAAAAACTGCATCACCTTTTCAATGAGCTCAAAAAGTCTAAAATCAGTGGAAATAGCTGGACATCGATATAATTGAAACTCTTAAAAGTGCGAAGTCCCAGGAATTCATGAGTATTTTGTTTACATTTATTGTTATATTAGATATGCGATGTTTTCGCTTTGAAGTTTTATTAAGATATAAGAAAATATTATTTTCAATATAACATTAGAATCAATATTGAATAACATAAAACAAAACCTTATTATAAAGTTGATTTCAACAAAGTATAACTTGATTTCTCAACACACCTCCTCAAGTTGTTCCAGGTTGAAATTCTAATCCAAGTGAATTAAAACAAAAGTAGTGTTTTTCTTTTGGGACTGCTTTCGTTAAAAAATCTGCGGGTATTTCATTTATTGGAACGTATTTTAGTTGAACAATCTTTTTTTCTACTGCATCTCTAATGAAATGATATTTATAATCGATATGTTTTGTTCTTGAATGATTGGCTCCGAATTTTGCCATGTGTTGAGCGCTTTGCGAGTCACCAAAAATTGTTACAGGATCTTGTAATGGAAACCGAAGTTCTTCTAGAAGGTAACAAAGATACAAAGCTTCTTTGGCTGCTTCTGCTAGAGCCACATACTCCGCTTCGGCACTTGAAGTTGCAATTACTTTTTGTTTTCGTGATTCCCATGTGATAGCACCTCCTGCAAGGATATAAGAAAAGCCAGATTGCGACTTACGATCGTTGACATCCTGTGCCCAATTAGCATCCACAAACCCCATAAGAGGCGAACCTGTTTTGAGATATGTCAACACCACATTCTTCGTTGAATTCAAATATTTAACTATTTGAAGAGCCGCTGTCCAGTGTTGCTTTCGTGGATCTTGTGCAAATTGCGATAACATGTTTACACTACATGCAATATCTGGACGGCTGAATATTGCAATATGCAATAACGAACCTATTATTTCCTGGTACTTTACTTGCTCAATTTTCTCAGCTTCATCAAATATTTTAGGTTCCTTTTCCAAAGATATTTTTGCTTGCATTGGGAGCCAAACAGGTTTCGAATTCTGTAATTTGTACTTCTTCACCAAATTCGTAATATATCCAGGTTGTGATATTGACAGCTTATTCTTCTGTAACTCTATCTCCAATCCAACGCAATGTTTTGGTTCATCCATGTCTTTAATTTCCAAATTTTTCCGTAAGACTTTAAGAAAATTTTCAACAATTTCAGAGTTGTTGTGTGCAATAACTATGTCATCAACATATAATGCTACAAATACCATCAAACCATTATTTCGAATAAAATAAATGCATTGGTCATGATTTGATTGTTGCAATCCAAAATTTTTGAAAACAAAATCTATTTTTTTGAACCATTGTCTACCTGCCTGCTTTAATCCATATATTGCCTTTTTAAGCTTACACACTTTTCTTCGTTGTGCCTCTTGAACAAAATGTTCTGGTTGATCCATGTAAATTTCTTCATTTATATCACTATTCAAGAATGCTATTGACACATCGCACTGTCTTAGTTTCAAGTCATTTTCAACTGAAAGAGCATATATTAACCTTAATGAATTCTGTCGTACTACTGGTGCAAAAGTATCCATGTAATCGAATCCGTATCGTTGTGAATATCCTTTTGCGACCAATCGAGCCTTTCGTTTCTCAATTTCACCATCTGGTCGATATTTAGTGGTAAATACCCATTTACAACCGATAGTACTCCTTTCTTTGGGTAATTCCGTCAATTCCCATGTTCCATTTTTCATTAAAGAGTCATACTCACTATTCATCGCTGCTATCCATTCTGTTTGATGAGCTGATTTCATTACATCCTTTATGGTTTTCGGGTCTTCTTCCTTAGAAATTTGAGCGACCTCTTGACCTTTAAATTTAAAAGATCTAAGTCGGGATTTGAAGGAATTCAACAAATTTGGTTCTTGAACTTCTTCCCTAATTTGATTATCAATTGTGTTTGATTGGCTTTCTTCAAGTTGTATTTCCACACTATCCTCAAAGACTTCATCTTCTTCATTATCTAAAAAAACTCTTGAATTGACAGATTCATGCTTGTTTTTCTCAGATGCATTATAATTTAACCTGAAATCAATAAAACCATCTTCATTTTCTTCATTTCGATTTATGATTATTTCTCCAACACTTGTTGTTTTTTCTCCTTCAATGAAACGAACGTCACGACTTTTTATAATAGTTCTTGTGCCTCTTTTCCACAATCTATAGGCTTTTGATTCTTCAGAATATCCTTCACTTCTTGGTTGCCACTTATTTTTGTTGGGCTTTTTATTTAAAACATAGGACTTGCTACCAATCTGACGAAAGTATGAAATACTTGGAACCTTTCCCGTCCAAATTTCTTCTGGTGTCTGTTCAGCCCACAACATTTCAGGAAGCTCCGCCTCTAACATTAAGCATCTTCCCATTTCTACAAGCGTTCTATTCATACGCTCTGCAATTCCATTCTGCTGTGGCGTATATTCGACGGCTAACTGGTGCTTTATACCATAATCTTTTAAAAATTTTGTAAATTCATGACCAATTAGTTCTCTAGCATTGTCAGTTCGAAGAATCTTTATTTTCTTTCCAGTTTCTAGTTCAACACTTTGCTTGAATTCCGTAAATGCAGATAAATAGTCTGCTTTTTGTCGTAAGAATTTTACAAAAACTTTGCGAGAGAAATCATCAATAAAGGTGACAAAATACGCCTTCTTCCCCATGGATTCTGTTCTCATTTGTCCACACAAATCCGAATGTACAAGTTCTAATACTTCTTTTGTTGACTTTGTGTTTTTTTTAGGAAAACGTTCCTGTGTCTGTTTTCCTCTGATGCAACTTACGCACTTGATATGATCTGTATCAAAATTAGGCAACCCTTTTACCATTTCTTTGCTTTTGAGCATTTTCAATGAACTTATATTTAAGTGTCCATACCTCCTATGCCATAATTCAATACATTCTCGTTGATTCTGGCCGCCATTACTTGTATATGCTTGGTTAAGTGCACAAACTACATAAAGACCATTTTCTTTATATGCCTCTAGCAAAATTTCATTATTTTTGGCTATTTTTGCAGAAATACCCATCATTTCCACCAAACAACCATTGTCCGTTGCTTTACTGGTAGATATTAAATTAGTTTTCAGCCCAGGTACAAAAAGTGTATTATAAAGTCTAACTTCTTTCATAATATTCCGTGCATTTATCTTTAAAGTAACAGTGCCTATTCCTTCAACTTTTAACATTTTATTGTCAGCTAATTGAACACATCCTGCGTACCCTTTATCAATATTTTCAAAAAATTCTTCATTGCTCGTCATATGCGAAGTAGCACCACTATCTAAGTACCACTTAATATTGTGACAAATTTGATTAGCCTTTTGCGTAATATGAGAGTAAGAAACAACGAATCCACTAGATATCATGTTTAAGCAATTTACATTCGTGTTTGTCTTACAATTCTTACCGCACTTATAGCAGATAATAGTTTTCGACATACCTGGATAGTTAGATTTATTATGATTATTAGTACGAAACCTTTCTTTAGCTGCATCGTTGTTGTTGCGGTGAAATCGCACTTTCATCGCATCATTGCTTCGCTCACAATCCTCAACATTGATTTCATCTATTTCTAATAAACGCGACCTAATTGTATTTAACGACGGAAATTCATTTGCTGTATTGAATGCTGCCTTTATTACTTTGAATTTTTGCGATAGTCCATCTAAAATTATTATGACCTTTAACTCATCTTCGATCTTACCATCCATTTCCTCAAGTTGGGTATTTCATGTGTCAAATTCTTCCAGGTATTTGCTTATCGTATGTGATTCACTCATCTTGAGATTCACAATCCTTCGATATACTGTGCTTTCTGCCGTGTTGACTTTCGTTCATACGTTTGCTGCAGATAATCCCATATTTCCTTCGATGAAGAAAATCCTTTTACCAATGTTATTATTTTTGGTGCCAATGCCATCAAAATATCAGCACGCGCATCTTGATCTTTTTCTTGCCAACTCTCTAGTTCTGGAGGTTCTGCCGGTGCTGGTAATTCACCATTCACTATCTTCAATAGTCTACTTTTGTGTAACAACGCCTCCATCTGCGTCTTCCAAATCGGATAATTATTTCCATTTAAAATTGGGATTTTTCCCGTCATCGACATGCTTACCGCCATTATCAATTTATTTATATCTTCAGAGTCTCTCGACTTGGAGCTCTGGGCCCATAACCTATTGTTATATTAGATATGCGATGTTTTCGCTTTGAAGTTTTATTAAGATATAAGAAAATATTATTTTCAATATAACATAAGAATCAATATTGAATAACATAAAACAAAACCTTATTATAAAGTTGATTTCAACAAAGTATAACTTAATTTCTCAACAACATTTTAAGCAACCACTCGCTGTCTATTTCAAATACATAAATTTGAATGTCATATGCTACTTCACGTATATATTAATACCGAAAACTTAGCTTACATTCTTATAGATAAAGCCTTAAGTAACAAGAAAGTGTGTGTTGCCAGGACCTGCGGTGGCGCATTTTTTTAACCCTCACCCCTCGCGCATAATTTGTTCTGAACTTGGATTTTTTTTATCACGTCAGTATCGTGAGTTGTCCTTGCTCAAAAGTGGAAAAATCACTGTTTTGAGGTCTTTTTAAAGCTATGTATATAACAAAAACAAAAAATAGTAAAATTATGTAGATAACCATTAGCCTTTAAATAAGAATATGTCTCAATAACATACAAAATATTTTTTTATTATTTTTTTTTTATAAATAACATATTTTATCACGAAAATTTCGATCCCTCGTGATCAAGATCAAATGAAAAACGGCAGCTGTATTCTAGATTAAGCAAAAGAATCTTAAATTACAACCTACTAAATTTACAGAATAAAAATTAAATTTTTCGGATCCTGACGTGATAGAAAAAAAGAAGTACCTGCAGGTTCGTAATAAGCAGATCTCAGTCCACCATAAAATGCTATAAAAACCGGGGATTGCAAACTATGCGCGAAAATTATCGAAAACATCAAAATTTCTTATCTGGGCGCTTCACGTGGAAAATCCCAATTTAAATATAATTTCCTGAAAAAATTTCGAGGACCCATTTTGATATATTGTACAGTACCTAGACCGGTCCAAATTTGTATGAAAAACAAAAATTTGCTTGGAATTACGTTCCTATGGCACCAAAATGTTCTCTTTGATGTAAATAAGAACTACGTAATATTTGGTCCATACCTCAGAATATTTAATGTATCCCAAACCATTTTAAAAACCGAAAAGTGGTACTGAATATGAAAAAAACTTGTGTTTTAAAATTTAAGATGTTCATTTTTTTATATGGACTTTGAGCCGCTAATTCGAATCGGCAATTTATTTCTCCATAAGTTCAGTAATTTTTAGATATTGGCCGTTCCATTTCGTATTTTAATTTTCCACCTTGAATGGACAATATCTCCTAAATTTAAATTTAAATTTATCGGCTCAAAAACCATATAAAGAGTTTAATAGTTTGAATTTAACCACAAACAAATTTTTCCATATATGTACATGATCACATTTCAGTTTTTGGGGAAAATTCTATATCGATTGGTATAGGTTTTGTGTAAATTGAAACTATCGAAAAATTTCCTCTAAAATATACTGAGTTAAAAATCGATCTTAAGTAGAATAGAGAATCATAAAATTTTTACTGAATAAAAAAAAATTAGCTTAAGTTGCATGCAAACATATGTAGATTATTAAATTTATTTATTTACATTCTTAGGAAGCAGCAGTGATCGCGGCGAACGTCACCGTGATACTGCAAGCATTAAGAGCCAGAGCGACAAACCTGACAAGCCTACGATTCATTACATATCCAGCGAAAAGTCATCAATACAACCAGCACCGCCTCCGCCAACAACAACAACAACAATTCCAACAAATGTCATAGAGCAAACGCCACCAACTATTGCACCCAGTGAAAATTACTCATATGTCACGCTTACTGCTGTACGTTATGCAACAATGCAAACAAAAAAGTATATCTATTGATATCTTATTATTTTCAGGTACATGATTATAATTATCCTGTTGTCGATCAACCCGCTACAGCGCAAGTTCTAAATGCACGACGTGAATCGATTAGCGCTGTTAAAAAGCGTAATGCTCTTGAAGCAGCGCAAGCTTTAGCTGCCGCTCAATCATCACCCATAACATCTGGCATACTTAAGGATCCAACAGCAGCAGCAACTGCTGCTGATATCCTAAAGAAGGGATGTCATAATCGTGTACGATGTCGTTATTGTCATGAACTCTATAATGATGAGTGGAATCGTAAAGGCGCCTGCGAATTTGCACCTGATTGCTTTCGTAATTGTTACGAATGTATTTCCGGTATGGGATGTGCGCGGTGCATGCTGTACCATTGCATGAGTGACGCTGAGGGTGAGACACCATCGCATCCATGCGAATGTGTTAATGAAGCAGGATGTACAAAGAGGTTGGTATCTCTATAAATTTAAATAAAAAACTTTGAGAAGCGGCTTTTCTAAACAAATCGATTTTCTTGATCAACCAAGAGCCAATGTCTCACAGACGAATCGTTTATTCATTTCTCAAATGGCGAGCATAGACACAAGATCAGTCTTTCTTAATGTTCTCGCCATAACGGTTCAAGAGGTGGACAGATCATGTATTCAGTATGTTGAAAAAGTATACTTCACTTCTTTAGATTCATTGTGTAATTTCATATACTTTGAAAAATTTGAGATGTCGCACGACTCATTCCGCGGATTTTTAAGATCGTCATGAAATAAAAACGTATTAGTTGCAAAAAACGGCCGTGAGTGAACTCTAAACGATCTTTTAAAAAATTCTCAACTCACTAAATTGCTCAAAAAATTGATTTATTGGTTCTCTTGTTATAACGTATCAAAGTTTTGTGGGCGGTGTCACGCCTTTTGAGAAATTTATTGAACATACTGTCATACTGATGCTTATCTAAAGAATTAGTATTTCTCAAGTTGTTGTCAAAATCGTGAATACCGTTCATGAGTTCATGTGTTTTAGATGGCAGCGTGTTAACATATTTCTTCTTAAAGTATTTTGTGTGCTATCTTCTTCTTCTTATTATGTTTTACTTATTTTCTTTTGCTTTTCGTTTCCGCACTGCTTGCCTCCGCTTGCCAACAAACTGCAAGTGCCACTTCGAGAATCGATAAAAATGTGTGGGCCACTATGTTAAAACATGATAGAATATATTGTTATGAGTAATATCAAAGAGTAAGCATCACTCTAAATATACCAGTATTATTCAAGAATAAAATGTTACTTTTTCATAAAATTATTCAAAGTTTAAATTTTCATGTCAAATGGTCTAAGTATCCCCACCCGTGGGGATAATCATCAAAAGATGATTATTTATTTCTTTGTGCAAGCTATTCCTTGTAAAACAATACATTACGTTTATGAAGCATGAAATCTAACATGACGAATTTTTTATTTACTCGTAGTTTTCGTTTGTTTTCTTTCTTTTCTGGAAGTTTTTCTTATCATGGTTTTCCTTGATCAATTTTCTTTGAGGTGAGTCTGTAGCAATGACACTCCTTCCTCGTTTTCTTCTTTCTTCTCTGTGTTGTAGACTTCCGTGGTTTAGCCTTCGGGAATCCTCGTAAGTCTTCTAGTGATCTTCATGGCAGGAACCCACGCATTCTGTATATCAACGGAAGAGCATCAAGGTCGATATGAGGAGATGTCTCAGACTGAATTGAGTCGTTGTTTTCAGCGGTAGTGTTCTGAAGAATAACTTCATTTTCTTTGATCGAGGTTTCTTCAATATCTTTATCAACAACCTGTTGGTAAATTCACTTGCAAGAAAGTCTGATGCTGAGAATGTGTGCAGATTGAAAAAAATTAAATTAAAAAGTGGTTCATGTATCCTTACAAAAAATGGTTTATTGGGGATACATGACACAAGCTATCAGCAAATTGGATATAATTTTAAGGTGACGTGAGATATTTCAATGTAGCAGAATCATTTGTGAAAATGACAGAATTTGCATGTACTTCACGGTGCTTGTGGGAGAATTTAAATCAAATTTTGATGTACCTCGGATTTTTTTGTAAATTCTTACTAAAGATGTCAAAAAAAGTTATTCTATGCAGAAAATAACATTATAGAGGTGGCGCTTTTTTAAAAAAACGATAAAAAGCCCTGTGATAGGAAAAACGCTTTTTTACTCAATAGGAAGGCATCTTACGAAAAAAGTGTACATGGCATAAAATGCTTAAAATTGTTCAAGGCATACGTGTACATTTTTTGGATTTTTTTGGAACTTTTTTTGGAACTTTTTTTTTTTTTTTAGAAAAAATTTTTGACCTCATTGTTAATAAATTTTTCAAAAAAAATTCTACATCATGACAGAATATCCCATGAATTTTTTCAGATTTTTAAATGCATTTTTAAAGGTGTCTCAAAGCAAAAATATATTTTTATTATTTTTTTTTTTTAGCATTAATTATAAAATGTTGTCAAACAATTTGAAAAATTTGTTTTAGAGTAACTTAAAAGCATTAATTTTGTTTGTTTTTTAATGAACTTTAAAACCTTTGGTCTAATATTGCCAAAAAAAAAAAATTTACCCATCTTAAAAAACGAAAAACTGCTTTAAAAAGGCGAAATTTAAGGGTTTTTCAAAGAAAAAAGTCATCGTGCTTTAAACGAAATGAACATTTTTTAATTTACAAGATTTCATTCGAAAGAACTCTTAAAAATCTTTAAGACAAGATATGTTTAGACTTTTTTGAGCCAGCAGGCTCGATGATTTAGCGTTTGAAACGTAGTGATGAAGCCCAGTCAAAGGAAAAACGCTTTTTTACTCAAGAGGAAGGCATCGTACGAAAAAAGTGTACATGGCATAAAATGCTTAAAATTGTTCAAGGAATACATTTGACCTCATTTTTAATAAATTTTTCAAAAAAAATTCCAAAAAAATTTACACTTATTCCTTGAACAATTCTAAGCATTTTATGCCATGTACACTTTTTTCGTAAGATGCCTTCCTCTTGAGTAAAAAAGCGTTTTTCCTATCACATGGCCTTTTTATCGTTTTTTTAAAAAAGCGCCACCTCTATAATTTTATTTTTTGCATAGAATAACTTCATTTGACATCTATAATAAGAATTTACAAAAAAATCCGAGGTACACCAAAATTTGATTTAAATTCTCCCACAAGCACCGTGACTTACGATAGCAAGAAATTGTATCGAGTTCAGTGCCACAAGTGAAACATAAGAATCTTTTTTCGAAATAACTTAATGCCACGATTGAAACACTTTCGGGCGGGTAAAGACTTTTTTATTGATATACGCGACAACAAACGGTTGACGCAACCACAAATGCATGTGAGGTTAGGTTACCGACAGAGTTAACAACACACATGATAATCGCACGAAAAGTCCTAGCCAGTAAACAGATATCCCTAGTGGTTCATGTATCCACATGAGCCATCTATCCCCACTCTCCCCTAATGCTCTTAGTTTATTTTTGCATCAAAAACTTAAACATTGGTACACACACCGAAAACAAGCAGCATTTTCAACGCAAAAATGCAAAAGTTACGCGAATGCTTGAATAAACTCAACGTTTGATTCGTTCTTTAAATTTTTTAAGCATTTATTAAATCACCGGAATCTTCTGCGTCGAATGACATTTTTTATACAAAATTTTGAAAACAAAAAAGTTTGTCTTATAATTAATTACAACATTTCTCTGCAATATTAAAAGCAAATTCATAAAATTAAAATTTCTTGGCTTTTATTTTTAGATGGATCGGTCTGACACTGCTGTCGCTGGTAGTACCATGCTTATGGTGTTATCCGCCGTTGCGTGCTTGTCACTGGATTGGTGTATCCTGTGGCGTATGTGGAGGCAAACATAAACCGCAAGTCTGACATTTGGAGGCTAGACTGCAGCAATTCGAGAACTATTATTATCATCAGCAACAACCACAACAACAGCAGCAGCAGCATCAGCGGCAACAACAACAACAACTGTATGAAGTGGAGCAACACTATCAGCAACACAATTATAATTACAACTATAACTATAGCTACAACTACAACAACTATGAAAATTACAACAACAGACAACTACAACAGCAACAACCGAAAAAACAATTAAAACAAAAAACAAAAGAAAAACCACAACAACTACCAATACGTACAGCAACAACGCAGTATAATGATTATGGAAGACTACTTTTTTAAGTTAAAAAAAAAAACAAAAAAAACCAAGAGAAACTAAAAAACAAAAACACTCAAATTTGCCAAACAGTTGCCATAGTGTTGTTTAATATACATCTTATTTAAATAGCATTTGAAATTTAACTTTTACTTTAATATTATTCCACTATATATAAAAAACGCTGAATTTATTAGCTTTTACTATATGATTTAAACTTTTTTTATTTCAGACATTTCTAATAATTTAGCTTTTGCCATACAAAATAATTTATGTATCTATTAATTTTTATAACATTTGTATATAAATTTTGTATTAGTTGTTTTATAATGCAATAATTATTGTTAAGTTGTACAGTGAAAAAACAAATTTTGTCTAAAATTTTTTTTTTATTAATACGCACAAGTACTTTATAAATCTAAATTTTTTTACTTACATATATAATTATGTTAATTTTAATACTTACGTATGACTTTTGTTAACCTTACTTAATTTTAATTAATATTATTTTTAGATTTTTTAAATTGTAAAATAATTTAAATTCATATTAACGGTGATAACCAACCCACATACGGTATTATTTATCAATAAAATTGGGAAAATTTTTACATTAGTAATATTCATCATTGGAGATAATACTTTATTCATTTTGATATCATTGCAAAATGTATTAAATAAAGTGAAATTTATTATATATACAAAGTTAATGCTTTAAAATCTAAATGCCAAATATCGAATGCATCAATTTTGGTAATTAATGTTCAACCTAAGGCATTTTCAATTTATAAATAAATTTTTTATCTTAAAAATACTATTGGTGTTGAAAATTTACAATCGTAATGAAACTTGCTTTAGAGTTTCAACACATTTTTTGATAATCATAAATGTGGAGGTCAAAACCTTATTGTGTTTAAAAATAAGCGTCTGTTAAATCAATGCAGATTTAAATTAAGATTTTTGGGCGTCGATCTCCTCTTCAAATATTTTTTAAAGTTGATTCAAAATGAATAAAAAATCTCGAATCTTATTTATTTAATTTGGCCTTATTTTCTTAAGTTGCAAAAAATTCATTTTAAATTTGTTTTTTAAATATTGCAAAGTTATTTATACGCTGCCCGCTGGCGCTACATGACATGATACGCATATGCATATATATTACTTAGATCCTCAGTTAGCAATTGTATGGAAAATATTTGTGGCAAAAAAGTTAAAGGTGCTTATGTCGATTTAAAGCAGATTAAGTTAAGTCCAATTTTCGAATAGTTTTTGGTGAATTTTTTTTTTTCTATTTTTAAACATTATTAAGACCAAAATAAGTCAAACGAAGAATAAATTTACCTTTACCCCATTTGTTATGAGTTGACTTAACCGATTTTATTTTTTGCCACACATACATATCTATTATAATCGAAATTTAATTACTATACGCTTGCAAACGTATTTGAAATATTAGGCACTAGCATTTACTAATAAATTTAAATTTTTTGTACAAGATCAGCTCTAGCTCAGCTTACTGCATTCGAATGCTTGGACTCACTTCAATTCAAGCAATTTTTTTTCTTAAGAATGTCAAAATTATAAGTACCTCCTTGTTTATAATATTTAGTATTATAACAACAAATAAATTTCGTATGGTTTTGTAAAATCGATATTATCAATTTCATACACGTATATACAGCTTTCGTGAAAAGTATTGCGATAAAGCTTTTTTCTTCAATATATTCTCTTACTCCTACTCCAATATTTTTATTCCATTTCTCTAGTGCAGCTCCGATAGTTCTGCAAAAAAACGGCTTATGGGTAGTAGTTACAAGGTCCTGCTCAAGACATCTTGAAATATAGTGTACTTCTTTTTAACTCGCACTTTTTTCACTGAAGTATTTGATTAAAAAAATTTAAGATTCAAGACTTCTACACTGATTTCATATCGGCACAGAAATACACTGAAACATTTTATCAGTGTCGGAAAAAACCTGACTCTAACAAATACATCAGTGTACTGTATTTTATACAAATGAATACTTCAGGTCAGTGTAAAACACGCAAGTAAAAAAACTGCAGTACAATTTAAGATATGGTAACACTTACAAGTTGCAACGCATTGATAACCCAGGGTTGTACATGCATTTTCCAGAGTGAGAGGGAGAGAGCGTTAACAAAAAAAGCACGAATAGAGCGACATACTACTTTTATCACTAAAGTAGCATTTTGTAGTGTAAACTACAACAATACAATATTTGTTTTTCTTCCTTCATATCCAAGTGCTATCAAAACATTTGCACGCGACACTGAATTCGAGTATTTGATAAATAAAAAGCGTACACAAGACATTACGTATCTTAAACTTCCAACAGATCCCTAGTAGTTACTGAGAACCAAATCTGGCGCAACAGATAGATGTTTGAACTTGTCTAATTTCGCTATTGTCAAAACAATTGTGTGCATTATCTTGATGCAAAATGTATTTTCTCTTCTGTTCTTTAACAAATTTTTGTGTCCAACTGATTAAAAAGTTTACAATAATATTGTTAATTGTTTTATATTTTCCAATATAATCGATTACGCAATTCGTTTTGTATGCCAAAAATATGTGTTGCCATCATTTTTATAATCTTTTTCTGAACATGCAGCTTTAGTTCAATGTAAACGTGCTTTTTTGAATTAAGAATCACATGATCATGGATCCACGTCTCATTAGCACTTATAAAACGACGCATACCGCCCTGTTCCCAATTCCACTTTCACACGAAAGTGGATATGAAGTGGAATGCAAAACTTTTTGAAAAGTCTGTAAAACTAATGAGTTTATGATACGACTTTTCAATGAATTTTGCTTTTTAAAGCTGTTTTGTTAATGAAATTTAAATAAAAAATACACACATATTATAAGCTCCAAAGTTTTTTCTATTTTATCGAGTGATTTAAAATCTTTATTGCATAATTAATATTGTTAAAATAAAAAACTCTAGCTACAAAAATAATTTTTACGATGACAATTAAAAAGTCGACGTTTTGGCATTTTCGAACTCAGTGTCTGTGTGAGTCATTTGACATGTCATTATCTCATGGAGTTAGTAAGAATTGTTCGAAAACAGAATGTCGTCTATTTTTTTTTCTCAAATTTAATAGAGCATCAAATAAACCCAATAAAATACATAGAGAATGAAATAAATCTTTCTGAAATTCCCTCAGAAAACAATCTATAATATGACAGACAAAACTCCGAGCATTTATAATTTCAATTGCATTGCAGCAGCCGTTGTTAACGTGAAACTCAATAAAAGTTAATTAATTTAATAAAAAGTATTTTGCTTCATAAATCTTGTTTGCTTGTGTGTATTTTTTAACTGACAGCTAGCTTAAGCCTAAAAGTTTACATTTCTACTGTGAAAAGTTAAACGTCTTGAACAGTCGTTGAATAGGCCTCACTACCACATCGAAAATAAAAAGTAAACAAAAAGTTTTCGAAATTGAAAGTAATTGAAATCACACAGATTACGGAACAGGCCGGATAAAGTCGGCTTAATCTATTTCTTACTGTAAAAGGACTTGCCGCGCACACTGAATAACAATTTCTGATTTTTTTTTTTTTTTTTTATTTACTTTGGGACTTTGTCATCTATTTATAATTTCAGTACCAAAATACAGCACACACAATTCGGCAATACACACAATGGTATTGCAGGTAATTTGCCCCTTAGTTGCAATTTAACAAATAAATCTGCTGAGTTGATTAAATGCCAATTGGATTGTCATATATAATAGGGGTATAAAATGCAGTTGAGTTGACATTATACGCAACTTAAGTTGAGCTGTTATGTATGTATAATGGGGTATAATTCAGATTTAAAACATTTATTTTGGTTGTATATTTTCAAAACTGATTTCGCGCAGTTTTATAGTTGTCAATAAAATCGATTTGACTTTATTGTTAATCGCATATATTGCTTGTGCCTAGTAAATTAAATTTCGTTAACAATCAAAATATGGCTTAAAACATCTTTTGATTGACTTTTTTCGACATATATGCGTATACATCTGTATAAGATCTAAGTTCGTCAGCCTATGCACTTTGTTATTTATTAAAAACTTTATTGTAACAGTATTAATTTTTCTAAAATATAAAACCAATTGTAAATGTGATGTTTAACATTGCAAATGTCCAGGAAACATGTTACTACTATAACCAGAACTTCAATAAAAATACTTACTGTTGTTTGCTAGCCTACAAAAGAAAGCTTTAACTTAAGCTTTAAAATAAATAAAAAGAAGAAAAAACAAAAAAACTAAAATAAAAATACGAATTGCATGCAGAGATCGTCATTGGATCACAAAAACGAGAAAAATTAATAAATTCCGTGTTTATAGTTTAATATTATTTTTTTTTTATTAATTTTCAAATATGCATACATGCAAGATTTTAAAGCAAATGCGTAAAAACAATAACGAAAATTAATTTATTTTAATTTTAAATAAAAAAAAACACAATTTACCCTCTGACGACATATAAAAATTATAACTGAGAAAAAATCACTCATTTATTTTTGATGGTGAAGATGGTTAAGTTAGTAGCCGCCTATGGACTTTATGTCAAAGTGTGGGTGTAGCTTTTACTTAGCCATCTTGACTACATCAGCATCAATTGAGGGTTGAGAACATTGAAAAACGTTTAAATAAAAATGTTTGTGGTTAAAAAAAGCAACTTTTAATAACTAACTAACTGCATTGAGAGGAAATTTAAAATTTACGCTCTCATACAAATACATGACATAAATTAAAATAATACTTAAAAGGCTTTAAAGCTTTTTTCAAACTTTTGCTTTTAAAGTAAGCTTTAGGATTCATTAAATTTTTATTTATTTATTAAAATTGGTAAAAGAATGAATTTGACTCTTCTAAGGGCTCATGGAGATTCAAAACATAACTTTTGCAACGTTGAACAGTTTATTAATTTTTAACAAACTTATGATAATCGTAATATGAACAAAGTAAAGCAACTTTTTTTTTATTGTAAATTAAAAAGGCCATACTTTTTGTTAATTTGTATAACACAACGCTTTTAGTTTTTATTTTTGGCAAACATCATAATTTAATTTAGTGAATCGTTATTTGATAAAGCGCTTATAAAGCCAGTTTGAAAAGTTTTTATTGCATATATCAAAGGCTTCATGTGTGAGCTTTTAAAAACGCATTTAAATTTAAAAAAAAAAAAAAGCCTTATAAAAAGCTCAGAATCTTTTGAAAAAGAAAAGAAGAAATTGTGCATTTCTTAAGTCTTTCAATGAAACAAGAAAGAACTTGGTAATTGCCAATTTTTTTCTTTTAAAAATTACATTAACTAAAATTTTAATATTTATGAATGTAAAATAAAAAAAAAAAAACAACTCATTGTACTTTCTTTTAAATGTGCAGCTATTATAAATTATAATATTTATAAATATTATCTAAATAAAATAATAATATTAAAAACAAAAACCATCTACAAAATGAACATTCTTTATAAAAACAAAGAAAAAATAAGAGTGCAAAAAAGCATGAACAACTTTTAGGCGCCGACAACCAACCAACTAACACACAAAACTGTTGGCGCAAACTGAAAGTGAAATTTAAAAAGTTGTACAAAGTTTTTCAAAAAAACTTTGTCGAAAATCATTACAAAATATTTTAAGTGTTTTCATTGTAATAAATGTTTGGAGAGACATATTTAAAGAAAGTTGGTATTATAAAAGAAAAATAAAAAAAATTTGTAAAAGCAAATACCTAACAAAAATAATAAGAAAAATAAATTATTACAACAGGTTGTGTATGTAAAAAAAAAAAAAAAATATGTAAACAACTACAAATAAAACGAAAGTTGTCAAAATCTTCGTTAACTAAATAAATGTGAAAATAAGAATTTTTTGGAAGATTGCTTAAAAGTGAGTGTTTTTCAAAAAACCAAATATATCTAAAAATGTATTTAAAAAACAAAATTCACATACCTACTCAACACACCTACATACATACATCCAAACAAACAAACAGTGAAAATAAAATAAATGAAAATCATTACAAGTACAAAGAAAAACAAAATAAAATGTAAACATACAAAAAGAATATATTATATGAAATAAATTATTTATTATTAGAAAATTTATAAAAAAATAAAAATTGAAAAATTTTATTATTAGAAAACCAGAAATCAAACAATAGACAAGTTCAATACAGTGTCTGCCAAAATCATAGCGTGTCACAACATCGACAGCGAGCTTTTACAGTGGTCTACATGAGTTAATATTCGTGTAAATTGGTAAAAGCTTCTTTGTGCATTGCTTGTGCATGCTATGATGTGGTGGCATAGTGGTACATTATCACAATTTCTTCTGAAGGCAACGCAAAATAAAAAGGAAAGCTCACAAATTTTTATGTAAACCAATAACATAACTTAAATAAAATACTACATAAATAGTAATAAACATACCTACATACACACTTTTTTTACTTATTTTTAAATATATAATTTTTATATTCATTTCTTTTTGTCACACAAATAAAAAGTACAAAATAGTATTTGTAAAAAAAAAAAAAAAAAATCAAACGAAATAGGAAGGAAAAACAGAAAGCCAGAAGCTATTATTTTAGCAGCCGAAATATACGAATGCTATTCACAAATGTAAATCAATAAAAGCTAAAAATTTTTGAAATAAAAAAAAAAAAAAATTTAAATTACGAAATCTAATTTTTTTTAAAGTTGGAACTTTTATTTAACTACTATGTTTAATTCTCTTTTTTTTATAATCCGTGTGTACATACGTATTTATAAGATATACTTATTTATCTTAAAGATAGTTATGTATTTTCTAGATACGTATGTGTGTGCAAGTAATTTAGAATTTACTTTTATATATTGTATATTTATTTTACAGTTTCTAAAACCGTGAAAATTAAAAATTGAAAAATAAAAATTGTACATTGTAATCGTACATAATATATTTAAAAAAATATGATTAAATAAATACATACAAAATATAAAGCATTAATTAAAACAAAAACAACAAACGTTTTATTTACTGAATTTGTATTACAGACTGTACGGCAAGATTTAAATCTTAGTACAAAAATACGAGTAAAATAAAAAAATATACGCATGCAACTTAACAATAAAAATTTCAAGCCTGTTCCGTAATCCGTATGGTTTCAATCACTTTTCATTGATGAGGCTTTTTGATGAAAATGGTGAGTCACGCGATAAAAAGTATTAGAATCTTTTTTGTGGACAATTACATGTTCTACAAGTTATATTGATTAGTATTTACGAAAAAGTAACCGTTTAGAAAATATTCTTAGAAAACTGCAAAAATTACAGAAATTCGACTTTATCGAATATTTCCGAAACAGTTACTTTTTCGTAAATACTAATCAACATTACTTGTAGAACATGTAATTCTCCACAAAAAAGATTCTAATACTTTTTATCGTGTGACTTACCATTTTCATCAAAAAGCCTCCTCAATGAAAAGTAATTGAAATCACACGGATAACAGAACAGGGCTGTTTATATTTTTTCACAAGTGATGCAAAAAACGTCTTAAAACTCGTTTTTTGCTTCGCTTGTGAAAAAACAAACAATTTTGTTATGTGCTTTTTGACAAAATAAGATATATTGTTACGTATTTTAACATTTCATATGACTACATACAGAAGCAAAACTGTCAACATATTTGCTATTTTTGACTTAGTACTGATATAGCGTCCGTTCTGATTACATGACCATCAAGAAATATGAACCGAACGGAAGCTCAACCTTTCCTCTATTCAAAATTGTAAACAATTTTACCGAACTTCACACCATAAAAACATTAACAAAAAACCATTTCGAAAACATGTTGACAGTTTTGCACCACTTTAAGTGATGTGGGTACAAACCTGGAACGTGAATTTTTCCTAGTTTAAAAAAACTATTCCAATAGAGTTTGTTGAGCTGATTCCAAAACTGGCCACAAAATCCCTCTACCTCAACAGAATTTCGAGGCATCCTAAACTTAAAGTGCTAAAAACGACGTTTTTCCCAAAAATTGTGGTGAATGGTCATCTACGATTTTTCTTTGCAAAGTTATGCCCACTCTAAGATGACATCATAAGATCTTATAAAACGGATATAGCGGCAGGGTTCGGATTTATATCATCATAATATGGTTCAATTGGTATAAATGGTTTATAAACATATCCTTCTGGAAAAATATGGCCAAAAAATACCCAAATTACTCTTAGTATGAATTTTGGGTATTTCATGATGTCATCTTAGAGTAGGCATAACTTTGCAAAGAAAAATCGTAGATGACCATTCATCACTTTTTTGGAAAGGGAAAAGCAAGATGTTCAAGTATTTTTTACGGAATAGCGCAGAAAAAATCCTTGCGACCTTGAACCTAATTTGAAAAACAGCAAAAACGTTGTTTTTTGCACTTTAAGTTTAGGATACCTCAAAATTCTGACGAGGTAGAGGAATTCTGTGGCCAGTTTTGGAACCAGCACAACAAACTCTATTGAAATCGTTTTTTTAAACTAGAAAAATTCACGTTCAAGGTTTGTACGCACATCACTTAAAGTGGTGCAAAATTGAGGAGTTATTTTTCAAAAGGGCTTATAACGAAAACGAGGCAAAAGTAGTATGTATCATAATATTAATTGCCTGATACTTTGTTATAAATAAATAAAATTGGATTCTTTTTTCACGAAAAGTTTACCTGATGCCTTGAAATTAATTACATTTAGTTAAAAAAAATCAGATTTATCCACTAATCGATTATTATGCAAATAATGTATATGACATTACTTTTGCCTCGTTTTGGTTATAAGCCCTTTTGCAAAAACACTGGTTTTTTGTTCATTATTTTTTTATGGTGTGAAGTTTGGTAAAATTGCTCACATATTTGAATAGAGGAAAGGTTAGGTTTCCGTTTGGTTCATATTTCTTGTTGGTCATGCAATCAGAACGGACGCTATATCAGTACTAAGTCAAAAATAGCAAACATGTTGACAGTTTTGCTTCTTACTGTATATGGTATTCGCGTCTGACACCTATCTACCGAATTCCATCAAAATAGCTTGTAAAGCTTGCGAAATACAACGGAATGTAACGAAAAGTGTCGCAAAAATTACTCTTGGCCTCGATATTTTACACCTAACGCGGCCAAAGAAGTTTTACTTCAAAAATAGTTTTTGTCATAAACTTAATTTATCCTATTTATGAAACATTCTTGTGGGTTTTGTGAGAACATCATACAAAGCCATTTCATAGCTTACTCTCAATTAAACTCCGTTCCGGAGAACCGTGTTTGACTTTGATGCACATGAACACAATCAGTATCAACTGTTCAGTGAAATAAAATTTCAAATTCGATCTCCTGTACTGATGTAAAAAAATTCCCTATAATCTCTTACAAATTGGAAAAGTCACAAATCAGAAATGATAAGCAATGCAATTTAAATTGTGTAAGCTCCAGCTCAATAATTTATCATTTCCGATGTAGCTAATTGGGACTCAGCAAGGTATCGAATGTACTTTTATTTATGATGGTGCATTAAGAAATTCAGGCTGGTTTGTATCGCCTAATTATACAAGATCATATCGACAAAATTTAAAATGCAATTACCTTTTCTATGGTGAGTTGGAAGAGAACATTAGCATTCGATTTACATATTTTGATGTGGCTTTACATTATTAATTTAATAAAATTAATTTTTAAAACTTATATATTGTTTTTCTTGAAGATGCGAGTTTCAAACAGCTACGTGTAGTGTTGAATTTTAAAATTTTCTTAGTACTGCCCGAAAATACCTTTTAAGTTAGGTTGGATGGTAAATTCTTTCATAATACCTTATATATACAAATGAACAAAGGATCAATTATATGAGATTGCCGACTCTGATAGACGCGACCGACTTCATTAATATATAATATTTAGATCAGTTTTTTTCAACCTTTTTATAGCTGCGGTCCGGCGATATAATTTTTACTGTAAACAACACAAATAATGGTCGTAAGTCAAAACGTTCTGAGTACGTTTATGCTAAAAAATGTCAAACTTTCTAATGGAAATGTCAGATTGCACCTGGCAATATTTAGTGTTGCCTAGGCCAGAAATATATATAGCAGCCCACGTATCTCTGAATGTAATTTAAGTTTTTTTGTAAGATTCTTTGTAAATTTTTTGTTATTTTTTTACGTCTAAAAAAAAGCCGACATAATAAGTAGCTATTTTATTGTTATTTACCTAACAAAGAAAATAATTTTAACAAACTACCCGGCTGGCCGAATACCGGATATTAACTCAATAGTAAATTTAGGCCGGACATTCAGCAAACCGGATAGTTGCTGGACATCCGTTGTATCTCTAATTTTGATCGTATTTATCCATACTATTTGTATAAAGCCTATACTATTTCTGTGGCAACAAACTTTAGTAGCTTAAGTCGGTCTTTGATCAGAAGGCAAAACAGTTTAAAGTAGTTTCATAAGCATAGAACTCATGCTGATTTGCAATATTAACAAAGATCGACTTAAGCTACTCTGGTTTGTTGCCACAGATTAATGTATACAGGGCAGCGTTGCCAAACGACATGGTGGTGGTCGGAAAATAACTGCAACATCACCAGAAATGGTTCGAAAGGTGAAGGCCAGAATTGAGCGAAATCCGAGACGCAGTGGCAGACAAATGGCTGCCGAGCTGAAAATATCGCGTGAACGAATGCAACACATATTGTCAAACAAGCTCGGACTAAAGGCCCTCAAGTTCCAAAAGGCGCATGATCTCACTCCTGCTCAAAAAAAAGTTAGGCTCGATAGAGCCAAGGAGTTGTTGCGCTTGCACGCCGCCGGAAATCTGTCACAAATTGTCTTCTCTGATGAGAAAAATTACTGTATCCAGCAATATGTAAACAAACAAAATGATCGGGTTTACTTGACAGAGAAGTCCTACGAAAATTTGAATGTTCGTTTGGCCACCAGGACGCAGGCACCACCGCATGTGATGATTTGCGCTGCAGTGACTGCTGATGGGCGCTCACCACTCGTTTTTTTGGCCGCTGGCGTCAAAGTAAACGCCCAGGTGTATCGTGAATCAGTGTTGGAGGGTGCTTTACTACCGTGGGCACGCAAACATTTCGGTCGCAAGCCATGGACATTCCAACAAGACTCGGCACCGTCACACAAAGCTCGTGTGAATCAAGAATGGTTAGAAAAAAACGTTCCTAGCTTCATTTCTGCTCAACAATGGCTCTCAAATTCGCCTGATGCGAATCCGCTGGATTTCTCAATCTGGGGTATGTTGGACAGGAAGGTCTTGACTAAAAAATACCAGAGCGTTGATGCGCTAAATGTGGCCCTTCAACGAGAATGGCGCAAACTTCCACAAAATCAAATTTGTGCAGCATGCGACTCGTTCTTCGACCGTCTACGGGCCATAGTTAAGGCCAAAGGTTGCCATATCGAAAATCTCAAGTAGATTCTTAAAATTTGAACATTTCCCAACAATTAAAACGTTTGATCAATAAAATCTGTGCATGGAAACTAAAAATATAGTCTTTTGAATTGGTAACACTTCGAATCAGCCACCCTGTATAAAATTGCTTATATGAAAACCCTGTGTAACGCTTTTTGCAAAATATAACCAACATAAAAATAAAATAAATATATTGGAGTATCTTTTTGTGGCACATTATTTAAAAAAAAAGTCGTTATTAACTTTTTAGTGCTTTTTGTCAAAACCAGAGCAACGCCGGGTAAAACAGCTAGTAGCTATATTTTCAAACAAACTTTTGTGAACTACATTTATTTTCGCTCAAAATACAATAATCTATGACTAAGTTTTCTAAGGGAGTAATAACTCTAGTTAACTTTTGACTTCTGTGTAAAATTATCAGCCTTAGCATGGAAGACGAAACGATTCGAGTGACTGGAAGTCGATTGTTAATATCAACCGATTGAAACTGAAGAACTTGCTTTGACTTAAGCGTTCATTTTAGCTTAGAGAATAAAGTTTGTAAGCAAAAATTTCGATACTTGTCTTAACTTTTAAAGTGTAAGCAGTAAAGAATCAGTCAATCGATTCGTTTCGTCTTCTATGCTAAGGCAATATTTCTGTGGCAGGAAGGAAAAACTGCTTAAGTCGATTTTTGATTAGAAAGCAAAGCAGTTTAAATTTTGTTTGATATGTATAGAATTTTTGTTGCTTTGGTTTTTTATCGAATATCGACTCAAGCAGTTTTTCCTTCCTGACACAGATTTATTTTAATCTATTTTGATACAATTTTCATTTTTAAAAGTATTAGAATCTCTTTTGTGGATAACACTAGTTTATAGTCCGAAAATGACCAGGACTTTATTGTGAAATTCCTTTTTGCTATAGTCCCCTAAGCTCAAAAAAAAAAAATAAATTGAAAAAAATATTCATGGATAGGTTTCTGAGATATCGGCCGAATCATTTTTTTTGCTTTTTTTGAAAAAGGTGTCCAATCATTATTCCGAATAAATTCTGTTTAGACTGACGGATTTGACCAAAATTATATTTTTATGAAAGACAATTAAATTGTCAAGAACTTTTTATACATTTTGACCTCATCCGAATATTAACTGCGGGGATATGAATTTATATTTACGAACTTTATTATATTTTTTTGGGAATTCTGTGATCGAAAACTCTTTTTATCACCTCAAAAAGAAAGAATCTGCCAAATGACCTCACAATTTATAGCTTTTTTGCAAAGCATAGATTTTTGCAAAAATTTTGAGCCTTCATTGAGCAAAATCCATGCACTTATAAGAAAGTTACAGACCTTAAAGTGAGATCACCTTTTTTAAAGGTTTTCGAAATTTGCATTTTCACCTGTTTCGAGTCTAGCAACTGGGCCAATACGTGTAAACAACCCCATTGTTGACTTGCTCATGTGTTTTGCTTGCATTCCTCAGACCGATTAAAGAAATTCGTATTTCTTTTTCGTAAATATAATACAGTCAAATTGTACGATGACCTAGAAAAAATTGCGCACTGCAATTTTTTTTGCTTAATGTTTTTAGGACCACTAAAAAAGCTTAACGTCAAAAAGGTGACCTCCCTACTCGTGCGCATTAGCCGATATCTTGATATATGTTTGATTCAATTTATCTCATTTCCTGTTGGTCAAACAGAAAAATTTTTCAACAAAAGTTACTGGCAATAAAATTCTACGTTTTTTTACCTCGGACGCGATGCCCATAAGTTGATATTTTGAGCGGTAGAGGCCGCCAAAGTTACAATAAATCAGTTTTTTTTCCATTTGCACCCACAATGTAGTGATTATCTCAATTGGTTCTCGAGTAATTAAGTATTATGTGATCAATTTTCAGCTAAAAAACGTAGGCAATAATTTAAAAAAAAAAAAATTTATTTTTTACACGCATTTTATTTTTAACTTCTAATAACTCGAAAACCAATTGAGATAATCATTTTATTCAAAAACTTGTTTTACAATAGCTAAAAATTTTGTGGTCCCAACATTTTGAAAAATTAACACCCATCAGGTCAAAATGGTTAAAAACCGATTTTTTGTAACTTTGGCAGCCTCTACCGGTCGGTATATCAACTTATGGATACCGCGTCCCAGGTCAAAAATACCTAAAATTTTATTGCCCGTAATTTTTGTTCAAAATTTTTTATCTGTGCGACCAATAGGCACGGTGCTCTTGAACAGTCGATAGGTTTTTTGAATATGTGGAGAAAATCTGTGAATGGGGTTTCATTTGTATTAGTTTAGTGGTCTGAAAAATGCAAACCCCGAAATCGTAGCTGATCATCCCCGCAAAATATAGCAAAAATACATATCCCATATAATATAAAAAAAATTCAGAAAAAAAAAACGCAACTGCCCGTAACTGTTTGACCAACAGGAAACGAGATAAATTGAATCAAACATATATCAAGATATCGGTGAATGCGCACGGGTAGGGAGGTTACCTTTTTGACGTTAAGCTTTTTTAGTGGTCCTAAAAACATTAAGCAAAAAAAATTGCAGTGCGCAGTTTTTTCTAGGTTTTCATACATTTTTTGACAACTTTACTGTACTAATACAATTAAATATTATTTGCAAAACCTGTAATTCTCCACAAAAGAGATTCCAAAAATTTTTGTCGTGTGACTCACCATTTTCATCAAAAAGCTTCAGAAATGAAAAGTAATTGAAAGCACACCGATTTAGGAACAGGCCTGTATATGCACATAGATAGTTAAAATAACTTTACAAACGCAAAAACTTTACACTCAAGTAAAATACAAAATTTAACACAAATTCACAATTAATTTATTTATTGAATTATCGGGATAGTTTCAAAGGCATTTGATATCTGCCAATTTTTAAAGAGATAAAGATACAGAATATTAGATCATTACTAGTTATAGAATAGAAAGACTTTAAAATACAAAATACGTCTTAAATACACAAGTTTAGGTATGAATAAAAAAAAAATAATAATGAGAGTAGGTATAAAAAATTAATGTGAATAAAATCGTAGAATTGAAAAAATGCTTAAACTAGTGGATAGATTGCTCGAGAAGCAATACCACATTGATTATCCTTATTACGTGACATCTTAATATAACCGTCATCGCCCCATGAAGTACCCCATGAGTTCTTCACCAGCCAGTAATCTTGATCATTTGATTCAGTGCCATAGCCAACGACTAAGACAGCATGATGCCTATTTTCAGAATCACAATCTGGCTCATCGTATACCCCATCAGAATAATGATGAAATGATTCATGTGATGAATCAATAGAAACTGATATAGGACCAATGGTAGCAACGGCTTGTTTCAATTTTTCTTCATCACCTTCGGGTAAATCAACGAAACCTTTAACTGTAGCACCAATGGTACTTTTATCAAAATCACAATCATTATCGGTTGCTTCATATGGATATGATTTTTCTGTATCAATGCCACCATTATCCTTGATGTAGCGAAAAGCTCTATGCGTTGAACCGCCATGGCAGCCATGGTTGTCATATTCACCAGAACAATCAACCAAATTTTGTTCAGAAAGTGAGACAAGTGCACCAGATTGACGGAAATGTTGGCCTTCCAAAGAGCCAGTTGCTGAGAAAGCCCAACAAGAACCGCAGTGTCCTGAAATATAAATAACAAAATTTGACAATTTCCAACTCACGAGAAAAATAAACAATCTTTTTAAACCTTGATTCTTAATAGCTGTAACGGCACCATCATTGCGGCAGTCGACTGTATCCGGAACTTGTACATTGGCGGGTGAAATGAATGTAGCGCCAGTTAATTCAGGATTTGATGATCTTTACAGAGAAATTAAAAAAAAATTTAAATGTACATACAAAGGTATGGGTATTTGCACAGACTACGGATGTGACATTTTGCGAAGCGACAAGTTTTTTCCTGTGGAATATCTTAAATAGTAAAATACAAAATTTTACTAATGTACTTTTCAGTACATTTAAGTAGTTATTGCTCCAACTAAATATGATGCATTGGGCTTCATCTCTCTTGCGACATGAGTGTTATCAATAGCGAATTCAGAAAGAGAAAAACACTTTGTAAAATTATTTTTTTGACTTTTATTACCTGACAAACTTATTTTATCGTACGGATCCAATTCCATAACTTTTTGCAATTCCCGCACAGTAACTTTAAATCCAACATTGCTCTCATCAACTTTTATTAACGGACGACTGTGAAATTTTGAGCGAGCTGGCTCATTTAGTTTGTGTTTAACAGCCATTGAAAACAGACAACCGTAAAATAGGCGTTTGTTTGAGTCATTCAAACTAAATCTAAAGCCTTTTCTTCAGGTCTGGAAACAGGAAATAGTAAAAGGGGGTTATATCTGAAGAAAGTGCTGGATGTAGGGTATGTATGTATGTATTCTCCTTTAACTCCTAGGAGGAGCATATGGCCAAAAATTTTGAGAAACCATATTGGTTCCAGTTATAGGAGAATCATTCCTAACTATGCATGTTTCTTGCACCTCCAAATTCGAAGTGCATGCTGCCGAGGCAGGTGGATTAACCACACTCTGGTGGGTACCACTTGGAGAGTTATTTTCCATCGTTTTTCGATCCATGCTTCATTAGTATAATCTTCTCGGCAACGCCCCACGCAGTAAATTATAAGCTTAAAGCTGGATCCGGCAAGCGCTGCATATATAGTGGCCAAATTCACTTTTAATTTCAGCCGCCCAATCTGGAACAGACGCTGACCTGGGAGCCGCCCACTCTGAGTCAGACGCTTCAGGATTTTGTCATTTTGACAAGATGCTTATTTTAAGGCGGCATCGACTTGCCTTGTCAGTGCCAGTTACGGGCATTGTTGGTTTTCTTTCAAGGCGCAACGCTGTCCAACGCTACACCCGCTTTTAGTCGCCTCTTACGACAGGCATGCTTACTTCGGGCATATTCTGACCCCTTACCCGCAGGGGTCAGTTTGGTTTTTTCCATGTTGATTACACATGTGTATATCTGTGAAGTTTTGATTGAGCAAGGTAATTGATGTCGATGACATCTCGTGCATACCAAAAACCAGTGGCTATGATCTTGGTGGCCTACAGATCCATCTTGGCCTCCTTTGGTGCACGTTCAACCGTAGAAACCCACTATCTTGATTGTTTCTTAGTCTCTGGTGTCTTGTGATATATCCATGTTTCGTCTACGTTAGTAAAATGGCGTAAAAACTAGAATACGCCTGTATTGCAATTAGTTCAAAGAGCCTTCTTGAAAATTCTTGTGCTGCTGTGGGTCAACATTTATTGCTATTAGAAGAGGTAAGCATAGTTCTTCCACTGCGAATACTCTTCAAAAGACTTTAACACATTTTTAAATATTGAAGAGTTTTCAAAGATGGAGGAAGGCTTGGTGAAACTTGTCGTTATTATTTCCGTAGATAGCGGCCCAGATGGAAACTCACGACATGAGGGTTAGGTTAGGTTAGGTTAGGTTAGGTTAGGTTAGGTTAGGTTAGGTTAGGTTAGGTTAGGTTAGGCTAGGTTAGATTAGGTTAGGTTAGGTTAGGTTAGGTTACGTTAGGTTAGGTTAGGTTAGGTTAGGTTAGGTTGGGTTGGGTTGGGTTGGGTTGGGTTAGGTCAGGTTAGGTTAGGTTAGATAGGCTGTAATTGCGAAAAGCAAAAACCACACAAAAACCAACTAAGGTTCATAGCGTTACCACAAACTTCCTTCTGTTAGGAGAATAGTATTGATCTGGCTTCATGATTCTCATCAATATCGATCACAATATGAAAAAGTGATATCTTTTTATATTAAACATTTTATGACGCGTTATTTATTGCCCCAAATGCTCCACATCCGTACCTTTTTTGTATTACTTAAACCAACGCTCAGGGGATAGCCCCTTTGAATCCAATGCACCGTGTTGATTTGTAGAAAAGGAAATAGGTTAGAGGGTTGCGGCAAAAGAGGAATAGTACCGATGTACCTTTTTTCTTAAATCTACCGATGTTCTTTTAAACACCGTTGCAACGCAGTAGGGATGGGCCTGATGAGACGCCCGAGTACTGCGAGAGAATATACGAACTGACGGAACCAGCCCATAAATTTTTCTGGAGCACATCCCATGATGATATCTATAAAAAAGGGTAACTCACCTAAAGTTAGGTGTTCAAGAGAGTCAATAGAGGATACAACATCCGCATCCCCATTCAACTTCATCGCACGACGTTGAACTCTGTCTAGCAGCTCCAAAGTAGTTGTTGGAGCCCCGGCCCATATGTGCGAATTGTACTCTAGCTTAGGTCTAATATAGGCGAAATGGACAGTCATAAGATCAACAGGAGTGAAGTATTTCTTTCACCGTTTTAGATAACCTAAGCACTTGGCAGCTTCTTTCGATACATCGAATACATGATCTGTCCACCTTAGATCAGCTTGAATCGATATGCCCAGAACGTCAAGATTTGTTGATCTCATAATGTCTACGCCGGCCAAATTGAGGGGTGGAGGGGAACAACAGACAGCATTGGGTTTTGCAAGTGTTTCATTCGACACGATTAGCTCGACCCCAATTGTTTTGAGGTCATTTGTGAGTGTGTCATTCATATACCGCATTTTTCTCTCAATCTCCTCAGAGCTTGGGCGCTTTTTGAAGCAATATGAATGACAAATACTGCTGTCATCTGCAAAAGTGTGGATTGGATTAATAGTCGATGACAGGTCATCGATGAAAACAAGAAAAAGAGACGGGGATAGGACCGAACCCTGAAGAACTCCAGCATTAATGGAGTATTCATTAGATGTGAAACCGTCTACGACAACACGTATAGAAAGGCCACTGCAAAAGCTCGTTATCCAACGAGCGAAAGAATAACCGACGCCATATGCAATAAGTTGTGTTACGAGAGCGCTATGCCACACACGATCTAAAGCTTTAGAACTATCCAGAGCAACAACCATATTTTCACCAAGAAGCTTGACACATTGGTTCCACCTGTCAGTGCCAAACGTCATGAAGTCATCAGTAAAGCGAGCTCTGCTGAAGCCATATTGGCGATCATTAAGTAATTCGTTGCGCTCCAGATAATTAATAAAGTGAAAGTTTCTAACGCTGAGCATTTTGCAATGGGCCGATAATTATTAGGCACGGTACTCGTTAGTGGGGTTTACACCAACATGATCGGTCACTCCAAAATTCTTGTGGGGTTCAAATATAAAGTACTAAAGCATCATTTTAAGCTCAAAATAAAAAAATCCGTCGGGCCGTTTTTAAAAAATTTCATTTTGAAAATTGTACTAAAATTTCCATATGAAACGAAAAAATCGTAAAAAATAAAACCAAGAGAGATATCCTACCCTAAATGTGCAAAAAAACAGTTTTTGGCTATTTTTGAAGTTTTATAAAAAGTCATGATAGTTTCTGGCCATAAATCTTGTTATGGTTTTTGAAAGAACTAGTTTTGGCCCATTTTGAATTATTTGGGTTTCGCGATGAAGTTTCGACTTTTTAATGTTCTGCAACAATTAGTGAAATAGAAAAACTTTTCTGTGGTACATACTGAGCCATTATTCCCTTGTTTTAGAGGTAATTTTTGTACCTTTTTATGAAAATGTTTAAAATAACCCATTTGTGGTTGATGTAGAGGGTTAAAGTTATCCACAAAAGTATTTTTCTTAATATCCTGCATAAGTTTTTAGAACACGTGATATACCTCAGATGTACATAGGGCAGGTATGAAACTTCTCCATTTGTTGCGATCCCTTGTGATGACTTTGATCTCTTGTCACGACTTTTCCGATTCTTGTATTTCCTTTTCTAGCGACCTTTTCCAGTTGGTTTTGGGTCTACCACGTCCCCTACTGCCTTGTGGATCCACTCAAGAGCCTGGCGACAAATTTCGCTGTGTGGTTTCCGGAGAGTGTGACCAATCCATCTCCACTTGCGCATCTTGACCTCGTTTGCTATGGTCCTCTGTTTGCACTGTAACGCGCCATTTGCTTTTGCTATTCTTGAGTTGATATCCTCTTTGCTCCATCATCCATGGAGATAATGCTGCCTAGATACGTAAAGCTGTCGACGTTTTCAATATCATCACTGCCAGCATTAAACGTGATGTCATTCCTGTTTGCGTTCAGCTTCATGCTTTTAGTCTTGGATGCGTTGATTTTTAGAACGGCCTTTGCGATTCCAGAGCAAGGCCTTTAATCTTGTTTTGCATATCTGAGTGTTTGAACGATAGAAGGCAAATGTCGTCAGCGTATTCGAGATCTTCTAGATGTTCGGTAAAGTTCCATTGGATACACCTTTTGGCCTTATGAAAAGCTTTATCTAAGATATCGTCAAGAACGACAAGGAAGAGGGATGGTGATGGTAAACAGCCTTGCCGGACGCCTGAATTAGTGGTGAATGTCGGTGACAACAACCCGTTGTGTAGCACACTGCACTTGAAGTCTTTATATTGCGCGCGTGCTAAGTTTATGGCCTTTGCGGCAATACCTCTTCGTTGCAGTGAAACCCAGATGTTTTCTCTGGAGACACTGTCGAAGGAAGTGCTGTAGTCTACGAAGACAAGTTGAAGTGCAGCACGCCACTCGCATGATTGTTAGACAATTATTCAAATGCTACTGAGCATAAAAATGTATCAGACGCTATTTAGTACATGGCCATAGGTCGGAGTATGCTGTGTTATGAAATTGCGAACTAGACTAAGTTTGAATTAGGATATCTTCTAAACTATAATTCGTACGAAAAAAAACTTCTTAATCTTTTTGTAAGACCTTTGACCTCGAATATCTTGACATGGGCATTATGTTATTCGGTTAAAAAAAAAAAATCAGCGCAATATCAGGTAACCACTTGCTTATCATATGGATGGGAACTATATGGTTAGGTTAGGTTAGGTTAGGTTAGGGTGGCGGTAATAATGCCACACATAGACCGCAAGGGTCCATAGTGAACTCTCTCATTAACGTCTATTCATAAGCTCTGGTACTTTCAATATGGTGTTTGACCAAGCTGAAGGATATGGGAACTACATACCAAGTAAGATCAATAACGATGTTATCACGTACCAAAATGGCCGCCAGCTCCCTAACTATCATCTCTTTGACCATTTTTTACGGATTAATACTAGAACATATTCCATTTTTCTCTCTCCCTAAACTTTTCTGTGGAAATACCCATGTATAGAGAAAAAGCAATTTTTTTTTTTTGTTTTACCTCAGTAATTGACGTCCTGTGTGATTGTAACCATTCATAGTCTGTGTGAATTCATGATGCAACATATCAGAATATTCGTTCAATCCCATTTTGAACGAAATTTTGCCAGCTGAAAACATTTGATTATGTTCTGCAATTTTATATTTATTCTCGGTGAAAATTTTGAAACGGAAACGCTCCTCAGTGCTGCAATCATACTGTTTACGGTGTTCCAACTGAAAAGTACAACACAGAATTGCCATAATTGAAACAAGAAAATTTTAAAAACCCAAAATACCACTAAAATGAAAACAAAATAATGACATCTATGAGTATACACATACATATGTACATATAAATGAGTATTTTTGAAAGTGGAATAAGCCCAAGGGGAAAAGAAGTGCTTCAAAAACCCTACTGAAGTGCATCCTTTTCACCAATAAGCGCTTCCGCTCCGTAAGAACAATACTTTCTTTTTAACATTGCATGTCATAGGATGTAAGCGAGCAAAAGCTTACCGCAGCCTTACCAAAAAAGAGTTTTTAAAGCGCTTATTTGTAATGCTGCGGTAAGCGTTTTTTCAATAAAATTAAAAAAAAGAAAAAAAAAGAAAAAAAAAAAACTGGTCGCGCCAGGATTTGAAACCACGACCCTCCACGTGCTAGATACTTTTTTCTTACATTTACCAACTCTTTAGACCGCTCCACCAACGCCCGATGATATGAAAAGGTATTAAATTTGTATATTAAGCAAATGTTGTCCTGCAGCATTACATAGAATCATTGTGCAATCAGTTTCAATTCAAGTAAGCAAAAGTAAATAAAAATGAGAAAGTAAAATAGAAAAGTGACATAAAAAAGGTTGAATAAAAAATATTTTAATAAAAAAAAAAATAAAGCAAAAACAAATAAAAAAACGGGGAAAAAAAATCACCCGCGCTGGGTTCGAACTCACGTTGTTCTTACTGCAGCCTTATATGGAATCATTGTGTAATCAATTTCAATTCGGTTAAACAAAATAAAATTAATAAGAGAAAGGAAAATAGAAAAGTGAAATAAAAGATGTTGAACAAAAAATATTTAATTAAAAAAAAAAAAAAAAATCAAAAATTTGTATATTAAGCAAATGTTGTCCTGCAGCATTACATAGAATCATTGTGCAATCAGTTTCAATTCAAGTAAGCAAAAGTAAATAAAAATAAGAAAGTAAAATAGAAAAGTGAAATAAAAAAGGTTGAATAAAAAATATTTTAATAAAAAAAAAAAAATAAAGCAAAAACAAATAAAAAAACGGGGAAACAAAAATCTCCCGGGCTGGGTTCGAACTCACGTTGTTCTTACTGCAGCCTTATAAAAAATCATTGTGATAGTGCTTCTAAATTTCTATGGGGACAAGCACTTTTGAAGTGCTTTGATCAGAAGCGCTAGAAATTTTTCCTCTTGGGAGTCTATAAAGGCACACAACTAATGTCATACACAGTATGTACCATAATAATCGGGACTTTGACAGATATAATTTTCCAACTTAATGCAATCAATTCTACACAATCACGTAAACTTTCCGTGGAAACAGAACCCAATTTTATTTATTTCTAAAGAAATATTAGTCAGTTTATATCATGTCATTACTTCTGTCTCTTAATGGACTTACTCCACTTTCAAAAAAATCCGTTTATATAATGAAGAATGTTTTTATGAAATATACAGCATTTAATGCAATGTCGATGATGGATTTGTATGTATGTATATGTATGTATTCTCCTTTAACTCCTAGGAGGAGCATAGGGCCAATAAAATTTTGAGAAACCATATTGGTTCCAGTTATAGGAGAATCATTCCTAACTATGCATGTTTCTTGCACCTCCAAATCTGATGTGCATGCTGCCGAGGCAGGTGGATGAACCACACTCTGGTGAGTACCACTTGGAGAGTTATTTTCCATCGTTTTTCGATCCATGCTTCATTAGTATAATCTTCTCGGCAACGCCCCACGCAGTAAATTATAAGCTTAAAGCTGGATCCGGCAAGCGCTGCAAATATAGTGGCCAAATTGACTTTTAATTTCAGCCGCCCAATCTGGAACAGACGCTGACCTGGGAGCCGCCCACTCTGGGTCAGACGCTTCAGGATTTCGACAAGATGCTTATTTTAAGGCGGCATCGACTCGCCTTTTCAGTGCCAGTTACGGGCATTGTGGGTTTTTCTTTCGGGGCGCACCGCTGTCCAACGCTACACCCTTCCACACCCTGGCTGGTCACCCGCTTTTAGTCGCCTTTTACGACAGGCATGCTTACCTCGGGCATATTCTGACCCCTTACCCGCAGGGGTGATGAAGGATTTAATTTCATTTAAAGAATAAAATAAATAAATATAAAACAACTTAAGTTTATTGCGGTTGGTTGAAAGACGATTAAAATTATGAAAAGTGAAATGAAAAATAGAGAGAGAAAGTTATAAAAATAATGATTAAAAATGTTCTAGAAAATTTGAAAAGCAATTACAAATTTTACAAATATATAATGACTAGACTATTTTATAAATCAAAAAAAGTACAAACAAAATTTTGTTTTACTTAGGGCCGGTTTCACAATGTACAGTTAAGATATTCTTAAACTAAAGTTTACTAACGGAAGCTATGGGTATAAACTTTCCGTTAAATTATTTTGATTTCAATAAATTCCATTTTAAACTTATGGTTAAATATATTTTGTGAATAAATAACAAATTTCCCCTTAAAACGTTTTCAAAAAATGTAAACATTTCAAATTTTTTCATATGAATTTCAAAAAATATTTGAATTTATTTCAATCTGCCAGTTAACTTTTAACTGAAAAAATTCTGCCAGTTAAAGTTAACTGAACGTTAGAGTTTAATTTCCGTCAGTTAATAAATAACTTCACATTGAGAAAACAATTTTATTCAAACTAACAGTTAAAGTTTCGGTTAAACGTTAACTGGACATTGTGAAAACGGCCCTTAATGGTATAAATTATGTACAGGGACGAAGCAAAACTTAAAATAACAGCTAATTTGAAATCAAGCAGCCATAACTTGACTTGTCTAAAAAAGTAGTCCTTTGTTTTTGTTAAAAGGACCAGTGAAGGATTAAATTTTTAATATATAAACATAGTATAATTAGCTTTACAAACACATAAACTTCAAACACTCAGGTATAAGAAAAAAATTTACACAAATTCACTATAAATTTATTTATTGAATTATAGAAATAGTTTCATAAGCATTTGATATCTGTCAATTTAAATAAATAAGTTAGAGAATATTGGTATAAGTTGGTACAAGTTATGTATCAGATAGACTTTAAAAATAAACATTCATTTGGTAAATGTAATTCATTTATGTTAATGTCCTTAAGACATCTTGTAATTTAGTCCCATTATTGACAACAAAAAAACTAAAATAAATTTAAGTTTAACTTTTAGTGATGTCACTTTAAAATAAAAATTAAATATATTTTAAATTCACAAGTTTAGGTAAGAATAAAAACTAATAATAATGAGAGTAGGCATACAAATTATTGTGAATAAAATGGTAGAATTGAAAAACGCTCAAACGAGTGGATAGCTTGCTTCAGAAGCAATGCCACATTGATTATCGTTATTACGTGACATCTTAATATAACCGTCATCGCCCCATGAAGCACCCCATGAGTTCTTCACCAGCCAGTAATCTTGACCATTTGATTCAGTGCCATAGCCAATGACTAAGACAGCATGATTCCTATTTTCAGAATCACAGTCTGGCTCATCGTATACTCCATCCGAATATTGTTGGAATGAATCAATTGATGCATCTATAGCAACTGATATAGGACCAATGGTAGCAACGGCTTGTTTCATTTTTTCTTCTTCACCTTCGGGTAAATCAACGAAACCTTTAACTGTAGCACCAATGGTACTTTTATCAAAATTACAATCATCATCGGTTCCTTGATATGGATATGAATTTTCTGTATCAATGCCACCATTTTCCTTGATGTAGCGAAAAGCACTATCCGTCAAACCGCCATGACAGCCATCGTTGTCATTTTCACGAGAACAATCAACCAAATTTTGTTCGGAAAGTGAAACAAGTTCTTTAGATTTACGGAAATGTTGGCCTTCCAAGGAACCAGTTGTTGAGAAAGCCCAACAAGAACCGCAGTTTCCTGAAATAAAAATAAAAAAAATTTTTCATGCTCCAACTCACGTGAAAAATATACATTATTTTAAACCTTGATTCTTAACAGCTGTAACAGCGCCATCATTGCGCCAGTCAACTGTATCTGGAACTTTTACATTGGCCGGTGAAATGAATGTAGCGCCAGTTAATTCAGGATTGGATGATCTTTACAGAGAAAATAAAAAATTTACATAGGTGGTGGTATTTCCACAGGCTACGAACGTGTCATGCTCCGAAGTGACACTTGGTACGCAGCAAATTTTTCCTGTGCAATATCTTAAGTAGTAAAATACATAAATTTTGTACTTTTCAGTACATTTAAGTGTTATTGCTCAAACTAAATATGATGCATAGGGCTTTTTATATGCCTACGCAAGGATATAAATTAAATGAACGTTATCAATAGCGCATTCAAAAAAAGAAAAACATTTTGTAAAATTACTTTTTTGACTTTTTTTACCTGTCAAACTTTTTTTGTCATACGGATCCAGTTCCATTGAATGCATATTTGTTTGCGAATTAGCGAAAAAGTACCAATTTAAGTATTTACAGCCAAATTTGCGTACAAATCTAGCACAACTTTGAAGACATGTGACGAATTTCTTTGTTGTGCGCGTGACACGCTCAATTTTTCAGTGGATGTTATATCTCCCAACACCCTTTACGTACATATGTACCAAATATCATTCATCTGCATTAAATAATTTGAGATTTATGACAAATTATGTTAACACTCTGTTAAAGATTATGAGCCCATAAGGCATATCGACAGATAATGTGTTTTCGGAAATGCAACTATGAGGATAGTTTGATAAGTTCGAAACTTTTTGCATATCTCGCACAGTAACTTTAAATCCACTTTTAAACTTATATCTTTTAACAGACCACTGTAAGATTTTGAGTAAGCTGCGTCATTTAGTTTGTGTTCTACAGCCATTGAAAAAAGACAGCCTCAAAATAGATGCTTGTTGGAGTAATGACCTCTTCAATCGAACTCAATCTCTTACCGCCAAGCCTTTTCATCAAGTTTGGAAACAGAAAATAGTCAAAGGGGGCTATATCTGGAGAACATGCTTAATACTTGAATGGTCCCTGATGGTACTAAAAAATTATATTTTTGGAATACTTAATTTCAGACAAAATAAAAAATTACCATCATTTGGATTCTAGTTGCAATATTTGCATTTAATTCGTATGGATGCTATTGTAAGGCAAATTTTAAGATACAATTACAAGCAAAAAGTTATCTTTAGTTAGCTTACTGCATAAACAAAAAATACTATTAAGTTTGTTAAAAACTGAGCTGAAGAAAACTTCATACCTGTGACCATTTTTTGCATGCGTATATTAATACTAGAACATATTTAATTGTTCACTTTCGGTAGACTTTTCTGTGGAAATACCCATATAGAGAAGAAAAAACAATATTTTTGTTTTACCTCAGTAACTGTCGTGCTGTGTGATTGTAACCATTCATAGTCTGTGTGAATTCATGATGCAACATATCAGAATATTCGTTCAATCCCATTTTGAACGAAATTTTGCCAGCTGAAAACATTTGATTATGTTCTGCAATTTTATATTTATTCTCGGTGAAAATTTTGAAACGGAAACGCTCCTCAGTGCTGCAATCATACTGTTTACGGTGTTTCAACTGAAAAGTACAAAACAGAATTGCCATAATTAAAACAAGAAAATATGAGAAACTCAAAATACCACAAAAATAAAAACATACCGGCATGTTCTGAATTCCGATTTTGATCGGAATTGGAATGGAATCAATTTTAAGGTGCTCTGCTTTTCGATATTGAACACCACATCGGAATAACGTTTTAGTGGATCGGATTGAAACCAGTAGCCAATTTTATTTATTGCAATAAAGTTCCGATTCCATTTTGATTTTCGAAATACGGAGCACCTTAAGATTGATTCGATTCCGATCAAAATCGGAGCTGAGAACATGCCTGATAATAATGTAATCTATGAGTATATACTTATGTATATTGCATGTGCATGTAATGAAAAATTATAGGCTACAATGTTTGCATGAAAAATATGTACAATATTTAGTGCCACGTCGATGAAGGACATAACTTTATTAAAAGAATAAAATATATAAAAATAAAATCATTTAAATTAAGTATAGTGGGTTGAAAGAGGATTAAAATTATGAAATGTGAATTGAAAAAATGAGTGAGGAAGTGATGAAAATAAGACAGATTAAAAATATGTTGTTATTGAAAAAGCATGTTAAAAAAAGTTACAATTTAATAATGACTAGACTATTTTATAAAGCAGCAAAACATAACAAAATTAAAATTAAAACGGCGTACATTAGAAGCAAGAAAAAATAAACTAGAATAAAAACCTCAAACAAAATTTTGATTTAAAAATTGGATAAATTATGTACAGGGACGAAGCAAACCTTAAATTTCAGCTAAATCGAAACCAAACAGCCAAAACTTGACTTGCCTTGTCTTAAAATCGTAGTTCCATGTTTTTGTTTATAACACCAGTAACTCAGAAAAAAAAGCAAGGACGAAGGATATATAAACATACATATCGTCACCTCAATACTAAATACAACTAGGTAACTTCAATATTCTAGTTTTGAGGTAACTCAATTTAAAAATTTTTGAAAATTGGTATTTACGCTGAATTTCAACTTTTCTTGTTTTTTTTTTCCTTATCCCGCCTTAGAGAACACTGGTTGGACAGGATTGTACGCCAAACCATGTAAAATATCATAGGCCAAATATCTCAAGATTGATAATTTAGGAGTTACCTAGCTGAAGTATTGAGGTGACGATATACAAACTAACTCAAAACTCATGAGCTTTTCACACAATTTCAGTACCGAACAGAGTTCGTTTAACTCAACTCAACTCAGTTCGTTGGTTCGCGAGTTTTGAGCTGATTGTTTAATCCGGTGCTGGGCCAAATTCTCTCTTCTTGTTTTTTGTCTCGTTTTATGGCAACGTTTTACCCACCACCGGGTTAATCGATCAGCCCATTCATTGTGAGCTGATTGGGGTGCACAGACTATCAAATTGCAAAAATTAATTTGATGAGTTCGAATTTGTTTGGCATCACCCAATTTTTGCAGTCAAAAAAAATTTGTATGAATTTGATGAGTTTTTGATAGTGAGAACGCTTCTTCAAATAATTTGTCAAAAAATTTGAAGAAAATCAAAAATTTTTGACTTTTCGCTGATTTGATGAGTTATTTGAAAATGTGAACGCAAATACATTTTTCTGTATGCGTATTTTCATTTCAAAACAAAATTTCAACGAGTGCACGTCGCACGGATGATGAAAGTAAAGAGGAATATGATTTTTTTTTTATATTATAAGGGTTGTTTTCATTATTTTAAGTAAGGTTGTGGTTGAAAGAAAGCTTAAATAATTAAATTTAATTATTAAATAACTTCCTGGCCGATTTGCATATACATGTGTAATTTTAGATACAGCTACTGAAAAATTTTATGTACAAAAGTATATTTTTCTTTATAAAATAGTAACAAAATAATTTTTATTTGTGTTTTCAGTGGATGGAATAATTTATTTCTGCAAATAAGGTTTATTTTATGGTATTTCCGCTACATTTTAATAATAAGTTTCCTTGTTTTTCATCGACACTTCAATTTTCATAGCCAGAATTCATCCGCTATTGCGATGTTACCTAATCGGCGTATAAAGCAAAACTGAAATTTGAAGAGTGATTTGATGGTGTGAACACTCAAAACTCAAAATTAGTGATGCCATACAAATTCGAATTCATCAAATTGAAATCGACAAATTTTGATAGTGTGTACACTGCTTATCGTTTGTTTGTTAAGCTAGTTAGTTATGAGTTGGTTTGGTTACGTTTAGCGTGTTCGATATGCGTTGCATATGATTGCAATCAGCGATGCAAGAATTGTGTAGGAATTGGGATAAGTATTAAGGTTTAATATTATACACGAATATTAAACAAATATTTTGCATTGTTGTTTTTTTGCTCTTAAATTGAAATTGTGAACTTGATAAAATTTAAAATAAAAACTAAGACTTTTTGTCAAATGATTTTGAACGGAAAAGTTAATTTTTTTTTTCATAATGAAGAAACTTATCACAAAAGTAGTGATTTTATCACATTTGCTTTTGGCATTAAAAAAAAAGCCGATTTCTATTGATAACTGCCATACCTAAATTGGAGCGTCAGGCGTATTTAACAATCTCTGTCTTTTTCATGTCCATACAATTTATATAGTGCAAACCGAAACAGAGACGATTAAATTTAGGTATGGCAGTAATACCCTTTTCACACTGGCATCGAAAACGGCTCGTTTTCCATATCTTTCGTTTTTGAGGAAAAAACAAGTCAAAAACGGCTGGTTTTCCATACAAATAAAACGTCAAACAAAAACATATGAAAAGCTGTTTTCTACAAAAACGAGCCAAACTGTCATTGAAAACAGATGAAATTGTGAAAAAATTTAGTAAATTGTGAATGTGGTGAATTTTTAAATGCCACATTTGACATTATTAATTTGAAATACAAAATAACAAAAATCTTAATTTTGGAATTACTCAAACTATTCAACCAAATGGCGAAAATAAATTCGTTTGCGATACTAAAAACCGTTCTACAGAAGTGCTTGAAGGTGCGACATCAAAAAGAATCCGAAAAAAAGCAAACTTTCGTTTGTGTCTGGTACAACACCGTGGCTAAATGGCTTGTACAAAAGTTGTAAATTGAAATTCATCTTTCATAGTGTTGATTTTTTGGAGTTGAAGCTCTTAACATCGGTTTTGTGCCAGAAAATGACAAGACACTGGACACTGGGTTCGCATTGCTTTATAAGAACGGGCAAAGGCACGCGAAATGGCTTGGAAGCTGAGCTGAACGAGCGGCATTATTGTGTTCTGTATTAAAATTGAAACAAAAAATTTCATAAATAAATAGCTACAGTGGATCACAGCTTATTTCGTGCAGAAATATTTTTTAACTTTAAAACACTGTATCTTTAAAATGAATACAAACGTCTTTCGTTTTGTCCGCGTTCGAGTACAGACGAGTTTTCGGGTGCGCGTGTCTTGACGTCAGAACCGTTTCATATGCCTTTTTCAAGGTTATGAAACGTACAGTAGGGTCAAAAACTTTAAATTCATAAAAGAACAAAGGAATAGAAAATTTTAATTTGAAACTTTAATTTCCAAAATGGAAATGTAATTGGTGATGGCGATATAAGTCTATGACTTGGCCAATTAAGTCTTCAAGTCCTGGTTATCCCAAGTGACGACGAAGCAACGTTAAATTATAAAAAAAAAAAAAGAAAAATGAATACAAATATCATCAAATTTTGAATGCAGGCCTAGACTGGCATGCCTATTGTTCATAATAAGTAAAAGAAAATCCGCAAAATTTGATTCCGAGATGCCCAAGGCGGAAAAAACCTATTGAGCAGGAGAAATGCAGGTCACAGCTTATTTCGTGCAGATGCTTATTTACCCTATGGAGCCAGCGTTTCGCGTTATTTAAAAGGAATTTATTTTTCTATGTTCTCTATATGGTATTCGCAATACGATGCAGCCAATTTTTAGTCTGATCTTGTACATGTGAGGGTAAAAAAGTGCATTTTGCAGAAATAGGTCGTCGAGCAGCGGAAATTGGTGATAAGTCATTTTAAGAACGGCCAATCCATGCGCTAAGCTGCTTAATATGTTAGTTTGAGTCCCGCCTACAATGAAAAGCACAATTGAAAGCTTCGTTCATGCAAACTGGGTCCAAAATAAGGGTAAAAGTGCATCAAACAATAATTTTAGTCCCGCTGAAGATTCATTTATTGTCAAATAAATCAATACTTACCCACATTATTAGCTCCAAAAACCGTCAGGGATGTACATCCAGAACTAAGTGACTCGTGCAGTGCGAAAACTGGCGGCTGCGTGTCCCGAGACCACAGCTTCAAAGCCCAAGTAGTCCTTCATAAGCAAAAAAATTCAAAAAAGTCTTTTTGCTTTTGTGATTCGGCTCAGTATTACGTTTCCGCTATAAGTACGTCATGGCATCAGGTTCAAATATGTTCAATTTAGACTCGTTGCTGATTATGACGCTATTGTGCAAGTCCTCATCTTTGTGGGAGTGCTACAATACTGAGCTCGATATCAAAAAGAATGTAAGCTATGCTGGCTTTTTTTGCTTATGAAGGGCTACTTAGGCTTTAAAATTGTGGCCTCGGTGCACGAGGTAGACAGTTTTCGCACTTTGCGGCTTGCTTAGTTCGCGCTGCATGTCTGTGACTATTTTTGGAGCTGATAATGTGCGTTGCCTTAGTTCTATGGATAAAAAACTGATCGTCAGCTGGATTAAAAATGGGGTTTGATGAGCTTTTACCCTTATTTTGGACTCGATTTGCATAAATGAAGATTTCAATTGTGCTTCGTATTATGGGCAGGACTCAAAATAACATATTGAGCAGCTTTGTGCGGGGATTGACCGTTCTTAAAATGGCTTATTATCGATATTCGCTGCTCGACGATCAAACTAAAAATTGGCTGCATCTGGTTGCGAATACCACACAGAGAACATAAAAAAAGAAATTCCCCTTAAATAACGCGAAACTCTGGCTCCATAGGGATAATAAGCATCTGCACGAAATAAGCTGTGACCTGAATTTCTCCTGCTCAATCGGTTTTTGCCGCCTTGAGCGTCTCGGAATCAAATTTTGTGGATTTTTTCTTATTTATTATGAAGAATAGGCATGCCCATCCATGCCTGCATTCAAAATTTGATGATATTTGTATTAATTTTAAAAATACAGTGTTTTAAGGTTAAAAAATATTGCTGCACGAAATAAACTGTGAGTCACTGAAGTTCCAAATTTTTATTTATTTTTTATGAAAATGTTTTTTTTTTATTTTGGTTTGTTAGTCAAAAATTTTCAGTTTGTTATTAAAGGAAGCTGACAACAGCTGTCATGAAAAACGAGAAGCTCAAGTGTGAATACAATTTTAACGAATGATGAGGAAAACGAGCCGTTTTCGATGCCAGTGTGAAAAGGGTATAAGAAATATTTTAAAATCTATAAACAAATTTTCTTAAAATTTTATTTCGAAATAAATTTTCGGAAAAAGAAATTTGAAACATAAACTTCAAAACCTAAAAAGCTGTTAATTCAAAATATTTTTAATTACAGTAAAATATTAAATTTCAACATTTTCTTATCCAGACTGAAGTTCTTTTGTGAAATAGCCCAGGAAAATAAGACATTTTCTGCGAAAAAATTCCCAGTGGAAATTTTTCACCGGAATTGTCTTTATTTATGCATGATACACAAACTGTGAAAAGTCCATTGCAAAGTCGTGTGCGCATAAAAAGTTATTAAGGCTCAAAGGTCGCTAAAATCAGTTTTTTGCAAATATCTCGCTAATGCTAACTTTTACAGAAAAATGTTGGTCTTCAATTTTGTAGCACAGGAAATTTCCTACAAAAGGACGTTAAAATTATTTGCGTACGACTTCTACTTTAGGAGATAACCTAATTTAAATAGTTGTTAACAGTTATGATATGAAATACTACCTATGAGTTCATATTAAAATATCTTACTTTTTAAATTGCAATAACTCTTCAATGAGAAGTCGTACCAACAAAATTAAAATGCCGTTTGAAAGATAATTTAGTTTGCTATATACCGTACACAATTTTTTTTTCGAACAACGCATGGCCTTAAAGATATTCGTGAAAAACCGTTAAGACTTCAAAAATACTGGTTTTTAAGGATATCTTCGAATTGGTAAGTACTACGATAAAAAGTAATGGGACCAATTTTGTAGAAAATTACAAGATGTACAAAAAATAAGCGATATGTGTACACATAGAAGTAACCGTTTAGAAGATATTCCAAAAAAACTCTTAAAATGTCAAAAAACCGGTTTCTATTGAATATCTTCTATACGGTTACTTCTATGTGTACACATATCGCTTATTTTTTGTACATCTTGTAATTTTCTACAAAATTGGTCCCATTACTTTTTATCGTAGTACTTACCAATTCGGAGATATTTTTAAAAAACCAGTATTTTTGAAGTCTTAACGGTTTTTCACGAATATCTTTAAGGCCATGCGTTGTTCGAAAAAAAATTGTGTACGGTATATAGAAAATTAAATTATCTTAAAACGACATTTTAATTTTGTTGGTACAACTTCTCATTGAAGAGTTATTGCAATTTAAAAAGTAAGATATTTTAATATGAACTCATAGGTAGTATTTCATATCATAACTATTAACAACTTTTTAAATTAGGTGATCTTCTAAACTAGAAGTCGTACGCAAATACTTTTAATGTACTTTTGTAGGAAATTTACTGTGCAACAAAATTGGAGACCATAATTTTTCTGTAAAAGTTAGAATTAGCGAGATATTTGCAAAAAACTGATTTTAGCGACCTTTGAGCCCGAATAAATTTTTATGCGCACACGACTTTGCAATGGACTTTTCACAGTTTGTGTATCATGCATAAATAAAGACATTTCCGGTGAAAAATTTCCACTGGGAATTTTTTCGCACAGAAGCTCTTTTTTCGTCTTATTTTCCTGGGCTAAAAAGCCATTTGCAAAAAAAAATTTTTTTCAAATTTTCCATCCTATTTGAGATAATAAACTGTTTTATCAAATGCAAATTTAAAAGAAAAAAACACGTGATAATTTGTCGATTACTATATCTCTACAACTATAAGTCATAGAGACATGATGGCTAGATCAATTAAAGCTTATTTAAATTTATGACTAAAATTCTGAAATTGAATAGGATATAAATAAAAGAAAATTTACAAGATACGTTCCCAAATTTTTTGCAAGAGGAATCCTCATGCCCTTAAGCCTAAAGGATGCAAAAAAAGTACCTCGAAGTTAACCCTGATTGCAGTTCGTCAGTTTTGAGTTGCTCATTTGTTTGTTCGTTTGCTTTGTTGACGATTTCAGAGCAAGTTAGTTTTGGTGTTCAAATTTACAGCCGGTTATAATAATGGAAAATAAAACAGGTAAAAATAAGTGAAGTGTCGCTTGGACTTTAATTCGGTTAATTCGGTTTCAACAACTAGCTTACTTCGTAATGCAAAATGCAAATATGATAAAAGCACTACTTTTGTGATAAGTTTCCTTTTTATGAAAAAAGCATTAACTTTTCCATTCAAAATCATTTGACAACACGTCTTAGTTTTTATTTTCAATTTTATTAAGTTCACAATTTCGCTTGAAGAGCAAAAATACAACAGTGCAAAATATTTGTTTAATATTCGTGTATAATATTGAAAATTAATACTTATCCCAGTTCCTACACAATTCTGGCAACGGTGATTGCAATCATATTTAACGCATATCGAACACGCTGAACGTAACCAAACAAACGAGAAAACTTATAACTAGCTCAACAAACAAACGATCAGCTCACAACGATTGGGCTAATCGATTAAAAGATCAGCTCAAAAGTCGCGAGCCAATGAACTGAGTTGAGCTGCGCAGATCGATCTTGGTTCGTTGTGTATGGCGAAAGTTCGAACAGGTTCGATCAGCTCATTGCCCAGCCCCAATACAAAGGGCGACTTCCTAAACGTATGTACACAATGTTCACAATCAGTTTTGTGACAGCATCTAACCTGCAACAGCATACAAAATTGAACGACATTGTCAAAATATGCGTTGGTGTGTGATAATTAAACAGTAATTTTTGCAATTTTTCAACAACAGACGCAAGCAAGTGTTAACATGGAAATTGATTACATATGTCTCGGCTACTTCCACATACATATTTATATATTTTTCATATATAAACATGTATATAGCCTCATCGGATCAGTTTTAGTTAAATCTTGCCAGAAACCGTACTCGAACCCGTGACTCCAGTTTCTAATGAAAGAAACGCGGTGCTTAAGCGATTGCGCTATAGGTCACGAATAAACTCTCTGAACAGGATCGCCATTATGAATAAATCATAAGGCTCACTAGCGCCGTCTGTTGTGAAAAATTGCCAAATTGTTAGTTGGTAACACACTCTGGTTTTGAGACATGCTACGCTAGCTGTGGAGTTTTCTAACGGCTTGGTGTATTTTGCCTGGTTCATTTAGAGTTCGGACATTCCAAGAGTCGATGCGTTCGAGTTTTCATCGAAAGGATTTTAAAATTTTGAGAAACCATATTGGTTCCAGTTATAGGAGAATCATTCCTAACTATGCATGTTTCTTGCACCTCCAAATCCGATGTGCATGCTGCCGAGGCAGGTGGATTAACCACACTCTGGTGGCTACCACTTGGAGTTATTTTCCATCGTTTTTCGATCCATGCTTCATTAGTATAATCTTCTCGGCAACGCCCCACGCAGTAAGTTATAAGCTTAAAGCTGGATCCGGCAAGCGCTGCAAATATAGTGGCCAAATTGACTTTTAATTTCAGCCGCCCAATCTGGAACAGACGCTGACCTGGGAGCCGCCCACTCTGGGTCAGACGCTTCAGGATTTCGACAAGATGCTTATTTTAAGGCGGCATCGACTCGCCTTGTCAGTGCCAGTTACGGGCATTGTGGGTTTTTCTTTCGAGGCGCAACGCTGTCCAACGCTACACCCTTCCACACCCTGGCTGGTCACCCGCTTTTAGTCGCCTTTTACGACAGGCATGCTTACCTCGGGCATATTCTGACCTCTTACCCGCAGGGTGGCCCTATACTCCTCCTAAGAGTTAAAGGAGAATACATACATACATACGCTAGCTACAATTAAAACCTACAAGGGCGGATTTGTTTTCCACATACAATGCAGGCTCTCGAAGTTGCTGTATTTTTGCATAAGGAAACACTTTATTTACAAAGTTTGACATTTCACTATACGAATATGTATAAAAATGTAGGAAAAAAAAAATTCATCTATTAGTGAACTGTTTCAATAAGACCAAAAAAAAAAAAATCATCAACTTCCCATATTTTTCTCAAGACTTCTCCATAAAATTGTCTGCTTTTTGGGTTTTGCACCGTGTTCTGCTCTATTTTAAAGCTTTTTGTCAAAAACTTCCATTTTTGGTAGTATCAAAACAAATTGTTTTAAAGCATGATGCGATAGTTGCCAATTAAATGCGTATTGATTACTTATGTTCGGCGTTAAAGAATGCTATGCTTTATCAACATTTTGTAGCTCGGCGTTTAGGAATGAATGACTTTGTATGTTTGCTTTGCAACTAACGTTTAGGAAGTCGCCCAAACACTAATAAATAAAGATATTTCTATTTCCTTTTTTGTTTATCATTTTTTAAAGAGATCAAAAAACGGTACATTCGAAAAAAATACAACAAGCCAAAACAAAAATAGTTATTTTCTATGTAGTTGCCGGTGCTGAATCCGAATCCAGTCTCGGAATCGCCCTATCAAGTTTGGTTTTTGATATATTCTCACCTAAAAAATCAAAAACACGATTTTTGAGGTTATATATAAGACGCACTTAAATGTTTCGCACTTTATGGTGTCATTTTCAAATGGTCATAGAAGACCAATTCATATCATATTTTAAAGACGAAAAATAGTACTTAATGCTGCATTTAGTAGAAAAAAACAAAATAATTTCTTGCGTCCTCTATATAACCTCAAAAATCGTGTTAATGATAGAGCGATTCTGAAACTGGATTCGGATTCAGCATCAAGAACTACGTCGAAAATGACTATTTTTTGTTGTGATTTGCTTTTTTTTTCAAACGTACCGTTTTTCGATATCTTTTTGAAAAATGGTAAACAAAAAATTTTAAAAATAGTTTTATTTAGTAGTTATGGCTCAAAAGAAAACATATGGGCATATCCGAAAAAAGGTCAAGCAAGAGATTTTGCATTTAGGAGAGTGGTATTGCCCACTAAATAACTAAAGGTTTCCAAGTTTCCTAAAAATTAGTTCACCGGTTTAGTCGCGGAAATGCATTTCGCCTTTAGGGGCGTGGAAAAAGTTTTTAATATCGATGAATTCCAAATTTCATAAAAATCGATCCAATGGTTGAACTGCAACAGCGTATTTTTACCGTGAGATGCGGTGCCAAGAAAAAATTTTACTTTTGTGTGCACCGCACTTCTTTACAACCTTTTCCAAAGATAAATAAAGCGAATATAACGTGTTTAAGTTAGTTGAAAAGGGTCTGCATCAATTTTCGTTATCCTATGTTTATACATACTTATATAAGTAGAATAAAAATAGCAACGTGCGCAACACACAAAAGTTAAATTTTTGTACGAACGAAGGACTCTTTGATTCTCTCAAAAGCAGTTTCGATATACTCAAATATTCCTCTTTCTTTGCTTTCTTTTGCTTTTTTTGCTTATACTGCAAAATTCGCTAAAAACTTTGAAATAGTACATTGATCTCCATAACGACTTCTGTTTTTGGTAACGTTTGAACAGCACTTTATGCACGATTATATTGTAACTGATGCAAGCCAGAAACATTTTTTAAATACCTTGTGAAAGTACTCTCAAAGGTTAAAATACCACTGCAGGTAAATTAAGAATTTAACGTTCAGAGCGCCTTCAGGATTTTAAGATATGCGTACGAATGTAACGTTCGCAACGCAGGATTAGCCCATATATGCAATAAAAAAAGCGGTTACATAAAATTTTATATAAATTGAGTTTTCGACAATCCCATAGGAAAAAAAATCGCTTCAAAAACCCTTCTGAAGTGCTTCTCTTACACCAATATGCGCTTCCGTTTCGTAAGAAATATTCTTTCTTTTTAACATTGCTTGTCCTAGGATGTAAAGTTTACCGCAACCTGAAATAAGAAAAAAAGTTAAATAATAAAATTATAAAAAAAAAATCACCTGCGCTGGGGCTCGAACCCCAGTTGCTGTTTAAATGTGCAGGCTTACAAAAAATCATTGTGTAAGTGCTTCTAAATTTCAATGCGGACAAGCGCTTTTAAAGTACTTGGTTCAGAAGCGCTTGAAGTTTTTGCTCTTGAGCTGTGATATAAGTATAAACATACTCGTAGTTAACATTAACTTTACAAACACATAAGCTTTACACTGAAGTACTGAAAAAAATTAGCACAAATTCACATTTAATTAATTTATTGGATTATCGGAATTGTTTTATAAGCATTTGATATCTGCCAATTTTTATAAAAATACAGAATATTAGATCAATACTTTAACTTATGGATTAGACAAACTTTAAAAATAAACATTCATTTAGTAAATTTAATTCCTTTATGTTAATGTTCTTAAGACATCTTGTAATTTAGTCCCACTATTGATAACGAAAAACTAAAATAAATTTAAGTTAAACTTTTAGTGATGTCACTTTAAAATAAAAATTAAATACATTTTAAATTCACAAATTTAGGTAAAAATAAAAAATAACATTAATGAGAGCATAAAAATTTATGCGAATAAAATCGTAGAATTGAAAATCGCTTAAACTAGTGGATAGCTTGCTGCAGTAGCAATACCACATTGATTATGTTTATTACGTGACATCTTAATATAGCCCTTATCACCCCATGTAGTACCCCATGAGTTTTTCACCAGCCAGTAATCTTGACCTTTTGATTCAGTGCCATAGCCAACGACTAATACACCATGATCTAAATTATGAGAATCACAATGTGGCTCATTGTATACTCCTTTCGAATAATGTTGGAATGATGTATGTGATGCATCGATAGCAACTGATATAGGACCAATGGTAGCAATGGCTTCTTTAAATTTTTCTTCATCACCCTTGGGTATATCAACGAAGCCTTTATCCGTAGCACCAATGGTACTTTTATCAAAATGGCAAGAATCGTCGGTTGCTTTATATGTATATGATTTTTCTGTATCGATGCCACCATTATCCTTGATGTAGCGAAAAGCGTTATCCATCCAACCACCTTTGCAGCCAGAGTTACCGTATTTATGAGAACAATCAACCAAATTTTGTTCCGAAAGTGAAATAAGTACTTTAGATTTACGGAAATGTTGACCTTCCAAGGAGCCAGTTGTTGAGAAAGCCCAGCAAGAACCGCAGTGTCCTTAAATAAAAAATTGTCATTTTCTAGCTCACTTGAAAAATAACATGCAAAAAAAAAATTCAAAACCTAGAGGGTACCAACCCCAGGCCCCACTCATTTTGGGCCGCTGAACATGAATATCGCAATAAAAAACAAAACAAAATGTTTTTGTTTCCGCCATTTTTTATCAAAGCCGGTTAAAATCGACCTCAATATCAAAGTTTGTTCATGACAAAAACAGATTAAGAAAGCTGAAAATGCCAGTGGATTTGTTTTGTATGATACAATATTGTTTTCAAAGAAGTTATTTTTTTAATATAAAAATGTCGTAGGGAAATTTTCATGTTAAAAAGCGGGAGCTCGATATTGATTTTAGACCCATGGTTTATTGGTAAAATTTTCTTAGAATTGACCATAGATTACTTTCCCGCTTTTTCCACTTGAACAATTTGGCCCACACTAATAAACATACTCGTGGTTAACATTAACTTTACGAACACATAACTTTTACACTGAAGTAATAGAAAAGAATTAACACAAATTCACTTTTAATTTATTTATTGGATTATCGGAATTTAATATCTGCCAATTTTTATTGAGATAAATTTACTAGTTATGGATTAGATAGACTTTAAAAATAAACATTCAAATTTAATTCCTTTATGTTAATGTTCTTAAGACATCTTGTAATTAAGTCCCACTATTGATAACGAAAAACTAAAATAAATTCAAGTTTAACTTTTAGGGAGGTCACTTTAAGATACAAAAATATGTTTTAAATTCAAAAGTTTAGGTACGAATAAAAAACAATAATAATGAGAATATAAAAATGTATGTGAATAAAATCGTAGAATTAAAAAACGTTTAAACGAGTGGATAGCTTGCTGCAGTAGCAATTCCACATTGATTATTCTTATTGCGCGACATCTTAATATAACCCTGCTGGCCCCATGTAGTACCCCATGAGTTTTTCACCAGCCAGTAATCTAGACCATTTGATTCAGTGCCATAGCCAACGACTAAGACACAATGATCTGAATGTTATATGAATGATTCACGTAATCCATCGATACAAACTGATATAGGACTAATGGTAGCAACGGCTTCTTTCAATTTATTTTCATCACCTTCGGGTTAATCAACGAATCCTTTATTTGTAGCACCAATGGTACTTTTATCAAAATGGCAAGAATCTTCGGTTGCTTTATAAGGATATGATTTTTTTGTATCAATGCCACCATTTTCCTTTATATAGCGAAAAGCTTTATCGATCCAACCAAATTTGCAGCCATAGTTACCGTATTTACGAGAACAATCAACCAAATTTTGTGCGGAAAGTGAGACGAGTACATGAGATTTACGGAAATGTTGGCCTTCCAAGGAGCCAGTTGATGAGAAAGCCCAACAAGAACAGCAGTGTCCTTAAACAAAAAAATTTTAATTTTCTAGCTCACTTGAAAAATAACAGGCACAAAAAAAAAAAAAAAATTCAAGACCTAGAGGGTACGCCCCCAGGCCCTATGCATATTTTATCTTAGGTACCTAATATATTTAAAAAATTAAAATCTGTTTTTATTGAATAACTCCTTAACAGTAAATTGTATGTGTACATTAGAGAGGATCAAATTTTTTTTTACCACTTTCATTCAGTTTCGGATTCTACGTTAAAATCTAAGTAAAAAACTCCTTGGGACCATATATCTGCGGTGAATCAAAAATCCAAAAATCGTTTGTGGGTTTTTTTCGCTGTTGCGAGATTGTCTTCGATAATTTATAACTTCCAAACAACTTATTGTATTGCTATGATTTAAGCACCGTTAGAAAGGTGTTGTTGCGTTATATCCACGGTTTGGCTAGTTTATTGAAAAATGTTATCTGGTTCAAAAGTTACGACCTTTAGAATGAAAATATATGAAAACTTTATACAAAATGTACCAAAAATTTCATCTTTTTAAAAAAAAAAAAAATTACTTTCAAATTTTTTTTATAGTGTTTAAAAAGAACTATCTAGAGAGGGTCTATTCATTCAGATACGGCTAGTCATTTCAAAGTTATGAGCTTTTGATTGAAGACAGATAAAAACTTCATACAAAGTGTATTAGAAATTCAATCTTCGTAGAAAAAAAAAACGTTATTTTTGAATTTTTTTCTATAGCTCATTAAAAGGCCTTACCAAAGCAGTTCTGTTCTTTAAAATACGGCTAGCCATTCCAAAGTTATGACAATTTGAATGAAAGCAGATGAGAACTGTTGAGTGAAAAAATATTTAAGACAAACTTGAACAAAAAAAAAATTTTTTTTTTTTAATGAGTTCTAGTGTAGCACTTTCCATTACCATTTAGTAGAAAAAATCTCCCAAAAAATTTTTTGAAGTCGGGTCGTTAAGCGGCGATATAACGGTTCAAGGTACGAAAAATCAAGTATTATAGAGAAAACGTATTTTATTAAAAATTTTAATTTTTAACCCAAAAATACGTTTTTTCTATAATACTCGATTTTTCGAACATCAAACTGCTCTTGCGCCGCTTAGTGACCCAACTTTGAAAAATCCATTGGCGGTTTTTTTCTACTTATTAATGCTAATCGAAAGTGCTACTCCAGAACTCATTGAAAAAAAAATTTTTTTTTTGTTCAAGTTTGTCTTAAATATTTTTTCACCCAACAGTTCTCATCTGCTTTCATTCAAAATGTCATAATTTTGGAATGGCTAGCCGTATCTGGATGAATAGACCCTTTCTAGATAGTTCTTTTTATACACTATAAAAAAATTTAAAAGTAAATTTTTTTTTAAAAAAAAAAGATGAAATTTTTGGTATATTTTGTATAAAGGTAATATATGAGGGGGTTAGAAGCAAAGGGGTACAAGTGACAAATTACGAAAAATCGAGTTAAGTATGAGAATAGGTAGTGCGAGCCTTGCTTTATTTATGAAACAAACATTACCTAAGCTTTTGAGTTCCTACACCTCTATAGAGCCCCATTAAGGTAAGCCAGTACACAAAATTATAGTTTTGCTTTAAAACAAAATTCAGAAAAATTTTTTTCTAGTAAATAAGAAGCAAAGTTAGCGCAGCGTAACATCTAACATAGGTAAAGAAAAAATTAAATACCTTAATTTTAAGAATCCTTGAAAAATTCCCTTTTTAAGGTATTTTTTAAAAATTTTCTAGAGGTCTGTTTTTAAAAGTTGTTAGTACTTTAGTGAAAGTCTACCGCACTTGTACCCCTTTGCTTCTAAACGAGTTTAAAATATTGAATAAAATATTTTCGTTTTGAAATGAAAAGTAACGAGTGCGGTGGCTTTCAGTAAAATACTAATAACTTTTAAAAGCGGACCTATATAAAAATTTTAAAAAATACCTTTAACAGAAAACTTTTTAAGGATTCTTAGAGTTATAGTACTTAGTTTTTTCGTTCGCTATGTTAGTTGCTACACGGTGCTAACTTTACTCCATTTTAACTACAAAAAAAAAAAATTGAGTAAAATGGTGTAGACTTTCACTGAAATACTAATAACTTTTAAAGGGGGACTCACAGAAAAAATTTGAAAAAAACATTACATGGAGCATACTTTAAATGTTATTTGACGCGCAATATTTTACTTTTTAACTCATTCTGCAATTTATGAAGCAACGTTAACTTTAACTATATTTTACTCAAAATTTACTTTTTGTTACTTGTACCCCTTTGCTTCTAACCCCCTCATATATTTTCATTCAAAAGGTCATAACTTTTGAACCAGATAACATTTTTCAATAAATAAGCCAAAGCGTTGATAACACGAAACAACATCTTTCTAACAGTGCTAAAATCATAGCAGTACAATAAGCTGTTTGGAAGTTATAAATTATCGAAGACAATCTCGCAACAGCGAAAAAAACCCAAAACTTCAAACGATTTTTGGCTGAGTCGAAATTCACCGCAGATATATGGTCCTAAGAAGTTTTTAACTAAGATTTTAACGTAGAATCCGAAACTGAATGAAACTAAGTGGAAAAATTTGGTTTGGAACAAATTGATCCTCTCTAGTGTACATACACTGCTCATCATTTATAATTAATGTGCGCGGTTTGACATAGATGTCACTAATCTTAAAATAACTTGGGTGGCCCACGTCTGTCTACATCACCCTACGTTTTTTTTTTTTTTTTTTTGCTTTATAAGTTGAAAATATGAATTTATTTTCAATGTAAGAAGACATTCGTGACATACTGTATATTAGACTGACCCAAAAAAACTAAAGGTGTTCCGATCTTAGGTGCTCAGCACTCAAAATGTTGGGTAGGGTCTAGAAACTACGTATGTTAATTTTGGTAAAAAATATTGAGATTTAGCACTCGCGCAAGCTCGATAAGTAGCGCTGACTTGACCGTACGAGAATGGGGTTCTTTCAGCCTGTGGAAATTGATAAAAAAGGATTGGAACAATTTTTCTTTCTGTCTTACTTTATGTTTTCGAGGTCGCTGAAGACAATGGCATTGCCAGTTTTTGGAAAAGATTCCAAGATTTCAAGATATTTAAGATATCTCTCGAAAAAAAAAAAAAAAAATTGAGATTTTTGTTAGATTAAATTGCCATTAATCGTAAGAAAATTTTTTATTTTTTTTTTCTCGGACACTAGTCTTGTAGCCTAGATTGTGACGAACAAAATGAGTGGTCGCACAATATTTTTTGACAAAATCTTCTCGAGATATCGGCCACAGACTGAACCGCCGTATTGCCGGTCACTGGGGATATCTGCCGATTTTACGCTATTTTTTTATCTTCCATTGAAAAATTTGGGAGATATTGGCACCTTTCCAGAAGAAAACCGCGATCGTCATCAATCACTTGCTGCAGATGAATCATGCGCGGAAAATTTATGTCGAGGTTTTAGAGCTAGTTCTGCTTTTCATTGGAAATCCCACTTGGAAAATTTATCATAGGAATATCTTGAATGTATTGAAACACTTGCATTTTATCGTGAAAATAAATGTTCCCGCATCTCCAGCGACGTCGAAAGTACAAGGTAGTAGGATCTCAAAAATCAATGAAAATAGTGTAAAATCGGCAGATATCCCCAGCGACCGGCAATACGGCAGGACGACGGTTCAGTCTGTGGCCGATATCTCGAGAAGATTTTGTCAAAAAGTATTGTGCGACCACTCATTTTGTTCGTCACAATCTAGGCTAAAAGACTAGTGTCCGAGAAAAAAAAATAAAAAATTTTCCTACGATTAATGGCAATTTAATCTATCAAAAATCTCAAATTTTTTTTTTTTCGAGAGATATCTTAAATACCTTGAAATCTTGGAATCTGTTCCAAAAACTGGCAATGCCATTGTCTTCAGCGACCTCGAAAACATAAAGTAGGACAGAAAAAAAAATTGTTCCAATCCTTTTTTATCAATTTCCACAGGCTGAAAGAACCTCATTCTCGTATGGTAAAGGCAGCGCTACTTATCGAGCTTGCGCGAGTGCTAAATCTCAATATTTTTTAACCAAAATTAACATACGTAGTTTCTAGACCCTACCCAACATTTTGAGTGCTGAGCACCTAAGATCGGAACACCTTTAGTTTTTTTGGGTCAGTCTAATATACAGTATGTCAAGAATGCCTTTTTACATTGAAAATAAATTCATATTTTCAACTTATAAAGCAAAAAAAAAAAAAAAAACGTAGGGTGATGTAGACAGACGTGGGCCACCCAAGTTATTTTAAGATTATGTTTATGTTTATGTTTATGTGACATCTATGTCAAACCGCGCACATTAATTATCGTATTTTGTTGCGAGGTCACTTTTTATAAGCATTTGGTGAATATAAACCTGTTTCGCACTGTCCAGAGAAACGTGCTGTAGATTTTGGAGAGAAAGTTTTTACCCTCGTACCCTTTCATACGATTTGTGATTGATTTTTTAAGAGAAATACTCAGGTTAATATGCAATATGTTAGTTAAATATGTTATCTTTGGAATGCAAAGTGATTTTTGCCGATTATTCACGTTGTGTTTTTGTGGAATGCATACACAAAAAAAGGGGCTTGTAGGTAGACGTGGGCCACTATTTGTGGACAGACACACAGTGTCGCGAGTCCATATATAGAGCGGCCAAAACTAGTAAACGTTATCCAATTTTGATAAAATTTTGCACAGTGGTGCTTTTTGTTAAGATTATGAAAATTTTAGAAAATGGGCGTGGTCCGCCCCTTTTTAAGCCTACTCTCAGTACAAAAGTATTAGCATCGGGTGATTTTTGTAATGGTTTTTTATACAATTAAAAAGGTTAAATATTACCCTTTTAAATGCTTTTTGATTTTTTTACGATCGGATAAGAAGAAAAAAAGTTATAGCAGTTCTAACTTAAAATTAAAGTGAAATATTTCAATTTAGGAAATCCACTCATTTTAGAAAGTAAAAAATACTCTAATTTAAAAATACTGAATTTAAAAGCTAGGCAATTAAAAAGACGAAATTTTAAGCTTCAAATTGCTATTTGAAATATTCTGATCCGTTAAGAAACAAACAAGTTATGGACGTAAGAGTTCAAAGTTAATATACATATATACAATTTTGGTACTCGCTCGTTTTAGAAAACGAAAAAAAGGACTCTTAAAAATAACTTATCTAGGTAAATTTTTATGCTAGAAAGATGTTTTAAAAACCAAAATTTGCAAAATTGCATCAACTTTAATTTTTGTTAAATTTTTTTTTTTTCCGACAAACGGTTTTTAAGTTATTTTTCAAAAAATTCCTTTTTTGATCTTTAAACCCCCAAAAGAGGAGTTAAACCCCCTGTTGAGCTAAGGAACTTTTTTTTGTAAGGTGACTATGGTCCAATAAACAACTGTGTGAAGTTTCAAGCCCACAGCAATTTTTTTCTTTAAGATATTTAATTTTACTCTCCTAAGATTATTAATTTTTTATTGAATTTTAATCGAGGTCACTTTAGAAAATTAACGAAAAAAAAAATTGGGGCACATTGGGGCACTTTTTTTTTCATATGCTTGTACACTGCACTTACCTCTTTTGTTTCTAATTAAGGCAATAGGGTCTTTTGCGTCATTCGTTTTTTATGGTCTCCCAAAGTTTTCTTTAGAATTCACAAATAAGCAAAAAATCATATATGTCCAATAAACTGTAAACAAAAGGTTAATACAAAAATCTGCTCAAAAATTACTCTACTACATAGGAAAAATATCATTTATTCCTAAAAAGTTAGTTCTTACTAAAGTATTTAGTAAAATAGGCCTGCTTTAGATTTAAAAATCATGGAACGAAATTTTTTTTTTTTTGTGGCATTTATTCTATCTTTCCGAAACTCTAAGTTTACGTGGCTCATATAACTATGCTATTAAGATATATTATTTTTTTTTTTTAAATTTCTATTAGTTTAAGTATACTTAGCAATATGCTATCCTTGATGTGTTTATATGTATTTTGACTTTAACTTTGACCCTTTTGGCCGCACTCGCGACACTGTGAGACATGGGCCACTTGAGTAATGCCGTTCTTTGCACAGTAAAGTGTTTTTATTAATTATGCAAATGTCTTATTTACTTATTTTTATCAATCTAGTCATTATGCCTTAAGAAAAAGAAGAAAACCACCAAAAAAGTGGTAAATTATGAAAAATCGCAGATACCAACAAAAGATTCAAAAGAAGTCAATTGTTCACAACCAGCTGTGAAAAAAGGCAAAAAAGAAAGTCCTCGGTTTCTTCAAATGAAGACATTGATTTTTGTATGATTTGCGACCTCTGCGACCGACCCTTCCATTTACAGTGCGTCGATATGACCAACCGCACCGACTTCACGTGCGTCAATTGCGAGTAGGATCTGTGCTTTATCACTGCGAAATATTTTTTTCACAACAACTTTGTAATTTCTACTTCATCACTCCTTTTCCCAGACATTAAATAAACATTATTAAAGTCCATGTTTTTTTTTTTTAATTTTAGACCCTCATTTCGCGTCAAGTATTTTGAACTTTGCGAATTTGACAACAGATTTGTGATCAGCGCCTCTAAAAATCCCTAGAAGAAGAATTTAAAACAGATGGCAGCATTTTTCAGATAAAAATTTTGGTGGCCCACTTCTCCCTACAATTTCGGAAAACTCGGAAAATACACATTTCTTTTACATAAAAAAGGAAAATTCTTTACAACTGAATTTAAGAAATCTGCTATGATGGAAAGTTGTGTCTTCGGATACTCTTGCAATTAAAAAAAAAAATTTTTGAAAAATTTGAATTTTTCACCATTTTACAACCGAAAATAAAAACATGGCCCACTTCTGCCTACATCATTCTACTTCTTACATTTTTGTCAAACTATTTTTCATGAATAATAGTTGCTTACTATATTAAAAAGAATTCGTGAAAAAGAAATTTGCAAATTCAATGCAAAATAAAGAAAAAATCAACAAAAACAAATAATACTCGATTTTTGAAGTGTCAAGAAATTTTTTTTACAAATAAAAAGAAACGTTTATATATTAAATTTTTATTATCTTCCTTGTTTACAGCCATCTTTGAATGACCACCATAAGCATCTACCACGCATTGTAGACGTTTTTACATAGAAGGAACCAACTTTTTCAGGCTGTAAGTACTCGGTCTTTTCCAATATTGTATTTTCAAATGAAGTTCGGTATTGGGTTGTCTTTCAGCGACCTTTTTCTTTAAATGGACCCACAAATTTGCGGAGTAATGTTGCGATGTTAAAATTGAAAATTTAGTATTACAACTTGGAGGTGACAGAGAAGTAGGAACTTATCTTTTCTAGACACAACCATGAAGTGGAAAGAATGTGTAACCATTTTGCATTAAAAAACTTGACTATTCGGGTTTATCAGGGACTGAAAATCCCATTTCAAATTCTATCAGCGTAATGATCGAAAGCATAAGCGACTATGGTGCGAATATGGCTTCAGTTTAACTGTGATAAAGTGATGGATGCATTAGTCCAAAGTCCCGACCATAATCCTATCGAAAATTTGTCGGTCTATTTAAAGGAAAAGGTCGCTGAAAGACAACCAAATACCACACTTCATTTGAAAATACAATATTGGAAAAGACCGAGTAATTACAACCTGAAAAAGTTGGTTCCTTCTATGTAAAACGTTTACAATGTGTGGTAGATGCTTAGGTGGTCATTCAAAGATGGCTGTAAACAAGGAAGATACTAAAAATTTAATATAAACTAGTAAGGGTGTAAACTTTGGCCTGGCCAAACGTTAAATACCCTACACCGCAGTATTTTTAAAATTTTGCTCATATGGGAGGCGCCACGCCCCCTAGTATAAGTTCGCCTAGCTTTAGCTCAGAGCGTGCATTTATAGTCCTTAGTATTTGAGTGAAATTTAGTTGGATTATCTCAAAAAACGCGTTCAGTATAGCGTTTTGAAGCTTTTGCTTATATGGGAGGTGCCAGGCCCTCTTCAGTTTATTTTTCAGAGCTTGCGCTTACAATTCGTAGTATTTATGTGTATGTCGGTTGCATTGTCGTGAAAAATACTCCTTAAGTTGCATTTAAAATATATTTTTTGTATGGGCGGTAGGCGTGTCGCTCATTTTCAATCCCACGAGCTAAATTTGACGACGGAGACAGTGTGCCAAATTTCATTGAATTATCTTGGTTAGTATTCCCGTAAAAAATATTTCCACGCACATGGCTATATCGACTCAGGAAATGATGCTGATCAAGAATATATATACTTTTCTATATCTGTCACGCCTCCTTCTCTGCGTTACAAACGGAAGGACAAATTGAATATACCCTGGGTGTAGGGTATAAACATTTCTTTTTATTTGTAAAAAGACTTTCTTCTGTTTTTGTTGATTTTTTTCTTTATTTTGCATTGAATTTGCAAATTTTTTTTCACGAATCCTTTTTAAATATAGTAAGCAACTATTATTCATGAAAAAAAGTTTGACAAAAATGTAAGGAGTACGCTTTTTATGCTTAATACGTTGAAAATATGAATTTATTTTCAATGTAAAAAGACATTCTTGACATTTAGCCCAGGAAAATAAGACGAAAAAAGAGCTGCTGTGCGAAATAATTCCAAGGGAATTTTTTTCACCGGAATTATATTTATTTATGCATGGTTAATAATGTGTAAAAAGTCCATTGTGCGCATTAAAAGTTATTCAGGCTCAAAGGTCGTTAAAATCAGTTTTTTGCAAATATTTCGCTAACACAAACTTTTTCCACAATTTTGTAACACAGGAAATTTCCTATGTAAAAATGTAAAAAATGTTTTCGTGTAGCTTAAAGTTTATGAGATAACCCAATTTAAAAAGTTGTGCAAAGTTTTTATATGTAAGTGCTACGTATAAGTTCATATTAAAATATCTTACTTTTAAAATTGCGAATACTCTTTAACGAGGAGTCGTACAAACAAAATTAAAAAACCGTTCAAAAGATAATTGGATTTTGTATACATTTTTTTTGGAGCCACTCATGGTCTAAAAGATATTTTTCAAAAACTGTTAAGGAATCAAAAATACTGGTTGATGCCGTTGCTTTTTATCGTATGACTTACCGTTTCTGAGATATCCTTCAAAAACCAGTATTTTCGAAACTTTAACGGTTTTTGAAGAATATCTTCTAGACCAGGAGTGGCTCCAAGAAAAATTTAATACGATGTATACAGAATCCAATTACACAGTCCTGCATGGGTTTTCCTCTCTGAATTTTAAAAAGCGATTTCTAAACAACTGAGTGTGCTGATTACGAGAAAAATAGTGAAAAAATTCCAGCACGTCACAACTCTCAGTAATTTAAGTTTTACTTAAGTGCCTTTTTTGTATACACAAGACCACCACGCCTATACTACAAACATATCAAAACCATATTTGCACCAGATGTTTTTTTGGCGCTCCAACACATTTATAAGAAATATAAGATCGATTGGATAATGGGGTGTTGTACCCCTCATACAAAAAAAACCCTAAATAATTGAAAATTTTCTTTGAGTCGCTCCTACGACCATACCAGTAGGTATATTGAAACCATATTAACACTATATATCCGTCTGATATTCCGACAGACTTGTCTTGATAATGGGGGTAATTGAATGAAAGTACTGTGAGCTTGGTATACAAAGAAAACATATCAAAAACAAAAAATAAAAAGCATTTCTACTTACTTTACCTGCATTATGAAACTTGAGATATGGATGAATATTATCCATTGCAACTACCCAATGGGGAATGGAGCGCATCAATAGCGCTTCTGAAGCGCGCTAAAGCAGCAGTGAAGCGCATCTCTCTCGTTGCCAAAAGCGCTGAAATTAACATTGGCATGTCATTGGAACGAAGCGCTTCGCTCTCGCTACCAGAAATGCTCTTTGGAAGCGCATCGCTCTCGCATTCAGAAATGCTCTTTGGATGGCAATAAAAATATTTAAAAAAATTAATTTTTAATTGAAATTTTACGTCTTTCGTCACAAAGACACATCAGACTAATTTTTTTTTTTTTTTTTTTGATGTAATTATAATTATTTTTATTTTACTAAATTAATTCTAATTGAAAAATTGCAAGTTGAAAACTTTTGTGTTAGGTCTGGGCCGGAGTTGAACCGAGGACCTCACGGTTGCTACAACTCTCAATCGCAGTGCCAGTCGCTAGACCACTGCTCTATTATCGCGCTCTTACGAAGACGACTTATTGATTTATTTTGTTTTGTACGTTAATACGTGACCGAAAGCGCTTCGTTCTCGCTACCAGAAATGCTCTTTGGATGCGCATCGCTCTCGCATTCAGAAATGCTCTTTGGATGCGCATCGCTCTCGCATTCAGAAATGCTCTTTGGATGCGCTTCGCTCTCGCTACCTATAGCGCAGAAAATATGCGCATACAAATCAGCTCTTTAGATACGAGAAGGACGCGCATCGCTATTGCATCTTGGGGATGCGCATCGAAATTTTCTGTTGGGTATCTAGATCGTATGAGGAGCTCCAAAGACAAATATGGTGCAAGAATGGTTTAAATATGTTGAGTATTTTAGGCGTGATATTGAAGAGTACATAAGCACAAACGATTGAATTAATAAGTTTTCAAATGCTGCACAGACGAACAATTACGAGAGTAATTTCCAATGTATTTTTTGATGCTTAGCCCAAATCCGTTTACAGAATTGCACTAGCACGTCAGAATTTCGAGAAATTTTAAAATAACAGAGAAAAACACACGATTTTTCATTATTTTTGAGGTTATAAAAATTGGAATATCTCAAATTCCTGACGTGATGGAAATAAACCAAGTTCAGATTCGTGATTAGGAGGTCTCAAACCACCATAATTGGCTTCAAAAATCAAGAGAGGAAAAAAAGTGTCGAATTTGCAGGCCTGTGTTATTTTTTGAACGGTTTTCTAATTTTTTTTGTACGACTCTTCGTTAAAGAGTATTCGCAATTTTAAAAGTAAGATATTTTAATATGAACTTATACGTAGCATTTACATAAAAAAACTGTGCACAACTTTTTAAATTGTGTTATCTCCTTAATTATAAGCTACACGAAAACATTTTTTACATCTTTGCATAGGAAATTTCCTGTGTTACAAAATTGTGGAGAACAATTTTTCTCTAAAAGTTTGCGTTAGCGAGATATTTGCAAAAAACTGATTTTAGCGACCTTTGAGCCTGAATAACTTTGTATGCGCACATTGGACTTCAATGGACTTTTTACACATTATTAACCATGCATAAAAAAATATAATTCCGGTGAAAAAAATTTACTTGGAAATTTTTCGCAGAAATATTCTAATTTTCCTGGGCTAATTAAATATTAATAAAAATTTAATTTTGTATCTACTCACAAAAAATTAAAAATTCACCTAAATAGGTAGAATTTGATACGCTTTCATTATATAAAATAAGCCCAGAGGGGTGTTTTTATCGTCATTTAAATTGTCAGTACAGCGCCGTGCCCTAAGGGGATATTAAGGGGATGTTAGCGGGAAAACAAAATTTTTTTTTATTTTATTGTGATATTCGGGTTCTGCGGTTCAAAATACATGGCGCCTGGGAAGTGCACACTTTGGGTCTTGACTTTTTTTGGTGTGTATGAGTAATCACAAAATTTCTTTACCTTGATTCTTAACAGCTGTAACAGCACCATTTTTGCGCCAGTCGACAGTTTTTGGAATTTGTACATTAGCTGATGAAATGAATGTAGCGCCAGTTAGTTCAGGATTGGATGATCTTTACAGAGAAATAAAAAAAAATTTGCAAATGCGAATTTCTACAGGCTACGCATGTTTAAAAAAAAAATCCAAGACCCTGTGTTGCGTGTTTAGCCTATTGTTAAGCATCAGGGGAGGACTATATTTTGGAGGAAGACAGGAAGGGTCAAGCATGCAGTACTAAAATATTAGCGAACAAAAGTCTATGCGGATGCGATACAATATGGAAGTGCTTTTTGCATGAGTTGAAAACTAGTAAGGGTGTTACCTTTGGCCTGGCCAAACATTAAATATCCTACACTGCAGTATATCGAAAATTTTGCTTAAATGGAAAGTGCCACGCCCTCTTGTCCGAGTCCACACAGTTTTTGCTCAGAGCTTGCATTTATAGTTCTTAGTGTTGGGCTTATTTTTCAATTTGCAAATAATTTCCATAAACAGCTGAGCTGATTTTGACACTTTCTACCCGAAAATATTCTTCGGGTAAAAACTTGCAATTTATTACAAGGAGAGAGCTCAATTATTCTCTCATTTTGTACTAAAATTTATGTTTTTTTGGGGTAAACGAACGCTTTTCGGGTAAAAACCTGCTATTTTCGTAAAAATTTGGTTTTTTGGGTAAAATCTTGCTATTTGGGTAAAAACTTTTATGCAAACGAACACTCCTAATATGCATGTTACTAAATCCGTGTAATTTCAATTACTTCTCATTTAGGAGGCTTTGATGAAAACGGTGAGTCGAACGATAAAAAATATAGGTTTTGTAAAGAATTACAGGTTCTACAAATAATATTGATTTGCATTAACGAAAAAGTAACCGTTTAGAAAATATTCTTAAAAAATCGCACAAAGTCGAAAAATTCGATTTTATTGAATATTTTCTGAACGGTTAATTTTTCGTAAATACAAATCAATGTAATTTTTAGAACCTGTATTTCTCCACAAAAGAGATTTCTCACCATTTCTATCAAAAAACTTCCGAAATGAAAAGTAATTGAAACCACACGGATTACGGAACAGGCTTAATAAAAAGGAAACAAGAAAAAGTTTAAAAATTGTTAAGAAAAATCTTTACGAAAACTCTGAACAATTTTGAAGTTCTTCCGAAAAAGTCTGAATTCAGAAAAAGTTGGAACATTTGGTTTGTTGGGAAATTTTCTTCGCAAAGTTAGAAAACAACCCGAATTTACCGAACCTAAAGAGTGCTTTGGAAAGAGTATGACCAATGTACACTAGTGCCGAATTAAAGGAAATTTAACGGGTATGTTAATAGGACTTTTTTATACTAAAATGGTCGAAAAGTAGGGAAAAATTTTAAATATCAACTTTAAAGGACCAGAACTTTGCGAAATCCTTTTAAATCCTATAAACAAATACACTCTTAGAAACCTCATTCAATTGGCTAAAAATTTTCTCTAAAACGTTTGGGTGACCCAAGAAATATTTTTTTTTTTTTTTTGTAAAATAAGTAACAAAATCAGTTTTTTCCTATAACTCCTCAGGGTTACATTTTAGACCCGACCCACAGGTACAACTTTTGTTAGTCCATGCTTCCTCTATTACCTCCCAGAAGCTTCGTAACCTTATCGTTTACGCCCTATATCTATACCAATCCAAAGTGAGGTGGATTGAGCAAGGGGGTGTTGCATCAGTCGTAGAAAAAAATTACTTTAAATGCTATATAGAAATAGCAGCTTTTGTTATAAAACTTGGTTTATACATGTAAGTAATTTCAACCGAACATCTTGCAGAAATTGGGGGAATTGGACATGGTGGTGTTGCACACGTCCCACAAAAAATTTATTCAAATGATATATCTCAGCACTTACAGCGGCATTCATTCAAATCGAACTCATCGCGCCACCTACAGATAAAAGGTATAACAACGTTTGCCGGACTCGCTAGTATATTATATGAATATACTCGGTAGACTTTACTGTTGAAAAAAGGAAAAAACAATATTTTGGTTTTACCTCAATAACTGACGTGCTGTGTAATTGTAACCATTCAGAGTCTGTGCAAATTCATGATGCAACATATCAGAATATTCGTTCAATCCCATCTTGTACGAAACTTTACCAGCTAAAAACATTTGATTATGTTCTGCAATTTTATATTTAATCTCGGTGAAAATTTTAAAACGGAAAAGTTCCTCAGTGTCTGCATAGTGCTTACGGTGTTCCAACTGAAAAGTACAACACAGAATTGCCATAATTAAAACAAGAAAATATGAGAAACCCAAAGTACCACTAAAATAAAATTATTATAATGACAACTATGAGTATATACATATACAGGGTGGGTGGAAATCGGTAGAACACCGAAAAATGTGTGATTCCTTAGAGGCTATTCTGAGCAACTTTTCCTGGTTCCATTTTCCGAAATTCGAAATGCCAACGGAGTTATTGGACCAGGTAGCTTTGAAAGTGGGGTAACGAGCATAATATGAATTGGCCACCTTTTTGTTAGAAATTAAATTTGTACCTGTTCGCGAAAAGTTTACAAGATGATGAGAAATTGACAACATTAAGTTGAAAAAATGATATCGATCAAATAAGCGATTATTATGGCACAACATGGCGGCCAATTCATATTATGACATTACTCTTGCGTCGTAACGCCGCATTCAAAACTACCGGGTCCAATAAATCTGTTGGTTTTGCGAATTTCAACAAATGGAACTTAGAAAAGTTGTTCAGAGTAGTGTCCCAGGAATCACACATTTTCCGGTGTTCTACCAATTCCCGCCCACCATGTATAAATGTGCATGTAATGAAAAATGGTAGGCAATAATGTTTCTATGAAAAATATGTACAGTATTAAAAGCAACGTCGATGAAAAACATAATTTCATTAAAAGAATGAACTAAACAAAAATAAAATAATTAAATTTAAATGTGGTGTGCTGAAAAAGCAATAAAATTAAGAAATGTGAAATGAACAAAAAAAGAGATAGGAAGTCATTAAAAGAGGAATGTTTATAAATAGAAAATTGCATGCTATTGAAAATTTAAAAAGCAAGTTAAAAAAACTTAACAATTTAAAATGACTAAACTATTTTATAAAGCAAGCAAAAAATAAAAAATAAATAAGAAAAATATAAGTTAATTTATAATGGCGTACATAAGAAGCAAGAAAAATAAACCAGAATGAAAACATCAAACAAATTTTGATTCAACAATGGGATAAATTATGTACAGAGACGAAGCAAACCTTCAATATCAGCTAAATCGAAACCAAGCAGCCATACTTGCCTTAAATTGACATACATTATCTTTACAATCACATAAGTTTTACACTGAAGTAATAGAAAAAAATTAACACAAATTCATTTTAAATTTATTTATTGGATTATCGGAAAAGTTTCATAAGCATTTAATACCTGCCTATTTTTATAGAGATAAATTTACTAGTTATGGATTAGATAGACTTTAAAAACTAAACATTCATTCAGTAAGTTTAAGTCCTTTATGTTTATGTTCTTAAGACATCTTGTAATTTAGTCCCACTATTGATAACGAAAAACTAAAATAAATTCAAGTTTAACTTTAAGTGATGTCACTTTAAAATAAAAAAATACGCTTTAAATTCACAAGTTTAGTCTATCAATGCCCAACGGGAACCACGATAGATAGAAGGCTGCAATTTTTAGGAAAAAAAAGTTTCTAAGGAAAAAAGGTGCCGTATGACACCGCTGGGCATTAATGGATTAAGTAAGGTTAAAAAATAATAATGAGAGTATACAAATTTATGTGAATATAATCGTAGAATTGAAAAACGTTTAAACGAGTGGATAGCTTGCTGCAGTAGCAATTCCACATTGATTATTCTTATTACGTGACATCTTGATATAACCCTGCTCGCCCCATCTAGTACTCCATGAGTTTTTCACCAGCCAATAATCTTTACCATTTTCAGTGCCATAGCCGACAACTAAGACAGCATGAAGCATCTGTAGAGCATCACACTGTGGCTCATCGTATACGCCTTCCTTATAAGACATGAATGATGGACCGCATTTTATAGCAACTGATATAGGACCAATGGTAGCAACGGCTTCTTTCAATTTTTCTTCATCACCACGTGGTATATCAACGAAGCCTTTATCTGTAGCACCAATGGTACTTCTATCAAAATGGCAAGAATCCACGACTGCTTTATATGGATATGAGTTTTCTGTATCGATGCCACCATTATCTTTGATGTACTGAAAAGAAGCATCCATCCAACCACCATTGCAGCCTTGGTTGCGGTAGTTACCAGTACAATCAACCAAATTTTGTTCGGAAAGTGAGACAAGTGCACCAGATTGACGGAAATGTTGGCCCTCCAAGGCGCCAGTTGATGAGAAAGCCCAGCAAGAACCGCACTGTCCTGAAATAAGAAAAAAAAAGATATTACATTTTCTAACTCATTTGAAAAATAGAGACAAAATTTTTTTACCTTGATCCTTAACAGCTGTAACAGCACCATGTTCGCGCCAGTCGAATGTGTCTGGAACTTGTACATTGGCTGGTGAAATGAATGTAGCGCCAGTTAATTCAGGATTGGATGATCTTCACAGAGAAATTAAAAAAAAATTAACAAATGAGTACAGTCGTACGCATGTTTTAAAAAAACAATCCAAGTCCTATGGAAACCTGTGTTGTGTGCTTAGCCTACATATTGTTTAGCACAATAGATGAAAAATATTTGGGAGAAATGACGGGGTCGGTGGAATATGCAGTACCAAAATATTGGCCAAAATGGAAAGGCTTTTGAGGCGCAAATTCCGCGAAGTGACATTCGGTACGCGACAAATTTTTCCTCTGCAATATTTTAAGTATGTAGTAAAATACATAATTTTAGTACTTTTCAGTAAGTATGTATGGTTTTAACAAAACATGGGCGTTATCAATAGGGCATTTAATTAAAGAAATACATTTTGTAAAATTAAATTTTTGGATTTTACCACGTAACTTTCTTTTATCGTTCGGGTCCAATTCCATCGAATGCACATTTGTGTGTGAATAAGCGAAAAAGTACCAATTTACAGACAAATTCGCAAGTTTAGCACAGCTTTTAAGAGATGTGACGAATTTTGTTTTTGTGCGCGCGGTCCGCCAAATTTTTTAGTGGATGTCATTTCTCCAAATACCCTTTGCATATGTAGCAAATGTCATCCGTCTGCATCAAATAGTTTGAAATTTATGACGAATTATGTTTGGGGATGGAGTGACAACGCCCATTTTTTCAAACACCCAGTTTTCAACCAAATCAGCCGTACACTTTCTGAGCCCATAAGGGATATCAAAAGATAAGGTGTTTTCGGAAATGCAAATAAATTTAGAGATGTTGAGTCAACCTGAAAAAATTTTTTTTTTTAAGTTTTCAAATATAGATTTGTTTTTAGACCATTCAAAGTCAATCATGAGAAATTTTATGTTATAAAATGTCCACAAAATATTTACGGGCATTAATGAGTTAATCAAACTTAAGAACATATTTAATTTTTTACTCGCGTTTCTGTGAAAATACGCATGTATATAAAAAAAAAAACAATATTTTGGTCTGAAGTAAAATTAGTATTAGTTAGAAAACTAATAATTTGGACAATAAAGCGAAGCCTTTTGCAACAGTTCATGCTGATGATGACTCAAACAGAGTCGAAATGCATCCAATATAAAATTAAGAAAGAAAATAATTGTTTTATTTTAAAGAAAAGTGCAGTAAAAAGATTTTGGTTTTACCTCCATAACTGACGTGCTGTGTAATTGTAACCAGTCATAGTCTGCATGAATTCATGAAGCAACATATCAGAATATTCGTTCAATCCCATTTTGAATGAAACTTTGCCAGCTGAGAACAATTGATTATGTTCTGCAATTTTATATTTATTCTCGGTGAAAATTTTGAAACGGAAACGCTCTTCAGTGCTGCAATCATACTGTTTATGGTGTTCCAACTGCAAAGTACAACACAGAATTGCCATAATTGAAAGGAGAAAATAGGAGAAACCCAAAATACCACTTAAATAATGACATCTATGAGTATATTAGACTGCTTAAATTTTTTTGTTTTCTTTTTGCGTTCAAACAAGGCTAGAAGATAATAATTATGCTGTAATATTAATATTTACTGGTAGCGTAACCTCTTTTTTTTAAGGTAAGAAGTACTTTTCTAAACCGTTTTGTATATATCTTGTGTAAAGAAAACTTAAACTTAACTTAAACTTTTTTATAAAAATTTTTTTTTTTTTTTTTTTTGAAGATATTAGTTTGTCCATCAGTTATTTAGCTGTCGAGCAAAACATGTGGTGAGACTTGTTGCAAATATTTTATGACTAGCAAACGAAAAAGATTATTATGAACTTTTTTATGAAAATAGTATTAGCTTCATTTGTTTCGCTTTCACGAGATATATATAAAACTGTTTAGAAAAGTACTCTTTAACATACAACTCAAACTAAAAACAAAGAAATAACATGCACCACCGGTAAATATTAATATTGGGTGCTCTTCTTCCACCATGATTATTATTTTCAAGCCCTTCAATTATTTAACCTGCTTGAAAGTAAAAAGGAAAGAAAAATAAAAATTTGAAGCAATCTAATAAATTTGTATGTATGTACATACCATAATGAAGATTGGTAGGTGACACTGTTTGTATGAAAAAATACAGTGTTTGCTGCAATGTCGATGAAGTACATAATAATTACATTAAAGAATAAAATAAATAAAAATATGTAGCTCAAATGAGCTTTGTTTGATGATTGCTCTAGACTGCTCTAAAAGTTATATGACATTTTTCAAAAGCTACTCTACTCTGATCTAAGTTCGTCAAAAAAGCTATTTATTAAGTGTGGATTAAAATTAAGAAATATGAAATGAAAAATAGAGAAGAAATTATAAAAATACGAATTATTAAAAATAGAAAGTTATATGTTATTGAAAATTTAAAAAACAGGTTAAAAAAATTTTACAAATTAATAAATTAATAGACTATTTAATAAAGCAATAAAAGAAAAAAAAAAAAAAAAAACGAAAGAAAAAGTAAATTAATACATTAAAAGCAAGTAAACAAAAAACCCGAATAATAACACCAAACAAAGTTCTGATTTGCTCAATGGGATAAATAATGTACAGGGATGAAGCAAACCTTCAATTTCAGCTAAATCAAAACCATAACTTGCCTTGTTTTAAAAACGTTGTTCTTTGTTTTTGTTCAAAAAACCAGCGATTCTAAAAAAACGAAGGATTTAATCTGAATATATAAACATAGTTATAAACTAACTTTACAAACACATATACTTGAAACACTCAAGTATTCGAAAAAAACACAAATTCACTTTTAGTTTATTTATTGAACTATCGAAATAATTTCATAAGCATTTGATATCTGCCAATTTTTATAAAAAAGTTACAGAACATTAAATCATTACAATAAGTGATGGATCAGCATGAAATAGAGTTTAAAAATTCACATTCCTTTATGTTTATGTTCTCAAGACATTTTTTAGATTTAGTCCGACTATTGATAACAAAAAAACTAAAAAAAAAAGAATCACGTTAACTTTTGGTGATGTCACTTTAAAATAAAAAAAAGTACATTTCAAATTCACAAGTTTGCGTAAGAAAAAAAAAAATAATATTAATGAGAGTATACAAATTTATGTGAATAAAATCGTAGATTTGAAAAACGCTTAAACGAGTGGATAGCTTGATGCAGTAGCAATGCCACATTGATTATCCTTATTACGTGCCATCTTAATATAGCCCTTATCGCCCCATGTTGTACCCCATGAGTTCTTCACCAGCCAGTAATCTTGACCATTTGTTTCAGTGCCATAACCAACGACTAATACACCATGATCTAACTGTTCAGCATCACACTGTGGCTCATCGTATACTCCTTCCGAATAAAATTGGAATGATTCATGTGATGCATCGATAGCAACTGATATAGGACCAATGGTAGCAACGGCTTGTTTCATTTTTTCTTCATCACCTTGGGGTATATCAACGAAGCCTTTATCTGTAGCACCAATGGTACTTTTTTCAAAATGACAAGAATCATCGATTCCTTCATATGGATATGATTTTTCTGTGTCAATGCCACCATTTTCCTTGATGTAACGGAAAGCATTATCCATAAGACCACCATTGCAGCCATTGTTACCATATTTACCAGAACAATCAACCAAATTTTGTTCGGAAAGTGAGACAAGTGTACCAGATTTACGGAAATGTTGGCCTTCCAAGGAGCCAGTTGTTGAGAAAGCCCAGCACGAACCGCAATGTCCTGAAATAAAAATATATATATATAAAATAAAATTTGGCATTTTCCAACAAGTGTGAAGAAATAATTATTTTACCTTGATCCTTAATAGCTGTAACAGCACCATTACTGCGCCAGTCGACCGATTTTGGAACTTGTACATTGGCGGGTGAAATGAATGTAGCGCCAGTTAAATCAGGATTGGATGTTCTTTACATAGACATTGAAAAAATGTACGTATATAGAAGAAAAATCTAGAAAGGGTGCTACCTTTGGTCTGGCCAAAAATTAAATACTCTACACCATAGAATTTTGAAAATTTAGCCTTATTAAGGCGATTCCTGAAAATGTGTAAAAGCCTCGAAAACCTCGTAAACTCGTAAAACTGTCGAATTTCGTATTGATTTTGACAACTTTTACGAGTTTACGAGGTTTTCGAGGTTTTTACACGTTTTAAGGAATCCCCTCATTATTTGTTTTGAATGTTTTTGCTGTCGTATGGGCGGTAAGTGTGTCCATAGACCGATTATGCTCAATTTCAATTCCTCGAGCTAATTTTTATGACGGAGCCAGTGTGAAAAATATCATCGAATTATGTTGTATAGTTTTCTTGTAAAAAATATTTCCACGGACAGACAGCCAGCCAGCCAGACGGATATGGTAATACTGACTCAGAAGGTGACGCTAATCAATAATATATATACTTTCCATAACTTCCGCCTTTCCTTCTTCTCTGCTTTACAAACGGAAGGACCAAGTGAATACTCTTTGGGTGTAGGGTATAGAAAAAACAAAAATATTTTTGCTTTACCTCAGTAACTGACGTGCTGTGTGATTGTAACCATTCATGGTCTGTCTAAATTCATGATGCAACATATCAGCATATTTGTTCAATCCCATTTTGAATGATACCTTACCAATTGAGAACATTTGATTATGTTTTGCAACTTTATGTTTATTCTCGTTGAAAATTTTGAAACGGAAACGTTCCTCAGTGTCTTCATAGTGTTTACGGTGTTCCAACTGAAAAGTACAACACAGAATTGCCATAATTGAAACTTTATATTTATATATGAGAAACCCATCACCAAAATAAAAACATAAAACAACGATTTGAGACTGAACACTGTGAAGACGAAATGAATGAAATGAATATTCCTTCACTCTGTTTAATTAACTCACCAACGAAGAACCTTGCATGTCAACAACATTGTGTCGAATATTTATGGGGCATTAAGGGGTCTTAGTCAAACTTTAAAATACCTACCGAATGATGTTAAACTTAGACTGTTAAAGTCTTTCATAAATTAAATGAGATACTAACGCGACAGGTACTCTGTTCCTTCTGCATCAAAATAATAAAAAACAAAGGACCTGTATATCTTTTCGAAATTTTAGGATTCGGCAGTTACACAAGTACCACATAACCTCTCCTCACTTTTTTGTTCATGCGATAATTCAATGGCATGCGTTGCCCACTTATCTAAAACATATATAGTGCGGAAATGTTCAAACGAAAACTCACTGGCGATCTCTGAAATCATTAAACTTTTTTTTTTCTTTTTATTTTCTTCTGCATTAAGAAATGTATACTTTTTATCTAAATTTAAGTATTAAAAATTACTAATTTACTATTTAAGCTAAGCGAATAAATTGAGTGGTATGATTAAACTTCATGTAGATTTAAAAGAGAAATCTTATTGTACTATTGATGAATGAATTTCTAAATAAACAAATTTAATAAATAATGACATCTATGATTATGTATCTAATAATCAGCTTTTTACGAATATTTCTATCTAAAAATGGTAGCTTTGATGAGTTATCTAAATAAATTATGGGAAAGATAAGCCATAACTGTAGCATTTTTTTTTTTTATATGAAATTTCCTGAGCTCTAAGCACGTGGACCAACATTTTCCTGTAGGAAATATTTGCAAAAAAAGAAAAAAAAAAAAAATTGATTTACGGAAACATGAATAGTTTTAAACTACAATAAAGAGATTCCAAAAGAAAGAAAAATAAAAAATTAAGCATTTGACTTTTTTCTTTCTTTTATTGTTTCTAATTTTACTGGACTATATCAATCCAAAGAAGGCAAAACCTGACTTGACCTGGGACTTTTAGTTCCTTAGGAAAACAACTTCAAAAACCAGATACAATTGTCTTGAATGGAAAAAAAAAAGACGTTCCCAGATGCCTCCAGAAACCAAGTACACACTTCGACTCTTTAGACCATGTATAATCAGAATTGTATAATGTTAACAAAATCGCATCTCATGTTCCTTACGATTTTCTTTTCGATATCTTTTATGTTGCGCCATTATATTCATAAAAAAAAGGCGATGTACACATTTTGCGATGCTGAGCACGAATATGGTATATTTTAACGTAAAATTTAAAAAATACTGTTTTTTGCAATATTTGAGGTTGCATAACTTAACAAGGTAATTTCTTTACATCTTGATATGACAGTTGAAAGCACTAGTTATTTTCTTTAAAATCTAATCTATATATTAATACGCAAGACAAAAATTTGTCCTACCTTTTTTTCTATGTTAAAAATGGAGTACAACTTTTAATTATACATCATTAGAAAGGTATTTGTGGGTAGCTGTGCACAAAGTTAAAATTATGTTAATACGTGGGCTGCTATATATATTTCTGGCCTTGGCAACACTAATGTCAATAGCTAAAATCTGGCAACACCATAATAAAGTTTGACATTTTTTAGCATAAGCGTACTCACAACGTTTTGATGTACAAGTGCTATTTGTTTTGTTTGCAGTGAGTTAAGAAAATTAATTTTTCCATTGATAACACAGGCCCACAAAAAAAAAGTACCTTGCGCGAAAGATCAGACCACCTGAACTTTATGTTTTCGGGGTCGCTGAATCCGAATATGGTGCCAGAATAGCGAAGTTCGTTCGCGTTTTTTCAGAAAGTAACAATTATGCTGAGAAATTTGAGATTTTTTTTGCAGCATTATTTCTGATTTGTGAAAAAACTCGATCCAACTCCGCTATTCTGACACCATATTCGGACTCAGCGACCCCGAAAACATAAAGTTCAGGTGGTCTGATCGTTCGCGCAGGGATTTTTTTTTTTGTAGTCTATGCACAGGCCAAAAAAAAAAAGTACCCTGCGCAAAAAATCAGACCACCGGAACTTTACGTTTTCGGGGTCGCTGAACCCGAATATAGTGTCAGATTAGCGAAATTGGTTCGCGTTTTTCAGAAACCAGGAAAAATCTCTAATTTTCAGCATTATTGTTGATTTCTGAAAAAACGCGAACCAACTTCGCTATTCTGGCACCATATTCGGTTTCAGCGACCCCGAAAACATAAAGTTCAGGTGGTCTGATCTTTCGCGCATGGTACTTTTTTTTTGTGGGCCTGTGTAATTTAAGCGATTGATAAATTATGGGGTTTCCAACGAGAACAAACGTTTTTTACAACTAAGTGTTCATGCAAAATCGAATGTATTGGAGTGGAACTAATGCCCAAGGATGCCTCTATCTCACGGTATGTCACATGACGATCTTGCATTATCAGTTCACGCACGGCCGTTTTTGGACGACCTTCACGGAATTCGTCTTTGAGCGAGCGTCGGCCACGATTGAATTCATTAAACCAGTTTTTCACAGCGCTATAGGATGGTGCTTCATCGCCATACAAAGATTTAAGTTCATCGATGCACTCTTGTCGTGATAATCCACGTCGAAAGTTGTGAAAAATGATCGCACGAAAATGTTCACGAGTTAATTCCATTTTTTTGTCACTGTGAACAACACAAATGATGGTCGTACGTCTAAACGTTCTGAGTACGTTTATGCTAAAAAATGTCAAGCTTTATTATGGTGCTGCCAGATTTTATCTATTGACATTAGTGTTGCCTAATGTACATAGCATAATGTATATAGCAGCCTACGTATTTTGATTTTAAGCCAGATAAAGTTAAATGCAAATTTTTCAATATTAACAACGTCAAAATACGCGGTCACACAGAGGTGAAATGAGGATACAACACAAAGAGAAGGACAAACTAGTAAGGGTGTTACCTTTGGCCTGGCCAAACATTAAATACCCTACACAGCAGTATTTTGGAAGTTTTGCTTATATGGGAGGTGCCACGCCTTCTTGTCCGAATTCACCCATTTTTTTTCAGAGTTATAATTTATAGTTCTTAGCATTTGAGTGAAATTTGGTAAGATTATCTCAAAAAATGTTTTCAGTATAGCGTTTTGAAGTTTTTGCTCATATGGGAGGTGCCACGCCCTCTTGTCCGAATTCTTCTGGTTTTTGTTCAGAGTTTGCGCTTACAATTCGTAGTATTTGTGTATTTTGATTGCATTATCGTGAAAAATACTCGAAAAGTTGCATTTTGAATATATTTTTTGTATGGGCGGTAGGCATGTCCGTTGACCGATTTCGCTCATTTTCAATCCCTAACTTTGACGCCGAAGGCTGTGCACCAAATTTCATTGAATTACCTTGCTTAGTTTTCCCAAAAAGTGTATTTCCACACACAGCCTGCCAGCCAGACAGACGGACATGGCTATATCGACTCAGGAGGTGACGCTGATCAAGAATATATATACTTTTTCATATCTGCCACGCCTCCTTCTCTGCGTTACAAACGGAAGGACAAAGTGAATATACTCTGGGTGTAGGGTATAAAAACTGACTGACACTGACTTCATGTTTTTTGTTTTCTTTTCGTTTCAGATTTGTCATCGTACCGCACGGTGTGCCTTAACCCGTTCTAAATCGGACGTCGTAGCACATCAAATTTTTTTCCAGATTCTGTTTACTTATCGTTCAAATGATGTATAAAAAAATTTTCACTCGTGACTCCTCGACTAAATTTTGAGATAATCGCTTTTCCAATTGGGGCATTTTCCCACACAAAAAGAAAAAATTTTTTTTTTTAACTACATTAAACAAAAATTAAAATAATTACAATCGATGTGTTTTGCAATGCGTAACACGAATCCAACCTCAGAATTGCTCTATCGTGCATAGTTTATGAGATATTGTAACATAAAGACCAAAAAAAGTCGTTTTTTGCCATTTTTTGAAGCAATATAACTATGTAACATATCATTTATTCGTCAAATGTGGCTAAAATTCTTGAAAGCCCCAATTTTTTTCTTTAAAACCTAATTTAAATTATATTTATATCTTCATGCTTCTAAGAGATATCGTAGACCGAAATATTGTCAAAACGGGTTTTTTGCACTTTTGTGTCTTTTTAGGTTAGGATATCTTTGAGAAAAAAAAAGAATTCAACATAATTTAAATAACGTTTTAAAGGCAAAGATTAGGACTTTAAAATTGCTTACCAGATTTAACGAAATTAAAGTTTCTTTCACATTTTAAACATGTTCAACGAACCGACCATTTCAAAATTCAGCCGTATGCCATACACGTAACAACACTAGAGGTGTTAAACTGCTGAATTTAGAAGTAGTCGGTTCGTTGAACATGTTTAAAATGTGAAAGAAATTTTAATTTCGTTAAATCTGGTAAGCAATTTTAAAGTCCTAATCTTTGCCTTTAAAACCTTATTTAAATTATGTTGAATTCTTTTTTTTTCTCAAAGATATCCTAACCTAAAAAGACACAAAAGTGCAAAAAACCCGTTTTGACAATATTTCGGTCTACGATATCTCTTAGAAGCATGAAGATATAAATATAACTTAAATTAGGTTTTAACGGAAAAGATTAGGGCTTTCAAGTATTTAAGCCATATTTGACGAATAAATGATATGTTACATAGTTATATTGCTTCAAAAAATGGCAAAAAACGACTTTTTTTGGTCTTTATGTTACAATATCTCATAAACTATGCACGATAGAGCAATTCTGAGGTTGGATTCGTGTTACGCATTGCAAAACACATCAATTGTAATTATTTTAATTTTTGTTTAATGTAGTTAAAAAAAAAATTTTTTTCTTTTTGTATGGGAAAATGCCCCAATTGGAAAAGCGATTATTTCAAAATTTAGTCGAGGAGTCACGAGTGAAAATTTTTTTATACATCATTTGAACGATAAGTAAACAGAATCTGGAAAAAAATTTGATGTGCTACGACGTCCGATTTAGAACGGGTTAAGGCACACCGTGACCGGGGATGATAAATGAGCTTTTCTATTCTGTACCAAATAGCAAAAAAGTACTAAACCTGTCCAAAAAGTACCAAAATTATTTAATATATTTGTGGTCAAATATTGATCATTGGGCGATTCTAGTTTAAATTATTTCGATATATTTTTTTTTCGCTCAGAGATATCCGAACCTAAAAAGTTAAAAAAACACTTTTCTTCATTATTTCAGTTTACGATATTTCGGAGAAAACTAAAGACATCGAAATAATTTAAATTAAGTTTAAAAGAAAATAACTAGTGCTTTCAACTACCATGTCAAGTGTTAAGTAAAGAAATTACCTTATTTTATTATAAAACCTCAAATATTGTAAAAACCATTGTTTTTTTAACATATAGGTTAAAATATCTCAAAAACCATACCATATAGCAATTCTGATGCCAGATTTGAGCTCAGCATTGCAAAATACATCGAAAATTACTAGTTTCGTTTTATTTGCTGAATTTTTTTTCAGTTCCATCCTCAATTAAAAATATGTTTTATGAAACGGCCTAATGAAACGGTTCACGCCATCTTATTCCAGCTATTTCATAGTTCCGAAATCTGTTCCGAATGAAATTCTTGCTGATCGTTTTTTAAAATGGGGTCGAAAAACGGTACATTTAAAAAAAAAAAACAACAAACAAAAACCAAAATAGTCGATATATTTGTCGGTGCTGAATACGAATCCAGTCCCGGAATTGCTCTATCACGTACGGTTTTTGACATATTCGAACCTTAAAGTTCAAAAACAGTATTTTTGAGGTTATGTAGAGGACATACGAAATTGTTTTGGTGTTTTCTTTTAAATGCATCGTTTAATACTATTTTGCGTATTCGAAATAAGCTATGAATAGGTCTAGTATGATTCATCCTTGAAAAGTTATGACTACTTTAAAATGATACATGAAAGTAAAAAACTGTATGTGATTTAATACTCCTTGGTGTCATTTTCATTTTTTTTTTTTTTTTTTCTTGAAACAAAGAAATTCAATATTTTTATTATATACTGAAATTATCAAGAGGTAATGGTATGGTCTGTAGAAGGTTCATAAGGGGCTGAGAAGCCGCTGAGGGGGACGGGGGTCGTACCATCCATACAAAAAAATGCTATATCTCTGCAGTTATACAAGCTATGATAATGAAAGTAGGTGAACTTATGCATAATGTGTCTGCCATCAACCATGCAATTTGAGGGGGATTGAACGAGGGGACGTTGCACCCCCCATATGAAAAAACGCACAAAATGCTTTTTCAGTGTTCCTATATTAGTAATCATTATATGTTTACTGCGTCTACTGTTCAGCATGCAAAGTTTAAGGGGGATTGAACGAAAGAGATTTACACACCCCGACAGTTAAAATACTCAAAATGCTATATTTCTACGCCTATAGTAGCTATCATTATAAAAGTTGGTACATAAATATATATTCTATTCACCTTGAACAACCTGAGGGGTTGGAAGAGAAGAACGACGGAGATGGATGTGACTTGGAACATATGTAAAGGGCATCGGGAACGGGTGAACAAAATCGCTACCGGGCCAGCTAGTTTTTTTATATTTCATTAGTAAAATAATAATCTGTGTACATATTTTAAATTTTTTTAAAAAAAAGTAGCGATGGATAATAATAAAATTTTTTTACAACTTTTATTTGTTTAATGCTTTTTCGATTCAGAAAATATGTATATTTATCTTATTACGAACATATACCTACATAAGTGTGACAATTGTAAGCATAATCAAGTTCAATAAAAATACAGTGATTCTTTGATTGCTTCAAGATATGCGTAGAATATTGGCGTTTCAAAATTTAGTAGTCAGCATTGCGGCATAATAAAAATTAGTCACTTGATATTCAGTCATGCTTTCTTTCATGCCCAAAAGAGGAACAGAGAGTTAATTGAAAAATATTTATACGACAGTATTCGATCGCTACCATGGTGCTTAAAAATTTGAAATGTTAACAGGGCCAGATTTACATTTTTTGCTATTTTGTGGACATTTTATTTGGGTTTGTTTATTTATCTAGGTTAAGTTAAGCACAGTTGTTGTTGCTTTTCCATCCTTTCTCAGAATGTGCTTACACAAGTCCAGATAAAGTGTCCACAAAAGCACAGCTATATACAAAATTTTTATTCCTGGGCCTCACGGTCTATACTACATATACGACTCTGAATTTTAACATTTTTTTCCTAGCGTTTGACAAGTATAACGCATCCAGCTTCAATTTTTAATTGGAAATTTATTAAATTTACGAGTATGCTGACAAGTTCTATGCAATTCAATTTCAATTGAGTAATTCAATATTGAATTGTTTTATCTATTTTGTATGTCTATATTTCCAGCTGGCGGATACAAAATAAGTTTAATACATATATATGTGCAAATTGTTATCGTTGTTTGCATACGCGTATATGTACATATGCAATGATATTTTTGCATTGTGTAAAAATACCAACTTTATCGAATAGTTATCAAAAAAATTGCAATGCTAAGAATTTAAGCTGATAAGCTTTTTTGATATAACACGAGTTGGTTTTATAGAAATCAAAATACATTAAGTTCAATGAGCATCTCAGTTTAAAAATCGATTAATTTCAAAAAACCACTACAGCGAAACTAAGAACTTAGCAGTTTTTTCAATCCTACACGACATTTGAGGTGCTTGGATCTAATCCGTACGAAATCTCGGATCTGCAAATTCAGACATCAGCTTAGTTAAATAAGGAGAACATATTCCATATAACGTCAGCTTAAAAAGAAAAGGTGGCATTACTTTTGCCACAATAATGGACTTAGCACCTTTTCTCTTTAAGCCGACGATATCACTATTCCAGAACAAAGTAAAGTAAAGTTTTGTTTGCAAGAATAAATTTAATCTATAGCTGGAAACTGAAAACCATTTCGGTGAATTTCATAAAAGATGCTCATGAAGCCCTCAAAAACCGATAAATTCAATAAAACTATTAGATTTGAATAGAAATGTTGTGTCGCTAAGCACGAATCTGCAAAAAAATTACAAATTTTCCAGGGGCTCAGAAGCGGTCCGGAAAGGGTTAAGGAGTTCGTTACATCCGGATATCACTTCAGCGGGTGGAGAATCGATTGGAATTGTTGCAATGTTTGAAGTTGTGTTTGAAGTCGAAAAAATTAATACTTTAGTTTTAGCCAATTCTGTGGCAGGAAAGAAAAACTGCTTTAGACGACTTAAGGAAAAAAAGGTTTGAGCTACATTTTCCATTAGTTCCGGGTGCAACTGTACTTTCTGTTTTGAGCTTATTTACATAGATCTCAATAATGCCCAAAAACGATAGAGTGATTTTACCCAGAACTATTAGAAAACCTATTTCGTTTAAGTCGACTCAAGCAGTTTTTCCTTCCTGCCACAGAACTTATTCGGAATATTTTTATGCTTGAAACTGTAGATAAGAAATAACAGATATTCAATCAAATTAAAAACATGTGAAGAAGCAAATAAACAACAAATGTTATAAGGAAACTCCAAATTTCTTAGCTCAAGATGTTTAACACATGTTTGTCACATAAGAATATACAAATCTACTAGTATATCGTTTAGAAGGTATATATAGAAAAGAGCCATGTAATGAGACTTTAGCAACAAAACATTAACAACGTGAAAGAAAGTGGCTTGGGAAAATTTGATTGAAAAGTATGGAGCAAAAAAATAATCGCAAAAAAACTCAAACAAATCGGCTACAAGTTTCAAGGAAATTTTCCCTTACGAATTTCATTAAAAATTAAGAAAATGCTTAATAGGTAATTATCCATAATCTAAAATGCCATAAAAAACCATATGGTGTGTATAGTATATTTCTTTTATGGTGTAGGGAAAATCATGTAAAATGATTGAGTAAAATTTCAAAACAAAATGTTATACACAATTCTTTTTTTAGCTCCACTGTTTCAGTGATGATACGCGGTCATTGTCAACTGTTGAAAGATATTTTTCTTCTTTTATCAATATTGTCAATTGTTACGTGATAAAGCAGGCGTGTGAGAATATTTTAAGCTATCTGTGAGAGCATTTTCGAAACAAATGAAGGCAAAAGTAAAGAGACTTATCTTCAGTGAGTACTAAGAAGAATACATTTAAAATGATCAGCAATCCGAACACATGATAAGTTCGCAGACATGTTGATCGCGTTAATTGCTTTTAAATTAAGATAAAAAGTTTGAAATTGAAATTTAATATAATGAAAATAATTCACTGTTTAAATAAATTGAAATTAAATGTTTGGAGTAAGGCGAAAAAACGGATATTATTGCATAAAAATTTAAACGAAACTAACTGCTTATAAGTATTATTGTTAATATGAAACAAATATAGCTAAGAAACTATGAGCTATGGAAGCATCCTTTATGGACCCTTTGCTACAAATTTACCAACAATAAAATTAAACTTTTTCAACTACTGGAATTTATAAAAAATAAATAAATATTTTTCATTTCAATTGCTAAATTGCCCATATATAGTAAGATATTTTAAGCATATCATTTTGTATATAAAACCATATTTACTCAAAAAAGGTTTTCTCATCAAAATATGTATAACCAACATGTATTTCCCATGGCAAAAGCTTGTAATATTTTTTTTTTTAATTTTTAGCATTCTCTAAATGACTCGTGATTATCAAACAGAAATATTTTACGGTGTTCTTATACCGTACACAATTATTGCACTGGTGCTTTTAATTACCAACTAGCTGATCATTCATTTCAAAAACGAATTAGCAGCGCGCTACTTAGCTACGCTATCAAATTCACGTGATGTCTAAAATTACTTCATTGAAATATGAGCCTTTGTAGTTGTCTATATTTTTTATTAAAAGGTTTAAAAATGTGTACAAGTTTTATGAATAAAAATAAATACTTAGTTAAAACAAAACTTCTATAACAGTTTTTTAAGTTCATGATCGGGCGGGTAAGAGCCCAGGAACGGTTCCAAAAGATTAATGTATATTGAAGAATTTTCCACAAATTGTTTACTTTCAAAATTGCATATTCTATATAACAGATTTGTCACTAATAAGTACACGCTTTTAAACTTTTAATTTCGATCAGCTACCTTGATCAGACCAGAACCCTCAGAACAACGACGAGAAATCTAGTTTTGAAATTAAAATTTATAATTATTTCTTCTATCGCCTCCAGAGTCCTAAAATTAATTTTAATATGGGAGGTGCCACGCCCTTAGGTCCGAATTCACCATCCATTAAGATTTCTGATATTTTGGTTGCATTATTGTAAAAAATTACTTTTTTTTTGTTTTGCGTTTAAATGGTTATTTTTACAATGGACGTGTTTGTTAACCAATGATAATGATCTGAATATACTTATACAGACAGGCCTGTTCCGTAATCCGTGTGGTTTAAATTACTTTTCATTGAGGGTGCTTTTTGATGAAAATGGTGAGCCACACGATAAAAAGTATTAGAATCTTTTTTGCGGAGAATTACAAGCTCTACAAATATTATTGATTTGCAATAACGAAAAAGTATTCGTTTGGGAAATATTCTTAAAAAACTGTAAAAAAAGTCGAAAAATTCGACTTTATCGAATATTTCCGAAACAGTTACATCTTCGTAAATAGTAATCAATATTATTTAAAGAACATGTAATTCGCCACAAAAAAAGATTCCGATACTTTTTATCGTGTGACTCACCATTTTGATCAAAAAGCATCCTCAATGAAAAGTAATTGAAACCACACGGATTACGGAACAGGGCTGATAATATATTTTCTTTGATAGTAATCTAAAAATTAGTGTACCGAAATAATTGTATATCAGTTGTAAGTCTTTTGAAGAATAGTTTTAAACTATTATGTCAGCATTGTACTTAAAAAAGAGGGGAAAAAACGTTCTTCTTTACGCATAAACATATGTACATGAGTTTAATATGTTTCTTGATAAGTCTAATATTTAAAATAAACTTAAAATATGGGAGATAAGAGTACTAGCCATTTTTGCTATTCCACTATATAAAAAATGCATTGTTGTTTTTATTTGTGAATAGATAAGGAATACTTGTACTTAAATCGTTAAACTTTTCCTTTGAAAGAAGTTTTTTTTTTTAATAAAGATTCAATTGTTATCAAAATCAATTCAAAAATATTAATACTGCTTTCATTTCCAAAAGGTTTAACCATAAGAAAATATTTCGAATTGTAATTTTAGGTAGGTAGATAAGACCAAGTTATCAGGTTTTCAAATTTGTTATGCAAGTAATTTCATATTTATTAAAATTCTTTATGGAATAAGAAAATCTTAAGTTATATCAATTTTAAAGTCACATAAAAAAGACAAAATTTCAATCATAATTTTATTGACTTAAAATCAGTATCTATCTTGGCTATAATTCTGAAATTTACAAGTTTTTTGATTACGGCTTGGATTCCAGCAAAAGTGGAATCCGTAACGTTTTCTCGATCTCTTAAATCGTCCCACCAGTGTGGATCAACATTAGACGTAGAGCTAAATTTTTACTTTTTGGCTTCGCCAAGGTTCATTCTATCTAATTGATCTTTCGCATGGAAACGTGAGGAAGCATTTTTTGAAAGAATTTATTCAATTTTTTAAAATTTTAATTCGAATAAATTATGTATGACAAACTAAAAAATTTTATACAATTTTTGATATCCCAGGGTTTCCAAATTATAAAGGTTTGGAGATTTAAGGACCGTGCCATTATTTATGAGTACATTTTAAACACCTTATAAAGCAGGCGTTGATTGTGCAACGTCTTAGCAACTTATGTCAATAAAATATGACATTTATGTTGTTTCGAAAAATTAATTTAGTTTGGAAAATTTTTCAAATGCGTTAGCAATGAAGGGACTTAATCCAAAACAACGCGAGGCAATTCTTTGCAAATGGTTTAAGAAAATAATGTCTTACAGAAAAATTGCCAAAGAAGAAGGCGTTAGCGTATGGGCGGTTCAGAAAACTATAAAGCAGTTTACAGAGCATTATACTCTTGATGATTTCCCTGGAAGAGGCCGAAAAAAAGCTAAAATATTATCAAAAATTGACCAAAGAATAATAAGTGTTTTTACAAAAGAAAAAGAAATATCTGTTCGTGATTGCGCTAAAAAATGTGGTACCTCGTCTTCAACTGTCCAACTTGTTAAGGTGAGGAACAACTTTAGAACCTATAAAAAGCAGTGCAAGAGCAAAACAACGAGCCCTTAAGTTATATCGCCATATTTTAAACAAAAAATTTGAATGCATTGTAATGGATGATGAAACTTACGTCAAATTGGACTACAAAACCCTACCAGGCCCCCAATTTTTAACAGTTAATAAAGAAGAGAAGGTAACTACAGCCGATAAGTCAATTCAATGCGAAAAATTTGGAAAACCAAGAAATATACCTCAAGGAGTGTCTTAAGAAGAGACTTCTTCCGCTTATTAAAGAGCACTCTAATAAGCCACTTTTTTGGCCTGACCTTGCTTCCTGTCACTATGCATCTTCCGTGGTAAATTGGTACGATAGTGAAAATCTTGATTATGTAAAGAAAGAGCTTAACCCACCAAACTGCCCAGATCTTCGTCTAATAGAAAGATTTTGAGCAATTATAAAAAGAGATTTAAAGCAAACATGTAAGCCCGTAGATTCAGTAAAAAAGTTTAAATACAACTGGAACCGTGTGGTCAAGAAGCGTGGAGAAAGGTTGGCAAAAAATTTAATGAAGGACGTTAAGAAAAAGGTTAGAAAAATGGGTTCAGGGGAGCAAATTTAATTGAATATCTTAATGAAAGTATCAGAGTATTAGTGTAAATAAAAATTATTATTTATTACTATTAAAATATAATGCATTTTTACTGTACTCATAAATAATGGCACGGTCCTTATTTGGCCGAACTCGTAGACCAATTTTGTAATTTTACTTTGTTGTTTTTAATGAAATTAAGATGCTTCTATTTATTTTGTTTATTTGTTTTTTAACCTTATCTGTCAAATCAAATGGAAAATACCAGGTCTGCAATGTGGTTCTTTTGAGATAATTGAAAGAAACTTGGAACAAAAATTTATCCTTGCTGGAAATGGAATTTACAATCTCAAAATATTCGCGATTGCAAATGCTCTCACTAGAGAAAATAACATATTCTCCAGAGGGAGTTTCCAGGCAAATTCATGATAAGGCCCTATATGTTGAGGGTATGCAAAAAAAAAAAAACGAATTTCAGTTTTTAGAAGATAATACCCCTCTTTTGTGGAACGCATTACATATGCTGATGATATCATTATAGGCCAAAAATTTCTTAAGTGAGCAACCTGAGAATTTAAAAGTAAAAAAGGCTTTCAAGAAAAATGTTTTTTTGTATCAACTAGTAAAGATTTTGAAAAAAATGATTTTTCTAAATTGTTTAACAAAGAATAAATAGTATTTTTTTTTTTTTTGAGCAAAAATTTTTCATTTATTATTGAAAATCACTATTTCAAATAAATAAAATTTTAAGCAACTTCTTCGTGGGCACTCTCCGCACGTATAGGAATTATATTCCTGAATTGGGGTAATCGATATTGGCTCAAAAGTTATTAACAATTTAGTGTGCCCGTGCAATTCTTTTCTCAGTAGTAGAAAAAAAGGCATCTTACAAAAAAAGTGCGTGAGGCATATATTGTTCCCTGGTCTATGTTGAATATTTTAGAAAAAAATATTTTTTTTCAAAATCTACAAAAATATTTTTTTTTCGAAAGCATTTTTTACGTTTTAATTCTTAGGTCTCACTCGATAAATTTATTTCTAATATGCATTGCTTGGAACATTTTCAGTTAACTTTTTTAAAATTTTCTGGACTACAGGAAATACATGCTTAGTATTTGAAAATAAACAATTCGAATGACATTCGACTACATGCTTTAATTTCATGCGATAAATGAGTATAAAAAAGAGATCGAATTTTGACAATCACACGGTAATATATGAATAGTAATACAAAAACATAAAGCAATTTTAAAATATTGATTTTTCAATGTACGAGACATATTTGCTCAAAATTTATTAGGTCTTTTCTGTATAGCTTTAATAAACTTAAAAATTGAGAATTATTTTAAACAATCATAATAAATTTATCATGACATTTATAGCACAATCAATAATGGTTATTGTTTTTATATTTTCATGATAATAAATATATTAACAATATATATATATCAAAATAAAGATTATACGCGCCTTAAATTTAATCATAGTTACATTTAAAAAGTTAACAATATTTGTAATTTCTATGGCAAAAAGTGTAACTCGTTTAAGTAGAGTCAAGGCAAATGGCGATAGGGTCAATTAGCCGTTAGCTCTTGATGAAATGCGCTTCACGTTTTTGTGCATTATTAAGGCTTAAATAAGTACTAATTGTCGGCACTAATGGAAAATTGACATTAACTCCATTTGCCCTTAGTTGACTTTAGCTTTTTTTGCTATTTGCCATAAATTTATAGTGTACGACGTTAGTTGTTCTTTTCATGTAGTATGTAGTATGCATATAGATTTAGTTAGTTGTAGCTTATTATGTATACTTGTAGTACCCTGTCTGGTTTTTCATCATTTTCACTTAAGTTGCTGTGGTATGGAATTTTCTATTTTTACATTACAATTTTGCGTGTGCGTTGTTCAATTCTCAGACGAAGTTAAAATTTGTTGCATTTCAATGGTATTGGGTGATGAAGTTCCTGCCGCTAAGGTTAAATCATCGCCATCATGAACCATGCGCTTTCGATGCTTCATAATGAAGAGAAAAACGAAGACATTTATAAAAAAAAGTGACGCTACAATGACACATGGAATTATAACATCAACTACTAAATCCAAATCGTTTTTCGAAGGCATTTCTTTGTTGCTTGTTGACTATTGCTGCAACGCTGCAGTGTAGGGTTTTTTTTTGTTTGTTTTTGTTTAATCAATTAATTAACTAATATTGATTTTTAAAATAATCTCTCTTGATATTTTTGCACAAGCTCCCACTTCCGCGCGTCACTTTCTTTTCGCCGCACCACTGCTCCAACACACCCTGCATATGAATACACGTTTTCCACCAATGTTATTCCTCCACTAATGTATTGTGCTGCCTGTCTGCCTGCTGTATTAGGTATGTACGCGGCGGATTCTTAACTTTCGAATAATTTTCGTCACCGAATTCTCCAATTTTTTGTGTTATCCGTCATTTGAGGCGGTCGTCGTTGTCGTCTGACAGTTACTACTGTGCGAATGCTAATAAAATGGAATTAGTTTTACGCTCACACGATAATAAAACAAAATTTTCGTATGTTTGGAGGTTCTACTTTGTCTCTTTTTGGTGTACGATGAGTAGTTAGTACTCGCTTTATTTAATTTCTGTTTGGGTTTCTTTTTTCCGGTATGAATTTATCAAGAGTCGACTTTTTGTTCTTTTTTGTTTTACTCGTATTATCACGATATTTTTATGCTCTTTTACCATTGAAGTGTTTTAGTTAATATGCGGCGCGCGTTAAGGGAGGGAAGCACATAATATTCCCATGAAATTGAGCGGCAAATAAAATTGAGCGCGAAAGAGCGCCATCAACTACGAGTGTAGTAAACTTTTGCATTAAGCAAGCAGCAGCATCAACACCAAAAGAACCATAGCGGCAAGCAAATTCTATATAGTACGAGAATTGAACTAACGAAAGTGAGCAATACTGCTTTCATTGGCGACCTCATGTTTATGTAACACTCGTAGACAAAAGAAAAATGTATTTCCTACTTTTGCGTATGTTTTTTATTGTGCTGTACACGTTCTTCAAATCTGAGGTTATTTTGCCAATGTCAATTACCACGAATTTTTTTGAAACCATTCGATTTCTGCATGATTAAAGAACAGTTCTACCAAAACCAAAAGCCTTTTGCGATGCTGAATCCGAATCTGGCCTCAAAATATCATTATCACGTCTGGCTTTTATCTTGGTCCAAACGTTCGAAAAACATGGTTTTATACTATTTTTAAAGACAAGTTGATAGTACTAATCTTCAAAAATTCAAAAAACCTAGTTTAATGGTATTTCATTTAACAATATTTTGAAGAAAAACAATGATATTGATATCATTTAAAATGGGCTCTATATATAGGAAAAGACTGTTACTTTCAACTTTAATATCTAGTGTTTCGGCTGAAAATTCCATCAGTAGTTATAAGGCCTCAAAAATAACAAACACCTTGTTTGAAAGTTTTTTTCTTTTTTAAATATATCTCAAATTGGTTTTTGAAGAAAGAGATCAATTCTTGCAAAGACCATGTTAGAATTTTTGGCTAAAAATTACCATGTTGAGTTATAAAACTTAAATAAGAATTGTATTTTTTTAATTCTTTTTAACTGTTTCGGTAGGGATACTTCAGAGAAGAGAAAAAGATAGCGATATATGTTTAAGACGGTTTTGAAGATAGTCTATTACTTTCAACTGCCGCATCAGGTTTTTTGTCTTAAAATCAACAAACTTAGTTAAAACACTTCAAACATGAGGAAAAACAGTGTTTTTGAACTTTCTTAACTGGATTATTTCGGAGAAACAAAAGCAAATAGTTTTGCCCGGAATTATTTACTTTTTTCTTTTTTTTCTATGTGATATGGAGTTTCTTTGCAAGGAAGATTTTCGCTCGGGATTCATAATACATAATAACATAAAAAATGTTGATTTGGTGGGGGAGAAGGAAAGAAAATATTTAGTTTGCAAATTTAGAAAGTTTTTTTTTATAAAAATAACTTGTTATGGTAATTAGAGAAAGTGCATAAAAGACGTTCGCGAAAATTCGTGAACTTCAGACGCACTCCTGATTGTTCGAATTCCATATCTTTCCCACGATTTAAGGGCCAATAACTCTCTTATTTTTTTTTTTTTTTTAATTTCATAAAAAATTTCAAAAAATTGATTTACGACTACCTTCACTGGGTACACAGCGACCACTTTTCTATATCGTTATTACCAAACAGTATTTTGTAAAAAGTCTATAAAATCAATTCTTCATGAAATTTCTTTTAATTTAATTTTCTCTAATACAATTAACTAGCTCATTAGTGGAAAATATTAAGCAATTTTAACATCTAAAATATTTTTATTTTGAAAGTAAAAATGTGTCATATTTATTTTGTTTCGTCATTTTCGAAATGATACTTGCATGATGTGGCAGTCATTTGGAATTTTTTCAGGTTTATATTTGATTTTTCATATTTTTAATAAATTTTATTGGATGGGGTTTTTCTAATTTAGTAGGTATATTAGCAGCATACATACATTAACGAAAATAATTTCGAGAACGCTCTTAAACAACGAAGTTTTAAACAAATCAAAAGAATGATGTATAAAATTGAAGTCATTACAGGAACAACTATAAGTGTGTTATTACCTTAGCTCTTTCTATATAAATATCTGTATGTTTTCATTAAAAACGAATCAAAATTTATTTTATGGGCATAATCATTAATTAGTATTCTCGAGAATTTTTTCTCCTACACCCTAGCATGCAATGAGAAAAAAATTTTCCTTCAAAGGTAAAATTCATTGGAAAGTGAGGATATCGACTATAATTTGGGCGGAAATATTTAGACATTTTTGTTTTTTTTTTTTTCAATAAATAAAAAAAAAGTATGTCGTAATTATAATAATTGTAATAACAATTTGAAAATATTTTTATGATGATTCGAATTACCAAATTTTGACTCTAAAAATCAAACTATTTCATGACTTACTTGTAATCTTGGGGTCCCGCATTTCGAATATATCATCAAAGTTTTTTAAAAATTAAAAGCTTTCAGGAAAGTGCCTAGACCACTTTGGAAGAACTTATATTCTAGTTCAATTAAAAACTCGATCAAAATTATAGCTGACAAAAATTCAGTACTGCAACAGCATTTTCGGAAAAAAATATATAATTGTAGGAGCTTTTTTTATTATTAGATCAATTTTTATTTCCATAATGCTTAACTACGAAATGTTGACAATGCACAGCGCATCAATAACAGAGTAGATGCTCACATAAAATTTGCTCATAATACATAAATAATCTATATATTAATACGCAAGACAAAAGCTTGTCCATCTTTTTTTACTATGTAAGAAATGGAGTACGACTTTAAATTATACACCATTAGAAAGGTGTTAGTGTGTAGATGTGCACAAAGTTAAAATTATGCTAATATTTTGACTTTAAGCCAGGAAAAAAAAAATACACGGGTACACAGAGTTGAAAATAGGATAAAGCACAAGAGAAAGGCATGTTTTGTTTATACTTTGCTTGAATTATACTAGGGATGATAAATGAGCTTTTCTTTTTTGTACCAAATAGCAAAAAAAAGTACTAAAAGTGTCCAAAAAGTACAAAAATTATTTAATACATTTGTGGTTGAATTTCAACTGACGTCATAGATGCTTTAAGTGCTTCTATATTCACCACACTATTAGTTCAGAAATATGTTGCATAATTTTAGGCGCTAGTTGGTTCTATTGTTTCGGTTAAAATTTGCTTTAAATTTAATTTAAAATTTGTATAAAAAAGAAAACAAAAAATATTTAGAAAAATTCATAAATAGCAGAAAACAACCAAGTTTATGTAAGGCGTTTAGTTTTAGGCTGTTGATGTTAAAAACATTGACATGTAGCTAAGTTTGCATTACTTCTTTAATAAAAATATTTCTCATTAATTAAAAATGTTTAATATGCATCACGACTAAGATCATGCATCACTTATAAAATCGTTCCCATTAATCTGAGAAGAAATTTAAATATTGTTGTCCAATCAAAATCACACAAGCCTAAAGGTATGCTTTAATATCAAAGCTGAAAGTCCTCCTACATAATGCAAATCAAACTGTTAATCGATTAAGCTCAAATAAATTTGTATTTTCAATATACATATCCGTTTGCCTACTGACTATAATAAAACAAATTAAATTATTTTGAATTGAATGGAATATGGACTAAGGAAATAAATAAAGAAAGAAATAAAATGCTTTAACCTCATTTGATAATTGTAAGACTTATAAATAAGTGATTAATACTTTTTAAAACAATAACAAAACAATTGGCATACAATTTAACCGAATAAGTATGAGAGATAAGAAGATTGCAAAGTCAAATGCCTGTTTTTTCGAAAAACAATAAAAATAAAAGTTTAACATATGATAAGGCAAACTTGTCTATTTACCCAGTAGGTAAAAGCACCAGTAAGATGCAATTTCTTATGCTTTCTTTATTTTTTATATGAAATAACATATTTTTTTGTATAGAATTGCTTTAATATTGCTTATGAATTTTCGAAATGTCATACTTTTCAACTTAAGAGTTTCTTTTTACTTCATCAGTATCAAAATTTATAAGCTTAGGATGTTTTCAGGACCTTTTTATTTTAGAGGTGGCCAAATGAAAGCATATTTTTATCAAAAAAGTTTATTTTGGAAAGATCTTATATAAGTACATACATACGAGTACATGTAAGTGCTTAAGCATGGCATAGAATTGGCATTTCTTCAATGACTTCTCCGGAAGCTTACTCAATTGTCTACTGGATAATTTTGCATTTGTATAAGAGCCACAGACATATAAAGTGATAGAGTATTGACACTGATAAAACAAAGTCGTCGTTGTGATTACAAATTAGTAATATAAAATAATAAAAAACCACTTGATAACAAATGACCCATTGCTAACAACGCAAAAAAAGCAACAAATGCAGCCAAAACATTTTATTGATTTCACAATAAATTAACGTCACAACAAATAAGGAAAAAATGTTAAATCTGAGTAGTAAAACAAGTTTGATGAATATCAACAAAATGGCCGGTAATTGAAATTATCTAGGCTTTAAGAAAAAAATCTTTTTGATAGAAAAATTTAGCTGATTCCTAAAACAAATTCGGGAAAACAAAATAGCACTCATAAAAACTATAACGAAAACAAAAATTTTTTTTTTTCTTGTATCTCTAAGTTCAAATGGTTTAAAGCTCTTCTGAGAAATTTTGCCTGGCAAGATAAAGAAATGCTTTTCCACGTCTGGTCACATATACAAATCAAATAGATGATCCATTACACAGGGCAACAAACAACATTTATTTTCCGCGGGCTTGGTTATTTTAGTTAATCTATGTTCCCTAAGGTTATTGAATAATTAGGATATGATTTGTTTGTTTGAATTGACTCTGGATCTCCTGATTTCCTTGTCTAAAGTCGCATTAATAGCTGTTTTAAGGCACATTTGAAGTTATATCACACTTACAGTAACCAGTGTAATAAATTTTTGCTAATGGCATCGGATAGCCATTACCTTCTTTATGAAACCTTACCTTTTAACTTTTTTAATTAGATCCTTACTTTGCGAGTTATGATCCATCGAAGCATAGGTATTTAAACTCCATGCAGAGACTAAAAACACATTTTGAATCTTTTGTATGGAGTTGAAATACCTGTACTTCGATGGATGATAGCTCGGGAAGTAAGGATTTGATTGGAAAAGTTGAAAGGCAAGGTTTAATGATGGCGTTAGCAAAAATTTATTACACTGTTTATTGAAAGTATGCCTCAAAACAGCTATTAAAACAGGGATATCTGGAGAACTAGAGTCAATTCGTTGAATCGGATATTATTTTCGTATTCAGTAGGTCCTGATTACTCAAAATTGCATCCAAAATTCTACGCCACAAAATCATTGTTACCTTGTGTTATTTAACACATGCTCATGATTGTTTTTTATGAATAAGAAACAAATAGATTTTTCCATTCTTTAAAAGCTAAACGATTTCGCAAATAAAGAAATTTAAAATTAATTTTTAATTGAACTTTTAGTCATTGCAAAGATCGATTTAAATATAAATCCATCAATTAAAAATTAATTTTCAATACATAAATGTGTTACTTAACACTTAAAAATTCTTAAAATAAAGAAATTTATTTTAAAATTTGAAGGTACGGCAGATTTTGCATCCTGAATAAAAAGTGTGTATTCAAAAATTTAAAAAAAAAAAAGAAAAAATGCATGTTTTGGGACCGACCGCAATTTAGAGTTATGGTTTGTAAGAAACTTTTAAAACCGAAATTTCATTTTAACTACATAAAAGAAATTGTATATGAAAAAAAAATAAAAAACTGGGGTAAAACCAACAACTCAACACCGGATTCAGCATATCAAAAACAAATTTTTTTAAGTTTGAATCAAACAAAAAAACCCACAGATTATTATTTAAAAGAATGTCTCATACTTTTGCACTAACACTATATTTTGATGAGTAAATATTTCAAACTGCTTATTTTTGTTTACAAAAAAATTTTGCCATTGCAAAACCAACATAAAATGCACTGCTTATCAGTAATATGAAACAAACATAAACATAAAACAACAAAATCTAAGTTTCAAATAAACAGAAAAGGAAGCTCAAACTCAATGCGATTTGTTAACAAAATGTATAAATGCTTCCTTAAATAATATTCATAAAAATTTCTCTGAATCAGTTTATAAAATGTTAATTAATTCATGAGTAATCATATAGATTACTGAAAATAATCATCAAAGCATTTTAAAGAAATCATGCCGTTTATAAAGTGATGAGACGACCCTTTTCGTAAAGAAATATAAGACGCATTTTTTTCGAAATATAAACAATAGATAAGAATGTAGTCAATATAGAGGCTAGTACGCAGGGCACTTTATTGATCAAGTGTTGGACTTGAGATTATTTATGTAGCGCATTAAGCTGTGTCTCAATTTACTTCATAAATATGGGCAAAATATACTTTATTTGAGACGTATGCAATTATGTGAGCGGTATTGTTATTATTATTTTATTTTGAAGATTAGAACCTGAACTTTCATATTGTTTTTATTTTGCATTGCTAAACAACAGAGTACTTTATTTTTTTTTTTTTTAAATATTTTTGACTTTGACAAGTCGCAGTTAATCGTAGTTTCCGTAAATCTCTTAACAAACTCGAAAAGTATGCAACTTTTGTAGTAAATAGAAAAACTAGTCAGATAGAGTATTATGCTACATTTTTCACTTTTGAGCCTGCCTATTTAAAATGTTGGAACCCTATGCTTTGTATTAAGATGATTCATAACTTTCTTGAACACGAAACGAATGTTTGAAAGAAAAGAATAAAAAATAACTAAAATAACAATGGACAACACAAGTGTTGCAAAAAAGCAAAATACTGAAATATCAGCTGTTAAACTATCTACAGTTTATTGTTATTATATTTTCAATAAATTCTGGTATGATGACTAATGTTTCAATACCTGTAAAATGAATTAACAGATAATAATGGGGTTCAAGTAATAAATATCAACTAAATAATACAACAATAAACACATACCTTAAATGCATGCCACTCTTCTTTAATGACTTCAGAGAAAGATATTGCGCTGGCAGCAGCAATTAATCCCAAAACTAATAATACTGAACGCATTTTGTTGAGTTAAATCTGCAAACATAAATAAAAAAAACGGAAATATGTAGAAATTATAAAATCACATGTCAGCTAAAATCAGATAAAATAAAATACATACATACATATGTACATTAAAAACAAAATAAAAATGTGACGGTCAATCACACAGCGCAATCTCAGCTGTTTTTGTCACAATATATATTAAAATCACGCTTAACAAGTAGGTTTGCAACAAATTCAACGAAAAATAAGCTTCATTAAAGCTTTGCTTTTAAATATGAATATATAATTATATTTTATGTACTTCTATATTGTACATGTGACTAAAACTTGGGGGTTCACTTTGCTTGAATTTAGTTTTGTAAACTTTTAACAAATTTTATTTGGGGGGAGTTTTAATTTGTTTAAATGCTTATGAAATACTCTAGGGAGATGTTATTTTATAAGAAAAAAGTTATGTATACCAAAATTGCCCAATAGTTTATCTATTTTATCCAAATAACACTCTGTTATCGTAAAGAGAATTATTATATATTAAGTTTTACTTAGTAATCGCTAATGACAAAATGTTGTCTCATACATAGATTTATTTCCAATAAAAGTCAGCTTTTGAACAACAAAATTACAATAACATCTATCAATCTGAATATTAAACAATAAAAAAAAATTAGATAACCAAATTGTTCAAACTCAATCAGGTATGTTCTGAAATCCGATTCACTTCGGAATCGGAATGAAAGCAATTTTCAAGAGCTCAAGAGCAAATTTTATTTGTTGAAAGACAAATATGATTCCATCTTATTTGTTCGAATGCAGAGCTCTTGAAAATTGCTTTCATTCCGATTCCGAAGTAAATCGGATTTCAGAACATGCCTGAATATAATTATATTTTGAGAATCACCGAATTTATTTCACCAATGTTATATTACGTTTTCATCGGAGATTAAGCTGTGCTGAGTTTTGGTCAATCGCATCGTTAAATTCTACCTGTTTTCAACGGCCGCAAGAGATTTATTTTTGACAGTATATGTTATAAGCAGTAGCATTAGAGTTGTTTTTTCTTTTCGTCTTAGTATTTATCTTCCATTTGCTTTGTGCTTAATGACATTTAATGCCATTTGCCAAAGTTAAGATGTGGCATTTTGGTAGACCTTCTGAGATTTATTTTCGTATGGTAAATGATGATTTACGCCCAGGTTGAGTGTGCTAAATCCCGAAACAGCCTTAAATCACCTTATAAATCTCCGGTGGAAACGTAGTATTAGAATCATTCGCAAGATAATTTTAGTAGCTTCAAAACTAGTATCATAAGCTATAAATATGGACATTTTTGAACACTTATTTTGAAATATAACTTATTTTATTAAATTTTGCCAAAAGTTTCTTTTAAATTATTTTTTTTTTTTACATAAAATACCAAAAAATGCCTTGTATATGGATGGTAAAATTTAAGAAAATTCTGCAAAAAAATAATATTAATCATGTTACCACCCAGTATATATTATTTGTTTATTTATCGCAATTGCTTTATTATGAGTATGTAAATATACCAACAAAGAAAGATTAAAATCTACGAATATGGCGATAAACATATGAGTGGAAGAATTAGCTCTAAAGCAAAATTTGAAAAAAGTAAGCAAATATATGTAGATATGGTAGCGTTTCATTTTAGATAAACTTTTTTTGCCAATACTTGTTGATTATTTATACAAATAAAAATTTGAAATGCTTGTATAAAAAAAAGGTACCTATAATAACAAAAGAAAGTCAATAATTTTATACTTTGCATTCTAAAAAAAAAAAATTATTTAGTGGAAAGATCAAACTACAATAGTTCCCCTTCATGAATTTCTTTTAAAATTAAATTTTAAACAATTGATATAATTTTTTATATATTTAAAAAGAAAATATATGTAAATGTTTTCAAATTGTATACCACTTAAAAAATTAGCATTCAATTAATTAGATTTATTATTAACAATTGTAAACATAAAATTTACTTTATAGAATTTATTAAACATAAATAATATTACGAGAGCAGCTGTTTTGAAAACTACAATACTTTCTTTCATTATTCCAAAATAATTACAAATGGTTGTGATTTCATGCAGCTCAACTCTAAATAGATTTCGATTTCCACTTAAACAAAAAAAAAAAAAAAACAAAACTTCGAACAAGCTAAATTTTTGTGAAGACCTCTATTCTGATGTTCTAAACACTCCAAATTTGAGCAATTTTGTCTCAAGGGGCTGACTTCTTATAAATTATCTAAAAAACTTTCAAATTATCCGGGGGAAAAGCATCATAAATCGAAAAACTATAAAATTAACTTTTCAGGTGGTACTTCCAATAATGTAAAAAATCCACATCATGCATGTCGGATTTGAAAAAAGTATAGGATAAATGCAAAATTGGAAATAATAATTGTTCAGATGATTTATTTGTATATTAAACTTTGCAGAAAATATCGTTATTAAAAGGTAACCCGAAAATATTAAATCCAATTTTCCTTTTTTGATAAGAGTAAATTGAAACAGCTTGAAAATCTATCAATTTTCAAATAATCCAGTAAATATCGCTTGCTTAAAATATCGTTATTAAAAGGTAACCCGAAAATATTAAATCCAATTTTCCTTTTTTGATAAGAGTAAATTGAAACAGCTTGAAAATCTATCAATTTTCAAATAATCCAGTAAATATCGCTTGCTTAAGACATTTTGAAAATTATGAAATTTAAAAAAAAGTTTCTTCAGAGTATGTAGTAGTTCTTTTTTCGATGATTATTATGATTTTTAATTTCAGACAAAAATAATTATGTAATGTTTTTTTGGGTAATTGCATGGTTCTTAAAAGAAGCTTGTAATAAATGATGCTAATGGTAAAGTAGAGCGTCCTGTACTTGCACTTTTACTTTAAGATATCTCGCAATCCAGACTTGGAAGAGCAATTCTGCATCCGGATTCAGATTAAGAGCCGTTTTCACAATATCCAGTTTAATTTTAAATCCCAGATAAATAAAAATTGTGTATGAAATTTAATGTCAAAGTGCCAGTTAAAGTTCCAGTTAAGGCTTAACTGAGCATTGTGAAATCTGCCCTAAGAGTATCAAAATGCATTGCTATGACATGACTTGAATTCTATTATTCAGGCACATTTTAGTTCAAAACAATAAATAGGCTCAGTAATTTATTTTCTAGCTTGCAATTTCTGAATAGATTTTTGGTGGAAAACATGAAATGTGTGAAATTTTTTCAAAATCCGTCTAATTTCATGAAGCAAAAAAAATAACTAAACAACAGCTTAATTAAATTGGTTTAAACGAAAGCTATGCAAGCAAGGGTTAAGGCAATAAATTTAACTTCAAACTAGTGGCAGCACTACAAGAACTTCGAATAACGGTACTGGGTCAATTTCATGGCCTTTTCGATATAAAATTTCGAGCTGTTTAAAACAAAAAAAAAGTGAAAAAAAAAATAAAAATTTACAGTGAATTTGCAATTTTTAGAATTCAATAGAAATAATTATATATTAATGCGCATCAAAATAAATCCAAGATTCTAAAAACTGCATTAAAAATGACGCAATAACAGCTGTTGTGTCGTCACTAAAATTTATTTAAATTTTAATGATCTTAAAATACGCAATAAATTCAAGCACAGATTGAATGTCTTACCAACTATTTTGCTTATATGAAGCCTTTAAGGTTTGTTGTATTCTGCCTAGTCACTTGTTGTTTGTATTCACACTTGTTATTTGTCAATAACTACTTATTTAATTAATTTTTTTAAATTTAATTCCAAGTTAATTTCACTTTTGTGTTCGACACGTCCAGCTTAGTGTGATTTCAATTCGTAAATACAATTTTTTACCTTTTTATTTGCAAAGAAACCTTTCTTTTCGTATTTCTTTATGTGCTGTCATTCGTTTTGTTTTCTGTTATCAGTATTTTCTTTTTCTCGTTATTTCTACAATAATTTATCGCAAGTCGTGCGTCATTGGATTGCTCATGCCCACGGTTGCATTTACTATTTGTTATAACTTGTTGATACGATTTTTAGTCGGACGACAGTTTAGTCATGATGCGATATGGACTTTTCCACGTGTTGCACAGTGTTTCGCTTTAATGTGGTAGACGTGATGAATTTAAAATCAAAATTTTAAATTTTAGTATGCAGAAGTGTTTAAATATGTCCACTTACCTCAAAAAATTTATTTTTATGTTCTTTGGTTAACATTTAGTACATATATTTGCACTTCAGTGCTGATATTTTGAATATAATAAAATTAAAAAAATTCTTGTTTCAGAAAACGTTTCAAATTCAGTAAGTTTTGTGGTAATTTTTCGATGAAATACAATTAAGAAAAAAAAAAAATAAAAAAAAAAATGGATCGATGTATTAGCTTTTCAAAAATATATATACTTACATATACAGCCGTTTTTTTAAACCGTCGCTATTCTCCGGCTTAGTTGAACCAGGTATAAAATTTTAAATCGACGCTAAGCCACTGCTGATTTATAAACAATTTTCACTAAACCAGCCGTATGTCAAATATCTATGATTCTATTACAATTTTCAAACGTCTTTTCTTGACTTTTTAAAAAAATAAAAAGAAAAAATCAAAATTCATCTCTACGAAGTTTCCTCAAATTGTTGAAATTGAAGAAGTTATATATATATATATATACAGATCAATCTAAAACTTCAGTACAAAATATGAGAAACAGGATGTTAAAATACGAAAAACGCCCCACAAAACTATGCAAGATTCTTTTTTTAACATTTGAAATTTCATTTAGAGTTCGAAAAAAACAATTTTTTTTTTCCTTAAAAATCAAAACCGATAAGCTTTCAAAATGGGGGGCTTAAAGCGAACTTTTTTTTTTTTGGATGGGGATTGATACCATATATAATGAACACCTTATAATCCGTAAGCCGGAAGGTAAATATCGTCGCTACTAGTCCAAAAGAGGCTGCCCATAAGCCTCGTATTGCTAAAATTCGCAAAAATTCACCGCCTTCTCTCCGATTTGTGATGGTAGCGTGGAGTAAAGAAAAAAGTAGAAACACCGTAAAATGAAAGGTTAAGGGTGTACATTTTAATGAATTTTAGCGTCACGATTGAAGGATTTGGAAACCGGGGGCGCCAATTACTCTAAAAATATGCTTTATATTAAAAAATAAAATTAATTGCAGCGTGGCCGAAAGTGGGTTAGGCAAAAAGCGTAGCTCTTTATTCCGCGCAAATTATATACAAATATCTTTTGTGTGCCTAAACTTCTTTTGATTAACCTCTTCGGGCACATGAGACTGCTTCATTTTTATTATTTCGTTTTCTTTTTGCTTTCAAACAGGTTAAATAGTTGCAAGGTAGAAAATTGTAACTATTGTGCAAGGAGAGCCCATCTATACTATTTATATAAAATTGCTTATATGAAAACCCTATGTAACGATTTGGTGCAAAATATTTTATTTATTTATTTATTTATTTGATATGCCTTAAAAATTAGTACATTAAGAAACAGTATTCTTTTGTTGTACAAGATTTGGTAATGGTCAATGCAATGTCAATGGATTAATAATTTAAAATTAAAAACAATACAATAATTAAAAAGTAATCACAATATTTATGAGGCATTTTAAAAGCAACTACAAAAACATAAATTAAAAAAAAAAAAGATTTTATATAATTTAAAATATAGGTGTTTGGATACTTAATAAAAAAAAATATGGAATATAAATAATTTTCTTAACTAATCTGACGCGAAATGTTGAAAAAGTAAACGCTTAAAGTTGTTGAAATTTACAAGGGCTTTTAAATTAGTAGGTAGTGAATTCCAGATTCTAATAGTGTTGATAAAAAATAGTCTAGTGGTATCATAGTGTATGTGCTTTGGAACAATAAAATTATGGCATCTGCTAGATATGCTAAATTGCAACTTATCATACAGATATGATGGCGTTTTCGAATGGATGATTTTATGCAAAAATAAGCAGTTTCTGAACATCTGGTACTTGTCTATGGTGCAGCCAAGAATTTTTTTATTCCACAACGAAACATGGTCAAATCGACTTAAGTTAAAAGTTACTAAACACAACTTCAAAATAATTTAAAAATGGAACAATAAGTCTCTGTTTAGTTGCAACAGGTGTAAAATCAGCAGACAAACGCAACGTTCGTAGTGTCAGGTATATTTTCTTAACTACATGGTTAATGTGATCAACACATGATAGACCTGAATTAAGGTGAAAACCAATGCAGGTAGCTTTATCTACTAATTTAAGCTGCGAGTTTCCGATATATAGACTGGGAATACATTCAAAATTAATTTTTTTACGCGAAATTGGCAAGATATATGATTTACAAGGATTCAAGCAGAGATCATTGTTTACTGCCCACTGATAGATAGCAGATAAGTCCTCATTAAATCTACAACCCAGATCATCTATAAGACCAATTCGACGAGACATGTATATCTGTATGTCATCAGCGTAGCCGTGCATTTTAACGTTGTTGCAGACAAGGAAAATGTCATTAATAAACATACTGAATAAAAGTGGCCCCAAAACAGAGCCTTGTGGGACACCAGCATTGCAAAACCTGTAGTCAGAAGCTACTTCACCAACCTTTACCTTTTGGGACCTATTAGTCAAATAACTTTTCATGAGTCGCAGTGCACTATCACAGAAACCAAAATAGAGTTTCAACTTTTCGCATAATATAAAATGATTAACACAATCAAATGCCTTCGAAAAGTCAAGAAGACCAAGCAAAGTAAGCTCATCCAAATCATAGGGTAAACGAATGTCATCAATTATTTTTACCATAGCTATGCAGCTATGTGCAGCACGAAATCCAGATTGCAACGGCGATAACCGAACCGATTTTAATAATTTTTTTTTTTTAAAACCTTCTACCTGTAATAACAAACGGGATTGTATACTTATTTTTTTGGTTTTTATAAGATAAAGTTGTTGAAAAAAAAAAAAAATTCAATGCTTGCATAAAAATGATCGTTTGCATTTCAGTCGCTATAGCTTGCTGCGCGTGAGTTATGTGTTGTTGTTGTTGTCTTTTCCGTCTCTTTCATTTAATGTTTTTTTTATTCTTGATGTTGTGTTGTTGATGAGAGCAAAAATGAGAGTGATTTCGTCAGTTGTGCCAACTCAATATTTTCAATATTTTTGGACTTTTAACGATGTTTTACATGTTTTTCAATATTTTTCAATTCTTTTTGACTTTTTTTGATATTTTGGATGTTTTTCGGAACACTTGGACTTTGACCGATTTCTTCGATGTACATATTTCATTATTTTTCGAAACTTTTGATTTTGTTTCGATATATTGGATGTTTTGTTTTTAGACTTTTACCGATTTCTTCAATGTGATTCAATATTTTTCAAAACTTTTGGGCTTATACCTATATATAGGATATTTTTAGATTTTTTTTTTTGTAATTTTACCGATATTTTGGATGTTTTTCGATAAACTTAGACTTTTGCCGATTTCTTCGATGTGATTCAATATTTTGCAAATCTTTCGGACCTTTAGCGATATATAGGATGTTTTTCGACGTTTTTGGACTTTAACCGATATATTGGATGTTTTTCTATAAACTTGGACTTTACCGGTTTCTCCGTTGTGTTTCAATATTTTCCGAAATTTTCCAATAATTTTGGACTTTTACCGATATGTAAGATGTTTTTCGACATTTTTGGACCTTTACCGATATTTTAGATGTTTTTCAATATTTTTTGAAACTTTTGGACTTTTACCGATATTTTGGATGTTTTTCGTTATATTTGGGCTTTTACCGATATTTTTGATGTTTTTCAATATTTTTCGAAACTTTTGGACATTTACCGATATTTTGGACGTTTTTCAATAAACTTGAACTCTTACCGATTTCTTCAATGAATTTTTTAATATTTTTCGATACTTCTGTTTGTGGCACATTGTTTTAAAAAATAAAAAAAAGTTTTCGTTATTAGCTTTTTTGTGCAATCTGGCTTTTTATTAAAACCCGTGCAACGCCGGGTAAAACAGCTAGTAATATTAATATTCACTAGTGGCGCATCCTCTTCTTTATTTTTAGTATAACTTGTACGGTAAAAAGTACTTTTCCGAACAGTTTAATGTATATTTTGTGAAAGAGAAAATTTAGACTAATAGGGCTAGTACCATTGGAAAGAACATGAAATTTTTCATGAAAACGCTCACAATAAATAATTTATTTTTTTTTTTTTTTTGTTACGATGCTAATTTGTTAGACTTATAGTTTTTTTTTTTTTCTCCCATATATAAGTACCATATAGTATATGGGAGTACTCTTTTAATTTTTCTGTTTGTCTTATTTGGCGCTATGTATGATATATATCGATACCTTAGAGCGCTATAGTCCTATCTCCACATTTTGCGATTTTGCGATTTTTGCTGTTATGGCATCATTGTGGGCTTCTTTACCGAGTGGAAAATTGTGTGATGTCAAAATACCCCTAAAATACCAAAACATTCGATAATTAAAAAAAATCCTATCTCCAAACTGTAATTTTTTCAAGAGCGCTACTGTCCTATCTCCACTGAATATTCAAATAAGTCATATTTTTAAAAAAAATTCTTCGTTTTTTCGCGTTTTCTTAGCGTTTCATGACTTTTTGCGACATTTTGGTTAATAAATTTGGTTACACCAAGGCTCCACTCTTGTTTGTTGGAACCAAAAATTAAAAAAAAAAAAAAAAAAAAAATTCGTTTTTTTCGTGTTTTATACGCGTTTCATGACTTTTTACGACATTTTAGTGGAAAAAATTCAAAAAATTTACTAAATACGTCGTTTTTTTGAATAGTAGTAGAATTTTATATAAGGGCAAAAGCAATGACATACTATAAATTGGCTGGGATTTCGTTAGAAATTAATAAAATTGACTAAAAACATTAAATTATGTTAAAATATACCATGGGTAAAATTATTGCATTTATCGTTATATCAAAATAGCAGCCAATCCTAAATAACCACTGTTTGAAATCTTCTTTTTGCATTTCCCAACAATTGGAAAAATGGAGATAGGACTATAGCGCTCTAAGGTATCGATATCATATCGAAAAAGTTTATGAAAAAAAAAAAATTTTAAATTGCATAGACTTTTAACGAATAATCCCAAGAGGAAAAATTTGTAGCGCTTCTGATTCTAGCACTTCAAAAGTGCTTGTCCCCTTAGAAATTTAGAAGCACTTTCACTATGAGTTTTTATAAGGCTGCAGTAAAAACAACATGGGTTCGAACCTATCGCGGATGATTTTATTTTTTTGTACTTTATTTGTTTTTTTATTAAAATATTTTTATGCAACATTTTTTTTTATTTCATTTTTCTATTTTCCTTTCTCTTATTTATTTACTTTTGCTTAATTGAATTGAAATTGATTACACAATGATTCCATGTAAGGTTACAGTAAGAACAACGTGAGTTTGAACCCAGCCCGGATGATTTTTTTTACTTTTTTTTTTGCTTTATTTTTTTTTCATTAAAATATTTTTTATTGATTTTTTAATTGAACTTTTAGTCATATATTTGCAAAGATCGATTTACATATAAATCTATCAATGCATTTTCTAGCACATAATTATGACAAATCAAGGAACGGATTAAAAACACGGCTATAGTGACATATGTTTCGTCTTTCGCCACAAAGACTCATCCGACTATTTTTGTTGTAATTATAATTATATTTATTTCACTAAATTAATTATAATTGAAAGATTGCCAGTTTGAAAACTTTTTGTGTTTTTGGCCTGGGCGGGAGTTGAACCAAGGACCTCCCGGTTGGTAGCAGAAGTCGTTACCACTGCATCAGCCTTGCCCGGCTGCGAAGCCGACTTTTGCTAGTTTTGTTTGTTGTTTGCCAGTTATGTTTGTTAATACGTATTGATATATCATAATTGTTGTTATAATTACAACAAAAATAGTCTGATGAGCCTTTGTGGCGAAAGACGAATAGCCGTGTTTTTAATCCGTTCCTTGATTTGTCATAATTATGTGTTAGAAAATGCATTGATAGATTTATATGTAATCGATCTTCGCAAATATATGACTAAAAGTTCAATTAAGTTCATTAAGTAACACACTTAAAAATTCTTAAAAATATTTTTTATTCAACATTTTTTTGTTTCATTTTTCTATTTTCTTTTCTCTTATTTATTTACTTTTGCTTACTTGAATTGAAACTTATTGCACAATAATTCTATGTAAGGCTGTAGAAGCATTCGTATGTCAAATTCTGTTTGAACAACATTTGATTAATATACAAATTTAAAACCTCCTTCATGTCATCGGGCACTGGTGTAGCGGTCTAAAGAGTTGGTAAATGTAAGTAAAAACAATCTGTTTCCATCTATCACTCGGACGGTCGTGGGTTCAAATCCTGGTGCGGCCAGTGTTTTTCTTTTTTTTTAAATTTTATTGATAAAACACTTACCGCAGCATTACAAATAAGCGCTTCAAAAACCCTTTTTTGGTAGGGCTGCGGTAAGTTTTTTCTTGCTTACATCCTATGACATGCAATGTAAAAAAGAAAGAATAGTTCTTATGGAGTGGAAGCACTTATTGGTGAAAAAGATGCACTCATAAGGGGTTTTAAAGCACTTCTTTTTCCCCTTGGGATCGATCAAAATGCACAAACATACATACATATGTGTACATTTAAAAAAAACTATTAACAATTTTTTTCTTGCAGAAATGCATTGCATACTTGTAGGCCTCATTTTTAATTTGTTATAAGCACAGTGGATGCCATAAAAATTGCACTTACTGGTTTATTGTAACGTATTAATATCGTCCATTCTTGTTGTTTTATTTAAATGGGTAATTTAAATCAAACTTGCCTCATGCAATAAAAAGAAATATTTTTTTTTGCAAACAGAAAAAGATAATTTGAAAATACTTAAGTAGAATTAAAAGAACGCATGTAACAGAATCTAGTAAAATTTAAAAAAAAATGTTTTTTTAATTACTTGAATTTTTTTAATTAGGTAAAAATTAGAAATATGTTTGTTATATTGAAATACTCAAAATTTATTTATTTATATCGTGGATAAAGTTTGTGGAATAAAAAAATGGAAACTGGAAAATCCTACCTGATTTAGGTCACATGATATTGACTTCTTTATTAATTTTATGGGCTTTTTACTAAAAAAGTAATTATTCTCGTATTAAAAAAAAAATGCAACATAATGCCAGTGGTGGCAATTCAGAAAAATCTTGAGGGGGTAAGCCATATATTTATTATGTAGAGGAAAGTGTGGTAAAGTGGGAAGTGGGGTAAAGTGGGAAATGCCCCTTTTCGGGCAAACCAGCAAAGTTTAGCTGTCATGCGCTTCTGACATGTACTTGCAATGATCGTAAGCAAATCTTCATGGTATAGCGATGCGTGCATACGTGTTTTTGTGATCTCTGGAATCATGCAAAGTTTTTAAGTGATTTTGAAATTTTATTTTGAAATTTTTAAACATCGATATTTTTACTGTTTCTGGAGATAAACTGATTGTAAGTACACAAAAAATTTTTTTGTAGTCTTAATTTTGATAACGCAAAAGGAAACCGTGTAATTCATAGAGTGAAAGAATGAAGCTCACATTTTTTGCAAAATGTGGTATTGGGGTAAAGTGGAAAATTTTTTATGGGTTAAAGTGGGAAATGTTATTTCACGATTGTTAGTCCCCACTCGTCAACGTATTATACTATTTCATGATCCAAATAATTGTTGTACATTTATATTGTGAGTAAACACACCGGAAAAGCTAAGCGAGTTGCAAAAAGCAGCTGAGAAAAAACGTTTAGCAAATAAACGGAAGAAAGAGGGAAACGAATCACAAAAAATAGAGTACCAGGAGCAAAAAAGCACCACCAGCAAAGAAACCGTCAAAGAAGAAACAAAGAAGCTCTAGCTCAGATGAAGATCTTGATTTTTGCACAATTTGCATGGAACTCATACCCGAAATCATGACCAGACACAATACCATCAAATGCAACACTACAAGCTTTTTCTATTATTAACACTGTGACTCGGACTTTGATGTTTCACCAGAGAACGACGAATAAGCTACTATTTCAAACACATTTTTTCATATATTTTTTCCCAGCAAAATCAATATTTCTTTTCATATTTACTCCTATGGGTGTGTTTCTTGAACCTTTTTTGACTTGTATGTATGTTGTATGTATGTATTCTCCTTTAACTCCTAGGAGGAGCATAGGGCCAATATGAAATCTCTCCATTTGTCACGTTCCCTTGCGATGACTTTGATCTCTTGCCACGATTTTCCCGATTCTTGAATTTCCTTTTCCAACGACCTTTTCCAGTTGGTTTTGGGTCTACCACGTCCTCTACTGCCTTGTGGATTCCACTCAAGGGCCTGGCGACAAACTTCGCTGTGTGGTTTCCGGTGAGTGTGACCAATCCATCTCCATTTGCGCAGCTTGATCTCGTTTGCTATAGCCTTCTGTTTGCATTTTTGATGTAGCTCGGCATTTGTTATAGTGCGAGGCCAACTAACCTTTAGTATACGCCTTAAGCATTTGTTGACGAATACTTGCAGCTTGTTCGTTAGTTGTTCAGTAACAAGCCATGTTTCGCACCCATATAACAAAACCGATTTCACATTCGAATCAAAAATGCGTACTCTCGTTTTGGTGGATATAACGGATGAAGACCATATTTTGTTCAGTTGAGCAAACGCGCCTTTTGCTTTTGCTATTCTTGAGTTAATATCCTCTTTTGCTCCACCATCCATGGAGATAATGCTGCCTAAATACGTGAAGCTATCGACGTTTCCGATGTCATCACTGCCAGCTTTAAACGTGATGTCATTGCTTGCGTTTAGCTTCATGCTTTTAGTCTTGGATACGTTGATTTTCAGGCCGGCCTTTTGTGATTCCAAGACAAGGTCTTCAATTTTGTTTTGCCTATCTGAATGTTTGGACGATAAGAGGCAGATGTCGTCGGCGTAGTCGAGGTCTTCTAGATGTTCAGTAAAGTTCCATTGGATACCCCTTTTGGCCTTCTTAAGAGCTTTATCTAGAATATCGTCAAGAACGATAAGGAAGAGAGATGGTGACAGTAAACACCCCTGCCGTACGCCTGAATTAGTGATGAATGTCGGTGACAACAACCCGTTGTGTAACACACTGCATTTAAAGCCTTCATATTGTGCACGTACTAAGTTTATGGCCTTTGCGGCAATACCTCTTCGTTGCAGTGACGCCCAGATGTTTTCTCGGGAAACACTGTCGAAGGCAGTGCTATAGTCAATGAAGACAAGTTGAAGTGCAGCACGCCACTCGCATGATTGTTCGACAATTATTCTGAGGGTGTTGATTTGATCCACGCATGATATGTTTCGCCGGAATCCTGCTTGCTGCTTTCGAATGGCCGAATCAAGTTTTTCGCTTACCCTGCTCAGAAGCACTTTCGTCAGTACTTTTGATGGTACTGAGAGCAAGGTGATGCCTCTATAGTTTCGGCACTCGCTTAGGTCACCTTTTTTCGGCAATTTGACTAACATGCCATGTAGCCAATCTTCTGGCAAACGCTCTTCACTCCAGATTTTGGTGAACAGAGGATGGAGAATTTTAGCTGATGTTATGGGGCATGCCTTTAGCAGTTTTTGACTTACAATAAAGATATTAGAACTTTTTTCCAACATTTGTATTAGTTTTTATGAGTTTTGAAAGTTTCCCACTTCACCCCACGATTTTTAATTTTTGCCATTTTGGGCATCCTCGATCAAAGCGTCGTACTCAACAGAAAATTCATATTTTCGGTTCGTTTCTTTGGCAAAAATATAGCTTATTTAATTTTCTTTATTATAGGAAGTTGAAACATGAAAAAATAAGAAGTTTTGTTCATTTTATGGAGCTTCGAAAAAAAGTTTCCCACTTTACCCCACTTTCCCCTACATATTTCGAAACCAATACATAACATATGATATTTATTTTCCAATTGGTAGTCATTCCTTACGTAATTCATAATCATGAATCCACAAAGTTGTTCTGTCATGTTTAGTTTTTGAGATAACTTGACCGAAATTAAAAAAAAAAAAAAATTTTCCGTTATTATTGAAGTTTTATAATAGAGTATGATAGTTTTAACAATAATTCTTGTTACGGTCATGCAACGTATTATTCTTTTCTTTTAAAACTCTTATATCGGTATCTCTGTTTCATCCAAAATATCCTAACCTAAAAATGTTTAAAAAATGCAGTTATAGCGTGATAATTTAAATGAAAAAATGTGGAAAATGATTATGATAGTTTTTAAATGAGAATACCATGTTTTTACCGAAATATTCTCATTTCTAAACTATCATAATCATTTTTAACAACATTTCATTTGAGTGAACACGCCAAGCGTGTTTCCTGAATTTTTTTTAACTTTTTCTAGGTTAGGATATTTCGGAGGAAAAAAATATGCCGATATAATTTAAAAAGCGTCTCAAAGGAAAAGAATAGAGCTTTTAATAGCCCTTACAAGAATTGTTAATTGTTAAAAGTTAACCTACTCAGTAAATAAAATTTCAAAAACAACAAATGGAGGGTAAGATATCTATAACAAGACATGATGGACTCAGCCTGATTTGGATTCAGCGCCACGAAACACGTATGAAATGGTTACTTTTGTTTTTGAAGTATGTTGTGTTTTTTTTTTTATAAAACAAGAAAATTCACTTTTTTTAATAAAAAGTCCATAAAATTGATATGCACTAAACTTTCAGCATACTCAGTTTTTGATACAGTTTTTTGAAACTTTGAAACATTTGGCAAGGAATGCACTCAAGCAAAAAAAAAAAAATAGTAAAAATGTAATATCTTGCGAAAAGGATCAGCTAGGATTTTAATTGAAGTAGACTTTTCATCTATGATTGACCCGAACACAGTTTCATCTTCAAATTTTTTCGTCATTTTAGTGACACCTATCACTTCTTTCTGCGCACCGTGTGTTGTAAGGAGTTTGTAAGATTATTTTCTTTGGCTGTGATTTTGAATTTCACTAACTGTGGTAATGATATTTGCATTCACTTTTCAAATGAAAATGTCAAAATTAAGGTTATATTCCATAATTTAACGAATATCTGATTGAAATTAAAATTAAAAAACAAAATTTAAAATTTTAGCAAAATTGCATTTATGTATCTGAAATGATAACATATTTTTAAAATTTTTTATTTTCGTTGTTGTTCTTGTTCATCTGATTGGCGTGATTGTCAAGATCTGCTTTTGTACCGGTACCCTTGTAACCTGCATCATGACCCGGTCCAGTTTCTTTGTTATTCTTGTTACACTGGTTCGCACGATTATCTTGAGCTGCCTTGTCCATGACTTCAAAAAATCTTTGACTCTGAATTAAAGTTTAAAACTGAATGATAAAATCGAAAGATCCTCACACTGTGACTGCCGAAAAACTTTTAACATAACTGAAGGAAGTGAATCTATTTATGTACCTTCAAAATACTCGTACGAAATGTTGTTTGTATGCATTTATCTAAACTTTGAATCCAAAGATGGAACTTTCAACTGCTTGAACCCTTATGCCAAGCGTATATGATCAGTTATCTCGTCCAGTTTTGTTGACGGATTTAATTTTTTGCGTATCGTCGCTTAGCCAACAACACGCGTATGCATTTGCTCTTTTTATTCGCATTTATCAAGGCTAATCAAACTGATAATTGGCTCGGTAAAAACAGGTTCTTATAAGTAATTTTGTTGAACAAGTACCGATTTTGATCCGACGTGGCTCATTTTGTTCGTAATTAAATTTAGAACAAATTAAAGACTTTAGTTTTTTGGAGTTTTTCCCCCGAACTTTTTTGATCCCCCATGAACCCGCAAAATCCGATAAATTCAATAAAACTGTTTTAAACTGCTTAGAAATGGAAAATAATGCTATTCAGGGGATTTTTGAGGTCGCTGAATCCAAATATGTACAATGTTGCAAAATGGAAATATTCAAAATGGCGCCTGGAAAACTGCGTATATCCCCATTTTAAGCACCCAGAAAGTAAAAAAATTCGTGATAGTGGAGCGCTTTGGGATTTTAGCCTAGGACTTTTACAGTGAATGAATTTATATGGTCGAGGTGGGATTTTGTTTCTTATACTATAAAAGTAAAATTTACCAAAAAATATTTTGTGCTTCAGATTTAAACAAGAACTATAAAAGTTAATACAGCACTAAATTGCAATAATTGTTACATTTTGCAAACATTTTTTCTAAACTAATTTGAGGTCGTTGCGCGCGACAAACGATACTTTTTTTTTCTTTGGGTCGTTCCCGAGTTATTCGAACATTTTTATTTTTGAGATGATAGATTCATACACATCAATATATTTGTATAACGCCAAGTCCAATCGATTTTATTTCTCCACGTTCACGAAGATAATGCTCCGAACAAAATTGACTGAGA